>JAUAMA010000003.1:63872288-65122288 GCA_030819835.1 Acmispon strigosus | reverse complement strand
GAACTGGTAAATGCTCATGCTTGCGTCAATGGCGATCTTTCGGCCAAAGTAGCTCTCGAATTTGTTCTCCTTCATGCATTTGGGGGCATTGTCAGCTAAGAGCTTTGTTAAACCCTAGAAATTAATCGGCATTAATCTCAGTGATAATGAGAGCATCGAAACAAAAATTTAAACGAAATAGAGGGATAGGATGAGGAAAATTGAACACCTTGATACCCATCGTTCTGGGAATTGGCACAGAAAATGGATTTGGGTGACGGCAGAAGAAGAATAATGAACGAGAGAATCAACTCCTTCCCGCGCACTCCCCAGTGAGGGTATTTTCGTACCGTGCCTTGTTGTCGATCCGTTCTATATCTAACGGCCCAAATAGCCCATGAAGCTATGCATGTTAGCCTAGGCCTCACTTCAAATGAAAAAAGAGTTTGGCCCAAGAAATTATGAAAAAGGATAATTACCCCAATTTTAGTCCTTGCCTGAGAATGAGAACGAAGCTCTGGTTGTTACGCGTCGGACAAAGCTTATGTGGCATGCTGGCGTTATGAGTGGTGTGTTAGTTAAAAGACTAAAACTAAATTTTTCTTATTTTAGAGGACCAAAAATTTATTTAGCCTATAAAATTATATTTTCTCCCCCACTCAAAAATCGCTAATTCCTAATGCCAAAAATTCATCTTATTTCCAAGAAATTCATAAACTTCTCTTCCTTGAACCCCCACCATAACCAATCAACTTCATCATCTTCTCCTCCCCAGCCCCCTCCATAACCAACCACTTCATCATTTTATCCTCCACAACCCCTATGTATGAGCACCCAACCACCGACCCATAGCAAGTCACTAGAGCCCATTCTCATACAGTACTAAAATTGAGATATTTATCAAACGCCTTGGTGTTTTACAACTTAACTTCGCGACGGACTAAAACCAAACCGCACACATTTTACATTGACCAAAAAATTAATCTTCCCTAAAATAAATTTAAACTTATGCAGAAAATTCCATAATGTTCAATACAAGTAAAATATTAATTATCATCGCCGAAAGTTGTAGGTTACCCCTAAAAGTCGTTGGTAATGTAGTTTTACCAACGAAAATCAAATGGCCAGAATGTCATAGGTATTGGCTTCGTAAGAAAATATTACTAACGATTTTTGAAAAGTCGTCTAGTGTGGATAAAATGAGGTATTAAGAAGATATTTTCCACATATATATAGAGAGGGGGATTAATAAATTCTATGAAATATAAATTTAATAAATTCAATCATTAAATTATATGATATTAATACAATGATCATGTGCAATCAATTATGTAAAAACATATATTTACAAATATATATTATTATAATTTAATATTTATTTATATTTTAATAAATATATCATTGGTTAGATTAAAGTTACTCTATAAACTATTAATCAATTTTAACATTTATAACTTAATCTACTTAATTAAAAAATGTATTTCAATAGTTGGATTTATTAAAATCATGCTTTATGGCAAACATTACATAGAAAATAAAAATAAAAATAAAAAAGATATGCAAGGGAAAAAAAGAGAGTGTAAAAATATAAGAACTCTTTACTATAATAGAAAGGTTGTACGAAAATCTCCTAACCACATACTACGAAAGTAGACAAAATATCTTTTTGGGACTGAAATAGGTTATTGTTTTTCATCTTTCAATAATTATATATATTGACATCTTTCAAAAGAATAAATTGATAATTTTTTTTTATCTTTTAGGAACTATTTTGCTATTTTCTTAATAGGAGGAAGAAACACATTCAATAAAGTGACCGATGATATATGGAAATTTGGGTGCACATTGGTGTATAATTTAAGTGTACACCACATCACAATTGAATGTGTACGAAACATATTAGTATATAGAGTTTATAGGTCACCATTACACAGTCTAAAGTAACACGATGCCGTGAAGCATCACTTGAGGACCCTTCAGTTCCGCCTAGATCATAGAGCAAAAGCACCAAGATAATGACAAGTATATGAAGCAACCCATAAACAGTACACACCAATGACAGCTACTATTGCTATACTTGAACATTAGTTTAGTTGTGGAAGTAACACTTTATTTCTCATCATTTTTCCAAAATTTACTCCCTATTCATTCTTGAATCACTCTCACACGCATAAGCACAAATCACACACTCTGCCATAAAACTCACAGTCTTCACAGCATCATCTGATAGCAACAGCATGTCGTGGTCAACAAGAAAAATAACACTAGTAGAACTGCCAAGGACGAAAAACTACTATTACACGGTTTGGGTCTAGAAGTAGGAAGTCTTAGAAGAAATAGAAAACAGAAAGAAAGCACTAAACCAAACCAAGGTATAGCTTTAGATAACTAAGCTTCTTAAACTGCCAGTTCAGAATTCGATTTCTGAACCGTACATATGGAGAATTTCTGAACCATCTATATGAAAAATGATTTGTTAGAAAAAAACGCACTCACTTAATATGATATTAGAACCTCGAGGGATGTCCGACAATCACTCAAGCACTTTGAATAGGTGTCATGGAAAATCATGTAGCATGGAGGGTGGGGGTTACCAAATCAAGCTTTAATTATGAAAAAGAACTTTCATGAATTAAGGACCATACCATAGCGCATAGTGTGTTTGAGATAGAGCAGAACCTATAATATATAGTATTTATGAAAGTGCAAGTTTTCACATGGAAAAATCACCCACACGCAAAAGCATGTACGATTCAGGCTCAAATTGCATAGGTTAGGCCCAAAAAATTTCAACGGCAGTGCCAACTTCTCGTGGCAGTGGACCTAGTGTGGTCAATTAAGCAACAAAATGAGTTGTTTCGAGATGCGGCTAATGAATAATGATGATGAGTACCTCCTTTTTTTTTTTTTTTGCAGCTAATGATTTATCTTCCAGCAAAGTGTTAACTTGAAAGTGAACTCACACATGTGAGCAAAGATACATAATAATAATTAGTTGAAACAAAAGAGAATATGTTTCTGACTACGCCTGATCCCACCAAATACAGGTTGGCATAGTACCATGGTTTCAAATTGAAGCCTCCCGTCTTCGCAAAGGAATGGATTTTCGACCCACCGCATCGGTATTAGGACTGCAATTGCGATCATATTAATCCGCATATTTCTGCAATTTTGTGATACAACGGCAACCGTAATTACTTTCTCCGTTTCAAAATAACTGTTTAGAAAAAGAAAAAAAAAAACATGTATATCAAGAAATGCAATTAATATTACTATTTTAACATTTCAATTGCATTTTTATCTCTCCTCTTTTATTGTTCTTATAGGGGTAATATAAGAAAATTCATCAATTAATTCTACCTTGGAATTTTAAGTGTAGAGATATTATGAAACAATTTTTTTTTACGGACAATTATTTTGAAACGGAAGAAGTACAGTTTAAAATCCTACGCAACGCATTTGCCGGCTTCAAAAAACTTATAACATGTTGAGATTAATTTCTTCTTTTCAGAATTAATTCCAACACCTAAAACATATTCATAATTTTTTTTTTCTAGAATTGATTTTGTCTTTATAATCAAATTTAGAAGAAATTTCAAACACGCATTTAGAGTTCGAATGAATCCCGGGCAATGCAGGACATTGATCACTCTGAATGTATGTTTGTTTTGACATCTTCTTCAAAGGTCATTAACATGATTTGGTTGATGCAGAAACTGATTTATGGTACTTTTTTTCTCAGCAATATTGGTTAGGAACGACTAACTTGTTAACTAGCACCCGTGATAAGTTGCTACATTGTAGTACAGCTATAGTGGGATAGAGTTTGTAGCCAAAACTTTCATTTCAAAGTGACTTGCTTGAAAATTGAAAGATCGCAGGGTGAAACGGATACGCAAATTTGTTTTCATACCAATCAAACAGGATGAAACACGAAAAAAGAAAAAAAAGTGTTATTCAGTTGATTGTGATCTTCAAACATAAAAGTTTAGCATGATTGAGATACTAGAAATTGGACTGCAATTTGAAGGAGACAGTTCAAAAGATATGAGTTTTATGGGTAGAATGACATTACATGGGCAAGGCAATAGGTAAAACTAAAGTTCTTTGAGATAATAAGTACGTGTTTGGAAATTGGAGATTTCCATATTTGGAGAAGAATAGACTTTGGTTGAGTAGCATTTTTTATATGGAGAAGTGATTTCAAAAGAATTGAAAGTGGACTCAAACATGCTATACGAGGGGGAAATTGATGTTATGCATGCTATACGAGGGGGAAATTGACGGGGTGTAATTGAGACTAATCCTCCGAGGCCGAGACTCTGAGATTACGTTAAATTAATAATTTTGTAAACAAATGTTTCAAATAAAATTAGATGTTTAAGAAACACAACTATCTATCTGTTGCACTACACTTTATTAATGACTAACGCACTCAATAAAAGTTAGAATATGATTGGGTAAAAAATGACTTCGCTATGTAGCCAAACAACTGCTAAATCACAAGAAATGGTCAATTTAGTGTCAAAAGTTAGTGTTGACCTTAATGTCGGCACTAATTTTTCTCTTTTGCTTTGGCTAAACTGAAGCAAAGCTGACTCAGTGTGTCGATTTTAAAATTCTGACTCACTTAACTATAATGTCACCTAGGATGACACAAATTAGCATCTCACTGTTAATCAATGTCGGGCGCAACCGATGTTAATAACACCGACCAACGTAGCATGTGCCTGTTGTTCATTAGCGTTAGTTCTGCACTGACACTAATTTCACTGGCCCACCTAAGGTCGGCCTAGACTAACACTAGTGTGAAGTATATGTGATCCATCTCTTAAGCCTAGAAGTTACCCACTATAAAAAATTAGTATTTTACCGACGTTTTTTTATCGACAGCCAAAAAGTCGTTGGTAAATGACTAAATTATCGACGACTTAACTGTCGAAAATGAATTTTTGTAAAAAACTAAGCAGACTTAAGTCGTTGGTGATTTGGGGGGAATTAGCAGGAAATTTTAGTGTGTCCTTTAGTGACGACCTAAGCTGCCGGTAATATGGCGAGGAATTTTTGCTTGTGAATTACCGACAATTTTTAACTTTTCGATTTGATTTAGAAATTTGTTTGGGCGGGATTAATAACCACCAGATTACCGACGGTTTTTGCCGTCAATAATCTATAAATACAGGTTCTCAAAACAGTCGGTAACCTATATATAGTTGCATCCAAAAACGTCAGAACCACAACAGTCTCCAATCCAAGCATCTTCCGAGTTAGTATTTGTTCCTCTTCTTCATTTATTTTTGTTGTTTTTATTGTATAATATTATGTAATTCTTGTAGATTAGCTTTTTTTCATTATTGTGAGCATCCTATATATTTTTTGTTCTAAAAAAGTTAGACTTTATTTTGTATTCATATTTAAGTTCTCATGTTATTTTTAGATATGATGTTTTGATTTTTAAATACATACATTATTTTAGAATTAAAAGGATGTCGTCGTTTAACTCTCCTCCTCATATAGATTTAAATCGGGGGAAGGTTAAAGTTGATCAATGATAAGAAGAAAACTAAGCCTTAATTTCTAGCAAGGGTTATTATCAATGAAACACCACACCGATCACTATATAATAATGATTCTAATTCTGATAATAAAAGTACCTATGGTTGGAGAAGTTCTGTGCTAAAGGCAGAGATGAATATCGGCTATAATAAAAGTGGTATTAGATATGATGCTCAAGGCTATCCAATAATATATGTAGTTGGCAGCGGGTAACATAATAATTTTTTTTTTTTACAATTTATATGTTTAAAAATTGTGTCTAATAACTAATATAAATATCTTACAGCTTAACTGTGTTGTTAGGTTATTATCCAATTGGGTGGCTACACATGCTATTTCATTAGTTATTGCTGAGACGTTTCGAGAATGATGTAGCTATACATCTTATAGATATGTCAAGAAAGACAAGGAAGCTCACAAAGCTTGGTTTGAGGCTTTTTCAATAAGTGACTAGCATAAAAGATAGTGTAAATCTCTTTATTTTTATGCATATCATGTGGCTATGCATAAAGTGTTTCTTGTAATGTAGAACAAAGTGGGTTGAGAGGATAAAGATGCTAAACAAATGTCAAAACTTTTTTATCGTCATTGCGGCAAGAGCATGCGCAACATGTTTCCAAAATAAAAACTAAAGGAGCAAGCTAGGGAAATAGCCGCCCTTAAGCGGAGCTTGTGCGGTTCATTGCTAGGCGTGTCTCTTCATCTGCACTCGAAGACAATTTTCCATTCCGGCTTCTAATGAATGATGATGTTGAAAATGAGGATGAGGAGTTAAAATAAACATATTTAAAAAAAAAAAGAATAATAATCAACGGTACACACCGTCAATAGCCACCGATTAAAACTATCGATAATATACCGACGGTTACAACCGTCGGTTATTTAGCGAAAACTTTCATAAGGACATCGATAAAGTGTTACCGATGAGTGAAATAACGAAGGCTTTTAGACCGCCGGTAAATGACAAATACCGATGGTTATTATGCCTTATCGACAGATTTCACTCGTTGCTAAAACTCGTTTTTCCTATAGTGACCGTTGGCCAAACCGATGCAAACCATCACCCTGTATCTCTGTTGAAGCCACGTCATCAACCCACCTCTCCCTGCCGCCCCAGTTCTCCCCCTGTCGTTGCCCTACCCTCAACTCCCTTTCGTCCCCTCCTCTCCTCCTGCACTCTCAAACCCTCACCCTCACATCTTCGCCGCCCCACCTTCGTCGTTGTTGCTACCATCGTTGCCATAACCACGACCTCCATTGCTTCCATCTCGCCGCTGCCATCTTTGTATTAAAATATGCTGATTTGAATCTTGTTCAATGTGTGGATTATGACATCCTTTCGCATTCTTTTCCAAGTTGCATATGGCATGGTCTAGTTATGAATTGGTTTGCCAAAGTGGAACAAAGGAATAACACATATTCATAATTGATGCTGACATCCTAATTTGAACCTTGTGGTAATCCTTGGGCAACAACTCTTGGTTCCAAATGATTTGGTTCTAGAGTGACTCTTTAGATGTTGTCAAATTCATTCATGATGGTTGTAATCAAAGTCATCTGTATGCCTCCATGGTGAAAAGGATCCAAGACTGGCTACATAAGAGATGGCATGTGAGGATATTTCATGTCCACAAAGAATCAAATCAGGTTGCAGACTTGCTAGTGAGTGATTTCACATAGCCTGCCAATTGGTCAACATAAGATGGATCTGCCTCATGTCAGTTGTAGATCAATTTTGGCTAATGATTATATGGAAGTTTCTCTCCCAAAATCCATCTTAACTTAGTTATTGGGAATTAGCATTCTTTCTATCTATTTTTTCAGTATATCCAACTGTTCTTCCAAAAGTGAGAGATTGCTTGGATCTCTTTGTCCCCGACAATGGTGCACTATCTTGAATGATTTCTCTGGCACGTCAGAGCTGTGTTGACATGGTTGTGGGTGCTCCTGTATAATACACTCTGAATTTTAAGTCAATGAGAGAGTAGAGAGAGAATCTCAAAGTCTAAGAAGAACTCTAAGTTTGTATAATGGATAATGTGTACATAAATGAACGACTATACATGTATTTATAGGCTTGGTAGCCGTCATAGTTGTCTCTCGAAGTCTTTAGGAGGCCTTGTAGAAGGTCCTTTGAAATCGTAGCTGCCTTCATGCAATCCTATGTGAACTTCGTTAAGTGAGGTGATGTCGTTCTACTCAGCCCTGGCTGAGACAGGATGTTCCTTAGCTAAATCACATCGTCATGCAATGTGGTGCTTACTTGATTGTAAGATCTTTGGACCAATTGAGATGCTATTGGACCTTATGACATTTTAGGACGGCTAGAACACCAACCAGATACAGAACTATGTATAAGGAACTAGGGTTATTGCTCTTGTAGAGAAAATTTTCCCTAATAGACTAGCATTCAAATGTTGAATGCCTCCCCTTGAAAAGATTTATATTGCCTTATTTAATTAGAAATTGTTAATTTTATTCAATGTGTTAAATTTTTGTCCTTTTACCAACACCGACCAACTTTTATCCCTTATTATAATTCTTTTTTTTTTTGAATTTTTTTCTCAAAATTATAAGTCACTTTACAATAACTTTAAAGTATTAATTATTTTTTTCCATCTTTACGCCTATATTTAATACTTAACATTCTTATATTCTAAAATATTACTTGATTTCAAAAGCTGTTATCAAGACCGTGAAACATTAATATGGAGAGAAATTTTAAATAAAGATGATTTAAAAAAGTTATTTAAATAAATTATCAATTTATTATTACTAACTAATTTTAACGTCAATCTTAAATAATTAGTTAAAATGATGACGGGCGGAGTATTTTAAATTACTTGTTCACCTTTGGGTGGATTTTTTTTTTAGCTATCAACCTATGACATGACAAATACATCAGTGCTTCTGGACTGAAAACAAAGAAGGCAAGTAGTTTATACGTCGTGCGTTTAGCCTTTCAGCATTTGCCATTTTGGAGTCCTTGGTTTAGTGGATATTTTGTTTGTATTATGATTATTATTATTCTTTATTATACTATATAGCAAAATACCCCAAATGTGAAATTGTTTAATATGACAGATAAATGAGTGTAGAATAATATTTCATACAAATAAAGGTATCATTATTAACGATTTTTCCACCTAATACGTGATGGAAATCTTTTCCTTCACTCCTCTTTTCCGGGCTTTTTCAAATAAGGGATCATATGACAGCTTTCTAACACTCTTTTCATTTTTCTTCTCTTGTCTCTGTTATGCATTCAAATTCATTTCTAGGGGTACTTATGGTTTTTCCCACACCAAAGAAAATATAGGATACATTTCCCTCTGACAATGCTGTCTAGTGTCTATACCAGGACAAGTTTCAACTTCATTCCATCATTCCCATTCTCAGTGTCATTGAAATTTCAACACAAACTCACACATGTAGTTTGTGACGGTCACAAATATGAAGACGTTATAGTTTACATATTCATGAATCTGCACTTAATTGATTACGAAGCCACCTATTTAAAGGTTTTTTGTTATGACATAATTAAGAGCAAATTATTAGGAAACCACGTGATGTATGCATGATTCAGCTGATGATGAATTTGATAGCCACTTGATCACATGCTATGTATGTAAATGTATCAAGGTAGCAGGAAAAAGTGTTGCAAATTTCTCCAAGTACACTCACCCGCGAACTTCACACTGAAAGTTTAGTAGTAAAGGAATAATGATATAAAGCCACAATCAGATTGTTTAAGTGAAGACAAGCATATATAACAACTGGAGTGGGTCATGTGTGTTGGATTGATTAAGATCATTCATTCATTCACCATCCATGAATCATGATTACCAACCTTAAACGTCTTTTAAGTATTTCCAAGCATCTTTAGAATATCTAAAAATAAAATTAATTTTAGAGAGAAAATTTGCAAGTAAATTTTGAGTTTCAGAATTAACTTTAGTGAAAGGGAAGTTTTTAAATATGTTTGTACATTTTAAACACGCTACTCTGTGCCGTTGCTTCCACTTGATACATGTCATGTGACTCTTTTTTATGAGTAAATAAGAATGATGGATAGTCTAGGAATGACTCTTAATGTGTATTAATTAGTATTTTAGCTAGTTCAATTCACAATAAAAATAATTTAAAAATAATTTTGTAATAATTATTTTAAAAATTAATTTCTATCATAGATTTTGAATAAAATAGATGATTTTGACATTTAGATATTAAACTATAATTTTCTAAATGAATATTTATAAATTTAATATATAAATTTAAAGTATCTATAGTGATGAGTTAAGATAATGATTAAAATTTTAATGTTATCATGAATGTGAAAATACATGTCATAAAAAATAAAGTAAAAATAAAAGAATGAAAAGAACAGATAACAAATTTAATTTAAAATGGATAAGTGATAGAAATTGAATTAGAAAATAAATGTAATTATTTGATTTAAATATTAAATTTTTATATTAATTACGCTATAAAAAGTTAAAATGGTTAAAAAATAATTCAAATTTATATAATTAAGATACAAATGGTAAAAGGTTTTAAATTTTATTTTCAAACTAAGGTTACAATTTAAAAAAAATTGTACAAAAACATTTAAATTCTCATTCCAAGGATTGATCTTGTACCTCCTCTCCCCAACTCATATGTCCCCAATTCTTACCACTTGAACTATCATTAAAAAAATATTTATTTTAAGTATTGTGTGAAACTCACCCTCTATTGTGAGAAGATAGAGAATATTAAGGATAGTCTCATTGAAGAGTATAGCTCACTATACTTTAGTCTAAAAAAATAATATTATAGAGAGTTGATATTGATTATTAATATCAAAGAATCTTTTTCCATGCGAGATCAAGACCCTCTATCTCCGAATGGTGTTTCATTTTATACACACTAATAAAATTGTGATATATCAATTGAAAATCACTTCAGCAAGGTTATAAATATTATATCCATGACATGTCATAATTTCATTAATTGATTGAGAGTGAATATAACACATATAGAATATCGATTCTTCCATGTGATACGTATTGCTAAATATTAATATTAGTTATTGACATTTAAAAATTGACCGAACACCTAAATTTGTATTTTTCTCAAAAATAAATAAAGATATATTTCCATAACTTTTAAAAATTTTGGTACCACTATTACCATTGATAATTAAGATACATTCCCTTAATTTTATTTAAAAGTTAAGACGCCATTAACATATTATCATTAATGTGAAAAAAATATTACTACTAATTTAATATGTTGATTAATATTAGCATAAAGTTAAAAAACATTTAATGCAGTGTGTGAATTAATTATAATATATATGAACATTAATATTAATTTTCTAATCAAACACCTAAAAGAAATTCCAGTAAAAGTTATCCAAATAGCATTATCTTAAATAAATTAACCACTTTTACTCCATTGTTCCGGATTGCAGAGCTCTTAATTTGTTATTTTGATTATTTTGCCTATACCTTGTGTGGATCGTACTTTTACTCCATTGTTTGGGATTGCACGACTCTTATTTATCAGGTGGGGAATGCAACTTAGTTGCACACTCTCTTGCTGAATTATTTTTTTTTACTTTATTTTTCGCTTAGATTGAGGAGACTCCTCTTAATATTAGCTATTATTCAGTATGATGTATTAGTCTTTAGCTCTATTTTTTATTAATATAATCTTATGATCCTTTTAAAAACAAAATAATAAACAACTTTTTTTCTTGTAAATATATCTAAACATAATAAATACATCACTTTTGGCTTTCTCCCGTAACCAAAAAAAAAACTACATATTTTTTTCAATTGGAAAATAAAATCACATCACTTAAATTTATTTTTGCCATTAAACTTGCTTTTACCATGTTCATACTCCCAACGCTTATCCAAACACACACTTTGGTTCGTGTTATGTTATAGAAACTTAGGTTCAATTCTAATAAAATTAAATTAAATTTGGATTACAAAATGAATGTCTTTGATTCAGTTTGAGAAATTAAACCTACTCTCAAAATCAATTATCTTAAAGTCAGTTGGGGTGGTTGTCAATTTTTAGTTTCTAATTTTCAAATATAAATTTGGAAACAAACTTATTCAGTAAAACTAGTGTTGTAATGGTTTTTTACTCAATTTCAAAACATTAGCCTAATTTTTAAAACCACAAAATGTATGACTTTGTGAATACAGTTTTTAATTTCAGTAACATGTAACATCATCACCACTACCACCCACTGCCACCACCCTCCACCACCACCACCACCACCTTCAACGTCGTCGCCACCTCCACCACCGCTACCACCACCCTCCACTATGCCACGACCATCGCCACCACCACCACCCTCCACCATTGTAAGTCTGTAGCCACCGCCACTATCTACACCCTCGCGACCACCTTATCCTCTGTTACCGCTGTCGCCACCCTCCAACACCACCACTTCCACCTTTGCCACCGCCTCCACCACCCTCCTCATGACGATAATAATTAAAAATTTAATGTTGTCATGAATGTGAAAATAAAGGACATGGAAAATAAAGTAAAAATAAAAAATGAAAAGATTAAAGAACTAAGTGATAATAAATTTAATTTACAATGGATAAATGATAGAAATTGAATAAAAACATCAAATGTAATTATTTGATTTAAATATTAATTTTCTATATTAAGTACGTTATAAAAAATTAAAATGATTAAAAAATAATTCAAGTTTATATAACTAAAATATAAATGGTAAAAGGTTTTAAATTTTATTTTCAAACTAAGGTTACACTTTATAGTTAATTTAATTTACCTAATTAATTTGACTTAGGAGAATCACAGTCTTAAGTATGGTGTGAAACTCAATCTATATTGTGAGAAGATAAAGAACATTGAGGACAGTCTCACCAAGACAATATAGCTCACTATAATCTAGTCTAAAAAAAATACTCTAATTTATATTATAAAGAGTTGATATTGATTATTAATATCAAATGAAATTTTTTCCATGCGGAATCAAAACCTTCTATCCCCAAACAATGTTTCATTTTATGCCTACTAATAGGATTCATTATATCAATTGAAAATCACTTCGGTAAGATTATAAATATCATATCCATAACATGTCATAATTTTATTTATCGAGACAGAGAATAAAACATCATTTAGGAATATAGAATATCGATTCTTCCGTGTGCTTGATTTCCCCCTTTTGGCTTGTTTGGATCTCTTGGATCAAGATCTTCGTGGGGCGTTGTCATCTACTAGCTTTGTTTCTGTGTAGCTTCGTTTCAGGGCGTTAGCCCCTCTAGCTTAAAAAAATGTTAACACGTCATTAACATATTATCATTAATGTGAAAAAAATAATATTACTACTAATATTAGCATAAAGTTAAAAAATGTTTGATGCAGTGTGTGAATTAGTTATAATATATGGACATTAATATTAATTTTCTAATTAAACGCCTAAAATAAAATCCAATAAAAGTTATCCAAATAACATTATCTTAAACAAACCACTTTTCTTGTAAATATATCTAAACATAATAATAAATTACATGATTTTTTTTTTCCATTGGAAGATAAAATCACATCACTTTAAATTTAGTTTTGCCATTAAACTTGCTTTTACCATGTCCAATACTTTCAATACTTATTCAAACACACATTTTCGTTTCCTGTTATATTAAAGAAGCTTAGGTTCATTTATGATAAAAATAAATTAAATTTGGATCACAATATGAATGTCTTTGAGTCAGTTTGAGAAATTAACTCTATTCTCAAAATCAATATCTTAGAGTTAGTTAGAGTGGTTGTTAATTTTTAGTTTTTAAATGTAAATTTGGAAACAAAACGTATTCGGCAAAATTGGTGTTGAAACGGTTTTTTACTCAATTTCAAAACAGTTTTAACCTAATTTTTAAAACCACAAAATTTGATTTTATGATTACAGTTTTTAGCTTCAGTAACATGTAATATCATGACCCCTACCACCCATTGCCACCACCCTCCACCTCCGCCGTCACCATCACTGCTACCACCACCCTTCAGTACTGCCACTGTCATCGCCACCGGCACCACCCTCCATCGCCATCACCACTCTCCATAATTATCCTGTCACCGTTCACCATCATCACTACCACCATCTACAACTTCTCCACCACCTCCTCCATTGTCACCACCACCATCTACCTCCTACCCTCCAACACCACCCCACCATCGATGCCACCTCCACCAACACATCTTTCATCGCCACCACAACCACCTCCACTGTCACCACCACCACCGTTGACGCTGGCACCACCACCCTCCTCATGACGACAGAGACATGAGAGCCTGTACTTATGCTTTCATTCACTCGTTCCTCATGGTTAGGAGAGGGAAGATCTTAAGACTTTCTAGTTTTTGAATCATAACTTCTATTGTCGCCTCCTCCTCCAACCACCACCGCTGCCATCATCGCCGCCATTAGGTAACAATAACCTCTGCCACCACGGCTACTTGGACCCTCAATTATTCTGTCGTCGCTACCATCCAGTGTCACGAATTTACAAAGTTGATAATTGTGGTAACTATTGTGGATTTACAATGTTGACAACTTTTTTAAAACTGAAAAACTACAAGAAACTAAAGCTAAATTTCTACAACTGAAAAACTAATTTCCTAGTTAAACATTGATTAATTGTTAAATTTTTTCATTTACATAAATAATATTTAATCAGTGAGATTTTACAAGTGAATGGAAGAATACTTTATAACCATTTTTTTTCTATAGATGCATTCAAGTATAAATCACTTACTTCTTAACTCAGCTATCACACTTTTACTATAATCAATCTTCAAAATCAACATCTTGGCAATAATGCAACTCATAATTTTGTTTTCTGTTTGGGTGTTATTGAAAGTTGAAACTGCTAAACCAGTGAGCACATAACCCAAGAAAAAAAGAGAAAGACAGAGCACGATAAATAGCTCTGAAGGAGGACAAATACTGAACAACAGAAGCAAACAGTTTAAGGTAATAAACTAAGCACCACACTCTCGCGGATTTCATGTTCAAAGCCACTCTCGTCACCATCCTTGTCTGAAAACCAAAGCTTCCCCCAAAAGCTTCGTTTTTTATGTTCTATGTCCACCAAAAACAACGCCATTTTCCTCTGAACTTGAAGAAACTCTCCACATCTCGAGAATGGTAAGTCTCGCCATTCATTCACAAACATCATTCTCTTTTTCTTAAGGATTTCGTTGATGGGTTTCTTCAAATCTGGTCTTACAGGGAGACAAGGAGGTGAAAGAAGAATTCAAACCCATCCTCCAATGGAAGAAACAAAAAGGTGGATTCAGAGCTTCCATGTTCGTCTTTGGTAAGCAAATTAACAATCTTTCTTTTTTTCTGAGCTTAGATAGAAAGAAAAAAACTATCTTGAATCTGGATTTTTGAATTTTTCTGCCCCTTTTTTTCTTCTAGCATTGTCAGCATTGGACAACATGGGTTTCGTTGCAAACATGGTGAGCATAGTCCTCTACTTTATTACAGTGATGCACTTTGATCTGTCGAGCTCTGCCAACACTCTGACAAACTTTATGGGTTCAACTTTCTTGCTCTCCCTCGTTGGTGGTTTCATCTCGGATACCTACTTGAACAGGCTCACCACATGTTTGCTCTTTGGATCACTCGAAGTTCTGGTAAATGCTAAACAATATTTTAGTCAAAAAAAAACAAAACTTCAAATCCCAATGCCCTGCCCCATTAGATCAATTTGATTGGTTTTTAAAACGTTTGAATCGGTTTATCAGAAGCTACTTTTTCCTGAAATTGATTTTGACTTCGGAATCTATTGTAATAGGCTCTGGTGATGCTCACGGTTCAAGCTGGTTTAGACCATTTACACCCAGATGCTTGCGGCAAGTCAAGCTGTGTCAAAGGAGGTATAGCAGTCATGTTTTACACATCACTGGGTTTGTTGGCTTTGGGTTTGGGTGGAGTAAGAGGAGCCATGACTGCATTTGGTGCTGACCAATTTGATGAAAAGGATCCAGTTGAAGCAAAAGCTCTTGCAACTTTTTTCAATTGGCTTTTGCTCAGTACAACTCTGGGTTCAATTGTTGGGGTAACTGGGGTTGTGTGGGTTAGCACCCAAAAGGCTTGGCACTGGGGCTTTACCATCATAACAGTAGCTTCCTCCATTGGTTTTGTGATCCTTGCTCTTGGTAAACCATTTTACCGCATCAAAGCTCCCGGTGAAAGCCCCATTTTGAGGATTGTTCAGGTATGTAATCTCTAATTAACTACTCTCATTTATAGCATGTTTGAATCAGCAATTAATTCTGACACCCAGAAGCGAAGCGAAGCTGTTCACAGCAGTTTCTCTCCTGAATTGATTTCATCTTTAGAATCAATTATTGAATTCCAAACATGTAATTTAAGTATTGAGCTGGTAATCAATTTTTGTTTGCTATTACAGGTTATTGTTGTGGCTTTTAAAAACAGAAAGCTACCATTGCCAGAATCTCATGAACAACTTTATGAGGAGGCCTATAAAGATGCTACAGTAGAGAAGATTGCACACACAAACCAGATAAGGTGACTTTACTTTCTTCATCAGCTCATAATTAATGCTTAACATGATTGCGTAATGCTGTAAAACCAATCAAAGCTAATAATAATGTTCTTCTGCAAATAATAAGACTATTGAAAAAATATATGGTCCAGCACATTCATGTGTTGAGATTCTTTTTCTTCATGTACGACGGAGTAGGTAATGCCAAGAAATCTGGGCCTACTATCACTCAATCACTTATACACGTTTGGTGAAGCAGAGATACAGAGAATGATCATGGAAAATGTGTATTCACCGTTCGTAAACAGGGAAAGTAAAGGAAAAAGAAGTTCTCTGACAATAACTCAGTGAAAAAAGTCTTTGAAAAACAGTACTAGGTGCAATCAAACTTCTTTTTTCAATGGTAGTTTTATTCAGGGTACTTTACCAGAGAAAGTAAAAGCAATTTACTTCTCAATAGCTGCAATGATTCTGTGTATGTTTGAATTTTTTTTGAACTCAACCTACTTTACAGTGAAAGTGGTAAAATATTGTTTCTCCATTAATGTGTTGTGACATGTGTTTTCCAAACACAAATTTGCTTTCTTTTTCTCTTTTTCAGTTTTTCTCCTCTCTTGAGTTTTTTTCTTTTTGGGTGTTGAGTTGCTAAAATCAAATTAAAAAGCTTAACATAATAATCGAACAATAATAATTGATGATAATATTATGGTTGTGAGGAGTGAGGACATTCATTCCCCTACCCCCTCTTTACTTTATTTCACTTTCTAAGCATATATGCATGTTAAAGTGTTCTGGTTTGCTGAATCAGGTTTCTAGATAAAGCTACCATTCTTCAAGAAAACTTTGAACCGAGGCCATGGAAGGTCTGCACTGTGACTCAAGTTGAAGAAGTGAAGATCCTAACCAGAATGTTACCTATATTAGCCAGCACCATCATAATGAACACTTGTTTAGCTCAGCTTCAAACATTCTCAGTCCAGCAAGGGAATGTGATGAACAAGAAACTTGGTTCTTTTACAGTTCCTTCACCCTCCATTCCTGTTATCCCCCTATTTTTCCTATGCATACTGATTCCCATTTATGAATTCTTCTTCGTGCCATTCGCGCGAAAGATCACTCACCACCCCTCAGGTGTTACACAGCTTCAAAGAGTTGGTGTGGGGCTGGTACTTTCTTCAATTTCAATGGCAGTAGCTGGGATAGTAGAAGTAAAAAGGAGAGACCATTGGAGAAAGGACCCATCAAATCCAATAAGCCTATTTTGGCTATCCTTCCAATATGCTATATTTGGGATTGCAGATATGTTCACTCTTGTAGGACTCTTAGAATTCTTCTACAGAGAAGCACCTCCAACCATGAAATCACTTTCAACTTCTTTCACATGGTTGTCCATGTCTCTTGGTTACTTCTTGAGCACAGTCTTTGTCAGTGTAATTAATGCTGTTACCAAGAGGATCACTCCAAGCAAACAAGGATGGTTGCATGGACTTGATTTAAATCAAAACAACCTGAACTTGTTCTATTGGTTCTTAGCAATCCTGAGCTGCCTTAATTTTTTCAACTTCCTTTACTGGGCCTCTTGCTACAAATACAAATCTGAAGACAGCAGTTCAAAGCTGAATGTGAAGGCTGTAGCTGAAACTCCTAACATAATGGTTGTTGATGAGAGAAAACATGATAAGGAAGACATGAAGGTTCATGGAAGCACCCAAGATCCAAGAGCTAAGGCTAAAGAAAGCAACCAAACCAGTGAAGCCAATACTGAGGGACCCTCTTCCTCTGATGAAACAGATGATGGCAAAGAGAAAGAAAGAAACTCTAGATAATGCAAGCACAGATATGGTCAGGAGGCTCAAGACATGATTTGATGTTAAGGACTAGATATCTTAAGCATGATGGGATATGGGAATAGGTAGTGGTTGAAATCTCTCTTATCCTACATGTATCTTGTATAATTGATTGGTACTGTTGGCCCTGGCAAGATCTGTGTGTCTGTATGTGTGCAGTGTCAAAGGTTTTCTTTTCTTCTTTTAACTTTTTATTAATATCACATATGTTGATTCACCTGCACTTGTAATTGGGTGTTTAGTGATGCTTGGTTAATAGTTAATCTAATGGAAGTCAAAGAATCTACACTAAAGTTTGCTGCTACCGTGTAGGGTTTTGTCTATAGTGGTTTAGTAAAATACTGAATCATCTTGATGCAGATTAATCTCAACGAACAGATATATTATTAAAATATTAGCGGTATGAATATGAAGTTTTTTATCTCCGCGCTCTACGTGAACATTTAAACTATGACATTAAAACATGAAACATTTAAACATGAAACTATGACATTAAAACATGAAATTACGGTGACATTTTTAAATGGTCAATTGGTCACGGCTCAAGTCTCACACAAGAATGAAAGACTTTTCATGTGATACATCTTCATCTACATAATTACATATACATGTGTTTGTATCATTTTAACCAATGAGAGTCAATTAACTGTTCAACTTTTATAACTTCCGGTGCCAAATTCTACTTCATGATATCCCAAACCACAAAGATAAACAATCTAAGAAAGAAGCAAACGACAGGAATAGAAGAAAAGGTGATTTCTTAATATGTTGCATTGCAAAATCCAGCACGTAGTAAGCCATGATTTCAATGCAACATCAACAACTAACAGAGTCAGAATATTTACTCAATTCAGTGTGCATTATGTTGCCAGCATATTCTTTTTGCACATTCATTTCACCTCTTAATGCTCCAACCCTTTTTACCAAGCTTCAAGGGATGAGCTCTAAGCTTGGACTTAACTTGGCTTTCATCTAGTTCCACATCCACTTCACCTACAACACTTCTGCAAAGTCCAAACAGAAACCAGCGCGAGATGGGTTAGGGTGTGACAATACGAGGTCTCAAGAGTAGAGAAAAATGTACAATCGGACATCTTTTAGATATAGAAATAGAAGGCAAGTGTCAATATATTTGTTAAACTCTAATCTTCACTTTAAGCAGACATATCAAGACACAGCAATTATAATCCGTGGTAGAAGAATCCCAAGCTCAAAGCTAAATGTACAAACATCTTGATCTAAAGATACCTTGGTTGAATAGACTCGTTCATGAGACTCATCAAGAATTATATTCGTTGCCCGAATAGAAAAGTCAAATGACTTTATGTTTCAATCATAACCATTCGTGATTAGATCTACTAACTCAGATTTACTCTTTCCACTCTCACATAACACTCGATATATCCGCTACGTCTATGTATGTGTGTAGCATCAAATTAAATCAGAAAATACTTAACAGATTGCTTACGATCTACAAGAGACTCAAGTCCAGTGCTGATTTAGTTATTGGCTGGCTTGGTTGTCAAACTTATAGTCACAGCTGTAAAAGGGTTCAATATCAAATCAAAACTTAAACTAAGCGGGCAAATTAAACGTTGAGCAAACAAGAAATCAATACCATAAAAGAGCAGCAACTATTATGATTCACAAAGCCAATCAGGATTACACATTTACACTTAGCAGAGCTTTTCAAGTTTACGACAGTAACATGTCAACAAAAGAAACATTTTAGTTGGATCTCCACTTTGTTCATGAAAAAGTTGCTTCTTCTGTGCTCACAGTCCACCACATTCCATCTTCTAAGCAAGCTGCTGATTTATTCACCAAAGCTGTGTCTTCCATGACTTTTACGCCAAACTCAATGTGTCCCATGAGTTTGCCGGGGTGAAAAGGATAATCATCATATCTAACTTCAGTTTATAGTTTATACTGTTAGAAGAAGTTGTTACTCATTGGTTAGGGGTAAGTTAAGATTGTTGCCTTCTCTTTGTATGTGTACACAGTATATATAGTTAAGATTGGCCCCTATTTCATCTACTGTTAGTCTAGAATATCATCAGTAACATGCAAATAACTAAAATATGAAGTAGAAAACTACAGAGCTTACTCGTTCTAGTTCATTCACTGAGATGACACAAAAACTAAAGAGACAGAGAGAGAGACTCACCGGCGGAACTCAAAGAGACCGGGGATACCGAGAGAGACAGCGGGGGAAACGGAGAGCTGAGAGCAGCAGCGGCGGCCGGCGAGGATGTGTATTTGTCACTGTGAGGTTGGCAGTTTTTTTTTTTTTTTTTTTATGAAAAAAGCTGCTTTGGGTTGCATAGTTGCTTGAGTTGCCACTAGGCCTATATATATATATTTTTTTTTGTGTTTGGTGGGCTAATACACGCTCTTTCTTCCCCAAAGCCCTATGAGAGAGGGGAAAACAATTGTATCATGATTTAAAACTTGGCACATTAAAGAGTATAATTGCTTCCGGATTCTAATTTCGGGTACAACTTTAAAAAAAATATAGTCTATAAACTTAAAATCCTAGAATCTACTTAGGGTTTTAGAACCCGGTACCAACCTAGGCATTACCATATTCTAAAGCTCGTAACAAAAAAAAAAAAACTTTAAGTGCTATTGAGTTTTAGAACTCGATACTATATATAATTATCCCAATCCTATCAGGTTCTAAAATCTGAAACATAATTATTTTCTAAGCATTACCAGGTTTTAGAACCTGACGCTAACCTAATAACTATCGGGTTCTAGGACTCGGTGCGTAATTACCTACCACTATTGTGTTTTGGAATTCGAAACTCTACAACGTATTGAGTTCTAAAATTCGGTTTGAGGAATCTCTGCTCAAGTTTTCATAGAGGAAGAATGAGGAAGAAATCTATCAAAATGAAACAAATAAATTGAGCAAGTAAGGAGAGGGAGTGAGAAACTTACCAAAATGAACCGGAAGTAAGGTAGAAAGGAGAGGAGAAGGGTGGATGCGGTTGAACCTAGACGTGAAGAAGAACAAGATGAAGGGGAGGTGTAGTGAAGGTGAGAAGAATTAAGAGGAAGATGGGGGGCGTTGAGTGGGGAGGGGGTTTATTTTTAAAAAACGGTATTTTGGGGTTCATGAAAGTAAGGAATTGTAATTTGGTAATTAGCTTGTAAACTATATTACACAAATTACATTAACTGGTCTAAACTCCTTTATCACAGTAGGGTGATCTACTTTTGAAATTAAGACAAAAGAACTT
The DNA here is from genome assembly GCA_030819835.1 of Acmispon strigosus. NCBI lineage: Eukaryota > Viridiplantae > Streptophyta > Magnoliopsida > Fabales > Fabaceae > Acmispon > Acmispon strigosus. The sequence goes on along the minus strand of JAUAMA010000003.1, from coordinate 65,101,108 downwards.
ATGACAAACTATCTTCAGTCCAAGCATTATGGGAATGTATCTCGAATCAAACTCCATAAATCATTACCTCTTAAAAAAAGAAATAGTAGAAACTATTTGGACTTGGAGTTTTAAATGATATCATTGACATAAACGCACTAAAATTAGCATCTAAAAAATGGTACAACTAGATAGATAAACGAAAAGTTTTTCAAATAAAAATAAAAATGGTGTGTATTGATTTTTATGCCACCCTCGTTAATTCCTATGCCATCCTAAAATCCCCAAAGTACCCTTAATTTAAAAAAAAAAAACGTACTCACCCCCATTACTCTCTAACTCACCACACTTTACTCCTTCTCACCACCATCCCTTTTTTTATTCCTCTTTTTACCTTTGAACCCCTGTTTCTCCCTCTTTTCCCCAAAACCTTCTCACCATTTAAAGCTCTCTGAAGTAGAGAACCACATAAGCGCACCTTCAACATCAAAGGCTCATGATGTCAACCCACATCAAGGCAAAGTATACATTTCTTCTCGCTTTATTTTGGTTCCTTTCTTTCATCGTTCTTATTCTCGTTATTGCGTTTGTTGACGTTCTGTCTGAGATAAATACCGCATTTTCGAAGTGCGGTATGTATTTGTTATACTGTACTTATAAAGTGTGAATTTTAGTTTTTTTAATGTTTTTTTACTTACTGCACTTGTATGTCAGAGTTTTTTTATTTTTTTACTTACCGCACCTATATGTGCGAGTTCACTTAATTTTTTAAATTTATTTATTTTTGTACTCACTGCACTATTATGTGTGATTTTTTTTAATTTTTTACTCACTGCACCTATAAGTGTGAGTTTAAAGAACAATAGCATGACAACAAGCCACACATTATATGTGCGAGAAGTGCAGAACTCACTTGTGATCGACGAAACTGCTGAGGACCAACGTCATGACCACGTTGAGCGAGATGAACAGCAGTGGAAGAATGAAAATGAGCGAGAACAAGGAAATGAATGAGGTGGGGTGAGGATAATGAGAGAGATGAAGGAGTTGGGGCGAGGACAATAAGGGAGATGAAAGAGGTGGGGTGAGGATAATGAGAGATGACAGAGAAGGGTGGTAAATGGAGTAGAATGGTGAAAATGAGGGTTAATGCATGAGAGCGGTATTTTTGGAATGAATGATATTAAGGAAGCGGTATTTTTGGAATGACGAAAATGAAGAGATGACATAACAATTAATGAGAGTGACATCAAAACTAAATCACAAAAAGATAGCTAGAGCATTTAATAATATTTATCACTCTAGAGTCTAGACATTTTTTAGCTGTTTTTGACCCCACAAAATCAAAAGTTAAATTTTACTTTTTCATTTTGTGGTGAAAAAAAACCAGACAGATAAATGAATGTGGAGAGTGATAATCATTATTTAGTAGTTTAGCTATCGAAGCTCTTGTTTACTATTTTTTTATTAAAGCTAAATATAGTCCTATAAACTTTAAGTTAATCAAAAGTAAATTGTGATTTGGTCTATACCGATTAACCTAAATGATAATCGGATTATAGATCTTCATTTAAACATAACAGGATTTTATTAAATCTAGATCTGTGACTGAGAAGAAGTAGCTAGCGGTGTCCGTGGCTTTGCGCACATGAATCTAGATCAGGACATTCAGAATTGCAGATCTCGCATGACGCATGCTATCCTTTCCCTCTTTTTAATTAGTCACACCATAAATTCATGTTTGACTCACTGTTTGTCACACCTTACTTTAATCCTGTCATAACAAAAGCAACATATAATAAACTTCAAAATATACACAGAAAATTCAAAGAAGAATCACTTACACATAGAATAATCTGGGGTGGAACGTGATTGTGAACTTTAAAAAGGAAATTAAAGAAAGAGATCAGTAACTATATTTTTTATAGAATAAATTTAGAATTTTCACAATTGGTTTGGCTATGCAAAATGAATGCACACACTATAAAGAACCTTTGTTGTAGTATGTAACTAGGTGCCGGTGAAGGTGGAAAGGTTCAGTTCATCCACCAGAAGAAAAACACAAGTGAGGAAAAGAGGAAAAAAAGTCATTTCAAGAAATAAAGGTATTTCCTCCTCCCTCCTTTTCTTTTATGTTGTTCAAGTAGTATGAAGTTACTATAAATTATTGATTATTGAATATGTTGTTGTTGAATGTTTCAATGTTTCAATGATTAATGCTGTATGTAACTTTAAAATCAAGTTATCAACTTTAAAAACTCTCTTAACGCAATCAAACAACCCAACACGTTAATAGTATAATTTTCCACAAACCAAGTTAACTCCAAAACGGTGCGTCTCAGCGACGAGCAATGTAAGCAGCTCCATTGTTCCACAAAGTCTCTCTCTCAGTTCTTTCTGCGTTTCCTTGTTATTAGATAGTAGATGTAGATCTTGTGCTGCTCAGAAAGTACAGTGAATCAGGTTTTAGGTTTTTTTTTTGGTCAATGGGCTTTATTAATTTAGTTTATTAGGCCAAAATACAAATTGGGTTAAGTTAAAAGTTTGGGCTAGGCCCTTATATTGGGCCAGTTGTTCTTTTTTGCAGACCAAAGAACAAAAAGAAAAAACTTTATAGATTGTTATGTGGTCTAGAAAAAAAATGAAGTGGGGATATTTATTGTTTAAGCTGCATTTGACAAGAATTTGGTTTGAATAATGATTCGTAGACATCTAAAGGGTGTAGATCGAGAGAGATAGGGAGAGAGGAGAGATAAGTGATAAAGTGATATATGATGTGATGTAATTAGAAGAAAGAGATAGAGAGAAAAAAGAAGTGTCGAAATGTGTCTGTACTGTTTAGGTGTACACGAATCATTATTACGTTGGTGGTTAAGTTCATTTTGTTAAACTTTATAGATTAACTCATAAATAAATACTAATATGTTGCGTGGAGTAATGAGAGAGAATAGAAATGGAGATGACAACACCATGTATAAAGATTAGAGATTACCCAGAAATAGGAACAAGGTCAGGTATATATTGTTGCGTGAATGCAATGAATACGGCATGCTATTTTTGGACTTGGAATTGCGTAATGCTAAACAATTGCTGCACAGAATGTTACTCTTAATAAGTAAAATGAGGAGTAAAAATATCTTTCATTCTTTTTATGAAGATTCCAAGCTTGGTTTCAGCAGACCCATAAATTAAATTTAAACTCAAAGTTTTGTTCTTTTCCTTGATTTTGTCGGCAATTCTACATGAACTAGATCCATTTCACATCTCATCATCTTCTAATCTTCCATTATTTCTTTCAAAAGCAGAGTGGTAGAGTTAGAATGACCATGAGGAACATTTTCTGGGTTGGCATTGTAATTTTTAGCAACTGGGTTGATGGTCTTGCAAATGCAACCTATCAATATCATCACATCAATGAAACAGAGCTTTCTTTGTTGGAGGCTCATGAAGCTTATTCCCCATCCTTGGTTGGGAGGAGACCTATAATGGTTGGACTCACTCTTATTCAAAATGCATGGGCTAAAGGAGCAGGTACAATCCAATTGCTATTTTCAATAAACTTCACAAATTAGACTTTGAATAAAAGTTTATTAATTGTCATAAGCGCTTAATTAAGTTGTATATCTAAACACACCCTAAAGAAGCTTCCTTCTTAATTTTGTGTTGTAGTCTGCATGGATGGAACATTGCCTGCGTATCATCTTCATAGAGGATATGGATCAGGAGCAAACAGCTGGGTCGTGAACTTAGAGGTATCAATCACATGATCTTTCAAATTCCTTGATAGATTCAAATTTTACATCCAAAAAACATCTCATGCAACATAAATGAGTATACTATAGTATAAAGGTTCATAAGTCTTTGAATAGAGTTTCCAGCTAAGGTGAAAAATCTAAACATGTCACATATTGATGCTTTCAAGTGTTCAAATACATGTTGGTATTTAAATGAAAATCTTTTGGCAGGGAGGTGGGTGGTGTAGTAATGTCAGAGAATGTGTGTACCGCAAGAAAACGCGCCGCGGATCATCAACATTCATGGAAAAGGAGATACCTTTTACAGGGATATTAAGCAATGATGCTAAAGAGAATCCAGGTTTTCATTCAATTAAACTACTTGGACTAAAATTCTGCTTAATAAAATTGGCTTAGCAATTTGACTCAATTTATTATTCTTTACGGATTGTAGATTTTTTCAACTGGAACAGAGTGAAAATTCGTTACTGTGATGGTGCTTCTTTCACTGGGGATGCTGAAGATAAGGTAAATTTTACATATATAACTTGGCATTCATCTTATCAAATGAGGTTATGATCTACTGAGATTCAGCCCTTGTCGTCGCTGTTGACATAGGTTGCAGGACTGCAATTCAGAGGACAACGTATTTGGTTGGCGGCAATGGATGATTTAATGTCAAAGGGAATGCGTTTCGCGAAGCAGGTTGTGTGCACACAGATACACATAACACATTGCTCCTTAAATAATGTTTCTTCAATTCTCATGTTAATTAGATTTTTGCTTCAGGCTCTTCTTTCTGGATGCTCAGCGGGTGGTCTAGCTACTATTATACACTGTGATGAATTTCGAGGCCTATTTCCATGGACTACCAAAGTGAAGTGTCTTAGTGATGGTGGATTGTTTCTTGATGCGTGAGTGGAGTGGCCAACTTCAACATTTCATATTTGAATGCCATTTCCACCATTACCACATGATTTTTGGTCTTGATTCTCAATTGTTTTCCCTCTAAATCAATAGGATTGATGTATCTCGCGGGCGCACCCTCAGGAACTTTTTCCATGGTGTTGTAAGGCTACAGGTACTGCTACTTCATTGTTTTATTTAAGCTCACCAATTAAGCATAGTCCATGTCATGAAATAAAATGCACATGAATGGTTTTTATACCTGATAGTATGAAATGAAAGTATGTTACAAATTTACCACTTCATATTTTATGGTAATGTGGCAATTGACTTATAGTATGTGGTTTAACTACTTCAGAATCTTAAGCAAATGTGAAATAAAATGTCAATGTTACTCAAACTTCATGATGGATGTATGCTGTCTTGATTATGGATCTTTCACTTAATGTGTGCAGTTAAATTGAATTTGAAAAGTTCTGTTTGATATGAGAAGAGGATTAGAGGACCAACCACATAGATTGTATAATTTTGAAAGTTCTGTTTGAAATGTGGATGTTTGACATGATTATAACTTATAAAGCATGATGAGAAATAATGTTTTATCCATTCATTGCAGGGAGCGCAGAGGAATCTGCCGCGCACTTGTACTAATCGCCTTAATCCCACTTTGGTAATCACTGATATCTCTAATTCTGAAAATTTTAGAAACATTAGGTTCATTTGAATGAATATGCAGAAAATTGAATGCTGCATAATTGTGCTGACTTTTAGTGATGTTTTTCAGTGCTTCTTCCCTCAGAACTTGATTTCCAGTATTAGAACCCCACTGTTCATTCTTAATAGTGCCTATGATTCATGGCAGGTATATACATGATTTCTCACATTCTTAACTCCTGATAAATCATACTACATGATCTTGCAGACATATTATACTAATCAAAAGTATTTTTCTGTTTTTCATCAGATCATGTCAAGCTTGGCGCCTCCATCAGCAGATCCCCATGGCTATTGGCATGATTGTAGATTAAACTATGCTAAATGTACCAGTTCACAAATACAATTTTTGCAAGGTGGTTTGATGTATAAGAAATAGCTTTCATTAGAAGTACAAATTTCTTTTTGTTAAATCAGACAGTGTATTAATTAAGCCATTTTTTTTTTCACTATATCTAATACAGGATTCAGGAACCAAATGCTGAATGTTGTTAGAGGTTTCTCAAGATCAAATCAGAATGGAGTGTTCATAAATTCATGTTTTTCTCACTGCCAATCAGAGAGGCCTGATACTTGGTTTGCTAACAATTCTCCTGTCATTAGGAACAAGGTGAGGGCAACATGTACATAATAATAATAATGCAGTTTTAGTTAAAAATTTCACATGTATATATAACTCTAACCTATATGCATGCAGGCAATTGCTCTGGCTGTTGGAGACTGGTTTTTCGACCGAGCCGGTTTTAAGGAAACTGATTGTCCTTACCCTTGTGATAATACATGCCACAATCTGGTTTTCAGATGAACCAAATTTCATTCATCACTCATTTTGGCCTATTCTTATCAGCAATTAGGAGACAGACATTCTATTCAGTTAATGATCAAAGACAACAAAAGAAAAGCCACTAGAATTGGGTTAGTGGTGAGGAACTTAGATAGTTTACATGTGATCATAGCAAAAATAAGTGCAAATGTAAAAAGCTTCATCAATGATTTAGAGTTGGTGAAAGAATTTTTCATGTTTAGATCATTAGTTGGGAATGGTGAGGCATATGCATTTAATTTTCACAAAGCTTGTGAGAGATGAAGACTATTAGAATTTATACACTGTGATAGGCTGAGCATTGGCAATGATATGATTGAATGAGATCATCTCAATCTCATTTCTCTCGTTTAAGGTTTAGGGTTTATGATGAAGACTTCCTTATTACTATACTCCAACTAACTTGGCGTTTCTAATTTTTGCATGTTTTTAAGATATAATGTTATATTCATAATTTTTTTCAATTTGTTTTGATTGTCACCGCTATTGATTTGGGATATCCAATTACTATGTTATTATTTAAAACACAAAGTAATTATTTTTTTGCAATAATTTAATTGAATAAGTCATATGATTATTCTTTGATAGATTGGGTGGCAGACATTTTTTGATTATGTGACTGAAGTTTGAATTATTTTTTATTGATCCATGTTTTTTTTCTCTAATTGTAATATATTTATTTAAATTTTTGGTTTTAGATAAATATAAAAATAGTTCCGAAGCAGCAAAAAAAAAAAAAATATAAAAAGAAGCTAAAGACTCAAGTGAAGCAATATAACACATGACTTAAAGCCTAATATAACACTGAGAAATGCTATTAACACTCTTGTTAGCACTCCTCTATAACACTTGACTAATAAAATGGTTAGAAATAATTGTTTTCTTTGCGCTGTCCAATTAAAGAGTAAGGAGCCCCATATATAACTTAAAGCTCTTTCTCGTATACAACTTAAAAAAATTTGACCAAAAGTTGAAAAAAATACTAATTGGACCAGATAAAAAATTAAATAGGGTTGGCCCAACCCAAACCCGCAACAACCTACCCGATCCAACTGCCACTCACAACTTGAGGCCCAATTGCACATAAGTGGGCCTATATTGCTAATCTTCAATTTCGTTCGGATTGGACTTTTTGAGCTCAAATTCGTATGAACTAGCTCGTTGGACACCCCTAAGTCCAGTATCTTTGAGATAACAAACTTAAAGGAGAAAAGGTCTAATAGAAACTATTCACAAACCCTAGCCGCCTCCAAGACTTTCTCTGCTAGGGTTTGAAAAGAGCACTAGCTGCCACCCCCTTCAAGGGTTTCCCCTTCTTCCATGGAAGATTATCCTTCTTCTAGGTAGGTATTTCTCCCACACTAGGTGGATTCGCTACTCAATAAGTGAGTTTTTCTCTTTTTCACTTTGGTATTTCTCTATTTTTTGTGCCATCTTCCACCCCCATCGCCCTACCTCCATCCTCTGTTGTCTTCGCCGACGATGTTGTGCCACCGCCATTGTGTCGTCGCTGCCTCCGTCGTCGTGTCGCCACTTCCTTCATCGTTATGCCACCACTGCATTCGCCATTATCGCCTCGCCCGTGACCATCTCCACCACTGCCACCATCGTCTTCCTCTTACCCTCTATTATCAACTATTTCTAGTTAAGGTTTTGTTTCAAAGGTGCCCTATTTTCCATGGTCTCAATGTTGTTGGCTTGACTCCTCTCGGTGCCGTTGAAGCCATAATGTATGCTTCCTTGAAGGCTTTTCGTATCGCAACTCCGATAGAGTAGGATGAGTTGCAATTGTTGGAGTTGTTGTTTAAATTGGAAAAAAATACTACTCAGAAAGTCAAAAAGTTAGTATGGTGCACTGTTGCTCATAGGAATTTAGGGGCTTTACTTTCTTAGGATTTTTAGTTTGTTAGCTTCTTGTATCAGCATGAGTGGGCATGCTTTATCCTTAATGTTTATCTATTTGCATTGTTGTACCACTCCTTAAGATTTTAGTCCCACTGATGTAAGTGCCGCTCGACAACCATTTGATATTCATCCAAGTACCATTGACAAAAATAATTTTTTTGGAAGTTCCAACTGTAACCCACCTTTCCACCCAAATATGGGTTAAGCAGGCGGCTCTACCATTTGATATTAATCCAAGTACCACTGGCGATTATCTATAATTTTTTTAATTATTTTTTAGGTGAGCGAGCCCGCCTATCCATCCAAATATGGGTTGGACTTGAACTTTTAATATAATTACCAAAAGTGAAGAAACTTCGTCTTTAGTGGGCCAATGAGGAGTCTGATCCAACCCGTCTATATTGGTACCTTAACTTTGACACTTTATTTCCACATTAGGGGAAAAAAAGTTACCCCCTAAAGTTAGGGTCATGTGCTACTTAGTCCTCGACCTTTAAAAATGTGTATTTAGCTTCTTAAACTTTATAAAACGTGTAAAATAACCCTTTCACTAATATTTTAATTAATTACCCACGTTGAATTTCTAAATTACGCCTATTAATTACTAATGGTATTCTCCACTTCTTTTCTCTTTATTTTATTTCATTTAGCTTTTGTCTGTTATATATATATATATTTATATTAAAAAGTCAGTTATTTATTATTTAATAATATTATTTCTAATGCAATTTCGTTTTTATACACTTTTGTAGTACATATTAAAAAAAAAATCATTTGTTATTGTATTTAATTATAGAGTTCTTCTTAGCACTATAGTGACTACTGCAATAAATGAAAAATTTAATAGGCACCTATTGTTTAACATAAAATATATTAGACACTCGTACTTTTAATATAAAAAATTTAAAAACTTTTATGCCAACTGAAAATCATTTTTATTAATAATTGCTAATATCTTATAGTGTTTAAATTAACTTTATAATAAAATTCAATAACAAATAAAATAAAAAATCATTTAATATGTATATTAATTGTGTATAAAAAGTAAGCGAAATTAGAATAATATTATTAAACAATAAATAATTAATTTTAATATAATATATAGAGTATATAATAATAAAACTGCATAAAATAAAATAGAGAAACAAATGGGAGAAGGTCATGAGCAGTTGATAAGGGTAGTTTAGGAATTGAACATGAGTAATTAGTCAATATATTAGTGAAATGATTATTTTGCACATTTTAGTGAAAGTCGCACATGACCCTAACTTCAGGGGATTAAATTGTTTTTCTCCCTTCTCTTTTTATTAGTTAAGATTCAGGTAGGTTTCACTAGTAACTGAAACCTATATAATTCTGTGATCGATTTTAACTAATAAAAAAACTTTACAAAGATGGTTTCAAAATGAGTGTTGGTAGGTTTAAGGCTGTTTAAATCCCGCTGGTAACCAAATTTAAGCAAGTGTGGGTAATAATAGTCGTCGAGATTAAAAAAAATAAAAAATTCTTATGTTCCTCCCTGTCTTCCTACATTGTTCATTGTTCATTGTTCACAGTAGTCGAGGTATGCCTACCTTCATTGTTCACAGTTGATTGTTCATTTTGCTGTTATCATTCAACTTTTGCCTGCTTGGTCTTATTCTCCTTGATCACTTGTTAAAACTATATGCTCGAATTATCTGTCACCAAGAACAAATCTTCTCATAAGGCTATTTATTTTATATACATTAATTCATCAACACCGTCATTGTCAGTTCAATCATTATCATCATCATCATCATAATCAACAATCTGTTTATTAAGTCCTTGCCTTTTGTATTAAATAAATAGTATATATAGGTATGTACACACTTTGAATTTTCGTCCTATCACAATTCTATGAATGAGTGCAAAGAATTCTTAAAACAAAAAACTTTATGAAGCTTGTTTAACTTAGTATAATAATATTTTCCGAGGGAACAAACTTGGGATCATTGCATAGCCACCACCCCATAATCCTCCTCAGGATTTTTGTTCTGTTCCTGTACACTGATGATTGTAGGGACCCACCAAATAGACCCAATAATTTGCTTCACATGCATAGAGATTTTAATAATAAACATACCACAAAATTAAGAAATGATAAGCTTGGGAATAATATTTAATGATTAACAAGATTGTTAAAAATTAGCGTGCACATGGTACAACAATCAACGGTGCTGTGAAGACGAGAGCAAATGGTTTTTGAAAGATTAAATTGAAGATGATGATGACTTAGTGCTCATAACTTGAGAATTTTTGTCTTTACCTGCGAATAAGAAAATCGCATAATAATATTTTAATAGGGACGTCTCTGATTAACATGACATATGAAGTCTTTCTTCTTCCTATTAGCTTGTAAAATTTAGCATTTTGTCTGGTAATTGGAGAAATTTTATGCTGAAAGGGAAAAAGGTATCGTTGTCACTGCAGGTCATGCTTTGAAACAGGTTGACTTGTTGATGCTAATTGCAAAAGTGAAAATAAAAACAAAAATATGCGTGCACCATGACTTTTTACAAGTCATCAAACACTTGCAATTTATCACGTTAAGTTAGTCTATACTCAAATCTGCGTCGGTGCGAGCGATAAGGCTGTATCCCTTAAAAGAGTTATTCGTGCGTAATAAATTAAAATTTATTGTGGTTGTTAAAAACCGCAACATAAAAATGTGAATGTCTTATTAAAAACGGTATGCGAATTAGTGCTGACAAAATTTGAAACTAGATTATGACCTTGCATGTGGTCAAATGGTAAACCCATATTTTTTCATTTTCATAGTTTCATCTCAAATTCTTATGAAAACCAAACTATTTTCACTAGGATTAATAGGCCTCTGTTGTGGCCATTAATTGTTAATGAATGTTGGATGGATTAATATACAAAGTTAAACATACAGTGCAGTATACCCAATGGAACATAGCAGCTTTGCATTATCCAAATCTTTTTCACCATTTTGAAAGGAAACAAAAGAAAAGATAAACTTGTTTATGTGGTGGAGGAATGTTGCTTAAGAACATGTTCTATTCTATACCAGAAGGATTGCATGCTTTCATTGTCAAATATATTTTTCTCTCCGTCATTTCTGTCATGTCTGTGCCAATACCTCTGTCCTTGCTGTTTTTTAATCTTGCTACTTTCACTTTCAGAATCAGTACATGTATGTTAATGCCCCCTGAGGGACCTTTTTTCTGGTGTAATAACTGTAAAGCTTTTAGAGCCATAGGCCCACGCTCCAAGCTTTTCAAATGGTACATACAATAAAATATCCATGTTAGTTTTCTTTCCTTTTTTTATAGATTTCACTGTATCCGTACAACAATAATGTAAACTGAACAAAGCTGTTATTAAAGATTAATGATACATTCACATCCCCTTTCTCTTTTTCTTCCATCTCATTTCCACATTTCTTATCTTCTTATTTCTTTCTGCATTTTCTGTCACGTCACATATTATATCACTAATTTCTATTTTCTCTCTTCTTATTAGAAGATGGTGGAGGCGGTAAAAGGTGTGTACTCAACATTATTCATTATTAAATTCTTCTTGAGGCCTTTATTGAAATGATTGAATATTTTGAAAGAGGTAAAACAAAGGAAGACAAGTATTGCATAGTTTCTTGTCTTCAGTCATTAAGGGGAAGGGAAGTGAGCTCAATTTTTTTGTAAACAAGAGAAAGAGAACAAATCCATGACATCCCAAAGATTTGAAACTATTGAATCACACACATGGCTCCATGAACTTAATGGAAACTATTGAAGTATGGTACAAACTATAAAGTTCTTCTTGAAACTTGACAAATATAAAGAATGCAGTCAATTGTATATGGACAAAACTCACAGGCTGCAGATCCATATATAATAACTGGAAAAAAAATTGTAAAAAGAGAAGCCTTGGAACAAGCCTTATTCTGCAGTAGTACTTCTGAGTTTGATGAATCAAATGGTGGGGAAGAAACTGGAATCAATCTCAAGTATTATATTGTAACATAATGCTCGAAGTTTTTTTTTTTTTATCATACACATATACAATATCAGAAGAAATAGGAAAAAAGTACAGCACACACCTGTGGTCAGAATTCAAGAGAGATTTCTGACCCAGTTCATATGGGAAAGTCAGCATCTTTGTCTCTTTCTTCAAATTGAAGCTCCCACATTGAGGCTACAGGGTTTGTCCAAAAGCCACAGAAAATCTCTGCAGATCCTTGGTATATATATCTGAAGATTGAAAAGCTGGTGATGGGTGCTGGTTCCAACTAGTAGTACATGACTCATCTGTCATGAATCCAGTTTCTGGTTTAACAACCTCAGTACTGTAGATGGATTGTGAGGCTTGATTATTCTGCACTGTGTTTCCCAGAAGAAATGGATTGTTAAGATACTCACACCATTTCATCTCTTCTTGTTCTTCTGCTTGTAAAGGTAAATGAGCATGAGCATCTTTATTAACCTTCACAGATGACTCTGCCAGCCCCCAAGTGTCAAGGAAATTTGTGCTGCTTTGTAACTGGATGCTGCTAATGCTCCCATTGCTCTTGTTTGTGTTGTTACTGTTGCTGAAGCTGTTACTGGTTTCCCAGTTGTGAACCCCATCAGAGGATATGGAAGTACTGGATTGGAAACTAAGAGTAGTGGGCTTAGCATATGTTGTTGGGAAAATTGAGCTTGGCACCACAGAATTGAGCATGGTGGAGTTTATGCTAGAATTGAGGTCTGAGGTTGGTGTAAAACAAAAGGATGAACTGGGATTTGCAGTGAGCCCCCCCATGTTTTGTCCATAACTCAATTGCTGGAAAGAAAAGCACCCTGCCATGTCAGATGTTCTGCAACTATCTAGGAACAATTCCTGGGTGGTATTTGGAGTGGTGCTCAAATTGCTGCTGCTGCTGCTGTTGATCTTGGGTTTTGTTGGCTCAACAAAACTCATCAATTCATTGGATGAGGCTTTCTGGTTGCTTTTGCTGGCTGTGATGAGTGGCTGCTTGTCCTTGTTGTTGTCATTCTCAACCTCAGAGAGAGGCTTGTGGGTGTTTGGGTCGATCCCTCTTTGCCTGAGCCTCTTCTTGAGACATGAATTCCACAGATTTTTAATCTCATTGTCAGTTCTTCCTGGTAACTGTGCTGCAATCTGAGCCCACCTGATAAAGCATCACAGGAAAACACCAGGGAACAACAAGAATTAGAGAATCTGAAAAAGGGTAAAAGTCAAAAGCAGTAAAAAAAGAAAAGAAAAGAAGGCCTTATGAAATAATTATAATGCATGTTTGGAAGAGAAGTTTCGACGAGCAGCTTATGGGTTTGATAATTGATTCTGAAAAAGAAGAAGCTGATAAACTACCTGTTGCCGAGTACAGCGTGGAGTTCAATGATCAAATTCTCTTCCTGCTGAGAGAATGCTCCTCTCTTCAAATCAGGCCTGAGGTAATTTATCCACCTCAACCTGCAACTCTTCCCACACCTCTGCAAACCTGGCATGAAACACACACACACAGCGATAACAATAACAAGGTTAGAACTTTTGTCTTGTCCTTCATTGTACACATTGAAATGAATTAATGTGAATGAAATGAATGAAAGTGCTGCTGCAACATAGTACTATGTATGTACCTGCTAGTTTTGGGACGGAGCTCCAACACCCATGGCCGTGTTTGGTGATGTGGTTCAAGAGCTTTTCATCTTCCTCTGGAGACCAGAGACCTTTGCGTAGCTTCTGCTTGTAGCAGCAAGAGTGCCTTCCCATGTGTACGACGTCAAATAATCTTCAACTTCAACCCACCTGTGATGCTTTTTGAGGTTCTTTTTAAAGCAAGCTCTTTGGAAGAAGAAGAATAATGAAATGAGAGAAAGTTATGGTGGGATGAGAGGGGGAGTGTTATCAAGGCCTTTGTTGAAGAGGTTTTTGCTTAGAGAAGCAAAGTTTGTGAAAATAAAATGGCTGCTTCATAGGGAATCAAATAAATAGAAGGGGATTAAGTGGTTACTTTAATTTAATGAAAGATTTGGAGTTCATATTAATCTTTAAGCAATGTTATAATATGTCTTTTCCTCTTGTAACCAAAAAAATTATAATATTTTTTTTTTGTCATAATCAATATATTTCATAGCTGATAGTCATTAGACTAATTCATTGCTGCACGGTCAAATACTAAATAGTATAAGACTCATAAGTTTTTTCATTTACAAGAGTTGAAAATTGAATTCCAACCACTTACGTGAGAAATGAAGTGCTGAACTACTATGTCAACTCACTTAATTAACCTTATTTATTACCTATGCCAATAAGACCATCAATTTTTTTGCCTAAGCTTTTGAATGAGATTAAATTGATTGTATTTAAATATTTCCAGAATGGAAATGATAGATTTTATTTTTCTTGAAATAAAAGCTACCAATTAAACTCATATTTTATAGCACTATTTTGACTAAATAGGAGGAGGCTTATAGAAAAGAAAGTTGTACTCAAAGAGGTGATTGGAGAGTGCCATTATTTAAAAAAATAAAGGAAAAGGTTGGTAGATATATTATAAGGTGTAGCCTCTTCAAACAATAAGATTGATAAATGAAGAGAAGAGAAGAGAAAGAAGTAATATATAATATTTGATCTTTTTTATAGGATTCAAGTAATTATATAGAGTGTGTTTGTTTCAAATTTTTTTAAATCACATTTTTAATTAAAAATTTATTTTTTAAAATTTTAGATTTTTTTAGTGTATTTAATTACTTTTTTTATTCTCCTTTTACAAATAATAATTATATTTAAAAAATCTTAATAAATTGTTTGAATAAGCTATTTCATTTGATTAGCTTATAAGTTGTGTTTTTCATAAAAAAATAAAAAATGATCTCTTTTTGTATTGAGCTAAAAATCAATTTCTATAATTTTAAACAAACTCCCTCCTAATAGAAAGAGAAATAAAAAGAAAGAAAAGTTGATTTAATGAAAGATAGATAGGGTGTTTAAAGTTCATAATTGAAATTAATTATATATGACTTTTGTGAGCTGGTTTGTTATCCCTCCTTCACGGGCCAGACAATCCATATAGTCACCTGGGTCCCACCAGATGCGTCATCATGTTTGGACGGTCCCGATGCTACTATTCTTATCCATTGGATTTGCATAGCATAGGAGGCTACCACACAGAATCAACCACTTTGACTTTTATATATAGGTGAAAAAAATGTCCATTAGCATGTTTTAAGGCTTCTTCTCAAAAGATCCCAAATTCAACAGGAAAAATACTTCTCATTCTCATTTTGCTACAAAGCTAGCTATGGATGGAGGTTCTCACTTTTTCACCGACCTTGGTGGTTATGTACCATGCACTAATGATATTAAGTGCGCTTACACAAACATAAAAACAGTGCAAATCACTATATGACACTCCATTTTTGAGGCGGTTTTTTACCGTCAATACATTTTGCGGTAGGTGTAGTTACCAACAGTGTGCGTAACTGTTTCAATGTTCACCAATCTTTTTCAAATGATATCGCATTTTTTTTCCTTTATCTTTCTTTTCTTGATATATCACATCAATTATATCACTCTTTTCTCTTCTTTTCTCACTTAGAGTGTCAGTTGGATGTATGCACTCTACGAATGTGTACTCATCATTTTTCTCTTTATCTCTCTTTTCTTGATATATCGCAACAATTATGCTACTCTTTTATATTTTTTTCTTACTTTGAATGTCAGTTGGATGTAGGAACTTTGCGAATGTGGATGTATCATTTTCTATGCACCATGCTGCTTAGAGCTGAGAATCTTATCTCGTGTGTTTGAAACTTCTCGAGCGTGACGGAATGTCCCCATTCTCACATGATATAATAGCAAGAAGAGTGTGAGAGAGAGAGAAGAAAAGAGAGGCATGTAGTTAAGATTAAGAACTATGTATGGAATTTAATGGAGTGGCTTTGCTAGTCTAAACCTACTCCAAGAATAGTGAAGTAATAAAATACAAAGTAACCAAAAGATTTGAGAAGGACAAAATTCTAGTTAACAAGTAAAACCCTGAGAGTAGCAAGGTTTGCAAAACAAAGTAAAACTGCATTAAATTTGATGATAGCTGAAGCTTCTCTAGGCTCTTTTGTTCCCTTTGGGTGATAATACTCAAATTTTTGAAAACTCTATGACCCTTTCCTTTTCTTGACTAACTTTTCTGCCAGTTTAATTAGTATATAGAAAACTGCCCTTCTCTTCTTTTTGGCTTTTTGAGGGTGTTTTTTTCAAAATCATGATCGTTTGGAAAAGTTTCATCATTTGGGAACATATGCAAAAATTGCTTTTGACATCTGAGCATGTTATGGTCATATTTCTTTGCTTAGAAACTGCTGGAATTTCAACTAACTGTCCCAATGATTCATCTTTTTCACAATTTGAAAATCACACATCTTTTTAATTAAATGTAATTATTCTCTCCAATGTCAAATTTCTGACTTCATACAACTTCTCTGTTTGGTTGTTTTCTTTAGGTAGGGTACTAAAGACAAAGTCAATAATAGAAATAAACAACTGTACTTTCATATACAAATGCCACAATCACAATAATGTACTTGTCTCTGCTCTCAAATATACATGAGAGAAGACAATTTTGGATGATCAATATTACAAAGTACAGCATTGATCAGATTAACAAATTTTTTTATTGCAAAACGAAATTGATATGAACTCTTGTACGTGTTGTTTGATCAATATATTTTGCTCTAGCTAGCTTAGCCTAAATGGAAAAAGTAGTACCGACTAACTGAAGAAGATTACACTAACTTTACCAAGAGAATTTAGAACAAAGGAGTTGCGTCACTTTCAAAAACACAACAGAAATGGCAGACCAAAACTGATAGGGGAAATTATTCATCAATGGTACCTATTACTTAGACATACAATAAATAAATTAAGCAAATGAATATGTATAAAGTTAAAAGGTTTTGCTGGGGAAGATAAAGTTCAACGGTTTTCGATGCCATTTTCCCCTCTGCCAACAAATCACATAATTTGCATAGCCAAGAGATAGAATATTAAAGCAGAACTAAAAGTGAATAATTTTTTTTTTTCAATTATTCTCATAGCCAACAACTATGAGACTAATTCACTCGAGTCTCGAAGATCACATTATGTTGATAGATCTCTCCCAATAAATCATTCTCCATACACACCGTCTAAAAATTGAATCATGCGTTGGACCTTGTTGGTAAAAGTGAATAAATTTTGATGTATATCCAATAGTAATACTAGAGTTTTTATATAATAAAAACACAATTCTCAACCAACATACGTCAATCTTAATGATCAGACAAAACTTATCAAATCACTCACACCAGTGTAACTTTGGAAGTGTAACTTTGGAAAAAGGGAACGATGATGACTGGTGCATTGTGATTCTAGACTTCACTTCCTTCATGGAAACCTTTATGTCAAGGTGTTGGACTCCCGCCGGTGGTATTTCTAAGAACACTCTGACATTCAAGTTACTACAAGAAGAGGAGAATCGGGAATTCAAACTCAAATGAAAGCATATATGTAGTGTTTATGTCAATCCTTTAAGTAGACTAAGGTTGAAGGGGTTTGATGTTATGTTGACCTCATTCACTGTCTCAAGTGTTGCGCCCTTTGCAGCTTGGCCTCGAATTGTCTCGGTGGCAGAGCAATAGACGATGGGGATTCCTTAAGCTTTGATGCTATGGTCGAAGGGTTTAAGGTGAAGTCGATGTCACGTTCAACATGTGATGCGTTCTTCCATTTGATCTTTGTTCCCACCCAGGTGTCTGGGAAGATGGACAGTGAGGATTGCACACACTTAATGCCAGCACATCCTCGAGGGTGGAGAATTCCCTCGATCATAGTATTGTTTGACTTGCTTTGGATGGGAACGATTTTGAAGAAGTTGTAGTTTTGTCGACTACTCGTGCTTTTGGTTTGAGGTTTGGTCAAGCACTTTGATTTATTGAGTCTAATTATGTAGCGGCACAGTGCTTTATCTCACGTGGCTAGGTATGTTGCTCTCATTAGCGAAGTATTGTCGGCTTTGCTTCTGCGCGCATGAGTTGGAGACTTCTCTTGCTCGTTCTCATCCCTTGGGGCAGGAGTGCTAGATATATGGTCTTCTAGTCAGTGTTGCGACTTGATTCGTTGAGGCAGTATGTGAGTAGTCTTTCGATGATGTCGAGCATGTTTGGAGATGGACAAATGTCTCGATCCTTTACGACATGAGTAAGAATTGCATAAATATCTCGGCTACGTTAAGTATTGAGACGAATTGGAATGAACTCGCCTAAGTTAAGTGTCGAGTCGGCTTTGAGTGAATGTCGAGGTTAGGTTAAAAAGTTGAGTCGGCTTGGAGTGAATGTCTTAGTTAGATCAAGCGTTTGTGCGGCCGCTTTCCAATCTTCTACACGGCGTGTGATGGCTGAGTCATGAGTACGAAGGCTAGGGAATTAGGTTTTTGTTGGCGCGAAGTATACCGATTTAGGCATGTGTAGGAGATATCTAAACACTTAAAAAAAAGGGGAGAATTTGTTTAGAAAATGTGCTGTATGAGTTAAATATATTCCGGTTAGTTTTATTTCATAGAAGTATACATATATTGAAATAGAAGTAATCATGAGATATTATTGAGCATATTATAAATTAAACATCTCATTTGTCCTGGGATGGCAGAAATGGAACCATATATTCTGTGCAAGTTATTCGTGGCACAGAAGCATCCAAACTACTAATTTGTCTTTAAGTGCTGAAATTTTCCGATGAACGCGTTCTTAATTGAAGTATGATAATCTGTATATACTTATTTTTTAGCACAGAAGTGTATTCAATTAATCAAAAGTCTTGACATCTTTGAGTGATAGCCTGTCTCTTGGTTCTGACACCGTGAAGCTTCCATGTCCAAATTGGATATTTGTTTATAGATAAAACCTTTGATGAGGATTGAGATGCTTGTAATATATCTTCACACTTCATCATGCGCTTGTAGGCTTATCTTATGTAATTCCTGTATGAGCTGTTCAACCAAGTCAAACTCCAAAAAGATCGTAAATGTTTATATATTTTGATTTCCATTACTTCCTTGCTGCCTCTTCACGTTAATAATTTGTGTCGGCTTCGTTGTCTTTTGAGACTTGATAGATAATAATATAATCAGTGACCAAAATGAAGTTGGTCTGCTACGTAACTTGAACCAATGGTTTCGTTTATAGTCGTCTTTTTCCTGCTATGTTTTTTCTTCGCTTCCTTGCAATCAAATATTGATGTCTCTGTTTATGGGAATCAATCTCTGACTTCAAATGATTGGAACATGTAATGAAACAGCAATGTTTGTGCAAAAACCAAAGTTATATAATGAACACGCTTTCTTATGATCAATGTTTAATGTGCAGAGATAATTTAATACTGTACTGATCAATTAATTGAAGGGATCCGGATAAAATACTTACCTGGGTTTGGGTCTGGGTCTGGGTTGGAATTACATAGGTTAAAAATGGACAGTCGCTCGAAAGTTTTTACACTCGGTACAACATGATATGATATAATAATATAACTAAAAGAAAGATATAAATATATAAATATATATATATATATAGAGGAGATGTATCGTATGAGAAAAATATTTTTATATGAGAAAATGAGAATAAATCATGACCGTTAGATCTAATCATGAATGGTCAAGATTAAAACAACTCAATAGTCACATGACAACTTTAAAATGTCATGTGACTTTTAAAAAAGTCACATATATATATATATATATATATATATATATATATATATATATATGGCGCTAGTGATATGTATGCACTTTACAAACCCAACATCCTTTTACACAAGAGTCATTGGAATATTCTTATTCAACGTCATAGGATTCGCAGATTAACGCTGAGTTTTAGAATATGTTGTTGAGGTTGCAGTGGGACGATGATGTACTCTGGCAGTAGGGGTGGCAATATGGGCTGGCGGGACGGGCCTGGCCCGACCCATCAAAAGCCAGCCAAAATGCGGGACGGGTTGGGTTGGCCCACATTTGGTATATGAGTTGAAAGTCTCAACCCAACTCACATTTTGGCGGGTTGGCGGGCTAGCCCGCCAAAATTTAATGTAGTGGAAAAAAAAATTATGAGAAAAAATCACAAACCAACAAAATTCTACATTCTCACAAGTTGTAAAAATACACAAATAACACAAGCCACAACTCATAATTGTCTCTTAACACAACAAAAGCAAGCACAAATGACAAACCAACAAAGTTCTACATTCTCACAAAAGATAGCAAAGCAAGCGTTAAGTGCAAACAAGAACCACTAAACTAGAATCATGAACCAATTTTCATAAAAAATGTAGTACATTTGAACCAATTTTTATATAAAATCTAATTATGTAGTAGAGCTGGTGGTGTTTCTATCAAGAACATTCAACCTTGCTGAGTAATAATTTTCCCATACTTGGATCTTCCCTGCTTCCCTAAAGGAATATTATTCCTTTTTCATGGTAAAAAAGAGGCATTCATCTCCTTTTTCATGGGCTGATAAGATAACAGAATTGAGAGAGGAGAGGAGAGCGCCACGAAGGAGAGGAGAGCGCTACGATGGAGGAGACGAGAGCGTCCCGGTTGAGGAGAAGAGAGCGTCGCGGTGGAGGAGAGGAGAGCGTCGCAGAGGAGAGGAGAGCGCCGCAGTGGAGGAGAGGAGAGCGTGGTGGTCGGTGGAGGAGAGAGGAGAACGCGAAGCGGCTGACTGAAGTCTATAGAAACCCAAACCCTCACTTTGGAAACCCTCGTCCCTCACACTGAAGTCTGTAGTAGTGTACTGATTTTTTTTTCAATTTTGATTTTTTTCTCTTTAGTTAAATAAAAAAAGCAAAAAAAAAAAGTGGCCCGGCGGGCTGGCCCGACCCGACCCACCAAAACCTGCCAAAAAAATGAGTTTTTAAAGTGGGTTACAAGTGGGTATTTGGGCTGAAAATCCCAACCCAACCCGCCAAAAATGGCGGGCCAAACGGGCCGGCCCAGCGAGCCTAGCCCATATTGCCACCCCTATCTGGCAGCATATGGAGCAACAAAAGGCCCAATATGATGCCTAGATGGAGAAGATGTCTTTACCGTTCGTAAGCTTGGCCCAACAAGTTGCGAAGTTGACGGCTGCACGTGGTGGTGCTGATGTTGTTGCTTCTCTTTTTCGTACTTACGATGAGGATTACTCGGAGTCAAAGTAGAATTATTATTATTATAAATTACAAAAGAAAACAACACTATCGACAGTCTATATCATTGATAATTGCATGTGGTTAAAATCGTTAGTAAATTATAGAAGGTTAAGACTTTCAAAAGTATAGCAATAAAAAAAATTGTTAGTATTCTCACGACAACTTTAACCTCGGTAATTTACCGACAAATTTATGAAAAACCGTCGATAAAAACTACCATGAGCCATATACCAAGGGTACATGAACTGTAGAACTTCGGACATATGTAGTTACCGTTGATTTTCTGCCTTTACCAACGGTTTTTGGTCTCGGTAAAGACACGTTTTGCTGTAGTGACTAGTGACTATCTCTTACAACTAACCATTGTTGATTTTGGTTAATGTATTAAAATATCACCCCTTCACTCAATTTTTTTCTTCTTCCCTGCCCTTTATAATAGAAACAACCCTTTGGTCTCATGATGACCAATAGTCTTGAAGTAAGCCATTTTTATTACTAGTTTATTCATTAAAATATACATATATTTCCAGCTAGGACACATAGGATAACGTGGCGATTTAATAGTTGATAGAAACAAGAAACACGCATGTATGGAAGCACTAGTTCATGGTATCTTCCGCTTTCCTTTCTCTTTTCAAACTGAGCAGCTTTATTTACATAAGCTAAGAGCTAAAAGCCTAAAAGGTATCTCAAGTTCTCTTGAGTTTGTGATAAACAGAGGCAGACAATGCTTGAGACAAATCCAATCCCATAGCACTTGTACACTTTGCTGTGTATTTGTCTCTTAAATTGCTGAGCTGGGGATTCCTTTGGAAGATTTTAACATGTATAAATTTTTTAGTAAATGGAGCCCCCAGGGCCCCCTATTTTTCTGCATCAAAGGAAAACACCATAAGAAAAGTTGTATGGCATTATTGTCAATGCAAGTATGTTATTTTAATCTGGTAGGCCATCTCTAATATTAAGCTTTTAATATTGGTTCAATGCATAGTGCCACAAATGAACATTAAAGAAGGATTAGAGACCCCTTTTATTAAACACTTTTGTTTTGTAATTTGCATCAAATTTGTCCGGAGAAAATCATTGATTGCTAATGTTGAAAAAGAAAAGCAATAATCTTGTCATTGCTAGGAGCCCTCCCTTAAATTAAACATCAAGATATTCACAAACACCCTCCGAATTTGACATATTGGAAGCCACTTGGTCCAACTTTGATCCAAATACCTTAGGATTTTTTTAAATTGTGATTGAATTTCCGTTAAACTCAACATATTAAAATATCTTGGTTCTTCAATTCATTTTGAATTGAATTCAACGTGACAAATTTGAACTTCTTCCTTAATACCTTAAAATATGCGAAATCACATTTATGTTTGCATTAACGCCCAAAATAAACATCCTCTAAGAAGTTGAATAACATAACCAAAAGTTAAAGAATAGATAAAGTTAGTGCAATTTAAGAGCTGAACTTTGAGGCACTAGATAAAAACAGAACTTCAGAACAAATGGAAACAGCCATATTCATTAACATGACATTTGCATAGCTAAAATGTCTATTTGGTCTTTTCATTCTTTATTGACTTCATAAAGCTGAAGTATAATTTTGTTTTACAAATCATCTTGATGGAAACTTTGCTGGAACTTATGTCAAATTAAGGTATATATTCTGCATAGCCTATCTTATCAAGCATTGATATCAATTAGTACTACTAATTAACGATGACATTCAAGTAAAGTAGCTTAAAAGCTTGCTTAACTATGATGGGGAATTTGTGAAGTGAAATTCATGAAGGGAAAGATTTAGAAGATCATGATGGTCATTTGAAAGAGAGGGAGACATAATCTACATGCCCTTGAAAAAATGGAGATGCTTCTGCATTATCCTTAAAACCATCTTTTCATAATCTTAATCTACAACGGACAACTAATTGACAAGAAAGAGCAATCGCTATATCTCACTATTTCATAACATAACTTTTCTATTAGATTAAATTATAAGCAACGCACTACTGTAGAAACAGTTGCAACCACCATCAAGTGCAGTTTGCAAATTTTGGTCTCTCTCAGAGTTCCCACCAAATCTATTGTTTGGTGTAGTCCCAGAATTGACTCGTTAGTACGGTCCTCTGATTATACACCAAATATATTAAGAGCAAAATACACTACTATGCTTAAATTGCATAGTTCTTCTCTCTATTTTGAAAAATTACCCCCCCCCCCCAGTTTTTTACATGCTACATTTTAATTTATTAGTTTTATTTCGTAAAAAATAATGGTATGGGTCGGAGTGGCACCTTCAGATCTATTGAATAAGGTGCCAACAGAGAATGATTGCCTCGAGGGATGTGACTCAAATATGGGTTGTGACGACCAAGTGTGTCAACTCATGTTGGCATTCATTACTCTAGCAACGAGCCGACAAAACATGTTTTATTTTAAAATTTACATTGAAAAACTCACAGCAATTCCAAACAAGACCTTAGGGCTCGTTCGAGGTGACTGCGAGTTTTTTATTTTTGATTTTCAAATGTAAAATTAAGAATAAAACATGTTCGACAAAAATGAAGTTCAAATAGTCTTTTTACTTAATTTCAAAACGGTTTCACATTAATTTTTCAAACCACAAAAAATGGATTTGTCATTATGATTTTTAGTTTCAAAAACATGTAACCCACTGACGCCACCACCATCCACCACCACCACCCACCGACAATGCCATTGCCACCGCCACCACCAACCACTACTACCACCTGTTGAGAATTCAAGTGTGAGTTAAAGTCTCACATTGGTTAAATATGAGTGAGGAAGACTTTATAAAAGATGTGACTCATAAACCTAATGTCTTAAGGTTTTGGGTAAAGATGTGGTGTCAGGTTCTCTTGTTGTTTTCAGTGTTGGCCCATGGGCTCTCCATGTCTCCCCAACAAGTGGTATCACTGTCGATTGTGGTGTAGCTAGGTGAGGGCTCCTTGTATCGAAAAAGTCTTCCTAGTGGTCGGCTAGGAGGCGTGTCCCGCTAATGCGGTGAAGCAAACGACGGTGCAAGTATGGATAACTTCTAACACTCCCTATCACGCCCAGAACTGGACATCTACGGGGTGACCTATATATGGGAGGTCTCTAACAGATGGATCTAAAATATGCTCTAATATCACGTTAGAATTTAAGAAACTTAACTCTACTCGAAAAACTAATTAAGAGATGTCTATAAAAACTTTCTTAACCCTATCCTAATCAGGTGAGACTTCTAACGAGGGAAGAAATCTATAATTTACTCTACAATATTAGCATTGCAGACTGGGGAGACATGCTATAACATACTTTTTTTTAATAAATTCAGGATTTGAATGGTTTATTTACTAGTCATTTAGAATATCTTCATGATGGAGCAGAATTTGTGGATGGCCAGCTTCCACCTCCAATCTGAAAAGACCTCAAGTTATCCTGGTTGGAAACACAAGCACATGCATATTTCATAAGTTTTAGTTAACCACAACTTAATTATCTTTTTGTCTTGTCAAAGCAATACGCGATGATGACAAAAAGTTATCAATATCTCTTTCATGACGTTGTTTCCCATATATATAAAAGATTAAAACCTAATAAGCATTGAGTATTAAGTGAAACTCCACAATTCATTCCTCATTTACTAAGTGGGATCATTTTATTATGTGGAGAACATGTAATCATCTCCTAAGTATGAGTGAAATCGAGGGAGCTAGAAGACCCAATAAACAAAGGAAATTAATTACTCATCAAATGTCAAAAGCTTTGTCTGGTTGAAATGTTCCTCTGTACCCCATCCTTGAATAATTACATTTTCGCTTTTGCTTTGTAGTGGGAGATGATAGTAACTTTATTGCTCCATTTATATCATTGCATGTGATAATTTTGGGACATGAACTATTTGAGATTCTATATAATGAGCATTTGGTCCAGGATTGGAGTTGAGTCTTCTCAATCAATCTTATTTGAGATTTAATTAATACATAACAGAATTTGATTACAGGGGTTTAATCAAACACATAAAAGAACTAATTACTGAGATGAGAAATGACCGAATATCTCATCTAGATTGTTACTGGCCAACCCTAGATTTTATGTCCTCAATATGCCTGTTTTCCATTGTGCGAATAACTTCACAACATGTCTCCTTGTTCACACTGCATGCTTTTAAACCTACATCTTTTAGACGCCCTGTTCATCATCTGAAATCTCCTCACCATCCTCCTCCTCAAGAACATCATTATCCTCCTTGTCATCATCCTCCTCAACATGCAAATCTGGGGGAGGTACCTGCTGTGGTTCATGTATCTCCACAGGCTTACGAGCTTCCACACGCCTTTTCCGTTCTGATGCCGTAACTAGTGACGGATCCAGAAATTTTAACTTGTGGGGGCAGCATATACATATAAATTTATAATATTAAATATACTATTTTTAAAAAAAATTATTTATATCATTATTATTTTCTATGAGTATTCATATTTTAAAAACATTATACAACTTTTTTATTCTCAATACTATCAAAAAGTTGGGTAAGATTATGAGAACTTTGAACTCTTAAGAGAAGAAGAAAATGAATGAAACACTGAGTTATGAACCTAAAATATTGTCATATTACATATAAAAACGTTAAAATGGTAGATCACAATAATATAAAGTTTGAACTTATTAGTGACAAATATATAATAACTTCACATTATTTATCATATCTCTTACTTCTGTTTTGTCTACTCTCATCTCTTTTATATGAGTGTGAGTGAAATGAATGTGAACTCATCTTTTTCCAAAGTACAAAGCAATGGGGGCACTTATTATTTTGTGGGGGCGACTATTTGCTGAATATTCTAAAAATGTAGTGTATATGTAGTATATTATTGTGAAAAATGAAAAACCTTGTGGGGGCACTTGCCCCCCTCACACACTATGTAGATCCGTGCATGGCTGTAACTCGCTTACATTCACCTTCTATCACAGACTGACTTGTTGATGCAGGAGGTTGAGAACCTTTTCTAATTGGTCTTCCCGTAGCTGCAAGTAGACGCCCTGTTCCTTTTGTCTTTGTCATACCTGACACAACAAACACATGAATGTAACCAATCAGGAGCAATAACCCAACAATGCAGAATATACGCAGTTTCAACTGCGGATGTTACGCAGTTCAAACTGCGTACTTGCCGCAGATTGAAACTGCGTAAAGTCGTAGATTGAAACTGCGTAAGGTCATAGTTTGAAACTGCGGTAAAAACCACGATCTAGAAAAAATATAAGATCCGCACATTAAAATTGCGGAAAAACCAGAAGGAAAATGGGGGAACGAAAATGAGTGAACTTACGGTCAAAGAACGATTGAAGAGCACAACAAGGCAGAGCAAGCGACCAGCGGCAAAGCAAACGACAACGGCGGTGAGCTACGGAGGTAGTGGCGGAGCAAGCAACCAGCGGCAGAGGGTGCTGATTGGTCAAAGTTCAAAACAGAAAGGGAAAGGGGAGGAGAAATTCAGTGTAGCAGAAATGGGGAAGGGAAGGGGAAATGGGGAAGAGAGAGAAATTTGTGAAATTTAAAGGGAAGAAGAGAGGATGTGAAGTGAATGGGTTGTGGGGAAAGTGGGGTGGTGGGCAGTTGGTTTTTTTTTTTTAAAAAATGGTATTTTTGGTTTTTCGAAAAGTTAGGATGGTGCCAATAGTCGTCGAGGTGGCACCAATAGCAACACCCATTTAATAGTTTCAATATTTTCAATTTTGACTCAACAGGTAACCAGTAAAATATATGGATCATTGCATCAATTATTATATTTAATAATCAATTAAGGTAGTTTATTCAATCACCTTAAAACCCACGGAAAAATATATGTTTGTTTGATTTGAGAAAACATTTTTTGTTTTCATTTTCATTTTCTGAAAATAGTTTTTATTTTCAAATTTAAAAAACATGTTTGTTTTGGCTTTTAGTTTTCATATCCATCATCGTAGCCGTCGTTGCCGCCACCACTACCATCCAACCTCCGCTAGCGCCACCACCACTACCATCGTCCGGGCCACCACAACTTTCACTGCATCTGCCCCCACCATCGCCACCCACCACCTCCGTCGCTGCCATCAACACTGCCTCTGCACCACCACCGGCTTCACTACAACCACCACCCCCTTGGCCGGTGCCACCACCACCAACTCCACTACCACCGCACTACCATCACCTCTTTTCATCTACTAGTTGGTGGTGGTGGCAGCACCGATAGTGGTGGTGGTGGTGGCGAAAATCGTGGTGGCGGCAATGACAATGGTGACGGCTACCGTGATAGAGGTAGGGTGGCGGTGGGGGCAACAATGATGTTGAGATGGTGGTGGCGCTGATGATGGCGACAATGGTGGTGCAACGAGGGTAGTGATAGAGGTGGTGGTTGCGACGACGACGCTGGTGGTGGTAGTGGTGGTGGCGGTGGTGGTAGGTCGTTTTCATTGAAAATGAAAACGACCTTTTTCTGTTTCTGTTTTGATCATATTTTAGAAAATATTTTCTTAGAATTTGTTTTCTAAATATCAACAAAAAATGCTTTCATCTTTAATTTCTATTTTCTTTGAAAATAAAAGCAGAAAATAGGCTAACTAAACAGACCTTAATTTTTTTTGCTAATACCGAAAAAGAAACTGCATGAACAAAACAAATTTCCACCACTAACAATCATGGGCCAAATGACCTTACCCATTAACCAGGTTTTTGGCAAACTTGATACTGAACAAAAAAGTACAATGGCGCAAACTCAAAGGCCACATAACCCTTAAGAAATCAGAAGTTGATTTTATTTTTTCTAAATCAGAACATGAATCTTTTACCAAAATTTAAAATCTATAGCCTGTACTTGGGACAAAAATAAAATGCAGATTTGGTTTGTGTCTGGCTAGTAGTTGTGGGGGGCTTTGGCGAGGCATAGACTTTCAACTGACGGGTTGGCTAAGCTAGTCGGGTTAGTTAAATTTCAATTTGGAAAGACCTGGGTCAGTGCAATTCGGCTTGTTTAACCCGCGGGTTAAATGGGCTGGCTCGCAGGCAAACCCTCGGATTAGGGTTATTTTTCATTAAAGAAAAACTAATTTGTTTAGTCAAGGTTGGCTCTATAGATTTTTTTTTAAATAGAAAAATGGAAATTCTTAATTTTTTAAATTGAGATGAACTTTTGTGTTTTATTTATTAATATTTTATTATTTGTCTCATTTCAAATGTGGCAGTAAAATATTTGTATTGATAAATATGGTAAATAAAATTCTTTTACGATATTTTAAATGTGACAGTAATATAATTTTGTTGATAAACCTCTTGCTTATGTGTTGATACCAATTTTTATAAGTATTTTTTTATAATCATTTTTTATAACATTTTAAACATTTTTCAATCCAATTTCTCCGTTTTTTTTTATTTTATATTTATTTTACACAACCTGCGAGCCAGCCCACGAGCTCGTAGCGAGCCGGGTTGGGTTCATTTTTTTGGCTCGTCAAGACTCGGGTTGGCATAGTCCAATCCGTTTTCAACCCAATCCGTGATAGGGCGGATTAGCCCATATTGACAGCTCTAATGAGGCAGGTTAGGTATTGTATCAACAAAACAGTTAAGGGTCTGGAATATTTTAGTTTCACTTCGACAAAAACATAAAGACCATTTTAGTTTCTTGGTCGTTGAGAAAAAGTCTCACACGTTTCCTTTTCGTGGCCTAGCAGAGCGAGAGCGAGAAAACATAGGACACCACCTGACCCACCCTTCCCCTTTGGAGATCTCCTCTCCCTTTGGGGGCTCCTCCTCCTTTAGGTAGGCTTTTCCTTTAGTTTGTAGGTGTTTGTCTATAATAGGTGAGTTCTCTTCCACATTATGTGGCTTTACTATCTTAATGACACTTTTTTTCTTTCTTTTAGTGTGGTTTTCCTCTTATTTTCCCTCTAAAGCTGCTTTTGTGAATATTGGAATCTCCATCCCGACGGTGGCCTACCAGCCTCCAACCACTGTGTGTCACCCCCCTTCAACCTATGCTTTACCGGCCACGACATTTGTCATCAACCATCGCCTACAGCTATCGACCATAGCTCCTCCCGCGGTCACCACCACCCACTGTATCTATTACCACCCAACTCAGTTGTTTATGCTTCTGGTCAGTCCCGCCGCTTCCACCTCTGGTAATACTACCTTCATCTTCCTCATCATCTTTCTTCTATTGTTTGTGTGGGTTGTTCATATGACACCCTCTCCCTACCGAGTTCTCAGTGTTGCCAGTCTAGCCCTTTAAGTGTCGTTGGAGTCGTGATTTTGACTTCCTTTGTGGCTGCACAAGATACAGCTCCAGCATAGCTGGTGAGTTGTTAAAAATTGAATTGTTGATTAAAAGAAGAAAAATTGCTCTCCCCACTCAATAGTAGTTGGATTCTTTGTTGATCTTTTTAGGGTTAGGGTTTAAGGGCTTCTGAATAACATATAGAGTTTTGCTTGCTTCATGTATAAGTTGAGTGTACTAATAGCGGGCATATTTTTTCTTAATTTCCTGGTAGTATCACTTTTTGAAATTTTATCCCCACGTGATGTAAGTGTCATTGGGTAATCCTTTGGATGTTTAATCCAACTCTGACATTTTTTTAAGGTAAAGTTAGGTCTGACTTGAATTCTAATATATTATCGGAATCCATCATAGACTTGTTTATTAGATGATACACACGCAGATGTCTGGTCCTACAAACTTCATGCTCTAGATGTCCATCCCTGGACGTGAGCAAGTCGATTGAGAAAGTCTCATATTGACTAGGAATGACCAATAAGTTTGTATAAAGGATTAAACAACTCTCACATCTAAATTAGTTTTTAGGTAGAGTTCACCCATAGCGATATGATATACTATTTGCAATAGAACAACCCAATTCCTATATCAAATTTGTTATGAAATTTTACTATCCAAATTATAAGAAGAGTTTTGTTTAACTTTTATTTTAAAATGCATCTGTTTACAAGTACAAATTTTGAACCAAACATACCATACATGCATGGTTGGCATTCTCATACGTTCTCCATACAAGTTCTTTTGCGCTGAAGAGAGAAGAGCAATTATTTGAAGGAAGGAAGATGAGAGAGGTGGTGCAAGGTAATGGCAAACACCAAACATGCAATGATAGCCAAGGAAGGCCATAGACTCAAAAGAAAGCTCAAACACCAAAACTTGTCTAATCTTTTTGGTTTGAAGTGATTACACATATTGTAAGAAAAAAAATCTAAAGAGCTAGGCAACATGCAGCTGAACAAACTAACAAGTAACTGTATACTTGTTCACATATTTTGTATTATAAAAAAATGTACATGAGTCTTATAATGAGTATGTGCATGTATTTAATAATAAATATGCATAAAAAACTTGTTATTAAATCTTATAATTTGTTACAATTTCAAAAGATATATGTGAAGAGGAACCAGCTGGTTAAATAAAAAAAGTAAAGCTTTCGTGCATCTTTCTTTATGTAATTGAGACAATATCGACAAATCTTTTATCTATAAAAAAGAGAAACGGGTTGATAAAAAAGAAGCCTTCATGACTTTCATTTTTTTTAGTGCAATAAAGTATGTCATAATCAATAACCATAAAACTAATTTTTTCAAAACTCTATCACATTAATTAGACATGTTTCTCCTAAAAAATCTTTCTTTATACATTTCGTCCAAGAATCAAATCGTTTACTAGTAAGTGTGTTGTTTTATGATTTTCATTTCTGAGTGCTAATGCTATTCAAGATTGTCAAAATGTGATAAGTTTGATGCAGACCTAATCAACCCAATTTAAAGTATGGGTTGGGCTATAAAAATATAAATTAATTTAAACTTAAACTAACCTAGCCCAATCTAAAATTTAATTGCCCCCGTGTATTGTCCCACAATAGGCTATGTCCCATAGGCCTTATTTTATGTTCCTTAACTGTTACCTTTTCTGAATTTTTTTAATTAATAAAGATATTTTTTTGGTTACAAATAATAAAGTTATATTTGACACTACATGCAATTTTAATATATTTTGTCCTTCAAAAAATAATATTTTGGGTATATTGAGTTTTTCTTCTTTTAATATTGACCGTAACAGTTGTTACAGTGCGTCACCATTTCATTTTATAGTACAAAATTTGATTCCATCATTAAAATATAGGATAGCATAAAATATAGCATATTTCATCTATAAAATTATCGGATACGATAAATTAGTCTATTAAATGGGTAGATTATTTTAATAAAATTTTATTCATTTATCACTTTTAAAAATTTGACTATCTATATGTTAACACATTGGTAGTTAGAGGTGAGAGACATGTAAGTGCAGGTGCAGGGCTCAATTCTCGCAGAAAGATAAAAACTCCGCCTCCCAAAAAAATAAACAAATAAAATTAGTGGCTGATAAAAAAAACTCATTAAACCCGCAACTTGTAAAGAGTTGAGCTAAACTACAACAATGTTAACCCATAGTTAAAATAGGTCAGCTCTACTCAATCTAAAAAAATTAGTAGCTTGTCTATCAACTTGGGCCGTTCGTGGTTCAATCAATAGTCAATTAGTCACCATTGGATACAACACAAATCCTTTATTAACAAAGAGTCAACACTCAACTCGAACCAAAAATTAGGTTCAACATAACCTACTGTTGTGACTCGAACTGTGCTCCATAAGAGAGAATAGTCTAGAATCTTAAATGTGGTAAGGTAGTGAATATTCGACGCCAACAAGACGAGAAAGGATGCCCATTGCTTTGATCCAACGACCCTTAACCCTGACAAACATGCGGTATAGTATTATAAATAGTGCCCGTTAGTATTCCTCAAGTACTCTTCCATGCGGCACCAACTCAATGACGGAGGAAGTCGCAAAGACCACCAGTTTTATGACTGACTTTACTTGAGACAACACGAACTCAATCTTCATCATATTTTGGGATTGTATCTTTGATATTGGTCAGATCAGAACAGCTTGTGATGAAACAATTTAGGCTAGCTTTGTTGAATCAAAAACAAAATGTTTTGTTCAATGCATTGTCAAAACAATTAACAAAACAAACCCACGCTCATACATAGAAAATAGTGGCCTTTGGGGAAGCAAAATAACATCACACATAGAAAAATCCTAAAATTGGAGCAAAATAACATCAAGGGGCGGCGGAATCAAGTGAACAAAAATGATGTTTTAAAGTGACAAGAGGCAACATCCTTTTCATCGAAGTGGTATGTCTTTATCTAAGTTTGAAAAAATGGAGCAAATTCGACCACCATGTCGTGGAAGAAACAAGACCCTTAAATTGTTCAGAAATGAACTTAATGTATTTTAATACTATGTCATTTTACAATATAAATTATCATAGTTTTTCTTAACCCTTTATGCCGCCAATGCATTATCTGAACTTCTACTTGTTAAATTCTAAATTATAATCATGTCATAAGCGGACACAATTATTTCTAAAATATCAATGATATGTTTATATTATATTTGTCAACATCACTCCAAAATTTATATATGATTTATTTAATTCTGCTACCAGACTCTTGCTAGTCTGTGGGTCTTGGACAAAAATATTAATTCTTTTACAAAATGTTCAAGTAGAAAATTGATGTAAATATGAAAAAATGTGAGAATAATTTCTCACACCTTAATTATGATTTTTTTTTGACTTGTTGCAACAACTTGTGCTGATGTAGGGTCAAGAATTATAAATAACAAATTGATAAACAAAACCTACTATAATAAATGTTCAATTAAAAGAAACAAGCTGCATAAGACTGAAATAATATTAGCGGAAGTTTCCTTAGTTATTGTCTCAATATATGGTTTAGTGTTCATTTATATTTATTTAGACTTTCCACAATTTGAAGAGATGAAATTTCATTAGAATTAGTATACCTTTGGATAAATCGCTTGTTACATACTTACTTGTTTGTTTATTAGTTAATTTGATAAGCTTATTTTTTAAAATATGTTATAAGTGTTTATTTATAAAGGGGTTGGCTAAATGACCCATGATTAATTGGGGTCATTTAACCCCATGTTTACATTGACCAATAAGATTGTCCCATAATTAAAATAAAAAAATAATGTAAAAATAAATAAAATAAATGACACGATCTTATTGGTCCATGTGGACATGGGTTGAATGACCCCAATTAATCATAGGGTCATTTAGCCGACCCCATTTATAAACTAATTTAAACAGTTTATAAAAATGGTTATAATTCATAAACTCTTCTAAATACTCTTAAATTAAGATATTCTTACAGTCAGTTATTATGTGACTAATCTCTCAGCGCACTAAACATTAGAAGCAGACTCTTCATTTACAAGAATCGAGAATCGAACACTAACCAATTGCTTATGAACTACTACCTCAATTTTCTAAATACTTACATTACATAAGCATTTATAAGCTCAAAAAAACCTTTTCTCAATGGGGTGAGAATCTTCATGAACCTCAATGGTGAGTTTTGACAATGAGGGCCCCAACATTTTGTACCGTTAAGTGTAGATTAGGAGTTTCTTGCTTGCTGCTGATCTGGTCCCAACCAAGGACTCCAATAAAGCTAGTCACTTTGCCACAGCTCACACCTAGCAATTATGTAATCAACTTTTTTTCTATTTCTATACTTTTGTTTTTTAATGTGAAAACTTTAGTGGCACCTTAATCTCCTACTCCTCCTAAATCATTGAGACCACCATACCAGCTCATGTGATACAGTCTGTCAATTACATCTCAGTCTCTGCCTTTTTCTGTGGGAAACTAGTTGTTCTCTCTGCTTCTAAAGTTGAACTGGCTTTCCTTCTTTTCCTTGGAGTTGTTGCCAACCAGATTATTCCTCTCACTTAAAACTTTTCTTTATTTGTTCCTCCAACTCAAGTTTTCTCAACCTTGGAGGGTCACTTTGCAAGCTTGGATTTCCTATCATGGCTACTGAGACTGTTGCATCTGATCATGCTTCTACTACTGAGGAGGTTTGTTCCTTGATCTTCAGCTTCTTCATGTAGTATTTTTGTTCCATTTTAAGTAGAAGACACTTTGATCAAAGCTTACATGTTGTTTTATTATGTTTCTTTTTGGAATCATAGCTTACATATCACTACTCAGTGGATCACTATGAGCAAACTTTGCTGATGGTTTTCTTTTAAAAAATCTTATATTTATGAGTTTATTTTGGTGAAACAATTCTGAAATACAGAGAAGTAGACAAATTTGTTGAGTTTTGTTGGTTGTTTAAATATTATCCATGCTTTTTTCCTTCAATTATAATTAGTTATTTAAGATTTCACAATAACTTTCATGTGTTTGTTCTAGATAAGACCGAGTGAGACATATAACTTCAATTATAAAAGGAAATTAATTTGATCCATGAAAAAATATAGACTATATAGTCTACCTACGAAAGCAGATCTAGAAAATCAGTATCTTGGTGTGGCCTGTGGGACCAAAATGAAATACCAAAATGAAATGTTAAATGAATAATTCAAAATTAATTATATGTATTTCGTCAATTAACTAGATAATTCTACTAACAATTGATTCTTACAATTAGAAGTTGTAAGTATAAATATTGTTTTCATTTAGGAGCTTTATATATTTTAAAAATCAGATGTAAGTTTTAAAATTTTCATCACATTAAATGCAAGTTTGAGACCAAAACTTTGCCAAGCTATGTCGAATGGATTGAAATCTTTTCTCCTTAATCTATCCTATACTCATATTGACATGTGAATTAAAAATCACCATTTATGTTTATAGGTGTCTCACTCATGTCTTTTTTAATTGATATGACAAGATTTTATTAGTGACGTAGGAAATTAAGACACTATTCAGAGACAGATGTGTCCATGCAAATCTTAAAAAATAGAAGTTTTGTTGATTTGTATAACATAAAAGGACAAACTGGATTCAAAACACGTCTGTGCTTTTCAACCTCTAAATTTGCAGTTATTGTAAATTGTTAATCTAACATAACCTTTGTTTATATTTAACAAGCTAAGCTAAGAGTTCAAGAGTATTAAACATAGAAAAGTTGCAACATGCCTCTCCTCTAACTCCATGATTGCCTCTAGTAGATATTAATATAAGATAAGGCAGATATGACCATGTTTTGTAATTTGTTTTCTATATTTTTTGTTTATGCTTAAGCGTCTCTTCAGTGAGCACTAGTCTTGATTGAATTATAAATGCTTTTCCATCTTTTACTATGCAGCAATTTGTGAAGAATGAAAAGGATGAAGCAATTGCAGAAAAGATTGCTGATTTAGCCAATGAAGATGAAGTCAAACATGACAAGCCTGAAGATGCACAAGGTGAAGCTACCCCTTCATCCAATACAGAAGGAGATGAGGTGAAGGCTGAGCTTGCTGCAGCTGAGATTGAGAAGCATGATGATTCTCCTGCATTAGAAGCTTCTGCTGAAGATAGTCTCAAACAGGAAAAGGTTGAGGATGCAGAGAGTCCACAAGAAGGAGATGATAACAAAGTTGAGCCTGAGGTTGCTGTAGAAAAAACTGATGATACTGTGCCATTAGAGTCAAATGTTGCAGTTGCAGTTGCAGACAATCATCAAGAGGAGAAGGAATTGATTATTGATTCACAGAATGGTAGTGTCACAGAACCAGTACATGATGCAGAAGATGTGCCACCATCCACTGAACCTGCAGAGAAGGAAACATCAGCTGAAAAGGAGCCTGTGGAAGCAGAAGAAGAGAAGCAACCCGAGACGGCTGAAATTCTAGAAGCGTCTGCTGAAACCATTGAGAATAATCCTCAGAAAGAATCTGAGGTGGTGGAAGAAGCTGAAATTGTGGAAAAAAGTGTCCAAGAAGATGAGAAGACTGAGCCTGAGCCTAAGCCTGAACCTCAACCTGAACCTGAACCTGAACCTGAACCTGAACCTGTGGCAGCCACAGAAGTGGAGGAGAAAACAGAACCAGAACCGGAATCCCAAGAAAAACCGCAAGAGGCAGAAGAGCCAAGCACAGTTGCAATTCCTGAACCCTCAGCTGAAGCAGATGAGAAACTGGGGGATACCATAGAGGAAAAAACAACTGAAGAGACATTGAAAGAAACCGACAACAATGATGTAGAGCCTGCAGAAACTGCTAAAGAAGAACCTGTGGTTAGTGCTGAAGTTGAGGAAAACAAGAAAGAACCAGAAGAGCAATCATTGGGACAAAAGGAAGAGGAGCAACCAAACACATCAGAAGTTCCTGAACACTCCACAGAAACCAGTGATGCCATTGCCATAGAGGAAAAAACAAGAGAGCCGGAATTGGCAGCAGAGGTGTTGGAAGAGGCTAACAACTTAGAAGCAGGCCCTGCAGAAACAGAGAAAGCAGAGCCTGTGGTTACTGAAGTTGATGAAAACCAAACTGAACCAGAAAAACAATCATTCAAACAAGAGGAAGAAGAGAAGACAAACACAGTTATCCCTGAAACAGCAACTGAGAGTGAAGAGAAGCCAAACACAGATATCACTGAAACAGCTGCTGAAAGTTTAGAGCAGCCAGGTGATGCAGCTATTGAGGTGGTGAAAGAAACTGGAAACTCGGAGTCAGAAGCAGTGCCTGTAAAAGAAGAGAAACCAGATTCTCTGTCTACTGAAGTGGAGGAAAAGTCAATAGAGCAATTACAAGTGCGTGAGGAAGTTGGAGAACCTACTAAGGATGTGGAGACTAAACCTGAAACTGAAAAGAGTGAAGCAACTTTGGATGACACAATCAAAGAAGCCATAGCAACCGAGGAAGAGAAAACTGACAAAGAGGAGGTAACTAGCATCCCAGCAAATACTGCACAAGTTTCATCAAGTGAGGAAGCTCAAGCAGCTCCTGCAAATGTGGCGGAACCTTCACCTGAAGTTTCTGAAAAGGTTGTTGAAGATGGCAAGGAAGAATCAAGCCTCACTGATGTGATTGAAGTGGTATCGAAAGAAGTGGCGGGCATTGCAGAAAACCCTGAACAAGCTTCCATCAATCAGGAGGCTAAAGCTGTCGAGGTAGAGGTAGAGGTTGAAACCAAAAAGGTTGAGGAACAGAATGAGTCAGAGACAGCTACAACTGAATCAGAAAGTGTGAAGGTAGAGAATGTAAACAATGATACACAAGCAGTTGATGATAAGAAAGAAGAGAATGCTGACACAAAGGTGGATGAAATCTCAACAGCCATAAGTGAACCTGTTAGAGAAACACTGGCATCTAAGTTTAAAGATGAGGAATCTGTTCAAACTGGAGTGGATAATTCAGAGAAAGAACAAGCTGAGGAGCCTGTGAAAACTGAGGTTCAAGCTACCAAGGAAAGTGATGTAACAATAGCATCCAAGGACCTTCCAAAAGAAACTCCAGCCAAGCCAGCTCAAAAGCAATCAAATAACATAATATCAAAGGTGAAACAGTCACTAGTGAAAGCAAAGAAAGCTCTCACTGGGAAATCTCCATCCTCCAAGAACCTATCCCCGGAGGCCAAAGGCGACATTCAAGTCAAATAATGGGACAGAGTGAACAAAGTTTGCAGAATTTACATATTTGTTTTGTTTTGTTTTTTGTTGTCGGGGTGCATAGCATTTATAGCATACAAGTTGGTTTCTATTCATTATTATTTTGTTTTGAATTTGTTTGAATGCAAGGGGGTGTGCAGAGTGCAGTGTATATAGAAGATGATCTAGGCCATGCTTTAGGCAGTACTGTAAAACTTGATTGTTTTATTCTGCTTTATTCTTTTCGATATATGCATTGTGTTGGTGATTGTTGTCAGTAAACGATGGAAGCCATTTTAACTTCCATGTGTTAAAATGACTTGTTTGAACGTTCTGTAAGATGCCCTTGTGATGATCTAGTATTGATTGTTTACTACGTTAAGTGTTTCAAACTTTTAATCCTTATGTATCAATTGTGCTCATAACTAAAGGAGCTTCCCCAAACACAACAAGATTCTCTTCACTACGATAATCGACTATTTAAGGCTAATTCACGAATCTCATAAATTATTGCCAATCATGTAAAGTTATCGGATTCTCTTTCATTTTTATATAAAAATAAGTGAAAGAGAGACATGAATATGAGAAAACTGACATCTGACACTAGGTTGTCTGGATAGATGCTTCTCAACCATCGATAATCATATGATCTATCAAAACAAAGAGATTCTAACTTCATGTGTTTTGGGCCAAGATCCAACCAACTCGCCTAAAGTCAATAGGTTGAATGTAAGGGGTTAGCTTCATACTAGCTCCATTAACCTAACCAGCTAACTAAACTACTATAGTTAAGATGTTAGAACTATGGTTTAAGTTGTTACGCACGTGGCTGGTTAGTTATGTCATGGAGACATGCAGTTATCACCTAGCAACTGAAAAGACAAGGACGGCCAATAGCTATAAATATAGTCCTCCAAATGTAAATAAGGTAGACTCTATGTTCATTGCTCTTCCTATACTCTAAACACTTTTTGGTTTGACTAAAGCGCCGGAGTGCAGTGCCTTTTGCAGGTACCCTACCCGCTCTACTCGATTGTGCTCCACCACTGCTCCACCAGTTAATACGACTGAGCATTATCCTAACAACTCAGAGAGCACCTGCTGACTAGTATCATTGAGTTCCGGAAGAATATGTGTATGAACTTTTCTTACACCCCACTAATCACAACCATATGATTTTACAGGCCCTAGTAAATCTAGGCTTTTTTACTGAATGGGGGCAAAATAAAACGTGGGTAACAGATAAACTAACCAGTCCACACAGATAATATTTCCCAAGAATTCTTACTTCCTGCTGAAGTAGTCTAGGAGTACTAATAATGTGTTTGGATGCGCGTCAAGTTCAAGCAAATGCACTTCTGTGGCCTTGAAACTCAATTTTCTCATTTTCAAAGAAGTTCGGTTTGGCGTTTCATATGCAATTTCATGAGTCAAAATCGATTTTGAATGACGCAGCTTTTAGTAGCTTTTGGATCTGGCAGAATCGAGTTTCACTCATGAGTTATGAAAAAATAATACTTTTCACATTTTTATCCTTCAGATTCACTTTAAACAAAGCTATGAAGATAAGCTTGAAGAAGGTTGCGTAAGAGAAAGCTTGAAGTCTGCGTGTAAACTTATGGTGAAGAAAATGGAAATGAGCAATAATGGGAATTGGTAAAGGTGAAGATCCAATTCTGGGTAAATGTATCCAAATTTAAATCACGTCACCTAAATCACGTTTACGAGACTCAATTCTGGC
Source organism: Acmispon strigosus (assembly GCA_030819835.1). NCBI lineage: Eukaryota > Viridiplantae > Streptophyta > Magnoliopsida > Fabales > Fabaceae > Acmispon > Acmispon strigosus. The sequence goes on along the minus strand of JAUAMA010000003.1, from coordinate 65,061,612 downwards.
CAGATCCAATTCTACTAACGTTGATTCAAACACACACTAAGTTGTCATGACCAAATGTGACATCATTCTAGAGTCTAGATTAGTTATCTGCATTTCAGTGCCCCTAGAGTACCATTTTCAAGTATATGTGAAAACATTTTTTCTCTAATTTCGCCGGGTTAAGAGAGAGTAAATTGTCAAAGAAAAAATATATATATTATTTCATTGATACAAAGAATCACTATGAAAGATCTGAATCAAACATTTTGAATGCATATAATTTAAGATATGTAAAAAATTTGAGATAATTGATTGGACAGTTCGCTAAGTGGATGTACAAAGGAGTGACGTGTCCCAAAATACCAAAATCTGTGCCATTTTCTAGCTCCAGAAATTAGGGATTCTAATAGTTTCATCCTCAATGACTCTGAAATATCCTCTGTAGTGATCTGGATTGAACTTGCCATGATGAGAAACAAGAGATTCTTCTGATAGCCACAGTCAATGAGGAGCATCAATCATAACCTGCAGATACAACTCAACAGTAAGTTATTGGTTCATTATGAAACTCCTTTAAGCTTAAAAATCATCGTAAAAGGTGAGGCCGAATATGGCTTTTGTGCATGCATTTAATGGTACATAATCAGAAGATCTACCAATAACAAGGTTATCTTCTTTGCCAGGATTAACAACGCCATTGTCATTAGCCAAAGAGGCCTGACCACTACTTTGCACCAAAGCTGACTGTTCGAATCCAACAGTTGTTGCTTCACACTAGCATAACAAAAAAGGAACACAAACATCAAGCATATGACTAGAAGAAAATTATTGATCAGGACCATGATGCACTAATGTTTATGCTACAAAACCAAATAATTACGTGATCTAGATTTTGCCTTCTGTCTCTAAAATAAAAGTGTCATGTAGCGTAAAATTTACAATTGCAAAGTTGTTTTGTGAGATTTTATTTGCTTAAAAGATGATTTTTAGCAGTTATGAGTAACCCTCTGAAGGATATCCATGAAATTAAGCGACCTCTGATGCGCCTTTTTCAGAAGTGGTGTCTATAAATTAAATAACTAGAATAAATCAATAATTTAAGAATGGCGATTTCAGGTGAACTAGAATGATTGGTAACACACTTCACAAGGGAAGAAATGGAGAGCAATGGGCTTTTCACTTTTTAAATCTGAAGGACAGCAAATGAATAAGAAGACTAAGCAGACTATGCATCATGAGTTAACAAATTGATGACAACTATATACAAAACTGAATAACCAGGTCAGGGTATAATAAATCAACAATTTAACAGTCAATGCTGAACATTTATCCTAAGATATATCTATATAAATGTAGAAATCCGAGAATAAACAGACCTGGGAAGGCATCTGACTTGTTGAGTCACGGCCACCACTGCTTTGCTTAACTTGTGAGTCCACACTTGGCATGGGATGCTTTAAGCCAGATGCTGAAGCTGAATCCACAGTTTCAACAAGCCCTGCTGGCCCAAATGCATGCAGTCCTGGAGGTGATGAGTTCATAAGTGGCCCTCCTGAAAAAGGAAATACAGGAGGAGCATGTGGCATTGGCATGGGAATTCCCTGACCTGGAAGCCCAAACCCTGGAGGATTTGATCTAGCCATGCCATGTAAAGCCGTCAGTCCAGACATGTGCGCAACAGGGACATGAGTTCCTTGCATTTGGGGCACCTGAATCATTGGGAATCTAGAAGATCCACCATTCATGTCAGGCATTCCCATGCCATAACCCATACCCAACCCCATGTGCATGCCAACACCCATAGGTGAAAATGGGGCCATATGTGGTGCGTGCATGTGCTGCATTCCCGCAGGTACCATCATTGGATGCATATAAAAACCAGCTCCCATTGACATCATCTGCATAAGAAGATAGGAATCAACCTCACGGTATAACTAGACCATTTATAATAAGAAAACTTAAAAGTAAAATATCAGTACAGGAGGGGAGATAGATTACTTGAACTTGGAGCTGAAGTGTTTTAAGATACTCAATTGCCTCATCCAGCATAGAAGCTTTATCCACCTTGTATATATCAAGTCAGAAAAACCAAAATTGATGAGTATGAACATATATACATATTATCTTAGTAGTGTATGTTGGACTTTGGATATTTTTATTACAAATATACTTGATGAAAGACTAAGTTTCACATTCAAGTTCAGGATTGAAACCCTGCAAATAAAGCTTAACTTCAGGTTTGACATCTATTGCTGTAAGCTGTAACTTCCAATATTTAGATAAATCTTTCACACTCCCCAAGAACAAACTTCAATAACTATCTAAGTTCATATCCTTAGTGATAACCAACCTATTCAACAACTAAGTTTTTCAGGTGTACCGTGTACTTAACAAGAGAGAAAAGAAGGAAAAGCCAACCTTATTGCAATTTGGTATGAGTTCTTGCAATGCACGCATCTTCTCATTAATCCTATCTCTTCGCCTCTGTATACACAAATTGTGATCAGATATACCAGAATCAGCATAATCAAGCGGGAAAATGTGTTTCATAATTAACACAAAACAAATAACAGATAGCCTTGCTCACCCTTTCAGAGAGATTATGCACTTCAGCTGCACGGCTTCTCTTGGAACCTGTACCTCGTCCAGCAGCTGCCTTTTTAACACCCACTGATTCTTCCTCAGCATCCTTCAAGTAAAAATGTTTTCTTGGTTGATAGAGGGAAATAATAAAATAAGAAGGAAAATAATAGAACATGTAAGATACAGTATAAACCTAATACATTAACTTACTTCGCTATGGCACTCTGAGTCCTCAGTGTCTCTACTTTTCCGCTTCAAATTTTGATTCGGATCATTTGAACATCTGTCTGCACCATTGCCAGAGCAAACAGAGGAAGAGGCTACTGCTGGCTCCACATTTTTTTCAGCAGTTGTATGTCCTTTAGCACCATTTTCACCAAGAACTTGTTTGGAAGTTTGATCAATCTTACTAGCACTCTCTTTGCAAGCAGGTTCTGACTGTTTAGAAACTACAGCATTCTGTTCAAGAGATTCTGGCTGCAAAGGTTTCAAATCAGCCTTGGGTTGTTCAACAACCTGCTGGCGGTGCATGGTTGCTTCCTTTGGACATTCACCACTTGAATCAATGAGAGTTGACTCAGGAGGATTGCAGCTAGTTGAAGCAGCAGCTTTATTCTTAATTCCCAAACTGTCTGATCTTGCTGACTTCAAGCCAATGTTCTGAAGATTAGCTCTAACAACAGCAGCAGGCCTTGCAAAATGGGAGAAATTCATTACAGTGAAACCATTGCTTGGAGGCATTATAGGATCTTGCTTCTGCACCTTCAAGCTAGAAAAATCACTTGTGGAAGATGGAATCTGAGCAATTTCACCATAAGGCACATTCTGGTTCATGTTACTTGTGTTGTTAGTTTCAGTTGCTTCAGATGCTTGGGATGCTAATAATGATGTTTGACACGGATGCGATGAAGGAGGGTACAACTGGTTGGTCCTAGCTTTATGTCTAGCAGTCTCAACCTGTTCAGCTGAAGAACCCTTAGAACCATTCCCTGATTCCCTAAAAACCTGATTGCCAGTGCTTCTTTTATCCAGTAGAGTATAATTATTTGAGGCATTGAGATCATGTTCCGTGACCCCGGATAGTTCATGTAACAAATCAGAAGAACCATATTCATATTGCAAAGAGCCATCCATTGTATAATCCAACCAAGGCATCAATTCTTCATCTTGATTCAAACCCACTTCACGAGATGGCACTGACATTGGAATCTCATTCAATCCAGTGTCTAAACCCCCAAATTTTCCCATCTTTGTATTGTTACCATGTCCTATTCCTCCATCTTTATCTCGACCTTTAGGACTGTGAGATGGCAAACTCCTGTAAGATGGGCTCCTTCTAGCTCTACTGGACTGACCCTGGCTCGAAATCTGACCACCCTCCCAAACCAGCTCAAAAAAATCAGTCTCAGGCCTACACATTCAAACCCAAAAATGCAGGATTAAGAAAGAAATAAACAAAAGAATGCAATTCAAAGCATGTTTGGATCGGCTTCTCTTTCATTAGAATCAATTTTGAAACTCAGAAGCTACTCAGAGAAGCTTCTCACCAGAATTGATTCTAACTTCATAATCAACTGTTGTAGAAGGTTTACAAACATGCACTCAAACACAAGTGAAAAGGTTACAACAACAACTTATGCTAATGAACTTACGAGGATGGTTGTTCAGTTGCACGTGTGTTGTTCATCTCTATATCAAGCTTCTCTCTACCTAGCCGGAATAACTCATAAAGAGGCATGATGAATCAATCCACCAATGAAACCACAGAACCAAAAACTCAGAAAGGCCTCAAATCAAACCAAGGCACTTAGCCCCCAAAATGTTAGCTTTCAAACATGCTCTGCTGTGTAAACTAGGAAGCCTTTGAAATCCAGAGAAGGTTTGAGGAGATGGAAATAGAAACCTGACGTAAGCCACACTACACAATCAATCTCTATAGATTTTAAAAAGGAGAAGAAGAAACAAGCTTACATCACACTGCAGCAACAATTTGCAAAGTAAATATCCTTTATTTTAATAATACAACTGGTCTTTATCAAGGAGAAACAACACAGTAATATGAAATTAAATAAACAAAAACAGCATTAGTCAAACAAATTCTTTAACTGGTTTATATAAATAATCCACAAACCTTGCCAAGTAAAGTAAGGAGCTTTAAAAGATCCGATCTTAGTATTTTTAATCCTTATTTTTTCTCCCAATCAGGATTCAAGTCGGCACACACAAACCCAGTAGGGTTCTAACTATCGACAGTAGTGACACTAATTCTCGGCTGAGATCAAGGGAAACCCACGTAGCTGCAATAACTACAGGTTGGAAACCCAGTGATTTCTTCTCAAATGGGTACCCAAAAAGATGCTAACTTTCAGGAAGCTCTTCCAGACCCACAAGGCTTTTCCTAATCCAAATGCAACAACGCTGGAACTTGAGTGGGAGTGATCATTCCCAAATTCACCTACCGCCAGAGAAGTTATAAAAAAGCAATCTTTTTTAGGCTCGGAGAAAGAGAAAGACCCAAAATTTCAGACCCAAATGGACGCAGAAGGCGGCGAAAGGCTTGCAGAATTTGCAGAGAACCAATGCAGTGACAGTGAGCACTGGCAGCAAAACGCACGCACAGACAAAAGGACCGGAACAGAGATAGTGGGAGGGAGAGAAATTCAGGGGTTTCGAGTAAAATCTAAACCATGGTTAGTCATAAGCTTTCATAGTTTAGTTTCTGAAATGGTGCGAGTGAAAGAAAACACCTTTCACAATTCAAAGTTCACCTTCCTCTTAAGCGACTGAATGACACGCTCCTCTTTGCCCTTAATTGGAGGGTAGGTCCGTTTGCCATAGTGTGAGGCCATAATCGAGAGTGTTTTTTTATTTAATTAATTGATTTCACAATTTGTCCAGATATAATTATTATATACGATAAAATTTTCCTTACCAAGTATTTAACATAACCTACATTCACACACACAGACTTAAACTCAAGACCTCTGTTTAAACTAAAACAATTTTGTATCAATTGATTTACGCGCTTAGAAGTGAGATCATTTAGTAGATTGCTTTCTTCCAACAAATTTTCTTCCTACAAACTATGAGTAATCCCTCCACGTAGTAATGTTTAATGAGCTCATATATGTAACAACGGTAGTTAAACTTTCTTGATAGAGAGTGTGTCTCTATTCTGTGTACATTGAAGAAGAGCACCTTCTATCATGCGTCACTCTTTTGTATATATTATCCTTGCAAATTGGGTGTGTGTGAGTGTATCCATAATGCAACGCAACAAAATCATATCCATATCATTATAACTTGTTTGGACAATGACACTCTTGTAGGCAGATAATCTTAAAAAATAACAATCAATTTTCTGGTTTGTTATAATTGAGAGGTTAAGAGATTAATAAAGTCATTGACTTTATCAATTTCATAACATTTTTTAAAAAATTCTTAATTGACTAAAAGAGCAATCTTCTTCCCTTTGTTGTTGGAGAGACTTTGGGTTAATTAATGGAAAATTGCAATCATGTGAGAGAAGAGGAGTGGTGTCCCTTGTCTGGTTATCTATCTTTTTCCTTTTGCGAGATTTGGATTTGTTTTAAGCAAGATTTTGGATTAATCATTTGAAATGCAAAGTAAGGATTAAAAGCAACTGCTTTAATTAATTGCAGTTTTCTTCTTTAAAAATCTAAGGGGTCCTTTGTCATCAGGTAGAATCTAACATATTGCTAATCATAGATATTATAGCTTATTTTTGCCTGTGGGCCCCTTAATTAATTCTCACTAGGTAGAGTGTCCTTCATGCCATTGTTTTAACAAATATAATGTCATGGGGAAGAGGTTATTATTGTCATCTTCTTATAGTGCATATTTTTAAAGTAAGAATGCATTTTGTTCTGTTAGATTATATTATTATATACACTAGATTAGTAATCTAGACTGATCACTGATTATCAACTTTGAACAAATTACATAGAGAGTGAGGAACTAACTAAATTGACTCGAGTCATTTGGGTCAAAGACATTTTTAAAAATACGTTTCTCTAAGACTTAAACTTTTCAAATAATCACTTTTAATCACCGCAAGTCACGCTTGTGACCAACTAAATAGTTGGAAATTAATTGAGATTTAAAAAATTAAGGAAATAAACTAAGCAAGGATATGAGAGCCAAAAAAGTGGGAATTAATCGAGATCTGTATTAGAGAACAGATTATTTATGGGTCAACGAGATAATCCACAAGGGATTGGATGTCTGCCTGTCTTTTAAAAAGACATGAAATAGTGTTGCTTGATCCGTTTTTCTAAGTAACTATGTTCAGACTGATCTTTTAATAATTCTTTATATAAATTAATTAATGATAATTAGACTTTATTTGGTTTTAAAATCTTAAGATTACAGCTTTCCGATGAATAAAAAAAAATCTTAAGATTACTTTGTAATATTTTTCACACAGCTCTTTTGTCATGAACAACAGTTCTTTATATTTGCCGTCGCCATGATTGAGAAATATTAATAATAATTTAAGGGTGTTGTCTAGGTGAACTATTATTTAAGTAATGTATCATGCACTGCTATCTTTTAGTCAATGAAATCGCGTCAAGTGTCCAGATGAGAAACTGGAAACCGGTTCTACAAATTATTTAATTTTTATAATTTATTACAATTTCAATTTGTTTATTACCATAAAGCCTATTTTAATGTTTTTCTCCTTCTTTCCTAGACTTTTTTTAGTGAAAGAAGGGGTAAAAATAGTATTGACTAATCAATATTATTTTCAATTTTTTTAAAATCAGGTAAAAAAAACCTATTGTAGCAGGTCATTTTAGAGTGGTGCATGGTGCACCACTTAGAGTGCAAGTGCACCCTAGAAGCCACCTAATTTAAGTGCTACTTGATCATAAAATATTTAATGTATGTATAAAAGTTTCAAAAAAAAGTGAATAGAAAATATTGTGTGAATGAGTTGAATCACAAATGAATAAATTAAATAAGTATAGTTACATAGGTTTGACTAAATTAAATGAGTCTAAGGTCAAATTGTATATATGTCGGCGCATGATCGTCTAGAAAATTGCAATTTTGTTTGTTACATTTACATCTAAATTATAATTTTACATTTTAGTTATATTCTTAGATAGTTAATACTTTTTCCGTACTTTAAATCAACTTTATACATCCCTTAAAAAAGTTAGGTAGTATAGTTTTTTACATTAAATTTATTCTCAAATATTGTTGAATTTCCAAAATTGTCATTAACATATTTCTTTTAAATCTCTTTCCATCATTAATGCAATTCCATATTTCTATAATTGAATAGAGGTAAAAATGTGAAAAAATAATTAATATGACACAAAGCTTTTGTGGTTCTTATAAAAAAGAATGGTCAACCCCTCATTTAACTCTTATAAAAATGAACACTAGATTAATTTTATTTTTTAAAAAAATGAATTTTTAATAAATGATCGTTCATCTCTTCTTTGAAAACAAAAAAATAAGTTATGGTTTACGCCATAATGTGGACCCAGACATCGGAAATGAGCAATGTCTACTTGGACCCTTCCTAGCTTGGTTTACGCCATAATGTGGACCTCCTGCATCTTTTTCTGATGCATGCATGTTCGAGCAACAAAATATACTACTCCATCCCTCACTTTCAACTTAACTATTTAGAAAGAGAAAACATGCATATTGAAAAATATAATTAAAGTATTAATTTTTAGAATATATTATTTATTTTAGTATTTTAACATTTGAATTGTATTTGTACTTTTCCTCACTTATTGTTATTATAGGAGTAATATATAGAAAAACATTAATTAATGTTCCATTGGAATTCTAAATGGACAGTTATTATGAAACAAAGTTTTTTCTTTAATTGGAAGTTATTTTTAAACGGAGAGAGTATATATTAGAATAGATTTGGGATCAACTAGGTCTAGCACACTTGAAAGATAGTTGAGCTTCTTAAACATCTAATTTAAGGTTTGATTTATGGGCGGTGCGTACGGAGAAGAATTTGCTGAGAGATGTCCACCTATTTAATGTAATCTCAAAGCTTCAAAGGAATAGAATTTGGGTCCCGTCAAGCACGGGAGAAAAAAAATCCTTAGTTCCAAAACCTCTGCTAGGTTTTTTTCAATGAGCGTCGTTTCTCTCATTCGGGGCTTTTCCCCTAAGAGAGGTTCTCTTTTTGCATAAGGGAGGCTCCTCTCCTATTTAATTAGGCTTTTCTCGCACAAAAGTTGGATTTTTTTAGCATATGAAGTGGTCTTATTGCCCAAATAAGTGAGTTTTTGTGTGTGTTAGTTTCCCCTTTTTCCTTCCTATCTCCTCCAACCTTGACCATCACTGCGTGTCGTCAAGTCTTGCCTCGTGTTGCCTCTTCTACCTCTACCTCGGCCACGCCTCTGCCCTTGGATTCTTTGAGCCGTAGTTGCAACCTTGGTTGCGTAGAGGAGCTCTTGTTTGCCATATCTGGAGAAGGACAGTTGAAGATGATCCGCTTTATCCTCTGAAACTACTTTATTATACAAGTCACGGTCATTATAGTGTGTTTTCATGAAGCGTTTTAGCAGAGCTATGTAATGTTGCTTAGCTCCACCAAGGCAAAAAAGAGTTATTGTAGACAACACTTGCAAGTTGGAGTTTTTGGAGCATTCGATTTGCCTCAGTATTTTATTTTTCATAGGTATAAAATTTATTGGTAGTTACTATGTTTTGTTAGGTTTTTGTCATGTTCCATTGTTGGTTTTTAGCATGCTGGTCTGAGCAGTATTGTGTATATGTGGACTATGCCATGATGCTATTTTCCAGGACTTGATTATTGCGGCTTTTGCCTCCTTTTAATCTCGTTTGCCTTGGCTTTTTAACTTAATCTTACGACGCTTTTGACTAAAATAAAATAAAATTTGGGTTAATTAATGTGCTACTCTAACGCCCCTTAAGTCCATGATCGAATATTTATGGGTGAGTCAAATCAATCATAAGATTTACAAAGTGAGTTAAGTTAATTTTTTTAATTTCAAATCGGGTTGGCTAAATGACCCCATAATTAATTGGGGTCATTTAATCCCATGCTCATATGGACCAGTAAGATTGTCCCATAATTAAAATTAAAAAATAATGTGAAAATAAATAACACAATCTTATTGGTCTACGTTGACATGGGGTTGAATGACCCCAATTAATTATGGGGTCATTTAGCCGACACGCATGAGTAGTCTGTAATTGAGTTTGATACTATATTAGAATTAGAATTTGACTTAATATATCTCAATACTAATTTAATTAGTGGTGAAAATTGTTCCCTCATTTTTATAGATACTTCATTATAAGCATCACTAATGTGAGACGTTAACCATATATATCAACATAAGGAATGTACGCTGTGCCGAAATTGACCAAAAATAGTGATTACTACCAGTCATGAGACACTTATGAATGGATGAAAATCACGAGACACTGTGTTCCTTTTTTTATCTTTTCTAGTCACATATATCATATGTGACATGGTCGAAGAAGATAACATGGTCCTCTGGCTCTCTGCAACAGACACTGAAACTTTGGCTAATGCATTAAATGTGTATAATCTCTGCAGGGAAAACGGCACAGGTGATTGCTGCATGCATTTTGTGTGGTCACAACTCACAACTAATTATAACAACTTGGATTTCTTCCCTTCTGCCAAATTGCTCTGCAAAGTTTTGGAGTTATATGGCACGGTACACCAATAAAGTATAATACAATTAGTACATAGTTAAACTCCTTAAATATCAGGGTTGAATTTATAGACCATGTGTGTGGAGAAATAATTGTTTGAAGATTTCTCCGTAATATAATCTCAGAATCTCAAAGGACTAATCTTATCACTAACTATAAACACGGGGGAGTATGCCACGTTACAATTTCTGGAAATAAGTAATAAATTATTCCATTCTTTTCACTATATACTTCATTCAGATCACTTTATATTGCGTACACATTCTAAAAGATTATCCAAGACTACGCAGAAACAACCTTAAACTCTGATGAGGCTCCGAAATTATTAATTAATTTATCACCGCCCTATGATAGCCAATGCATATCTTATATGAATATATAAAGCTCATATCAGATATAAAGTTCCTTTACCAAAAACATTAAAGTTATAATCCAGCAAAAATCACCAGATGAACAGTCCAACGTTCACCAATGTTAAATCCAATGTTCTAAGGGTTATAAAGTTATTCTTCGGTTACAAGGGTTATTCAGTCCAATGTTCTAAACTTTTTCGATTAATAGTTCATTTTTTTTGAAGATCACCACTCACCAAATATCATAAGATGCTCATTGGAAATTGGAAATAAGAAATTAAATGCAGGATATGAACTGAAACAGAGGATAACGTTAATAAATACGGTCACCTATATGATCATATAAATAAGAAGAGGCCGTACCTAGGGACGGATCTAGTATTTGGGAGTGAGCAAGGGTCCAAGATTTAATATATTAACATAAATTATGTTCTAAATATAAATAAATGTATATAAATAATTTTAACTAAGTCAAAGTGGTATTGTAGGGTGGGGAGATGTAGCTCACTTAGTTGAGTTAAGCATAATAAAGGGAATTGTAAGTTGAAGGGTCAGGATTTAAATCTTGAAGAAGGAACTAACCTACTAACAATTAACATTTGCCGATAAAGAAAAACTAAATCAAAGTGAATTAAATTTGTAGTATGTTAAAATAATTAAAATAACATTTTTATGATGAAAAGTTTGGGTGGATATAACTCTTGTCAGCAATATGTGTCACAGTGTCAAGACATGCTTCCAAGACATTTGGTCGTTTACAGATATAGTTACTGATCGCCAGCCAATACATCCCTCCCAACGTCAGCGGGAACTGAGCACACAATTTTATGAGAGGAAGTTGTCTCTCATTACCAACCGAGCCAACATGTGTTGCTTAAAATAACCTATATAAGTACGGTTTTGTCTTTGTAGACCAAGAAAAACATTGTTCAAAAGTTAAAAAGGTTTTCACATATTATTTTTAGCACATAAAAAGTATATTGTAAATAACATTTATAAAATATTAGTTGATGATTGATGAATTTTTGGAGAAAGCTAATATGAAAATTGCATCATAATTTTTCAACAGAATTTCAGCATGTATAAATTCTTCCAAGGTCATTCCTAATGTAATCTAGGCCCAATATCTGGAGAGAATTATATATTTTCAGACCATTGAGAAGAACAAAGACTTTCATGATGAATGGCTTGAGACCTTCAGTGTTTAGATTTATTAAATGTTATATATATTTCTAACATTACTATTTATTCAATCACACAAACATGTTTGCTTGGGTTGATCAGGATGAGCCGTAGATGAAGAAGAATTTTGAGAAAAAAAAATGCTCACATCATTCGTCTGAGATGTTCGGAAACGCGCATCACTCGGCGCTGAGACCCGAGTACACGGATAAACGAGAGGGGTTTGAGTAGCTTTCTACCGTACTGACCCACATATAAATCCATGAATATATCCTAGAAGGCCAAGAAGAATAGAGTCTTAGAGAAGGGGGTCACTTTACACATGTGACTCTATTTTAACGCTTGAGCATGCCTGACGAATAGTAAGTTTACAAGTAATAGATTCATTATGTAATTGAATTATCCTTGTTTATAAAATATTCTCTACATGTAATTCTTGGTGAAAGCGTTGGGGTAGACAAGTAAGCATTGAAGAGGTCTTCCTACGTACGCACGCGCAGAAGATACTGACAAGACTTCGGTCGACAAGAGATCTGCAGATACAAGAGTAAGTGTAACTGAACATTCATTATGTAAGTACTTGTATTATATATGTTACTTATGGTTTAAACAGTGTTTTTTATTTGTTCAAACTCAATTTGAGGAGAGAGTAAATGAGTGGATATCTCAAACCTTAGAGGATGAGGAGCCAGCTAAGGTTGACTCTTCCCTTCATGTCCAAATATGGATTGACACAAGTGGGGGAAATCAGACGAAGCATATGTATGGTGTTGGGGATATTGTTGCACAATGAAAACCTGGTGATAATGTTCACTCCCTTATACAGAAGTCACGATTCTCGCTGTCGTCTCAAGTTTTGGGTTCGCAGATTAGCCTGGAGTTTTAGGAGACAATGAGGAAGCTCGATAGGGAGAATGCTGCACCCCGAGAGCATATGGAGCAAAAAAAGATTGCACTGCGAGAGCAAATGGAGTAGGAGGGCTCAGTAGGATGGGCAGTTGCAAGAAATGACTTCACATTTCACAACCTTGAAATAGACTGCTAAATGGTTACATGTCGTGAATCGTCATAATGTTTCTCTTGAGAGAGTTGTTGCTACCCTTCGGCCTACTTCATTATTGCTAGTGCAGTTCAACCTACTCCATCTCCTGCATTTGAGCCTACTGCAACAGCTATTTTTCTTCATCGCACTCCAGTTACTGCTTTGCTTCAGGCTACTCCACCTGCTGCTGTTGGATCTTCTTCGAGTGTTGCTATTGATGGTTCTGGTTCCCCCTATCATATTTATGATGATGATGATGATGATGATGATGATGATGATGATGATGATGTATAGAGTTTTAGGGAGATCATTTATGTTTTAATGATTAGAAATAATTTTATTTATTAATAAAATTAATAATGCACTCCATTGAAAGAAAACAAATAATTTAAAATCAGTTAATTTAATAATTTTTTGTCAACATGGTTTTCTGACTTCGATAATGCCACTTTTCATGGTTGTTACATAGTCTTGGGCAGTGGCCTAATAAAATGGAGCAGAATATCAATAAATCATGTTCTGACTGCGAACAATATAATTTCTGCTCCTCCTTTTCAGACTGCACATGATCACCAGACCCATCTAAGATGCACGGATTTTCTTATGACTAATTCTTAAATATTGCATGCGCTGGACCAATATACAGAATAAGAAATCAAACAATATAATGGCCTTTCAGAATAAAACAAATTAAAATTACAGTTATAGTGTTATTAGTTGGACAATATTAGTACCTTAAGCAAGGTATGAGGCTTAAATAATTTTTTATATAGAAAAATACCTAAAGAAAGAGTTAACCCTACTAAAATATAATATATAATTATGTGGATGTTTTTAGCTGGAACAAATAAAATTGATTCAGGTACCTGGACAGTACATGTTGTAAAAAAAAGCGACGCATACTAGTACTATATTTAGGATAAACAAATTGAATGTCTGAGTATCTATATAGCTAGCAGCCGCCATAATACTACAAATTGCTCAGAAAACGTGTCCTTTTTTCTGAAGATATGACGTTCCAACTTATAATACTCTGATAGTATTGTTATATATTATCCTGCCCATGATGGTTTTAGTTTGGGGTTAAAAGTTAAATTATCTTAGCTCATACAACATATCCTCTGCCAAGACAACTGGAAATTAAGCATCAACATGTAGAAATTAAACTACCAAATATCTCACAATTATGAGTGTGTTATATATGGATTGATCAAAATTGAAATTTGAGATGAACATGCACCTGTCATCTCATAATATAGGGGATAAATAATCAATCAATCAACCAGAATACCAAAATTTTACTCATATGTACAAACATAACAATACCTATTATTGCGTGTCTTTAAGCACATGAAAATCATTCTTTAAATTAATTAAGCAAAATGATTTCATCTATATATATTAAACATCACTGGAGCTAAAAAAATAATAGTAATATTATTATTATTAATATTTAGCCTACAAAAATAATAGTAAAGTCACTTCTATGTGGCATACTTAGCCTTAAAAAATAATGTTGTAATTCAAAATTATTATATATAGTAAAGCTTACTTCTATTTATCATAGGTTCTATGTGGTATAATGTCATTGAATATCAATGTATAACTTTTTTACACTAACCGTGCATATTCACCAATCTCTTATTAAATCATGCAGCAATACTGTAATTTTAAAAAATAAATAAAATTGTCATTATCTAGAGGCTATTGAAGTAACTAAACTATATAACTTTTTTATAATTTCTCTCACTTGAACCTTTATATTAAATTCACTAAGCAATGTAAAATTTTCTATAAAGACATTAAATATTAAAATTAAAAATTGAATAAAATTGTAAAATGTCACTAGCTCTTCAACTATATCTAATAAATAAAACCACTTTAATGATAGTCACGTGAGAGTGACTTAATTTTCGTGGAGGTTACAAGCAGCTACTTTAGGTGGGTACTTAACTATATGTCTTTGGAGTCAGTATGTTAGAGTCACTCTTTAGGCCGAACGTCCTTCCTAATAATCGGGTTTGGGGCTTCCAAACTCGAAAGTACAAATATATTTAACTCTTTATTTCATCAACAACTATTTAATTTAACACTTTTTTACAATTATATAGTAATTAAATATTTAATATACGCATTCAATTAATTAAATATTTACAAATCATGAAAAAATTATAATACTGTATATGAAGAGCATATCAAGTGAGAGCAATATTTATTATGAGATGTAAGAGAATTTAATATGCATTAAATTAATTAAATGTTTATATGTTCTATTCTCAAGAATAACTTAACCAAATGGATTGAAAATAGTTATTAAGTAAGTTAAAATATATGCACAATATTACTATAAACGTAGTGTACAATAAATGTTTTAAAGAACTTTCTTAGTGTGATTACATTTGATTTATCTGTATATTCTTTACCTTCTTCCATTTAATAGCTTTCAAAACTTTATAAAAAATTGAATTTTATCAAGATATATATTAAAAATAAAATTACAACTTAAAAATAAATAAATATAATATATAACGCACTTTTTTGCACAGTCTGTTTATCTTTATAAGTTGTGCAACTGATGATGACTCATTATGACACTGCAAATAATCCAAGGAAAATCTCATTTAATTGCTAGATGCCTATCTATCAAGTCTGATATATTTTCAATAAAATGAGACTACTTGAGAGCACATAAGATACGATATCGATTTGCTTGCAATGCCACTGCATAAAAGGAGATCGGATAAACAAAATAAATCATATTGGACCCTAAAAGAATCATATTGTTCGACCCAAAAAATCATATTGGACCCTAAAAAATCTTATTTTTTTGTCTATACTTATAAATACAAATATGTTATTTTGACCCTGTGGAAAGGAATGTAGAAGTTCAAATTGTTGACAGAGAGTAGTTATATAGACGGTGAAAATCCATCACTTCTTATATTGAGTTGAGATATATAACCAGCTAGCTATTAAATCCACCTTTAATTTTTTTTCTTACAATAAATTTAGGTTTCTTTTTTGGTACATAATAGAATTAGGTTTTGAAGTTCATAAATTATGGACCATATTTCTAATCTTTCGATGGGCTAAGCCCAATCTAAGAATCAAACTAGTGACCTGGAGAGAACCGATCCAATTGTTTTTTTAATGAGGCTCTAAGTATAAAAAGTCTTTGATGACCAAAAAAAGGGCAAAAAGTCTTTGGACCAAACCACAAGTACCAAAATTATGTTTCTACTTTAATTTCTCACCCTACCCACATAGTTTAACACCTTACCCAACTTTTAAAATCCAAAAAATACCCCCTTTACCTTTCCCCCTTCCATTCTCATTTTACTCTCACTCTCACTCTCACTCTCACTCTCACTCACACTCTACATCTTCTTCATCAACCTCTTCATCTTCTTCATCTTCATTAACCTTTTCATCTGCCACTTCATCATCAACGTGTTGATCCTCTTCTTTGTTCTGATTTCGAGGCAAGCTTCCCTCCCCTTCTCTTGTTTTTCATTTTGCTTTGCTTCACTTCTTCATTGCCACTGTAATTGACGAAGCTTCCGCCATTGGAGGGGAGCCTCGTCGTTCCGGACTTCCGGGTTTTAGAACCCGGAACTAAAGTTTTTTCATTTTTTCAATTCGGGATCTTAATTCCCTAAATGCAAATTCAAGTTCCCGAGATTTTCAATCCTCAAAATGTTAGACATTTGTGTTCTGGGAATTGCAAAACCCAAAACATAGTTCAAGAAATTGTATTCCGTTATAAGATCCAGGAATGCAAACAAAAAAATTCAGGAATACTAAACCTCGAAACAAAAACGACCCACGAGCATTCCGTGTTTAAGAATCCAAAATGAAAGTTAATAATTTATATTATGGGATTTAGAACCCGCAAATGAAAGATATATTGTATTCTGGTATCTTAAATCTCGGAAGGTAAGGTCAATAGGGGTATTATAGACTTTCACCACTTTAAAGTGGGGTCGTAAAATGGGTGATTGGGGTGCCAATTTTAACACCCTTTCTACAATCCCACCACATCATCCCTACTTTCTCCTCTATCGATTACCTCTCACCAAAAAAAATTAGCAGACAAAATAGAACACACAACAACTGCAAGGGGAAGGCTATACTATTGGCCTTGGGGCAGCCCCCTTAGGGAGTTTAGCCTCTCAGCGGAGAGGTTCTTTATCCACACATGGGCAGTCTTCTGGCGCAGCACTTACAATCGAGGAGACAGATGAGAGTAACATGCCATTCGTCGCCCGAGTCATTATTCAAGAGGTTCGAGCTTCGTTTTGGGTATAGTGTGTACCCGAGTATATGACATGGTGTCGTCAAATTTCACATCCTTTGTTTCTACCTCCGAGTTTACGCTACCTCTGAATTTACAGGATCTTTACGATGGTTAGCTTGTACAACTTGCTTTCATCTAACAAATTTTCATCCATAACTCTTTCATTTTGATATTGTTGAAGATGTTTTATATTTTGGACGTAATGTTTTGTAAATGTTGTTGTATTGTAATATATGATTTTGTAATACTATGATCATTTTGAATTATGTTTTGTGATGCTATGAGTTTTTAAATAAAAAATAGAAAATTGCACCTATCAGGTTGTAAAACCCGACCTGTTAACAAACAATACCGGGTTCTAAAACCGGGCAATGTTAACACATAATACTGGGTTATATGATTTAAGGTATTGTCATGGATGATGTTCTAAAAATTTCAAATTCTTGTTATGACCGACCCAAAAAGCCAATAGGTCCAATAACATCTCAGTTGCCCCAAATATCTTGCACTAAGTGAGTACCATACCGATGAACTAGATGACTTAGCTAAGAAATGTCTCGTCCCAACTAAGGTTGATTGGCCACATGACGACCCTCTTAATAACAAATAAGCAAGGTTGCCCAAGGGCAACCATACGCCTGGAAGACCATCTACAAAGCTTCCTAAAGACCTGCAAAGACAATGTGGTAAGGGATTCTGAATCTCTAAATACATGTGTAGTCATTCAATTATACAAAACTTTACTCATTATACAAAACTCTAAAAGTACGTGTTTTCTACAAGTACATCCCTGCTATATCTGTGCAACTCTGCCGCTTCAACAAAGCCAACCAAGACCGCACACCACCACTTGACGAGGAGATCCGAGAAATCTCATTTCTATACCTTTCTAATTTTGTTTTTTTTTTTCTTTCTAAACGGGGCTCCAAATTTAATTTACCTTTGAGGCGATTCTCACAGATATCTGATACTGTTTGTGGTCGACATGGTGGAAAAAGAAAGGAATATAGGAAATATTATTATATTATTCCCACCACCTGGTGTGTTAAGTGGAAGAGAATTTGATCCTTTTATATTGTTTTTGAATTGAGAAAAAGAAGGTGCCTAAGCTGAGCTGGCAAACGTGAGGGGTCGGTTGTGAGATAGGTTGAAACATGGGACAGATAGATAACCCACAAAACATGGCTCCATCCACGCCGTTGCTTATTTTAACGTGGTAACCTACGAGCCGTACATCTCTTCGCTACCACGTGGCACCATAAATGTTCCTCTGTCAATTCATTCTTCAATATCAAACCATTGCTGCCGACATCACGTCCCATTCTTCTTGAAATTGAAATCTAAAATATAAAAAAGTTATTATTACATTCATGCATGTTATTTTCATTGACTATACCTTCCTCCATTTCTTTTTATTAGAGCTAAACAACTATTGCA
Organism: Acmispon strigosus; assembly: GCA_030819835.1. Lineage (NCBI taxonomy): Eukaryota > Viridiplantae > Streptophyta > Magnoliopsida > Fabales > Fabaceae > Acmispon > Acmispon strigosus. The sequence goes on along the minus strand of JAUAMA010000003.1, from coordinate 65,043,026 downwards.
CAACTCTTAAGAAAAGTAGTTAAAGTGGTTGTTAGCATTTAATTTGTTCTCAATTTACATCAACTTTACAAAATTGCCTACATAGTGTGAAGAGACAGAAAATCCAATTAAACAATGGTAAGTTTGTTAAAAATAATTAATGCACTACAAATTTCAAGTCGGTTTTTATAAAAAGGAACACAACACATCTCAATTTACTTCTTATAAAAAGGAACATAAGGAATATATTAGATACTTATTTTAAATATTACTCCTCCACAGTAAAAATATAACAAGGTTAAGCAAGCGCGTGGTTGTGTTCCAATGTAAAGATGCCGCGTGGGTGAAGATGTGTGGCTTATAATTATAAATACCACATCCACTCCTATATTACTATTATATATATCTCTCACACATTCCAATTCCAATTCCAATTCCAATTCATTGTTCCTTCCATTTACACTTGCCACATACAATACAAGGTTCCTGTTTTTGCAACTTAGAAACAACAACAAAATGGGCACAGCTACATTCGTTGATATCATAATCGCCATCATCCTACCTCCTCTTGGAGTCTTCCTCAAGTTTGGCTGCAAGGTATGATATATATTTTGGTTACTTAATTGTTGTGTTTTCATGAATTGCAAAGTGTAACACATGCATGGTTGATGAATTGTTGGATGCAGGTGGAGTTCTGGATCTGTTTATTGCTCACCATTTTAGGTTATTTACCTGGAATTATCTATGCTGTCTATGCTATCACCAAGTGAGATCAACCTTTATAGCTTCTGTGACTGTAAGTAACCCCTCTATTTCATATACAAGAGAGGAACTGGATTAGATTTCTCAATTTGAGCACGCCAAGTCTCACTATCTCACAATTGATTTAACTTTAATTATTAAATACACTGGTAAAACTTAACATTACAATTGAGATGATACTAATCCCCATTCTTTACTCTCAATGAGTTCAAACTTCAAAAAGAGAAATCAAATCATATCTACTTAGCTATAATTAAGAAGACAAAAGTTTGATGTTGAAGAGATTCATGTATTCAGATTTAGTTCTTGGGGCTAATAATAATTGTGATTAAAGTAAATGTTAAGTGGGTTTTTGTTTGCTTCACTTTTGCGGTGGACCTCCTTTTACTAACAAAATGATTGATTATGTTGACAGGTGGAGGATGAATAAACGTCAAGGGTGTTTCTGTCTTTCGATTCTGATATTGGTGTTTCTCTGAGGGTCAATATTGATTTCTATCCCCTTCAAAAAAAAAAAAGAAGTTATGTATATCATTGTCATTGTCCATTGTATTATATCTTGTTTTTAAAGATTGTTTTGTTTTGTTTTGAGCGTATGCGAAAGTCTCTAGTGACTAGATTTGGTATAGAAGAGCACAACTTTTTCTGTATTAACGATCTTGTTCACTAAGAAGAAGTAATAAATTTCATTTCATTTTTTTAACCTTATTTGATTTTGGACAACTTCTTGTGATGCATCTCTTCAAAGGGATAAGTTCTTGTTGAACAGATTCATTCTTATCTTCAGAGCCGTGCCGACAATTTGACAAATACAATCTTATCATATGGAAATGAGTAATGACAAATTAAATGACCATCATTTAGATGATTAGATTTGATCTTCGTGTCATAGTAAAATAATTTGTTGGCGTGACAAACAAGGTTCTTAGAGAAACCTGCCACATGATGATGGACACTGCCAAAGATATTTGAGAAAACAAGAAAGGACATCATTATTCATCGTGACAAAATTAAATTCGATCGCACTAATTTACTATAAACTCTCATTTCTAGGGGTGGGAATAGGCTAAGTCAGGCTAGGCTTTGTGTAAATAGGTATGGCCTGTGGCCTATCATAGACTTTTTATTTTACTTGGGCCTGGCCTTTTTAAAAGTCTGGCCTGACCTGAAGCCTATTTATATACCTATTTTCGCATAAGGCCTTTAAATAGGCCAAAAAGCCTACATATAAATAGACCAACATCTAAGTAGGCCAATAAGCCTACATCTATATAGGTCAACTATGTTTGTCAATCGACAAGTTTCAAAAAGGTAAAATTAAATTTTCTACAAATACCAAAACGGGTGACAGGTTAGATGGATGTAAATTGAATTTAATATTTTGATCTATTTGTATATTTTATTAAACTAATATATTAAATTAAGATGCTAATAAATAGGCCGGCCTGATAGGCTTAATAAGCTTTTTTATAAGCCTAAGCCTAATCTATTTAGCTAAATAGGCTTTTTAAAAAGCCTGAGCCTAGCCTTTATATTAAACAGGCCAGGCCAGGCTTTAAACAGGCCAGGCCATAGGCCCCTGTCGGCGGCCTGACCTATTCCCACCCCTACTCATTTCGATCTCCACCTAACGAAAAATTAATAATCAGAATGATCAATTTGGATTAGTACTCAATTTAATTAAATACTTATTACGATAATAAACACTTATGCTTACTTGTCCTCTTCTGAACTAATTAATCCAACAATATAAATTTTAAGTAAATACATACTCTCTCTCCGTTCCTTAATAACTACTGTCACTTTAAGGTTTTGCACATATATTAAGGAATTGTATTAATGTTCTAGTTTCTATCAAAGTTACTACCTAACTTCCCAATATACCCTTTATTTTTATTTTTAATTTGGACTCTTTAATTTCCTATCACTATTAGTTTCAGGGTAGAATTGGTAAAATATGATTAATACTCTCTTAAACTTTGTAAAGTGACAGATAATTATGAACGAAAAAGAGATAAAAATAGTGACACTTAAATAGGAACGAAGCGAGTAATTCCCATTAATACTTCATTTTTATCAAGGAAAATAACTTCATGTATAAATATCCAGAGTTTGGTGCTAAAAATATTTTCTAGAAAACAATTTCAATAATTTGCCTCAGAAAACAATTGCCAATGGCCGACCCTCTAATCCTTTTGCTCCATCTACATAGACTTCAAATGCAATTCCTCTACTACTGCTAAATGAACAGAAGCAACACTAATGCAAAAACAATAATATTTGAGTGCGGCAAATATTAGAGGTTCATCAAAACATATAGAGAATATAGGGAGGAGGTTTTGATGAACATGTGAAGCTCACCTTTTCTTGTGCCAATCTTTCTGGTTGGGCGAACAGGAGGGTGGTGTCACACAAAAATATTCATTCACTTGCAATAATATTATAAACACAAATTACACGAGGATTATTACATAATTACAATGTAGAGAAGGAGAGGGGTTTTGATGAAGCAGTGAAGCTCACAATTGCTTTGCGTCTCACTTCCTTGTTGGGCGTCGAGCGGGCGGATGACATGGGTTCCTCTGACTCACAATGAAAATGAGGGAGTGGAATTGTTTTCAACACCGGTAGTGTCACGGTGGGAAAGACCAACGGTTGTGGCGCACTACGGTGGTGGCCAAGCTGTGAATGCTGAACTCAAGGATGTGAGCTTCACGACTCACTGAGAGGACTCGAATGAGGGTGTCACCTTCACAGTGGTGATGACCTTTTGGTTCCTCGTTACGTTCATTCTGAATGAGAACCCTAATTGATTCCTCAAATTGGGATTTAAATGACCCACTCTCTCCCACCACTAAAATGATGTCTCTCACTCCTCCATGGTATTTTTGTCTTGGCCCCAGTAGGTAAATTAAATAAAAAAAATGGCACAATAGTTCCCAAAATGTGAAGTTTTCCAGCGATCCATAGCTTTGGTTGTCCCAAGCTCGAATCCCTCCAATTTCAAATTTTATTTTATTTTTGTACTACAAAAAGTTATAAAAAAGAAATTTGACGGCTCTAGGAAACGAAGCTTCCCCCGTCATAGCTTTTAGAAATGTGAGTTACCACCATGCTAGCCACAATGTTAGTTTTTATTTTGACAATATAAATTAATAATTATCATACCATGTGCTATTTCTACTACTTTTTGATAAGGCAAACACAATTGTCAGATTTTTATTTATTGTGACTTTCAGTTTTGACAAACTTAAGTTGGTTAATATCTCTTATACTTAAATTAATTATATATTTTTTCTGCTTAGAAAAAAATATCAGTTATATAAATTAATTAGTTATATCAATTAATTAGAAAATTATACAAAAAAGTAAGTTTAAAAAATAATGTTGTTTAGATAAAATAAAGTAAACTTAATTTTAGATATAAAGTTACTAAAAAGTTCATTGGTAAATGAGAGATAAATATGAGTATTAATGAGAGATAAATGTCTTTAATTATGTGATTGATGTATTTCAATGAGAAAATTAAAATATAAAAAAGTATGACATTTTTCCTTTTTCATTGGTTGTGTTTTCACACTCATAACACACTTAATTATGTTTAAATTTGTTTTGTCAAAAAAGAAAAATAAATATAAAGGTACATTTTTCTCCCTTAATATACTTAACAAAAAAAAAATTGATTGATATCCAAACATATTTGGTATTTGTGAGAACAAAATATTATTTTTATTTACGTTAAGTTATAGTGATTGTTTGGATACATAATCTAAATCACAGTGAGCCTGCAAAGTGTTGGTTCTAAAGCAACTTCGACTTGATTTTGTCCACCATAATTTTCGAGAGCGTTTCGAAACATGCACATATGCATGTTTTGTTTGATCTTTGGTCTCCCCGACCTTAAAATCCTAGCTCCACCCCTGGGGCTTAGGGTTAGCATCTCTTATGCGGTTATTAATAGCACTAAGAGCCACACCTCCTCCATGAGGTTATTGGGTGTGACCATATAATTTAGAGAGAGAGAGAGAGAGAGATAGAGAGAGAGAGTATGATTATGTAACATCTTTTATTTGACTTTTTGTGAGATTGAAGTGAGAAAAATCTTGTCTTTTTTGGCCGGCCCATGCTCATTGGGTTTGCCCAATTTCAATAAGTAATCATCTAACTTAGGGTTAGCATATATTATTTGGCTATATATAGCACTAGGAGCCACACCTCCTCCATGGTGTTTCGTTGACTCAACGATTCAGGGCATATACTTACATGGTGGAATTCTGAAGGATGGGGGTATAGGGTGTGACCAAATCATTTAGAGAGATAGACAGAGTAGGAGTGAGTGAGAGAGAAAGAGAGAGAGAGAGAGAGAGAGAGAGAGAATGAGAATGTATGATTATGTAGTATCTTTTATTTGACTTTTTGTGGGATTGAAGTGGAAAAATCTTGTCTTTTTGGGCCGGCCCATGCTCATTGGATTTACCCAATTTCAATAGGTAATCATCTGACTTAGGGTTAGCATCTCTTATGTGGTTATAAATAGGACACGGAGCTACACTCTCGCCTCAACTATCCTAAACGGCCTCAACAGTTTATACAAGGAGCGTTCCCGTGGGTTTCTACAGATACAAGGCTCAAATTGGATCTTGTGCTCTCACCTGAAAAGGTATGCCTTCATTCTTATCAGTTTCTGAACTTTGAAACATAAATCTCATAAAGAGCTCCGGAAATCCTAACTTGTACTGTATTTTGGTTCGCATGGGTTCCAACACACAACTTTTTAGTTTGTGTGATTTGGAAGAATTTTTTTGTGATCTTCTGATCCATTTATTTTATTATCTTGAGTTGATTTATGCATCTAAACCAAACAGATTATAATTAATTTTTACTCTTTAGAGAAAAAAAGTTCACACTTAAAGCTTTTGAAAAGTTGTACATCCGTGCATCATCTAGTATTCTGGACAATACATTATACGAACAGTTTCGTGTAACCTTACATTGTAATTCATAAAAATCTTTTGATTTTAATTTCTTGCCAAAAGATTTAGGGAGGACATAATTCAACCCACTGTATAGATCCCTGTGGTAATTCAACAAAAATATATGCCCACAGATTTATGTGATTGCATTTCATTAGATGATAAATGCAAGTGAGAAAGGTGGTTTAACCACAAGTAATAACAATTTTACACATACAGAAAGTTTAATTCCATTTAATGTGTTTATATTATAAGTCAACTTGTACCGCAACATATATAAAATGTAAATAAATATAAAATATGAATGAAATTATAACTAGGTAATTAAGTCTCATTAATATATTTGACCATATTAAATATTTTATAACCTTAATATAAAAATTCATTATTTCACATATTATTTATTAATGCAAATGCATTAAAATGTAACAACTTACCATATACGTTTTTTAATAATAGTTTACTAATATATACTCAAATATAGACATTTTCAAATAAGGAATAATATATATATATATATATATATATATATATTTGGTGCTTTGAAAATATCTTTTTCCAAATAAGGATATAGTTAGTTTCAATTGGGGCACATGAGATAGCTCTTTATAAAAATTAGTTAGCACGCAGAAAAATAATGCATAAATTGTTCTAATTTGTCATTACTTTCTTTGTGATTGCAGCTATGACTAGGAGTAAGGTGGAACTTTCCTATATCACCAACAGGTCTTCAAGGAAAGCAACATACAATAAAAGGAATAAATCTATCATAAAGAAGTTGATAGAGCTCACCGTTCTTTGTGGTATACGAGCTTGTGCTATAATTTCCAACCCTTTCAATTCCAAACATGAGGTATGGCCAAATACACAGGAAGCTATGCATGTGGTTGAGGAGTATCAAAATACACCTGCAATAGATGAAAGCAATAATTTGAACCAAGTGAGCTTCATCAGGAAAAGCATTTCCAAAATCCAAAACCTTCTGAAGAAGCAGCTTAAAAGGAATCGTGAGGATGAGTTAACCATGGCTTTGTCCCAATATATGGAAGACAAAACTCTGCCACCAGAAGACCTGGATTTTGAAGAATATAATATTATGAGCAAATTAGTTGGGAGGAAAATGGAGGAAATTGATTTGACGATCTCAATGCTTAGTGGATAAAATTTATTTTCCAATATTTACTGTAACTTTGATGTTTTTAAATTATAATTATGTTTAGCTTTAAAAAACATGGTATTTATCTTCCGTCAATATCCTATCTAGCTAGTTTTGAGGCATGATCACAATCTTCAAGTGGATTTGAATAAAATTATCATAAATTTTATCGTTCTTATATTCCTTGCTTTTGAGACCAAGAGATATTGTTCTTAAAACTTTAAGGCAATAAGAATCTATTTCAAGCCTAGAATAATAATTGAAACATACAACTATGGTATTAATTCCAATTTTATAAGATTCTAAATTTAGTTAAAATTACAATTCTAAAGCTTAGATAGGAGGTTCCAATTAGGGTGTTTTTTTTTCTAAAATAAAAAATTAGGGCTTCAGCGGTGTGATTAGATTTACTATATGCCAAGAACATGTCAATGAGATTGTAGTAGTGGAAAGGTTTTTTGCCCTATTGATTAAATTAATTATTTTTGTATTATTATTAAGCACCTTGAAGTAGTATTTAAGTTCCATCTTAAAGAATTTTAATTTCATAATTACTATATAGTTCCTAAACGATATTAACTCATAATTTTATTTTCGAAAGCAATTTTTTTATTCAATTGGAGTCAAGAAGCAAGCCCTCTCGACGAAGGACAATATGCAACGCAAGCAAAACAAAGCAAATAATGAAAAACAATGCCCAATCCAGGATAACAACGATCCTACCAAAAGGAAGTTTAAAAAATAATGTTGTTTAGATTAAATAAACTAAACTTAATTTTAGATATAAAGTTACTAAAAAGTTCATTGGTAAATTAGAGATAAACATAAGTATTAATGAGAGATAAATGTCTGTAATTTTGTGATTGATGTATTCCAAGGAGAAAATTGAAATATAAAAAGTATGAAATTTTTACGTTTTCATTGATTGCGTTTTCACACTCATAACACACTTAATTACGTTTACATTTGTTTTGTCAAACAAGCTAAAAAATATAAAGGTACATTTTGCTCCCTTAACATACTTAACAAGAAATATGATTGGTATCCAAACATATTTGATATTTGTGAGAACAAAATATTATTTTTATTTATTTTAAGTCGTAGTGAATGTTTGTATACATAATCTAAATCACGGTGAGCCTGCAAAGTGTTGGTTCTTAAGCAACTTCGCTTTGATTTTGTCCACTATAATTTTCTAGAGCATTTCAAAACATGCACATATGCATGTTTTGTTTGATCTTTGGTCCTCCTGACCTGAAAATCCTGGCGCCGCCCCTGGGCTTAGGGTTAGCATCTCTTATGTGGTTATTAATAGCACCAAGAGCCACACCTCCTCCATGGTGTTTTGTTGACTTAACTATTTAGGGCATATACTTACATGGTGGAATTCCGGTAGATGTGGGTATCGGACGTGACCATATAATTTAGAGAGAGAGAGAGAGAGAAAGAAAGAGAGAGAGAGAGTATGATTATGTAACATCTTTTATTTGACTTTTTGTGAGATTGAAGTGGAAAAAATCTTGTCGTTTTTGGCCGGCCATGCTCATGGGTTTTCCCAATTTCAATAAGTAATCGTCTAACTTAGGGTTAGCTTGTCTTATTTGGTTATATATAGCACTAGGAGCCACACCTCCTCCATGGTGTTTTGTTGACTCAACGATTCAGGTCATATACTTACATGGTGGAATTTTGGTGGATGGTGGTATTGGGTGTGACCAAATCATATAGAGAGACAGAAAGAGTGGGAGTGAGAGAAAGAGTACGAGAGAGAGAGAGTATGATTATGTAACATCTTTTATTTGAATTTTTGTGAGATTGAAGTGGGAAAAATATTGTCTTTTTGGGCCGGCCCATGCTTATTGGATTTACCCAATTTCAATAGGTAAATCATCTGACTTATGGCTAGCATCTCTTATGTGGTTATAAATAGGACAAGAGCCACACTCTCTACTCAACTCTCCTAAACGGCCTCAACAATTTATACACGGAGCGTTCCCGTGGGTTTCTAGAGATAAAAGGCTCAAATTGCATCTTGCGCTCTCACTTGAAAAGGTATGCCTTCATTCTTATCAATTTCTGAACTTTGAAACATAAATCTCACAAAGAGCTCCGGAAATCCTAATTTGTACTGTGTTTTTCTTCGCAAGGTTTCCAACACATAGCTTTTTAGATTGTGTGAATTGGAAGTATTTTCTTTGTGATCTTCTGATCCATTTATTTTATTATCTTGAGTTGATTTATGCATCTAAACCAAACAGATTTTAATTAATTTTTACTCTTTATAGGAAAACAAAATTCACACTCAAAGCTTTTGAAAAGTTATACATCCCTGCATCGTCTAGTATTCTAGACAATACATTATACGAACAGTTTCGTGTAACCTTACATTGTAGTTCATATGAATCTTTTGATTTTAATTTCTTGCCTAAAGATTTAGGGAAGACATAATTCAACCCACTGTATAGATCCCTGTGGTAATTCAACAAAAATATATGCCCTCATATTTATGTGATTGCATTTGATTAGATGATAAATCCAAGTGAGAAATGTGTTTTAACCACAAGTAATAACCATTTTACACATATAGAAAGTTTAATTCCATTTAATGTGCATTTAACCTATTTTATATAATTATTTTATAAGTCAACTCGTACGGCAACATATATTAAATGTAAATAAATATAAAATATGAATGAAATTACAGTTAAGGTAATTAAGTCTCATCAATAGTTTCAAAAATAAAAAAATAAAAAAAATTAAGTCTCATCAATATCTTTGACCGTATTAAATATTTTATAACCTTAATATAAGAATTCATTTTTTCACATATTATTTATTAATGCGAATGCGTTAAAACGTAACAACTTACCATATACGATTTTAATAATAGTTTACTAATATACACTCAAATATAGACATTTTCAAATAAGGAATAATATATGCGCGCACACACACACACACACACACACACATATATATATATATATATATATATATATATATATATATATATACTTATTTATTTGGTGCTTTGAAAATATATTTTTCCAAATAAGGATATAGTTAGTTTCAATTGGGCACATGAGATAGCTCTTTATAAAAATTAGTTAGCACGCAGAATAATAATGCATAAATTGTTCTAATTTCTCATTACTTTCTTTGTGATTGCAGCTATGACTAGGAGGTGGAACTTTCCTATATCAACAACAGGTCTTCAAGGAAAGCAACATACAATAAAAGGAATAAATCTATCATAAAGAAGTTGATAGAGCTCACCGTTCTTTGTGGTATACGAGCTTGTGCTATAATTTCCAACCCTTTCAATTCCAAACATGAGGTATGGCCAAATACACAGGAAGCTATGCATGTGGTTGAGGAGTATCAAAATACACCTGCAATAGATGAAAGCAATAATTTGAACCAAGTGAGCTTCATCTGAAAAGCATTTCCAAAATCCAAAACCTTCTGAAGAAGCAGCTTAAAAGGAATCGTGAGGATGAGTTAACCATGGCTTTGTCCCAATATATGGAAGACAAAACTCTGCCAGAAGATCTGGGTTTTGAAGATTATAATAATATGAGCAAATTAGTTAGGAAGAAAACAGAGGAAATTGATTTGAAGATCTCAATGCTTAGTGGATAAAATTTGTTTTCCAATATTTACCGTAACTTTAATGTTTTTAAATTATAACTATGTTTAGCTTTTAAAAAACATGGTATTTATCTTCCGTCAATTTCCTATCTAGCTAGTTTTGAGGCATGATCACAACCTTCAAGTGGATTTGAATAAAATTATCATAAATTTTATTGTTCTTATATTCGTTCCTATAGAGAGTAAGAGATATTGTTCTTAAATTTTGGCACTTTAAGGCAATAAGTATCTATTTCATGATTAGAATACTAATTGAAACATACAACTATGGAATTAATTCCAATTTTATAAGGTTCTGAATTTAGTTAAAATTACAATTCTAAAGCTTAGATCGGAGGTTCCAATTAGGGCTTCTTTTTGAAAATAAAAAATTAGGGCTTTAGTGGTGTGATTAAATTTATTATATTCCAAGCACATGCGAATGAAATTGTAGTAGTGGAAAGATTTTTTGGCCTATTGATTAAATTAATTATTTTTGTATTATTATTAAGCACCTTGAAGTGGTATTTAAGTTCCATCTTTAAGAATTTTAATTTCATAATTACTATATAGTTCCTAAATGATATTAATTCATAATTTTTTTAAAAGCAAATTTTTTATTTAATTGGAGTCAAGAAACAAGCCCTCTCGACGAAGGACAATATACAACACAAGCAAAACAAAGCAAAGAACGAAAAACAATTCCCAATCTAGGATAACAACGATCCTACCAAAAGAAAAAAGAAAAAAGAAAAATGCAAAAACGCGCAACCCAAGTGCATCAATCTACCAGATTTCAAGCGCAACAAGAACAACAACTTCGTGGCCAACTCCAGCAGTATCGGCCACCGAAGGATCACCACATGCTCCGACTCGGACGAACAAGCTTTCCATACAACAACAATAAAGAGTCATTGTCATCACAACCTAGAAACAAAGATCGTTGTGCTATTGCTATTCCAGATCATATGTATACTTCATAGTGATTGCCATCACAGCCGAGGCATAAGCTACTGCGAGGGCGGCGATGCACAAACGGAGAAACGACAAGAAAAAATGGAGGAATCATGAAATTCTTTGCCACAGCAGGTGTTACCACGTGCTTTGGCCCCATCCCAACAAACCATTAATTCTTGACGATCGGATGGATCTAAAACGGATAAACAAAAGATTATCTTGAATTGTGACTCGTCCAAAGACAACATTGCCATTGCAAACAAAAGATGAGGGATAACAGGCACATCTCTAGCAACACCAATGCCACGAAGGCCAGAAGATAAAACAGCTCTATTAATCATAGCTTACGATGTTGGGAAACCTTCATATGGAAGCAATTCCATCTTAAAGAATAAATAAGGTGTGCAAAGAATAAGTTTCACAAAAAAAAAAGAGTGCAAAGAGAATAGACGGTTAAAGATTAAAACCAAATTAAGGACGATCAAGATTGATTTATCATTTAATTATTCATAAATTTACAAAAATAAAGATGCAAAAATTAACACTCATGTGACTCCATATATATACGTAGAATTTATGCTGCTGCTTTGAAAATTCAAAGTCTTTTCTGGCGGCTTTGAATTCAAGGCAAAAGTTCCCCGATTCCTATCACAATTTAACCTGATTCTCAATAAAGTGGTGTGGTGAAAGAAAGGTGCTCAATCATCTTCTTCAATCTTCACAGTAATTCATGTTTGAATGAATCAAAATCATGTGACTGTTGCTTACTTTTTACTACAAATATGAGCTATTTCTGTCACTGAATCTTGAATCAAAGACCATATTTCTCATATCTCTTTATCTTTTGCTCTAATGGGAAATTGCTGGTAAAAGAAGGCCATATCCTACTGGGCAAGCTGATTCTGTAACACTCACCCAGTTTATTATTTTATTCTTCAGCTTTGACTGCCAGAACTTCAGGCTTTACCTCTGCAATTTGCATCTGCCTGGAATATACCAAAGGTCAAAACGTAAGTGAAGATGAACTAATCTAAAAGGTCAAGATATTTATGGCTTGATTGATTCCCTTCTCAGATTTTTTAGTTTAAAAACTCTAAACAGTTTTTAAAATCTGTCTATAAAAAAAAATTATTGAATGAGATGTTTTACGAGCTAATAGATCTACAACTTATAAACTCAGGTTAATTTGATTTGCATGGAATACTTTGATTTCCATAAATCTATTGAACATAGCTTCAAGTTCCTTGTTCAAACGTCCCTTCTATTTGTTTGCCCCCTAGTTATTGCTTGAGAAGAAGTAATGGACTTAGAAAGACCTAAGCTAAGTCTGAAATAGTGTGCTGATATGCATAAGGGAACCTGTTACCTGTTCTATTTGGTTTGGGCATTTGGATCAATGAAAATGAGCAACAAACATGTAAGATTTTGTCATGTTGACTCCAATGTGGATCAACGTTGAGTTCAATGCCAAACCAAACCCTCAGCGGGGAGATAGATTCTCTTGCCAAATTCATAGAGAGAGCAGTTAGAGAAAAGATTTCCAATAAATCTATTCATGAAATAATATTTTACAGGAAAAGAGTTCTGTTGAAACTAGTAAAAACACTTTCTTCCTGTAGATTAAAAACAGAGTTAGGCAATGAAAAATATATGAAATCATTCTATCTTTGGAATACCCAGCAACAGAATCAAATTCCAGAATTGTGATATGAGACCGGACAAAAAAAAAGCAAGTGTGTACCAGAACTATGGAATACCCAGCAGCATGGAAAAGGTTGATTCGAGAGTCTAAAAAGCAAAAAACAATCGGTTAGGAAACACTAGACAACCCTCAAAAGTAACTCCTATGATTCTTGGGAAAAAGTAGAACCTTCACAAACATGGATGGTCACAAATGCATCCTGTTAATCTGTAAAACAGTGAGGATCTGCAACAATTGATGTATCAGAAACCTTCACTGGGTTACTTAGTGTTGGGGAAACCGGGCGAGCCCGTGGGCCGAGGAGGAAGACCACCAAGAGAACCCGATGCCACATCTTAACCCAAAACCTTAATGTGTTGGGTTTATGGGTCACATTTCTTATAAAGTCTTCACCTCACCCATATTAAACCAATGTGGGACTCCAACTCCACACTTGAATTCTCGACGTTCTACCCCTCAAGTGTGAGTTACACCACATTACCATGCTCTCCCTCAATGGAAGTTATCCACACTTGCACCGTCGTTCGCTTTACCATGTCAATGGGACACGCCGCCTAGCCGCACCGCTGGGAAGACTTTAGACACAAGGAGCCGCACCATAGCTACACAAACCATCAACTCTGATACCACTTGTTAGGGAGACAGGAGAGCCCATAGGCCGAGAACGAAACCACCTTCATGGATTGATTGGATTCCTTGTGTTTTTGAAATTCTGTGATGTTTACTTGTCTTTGTTCACTTTGGTGGCTACATAGAACATGTTGTGCCATGAAGATGGATGTATGATGATTGTTGAAGTGATGGAAGATAGCCAAAGGTATAGGTTAAACACCACAGACATAAAGGTGGGGGTTAGTGCAGAATGTTTATGCTAAAGCTACTCTATTTATCACTCATTCAATAATCTTTGTGATTTTATGTCCCATCCGATGCCACTATAATTGAATGAATATCATTCATTGACTATTCCTGCTGTCACTAATAGTTAGCAACATGAACAAAATGGCTTGTTATGCCATGTTTGGTTCAAATAAGAGGTGTTGAGGAATTCAATTCATACTATGTTTGGTTTAAGAGGAGAGGCTGAAAGAACGGCTATATAATGAGACGAAATGTACGAATGGTAGATTGGCATTTTGGATGACAATTAGATTATGTAAAGAAAAAATTGCTCTCTTCATATTGATGTGTGTGGAATGATGTAAAAGAGTTACACTTACAAGAGAGGAAATATATGTTGTAAGAAAAGAATTGTTCTCCTTTATTGATGTGTGTGAAAAGATTTACAAGACTGACACTTAAATAGGATTACAATGGAGAAAATAAAGACTAGAATAAAACTAACTAAAAGGGAAAAAAATGAAACAATAAAATCCTAATAATTATGTGATATCTTTTGAATGACAAAATAACTAAAACAAAGTAAATTAGGGATTTGATGTCGATAACCTTCCCCTCAAGATGAGATGTGTAAGTCAGATAAGTTTATTTTACGCTTTAGACGTATGAACGGATCTTTGCTCATGGACTTGATATGAAAGTCAATAATTTGATTTAATTTGTAGTTAAATGTTGGAAGCAGGAAAAGCCACGAGTTTGATTGTTTGATATGATACCATAGTATTTACGTGTAAAATATACGATAATTAAATAATGTGGTTTTGATTGTTTAGTATGATATAAAAATATTTTTATGTAAAAAATACGATAAATAAATAATGTGGTTGTAGTGATGGTTTGGCATGATATGGGTAGATGGACATGAGTGGTTAAAATACGAAAGCAAAGACCCCTAGGTGAGTTTGGGTTAAAATGCAAAAGCAAAGACCCCTTAGGTTAAGCAAAGACCCCTTAGGTTAGAATGCTATTGCAATGAATCTAACTAGAAAAAAACGATGCTATTTTGTAACTTATGTTTTTCTTTCAACTTCTTTTTGCCGTCACTAATGTAATTATATATAGAAAACAATAATTGGCTTCAATTCTCAACTTTACAGAGCACCATGGATTGATCTGTTTATAAGATGGCAGCTGTACATTCTTCTCCTCACTGTTGTTCTATTAATGACTAGTTCTCACTTGACAAATCTAGTTTTACTGTCCAACACTATTTCTGAAAATTGAAGGGAGAAACAATAATTCTCATGCATGTTCTGAGTACGTCTATGATTTTTTTGAGAAAAAAATAAAGGGTTAGATATATTTTTTCCTCCTAGTATAATTGATTTTTTCTTTTTAATTTTAGCACATATTCATTTTTTATTCATTTTTAGTTTTTAGGAAATATAAAACTCATGTGGTTTAATACTCTTATAAGGGATCAAAATCACATGCATGACATTTGCATTTTGTAAGGATTATAAATGAATAAAATTTTAATTGGGAAAAAATAAAATTATAATTTTAACATATTTAAAAGTAAAACAAATATTGTGTAATTTTTTTACTTTAGATTTTATGATATATTAAAATTGTAGTAGTGTTTGAATTCTGCAAATAAGTTGAGTGAATACTATTATATTAGATATTTAAAGAGAATATTTCATCCTCAACCAATAGTATTTATTAGTTTAAGTTTTCAATTATAATATCTTTCACATGTAAGAGTATATTAGTATTATAATTTTAAAATCACAAAATTAATGGAAGATTATAATTTAAAATTAACATATGTGGTTCCATTGGCTTGTACATGCCACAAGAATTAATGTTAAAATCATGATGGATGAAGTAAGGTTTAGAATAATCTACACTATATATTTATAATTTTGAGTCCTCATTCTGAACTCTCATTAAATCACGTCACTATCTTTTAAAAAAAAAAAATCTAATTTTAAATATTTTTTGAATTTTAATCTAATTAATGACCTTAATGAATGAAACTTTAATGGAGTTTGATTAAATTGTATTAAATTTGTGAATTAAATAATAATTAAGCCATTGTATTAAATTTAAACTATAGAATCATATTTGTGAATTAAAGTATATTAATTATCATTAAATTATTTTTCAATATACTTGAAGCTAATACCGGTAACTGATAAAGACTAATTTGAAAAAATAAAGAGGGGATGGAATTTGAAAACAATCAAAGTTGAAATAGAAGACATAGAAATTTATTTGTATTAAATTAATAATGTCGGCATCATTTCAATTTATTTTACTGGGCGGTGCAATTTGAAAAAATTTAAACTTGAAATGGAAGAAGTAAATTAAATGCATTAATGGGGTATATGAGTGTTTTAGTAGCCTACTATTGAAGGTAAATAAATTGTATTAACCAATGAAAAAATTACATGTGACATGTATATTTTAATATGACCCACATGTGAGATTGGACATTATATATATAATTTTGAGTCCTCATTTTGACTCTCATTAAGCCACGTCACTATCTTTTAAAAAATATTCTCTAATTTAAACATTTTTATGTGATTTTAATCTAATAAATGACCTCAATAAATGAAACTTTAATGGGGTTTGATTAAAGTGTATTAAATTTGTGAATTAAATGATAACTAAGCCATGGTATTAAACTTAAACCATAGAATCACATTTGTGAATTAAAGTATATTTATTATCATTGAACTACTTTCCAACATACTTGAAGCTAATACTGGTAACTAATAAAGACTAATTTGAAAAAAAATAAAGAGGGTATGAAATTTGAAAACAATCAAAGTTGAAATAGAAGACATAGAAATTTATTTGTATTAAATTAATAATGTCGACATCATTTCAATTTATTTTACTGGGCAATGCAATTTGAAATAATTTAAATTTGAAATGGAAGAAATAAATTAATTGCATTAATGAGTATGTGAGTGTTTTAGTAGCCTACTATTGAAAGTAAATAAATTGTATTAACCAATGAAAAAATTACATGTGACATGTATATTTCAATATGACCCACTTTTGAGATTGGATACTGTATTTATAATTTTGAGTTCTCATTTTGGACTCTCATTAAGCCACGTCACTATTTTAAAAAAAAAATCTCTAATTTAGATATTTTTTATGAGATTTTAATCTAATTAATGACCTCAATAAATGAAACTATAATAGGGATTGATCAAAAGTTGACATTTGGATTTTAGGGTGAGTGTTTGTCTCGAGGTGCAAAATATCTGAGGGGGAAGATGTACTTCTAATTTCAAGAGTAACCCCACATCATTTTTGGTTCATGTACTGTAAGGGTGGAGGAGCTTCAGGTGTTCATATTGTAACAAAATTTTGTACTATTATAGTTTAACTTTTACTTAAATATTTCTATCTATCTAATTATAGTATGTAGTTTAAAATAAGAAATTTAATTATATTTGTATACTAATGGATAAAATATTTATTAAATACTATATTTTACTGTTATTTTTAAAATATAATTTTAATATAAAATAATTTAAATATGTAAATTACAAATTAAAGAAACCTTGTGCATTGCACGGGCTACTGACCAGTTTAATAATAATTTTCTTCCAAAATGTGAGAAATTGGATGCTTTGCTCTTTTGCGGTGGTGCAAAGTCCTGAATGATTTTCCAGCTCGACGGTGAAATGTTGACACGGTAAGGGGACGTACCTACAAAGGCACTTCAGTGCTCAAGTTAGTATGTATAAGAGCATTGAAAGATAAGCTCAAAGTCATAAAAAAATATGAGATAACAAAATAAGTTATGCTAATGTAAATGAACGATCAAACCCATATTCATAGGCACAGTGAAGGTCATACCCAAGGCGTTGAGCCTTGATGAAGTCTTCATTTATGACTTCCGAAATAGTAACTGCTCGTGGCAACCTTACAATTGTCACATATGTGTGTCGACTTCAATTCGCTCGGTTGATTGTTGGACGGGATAAACTCGCTTTTGGCTAGCATGCATGGAGCCCACTTAGTCTATGGATCCTTCGGGCCTCCTTTGATGATATTGGGCTTGATGGTCTTTTGGGTCGACCAGAACAAGAGTCCCCCAATTTACATGTAATGTAATGTTGAGTTTTGACAAGCAATTGTTTCAGGAAGTGTTTCAAGATGCAATCCAAACATTTTGAGATGAAAATCATATTTAAAGTGTTAAGTCATCTTTTTTATTTTGATTTGCCGACTATGAACCTCTAACTTCATTAAATTCTGGATTCACTGACTCACAGGGAATCCGAACTCCGCCAACCTACTTGCTGGTCATAGTTCAAGAACTTGTTCACATTAAATAAAGTCATCTCCTCCAATCTACTTGTTGGTCATAGTTCAAGAACTTGTTCACATCATTTCAGGTCATTTCAGTCAAGATTTCTACTATGTCCTTTCCTCCACCTTCTCTATGGGTGTAATCAAATAAGGAATTTTTGTTATTCCTCTCTTCCCTTCATTCTCCTCATCTTCATTAAAATTCCTCCTTACTTTAAAGGAGAAGCTTAATTCTTAAAACGGAATCTTTTCCATGCAAGGATCTGACAAATTTATTATCTTCCTTAGTGCATATAACATAGTGAAGTCAAATATTACCTGGAACCAGAATAGGTTATTGATAACTGATAAGTCCTCCACATACAGAGAACTTGTAGGTGAATAAAAACATGCTATTGAGCCAGGGAATACACCATTAATAACTTATGCATAAACACTCACATTGGCCTGCAACCTCACAAATATTTCCTACAATAAAATGAAGTCATGTGATGTGACCTTTACATTATCGACAAGTGAAGCCAGACATAAAGAGGCATGCACTTATTGAATCAATCACACACACTTACGTGAAGAAACCATAGAAATTAATCATATATTACATGAAGAAGGAAGAGCAACATGAAACTGAAGACCATGCTACATAGTGATCAGCATGAATAACTATACAAAGTAGTAGTTGAACATATGAAGTTACTTATATATATATATATATATATATAAGAACTAGCATATATAATTTCAACCAGTACAAACCAGAAGCATTAATATTAATCTATAAATGACAAACAAATATACATAAGGAATTTCACATTATGCATTCTCAGGTGGGGGATCAACTTGGTAGCGTGCAGATTCGGAAGCTCGTTGCTTGCACTTGAGGATGAATGCATCAGCTTTCATGTTAATAGCAGGGTCAGCAACACCCCAGTTACCTTTGTCATAATCACTAGGCCACACCTTCCCACAATCACTGGCATCATAGTACCTTGCTTTGGGTTTCTTAGATGAGAAGATGCTGAAAATTGAAAAGAAACCTGAAGAAGAAGAAGACTTCTTCTGCCTATTACCTCCCATAATGACTCTTCTCTTTGCAAAGGAATCACTACTACTACACTTAGAACTTTTTGTACTATGAATTTCACTTGGTTTTCAATTGATGACAATGGTATAATATGATTTATATAGTTGAGGTAGCTTGAATTGCATGAGTAATGAACAGTGAAAGAATCTGAGAAAGGAGAGGTTAGACCAACATAAATGGTTCAAATCATGCTGAGTTGGCAAGGTAATAAACCACAGTTTGCTCTTAACAACTTTGCCAGAGGCACATTTTCTATGGTCCGCTAGTTTTGTACTTGAATTCTACTAGTAACGCACGATTATTGGTTCTGCTTTTGTACTTTCTACTCTTGTGAAGATTCACATTCTAGTATTGCAACTTTTCCACTTCTAATCTAAGCACCTAACTTGGCCTAGCTACGAAGACTAGGTGGTAGAATTCATATAAGAAAATCAAGAGCAAAAATTTCCACTAATTAGATGGGTCAAACGAATCATCAGGTAAAGGCCTAAATAATTCCTTCATATCACTTCTTAAAAGTTATTTCAAACCACTATGTGTGTTGATTTTTTTTTTGAGAAGATGCATCCCATGGTTCAATGAAAGTAAAAATGGTGTTACACTGTAACTCAATTTGCTTGTAAATACCAGCATTTTTAAGCAAACCCAAAGAAAAAGGCAGTAACAAGTAAAGATGGAAGGAATAATGGTGGGGCTGAAAGGAAGCAACATGTAAAAATAAGGAAAAGATACTCAAACTAAAAACAGGTTTACAAGGAACATGTATTGTCCATAAATGAAGGACAAACCCGCATTCACTTAACTCTTCACGAATGCTGATCGTTAAATATGTGGTTGCCATAGGATTCTTCATTTGCAAAATATTAAGTTTCCTACTCATTGTGTATTAGTAACCATGTCTTTAAAAATATATGTCATAATAATAGGATGAAAGTGAGTAGGAAGGAGACCCCTACACCTATGAGTGAGAATCAAGTAGGCTCCCTGAATCAGTTCTTATAAACCATATTTCTTAAATTAGAACGAAAGAAGTTAATTTTCTCAAATTTACTTTACTCAAGGGTATTATTTGAAGTCCAAATTGGTTGAGTTTAAAAATAAGACTCCTTGAACTCCCCAAATCCTTGAAATTCATATACTGCCTTCAAAGATCATGTGCCT
This sequence comes from Acmispon strigosus, assembly GCA_030819835.1. Classification (NCBI taxonomy): domain Eukaryota; kingdom Viridiplantae; phylum Streptophyta; class Magnoliopsida; order Fabales; family Fabaceae; genus Acmispon; species Acmispon strigosus. The sequence continues at coordinate 65,022,438 of JAUAMA010000003.1, read as the reverse complement.
ATACACGCCATTGCTTTTCTAGGTATTGGAGCTCAACACAGTATGGTGAATGAGGAATTTTTAAAGTCATTAAAATGAAGCAGATGCAACCAAGTGTCATGTCAATATATTGATTTGTTCAAGGGAAGCTATGCATTATTTGAGGAATCAAGCCACTAGTCTTACCTTAAGAAAGATTCATACGCCCTAGGCCACTGATTTTCACCTATGGAAGTACTTTAGTTCAACAAAGAGCAGTTTTCTTTTAAGAATTTGACTTCTTTAATACGAGAAACTTATTTTAGAAGCTAAAATAAATAATTATAATTGTTGATTTGAAAATCAAATATTAAAATTTAATACCATAATGTAATTTACATGCGCTAGCACGTGTTCACAATTAAAACGATTGTCATGACTTACTACTCTCTAAAGTGATTTCCTCATTTTAGAAATCCATTTAAAACAATCTTCTCTTGCTACTTGGTTCAATTGTTTACACTGGAAGAAAAGATTCATAGACTGTATTAAACGAAAAGGGTACATGGTCAAATTGCAGTCCCTGAAAATACAATATTTTCATACTAGTCCTTGATTGATGTCTGCCCGTGAAATTAGTACTTGAAGTTGAATGTATATTCTTTCTGTCGATCAAATCCGTCCTTGAATACTTTACATAGGAATGAAATTAACTTACAAAATACACGGTAAGGGACTTCAAACTCAATTTCAATTAGTCAAGAACTGACTGATTTGAGTGATACTATATACTAATTTGATTCATGAAAAAAAAACTTGTGCATTTGGCAGCTGGTAGCTACGAACAGAGGAAGGGTATAAATTTGAAAGACTGCATGCATGTACTTCAACAACAAAAGTAAAAGTCATCCCATAAATACTTCTCATAATAATTAAATTTGAATTTAAAAATATTTAAAAAGAAAAATGAAGAGATATAGTTGGATACAACTTTTCATGTGACATCCGGGGCTGACGAGGGATGGGAGTGGTTGGTCGTGTAGTGAGAAGGCATAGACAATGAGCGCTCCTGGAAAAGGTGGCAAAGGTGAAATGACACATGAATGATCCGATCCTGCACTTAAAAAGGAGGTATTCCACGACTGTATAGGTATGAATTATACAGTTAAGGAAGACTTATAAAATTTCATTGGTACTACTCATAACAATAAGGTAGGTTAAATGTGCTTTGAAAGCAAAATCTTCAAGAGAGGATGAACTTGCATGACTATATGTATGAAACTCAACAGTCAACAATAAAGATGAAAGATTATTCATACTACAACTTTACATAATGTTGTTCATATATGAAATCAATAATTAATTACAACAGAGGCACAAACAGAACAGAACAAAGTAAACCAAAATACAAGAGTTTCCTACTACTGTTGGGGTTGAGCTTGGCAGTGGATTTCAGACTCTGAAATCCTTTTCTTGTACTGAGCAATGAAAGCTGTAGCTCTCATGTCAATGACAGGATCAGCTACCCCCCAGTGACCTCTGTCCTCATCACTAGGCCACACTTTGGTCCATTGCTTTGCCCCATCATCATAACCATCATTATATTTATACCCTCCTCCTCCTCTTTGGTTGTTGTTAGATTTGAACATGCTGAAGATAGACCAAGACTTTTTTTGCTTGTTCCCTCCCATGGCTCTTGGCAAAACACACTAGTTAGTAGAGAGAGAGAGTGTCTCTTACTGCAAGGGAATTAATTGTCTTGTGCTTCAACTTGTAGGCTAGGGAGTGTCAATTTATATAGTGCTAGACCTTCTTTGTTTACAGAATGAGACAATGGAATCTGATTCAAACCAAGTCCAATATTCATGGTTCAAACATGCTCACATGGAGCAGTAAATTATTGATTCAACTTTTGGACAAGGTACATTTTCTGTGCTCCGCTGGTTTGTTGTGTGACTTGATTACTCGTATGATTGGGTTTGGTTTTGTCTCGGCTTCATTGATGCACATTTGTTGGACCTTCCACTTCCACTTTAATCTCACAGCTATCGGTCGTGAGAATACATTGGTTAACATGAAAAAGTTACCAAGCAGATTTGATTTCTAAATGAGGTTAGATTTTTTCACACCCCAGTATTTTTTCAGAAGAAATAAGGAAAAGGTAACAAGTAACGATAGAATAATAGTGGGGCTGAAAGGAAGCAACATGTAAAAATAAGGAAAAGATACTCAAACTAAAAACAGGTTAGCAAGGAACGTGCAATTGTCCCTTAAAGAAGCCCAAACCCACTTCATGGAAGTCTATAATCTGTAGGATTCCAAGAGCTTCCATTCACTTAACTCTTCAGAATGCTGACTGTTAAATATGTTGTTGCCAAACTATTAATGAGGAATTTTTGAAGTCACTAAAATTCAGGAGATACAACCAAGTACTGTCATGTCAATATATTGATATGTTCAAGGGAAGTTATGCATTATTTGAGGAATCAAGCCACTCGTGTTACTCTGAGAAAGAAAGTTTCATACTTGCCTTGCTTGAAAGAGGGACAAACAAAGGTAGTCATGAGAACCGTGAAGCACCATAGCCCACTAATTTTAGTTATGGAAGTTCTTTAGCTCAACAAAGTATGGTTTCTTCTAAGGACTCCTTTAAAGTAAGGTTATTATAACCATTCATTGAGAAATCAATGGTTGAATTTAAATAACACCATAATATATTCTACATCCTAGCTTGGGAGACTAAGCTTTCAAAACATTCTTTCTTATTCAAAAGTGAATATGAGATCGCCTAACGACGAGTCTCCCCTTTATACATGAAAGCCTTAGTCTAATGTGTAACCGCTAATGGCCACAAGGCTACAGGTGCTGATTGTTGGAGTCGTGCGTTTTGACCAAATCGGAAAAAGTCAAAGGCATAGAACGGCTCATTGGTGTCTCACGTGATAAATCGCCCTCTTTAACCTGCATCACCAAAGTCTGGCCTAAACCTGAACACATTGCCCGCTTCAAGAGAATAAAGCCAACACTTCCGCTTGAATACCGGCTAGGCCCAAACGAATAACTCTAGGTATCAAGTCGCTCGTATTTGAATCGCTCATATCAGTCCACAAGCTCACAATACACAAAGCCTAAAGTATAAAGACGAAGTGTATTATAAAACTAGAGCCACCCTCTTCTCCTCAAGCATCACTTTGCCATCAACCTCGCCTATATCAGTCCATGATCACAATCATATCCATAGATTTTTCAATCAACGACTGCGATGACTTACCACTCTCTAAAGTGTGGAAATGAGTTCTTTGCTTCAGAGGAGGAGTCAAATCAATTTAAAACAATTTTCTCTTGCTACTTGGTTCAATTCTTTAAATTGGAAGAAACATTCTTAGGGATTATAGTTAGTGTAAACTCTGCCTCTTTTTACCTGTCTAAGTGTGACTGCAAACTAACTAAGAACAATGGGGTGATACATAAGGAACTCAAGAACTGTAGAGAAAAAAAAGAGTGAAGCGCCAAATTAGTCCTTGAAAATACAATGTTTTCATATTAGTTTGTAAATGATAGAAGTTATTCTAGTCCTTGATTGATGTCTGTCCGTCAAATTAGTACTTGAATGTATATTCTGTCGATCAAATCCGTTCTTAAATACTTTACATAGGAATGAAATTAACTCACAAAATACACGGTTAGGGACTTTAAACTTAATTTCAATTAGTCATGAACTGACTGATTTGAGTGACACTATATACTAATTTGATTCATGAAAAAAAAAAAAGACTTATGCAGTTGGCAGCGACAACAAACAGGGGAAGAACTCACAAATGTTATTAATGTTAACATAACTTAGTAACTTACTATGATCATCCATAACTAAGTGCATGGCTAGAAACTCGTTGGAAAACAACGGTGAAGTCAAAATCATGGTGGATAGAAGCAAGCAGAAGACATGAAGAGAGGATGAACTTGAATGACTATATGTAGCAGGTAAACTTAGGTGAAAGATTATTCATACTATAACTCACTTAATGTAGTTCTCATAGGAAATCAATAATTAATTACAAGAGAGGCACAGACAGAGCAGAATAAAGTAAACCAAAATACAAGAGTTTGCTACTAGTGTTGGGGTTGAGCTTGGCAGTGAATTTCAGAGTCTGAAATCTTTTTCTTGTATTGAGCAATGAAAGCTGAAGCTCTCATATCAATGACAGGATCAGCTACCCCCCAGCGACCTCTGTCTTCATCACTAGGCCACACTTTGGTCCATTGCTTTGCCCCATCATCATAACCATCATTATACCTTCCTCTTCTTTGCTTGTTGTTAGATTTGAACATGCTGAAAATGGACCATGAAGACTTCCTTTGCTTGTTCCCTGCCATGGCAAAGCACTAGTTAGTAGAGAGAGTGTGTCTCTTACTACAAGGGAATTATAATTGTCTTGTGCTTTAACTTGTAGGCTAAGGGGGTGTCAATTTATATAAGTGCTAGAGCTAGACCTTTTTTGTTTATAAAATGAGACAAGGGAATCTGATTCAAACCATACTGGTGTAAGTCCAATATTCATGGTCCAAACATGCTCACATGGAACAGTAAATTATTGATTCAACTTTTGCCCAAGGTACATTTTCTTTGCTCCGCTGGTTTCTTGCGTGACTTGATTATTCGTATGATTGGTTTTGGTTCTTTTTCGACTTCATTGATGCATATTTGTTTGGCATTCCACTTGCTCTATGAGACTTAGATCCATGCTGTTTTTGGCACTGTTTTCTTTTTGTAGTTTTGTGAGAAACATTTTACTGTCTATAGCATGAGTTTGTGTGCATGTTGAACTACACAGATTCCTAGCATATTTGACATTTAAATGAGTTTAGATACATCATTCATTATATCATTTATTTTTCTCTCTTCTGTGTTGGATGTGAGTGGATTTATCGTGTCGACGTATAATTTCGCTGTTAAAATATTTGGGCAATCAAATCCTCCTTTTTTCTCTGTTCAGATCATTTACCGATTTGGTATTGTAGACTGTTTAAAGTGTAATCTACTTCATTTATCTAAGAGGCTAGATTATTCACACTAACTTTAACCTACAAATTCTAGAACTAAAATATCTGGTAAGATCTAGACCAGTCTTTAAAGTATAATACTGCACTAGTTTTTTTATCAGGTTTAATTATAATCTCATAACATCATAGTTTTTTATTCATTCACACCGTTACTTTCTCTTAGATTTTATTTACATCTATTCTTCCAAAATCTGGAGTAGAGGGAAGTGTTGAGATTGATTGTAATGGTGAAATAAGTCTCACATCGCTTGTTACGTTAAATAAAGAGGGAAGTCAAAGATTAGCTATTGGAGAAGTCTCACATTGTCATTGTCATGTTGAAGAAAGAGGGAAACAAATGATATATATTGAACATAAGTTCTTTATTTGTAGATGTATCACTTAGTAGAACTTTAAGATGTACTAGCAAGTTAATTTAGATAACAGTCGTGGTTTTTTCTCCGGTTTTGAAGTTTTTCATAGTGTATTATTTTCTTTTGATTGTGTTTATTTTATTCCCTCGACAATGTTATTTCCTAATTGTGGTACTAAGAGCCTCAATTAGTGATGACATCGAAAATTAGTGATGGTACTAAGAGACTCAATATCAGGTTCAATCAAATATGAAATTCTTAATATGTTTTGTGGTTGCAATAGTGTCTAATCTTCTACATCAGAAAAGAAGTATGATATTGTGAAAGTGCTAACGAAGTGTGATATTGTAAAACTGTAGTTCTAGAAAGGTTTGAGCTAGGAAAGACTTAGTATTGAAGCATGTCCGTTGTGACTTGTTCTAGCCGAAGCTACAACACTAGATCTACTAGGACGAAAACCCTAAAAAGGACTAAGCAGAAATAGGAAAAAGACAATGTAATGTAAATGAGTCAGAAAAAGTGGGATTTCTTCATTCAATGCAACACCCATATTTATAGGGGAAGTGTTGAAACTCTAATTTTCCCAAAATGGGGCCTTTTGGGCCTCATAATCATTGGTTCAGAATCCCATAGAATAATGTTAGCTACAAAAAAGGGTCAGTCTGTAATTCCCAGTGCACTCCCAGGATCGTGTGGGCCCTGCTGATGCGTCCCAATGGGCGATCAACCTGACCAACCAGGTTATGCATCATCATCGCCCTTGAGTTGACTCCGTATAATGGGCGGCCTCCCCTAATGAGGGGGGACCCGCCCAGACCATGACTCATCTCTCTTTCCTAGGAACCTACTCGGTGCACGATTTACAGTATTCGTACAACGGTAATGTAAAGTTACTCAAGTGCTATCAAGTTTGACGTAAACAAGTTTGTTGGAAGAATCATTTTTACCTTGTGAAAAATACAAAAAAGGGATGTGTTGATACAATCGGGATTACACGAGGTGGTGAAAGGAAATTTTTCCAACATAGATGGCGAGAAATGGGAGAAACTAGATTTGAGAGTTGTAAGTGAAATTCATCTGTGTTTGGCAAAGAATGTTCTTGCGAATATGCCGAATCGTCATCAACAAAGGAACTTTGGGAGAAGCTCAAAGATTTATGTCAAGCAAAGTGCATTTCAAATCGTTGTTATTGAAGGAGAAGCTCCACAATTTGCGCATGGATGATGGTATGAAAATCTTTTATCACCTTAGTACTAGGAATGGTACTGTCTCTGAACTAGATCTATTGGAGTAAATATTGATGATGAAGATAAAGTATTAAGACTAATATTGCCCCTTTCATCTTATGTGCATATAAAAAATGGTTTGATGTATTTGGAAGGAAACTTTAAGTTTTGAAGAAGTTTCCAAAAAAATTATTTTTGAAGAAAGGAAAATGTAAAGTGACAAAAGCACTTCATCAATCACGAATTCACGATGTTGGTAACTATGAGTGGGCCTTATGGGAAAAACATATATGGAAAGAATATGTCATGTTACAAGTGTGGAAAGTCTGGTCATTTAAAGAAAAATTGTCCAAGTGGAGCAATATCAAAAAAAGACTCTAAAGTAAGTGCTAGCATTGTCTTCCTCATTATGGGAGAAGATGATCTTCTCTAAAAGATGATTGTATATCCTTATGGTATTTCTACGCAAACATGGAAAATGAAAAGTTATTGCTAGCGCATTTAAAATAACACACAGACATTGGTCGCCATTACAACAAGGTGTGTGGTGAGATTGTGACAATGACTAAAGAAATTTTGAAGGAAGCCGACATGGAAGTGCAGCACAATTTTCAGCAGGGTTTTGACATGTGAAAATTCTTAGATTGGTTTAGTTTCAAGTGAAGTGTACTCTTTATAGTGGAGTATGATAGTTTTTTTGTCGACGTAAGCGAAGAAAACTATAATTGTCAGTATAAACAATGAAAACTGATGAGGCGTCCATTACAATTATGGTGGAGATTATTGAGTTTGATTGTACTGGTCGAATAAGTCTCACATCGCCTAGTACATTAAATAAAGAGGGAGGTAAAAAATAGCTATTGGAGAAACCTTACATTGCTTAGGATGTTGAGCAAGAGGGAGACCAAGGCTATATATTAGACATAAGTTCTTTGTTTAAAGATGTATCAGTCAGTAACACTTTAAGCTTATATCTGACTTCCTTAATTTAAATACTTGTTTTGTGAGAGTGTAGGTGCATGTAGTGGGGTATTGGGGTGAGATTGAGAGAAGTCTATGTGTTCCAAAAAAAATTACATATTGTTTATTCTCTAGTTTTTGTTTTAGACAACAACAGTGATTTTTCTCTGATTTTGGAATTTTCCACATTATCTACTTGTTTTTTATTGTGTTTATTTTAGATTTAAATACAATTTTAGTCCCTCCAAAAACACAAAAAAAAAATCTCAAGGATAAAAAACAAAAACTGTGTATTTTGCAGGGATTAAAAATGTATTTAAGCCTTTATTTTATTTCTTCTTTGGCGGTGTTATTTCCTAACATAAAGTATCTGCAAAAGACACTCTGACACTCAAGCCAACAATGGATCAGAGAGAGAATACTCTAAGTCTAGAAGATCAATATGAAAGCAATTATGAGCAATGCTTAACTTACCAATCAAACCTGTATATGTAGAGGTTAAAGTGAAGAGCAATAAGAGTGTTTACCTTTTGCTAGGTTATGTTGTAGGAGGCATTTAAGGTATCAATCTTGCTCTTGCGAACTTGATCATCAATTCTATCAACTTAATCTTATGTTGTTGATTAGAAAAAGATCATAAGCAAGCTCGTATGAATTACCCTAATGTGAATATTTCTAACTCAAATCGAATCACATCCAGTAAAGAATACTTATGGTTAAACCAACATCATGAATGGGTTGCGCATTTACATGCATATAAACATGGAAAAACAAATATATTAATTTAATGTTGCGAATAAGATTAATGGATTAATAACTTAATGAAGAATAGTAAAGGGTAGTCAAAAAGCAGCTTTGTTGATTTGGTTCGTGCACATCACACTATAGTAGGTAGGCGTTTTAAACAAATTTCTTTTTAAAAGTATAAGGTTAAGGTGCTTTAAATTTTTAAAACAAAACTTTCTTCTCCGTTTCTTCCAAGTTATTCTCTTCTAGTTACTACAAACCATTGGCTGCCAGCTAGCATTGAAGGAAGGTTCATGCATGTATACTAAATTAACCACCATTAATTACTAGTAATAATTAACTGGTGGAATACATACACTAAATCCATATAAGCAGTAAACAAGGGTAAAGCTATTGCAGGGAAGTGAGGGAACTAAATTCAAATGTTTGCAAGTTGTCAAGTTTGGGAATCTGAAAAAATATCTAAAATTTAAATGTGTTTGGTTGGTACACCCAACTTGCACTCTTAGACCCAATATTCTCCCTTTAATTTGCACTAGAACTGCTATTTTAAGTCATTGTGATTATGCTCCCTTGCTGTAATCACATTTAAAAAAAATCATGTTGAACAGAAGAATAATGTGAGACTTGTGTTTAATACTTAAACCACACGCTTTGCATAATTCTAGAATAATAAGTTTCAGTGTTTCACAAAAACAGAATTGGGTGGAATCTATGAATATGAAGAAAATTGCTGTCCAGTACATGTTGCTTATATGCTTGAAGCCAATAATGAAAGCAGGATTGGGTGGAAGCTGTGAGTCTTGTAATTTGAGACCTGAGGCTCTTTCTTTTGTAGGATAGTTACATCTTGTCATAATCTCTGCTCTTTAACCTTCCACCATAGAGAAAAAAACAATCAAATGCTACCCTTTTGTTTTTGTAGAAATATTCTGTGATTGCCCAAATATGAGAAAAGAGCGAATGGAAACTTCGTGATTTGGTAAACTTTAAGCAATTAATCATGCTGTTAAAACTCAGAGGCAATTCGTAGGCCACAACACCCACTTTTGTAATAATTTTTTCACCTCACAAAATGAAAAGTGAAAAAATATACTCCTATATATAACTTTTGGCCGCCACAAAAGAAGGTGTCTGAAACGGTAATTATTAGAAGTTTTATATTGGCTAAATATATAGTATAGATAGACTTTGTAAGAGTAGAGCAACAACTCTTATGTTAATTTTTTTTGTTGGGTTAAACCTCTCAAATTCTAATATAATATCAGAACCTATTCTAGATTTGTTAGTTGGTAGAGACCTCTCGTATTCGGGCCACCCACAGATATTTCACGCTCTAGATAGATAGTCTTTATAAGGATATAAAAATCTTCAACTCTTAAATTAGCTTTTATGGTTGAGTCAGAATTGCTAAATTATAATATATTGTTCCATGATATGTGAATATTTTCCTGTCAAATTTATTCAATTACGATATTTAAAAATGCTAAGGGTACATTTTCCATACTTTATATTTCTCACTTGAGTTACGTTATATCATATATCATACTTAAACCAAATATTATTTATTAGAATATGATATAAAACTATTGATGTGTCTTCATTTAACAATTTAAATTTTTAAAATAGTTAATTTATTACATGGTATATCATAGACTCTATGACTTAAAGCTCAAGAATTTGACCCTTATTACCCACATTTAAAAAGATGAATTTCATCATGTTGGACCTTTGTATTGGTTTATGAGAATTTTTTTTTATTTGTTGTGAGGCTGATAAAAGAGAATTTTCTAGAATATTTGTTGTGAAAGGTTATTTTGAATCAGAGATCAACAAAATACCCACCGCAGAAAGGTGGAAATTGGCACTTAAAGGTAAAATGGTTTCTTTTACCTTCAAGACTGCCAGCAACCAAAGGAGATCAAGGTTGTGTTAAATGTGTTGTAATCCAGTGTTTTCCTTTTGTAATTCCCTATCTGATTAATATCCAAGATCAGATTTGTACGGATCTTGTATTCTTGTAGATTAGCCTTCAAATATTCGCATCTTATATAATAACTATCTTAAAGATCATGTATTTGTTCTTTTAGTTTGTTAAGTACTAGCTTTTTCAAAGAAGATTGAGGTTTATTCTTTTTCCATTTATTTTTCCTGGTCGAGAATCAATGTGCCAATAGATTATTGGAAAGGAAAAGGGATGTACATTAAAAATAAGGGCCAAATTGATCTTGGCTCTTAAAAAGCCAAACCAAGCACTAGATGTAGCTCAAACCAACCTTTGAATTTGATGTATCCATTTGGTTAACTGTTTTTAATTGTAGTTTGGACCCTTAGGTCTACATTTTAAAGAGATTGCACTTACTTCAAAGCACATAGAAGGTGAATGGACCAATTTTGTTCCATTAGTGTTGAAAGTCCTTTTAGCATTGGAGAACATTAAAACAAACATATTCAATAGTAAATAACAACATTCAACCTAGAAAAATTGTTTGATTCTTGAATCTCAATCAAATAAATAAGAATTTGTTACAAAATTGAAAATATGATTTTTGTTCTAGATTTATTGAGTAAACCAATACTCATTGCTATGATGGTGGAGCGATCAACAACACCAATCTTAATTTCAAAAAAATTGTGTCATGGTAAAGATAAAAGTTTGGTAAGAATATCTGTTAAATGGTGGTTGGATGGAACATGTAATACTTGAAGTTCTTTATTGGTAACTAAATTTCAACAAGATGTTTCATCCTAAAATGAAACATAAGGTTAGCAGATAGATAAATGGCTCCAAGATTATTAAAATGATTAACTAGATCTAAAAAGTCTTTTTTTTATAGTTGCACCTCAAGGCCATGTTAATGTCATATTCTTCTCACATCTTTGATTCTGGGTTGTCTCCAGCTGTAGGGGCTTCAATTCCCTAAATGATTGCGAGTGTTCTAGGTCATTTTCTCCCCACCCTCTGCTCTTGGGTTGAGTATCATCATAATCAACCATAAAACCCTGGATGATTTGAGTTACTAATAGTAGTTGACTCGCAAGTGAGCCTTGAGTTTGAACCAAAACTAACTTACCTAATTTCTTAAAATGATTTTCAAGAAGTTTTGAGTTATGTTGGGTGAGATTTTTGGTTGAGCCCGAAGAAAACCGGCCGAATCCATAAGTTAATAACCATTAATATGTTATAATTTGATAGAATAGTCACTTAGTCATTTGAAAGATATAGAATTAGTAGGTTTTCTCCCTCAATTAGTCATTAAAAGATGAAAAGGTGATCAAGTTTAATTTATGAAAAGACTAATTTTCATCATTTAAATATTAAATTGATCATTTTTTATTGGTTATTTTATCTTTTCCATCTTTCAGTGACTAAGGTTGACCAATTCTATATCTTTGAAGCACGAATGACTATTCAATCTTAGAATTCTATTTTGGTTCTTAAATTATAACTTAGTTGGGGGTTCGAATCCCAACTCTTGTGAATGGAAAACACTCATTGGCCTGCCCCCTACCGCTTCGTGCGCTGACCGTGGGGCGAAGGATTAGTCTCACGGCAATCGGCTGTGGGAATACCTTGGTCAAGACCAAAAAAATGTTTTAATCACTGAAAGTGATTGCTTAAACCCTAGGTAATAGATTGGATGACATCTAATTTTATTTTACTTTTTGATTCCTGATATTTGTTCAAGATCCTTTGCTCCACATTACCAGATCCAAACATCCTAAATCATTTTCGACTTGGGGACCATTTTACATCCATTTACTCTTTTGCCCTCCAGTTGCTTTGGCATACAGTGTCAATAATGATATTCACCTCCATTGGCACACTCTCATTTGCTAGTGAATCTAAATAGAGCAGAAAATTGAGTCATCCATAGCCCTCATTGCTATAACCACATAAGAGTTTATCAACTACGGTTCAACATGACATTAAATGAAAATGATGCCTTACAGTACAAGCAACCAATACTTCAATGTGGATATGGTTTCACATACGAGTACATTTATCTATCCATAAAGTGAACCAGCATAATAGCAGTTACACCAGAGCTTATTTACAACATACAAACCAGCTCATCAAATATATTCACCACATAATCTCCCCGAGGTCTCACTAAGCAGCTTCAGCAAAACCAAGTCGGAGATTCCCATAGTCAAAGATGGTGTGATATACCCTCATGAAAACATCCCCAAGAATCCTTCAGGCAGATAATGACAGCAATATCAGGAAGGAAGAAAAGAAAAAGACAAAGCTTAGAACATGAGATATTATTCATTTCATGCATGGTTGTTCTGCACTATATGCTAGTGTAAGCATACAGCATATATAATATAAATTGATGAACGTTACAAGAGTAACATACCAGAGAGGACCCCGTGGAGGAGGAATGTCAAAAGCAATGAACCCACTGAGGCAGACTTCTGCAATGCCTTCTCCAGTTTTCAAAATATACTGAAAGTACAAGTATTTTCAGGACCCAAAATGAAAGAAGAGAGTTAGACTTGGGATAAAATAGTAGGTCTTATAATTAAGGTTAGCTCTAACTATATCCCGAAAGCTGGGTAGAGCTAGGCCTATCCAAATTTTAAGATGACATCAGAGTCTATCCAAGATCCGTTTATTGAGCCACCCATAAACAGACCATCCGCCTGTCCTCCAAACTTCACGCTAAAGATATCCGACCTTAGGCGTGAGGTGTGTATGTGTGTTTGAGAGGTCCCACATTCACTAGAGATATGGTTAAATAGGTCCTTACAAAGAATAGAGCAATCCTCGCCCTTGAGCTAACTTTTAAAGTAAAGTTAGGCCTAATTCAAATTCTAAGAGTAGGTAACATAATAATTTGTAGTTCAATATGCTCCCCAATTCAATTATGTGCCCACATCTTTTGGAAAGGTATTCCTATTAGTTTTTCTTTGAACTTTAATTCCATTTTTTTAACCAAAAGCCAAAATTTTCACAAATTTATGAAGCAGAAACTTCCTAATTCCAATGTTCTAGTAGATTTATGGGAATATAATCATCTACCAAACCTGCTTTGTAATTGAATCTATCAAAATTTCAAATGCTGACCTGCTGAGGAGAGAGGGTGAAAGGCTTATCTCCAATAGTAAAAGTAATGTTTGGCAACTGAGAAATGCTATTACAGTCTACAACCGACTCTCCATTTGGACTTGGTAAGCTCTCGCACAGCTGCAAATGATCAAATTGAAAAAATTCAATACACCATATAGTGATATAAATCTAAACAACTTAGGTTTCTGGACACGATGATTCAAAAGACTTGCCTGATTTACATAGCTGAATACTCTCTCCTTGGTTGACTTTCGTTTCAGTTGATTCTGGATCCAAACCACAAGCATTTGACAGGAAGTGCATAAAGCAGCATCTTGAGCTGACAACTCATTCTGTTCCTTTTCAGTCACCATCTCTATCCCGACGCTGGAAAATATTAGGATTCAGAGTAAATTTAGGAGTGTTACAGCCAAAATATGATAGCAGTAAAAGCTAGAATAATACCTCAACTCTTCAAGCGACAAAACATGTTTAGTCCTTGTAAAATGGCAATATATGGTTTTAATCACTGGTTTTTAAAATACCCCAGTTTTTGCCCTCTTTTCTAAATGTGCTCACTTTAGTCCCCCATGTGTGCTTTTTTAATTCCTTTTTTGCGTTTTAATGCATATCGATATATGTTTGAAAACTATAATAGACAACTGGGGGATCAAGATCCTTTGTCCCCATTTTGTGTCTCATTCTCTGTCTCACCAATAAAATTGTGTCATGTAGGCATGAATATGACAACTAAAACATTTCATGGCTGGTTTTAAAATGACATGGCATAATTTAACTGGTGGGACAGGAAAGGGTACAACAAATGGAGACAGAAGATTTCGGTCCCAAGTGGGGTATCATAAATGTTTAGTATTGGCACCACCTTTTTTTGTATGGTTTGGTCCATTATTTTGTTAGCATTGGGTCTAAAGAGAAACTATTTCAGAAAATACGGGACTAAAATGGGACATTTAAAAATCAGATACTAAAACCAAATTTTGACCACATTAAGGCACTAGAAACAGACTTTGCCTTTGTTATTAACAGAAAAATCGTGCATCTAATCAGAATTATCAAGCCTCCATCCAACATCCTCAGATTATTCCAAATTTAAGTGCGATGAATCAAATATGATGATTAAGGGATACAAAACATTGATATATAAACATGTTCATTTCAAAGGGGAAAAAACCATGGAGTTCCTAACCTCTTAGATTGATCCCTCTTGGCAAAACATAAACCAACTTGTGAGCATACATCGTCGGCTCGTACCTGCAAGTCAAGATCAAACTCTCATTTAGATTCAGGAGTAAATTTGCAGAAGAGGAAAGACCAGGAACTGCAAAGCCAAGGCAAAAAGAAAAACTATAAAGAGTGGACCAGAGAACTTACCCCTGATATTAAAAGTTCCCAAATCAAATCTCCATATTCAGCAATAATTTCCTTACATTCTACACTCAGAACTCCTTCAGCTCCAATAGCATGGTTAATTTCCGTCACAACAGTCTGAAATTAGTTCAGTCAATATAAATTGTAAATGAAAAGCTATGAGAGAGAAATAATCGCAAAGACATAAGCACATACAGTTGGACCAGCAAGCAAAGATGTTCCTGAATCCACAATAGCAGCACAGCCACCTTCACAAACACCTAGAAAAAACAATGACATATTCAACAATTAGATGCCCTTCATAATCAAAGCTCACAGCTACTAAAAAAGAAAAGATCTAAAAATACACTTTGTACATAGATCACATTTCTTTAAAAAAACACTACAGGATGAAAGGGGGGAATACAATTCAAGTTTTCTCATTATACCATGTCTCAAATCCTTTCAAGTTTCAACCACTAAATGTCTAAAATCACTCCCTTATAATTAAGTAATTAACCCAAAAAAGAACTATCTTTTTGTTGAATAACAATTAATTCACCTGTTGATAAACCTCCAATGAAAAAATCTCCCATTTCAATCTGAAAAAGAAAATAGTCATGTTAAGCTTTTCTGCAGTAAACATTTAAAGAGAACATATCAAACTAATTTTGTTTTGCTAACCTGCCAGTAACCTTTTCTAGTAACTGGAACATAAGTATGATTTCCTTTGAAGTGCTTTGGATCAGCACCACCAAAAACTAGCTCACCGCCCTTTTTGGCATTCGGACCCCCGTTGAGCCAGAAAGAGAACACCTGCTCACTCACAAGATTTTGTTCCACCATATTGTACCTGTGATTTCTACTGGATCAGTAAATTAAAGGACATAAAAGATTCGCCAAAATTAATTATCCACATTCTTCACCTAGCATGTTAAGCTTTTGAGATAGCAGATTCATAACAGATAGGTTAAAACATACCATACTGGCACAGCATTTCCAACTGAGATCTCCTGGAACCCAAGCCCAAATAATCCATCAAACTTTGCTAACACAAAGGAAATACTTCCTTCTCGGGTAGCCTCGATGAAATCCTGCATTTAAAAGGATAATATAGTAGTGAAGTCTCTAAGATTTTCTGCATGGATAACTGTTCAGTCTATCTTGATATGGGAGGTCATATATAAAGAAGCATCACCTGATCCTTGACAACAATATTACCAACTTTAACATTATCTTGACTGAAAAAACCAGATATTGCTCCAGATCCATATCTTATTTTGGCTGATGTTCCTGATTGGCAAGTAGAAAGCAAATTTGGTCATATCAAATGGCACATATACATGACACAGAACAATGAAAATTATGGTTTGCATCTACCATGTAATGAATATGAATAATGAGAAGCTGGCATTACCATTTTTGGTATATGTTTTGGATTTCTTTGACTTGTACCAATGATGGGTGTAGCAGGCAATCTGAAGGAGAACATTACTCAATAGGACACATAGATATGCACATATTTGTGAAAGAGTGTAGACACAGGAGTTAAGTTGAACTCACAGAAAAATAGCACTTCGATGATGGAACCCAGAGATTTGAACTACCGGTATCAAATATGACATCAAAGGTCTGCGGGGGCGTGCCAATTGCAATCTCTCCATAATATTGTGCATCCAAATAATTCTTCAACGGTACTAAGCCATCATCGGTTTCGGTTGGCTTACCAACATTCTGATCATATGCACCCAACACAGGTCTGCTTAGCTTTTCTCTTACCATTCTAGCTGCTTTGATACTATGAAGATCTAGAGGTTTCTTCTTCAACCCAATTTTCATAAGTCCAAAGGAGGAGGAAGGAAGAAGTGAGCATGTTAAAGCCCACAAACAGAAAACCAGCCACAAATACTTGTTCCCCATAGGCAAAATCTGCCAAACAAGAAGATATTAACTGGAGCCAAATATCCCAAACTCCCAATTTTACATAAAAGGCACCAACCAAGAACTATGAAGCAAATGGAACGGAAACATGGATAGATTAATATTTAATAAAATCAAGAAAGAACATATCATAAAATATATCCTCTGCCTCTGCAGATATTCAAATTCAATTATGCTTTTGCATGGTTCTCACCAAATAAAAAAATGATTTCCTTGTACTAACACTTTGATGAGTTTGGATATGGTCTCTTCTAAGGGCAATTTTTTATGCATAAAAGAAAAAGCACTCAACAACAGAATACACCTTTTCCAGAATTGGTCAAAGTAAGATCTTCATCTACAAACTCCATAACTATTGTTAGTAGTGAACTTAATACATCCCAAATCTTCTTATAAGTGGAATCTATATTGAGCAGCGCCACGGGCTAATTTTTAGTACTATGTCATCCCTTCCTAGCTTCGTTTAGCCCATAAATATAAAGATCATGGAAAACATAAAAAGAGTTTGTTTTTTTAACAATACATAAAGACTATTGGTATCCATATGCGGGATATTCGAAAAGATGCTCAAAATAAATAAATAAAAGGGTCAAATACGAGATGAAACAAATAACATGAAGATATGTAGAAAAACCAGTGGAAATCTGGAGAAATGGTATAATTGGAGAGAGTTGAGAGAGAAAACTGGGCAGAACACAAATCATCATGAACAAATATTAAAAAAATAATAAGAATAAACTATTAAAACAGAACCAGAGCAAAAATAGTACAGGAAATTAAAAAAATCAGAGGAATCAACTCACTACTCTACTATGATGAAAGTTTGTTTTTGTTTTGGGCATATATATGATTAATTATTAAAGATTAAAAATCAAACCTTTAGGTACTGCAGATTCTGTTACAAGCTTAGTTGAAGGCAAAAACAGAGATAACCATGAAAGTAGGAAGGTAAGTAAGAACAGTGGACACTTTTCTCTTCTCTTCTCTACTCTTCTCTTCAGGCTCATACAATGAAAACTTGTTCGTCTGAAATACTTATAAATTTATTTATAATAATAAAAATAATAATATTTTAAAAATAAAATATCTGCTATCGATGACAAAAGCGAGGCCACACTTTATCTTATTGTCACCAATAAGCCACGCCCTTTCAGCTCGCTAACTCCTGCAATACTTGTTGTACGTAATTCATATATTACTCTAACTTTTTATTTCACGAATTACTAGTGTATATAAATTTAAATTTCTAATATCAAGATAAAGATCATTTGAAATTATAATTTATTTTCATTATACCTGTTCTGCTCTCTGAAGGAATCCTTTTCGAACGGGTAACATCTACATCATGGTGGACTAACTCTCTCAGTGTGGATTTTTCTATCCACAGGACTTGAATCCGAGATCTTGTTTAACAGAAACCAAACATGTACTACTTAAATCAACCACTTATTAAAAGTTATAAAGTTATTTTTTTTATTATATCAGACTTGAAATAATTAAACCAAAACACATATTTCATTAGTTCTTATGATTTTTACTCCAACAAAAATTAATCTTTTATCTCATTTAATTGAGAAAACGTATCGTTTTTTTTTCTGCTTAACTTTTTTTTTGTTATTATCTTGAGTGAGTTAATATGTGTCACCATACCAAAAAATCTTGATAAATTGACTTTACGAATAAATTTTTAAAAACTTGCCACCCCTAGTTCCCTTTTCTAGAGGTAGGTGGTAGGAGAAGCAGAAGGGCAAGGGCAGGGAAATGGGCAAGGAGATGGGTCAATGTTACATATATATGGATAGGTCTAATTAGAGTAATATAGTACATGTCTTTACACTTGTATTTTAATAAATAATTAAATATGTTTCAAGTCTCTAAACGTCACATCTAAATAGGCTTGGTTTATGTCTTTTATCCTCTATATTATATGCAATTTGGTGGAGGATTGTTTAGTGGTCTGTACAGACTTAGAGTAGAACAGGGCTGGGTTGTCTTTTGTCCTGTTGCTTTCTTTCTATATCTAGTGTAATTATCAACTGAAATCACTTTCTTGTGATTGTGTGTTTGGGTTCAAGCACCCCTTTGTGCTTGGTAATAAATTTAGCTTATAAAAAAAAAATAGGCTTGTATAATTTTTTTATGACAATTTTTTTTAATTCAAATGGGGACAAATGACGTTACGGTGCGTACATGATCAGTTCATGTGGACTTTTCACATCACTTTTAGTTACTCTAAAATTTAATTAAACACTTTTGATCTTTCTCCTCTTCTTTTCCCTTCTTCCTCTTCCACCACCGAGCTCTCACTCAACCACCACCCAGCCCTCACCTCCCCCTCCCCCTTATCGAGCAGGATTTGGTAAGCTCTTGCAAGAGCTCAAGCGTTTGGTTGAAGTTGAGATGGAGTTGTAAGCAGGTGTCTCAAAACAAAAACTTCAAAATGGTTGAAAGGAATCATAAGTCTTAGCTTGGTCAATATATAGATATACATGGAGAATCCCCTAGAACACAGGGAGTGAGCGCGAGCATTGGAATATGGATGAAAAGACAATATTTGTAGGATAATATATTCCCCTAAGTAATCTTTTTTCTATTCCTTACTTGATCCTCAGAGCCAAGAGTCTAGGAACAACAACACTCTCGGACACCCCAGTCGACCCAGTCTTCCTCAAGCGAAGAGGCATGGGCTAAAGAGCTTGCTTATTACACCTTTGATTCATAGGGTCAAGGTTGCCTTCAAAACCTAAATTAATAAGGTCTCAGTGGAACAGAGATCGGGGAGAAGAAAAACAAGGTTAGGAAAGAAGCATGAAAATAGGAATTTCCCAAGCCTTAATCATCAACTTTTAAGACTTATTAAGCGACTGCAAAGAACTTATTGAACTAATTAAAGACAAGTTTGAATTCCTATTGTTTATTTCCTTGATGCTCTTTGGAGGAATTAAAGCGATAAGCAAAGATAATGCACACAATGAGGAAAAGAAATAAATACATGAAAGACTCTGAAGAGTCGAATGAGAAATATGATGACAACTTGCTCTTGAAATGCAAATTCAAGACAAATGGTGATTAGATATTCGGCAAAATGAAAGGGGCAGGAATACCTTCTAGAATTATGATAAAATGATTCAAAAATTGGGAGAATTCGAACAGTTGTAAATCTAGAGTGAAGCGCGAAAATTGAAAAATGGTTACATGGAGACTCGAAACTTTGTGACACGCAATCGTTACTAAAAGACACAACTATTGGAAACATGTCTTCCATTCATTGCAATGTATCATATTCAAATTGGCTAGACGGGTTTAAAACATCTCGAAAGCTGAAAAATACGAACCAAAGCATTAAGTGATCCAGGGATAATTAGAAAGAATAAGACATCATCTCAACAAAAGGTAACGCAAAGCAAATAAGGCTCGCTTAAGTTGGATTAGCTTGACATTTCATATGCTAACTACATGTCAAGCTAGGGGGACTCATGTTCCAACCAGCCTAAAAAATCACAAGACCAAATAACATCTCAGCCGGTCCAAAGGTCTTGCGACTAAACAAGTACCGTAGAGGTAAACGAAATGACTTATGTACGAATTACTCACTATCCAAAACTTAGAGTTTTTCTTAGACTTTAAAATTCCCTTTTTGCCCTCTCACTACCTTGAGTCTTATAGTGTCTTCTACAGATACATCACCCGCCCTATTAACACAGCTTTGTGATGTCAAAAGTCATTTAAAGCCAAGCATCACCACCGAAGACGAAGAGTTTTGGCGATCTCATTTCTCTCCTAAGAACAAAACATGCAATTAAATAAATTCTATGATATTGTGAAAAGATAAACAAGTAGGCATTCATGCATGAGCAAGTGACACACGATCGAATAGTCCTTCAAAGAAGTGCAGCGTCTCATTCAATGATTGCGATAAGAAGAAGACGCAGTAGTTATTTTCTTAAATATTTGACAACGAAGGCTACCTAGCTAATTAAAACAATTATTAAAGTATTAAAACTATGGAATAATTGATTCACCGCTCATTTCTACCTCTACTTCTACTGATGAGAGAAAATAAGAAATAAGTTTGAGGTATGGGAAAGGGATGTGATATAAAAAGTGGAGTGAAATAGATTGAAAAAAATAAGATGAAAGAAAAAATCGTATACAAATATATCAAAGTTGTAAAATTATTTTTATTAATTAATTGGTCCAAGTGGAAAGCACTAACATCTTTTAGGTATTATTTGGTTTAAGGGAGAATACACAAAATGAGTTGAGAGAAAGATACGAAAAAGAAGTGAGAAGGAAATTCGATTTATAGGTTGTTTAGTAGGTTAAAAAAGAAGACAAAAAAGTTTATATTTAAAAATAAACTTATTCAATTCTAAACAATTTTGCGGAGGTTAATAACATATTTTGGCGGTGTCATCAGTCATGTGTAAAATGAAAAAAAATGTAAGTGTCATCTCTCTCTTCAATTTAGGGGAGACCGAAAAAGGTGATAGATCATACTAATGCATTAATATGTACTAAAATTAAGAAGAAAAAATCAATTATACTCTACTAGGACAAAAAAAAATATCTAACCCTTAATTTTTTTTCTCAAAAATCATAGACGTACTCAGAACATGCATGATATGATGAATATCTAGGTTTTATTAAAATTCGTTGGCATTCCTTGTTGCCACATTCCTCTTGTACGAAATAGTAAGTGATCGGCAGCTCAAGGAATCGTACATTGCATGTTTCCAAAGGTACAGGGTTGTGTTTCCTCTACATTATGCCTTTTTAGATTTCAGATTCAGTAATTAATTAAAACTCCCTTTATTTCTTTTCTTTTCTTTTCAGCCCTTCTTTATTCCTTTCTTATGACTTTTTGTTAATTCTAGCTTGGCATTGAAGGCAAACGTCTATGGAGGAAAACACAGTCTACTTCACAAACCTTCTGTTCCAATCGGGCTTCCGGTCAACCATAACACGACCGGTCAACCGTACAACCCACCCGGAAAACGGACATTCGGAGGGAAGGCCGGGCGACCAAAACGGGCAGCATACCTCGCAGTCGGACCTTCCGGTCTGTGCGGCCGATCACAAACCGACTGCGGACTCCGACCGGGCGTATTTTCCCGGTCGTGGCAGACGATGGTCTTCACAAGATACCCATTCTGACATTCCCTCGAGCCCCTCAAATGTCAGAAATATTCCTTGCTATAAAGCCCATCCACTTTTCCATATAAGGTACACACCCTCATATACCTCGGACTTATTTAGCTCCCGAGACGATCACTAACTTGAGCGTCGGAGTGTCTTTGCAGGTACCCCCCGCACGTCGGATCGGCGACATCTCAGTACCCTCAACATCACGACTTTTACCAACAGAAGAACCGTTCCCCAGTTTCCGAGGACTCTTTCCGATCACCCGGTCGGTGAGTTTCGAACATTGGCGCCGTCTGTGGGGAACCGGTAATCTTCCTACGACTACCCAGCATGGCTCCTAAGAAAGCTACTAGACAATCTTCTCGCGCAGCCCAAGATGAATCCGTCCATGTAGAAACCATCGGGGAGAACGAACTTTCAGAAGACCAAGGCCAGCAGATCGGTCAGACGATCCAGATTACGCCTGAAACCCCCAGACCGAGAGGGCAGGAAGTTGAGCAAGCCCAAAATGACCGAGAAGCACTCACTCGGTTAGAAGCTAGGATGGCAGCAATGGAGGAACAAGGTCAGAAGGGCACGGAGGACCAGAACGCGACCATACAGTTCCTGAAAGAGCATATCCAACGACTAGAAGAAGAAAGAGATCAAGGCTGGAATCAGGGCCAAACCCATCGATCTCCCACCCGGGCCGAGGGAACTGGGGGGAGAACTCATCATCAGACGGTCCGTCGGACACCGATCGTCGAACAGGAAGGAGGAACTATCCAGGGTAACCCGCTAGGGTCCGCCATCATGCAAGAACCCATGCCCCCAAATTTCATCCGACCTCCGAAGATGCAACAGTATGACGGAACTGACGACCCTTGGGCTCACCTGGACCATTTCAGGAGCACGATGATGTGCGCGGGCGCCACTGACCCCCTATGCTGCCGTTTCTTTCCCATGAGTCTGGGACGAGTGCC
Organism: Acmispon strigosus; assembly: GCA_030819835.1. Taxonomy (NCBI): domain Eukaryota; kingdom Viridiplantae; phylum Streptophyta; class Magnoliopsida; order Fabales; family Fabaceae; genus Acmispon; species Acmispon strigosus. The sequence continues at coordinate 64,999,661 of JAUAMA010000003.1, read as the reverse complement.
ACAAAGGTGGTTCCAATCATTGCCTGAGGGCACCATTCAGCAGTGGGCCGATGTCGTCCGACTATTCACCCAACACTTCGCGTCGAGTAAAGAACTACCGCGGACGATCGAGACATTAGAGCAGATCAAACAAGGCCCCCAGGAGTCCCTCAGGAGCTACTTAGCCCGGTTCAACAAAGAAGCCAACCTAACCCCCGGACTCTCCGAGGAAGTACACCTAATCTTCGCTAGGAAGGGTCTTAGGCCAGGCCCCTTCTGGAAGTCCTTAAGTGGAGTGCGACCGAAAACGATAGCCGAGTTCCAGAGACGGTCAGAGAAGTTTATCAACCAAGAAGACGCCGAAATGACCTTGAAGTTGGAAATCTCGGCTCCGGTAAAGCCAACACCCCAACTCCAGACTGCTCCGAGCCGTGAAGACTCTCGAACGGACAAGCAGAAGGAACGAAAAGAAGCATACAAGCCCCGAGCTAGATTCGACCGATACGCCCCGTTGAACGCCCCACTTTCCCAGATCTACAGAGAAAATGCCCATACCGAGCTACGAGACCGACCACCGATCATACGATCAAGGAACGTCGTCCGGTCGTCCAAGTTCTGCGAATATCACGATGGTCCGGGTCATGAGACCGATGAATGCGTGCAACTAATGGACTCGGTCGAAAGGTTGGTGCGAGAAGGACGCTTAGCCAAGTATGTACAATCAGCATTACCATCGTCTCGAGCTCGCTCACCGCGAAGGTGGAGCCCTCACAGAGACCGGAGGGATGAGCGCCCCGCTCTAGGGGGGCATAGACGAGACGGCCGTTCTAACGACCAACCCCGACGGCCGAACTGGCGGGAAAGATCCCGAGAACACGATCGGAGAGGAGCACCACGTGGGGACCCCCACTTCACCTTATCGATCGCGGGAGGTTTCGTCTGCGGCGGCACTACGGTCGGGTCAAGAAGGCGGGGCCTAAGGGCGGTACTTAGGGCCGAAGTAAGCCAGACAACCGAGAGAAGACCGACCAGGGACGAGGCGGCCGTTACCTTCTCCAACGCCGACTACGGCCGCGAGACGGGTGAGGACGGCGACCCGATCGTCTGCAGTGCAGTCATAGCAAACCAACAAGTCACCAAGGCTCTCATAGACACAGGGAGCTCGGCCGATATCCTGTTCTACGCGGCATACAAAGCCCTGGGACAGTCTACCAGAGACCTGACCCCCTATGATAACGATTTGGTCGGATTCACAGGAGACCGGGTCACCCCCCTCGGATACTTTGATACATGGCTTTCCCTCGGGGACCCTCACTCGTGCAAAACCGTGAAGACTCGCTTCATCGTGGTGGACTGCCCCACAGCTTACACGGTCATTCTCGGCAGGCCGAGCATCAACGCCTTTAAGGCAATAATATCTTGCCCTCACTTGATGCTCAAATACCCCCACCAGGGCAGAGTGGTAACAGTGAAAGGGAACCTCAAAATGGCGCGAAGTTGTTACACTGCCAGCTGCCGCTTGGCCAGGGAAGATCGGATGAGGAAGAAGCAGAGGTCCACTCAGGGAACCCGGGAGACCTTCGCGGTCATGGACGTTGACCCGCGGATCGACCACTCCGAAACAGACCTACGCCTCCATCCTGAAGGGCGGACGAAGGCCATTCAAGTTGGGAGTACGGAAAGACATGTGACGAAGGTAGCTGAGGACCTTACGGCCGAGCAGGCAGAAAGGTTGGAACGGCTCCTCCAAGCCAACAAAGACCTCTTTGCGTGGCAATCATCGGATATGCCGGGTGTTCACCCCAACCTCGCGTGCCACAAACTGACCGTCAACCCAAAGTGCAGGCCCGTCGCCCAGAAGAAGAGGCCGATGAGCGCAGAGAAGCAAGCGGTCATCAAGGAACAAACAAGCGAGCTACTACGAGCAGGGATCATCCGAGAAATCAAATATACGACCTGGCTGTCGAACGTCGTTCTCGTCAAAAAGGCAAATGGGAAGTGGCGTATGTGCGTCGATTACACCGATCTTAATAAAGCATGCCCGAAGGATCCCTTTCCACTTCCTAGTATCGACGCCCTAGTGGACAATTCGGCAGGTTACGAATCCCTCTCCCTGATGGACGCCTACTCAGGGTATAATCAAATACCAATGTTCCGTCCGGACGAGGAGAAGACAGCCTTCATAACCGATCAGGGTACATTCTGTTACACCATGCTCCCCTTCGGGCTGAAGAATGCAGTAGCGACTTATCAGCGCATGATGACTCGGGTCTTCGACGGTCTTCAAGGTCAGACCGTGGAAGTGTATATAGACGATATCATTGTAAAGACCCCGACCGGTGGAGATCACACGGCCGACCTGAGGGCCGTCTTCAAACAATTGAGGAAACACAATATGAGACTGAACCCGGAGAAATGTACGTTCGGGGTCCGAGGAGGGAAGTTTCTCGGGTTCATGTTGACCTCGAGGGGGATAGAGGCAAACCCAGACAAATGCGAAGCCATCCGAGACATGAAGAGCCCGACCTCAGTCAAAGAAGTGCAACAACTGGCCGGACGACTAACGGCTTTGAGCCGTTTTCTCCCAAAGGCCGCCCTCCGATCACTGCCCCTATACGAACTCATCAAGAAAGGGAAATCCTTCGAATGGACTCCGGACGCCGAGAAAGCATTTCTGGAATTCAAAGAAACCCTACAATCTCCACCCATCCTGTCGAGCCCGATTAAGGGGGAAACCCTATACCTATACCTCGCTGTGAGAGACAAGGCAACCAGTGCAGTGTTGGTGAGAGAGGACCTGGAAGGTCAACATCCTGTGTACTTTGTAAGCAGAGCCCTACAGGGCCCAGAACTCAGGTATCAGAAGCTAGAAAAAGTGGCTTTCGCCCTCCTGACAACTGCCAGACGACTAAGGCAGTACTTCCAAGGCCACACCGTTGTCGTGCGGACAGACCAACCTATCAGGCAAGTACTACAAAAGCCAGACCTGGCCGGGTGTATGATCGGTTGGTCCATAGAGCTGTCCGAGCATGATATTCGGTACGAACCCCGGCAGGCCATCAAGTCTCAAGCTTTGGCGGATTTTTTGGCAGAAATGAAAGAGGAGTCCGGTGATCCTATCAAGTCGACCTGGACGATCCATGTGGATGGCTCCAGCAATAGCAAGGGAGGAGGAGCAGGGGTCGTGGTCGAGTGCTCCTCGGGGATCACGGTGGAACAATCCATTCGTTTCAATTTCCCCACTACTAACAATCAGGCCGAGTATGAAGCCTGCATTGCTGGCTTAATGACCGCGTCCGATTTAGGAGCTCGACGGGTCAACGTTCACAGTGATTCCCAATTAGTCGTCTCCCAGGTCAACGGCGAATACCAGGCCAGAGAACCGATTCTTCAGCACTACCTAGAGCATTTGAGGAACTTGTGTCTCAAGTTCGATGAAGTCCAATTCGTCCATGTACCAAGAGCAGAAAACGAGAGGGCCGACATCCTATCACGCCTCGCGAGCTCAAAGAAACCGGATAACAACAGGTCGGTCATTCAAGGAACTATAAACAGCCCGAGCGTCCAACCAGCAGCCCTGATCGGATCGCTTTCGTCAAGCGAAGATTGGACCACGCCGATTCGCAATCACCTCGCGAATGGCTGGCTCCCGGAAGACGAACTTGGGAAAAAGAAGCTTGTTCGGCAATCGGCCTGGTTCACAGTGGTTGACGATCAACTGTACAAACGGGGATTCTCCACCCCACTACTCAAATGCTTGAGCCCGGAAAGGGCTGCTTACGTCTTGGCCGAGATTCACGAGGGTAGCTGTGGCCACCATCCTGGAGGTCAGACACTCGCGAAGAAAGTTCTTAGAGCCGGCTACTACTGGCCCACGCTGAATCAAGATGCGGCCGATCATGTAAAACGCTGCGATGCCTGTCAGAAGCACGCCGACTTACACAAAGCACCTCCCCATGAACTATCCAGCCTAGTGGCTCCTTGGCCTTTCCATCAATGGGGAATGGACCTCCTGGGCCCTTTCCCTAGGGCACCAGGTCAGCTGAAGTTTCTAATAGTCGCGGTAGACTACCACACTAAGTGGATAGAGGCCGAGCCGCTCGCCACTATCACGTCAGCTCGGGTGCAACGTTTCTTCTACAAACACGTCATTAGCCGCTTCGGGGTTCCCCAATCCGTGGTAACGGACAACGGAACTCAATTTACTGACAAGAGTTTCCGAGCGTTGTTGGAAGGACTCCACATCAAACAACATTTCACCTCAGTCGAGCACCCCCAAACGAACGGCCAAGCTGAATCGGCCAACAAGGTAATCCTCAAAGGAATCAAGAAGAGGCTCGACGACGTTAAGGGTCAATGGGCCGAACACCTCGACCATGTGCTTTGGTCATACAGGACGACCCCCCAGTCATCCACAGGGGAAAGTCCGTTCAGGCTAACATACGGAACGGAAGCGGTCATACCAGCCGAGATTGGCGAACCTAGCGCCCGAGTGCTCGGTTTCGATCCAAGCACGAATGACAAACGGCTGAATGAAGAGCTAGATCTGGCAGAAGAAAGAAGACAAACGGCCAACCTCCGGCAGGCGGTGGCCAGGCAGTACGCTACTCTTAGGTACAACAAAAGAGTAGTGCCGCGCAATTTTACTCCCGGTCAGCTCGTCCTTCGCCGAGCGAGCGTTGGGTCACGACCGGAGGACCGCGGGAAGCTGGCGGCAAATTGGGAAGGCCCGTACCGGGTACATCACACGACAGAAAACGGAGCGTACAAGCTCGAACGTCTCGATGGTTCCGAGATTCCACGCTACTGGAATGCTATGAACCTCAGGAACTACTACAGCTAGCAACACCCTTACCCCCCTTTCTTTTATTCTCTTTAGCAAAGCAATGTATTTCTCTCCTTGAAAATTATCTAATGAAAAACAGATTGAAGGAACTCATCTCTTTCAGGATCGGCAAAATCTTCAACGATCGCCCTAGGCGTCGAACCACGCGTTCGTCCGAACCTAGAGGACTGGTCCCCAAATACCCCTAAAGGGTTTAACGATCGCCCTAGGCGTCGAACCACGCGTTCGTCCGAACCTAGAGGACTGGTCCCCAAATACCCCTAAAGGGTTCAACGATCGCCCTAGGCGTCGAACCACGCGTTCGTCCGAACCTAGAGGACTGGTCCCCAAATACCCCTAAAGGGTTCAACGATCACCCTAGGCGTCGAACCACGCGTTCGTCCGAACCTAGAGGACTGGTCCCCAAATACCCCTAAAGGGTTCAACGATCACCCTAGGCGTCGAACCACGCGTTCGTCCGAACCTAGAGGACTGGTCCCCAAATACCCCTAAAGGGTTCAACGATCGCCCTAGGCGTCGAACCACGCGTTCGTCCGAACCTAGAGGACTGGTCCCCAAATACCCCTAAAGGGTTCAACGATCGCCCTAGGCGTCGAACCACGCGTTCGTCCGAACCTAGAGGACTGGTCCCCAAATACCCCTAAAGGGTTCAACGACAACTCGGACCACGAGTTCTACAAACACTCAAACAAAAAGTAAACTCGGATATAAAAAGGAATTAACGGGCAATCACAATAGATGAACGTCAAAGCGCACAATCGGATGGCGGATATATAATAAACGGTCAAGAGTTTGCTACAAAAAGATTACAATCGCGAGGCAAACGAGCATAGCTCTTACAAAATAATAAATAACGCCCTGGCTCGGATTACACTCGACCAACACGCCACTCAAACCCCTGGTTCCGGGGGAGCACCACCATCCCCGACATTCCGACCCGGCAGAGCTATAGGTCGAAAGTGCCCATCGATAAAGTCTCCTACTTGGCCGCCCACCACTATCCGTTTTGAAGAGACACCATGCAGGGAGATGCCCGGATTTAACACGCTCAACTGAGCCACAGCGTTTTGGAAAGAAGCCTTCCCGACTCTCATCAACATCTCCTGCAAATGCTTCTTTTCGGCAGGCCACTCTTCTGCCTCGGCGGCCAGGCGATCGGCGGACTCTTGCAGTAAAGAGTTTTGATCAGTCAGCTCCTCTACGCGCCCGGAAAGGCCACTCTTCTCGTCCCGCTCTTTCTGGATCTCGACCTTCAGACCCTTGATCATCTCATCAGCATCAATCAAGCGCCGGTTGAGTGCTTCGACCTCGGCATCCCGCTCAGCCAGTCGGTTCTGAACATCCCGCACGGCCGCATCCCTCTCGGACCTCTGTTTCTCTACATCAGACTTCTCTGAGGTGAGCTGTGCAATTTGCTCGTCACGACTAGCCACGTCGGCCTTCAGCTGATCAACGAGGCCGGTCAACTGCGCCTTGATCTGATCAAACTCTGCAAAATGAGCTTCCAAATCCTTCACCTCCCGACTCCGAGCGCGCAGGGTACCCAGGATCTCAGTCTGACTGTACCGCATGACCGACGTCACCCGCCCGAGCATGTGGCAGCAGTACTCAAAAAGCCGATCCGGACCAATGTGGTCCATCCTCCTGACATCCTCGCCCTGGAAAAACAGTCGGTCGACACTTCTCACATATTCCGCCATGTCGAAAGCCTCCTCATTCCAAACACTAGGACCCCAGCGTTCGCCATCGGGGGTAGCACCAGAAACTCCACCGCCTTGCTCTTCGCCGAACACGTCCACTAGGGGTGACTTCCCATGCCGACGTCGACCGGAGGGTTCAGTACCACCATTAGACGACGATTCAGACTCGTCCACCTCTTGGCCACCGGCAGGTGTGTTCTGGTCCGATTTGGAACTCACGTCAATTATCTCCTCGGCCCGCGGAACGGTGTTGACCGTAGGAGATCGGATCGACATGGTCCGGCGGACGTTAGGCTGCAACATCGCCACAACCCTGGGCTGCTTGCTCGGCCCACCCTCAGCACGATCAGTCAAACCCCGCTTTCGCGCAAGAGGCACTTCCGCCGAAGCCTCCTCCTGCTCAGCAACCACCACCGCCCTCGGCACCGGCACGGCAATAGGCACGTCCTCATCAGGTCTCTCGGGCCTAGTGGGGCTCTCGGCTTGCATCAGCCGGATCATCTCGGCCAATGCCGGGTCAATCTCCATTTCAACTGAAAATAAGGAAAAACAGGTTAGCTAAAGATCCGAACAATCAAAAATAAGTAATAAGCAACGGCGACTAAGGGGCAATCTACTCACGATAATGCGCCCGCAAAGACGAAACCGAGTACCGGCAAAGATCTTGACACTTAAACACAAATTGCGGAACACCATCCTCGTCCACAACTACCGATTTCGCCAACGTCTCCAACAATTCCTTGTCGGCCGGGCACAAAGTATCCGGATCATCCGATCCATACTGACAGGCACCTAACTCGAAATGCTTGTCACTCCACCAAAGGGGAAACCGTTTTGATACAGTCCCCGCCGAGTCAGTATGGAACCACCACGACCGGTCGTCACCCGTCGTGACTACTCGGATGTAATCCTTCTTAAAATCCTTGTACGAATCAGTGAAATTTTGAAGCACCTTAGTCGTCCGGGACTTCAAACTCACCATTCCATGGCCCGCGAGCCCGTACGTGTGAGACGGGACGAAAAGATGAAAAAATAAATCAAGGGACGGCCTCCGACCCAACACCTTCATCAGTCGTTCGAACGACCGAGCGAAGGCCCATCCACCCGGATGCAACTGAGACGGAGCCACGTCCAAATACTCCAACACTCCCATCATGAACTTGGAAAGGGGCAGTCGGACCCCGAGCTTCCGGAAGATGACCAAATGAACAAAAAACCCAGACACGGGCTCATGGCAAACCCGGTCGGTCACCGCGGGGGCACGAACGGCATGACCAGCGCCGATCTCTTCTCTCGTAACTATGTTTTTCTTCTCCAAATACTCCGGGTCCGCGTGGGCCAGTCGAGATGGCATTCCGAGAATATCTCGACAGAACTCGTTATAGCGGAAGTCATCACCGACTAAATCCGGGTATTTAGCTTTATCCTTCTTAGTCCTTTTCGACGCCTTGACGGGACGAGCGGCCTTCAGCTTAATACCCGGATAGGTCACTTCCTTGGCACGCACCATTACGAAAACCTGAAAGGGGGCCGAGTCAGTCAAAAACTGTTCGAGGTTAGGAACCACACTCGGCCCCCTTCCTCTTAACGACAGACTACCGCCAAAAAAAAAAAAAAAAAAAAAAAAAAACGACACGCGGGAAGATTGAAGAAAAATTGAAACCATACCTGATAAGTCGAACACAACGATCGGAATATCAGAGACGACAGCAACAACTCACGTAATTCGCAAAGTCGGAACAAGAGCTCTGCAGCCGATTGTATGTAAATAAGCACAAACTCAGAACAGCTTTATATAGACAAATTCGCGACCAGATGAAACGTCGCATTGATTACGCACTAGGGGGCAGGTAAGAAACCAATCGTCACAGGACACGCCTCAGGAACATCAACAGTCACCTACGCATCAAACCCAACGCACGCGACCCCTCTTCCCTCCACCATAACGGTTGCCAGACCGTCCCTCAACGAACTCAACATGATCGCCCGCCGCCGATTTCCCGCCACCGGCCACTCAGGGGGCAGCCCGAAGAGTGTAATCGACAGATCAACCACCAACAACTTTTAAAATTTTCAATTAACTACGGATCGACCAATGAAATCCGGACGAGACGACCACAGAGAACAAGATGACTCTCACCGTGCAAAACAAATACACGGCGGAGTCAGGGGGCAACTGTTCCAATCGGGCTTCCGGTCAACCATAACACGACCGGTCAACCGTACAACCCACCCGGAAAACGGACATTCGGAGGGAAGGCCGGGCGACCAAAACGGGCAGCATACCTCGCAGTCGGACCTTCCGGTCTGTGCGGCCGATCACAAACCGACTGCGGACTCCGACCGGGCGTATTTTCCCGGTCGTGGCAGACGATGGTCTTCACAAGATACCCATTCTGACATTCCCTCGAGCCCCTCAAATGTCAGAAATATTCCTTGCTATAAAGCCCATCCACTTTTCCACATAAGGTACACACCCTCATATACCTCGGACTTATTTAGCTCCCGAGACGATCACTAACTTGAGCGTCGGAGTGTCTTTGCAGGTACCCCCCGCACGTCGGATCGGCGACATCTCAGTACCCTCAACATCACGACTTTTACCAACAGAAGAACCGTTCCCCAGTTTCCGAGGACTCTTTCCGATCACCCGGTCGGTGAGTTTCGAACACCTTCAATTTTCAGAAATTGGAGGAAGTGTTGGACAGTAAAACAGATCTGTCAAGTAGAACTAGTCATTAATAGAACAACAGTGAGTCCATGGTGCCCTTCCATATGGAATTGAAGCTACTTATTGTTTTCTATATCCAATTACATTTGTGACGGGAAAAGAAGTCAAAAGAAAAATATAATCAACCCTAACATTTACTTAAAAAATAACATTACAGTTATATATGTTAAAAAATACTAATTACTTTATCATATTTTAATAACTTATAAATTAAAGAACAAGATTGGTAAAAATGTTATTACATAATGTCAAAATAATACATATTGATTGAACATTATTTATTACCAAAGGTCTGCCACAAACACCTTTTTGGGTTCGCTTCTCCTTCTCTGTGACTGCGATTCAGACAATCAGCTCCTTGTTTCTGTGATTCGCTCCCTGCGCGCTTCCGCGTGATTCAGAGTCTCTTTGGAACAGTCTAGAGGCGTTGGTCCGCTACCACACTACCACATCGTCAGCTACTGCACAATCGAGCTGCAACCTCTTCTTTCGGAGATTAGTTACCATACTGATTTTCATGAAGAACCTTTGTTCTGTTGGGGGCTCCCATGTCGCAAGTACCACAATGGCGGGGGATAGGTCTTCGAAGGGTGGACAAGGGTCAGGGCTAGATGGTGGCCTACCAACGAAGGGAAGCCGAAGGACGAGTTGGAGGGGCCAAAACAGAGCATGGAGGTTGTCCTACTAGTGGGCGGCTCGGGTGATCTGAAATAGAGGTCCGGGCTTGGTGAGGGCTTTCTCCGACAGTGTGTCACCTTGTTCATCAATGAAATCTCTGAAATTATGGGTTACAATCAAATCAGAAACCTGTTTTCGCAACATGGGAAACCATAGAAGGATCTTAGGGCGTGCAGAAGAAGGGACAATGATGAAGTTTTGGTTTTCATATTTGCGTCCTTGGCTTGTGCGGAGATGGCGATCAAGTTTTTGGGCAGGCTCAAGGTAGGAGGTACATTTTTTGGCAATGAAGAGGACGAGTTTCTCCTTCTCGAGCGTGCCCGGCATGGCTCCTGCAAAGGTGGTCGTGGGCTCTCGACTTCAGGTGAAGAGGTTGGGGGATTCACAGTCGCAGGGAAGGCAAGTGAAAGGTTTCCATCTTGGAGGATGCTCTGGTTGGGAAGTCGTCGTTCCCTCATGAGGCCTTATCTTCACCGATTCAAGAGAGGCTGATTGAGGTTAAAAATTGTTTTTGTGATTTGGAACCAAGGGTTACAATGGAGGTTCTCTTCCTTGAGATGTCCTTTTGGGGTCTTAAAGATCTTGTTCAAGTGAATGAAGGTTGTTATAAAGATGGCGGTCTGGCAGAGGAGGGGCTTGATTAGGTTATTTGCGGCGCTTTGGCGGTGGTGGAGAGAAGCTCAGAGGACTTGGGGCTTCTTGTATCATCTTTATGTTTTGAGGGTAATCAACCGCCTTTATTTGGTTCGACCTCTGGTGCGGCGGAACCGTCTGATCTCTTGAAGGATGCTTGGTTATCCTACCTCTCCCAATAAGACTATTTTCAAGAAGAAAGTTCATATTGTGCAAAAGAATTTTTGAGGTTTAAAAGGGAGTTCTTCGAGGCCTCGTGGGCACCCTAAGAAGAAAAAGAGAGGGCAGCCTTCACGGTATGTGGTGGTGTAGATGGTGTTGGGCCTTTGCCTTTTCCAGAGGGGGGAATGATTCGTATGATGTTCCTATGTTTGTAGAGGTGCTAGAGCATGCTCCCTCAAATGCGGATTTTGCTAGAGAGTATTTTACTAGAGCTAAAAAAATGTGGCTTATCGAGAAAGTCTTAAGTTTGAATAGTCGGATAGTGACCTTCAAGCTATTTGCAAGTTGGAGGAAAAATTTAGGATGATGTTCTCTTCTTAGCGTCCTATTGGTGTTGATTTGGATTCTTGTTTCCTGTCTATTGAGAACCTTCTTTTAGTGCGGCTTTTATAAGTTTTTTGAGGTTTTTTTGTTTGCGGGCATGTGTTGCGGGTATTGTTTTGGTGAGATTTTGTTTTTTCTGCTCAGTGAGGGGTTTTGGCCCCTCTTTTTGTTGGGTTTCCTTCTCTTCTTGTCCCTTAAGTGGGTTTCTCAGATTTTCATGATGATATATAATTATTTTACGTTAAAAAAAATACTCTTACTTGATAACAAAAATCAATTGACTCAATGGAAAAAATCATTTGCACTACTACAGTTTCATCTTGATTACTAATAACAAAATTAATACTTCATTATAGAAATATGAATCTTTCAAGCTAAAATTTTATAGTTTTAAATTAAATTACAAATAATAAATTAGTTTATTCATCATAAAAATGCAATATAACAACCACATTGATAGATATAATAACAATATTCAATATTCTTCCTTAATAATAAACCAATTATCTTAATGGTATAAAAATATTTCCACTACAAGTGTGTCATTTAGATATGTTTATTAACTAAAATAATGGTTCAATATTCTGAATTAATATCATTTAGGAACTATATAGCAGTTATGAAATTTAAATTATTTAAGATGGAACTTAAATACCACTTCAAGGTGCCGAATAGTGATAAAAAATAATTAATTTAATTAAAGGGGCAAAAATATTTCCGCTGCTACAATTCCATTCACATGTACTTATTATAGAATTAAATATAATCACGCCACTAAAGCCCTGACTAGAACCTCTTATCTGACCTTTAGAATTGTAATTTTAACTAAATTCAATATCTTATAAAATTGGAATTAATGGCATAATTGTATTTTTCAATTATTATTCTAATCATGTAATAGATTCCTATTGTTTTAAAGTATCAAAATTTATGAATGATATTTCTTGGCAAGGAATATAAAAAAGATTAAATTTATTATTCTAACAAGGAATATAAGAAAGATCAAATTTTATCCACTTAAAGTCAGTGACCACGCCTCCAATTTTAATGTAAAGATAAAGGTGATAAAATATTTCTTACCCACTCTACTTTTGAATCCCTCAAGACTCAATTGTTGTATAGAAAAGAATTATATCGTATCTGCAGCAGGGAATTGAAAATACAACGTCATTCTTTAGCAAAATCACTCAAACAATGGTTTCCAAGTTTGTTTGAAAGTGGTTTTGGATGACGACCAATAGCACATGGAAAAGTAAAACAAGTGAGAATAAAATGATCTTGTAACAAGCTGAGAAAACGATTGGAATCGAAGTTCGTCAATTAACTCTTCAATATTCTTATGATTCCATATATAAAAAGGATCATCAACTCACTTTCTAACTATCGATCCCTTGATTAATTTAGAAAACAAGTTGTATTAAGCTTAGATGTTGCTTCACTAATGAATCTAACCATATTCCCATGCCTTAAATTCACTAGATATTGTTTTTAGATTCAAATAACTAGTTTCCACCAATTTATCAAATCCAACATCAAGTTCTAGTTGATCACTCTAAAACTAGCATTGAGAATAAGATAGATCATTGAAATAATCACATAGAAAAGTGAATTTATACATGAAAATCAAGGTGAATTCATTCAAGTTAAGAAACTACATTCAATTCCAACACAAAGAATTTAGCTATCCATTTTAATGAATCCTTTAAAGCTTACAAGAAGAAACTAGAAAATGATGACGATTTCGTGCCGCGGTTGGCGTAGCTCCAGCTCAACGGAAGGTCTGAGAACCCTAAAAGTTCTTCCTTTTCTTCTCTCCTTCGAATTTCCCCAGTCTCCAAGTAATGGGTCCTTTAAAATATGAGAAAAAAAGACTTTATAGGAAGTTGACAGCCTAGGGCGTTGAGCATGTTTTCCAAGGTGCTCAGCGCCCTATTTCCTTCAAAGGGGGTTTTCTAAATCTCCCCAGACATGCTCAGCAGCCTTACCACACACTCAGTGTGTTTTAGACAACAACAAATAAATTCACCCTGTTAAAAAAGTGTTGAGTGGGCTTTTGCCTGAAACCTTCAAAACTTTTCATTTCTTTACCAAATCTTGTATTTCTCTTTAAATCGTATTCCTACAACAACAATTGAGATTGAAATTATGCGTTAAATATGTTTTAACTCAAAATTCTCACTTCTACAAGTTCTAAAAAAAGAGTCAAATTGCTAGATATTTTTCATGAATAAAAAAATAAGTACCTCAATAACAATAGAAAATATGGTAAATTTGGCATCTATCAAAATGATATGCCGCAAAACTAAATAGAAATTTGAATGAAGACAAAGCCCATGTCTTTTTATTTAATAAGACCATGTCTTTTAACACTAAACATAATGATAGACCATGGGGAGGAGGCTACCAACGAACAAGGTTAGGGTTAGGGAAATTGTCAGAGATAAGTCAAATTTGGTGAGCAATGCTCAATTTTTTTTTTATTATTTCATCAAATGAAAGTATAATTTATAGAGAAAGAAAATAACAAACTAGGAAAGGAATAACAACAAACTAGGAAGAAAATAACTCTAAATATAAAATGCCTAAAAATAGAACAACTAAATAAAAATTAAATCAAGGAAAATAAAAACCGAATCAGTTATCTAAATAAACCAAGCATTATTATATCTAAATTAATTATATATAATAATTTAAATATTTAGGTTTATTGATAATTTTTTTAGTTCTATCAATTCTCGCCCTCTTGAAAATATCATTGTCCTCAAAGATGAAAAAATGAGCTAGCCAAGCATTAAGAAGGAGCCATGAGAGGAGTGTGTCCTGTACTGGGCGAAGAACATAAGTGAACACCACATTGCTTTGAAATGAAGGCATTTTAAATGAAGTGGCGTGAAGAAGCTTGAGTGGCCGAAATATATCTGTGTGAGAGGTCCAAGACATGTAACTTAGGGAACTTAATCTGAAATTTGCAACAACATTTTTAGACAAGCCACCATAGTCTAACATATAAATATTAGCAACAATTCCAGGATCAAACAATTTAATACGCAAACCAAGTAATCCTTGGACTAGTGTGTCAATATGGTCATGAAGGTTTTGTCGCTTCGCATGCAGTTTGACAAACAGACAGGGCATTGTTGGAGAGACTTTAGGCAAGTCAACATTCGAGTGAGTAGAGCGCATAGTACAATTAATGATTGAACAATGTGGCATAGCATATGACAATGAAATTATATTTTTAGAGATGTGAGAAGGTAGAACTTGAGTAGAAGAATCTGTATGACCTTCCCCGGCCACAAAATCCAGATTGGTAGCAACAAACATCTCATATGTAATTTTTTCATCCTCCACTAGTGTAACCTCAGAGTTGAAAAGTGATCCACTGACCTTTGTTTGCTCAATGCACGAAGCAATCCTTTGAGTGGTAAAATGCTCCGCAGGTGATGGCTCTATCAGGGATTTTGCTGAATCTGCAGCATAATTAGAGTTCCTTACTTGTCCAAAATGCATCATGAATTTAGCTTTGAAGTCGTCCCATGATCTGAATTTGGACTTTTGATCCCTAAACCAAGTTAGGGTCTCCTCTCTCATATATAGCAATGAACCCCAAACGCAGAGCAAGTGAGACTGGGTGCAAAGTAAAATAATGTTCTGCCATTGATAGCCAATGAAGATGATTTTCTCCTTTGAAAATAGTAAGACAATGGCTAGGAGAAAATGCGGGCGCTGGTTTTGGGGTGGACAAATTTTGGGTGGTGGAGAACACATGTTGATTGGGCGGTGGTTGGCCAAACCCATGAGGGCGTGTGAATGTTGATAAAAATGAAGGTGCGGGGTGAGGGTTTGGGTCGAGTGTGGTGAATTTGGGAAACTGTTGAGTGAAATGGGAAGAGTGGTGGGGTTGGGATGGGGTACATAAATTCAGGTAACAAACTAGGAAGGGAATAAAAACAAATTAGGAAGGAAATAACTGAAAATCTAAAATGTTTAAAAATATAACAACTAAATAAAAACTGAATCAAGTAAAATAAAAACTGAATCAATTATCTAAATAAACCAAATATTATTATATCTAAATTAATTAAAATTAATTAGATATAATCATTTAAATATTTATGTTTATCGATAATTCTTTTAGGCCTATCAATTCCATTAGATATAATCATTTAAATATTTAGATTTATTGATAATTCGTTTAGGTCTATCACATAATTATAATGTAAAACCGCCATCAAAGTCATAGTAAATCAACATTTTATCCTAAAAGCTTAGTGATCTTCAAATCAATTTCCTCTATTTTCTTCTCAACTAACTTGCTCATAATCTTATAATCTTCCAAATTCAGATCTTCTGGCATAGTCTCTTCTTCAATGTGGTGGAGCATAGCCATGGTTAACTCCATCTCACGATTCCTCTTTATGTGTTTGTTCAGAATGTCTTGAGTTTTGGAAATGCTTTCCTGATACTTCTCAACCACATTCATAGCTTCTTGGGTATTTGGCCAAACCTCATGCCGGGAATTGAAAAGCCTGAAAATTATAGCACATGCTCGAATATACCAAAGAACGATGAGTTCTATCAACTTCTTTATTATACCATCGGTGATATAGACAAATTCCACATTGCTCCTAGTCATAGCTGCAATCACAAAGAAAGTAATGAGAAATTAGATTAATTTATGCATTATTTTTTTTCTGTGATAACTAATATTTTAAAGATATTTGGAAAAAAAAATATTTTTAAAGCACCAAATAAATAAATAAATATATACATATATACGCATAAGTTATTCCTATTTGACAATCCTTATATTTGAGTATATATTATTAAATATAATTAAAATTGGTGTATGGTAAGTTGTTACGTTTTAATGCATTAGCATTAATACATAATATGTGAAATGATAAATTTCAATATTAAGGTTATAAAATATTTAATATGGTCAAGATGTTAATGAGACTTGATTACATAGTTGTAATTTTATTTATAATTTATTTATGGTGCTGCACGAATAAACTAATAAAGTAATTAAATATAATTGGCTAAATGCACTTTTTTTTTCGAAAGTAGAAATTTATTGAATTGAAATGAAGTTTAGAAACAAGTTCTCTCAATAAAGAACACAACACTATATTATCAAACACAGACAACAACTAAATAAACGAAACCACAAACTCAAACTTTTATCATTTAGTAAAATGCAATGCATATATTTTTATTGAATTATCACAAGGATCTAAAGAGCAAGTTGATTATGTCCTCTCTAAATCTCTTCACAAGAAATTAAAATCAAAAGATCTATATGAACAACAATGTAAGGTTACACGAAAGTGTAATGTTTTGTTAATAATATTAGATGATACATGGATGTACAACTTTAAATGTGAAATCTTATCTCAAGAGTAAAAATTAATTAAAATCTGTTTTGTTAGATGCATAAATTAACTCAAGATAATAAAATAAATGGATAAGGAAGATCACAAAGAAAAATTGTTCCAATTCGAACAAACTACAATAGTTCTCTTGGAAATCTTGTGAACAAAAACGCAATAGAAATAAAGATTTCTAGAGTTCTTGCCAGATTCATGTTTTAAAATTAAAACTAATTAGAATTCAAGAACACCTTTCAATTGGGAGCGCAAGATGCAGTCTTAGCCCTGTATCTCTAGAAACTCAAGCAAATGGTCCCTGCACAAATCTATGTGGCTGTGTATGATAGTTGAGGCAAGAGTGTGGCTCCTAGTGCTATTTATAACCACATAAGAGATGCTAACCCTAAGTTAGGTGAGTACTTCTTGAAATTGGGTTAACCCAATGAACATGGCCCAGCCCAAAAAGACAAGATACTTCCCTACTTCAATCTCTCTCTCTCTCTCTCTCTCTCTATCTTTATCTCTCTCTCTCTCTCTATATATATATTTATCTCTCTCTATATATATATATCTCTATATATCTCTCTCCAAACAAGGGTGAGTATCCTCTCATATCTCTCTTTTCTCTAACTCAACTCTAACAAACAATGCACTAAGCATGTGGTCTTCAATTTCTGCATTCATATGCATGAATAAAAAGGCTTTTGGGAAGGTACCCAATTTGTGTCTAAGAGTACCTTGAAAATTGGTCTCTTGCCTAACTTTCTCTTCCACCCCATTTTGATTCATTTTTCTATCTCTCTTTTCTTTTCCGGTTACACCAATTCTCAAATACAACTTTAATATGTTCACTCTTCATTTTCTCTTTATCTCATTTCCACCAACTTTATTCTTATCTCTTTTTTTTATCATTTCACTCATCATATTACTCATTTCTCTCACATTAGATGTGAAGACAATATTTCCCTATCAAATATTCTTTCTTTTCTATACTTATATATTTCCGTGAATAAGATGGAAAAGTGGCGTCAAGAAATCATTTTCCAAAACACAATATGGTTTACACCTGAGAGCACTTCTTGTGTTAAATTAAAAAAATTGTTTTAACTTTTTACAATTTTAAACTTACTTTCCATACATTTTATCTTTCTTTTCTGTTAATATTTACAATTCTTTTTAGTTAGAAAATAAAAGCTTATTTATCTTGAATTAATCTACCTTATATCTATAAACTTAAATCTTCACTTTAAAAAGTAAGGTACTCAAATATTACACTCTCCCTCACATCTATCCATATCTCTGAGATGTGTCTCTCTTTATTATTCATGCGTGTCTTTCACGCTCTAATATCTTGGTTTCATTTTTCCACATTTCTCTCTTGTGGTTGCTTTTTTTTTTTATTACATATGGAAATAAAATGAAAACAATTTGTGGTTGCCGTTTCCTTTTTTCTCGCATATGCTTTTAATGTTTTAAATATCATAATAGTATATATTTTAATTTATGTGATTAAAAAAATTATATTTTCTATCATAAAATTTAAAACATGATTTATTTATATAAAAATTATCATCACTACAATATCAGAAAGAGAATTATTTCACAACAAGTATTATTTAAATTTTTAAATATTATTTATATCATTACAATTATTAATTTAATTATTATTAATATTATGAAAAGTATTATTTTAAAATTTACTTTGATGAAAAGGACAACAGCTTGATATTATGATTTTTTTACATTTCATTATTTTCCTTTTTTGAGTAAATTTCAATTTTGATCCCTAAAAGTGTTCACTTATATGTTAGGTTTATCCTTATACTTTTTTGACCTACCATGTTAGTCTCTGAAAGATTAGACGTCGGTCAATATGGTCCCTGAAAGATTTTTCCGTCATAAATGAAAGTGTAAATTAGTCAAATTTGTCATTGAAAGTGTAAATCGTCGGTCAAGTTAGCCCTCCGTGATTAAAATTCTAAATTTTACAAAAAGAATTTGAGGACTAACTTGACCGGCAATTTACACTTTCAGGGGCTAATTTGACTAATTTACACTTTCAGGGACCATATTGACCGACGTCTAATCTTTCAAGGACTAACATGGTGGGTCAAAAGTATAAGGACGAACCTGATATAAATGAACACATTCAGGGACCAAAATGGAGGTTTACTCTTCCTTTGTTGTATGCATATGCAAGTTTTGGTTGCTTGGATTCGGCCCTTCTTATCTGAGATCATTGGACCACTTCAAAGTAGTTTCATTCCTGGGAGAGGGACTTTTGACAATGCCATGGTTTTGTAAGAAATGGTTCACTCAATGACAAGAAAGCATGGGAGGAATAAGCATCTTATTTTTAAATTGGATTTGGAAAAAGCTTATGATAAGCTGAGTTGGTCTTTTCTGAGAGACACTTTGGTCTTCTTTGGTTTTCCTCAGGCTACTATTGCTCTGATCATGTTCTGTGTGTCCTCTTCATCTTTGTCTTTGTTGTGGAATGGCACCTGGCTCCTAGCTTTTGCCCCAGCAAACGGCCTTTGACAGGGGGATCCTTTGTCTCTGTATTTGTTTGTCCTATGCATGGAGCGCTTGGGGCTTATGATACAACATAAGGTGAATGATAATCAGTGGGAGCCAGTTCCGGTCTCTCGAAACGGGGCCAAGGTTTCTCATTTATTCTTTGCTGACAATGTTTTATTGTTTTCTAAGGCGAAGGTGACTCAGATACATGTCATTCAGGGTGTGATTGAGGAGTTTTGTCATGCCTATGGGCTTTCTGTGAATCTTTCCAAGTCTAGAATCTTAGCTTCGGCCTCTGGATCGCCTAGTAAGAAGGTGAGGATTACTGACTACACGTCTATTTTCAGAAGGAAACCTAAGGAGCATTTTCAATTCCTCCATGATAGAATGGCTAGGAAGCTTGATTCATGGAAGAGTAACTTCCTAAGTAAGGTTGGCAAGGTAACCTTGGTGAAATCAGTGTTGGGTTCTCTTCTGCCTCAAACGATGCAGCTGCATTGTCTTTTGCAATTTTTCTGTAATAATATTGTTGTTGTGGCCCGGAATTTTATTTGGGGTTGGGGGAGCACGCGAGGCATGCATTATGTTTCTTGGGATACTGTCTCTCTCCCTAAGCGGCTGGGCGAGTTAGGCATTCGCAGAGCCCGTGAGATGAATACTGCTTTGCTGAGGAAGCAAGTTTGGCACATGCTTCATAGCCTGGGTAAGCAGTGGGTTGACTTACATAGCCACAAATATGTTCGGCGTTGTGAGTTCTTCCAAGTTTCCTCCTATGTTGGCTCTCCTTCTTGCCGGGATATTTGCAAGTGCAGGGATGTTCTCCAGGATGGATTTTCTTGGCGAATTGGGAATGGGAATTTGTCTCTTTAGTTCCATGATTGGTCAGGCCTTGGTCCGCTGTGTGATCAGGTTCCATTCATTAATGTCTTTGATCTTGACCTTACTGTTAGAGAAGCTTTCAAGCATGGTTTTCTTGATATTCCCCAGTTGCACGCTCTCTTCCTGCAGCAGTTACAGCAGCAACTATCCTCAATATCGCTTTTCTTTTATTCTGACATCCTTGACTCCTAGGTGTGGGGGAATTCTGTTGATGGTTCTTATACAGTGAAGAGTGGTTATTCTTGGCAGCAACAACATATGGTTTATGAAATTCCTCCAGCGAATTGGAATGGGGTTTGGCGTTTAAAAGTTCCCGAACAAGTGAGACTTTTTATCTGGTAGTGTCTTCATGATTCCATGCCTACTTCTGTGACTCTAGCCGCTAGGGGTATTCCTCTCTCCGTCATTTTCCGCTGCTGTAATTTGGTTGCAGAGACTTTGATTCATTGTCTGCGTGACTGTAGGGTCACCACGACGGTGTGGCATGATCAGGGGTTCTCGACAGCATAATTTCTGCAAGCCTCGGTGTTCCAAGCTTGATTTGATGCGATTCCTCCCAATTCTCGTGCCAGGTTTGTAGTTTTTGCTTGGTTGCTTTGGAAAGGGAGACGTAGTTTCGTGTTTAGTCAGGAAGTGTTCACTTCGAAGAGCGTTTCTCGTGCTATTGCTACCGCCATTGCGTTATTTGACGCTGGGCAGGTTCCGGTGGTGCCTCACCAACCTCGTCTGGTGTCGTGGGTGTTTCCAACTACGGGTTGGGTGAGCTTGAACATCGACGACATCTCCTTGGGGAACCCGGGACCAGCCGGTTTCGGAGGGGTGGTGCGAAATGACTTTGGTGGCTATCTCCTAAGCTTTGCCAGGTCAACTGGCTATTCAGAGATTTTGCAGGCTGAGCTCTTAGGGCTTTACCATGGCCTCGTGATCTGCTAGGACCGAGGGTTTCGTTTGATTGAGGTTTCGTCGGATTCGGCTCTCGCTATCCAGCTGGTGACTAGGTCCTCATCCCCGTATCATTTGTATGTAGTGATTTTGCACTCCATTCGTGGCCTCTTATCAAGACCTTGACACGTGGTGTTGAAGCATACGCGTCGTGAAGGTAATGCTCCAATGGATTTCATGGATAAGTTGGGTGTTGTCTCTCAGTCTCCTTTGGTGGTGCATTCAACTCCACTTCCTGGCCCCATTCCCCTCTTGACGGCAAATTATCAAGGTGTGACGTTCTTACAAAATATATGTTTATGCAAGTGATGCTAATTAATTTTCATTGACTTAATTTGACTCATTTTCTTATCATTGTGTGTAGATGTTTTTGTTAACATTTTTTTTACAACAATATGTAAATATTGGTCTTATATTCTAGTCAAATTACAACTGGAACAAATTTTTTTTCTGTTTTAATATATCTTTAAATATCTAAATATTATTATGTTGTAAATAAGATACTAATGAATTTTAAATTTCCTCACTATTATTTTCAAATAGAAATTTTAATATAGATAATATTAAGAAATAATTTAATACATTAAATATTTTATAAAAAATTTGTGCTTACTTACTGATCTACTACTGTATCTACTAATTGTGAGTCCTCAATCTCAAACCTCAGCAACTCTTAAAAAAAAGACTTTCTTATATGTCGACACGTGTCACTTTATCAACCCAACAATTTCTCCCTCTATCAAATCAAATTTCCAAATTTAAATCATGATTTGCGATTTATTAGCTTTACAACATCAACTAAAAAAATATTGCAAACTAAATATTAAAAACACCCGTGCATTGCACGGGTTACTTACTAGTTTAAATTAAATCATAAACTTAACTTATTAAAATCTATCAAACGGTTTTTTTGTCAAAAAAAAATCTTTATCAAAATTTATCATTCAAACAAAATTATTGGTAGGCTTTTTTTGGCTGGAAAAATTATTTGTAAGCTTTTCTTTATGAACAATAATAATTCGTATACATCTAAACAATACAGATAGCTCTAAATTTTTTTTTTCTCTATGTCTTTCTTCTAATTACTATCACATCATGTAAATTTCTCTCTAGTGTCCGTCTATGGATCACTATCCTTTCTTTATACCACAAAACAATGGTGTAATTTCACGTTGGTTAAATAACCAATTGAGTGTATTTGTCATTTTATAGCTCCGAGAGTCGTTTCAGAACCCTCGCCGGCCGCCGCTGCTGCTCTCAGCTCTCCGTTCCCCCGCTGTCTCTCTCGGTATCGCCGGTCTCTTTGAGTTCCGCCGGTGAGTCTCTCTCTCTTTCTCTTTAGTCTTTGTGTCATCTCAGTGAATCAACTAGAACGAGTAAGCTCTGTAGTTTTTTACTTATTTACATTCTCAATTGACCCATCGTGAATCATGAGTGATAATGGTTTGAGAAATACTTGGTGATTTTTTATTATCAACTATATCGTGCTGTGTGCTTGATACACTATTCGTTACCACGTTCACATTGATCTTCCTTTGCTTGCATTGCTACTTCTTACTTGCCTTCTAACTGTTCGACGAAATGTCTCATTGGAATCTTCATGATTTTTTTTCTTGCTTCCTTTCCTTGCATTGCAATCACAAACAAATTGATGCAAATTGACCCTATAATGTGCTTATTGATTAAGTAATCAATCTTTCTCTTGAACATATTAAGGTGTTAACTATGAACTGCATCATATCAGGTAACTGCAGCATGTCGTTGAGGCGTTTCTTCGGCCTTTCTGAGGGCGAGGTCATGAGGTCTGATGCAAAACCTTGTTCGAGGTTAATGAGACACACAGCTGGAATTTGTAGTGTTGGTGGAGCATTAGGGTTTTGGATCCTTTGCAGATTGCACTACGGTTCGTTCTACTTTTTTGCCCTTGCTTGTTCTATATGTATGTCTTTGAGCTGCTACTTTCGAAAAATCATGTATAATACTTGTGTGCCTTATAGTTTTTGACCTCCGTTTTCTTATACCATCTGTTAAATGCAGAGAAAACAGAGTTTCTGAAAAACTGAAATGATTTCATTAAACTGAATGTGTACATGATTACACTATATATGTAGTACAACAACCAAAGCTGATTCTAAGAGAATGCCAGCTAGGATATACTAATTGCCAGGTAGGACTAACTTCCTAACTAACTATATAACTAACAGTAGGCTTAATCAGAAACTCTAACATACTGAGAATATGTTAAACCATATTCTCAATACCATCTACTATCATGTATTCTATTGGTGCTTTGCGTGTTACCCTTTATTAATTTCTTGTTGGTAAACAATTCATCAAATTTTTTGGTTTGTTGTTCATGCAGGTCCTCGAATTACAATTCCAAGGAGTCTTCGTTGGGCAGGGTGTGGAGCTGTAACTATGAGCTCAAGCACGGCTTTGCTGGTTCGTTTGTTTAGTCCTGAATGTGAACCCCAGAATATAGCTGCTTATGACACAAAAAAGTAGCACTGATATTGTCACTCCTTTTCTTTTTCCCTCCTCCTATTGTAAGGGAGAAACGATTGCAAGATTATTATCATATACGGATATCTTGCATTTGTAAGTTTTATGGTATAAATGCACTTTTATTTATGGCATCAAGAGGCAAACTAAGGCTTGTTGCTCTCCATTATTGAGCCGTTGCAGAAAGCATGTTTTCATCCTGTATTTTTTTTTTCAAATTCATCCTTCAACTCTTTTCTATTCTAAATCAGTCCTTTGGCCTATTCAATTGACACCAATTTAGATGGGGGATTTTAAATATAAAGTGAAAGAATGATAAAACTTTGGTGATTTCTTCGGTACCCGTTTCAAATGAAGGGGCTTTATATCTTTTGGCGTTGATGTGCCATGTTATCTTCTAAAATGAACTTTTATAATTTGGAATCTTCTTCTAATATTTTAAACAATAGACTGAAGAGTATTGAATCCTCTTTTTTTATAAAGGTATTGGAGGCTGAAGCAATGTCCTAAAACTTTTTACTTTCATTTTTTTATGATATTTTTAAATAAAAGAGCTATATAATATTTATAAAAAAAGAGCAATGTCCTAGGGTTTTGTAGATGTGAAGAGTAATTTTCATTCTTGGAAGTGGTCATCATTACTATATAATGGGACTTGAGTAGAGTTAGAAGCATCCAATCCATAACATCCGATCTCCCAAGTCTCCAATTCAGTCAAAGGTTAGATTGTTTGAACTGGCTCTGTCTCAATTCTAGTGCAACATTGCATTTGAGAAGGAGGTTGTATTAAGCCTTGATTTCTTTTATAAAAAAGTTATAGATCCATGTCGGATTTGGATCCTCTCGTGTTTGTATTCCACATGACCATGTCATGTGAAGGGATCAGGACCGGTAACTAATTTTTGTGAAATTTAACAATTGTATTATTTGCAATGTAATTATCTTCTTCCCACAATTACAACCATGATCCCTCAGTTTTCTCCTTTTCATGTCCCCCACTTACGAGAGAGATCGAGACCCATCTTTGGGTGAATATCCAGCAAAAGATCATGAGTCGTGAATCCAAAACAAATTAAAGAAAACAAATAGTTGGGAATCCCAAATTGATGTCATAAGAACCATGATCATTTGAAAAAAAAAAAAACCATGATCTGGTTGTGGAAGAAGTGATGGAAAATAAATAAATCTGCCAAAACGGCACAAAATTACACATCGCAAATGCAGTAATTATAGCAAAAGAACCTAAATACTGAACACATGAGATTAATGTGAAATTCAATGTGAAAATTCCTCCATGAACCAGCAGACACTCGATGGCATCACGACGGCTGGGAAGGCTTAGGTTCACATAAGTGGGGACAAAGTGTGTTCATGGTTGCAGAAAGGTGGATCGCGACATCATTCACCGAGGGGGAGGCTTGCTAGCCCGATGATGGAGGTGGAGGTGGAGCAGGGGTTGAGAGCGTTGGTGGTCTCGGAGGGTGATGCTAGCTACGGTTAGGATCTTCTACATGGAACCACAAGAACGGGAAAATAGTGTGGGAAAAATACAACCATTAGATTTCATAAAAATTATTAATCAGTTTTGATCCTCTCACATGACCACATGACATGGTTATGTGGGATATACACATCAGAGGATCCAAATCCGATCCATGTCTAATCTTTTCAACGAACCTTTCTTATTTGATTAAGTGTAGTTTGATATATTCATATATACAAGGCACGGGGATACAATTTCATAAAAGAGATATTTAAATTTAAGGACAATTTAGCAGAAAAATGTTTATTTAGGCCCCTAAACACAATCTGGCCAAATTTTCTCAATTACACCTCTTCGTAGTATGCATGACTAAAAATATGTGTAAATAATTGAATAATTTTTTATATATTAAATTGTATTCGAAATTGTGATCTAGGTGTGGTGCAACTCATAGAGATAGAATTTTTGACCTAGAAGTTCAAATAATCACTTTTTACCACTGCAACCGACACCCATTGATTAAATAATTAATTAGTAATTAATTGTTATGTGACATTATTAATTACTTTTATTTGTCAAGACATTATTAATTACTTGATATAGCCTAATTACCTTTATAATTACCTTTATAAAGGGTTCTTTATATAATCCGTGCACACTCAACTTTTTCATTCAATAATTTTCTATTAAACAAATGTAGTTTTCAAAGTTGTAATTAATCTCATGGTGAAATCATGCATAAACGCAACCATTTCCCATTCAAAGAATTGCATTTTTTTTGTCCTTTTAGTTTAAATTTTTCTCTGATTATGGACCTTATATTTTTTTTTAAGTTAATCAAGTCCCTCTACTTTTAAATGAGAATTTGACACCTTTCAAAAATAAAAAAGAGAGAATTTGACGTCTTCCTCTTGTAATTTGACTCCTCTCTAAACTTAAATAATATTTTGAGGTTGTGATTGAAATATAATGATTTTTTTGTCAATAAAATATAATGATTTGTATTCCCTCTAATAAAAATTATTTTTTTGTAAAATAAAATAAAATGGACATGGTCCTGCATATGCAAGCCCAGTGTAGTCCAGCCCCAAAAGTCTGGTAGAGTTTATTTCAAAGCATTCGACAAAAAAAAAATGGGAGCAAGACTTTTGGGTCAATAAACAAATACGTAATTAATTTGGACCTAATAAGAAACGAACAAATACATAATTTGATTTTCTTCCTGGTCTTCTTTTCTTCCTTATTTATTTATTTGGTTTCTTTTCAGCAGCTGAACAAACATGAACGCATGCACTCTGCCGACGATGCATTTGGGAACCTGAAAACCGACCTCCATATAGAATATAATCTGTTTAGGGGATTGGCTACCCCCAATTCCTTTTTCTGGCAATGAATCAGGTTTGTTTCCGTTGTTCTTCTTTCAATTTCCTCTGATTTTAGGGTTTACTCTGTGATTCATGATCAATAACTTTCTAATTCTAATGGCAATAAAGCCAACTTTTTTCTCACTCTCAGGTTATTGGGTCCCTAAATTTCCGTTTTTTTTAGGGTAATGGCACGTTTTTAATTTTTACCACAATTTTATCCCCCTTTCCCCCGTGTGTACAAAGAATCAATTTTGGTTTTATTGCCATAAGAATGAAAAGAATTAATTTTGGTTTGTTTTTCAAAACTCTATAATGTTACTGTAGTGGAAAATTATGGAAGAAGGTGGAATGTTAAACTTTGAGCTACTGAGCTATCTTGCACTATCATGCTTAATGATGATTTAATTTTGGAAGGGGAGGAATGCATGTTAGGAAGGCTATGGTAAATATCTGAATCTGCCATTGAAAGTCCTAAATGATTGGAGTTCATGCTATCCTTTCTCCAAAAGTCAAAGTAGCATTGTTCTTTGCACTTTACTTATTTTTTGTCTTAATTATTCCTGGAATGTTCTTTCCACTTGGTACTTAGATGATAAGGATTCACTTGTCCTGTGCCAGGTCATGGCTGCCGTGAAGACAATTGCAATTTGTCAGTCAGGAGGCAAATTTGAAACTGGGAATGACGGTTGTTTGTCATATAAAGGTGGAGATGCTCATGCTATCGACATTGATAATCAAATAAATTTTAATGAGTTCAAGGCGGAAGTAGCAGAAATGTTTAATATCGATCTCAGTGCCATGTCTATCAAGTATTTCCTTCCCGGGAACAAGAAGACGCTCATTACAATTTCCAATGACAAGGATTTGCAACGAATGCTTAAATTTCATCGAGATTCAAGTACTGTTGATATCTATATCCTTCTTGAAGAGGTAGTTGCTCTTGAGGTTTCGAACATGCCTGCGAGTAGGTAGTTTTCTTGTTTCGAAGCTAATATCTCATTGTTGTTATTTTATGGGACTTTCTACAGTTTAATTTTGGTATTCTCGGACTTTCAGGTCAAGCAGAACAACCTTGTCTGAAACAGGAGTACCTGTCAATACCAATGAAAATCCTGTTGCTTCTGATGCTCTACTTGATGTTGCTCTTGATAACAATCAAGCTGATACTGATATGTACATTCCTCTTGAAGTCTCCCCCACTTTTGCGCTCTCCTCAAACGATGAGAAGTATGCTAAAGGGGCGCAGCAATGGCAGAATACTATCACTGGTGTGGGTCAAAGGTTCAGCGGTGTGCATGAATTTCGAGAATCATTGCGTAAATATGCCATTGCTCATCAATTTGCCTTTAAATATAAGAAAAATGATAGCCATCGTGTAACTGTTAAATGCAAAGCAGAAGGTTGCCCTTGGAGAATTCATGCATCAAGGTTGTCAACTACTCAGTTGATATGTATCAAAAAAATGAATCCTACTCATACTTGTGAAGGGGCTTTTGGAACAACAGGGCATCAAGCAACTAGGAGTTGGGTGGCCAGTATTATAAAAGAGAAGTTGAGAGATTGTCCAAATTACAAGCCGAAGGACATTGTCAATGACATCAAGCAAGAATATGGAATTCAACTTAATTACTTTCAGGCATGGCGTGGGAAAGAGATTGCAAAGGAGCAGCTTCAGGGTTCTTACAAAGACGCATATAGTCTGTTGCCTCTCTTCTGTGAAAAGTTAATGGAGTTTAATCCTGGGAGTCTAGCTGTGTACACTACAAAGGAAGACTCAAGCTTTGATCGTCTCTTTGTATCGTTTCATGCTTCGCTGTATGGCTTCCAACAAGGATGCCGACCACTCATTTTCCTTGATAGCATCCCATTGAGATCAAAATACCAAGGGGCTTTGTTAGCAGCAACAGCTGCTGATGCTGATGATGGTGTATTTCCTGTTGCCTTTGCCATTGTTGATGTTGAATCTGATGATAGTTGGTTTTGGTTCTTACTTCAACTTAAATCAGTGCTGTCTACATCATGTCCCATAACATTCGTAGCAGACATAGAGAATGGGCTGAAAAATTCAATTCCTGAGATATTTGAAGGTTCATTTCATGCATACTGCCTGCGATACTTAACTGAACAACTTTTTAGAGACTTGAAAGAGCAGTATTCTCATGAGGTAAAGCGACTCATGATTGAGGATTTATATGCTGCTGCCTATGCTTCCAAACCAGAAGGCTTTCAAAACTGTCTGGAGAGCATTAGGAGGATTTCCACTGAAGCTTACGATTGGATCATACAAAGCAAACCCCAGAACTGGGCGAATTCACTTTTTCAGGGTACTAGGTATAATCACATGACAGCAAACTTTGGTGAGCTGTTTTACAGTTGGGCTGCAGATGCAGATGAGTTGCCAATAACACAGATGGTTGATGTTATTAGGGGCAAGCTTATGGAGTTGATTATTTCCAGAAAGGCAGCATCTGATCAATGGGAGACTAGGCTGAGTCCATCCATGGAGGAGAAGCTTAAAAGGGAAAGTCAAAAAAGTCATCCACTTCAAGTTATACTATCAACCGGTAGTACATATGAGGTTTGTGGTGACACCCCAACTGAGGTGGTTGATATTGACAGGTGGGAATGTAGTTGCAAAACATGGCAGTTGACTGGCGTGCCGTGTTGCCATGCCATTGCTGTCATTGTTGGGATTGGCCAGTGTGTCTATGATTATTGCTCCAGATACTGTACAACTGAGAGCTACAGATTAACTTACTCTGAGTGTGTATATCCGATCCCAATTACGGATGTGCCTGATTCAAAAGATTCTCAGCAAGTGGTAACTGTAACACCGCCTCCCACCCGAAGACCACCCGGTCGACCAGCTACAAAGCGATATGTATCTCAAGACATAGTCAAACGTGAACTACATTGTAGCCGATGCAAGGGACTAGGCCACAACAAATCTACATGCAAGGAGTAACTATAGTGATGTACACCGTAAGTGCCATCTTCTCAGTGATTTTATGTTGGGTTTCAACATGATTCCTATATGTAATAATGTAACTGATTTTATGTTGGGTTTGACAGTGAAACTTCAGGCCCTACCCCCTCTTATTTTTCTTCCGGTGGTAAAGGGAACAGTTCAGATTGCTCTGCTGAATCCTGAATTTGTCTTTTAAGTCTTAAAAGAGCTATGTTCGGTTGACAATTAGCTAATTTATTACCTCTTTTGATTTTGTTAGCAGAGTTTCAACTAAGGATTGGTGGCTAAGGGGGATCTGTACAATGCATCTAACAACTCATCTGAAGGGACTAGAAAAAAAATTAAATAGGATTACTGTTTAGTTATGCCTGGTAGTTATGTAGAATTCGATCTTCCTTTTGCAGGTGTAAGATCAATGCTGTAGCACTTGTAGTTATGTTAAGAATCTATTAAGTTCGATCCTCTTTGCTTTGCAATCTCTATAGTCTGGAACAAACGAAGCGCGGCACAGTTGATAAATAATTAAGTCACTTAATCGTGTTGCCAAGAATTGGATCATTGGTTGTGTTATGGAAAATGTTTTGTTGAGAGAGGCAAAAATCACTTCCGTGATATCTATGCTTCTTAGGCAAAAATCCTTATTAAATAGCCTTCTCGGTTTTGAGTTAAAAGGGAACTTTTAGGTTAGAAAACGAGAGCCTTTCATTATGCAAGTTCTCCTAGTTTAGCCTTCTCGATTTTTGTTGAACTTTCATGTTTACCACGAGCGGCTAAACATCTCTCTCGGTATCGATATAATTGATATTGTGATCCCTAATTTTATTCTAGTGTTTTGTTTTTTATTTTAATTGGAATTATCTTTATGTTTTAACATGACCAACTAGACTTTTTGCAGTTTCAATTAGGTTAATTTATTAACCAGCTTGTCAGCACTTCATGTTTTCGCAATGTTTCTATATGATTAACTAGGTAGTGAGTTTGGGGAGAACTATTAATTTGCATGACCCAAATGATTATCATTTAACAATTTGAGAAGTAGAATTGTAGTTATAGGGATACACGTTTCTAGAATATAATTTGGGAACTCATGATCAATTATTGTTGTAACCTTGATGCTATCTCTTAATATTTTCTTTGTTCTCTTGAAAAATTTCTTTTGCTTCAACCACTTTTTCACCCAAATTCTTATTTGTCTAAACAATAAATAATTTTGAAAATTAGTACTTCATTCTTAGTCATTCGGGTTTGATAGTTGAGATTCATTCATATATTACTTTTATGATAGTGTCTGTTTGCTCTTAAACATGTTCAAACCACAACAAAAAGCTAAGGTGAGGCCTAATAAAAATTGAATTGAATTTTGATAGTAAGGCATGATAATTGAATGAGTTAAAATTAGAGTTTTTCCTTCCTTCTTGCACTTGACTCCTCAAAAATTAAAATTTTCCTAACTTATACATCATCATTGATACGTGAACACATCACCAAAAAGCAAGGTATATGCCTGATATCAGACGTACATCATTGGCAATCATCTTGTCAAGTTTGAGGTGATACCATGTGGTTGGATACCTATGCCACTTGAAATCATTAGTCCACCTGTTTCAATAATAGAATCAAGTGTAAATAAATATGTATTTCATGTCAATGACAAAGGTGTATAAAATTGATACTGCAAGTATGTGCATACCTTCCTCCCAGAGGGCGGTCAACCTTAACTGGAGGCTCCTGCGGGCCGATTCAACGAATTCTCGACCAAGCCCACAACTGAAGTAACATATATGGGTCAGCAATATCCTTGCGCTAGCGGTCTGTAGCCTTGCATAACTCACAATAATAAGCAAGAAGTGCTGATCCTTAGTTATATTCACTAGTTGTGTCAAACTCTTCTAGCAACGGCAAAATCCTCAATGAAGAGGCGGCCAACCTTAACTGAATGCTCTCGCAGACTGATTCAGCAAATTCTTGACCAGGCCCACAATTGGAGCTACAACCTTGCATAACTCATGGTAAAGGCTACAAACGTACCTAGCAATATGAAAACATAACGCCTCCAAGTAATTGTAAAATGTAGGCACATGCAAAACGCGTCAATTGCTCATAGAGAAATACAAGTAATATAATAAGTAGGGTTAAATATGTTTTTGGTCCCTGTACTTTGAGCGAGATTTGGTTTTAGTTCCTCGCTAGCGTAAAGGTGGATTTTAGGCCATAGACTTTCATTTTTGTTTGGTTTTCGTCCCTACCGGAGTCAGTCGTTGACCGTCGTGCCTATGTGTCACGGCGGGGCTTACGTGGATCGTCGTGCCTACGTGTCACGGCGGGGCTTACGTGGCATCGTCGTGCCTACGTGTCACGGCGGGGCTTACGTGGCATAGGCTACATCATTTAGTGAATACAGTTGGAGTTTTTTTTTTTTTACATATTTATTAAATAAAAAATGAAAAAAAAGGGGAAATCAGAATGTCCTCCTCCTCCTCCTCCTCCTCCTCCTCCTCCTCCTCCTTCCCAAACCACGACCACCGCATCACCCACCACCATCACCACCTACAATCCCCCACCCACACCACGACATAACGTGAACCCATAAAATTATGAACATTCATCAAGTAGATCCTCATGATAAGAAAGGAAAATCAGAATCAGAGCAACCCCAACCCCCAAAAACCCAGAATCAACCCATCACAACCCCAACCCCAGAAACCCAGAATCCACCGCAACCCCAAGAACCCAGAATCCCCCGCTGCCAAACACCCCCAAAACACAGCAAGCGCCGCACTTGCAACTGTGATCCATCGTCTTCGACCTCCGTCTGCGTCGAGCTCTGTTGCCACGTAAGCTCAGCCGTGACACATAGACACGGCAGCGTTGACTAAACTTCGGCAGGGACAAAAACCAAACAAAAATGAAAATTTGAGGCCTAGAATCCACCTTTACGCCGGCGAGGGACTAAAACCAAATTTCGCTCAAAGTAGAGAAACCAAAAACATATTTAACCATAATAAATAATGTAATATGAATTACAGAGATGAGTAAGAATAAATCATTAGTATATATATAAATCCCACATGAGAGTGAGCTAAAAAGAGTGTGAGTAAGTATATTGATTGCACATCTACAAACAAACAAGGAGTTGTGACAATCTTGACCAAATCGGATCAGTGAGGTTTCCGTTGCAAACTCTCCGTTCCTCCTTCTTCTCTTGGTCCTCTTCTTCATCTTCTTCTTCTGTTCAACCAAACCCTAGAAAACCCAGTTACACATTCCAAACCCCGAATCTCACCCATAGCTATGAACCTCCCCACACCGCCACCGCAACCACCCAACCACAAGGTCGTCAAAGGGGAATGCGTCAACTGCGGGTGGAAAGACCGGTGGCTCCTCCACCGCGTGCTCCTCCGCGGCGCCGATCGGCGCGTGTGCACCTCCTGCGTCCTACGCCTCCACCCGTCCTCCTTCTGCCCCTCCTGCTTCGAATTCTTCGACCACCCTCTCTCTGCCACCTCCTCCGCCGCCGCGCACCGTTTCATCTCCTGCGTCAAGTGCTCCTCCCTCACCCACCTCCGTTGCCTCCCTTCTCCGCCCCCTCCTCCTTCCTCCTTCCTCTGCCCTCCCTGCTCCAAGCCCAACTTCACCTTCTTTCCTGTTCCCGAATCCCCTCTTGATAAAAACCTCGCCTCTGTCCTCCTCTGCGCCTCCAAGATCGCTTCAGCTTCGATCGCCAAGACCCTCGCCGTCGCCAGTAGCAGGGCTGATAGGGCCGTTCGGGAGGCCGCGGCGGCGCGGAAGAGGGTCAAGGAGGCGTTGGACCACTACTCCGAGCTTCAAAAGCTTCGGCGGCTTGAGGGTTCCCTTGAGGTTTCTGGGTCGAGGAATTTGGAGCTGAATCACAAGGTTGTGTTTAAAAATGAGAACTTTAATAGAGGGCAGGGTAAGGTCAAGGTTCTTCCTTCTGAGGTTTTGTCTTTGCAGCAGCAGCACCCCTTGTCTAACAAAAATGGGGCTATTGGGAATCCTGTTATCGTGAAGGATGAGCTTGTACATGATGGAAGATTAGGGAAACTTGAACAAGATTTGTTTGTTGATATTACTTCTTGATTTTGGCTGTGGAAACAATTCAGACTTACCAAGGTTGGAGAAACTTTTTTATTTTTTGATTGGTGGTACTAGTTTCCACTTGAATTTTTGTTTGCTTTTGCTTAAAATCATGAACACGTTGCTTCTCATGGTTTGAATGCAGATGGACAAGGCTAGTGAATGTTTCCAGAGTTTGTAACTGCGGAATTCTGAGTAAGAGAACAAATTTGACCTTTTCCCTTGTAAAACTTCCGTGCTAATGTGATTATGCAATTCTATTGTATTCTAAGTGCCTCATTGTAATTATGTTGTGCACATTGTTATCCTTTTTTTCGGTTAGAGAGAATCAGATCTTTTTTTCTGTTAGAGAGAATCAGATCAGATGTTAGTCCATTCTTATAATTTCCCTCATTTTCTCTTATACTATCAGTGTCAAATTCTTTGAAATGACTGTTATCAGGGTGATTTTAGCTATTAAGTTTTTGATTGGTTAGATTTATGAACACACTTTTCCATTGGGAATGTACTAGATTGGGCCATAGCAAATCTCATGATTGACCACCCATATTGCATAGAAATGTAAATATTTTTAGTTTTCAAGTTTATGCTAGATTTACGCTTATTATTATGCTTACCCAGCTGTTGGGTTTCCTAAGAGTTGGCTATACATGCTGTTGGGTTTCCTAAGAGTTGGCTATACATGATACTCCCTCTTTTCCTTTTTATAAGAAGCATACAATTATGACACACCCCTTTTCTTTAAATTAGCATTTAATTTGTTCTCAATTTACATCAACTTTTCAAAATTGCCCCAACTTACTTTTTAAAATTTTTATTGATTATTAATGTATTGAGAAAATTCAATTAAATAAGGGTAAGTTTGTCAAAAAATAATTAATGCACTACATATTCCAAGTCGATTCTTATAAAAAGGAACATGATACATTTTAATTTGCCTCTTATAAAAAGAAACGGAGGAGTACCAAAGGAACGGTTGAAACATGAAAACTAACTTACCTCAATAGGGATTTGATGTTTGGTTTTGCTTTTCTTGGTAAAAATATCCTGTTCATCGTTGTCCTGTGTGTATGAGACATGTTTTTGACCATTTTGATTTCTGTGATCATAAGTGCTTTCTGCTGGCAATTGTTAGCAATTTTGGAAAAATATTCCTTGTTACTTTGTGACTTCAAGTCATTCTTTTACATCATTACAACTTTCTAATAACCTAATATGTCTTATGAGAAATAGAATGATGATTGTTTGTTTTTCTCTCTAGGTAAACTGAATTTCATATATTCTTTCAAGACATCTTAATATTCATTTACGAACATTTAAGGGACATGGATCCTCTCGAATCTACAGATTCTATCCATTGGATACATCTAATGGTCCAAAAAAATTGAGTTAATAAAATATGAAATTAGGCACTCAAATTGCTCGACCCATATCATCTCACTTCTTCTATACATCATTTTGCTCAGCAAATTGTTTGAGTCGCTTTCAATGTCTCAATTGATCATATGGACTATGCAGAAAAAGAAAACGATGGAGATAGTATCGAAATGAGTACCGTTATGCAATAAAGTATAATCATATTAGTGAAAAACGTGTAACAATTTTAAGATGTAATAATTTTTAAAGAATTAGTTTTTCTAGCTATTCATGTCTTAGGTGTTCACAAGAGTGGTTGCTTTCAAATTAAGGAGACCCAATTGCGATTAGAGAGGCAACACAAGGTGCCACAGAACTTTCTAACGACTGATAAACCTCTAACAACAATGGTGATTCAAAGAAAGGGTGGAGTATGGACCATTGGCTATGTTTCAGAGTTTGCTACAAAATATACTACTATACATGATTTTGTGAACCAATACATATATTTCATATGACTCTTGCATATAGGTTATATAGTTGAAAGTTATGTACGGTGAGCAATGGTCAAGATTTGAATATACTTTCCTCTGGTTCCACATGCCTCATTTCACCTAACAATCCCTCTATTTCACTCACTAAAAAATCTCCTACATGTGCCATCAATCACTAAAAATTTGCTTAGTGTTGGCAAATTTGCAACAAAAAAAAACAGTTCATTTTGAGTTTTATCCATCTCATTGTTTTGTTAGATCACATGTTGATGGTGGTGTCTTACTACATGGAGAAGTTGGAGCTGATGGGATTTATCAGTTTCCCAAACTTCTTCAAGTCATCTTATCAAGTGAAGCATTTTTGTACAACCTATTGTAAATACACTTTCAAATAATTCTGCGCTGTCTTTCTCCATTTCTCATTCAGGATTAGGACATTCTAATAGCAATGTACTCAAACTTGTATGAATTCTTGTTACACTGCTATACCTAATAAATCAAAGTTTGATTTCTGTACAACTTGTTTTAGCAAACCTCACAAATTACCTTCACAAACTTCCACTACTATCTACACTCATCATCCCCATCAGGTTATTTTTAGTGGTCTTTGGGGCCCTTCACCATCTCCATGACACATGGATTTCACCTATTATATCTCTTTTGCTGATGCTTATATAAGGTACACTTGGCTATATCTATTTAAATCCAAAGGAGAGGCTTTTAATATTTTTTCAGCAATTCAAAACAATGGTTGAATTGGAAATTAATGATAAAATCTAGGCATCACAAACTGATTGGGGAGGGGAGTTGAGACCATTTACAAAATATCTTAATGATCAAGGAATTATTCATAGGATTATTTCCCCACGCACACTCCTACTTTATGAGTCAAATTTTAAATGACACTAAGTTGACAACTTGACATGCTAATATGCATTAGCTTGAATTAACAAACAACAGTAGCTTTGATAGCAATTTGAAAGCAATCTCCTCATCCCCTTCAGCTAATATCCACTGAGCATAAAGAATAGAGCTTGGGGCAAAACCCTGAGCAAGGTAAAGGGCAAATAGCAGTTGGTGGCGTTGTAAAATTGTCATGGTTATTGAAGAATGCAAGCCATCTGCCAAATACAAACCAACGAGGTTAATTCCTGCAAATCAACAAAACAAGAAAAAAAATATATCATGCTTTTAATTATGCGTGTTTTGTCGAAAAGAATCTAAACCCTCTCGAATGAAAGCTATGGTTAGCATCAGCTTGTAATAAGCCAAAAATGCGCAACAAAATAAACTCTTGACTGACTAAAGGGGGTGTTTGATAATCTGTTTGCACTTTGCAAGTGCAAACGGAAGTTCACGTGCACTTCAAGATAAAAAGTGGATCAAACTCTTGTAATGAACCAAGTTGAAAGTTCGTTCACATATACTCAACTGGTTTCTCAACACACACTTTGAGATCATTTAATTTCATCAACAAAGCATGCCATATGCATTTGTAAAAAAAATGTTAATCTATATAAATAAATTTCCATATCATAGAAGTTAGTCCACACCTTACCAAGTAAACCAATGGCAAAAAAAATTGGCGAAGCTAACATCTGCCCAGCTGCATCTCCTGAAAGAATTTCTGTTGTATGACAATAGTTTTCATTGCTTAAGGACTAGGTGCTGAATAAACAATCCTTGATGGATAGAGCAGCAATCATGATGGAAGCAGCTTTATGAATCTCCAAGGCCTTCTGCAAGTATATCGCTAACAGAATCGTGTGAAGTAGAATTATCAAACAATATTGCTTGACTCCTTCCTTCTCTAACATCAGATCCAATCAACAATTTATGAGTGGTTGTATCAGGAAGCCAACCCTTTTCTAACATTAAATCCAGTAACCGATGAGCCTCACGTTCCTTACCCTCTTTCCACAGGCCAGTTATCAGTAAGTTATACATTGCTGAATCCAAAACTTCACAATCAGAAAGTTTCTCAATTGCACTATAAATCAAGGATAGTTGAGAATGACCGGCTATGAATGATAGTTGATCAAATAATTTGTCTGGATCAGGAATGAGACCTTCATTGACCATCATATTGAACAATAAAACACATTCCTTTACAAGGTTTTGTTTACTCATGCTACTAATAAGGATACAATATGCTTCCACGTCAAGATTGCTTCCCCTGATCAACATTTGTGAGAGGAATGCTAACAGATCTTTTGCCTTACCCGATTTAGATAACTCACGCATGGCAGTAGTGCAAGTGGCAATACAGCAAGAAATACCACAATAATAAGCTAATTGCCATATTCTTATGGCTTGGTTGACCTGTCCTGAGTCACAAACACATTGTATCAACTTGTAGAAGGATAATGAGTGAAGAGAGCATTTCTTCATTGACATATAGTAAAACACTTCAATGGCATCTTGACAACGTTTGATCTCACAGAGGCCACCAACTAGTTCTGAATAAGAGGCAACATCTAAAAGCCAGCATCTGGCACAAATTTGATGAAATAGTTCTATTGCTTCTTCATATCTACTCAATCTACAGTTGCCAGTTATAAGAGCAGAATACGTCTCATGGTCAAGAATAACGGAGGATCTGATCATTCTTCCCAGAAGTATATAAGCTTTCTTAGTCTCCCCATTCTCACAAAGCCACCTCATGAGAATATTCCAAGATTGACAATCAGCTATGTTATTCTCAGACATTCTCTCAAGCAGAACATTTGCTACCAGAACTTTACCAGCATTACAGCAACCTTCAAGCAATGCATTGAAAGGAGCAGTTTCATGAACTTGTTTATCTTCTAAAAACACTATAGCCTCATCTATTTTCCCTAATTCACAAAAGCAATTTATCATATCAACAAAAACCTCATGTTTCAGTTGTATGCCGGGTTCTATTATCTCATTTATGAGGCATACAGCAGGATCCAATTGCAAGTTTTTACACAAGCACCTAACTAGAACCTCATAAATGAAAGAATCTGGTACAAAATCAGAATCCTTCATCATTTTAAACAACCGCATTCCCTCCTCTGGTTTATTTTCCCTGCAAAAGAGAGGTATGGTGCAGGTATAAAAACTCAAATCTGGTTGACAATTGAGTTTGAGCATTTGCTCTAAAACAGTAACAGCTTCATCCAGTCGACAATTTCCAATGAGACCCTTTATTACAATCTCAAAGGTCTTACTATTTGGACTACATCCTTTATTGTGCATTCTTCTAAATTGATCCAAAGCCAGGTCAACCCGATTGGTAATGAACAAAACCTCCAACAAATAGTTCAAAGTCTGGACTGTGGGCAGGATTCCTGCCTTCACCATCTCCTTATAAACAAACAAGACATTTTGAAAATCTCCACTTTCTTCCACAAGGGCACCCAATAAAGCATTGAAAACTTCAAGTGGGGGCTTATAACCACCCAAATTCATGTTCACTAAGACTGTGATCGCTTCTTTAATCCTACGGTGCTCGACAAATGAGTGAATCAATGTTACAAGAGTATCTTCAGCACCTGGGACTCTATCCTTCACCATTTTCTGACAAAAATCCCCCATCTCCACAACATTCCCAGCAATACCCAGTTTCAAAATTATCTGAGAGTATGTATCGGAGGTGTGGCGGAAACACTTCTGGCGAGAAGCCCATTTGAAAATCTCCACTGCTGAGTTCAGATCGCTAGTATGGTTCAGAACACGGATTAAGCTATCTGGGGCAAGCTTTTTACTCAAAAAGTTAATATTTTGGTCGAATTCAGATGAATCCTTGGGCTTTACAATTCCAATGGTTTCTGAAATATATTCAATACTGTTTGAAGAGAGATAAACCCATTTGACGAATCGAGTAGGATGTGCCAAAGATGGGAGCTTTATTGCCATAGAACCAAGCACCAATTTCCAAAGGGTGATTGAATGTTCACAGGGAAGGAATGAAAAATGAAGAGAAAGTCATACGAGGAGAACTTGAAATCTGACCTGAGAAGAAGCATATGTCGCCAATCAAGTGAATCCGAGTAGAGAGAGTTGAGCAAGTTCGTACCAAAATATACAGAGAAACGAGGAAGAGCACAGCAAATTTACAACGATACTTCACCTGAGCTTTCAATTTGAGAAGGGTTTTGATAACAATTTCTTTTCAATGTAAATTTCACTTATTTTCTCATCTTATTATTATTTCTTCTTTCTTCATAATTGTAAAGCCCAAGAATTGTGTATCCTTTTTTCATAAATATTTAAATGATATACTTATTTAATACATGTGAATACAGGCGCAAATTTACAATTTAAGAAAACATGAGGAATTGAGGATATTTTCAATTGAAATGATCCTCATCCGTGAATGTACTATTATTGATTTGAAAAATAGATTGATGTTCAGTTTTAATTTTCTATTAATATTTATATAAGGATTGTATTGTTTTTATTTTGTTTCTCACTTTAAGACTTCATATTTTTTTTACTAAGTTTTATATTAAAGTTACCATTTTAACTTTTAAAAGTTTTACTAATTTTTTTTCTGTAGGTTATTGTTATAACTTATAAGTGTGTGGATAAGTCAATCAAATTTCATTCACACCCAAAAACCAGTTTTTTTTTTTGTGTGCTTGGTATTCTTTTTATGATTTTTGAGACATATGAGTTAAATCTCTCAACCAATATTGGCTAGACATCGAATGTAAATATGAAATCAGTACTTACATCCATTCAATCCATGTTGAGATGATAATCAGTTACTCACCAAAGATTTTTTTTTATTTCATGACAACCGGTACGCTGTGAGTTGTGAGAGCACTAAATTTTATGGTTTCTCTTATCACACTTTTCAAGTCGGTCAGCTACCTCTTTTCAATCCTTATTGAAGGACAAAACCTCCAGAGCCACATCAACCCTCCCCAATACCTAAGGGTTGAGAAGAGGTGATGAGTCTTTGAGGTGATAAAGTAATAATTCTGACAACACTCACATGCTATAGTTTCAGTGGTAGCTATGTTTGAATTTCAGTAAGGGGACATCAATGTTATTGTTTCGATTTATTATTCTTGGTTCCTCATGAATTTTGAATATTTGAAGATATCATACCTGTTTTTCCTAAAATGAGATCGCCTGAATCTTTTTGCCACTAATGGTGGTGTATGACCACAGATGGCTTCTCTGGCATGACAGAGATATGTTGACACGGTGAGGGTTGTACCTGCAGAAGACACTTCGATGTTCAAGTCAAACAAGGAGAAAAGAGAGGTCACATAGTCTAAGAAGAACTCTAAGTTTGCATAATGAGTAATGATGCATAATTGGACTACTACACTTGTGTTTATAGGCTTGGTGACTGTCATATATGTCTATCAATGTATTTAGAAAACCTTGTAGATGATCTTCCGAGATCTTGGCTACATCTAGGTCATGGATTGATGTTATTAAATGAATCGTCCTTGGCTGGAACGGGATGTTCCCTAACTACCGCCTCTATAGTGCTTGTTTTGTAGCAAAACATTTTGGCTGACTAAGATGCTATAAGGCCTTATCGTATTTTGGTCAGACCGAAACAATACCTCAAATTTCAAATTAAAAAGACACGTAAAACTTATGATAATAGATAAAAATGGACGGACTACCAATGAACCAATTTGAATTTGGTCCACCATATACCCATAAGTACTGAAAATTCAATGCTCCACTCGATTAAAACCAATTTTTCATTATCCATTTCATGTGTAAAATGGAAGGGAAAAATATGCATTTTCAATTGCTAAAATGTTTGTTGTTTTCCTCTTGACTATATATCTCCACATAACATAAATTTTACAAAATGATTAATTTAATTAGGATTTGAACTTTTAAAAAGTGAAAATTACTCGGGTCAGAGTTCACTTTCATTATTACCAACTATTATGTGAATTGGGGATGCTTGGTCTCCTAATCCTTCCCTCGCTGGGCCAGGGACCCACGGGAATGAGGGCTCCACTACTCGTTTCTTGTCTCACAGTTCTCGTCTGAGTCGATCATCGCAATTGTGAATAGACTTATTTCCACATGAGGTAGTACGGTTTCTTTCTTGCCTTCTCGTGTACGTTGTAGTAGAGATGGATGAGAATACAATTTATCAGGTACTCAAAGGCGACACCAATGTTATGGTGAGAGAATATCAAACTTGAGTAAGGACATAAGGCCGTAAAGAAGAGATGCTTTATTAGATCTCTCCTCCACTAAAAGGACTTTGTCTTCTCGTATCCAGTGATCAAGTGGGTGCCGGAGGTAGGTACCTACAAGCAAACTTGACACGCAACAAACTTGAGGGGAAAAAAAGAATTATCGTTAGAAGGTAATGTGTACCTTCAAAGTGTCCCTAGGTGTGTATTTATACAATGTCCCTCAGTTACTCGGCTACTTAGGTCATTGAAAGTACACAAGTATAATTGATTTACGATTAAACAGATCAAAATTGATTCACGATTAAATTGATCCAAATTGATTCACGATTATTTTCTAAATCTACCAGAAAATAATGTGATGCTAAAATTCAAATGAAAGTATTTGATACACGGTAAGCGTAAATTTTTTTACACATGTATTTAATTGATTTTCGCTACATTAAAAAATTATTTATATTTATATTTTAATTAGTGTAAATGCATATTCATCAATCTCAAAAGGGAGTTGCGTTTGCCACCTCCCAATTGCGCCTTACGCCTCCCCCTATTTTAAAAAATACCAAAACTTCCCCTGACTAAAAAAAAAGTTGCACAAAAAATTATTTCTCCAAAAATGTTTTATTTTTCCAAAACCTCACCCCCATCCCCCTTCAACTCATCACCCTCACCATTTCTCTCCCCTACACCTTTCCGTTCTACCCGGATAATGAAATGGACGAAAGGGACAAGTCATAACCTAAAGTGGGTTAACATAAGTGAAAGAAAAAATGGATTTCAAAGTTTTCGACGATCCTGATTAATATTTGCACTTGTAACTGCGAAATATTCTTCAAAATCGCACTTACAAGTGCGAATATATGTTAGATATTTTTTTTAATGTATTTTATTTGGTCGCACATTTAAGTGCGATTTTGAGACAATTTTCGCACCTTGAAGTGCGATTTCACATTAAAAAACCCGACAAATACATTTAAAAAAAGGCACAAAATGATTTTTAAAAATTACGGGACCACCACAATTAGTCTAGTTGACATATTTAGAAATTTATGGTGAAATATTTTCTTTTCAACAATTCAATAAAATAGCAAACGGTGGAATTTGGGCTTGGGACACCGACCTTATGACGAAGTGATAAACGTCTAATTACTATTTTTTTCTCTTCAACTTTGTAGTTCAGCCCGTCGCCGTCCGAGACTGTTAGAAATTATTATTTTTTCCTCTCAGAACTCCTATTTCGCACCTATAAGTGCGAACAGACATATATAATCACACTTAAATGTGCGAATATGAA
This sequence comes from Acmispon strigosus, assembly GCA_030819835.1. Lineage (NCBI taxonomy): Eukaryota > Viridiplantae > Streptophyta > Magnoliopsida > Fabales > Fabaceae > Acmispon > Acmispon strigosus. Next base: position 64,957,127 of record JAUAMA010000003.1, on the reverse strand, counting down.
ATTACCCGTTATTTTTTAATTGGGTCGCGCTTATAAGTGCGAACCGAATTGGAAGCATTATAAGTGCAATTTATTCTGATAAAAAGATAGAAGTAAGAAACATGTTACTAATCAAAAAAGATTTTAATGACATTTTCGTAAATGACCCTACTTCGTAAATGCGTAAAACGCAACTCTCATCTCAAATTTCAAATCGAATGGAGTACGGTACTGAGTAGACGTCGATAGCTTCATATATATTTTTTTTTTGATAGGCATGTCGATAGCTTGATATCCGAATATTCAGCTCAAAAAGTTCCATTATGACATCCACGTGTCAGGAAACGATTCGTTCATGTCAAATTTTGTATTTGCCGCGCTCATGTTTGGGGTCAACACTCAACCCAACACCAATCATCCATTCCTAGCTTAGCTGCAGCTTCGGAATTTGTCATGTCACCGAACCCGAGATTCGGAAACTCCCAACGTAACAAACCTTCAGTTTATTACCAAAATTAAAGTATAAAAAACATTTAACAAAATAATTTATGTTATTTCACCCGGTAAAAATAATTACTCTTGATCTTGCCTGATAGTGATACTATATGTAAAGCTTTGAATTCAAATACTATAATTTTTTCACATTCTTTATTCTATATTGAGTTTAAAATTATTAATTAGATATTTTATTTCAAGCGAGTGCAGCGCAGCACAACTGATATATAATTAAATTAAATTACTTAAGTATTTGATTTAGGGTTCGATCCTTAGACGCATATGGAAAAATATTTGTTGATAGAAACTTATCCACTCAATAAGATTTCCAAGCATCGAAAGATTAGTCTCACAATTATCGGCACCGGAGAAAAAAAAAGTGTTATTATTATTAGAAATATATTAAAAAAGTTAATCCCAACCTAATCTCTCCGGAGGTTTCGTTCAAGCGTAAGACAGAGACATGTCGCGTAAACCAAGCCAACTATCACTCACGTAAGACAAAAATACAATTTAAAATAAACTCATTAAAATAAAATAATAAGCGTAGTTGCTACTACATCAGCTTCTCAATTCTCAATTCTCAATTCTCATATTCCCATTACTGGATTCGTGTCTCATTTCAATTCCATCCCTTTCACCTTCTCATTCTGCTTCGCTGCTTGACTGAACTAGAACTTCAAATCAACGAGACCCAAGATCGAACGCAGAAACCGGTAAGTAAGCTAAATCCATGTTTCACTCTCTATTAGTATTAGACGCCATAGGTGGAGGTTCAAGGTGAGAGATGCAGTTTAATTTTATGGGTCTTTGGGGTGTGTAAGAATCAGCTTAAAGTGTGAATTTTTATGTCAAATTGTTCAAAGAAAACAACCCATTAAATTCGATCACGTTTCTCTCTTGACCCATTCATAATTTTTCTATTTCGACAGTGACAGATAGACCCATGGCGGGTCATTGCTTCTTCTGTTTTTCTCTCTCCTTTCAATTATGATGGAGGTGGATGTATTGCTCGGTGCGATAAGCACCATAAAAAAATAGGCGAAAATTTCATTAGATTCAATTTTCAGGAACACTAGTCTTATCTTTTCGAGAAAGTTAATTTGAATTTGAATTTGAATTTGAATCCAGTACCCTTTTCGTGAAAAGCAAAATTTCAAGCAGTACTTTATTTTTTATTCTTGAAATTTAACTTTGTTTTTTCTTCCTTGAAGAGAATTGTGATTAAATTAAATGCACAACTACCATGTTCACATGCAGGAATGAAGTATGATTTAATTGCTTTCATTTCAAGGACCGTGAATTTCTGATCCCTGGTCCATAGGATCTGAACTTCATTTCCAGAGTTGAAAAATCTGAAATTCCCATGTCAATTTCTGAGAAGCCTTCTTCATCTATAGCAGCTCGAGATGTTGATCCTTTGTTGAAGGATTTGAATGATAAAAAGCAGAGCTTTAGGCGTAACGTTGTGTCTTTAGCTGCAGAGTTGAAGGAGCTTCGTGGTCGCCTTGCAGCACAGGAACAATCATACGCTAAAGAAACTCTAACAAGACAGGTACATGATTTCCTGTGTTTTTGGGGTTGCTTTTGTTTTGTGTCTTTTTGTATCAATTTACAACCATTTCTTTTTGGCCATGTTTCAAAATTTACAACTTTGATATCAATCATTTCTGCTTTTTGAGTCCTTGTGGTCGTGGGGTCAGGGAGATTCATTGCTGTTTTTTTAAGTCCAGCAATTTTTTTATGGGTATTTTTTTCACAGGAAGCAGAGACAAATGCCAAGAGCTTGGAATTGGAAATTAGCAGATTGCAAAAGAATTTGGATGAAAGAAACGAGCAGCTTCAGGCTTCAGCTTCTTCTGCTGAAAAGGTTTCTATTACCTTTTTTTAAAAGACTATATCTCTTGATCTATAGTGGTCTGATTTGAAGTATTTTAACTTTTGTTTATTTACTTTTTAATTATTACACAATTCGCTATTTATGTCTTTTCTTTGCTTGCTTTTCTAGCTGAAATGGTGTTGATGATGGTGTATATCTTTTGCTAGACCCTTTTATTTTGTCTGTCATAAACTACAAAAATTTCACACATGATGCCCATCTTTGGGGATATTTGTACTAGTTCAGTTGTCCTCTTTCATTTTAACGGATGCTGTTGGACTTTGAAGAAAAGAGTGACTAGGTGTTTTGAAGAGTTGATATATTACTATTGTGGTCCCTTTCTAACTTGGATTGTTAATTTTTCAATTTTGCATGTGCCACATTTTTATGCACTAACTATTAGCTTATTACCAAATTAATAAAAGGAATTTTAATTTAGGGATTAGTTCATGATTTTTTCAAAGTTAGAAAATCTTGATATATGTTATTTTGTACTATCAACTTTGTCTTTGATCTTTTGCTAGGTGATTTAAGTTACAAAAAGCATAAGGAATTAATTAATAACCAATATATTCAAGTGACTCTTCGAATGCTAGAGAAGCCTAGTATTATATTATATGCTGTAAGTATTTTGACATCTGTCTATGGCTATATCTAAATAAAGCCAACGAATAGAGGTTCTATATGCTGTTAGAATCAAAATTTCTAAATTCCTTCACAATTGATGTCACTTATTCACTTTCTTGCAAGGTATGGGTTAGAATAGGTGCATCTGAAGTGCGTAACAAGAATTTCATATTTTATGGCTATAGAGATTATAGATTTGCTTAGAATCAGGAATTCACTGCATGTAAAACCAAATTGGTTTCTTTTTGCTTATTAAATCATTGATAATAAGCACATTTTTTAAGCTAGCAAGTAGGAACAGACTTTTATTTAGTGGGTGGGTGACTTATTCTGTTCATTTGTGTGATATACTATTAATAAGAGTAATGAATGCATCTAGCTGTTTATTATTGCACTACACTGCCTTGCATAAATTCAAGTATCTACAATATGGAAGGAAAACTATGAGGGTATAGTCAAGAGAAAGAGTGGCATATTTTTGCCAAGACTTGAGTTAGCTTTTGGCATAATTATTTCTAGTCAGTAATGGTGCCAATTTTATCTTAAACATTAAGTTTTTTATGATGGATCATAGTGTTAGATGAGCATCTTATCTCATGTAATAATTGTAACAGAGATGTACTCCAAATTATTAATGAAGTAGCACAATAATAATTATTAATGAAATGATACATTTTTGGAAAACCAATTATACATTTGACCTTTAAACAGATTGTATTCTTTGAAGAGTAAATAAATGATGCAGTTGAAGATTTGTATAGTTCGCGACTAAGGTTTCATTAGTGAAGCATCAGATTTTGAATTTGTCCAGGTCTCCAGGGCTCTCTAAGTAGAAACAGGGCATTGGGATTAAAAGTAACTTTAACATTGCAAGCACAATCTTTGTTGCTGTACCATAGCCGCTTATATTTTCTTTTGATCTTGAAGGCACTATGGGTAATAAATAGAAGTCTTCAAAGCGTATTTAAATGTACATCAGTGCTAATTTTTTGATATATTAGAGGTTTAATAATGGTACTTAAATCAAATTGCTTGTAGAATTGCAACAAGGCTTGCGGTTCCTTCTGGGTGAAAGTACCTCAAAATTGTATCTATCATGAAATTGCAAACTATTCTTCTTAATATTATCTTTGTAGTTTCGTGCTTTGTAGTTTGTATTACTTGCACAATGCATGGCGCTCTGTATCTAGTTTTTCATTATTTTTCTAAGTTTGTATGTTAAGTCTACACATTTGAAATCCATTAGATTGTGATTAATTTAATGTTCCATACTCTTAAGTCTATAATTTGATATCTCTCAAAAGGCGCAACATTAAATCAAAAGAAAAATTATCACTGCATCATGTTTATTGAGCCCGGCATTAGTCTGAGTTTCATTTACTGATATCATATTTGTAATCTTGGTACAGTACCTGATGGAGTTGGATGATCTTAAAACACAGCTTGTAGCAACCAGAGCCACTGCAGATGCAAGTGCTGCATCAGCTAAATCAGCACAGCTCCACTGTGTAGAACTTGTGAAAGAATTAGATGAGAAAAATAGTTCACTAAGAGAGCACGAGGATCGCGTAACTAGGCTAGCTGAGCAGCTAGACAATCTACAAAAGGATCTTCAGGCAAGGGAATCTTCACAAAATCAATTGAAAGATGAAGTTTTGAGAATCGAGCATGATATTATGGAGGCTCTTACAAAAGCTGGAGACAAAAAGGATTGTGAGCTGCGTAAAATGTTAGATGAGGTTTCTCCTAGGAATTTTGAGAGGATGAATAAGCTTCTGGTTGTTAAAGATGAAGAAATAGTAAAACTGAAAGATGAAATTAAGATCATGTCTGCACATTGGAAGCTCAAGACTAAAGAATTAGAGTCACAGGTATAGCCATGCCGGTTTTCATCTGTAACTACTCATTCGTTTATTCAGTGCTTTCTTGTCTTTACTCAAGGTCCTTGGCTAGTGGATTTAAGGGAATTGATGTGTTTTGAAATGCAGTTGGAGAAACAGCGTCGTGCTGATCAGGAGCTGAAGAAGAAAGTTTTGAAGTTGGAATTTTGTTTGCAGGAAACTCGTTCTCAGACACGAAAACTGCAAAGGGTAAATCTAGCTCTTGGACTAATTTCTCCTTGAAAAGTTACTTAATATTGTTGTTTATAGGGAGTTGAGTTCTTTAATGATGTTTTTTTTGAATTTTTTTCTTTGAATCATTTGATCAATTGCTTTGATTGGTTTTGGGTGAGAGCTTACATTTAATTATGCAACATAATTACAAATGAGATTTTGTATTTCATCTGCTACTAGACCTTTATTCTTAGTTTTCATGGTTCACAGTGCCATGTTATCATTGAATATCTAACACTCCTTGTGTATTTTGGTGAAATTTATGTCCTTTGTTTATTAATGTTCTAGTCTAATCACATGTTCCACTGTATTATGGGTTTATGAACAGATGGGTGAGCGACGCGACAAAGCTATTAAAGAACTGAGAGATCAATTAGCAGGAAAGCAACAAAGAGGAGTCGTGGCTGAAGAAAAGCAACATCAGAATTTCTGGGACACTTCTGGATTCAAAATTGTGGTCTCCATGTCCATGCTTGTCTTGGTGGTATTTTCAAAGCGGTGAAACCTTTTCTTTATCCAAAACCAAAGCAATTCTTGTGTATATAGGAACCTAATACCTTCTTTAGTAGTAGTTAGAGAAGTTGTAGAAGCCATTTTGCGCTTTAGAAATGCAGTCTCTAGATACATAATCTAGCTTTAGCTTGTGGAATATGTAGCACTATCAGGATCACAAGGCATTTTTGCTGTTCTATGATCTATGTTTGGATACCTGTTGGCATTAGTGCTAATGGACGTTATCACCCATTTTGAGGTAAAAAATGAACATAACTCTTCTTATGGATTGAGGTGAACGTGTTTTTCATGGTAACTCAACTAACATCTAAACACACATGAAGTAGGTGCGCTTATATACTGAGAGTCGTTTATCCCATTATTCTTTCTTCTGAATTGTTATTTAGAGAACCTTAAGACATAAAAGCTAATGCATATCTATCAAAAATCTCACTTTATAACTTGTTAGAATTGATTTTGGGACCTGAATTGGGTTGCAAAAGCTAAACCTAACACACTTTAGGTTGGTCACTAGAGGTTAATTCATGTTGCTTCAAAAGATAATGATGTCAAGACTCTCTAACGTGGCTATACAGTTACCATAGTGATGCTGGGTAGGATCTCTGGTGGGCCTTGTTCACACTCATTTTTGTAGAAAATCATGAAATGCCAGCTTCTTAATGATGTGGCTTGAGTATGTATTGACTATGCTTTGGATCTTAGAAAAAGTATCACATGCCTCTTTTAAAAAGTCAAGATGTTTGGTACACTTGGCTTATGGCCGTTAAGTGCTTTCTCATTATTTTCTTTTACAATTGAGTGAGATCTAACGTTATATGATGATGAACGTAGGTGTCTTGTGCATACAGAAGCACTGGTCTGTGAACATATGATGATGGGGTGTAATTTTTCAAGAGGTTACTCCCCTCCAACAGTTTACCATTTTGTTTTTCTTTTTGGTCGAATGACAAGTTTTATTAAGGCAAATAGGTCAGCCAAACGACAATTACAGATGATTAAAACATACGAGTTGCAATGCTGTATCATACACAATCAAAATTAGAATATGCTGTACCCTAGGCTTCTGAATCCCGTTGTCACCCTGGAACTCCTGTTAGAACTCAGAACCGCACCTGTCACGTAGAAATCCACTATTGTTCATACCGAAGATATTCTCGCCCTAAGACAACTAATTCACTGAGTGGTTTCTCTCTTGAACCGGACCCGCAATTATCTCTTGATCTCATGCTAGTCCATAGAAATCTAACCCAAGTTATTGATACTTGAAGTGCAGAAAGTAAAACTCTAAAACAAAGTGTTGTGACCTAAGACATACGCGTCAACCTTCATTGATCTTAGCATACACCAATTCATATCAACCTCTATCCATTAGATACATCTAATGGTCCAAAAAAATTAAGCTAATAAAATATGAAATCAGGCACTCAAATTGCCCGACCCATATCATCTCACTCCTTCTGTTCTATACATCATTTTGCTCAGCAAATTGTTTGAGTCGCTTTCAATGTCTCAATTGATCATATGGACTATGCAGGAAAAGAAAACGATGGAGATAGTATCAAACAGAGTACCGTCATGCAATAGAGTATAATCATATTAGTGAAAAACGTATACAATTTTAAGATATAATAATTTTTACAAAATTAGTTTTTCTAGCTATTCATGTTTTAGGTGTTCACAAGAATGGTTGCTTTCAAATTAAGGAGACCCAATTGCGATTAGAGCTATCATTGACAAACATTGGCAGAGAGGCAACACAAGGTGCAACAGAGCTTTCAACGACTGATAAACCCTAACAACAATGGTGATTCAAAGAAAGAGTGGAGTATGGACCATTGGCTATGTTTCAGAGTTTGCTACAAAATATACTACTATACATGATTTTGTGAACCAATACATATATTTCATATGACTCCTGCCTATAGGTTATATAGTTGAAAGTTATGCACGGTTAGCAATGGTCAAGATTTGAATATACTTTCCTCTGGTTCCACATGCCTCATTTCACCTAACAATCCCTCTATTTCACTCACTAAAAAATCTCCTATATGTGCCATCAATCACTAAAAATTTGCTTAGTGTTGGAAAATTTGCAAAAAAAACAGTTCATTTTGAGTTTCATGCATCTCATTGTTTTGTTAGATCACATGTTGATGGTGGTGTCTTACTACATGGAGAAGTTGGAGCTGATGGGATTTATCAGTTTCCCAAACTTCTTCAAGTCATCTCATCAAGTGAAGCATTTTTGTACAACCTATTGTAGAAAAAATGGAGAAGATGAAGAAAAAACAGAAAAGGAAAAACAAAACTCTCACTAGGGAGAGAAAAACATCCAGCTGAACCTCACAAAGGGGTGGCTGGAATACTAACTGCTGTTTTGTTCTATGAATCTCTCTGTTTTGCTTCAACCACTGTTTCTTGTGGTTTACAAACAATAACATTTCGCCTTATGCTTGAGTATTTTATACAAACGTTCAAACCAATCAAGGAGTATGAACCGTGACACAATTTTTATCCATCTAAATTTAGAGAGTCCCATCAATCATAGTGGACTCTTTCATAAACATGAAATTAACTATTTTGATCAATAACAATACTTCCGTTTATGCAAATCGGTTGCCAAAACAACTCTGACCAATTTACCTGAACTACATACTCCAAAATGTAAATAACTACTAAGCCCTATACCATAACATAAAGCACCTAAGCTCTCAATATATACATGACCAATATTGACCATAGTCTGTTGTAAACCATAGCTTGCAGCTAATTCCACAGGTATAAATCCCCTCGTCTTCACCTAAATTAAAGTTTAGCACATTGTTGGAGCTGCTACCATCATCCATCATGCATTTTTTCTTCACTTCTTGCTCCTCCACTGTCTTTCTACACCTATAGAACCTTTACTCTGCATGCAATGTTGCAAGACAACTCCACTGTCTTTTATAAACTTGTTTGTGAACTCTATGGGCGCATGCTGAGTCTTGCAGTGACAGATGATATCATCAGAACTATGAAGCCAGTGAAAGGTTTTAGACCAATAGAATGCGAGGTCGATGTGGTATTCACAACAGGAGGGCTATCTGACCCAAAATCTGGCATGGTACCTGAAGCTGGGTTGCTTGAATTCAACACTGAAGGTGGGGAACCATAGCTGCAAAAAGTAGCATTATGGAGGGTCATGATTAGCATGAGTGTGTTTGGTTTCCAGTTGGGAAACCCAGAATCAATTTTGGCATAGTAAGATCAATTCCAGATGAAAATATTAATGTTAGGGAGTTTGGAGAATTGACCAAAATCAATTATGGTAAAAACTAGAGATAATAGTTTCTGCGTTGAGCATAATCAATTCTGAATTAAATTTCATAACATTACCCAACAAAAATGTTATTTTCATGAATGTATTCAAACATAAATCACTTCAATTTCAACTTACTTTTACTATTTTATTAAAATCAATTGTGACAAACGCTGATCCAAACACGTACTAATCGGTGCCACAGGTTATTGTAACCGTGAAAAGCTTGCTATCTCACTTACCCGAAAGTGCTTGATCCTGAGGGTGTTGTTGGTGGAGCTGTAGGAATTGATGATAGTGGTATAGGTGTTTTTGGAGTTGATGGTGCAGCTATTGTTGGACTAAATGGAGTTGGTGTTGGAATTGACTGTGTTGGTGGTGTTGGACTTGTTTGTGTAGGTGGTGTTAGGGATGGTGACATTGGTGTTGTTGCTGCTGCTGACGATGATGATGGGAAAATGCAAGAACCTGAACCTGTTCAACATTCATAAGAGCCCTTTAAAAATGGTCATCAATTTTAAGAATATAAGAAAGGTTATTAAACTGTTAAGATCTTACTTGGGTTGGTGTTAACTAAGGTGGCAGCCCCTCCAAAATCACAACTTGTTGGAGCTGGATTCTTCTGATAGTAGCTGTTGAAGGCATAAGAAGCATGGTTTTGCAAAGTAACAGGACTGTAACAGCTCCCACCCTGTTGTAAAGGAGAACAATCTGCACCTTTTCCACAAGCATAGTCCAGTGCTGCTTGAAGGGAAGCTTGTGGAGCTCCTGTCTTTGCAACACACCAACTCTGCCCCTGAATGGAAGGAGGGTTATTTGTGGTTGCAGGAGGAGGTTGAGGGTTTATGACAGGAACACTTCCTGATGGAGGTGGAAAAGATGTTACTGGTGGTGCCCCTGGAACTGTTGTTGTGGGAGTTGTGGCTGGATTTGTGACTGGAACTGGTGAAAATGTTGGATTTGTGGGAGGTGAAGGCAAAGTTGTGGAAGGAGTAACTGTTGCAGGAACTGCAGCTGGATTTGTGGGGGAAATTGTTGTGACAGGGTTTGTGGAAGGAACTGCTATGATGGTTGGTGTATCTGAGGGTGTGATAATTGGTGTGGTTGGATTTGTGGGGAAAACTGTGTTTGTTGGGTTGTTTGTGTCATCTAGAGTTCTTCTTCTGTGGAAATTGCTTATTTCCTCTTCCCTTTTGAGCTCTTTCATTGCAAAATCTTCTCTTGTGCGCATTTCTGCATGTAATGCAGCCATTCTTTCTCTTGCTTCTAGATATTTGGACACCCTTTTACTAAGTTGAGATGGGGAAACCTTGCTTTGCTTGAGGAATGATATGGCTCCAGAAGATGTTGAAGTTGAAGAGTCCACCAGAGCTCCTGTAAAGAGAGAAAGAAAAGAGGGTTAGAATCTGAACAAGTCCAATTTGATTATCCTAGAGTTTGAGCATGTTCCAGTGATTCTGCTGCAAGAACACAAAGTGGGGTAGTCCAAAAACTAAAGACAACAATTGGATCATCATTAATTGGATGAAAAAGGATTGCAGTAAAATACCCAGAAAGATAAACCAATACATTATACAAACATATGAGAAACTGCTACTTCTGGACTTTTGCCAAGAATAGTAGTCACATGCACAACTGTGATTACTCATAACATCTTTGGATCAGTTTCTTTTTTTTTTTTTCTCACAATCGATTCTGAAACACGTAAGCTAATCGTTGAAGCTTCTATCAAAATTGATTCTAGATTTAAAATCAATTGCAGAAGAATTTTCAAAGTATATAATTAGTTTCAGCAACTTACCAGAACATGAGATGAAGAGCAAAGAGAGAAACAAGAGGCACAAAGAAGCTTCCTTGGCCATTATCAGAGAGTCTAACTGGAACATAGAATGAGCTTCTTGGAATTTCAGTGTATTTTTTTTTGTCAAAGTTTTTCAGTGTGATTCATGTAGGAGCAGTGCTTTAAAGACATGGCATGGAGCTTGAATAAAAAGCCCAAATGGGCGGGGGTGTGTTGAAGATAAAGGTGATGAGTGAGAAGGGAAAATAAAGGTGTCAAAAAAGAAAGGGACCTACTTATAATGATAAAAAAAAATGTTGGATTAGATGTTACTTTAGGATTGGGATGGAAATCAACATGCTTTTTATTGCATCTTTATCTTTCCCAAATCCGTTGCATAAATGTGCATGGCAAATACTTTAAAATCATGCTCTCATTATGCATGTTTATTTTTTTATTTTGGTAAATAAAGTTTGAGTAGGTTTTTGCTTATAAAAAAAAATTAAGAAGGTTCGACTCCCATCATCACCGTGAGGCAAGACAGCAACCAAACCTCTAAATTGCTTATAAAAAAAGTACTTGTAGATTGTCTATCAACACAATTCTCAAATCAATATTGTGAATCGAACACGCAATATCCTAAAAAAAAGTGACATATGCTATGTAAACACACATATGTTAGCATTATGCATGTTTATTTATAGAATAGTTCTAATAAAATAATAATTAGCTTTGAAAGAAATAAAAGTAGAATCAAATGTGTTGGTATTCTACAACTATAGGATTTTACTTTTAGATTCCATACAGCCTATTGCACAAACCACGTGCTCAAAGTTTTTTGTTTTATGAGTTTAAACTTGTTTGGGATTGTTCATCTTAATAAATATCTTTTTCGGAGTTTGAATTTGTATCATTATTCTTTCAGGGATGTAGCTTATCTACTATTAGACCAACACATTATTGGCAAAGTGTTGATTTTGTGTGTTTGGTAATGTCTTTTAATTAGTATTGTAAAGTTTATTTAACTAATGTATAAGATTATTTTATTAAAATAAATGTGTTTGGTTAATGAGTTGAATTCCCTAAATTTTGTCATTTCTTAAAAACTATTTCAAGTAATATTTGAGCTTATAGTTTGAAATTTATTGTTTTCATCTTTATTTTTCACTCAATATTCTAATTTTAAAATTTTCCATACTCTCTTTATCTTTTTAAAAACATCCTATGATATTCTTTTATCATTTTTATTATTTTTAAAGAAATTTAAACTTATTAAATTAAGCTATAATTCATATTCATTTTATCACCTTAATTAGTTGATCTTTTTTTTTGTTACATTAATTAATTGATCTAATAAATATTGGATTTAGAATAAAAATTAAGAAAAGCATTATAATTTTTAAGACGATAAATAATTTAAAAAAAATTAAAAAGTTAATATCAAAAATATTTAAAATAAAAATTATATATCGATATTGGCATGCAAATAAAAAAATGCCAACTATAAAAAATCATATTAACTACCATATTATATGATTATATACTTTTAAGTTAGTTCATACGTTACCCTTTAATTCAATCAATTAGTTTGCTTTTAGCCATGCTAGTTCTTAAAATTTAACTAATTTATCAACTTCTAATTAGCTTACTAACTAACTTTACTTGAAAGACTTACCTTTACAGTGAGACAAATTAGCATTTTTTTTATTAGAGAAATTGTTTTGGACCACTTATTAACTAATTTTATTTAAGATTAATATGTTGAGTAACAAGGAAAAGGAGGTATAAAGAGGCGACCAAAAGAAAATGGTTTTGCTTTAATTCGGGTGAGATCAGGCGGTAATGATGTGGATGTTTTTAAAGTTTATACCAATTGATTACAAATGATATTGATAATGAAGCTGCAAATAAATCATTTAATGCATTGTTTCGACCAATTTCTTATTCTTAAAATTAATTTTGACGCCTAAAAGCTACTAATGTAAGTTTCTTCTCAATAATTGATTTTAAATTTAAAATCAATTAATTGAAATATTTTTAAACATGCTATTAGACTCTCATTTGATCACCAATCAAAAAACATAAGATAGGAAATTTATATATTATGTGACATTTTTTCTTCACAAATATAATCTAAACACACTTAATGAAAAATAAAACGGACAAACACCGGCTTGTAGTGGAGCTGAAAAGTGTATTTTGGTTATTGGCTAATTTTTGTACAGAAAGTTTGTGCTCTGTACTAGCCATATGCAAGTCTTGTTTAATTTACAAAATTTAGACAACATGGTGGGACAACCCATGTGGAATAAGCTTATTTTGCCTTCTTCCCATTCAACTTTCAATTCAAAAAATAAAATAAAAAAGCACTGTCTGACTGCAAGGTCTGTAGCACAATGGAAAGCAACTTAGAGAGAGAAATAGAAAGTGATTGCACAGTCACCATTGATAAGGCTGATGCAATGTATATGTGAAAAGCGTCCCTTATAAATCTCTAAGCCACAAAAAGTGGAAAAATACAAGTGTTAATGTTATGGGGCCTTTAGTCATTTATCAATTTTTAGGTTTAGGAGAATGAAGATTCATTTAAGAGCGATTAAATTTATTATAATTGAACCAATTAGAAAGGTTAATAATCTTCTCTTTTTGAGTGAATGCAAAATTTCATTTTTGAATGTGTAAGCATTATAGAAGAAGGAAATACATCATATGGTGTTTAGTGATGTCAAATGTCAATAAATGGACTAATTTAATTGACATTTAGCATCATTGAATATTGCAGGAGAATTTCTTTCTTTTAAAAATTAACTTGTTTGACATTTACACACGAAATTGAACATTCACTCACACTTTTCAACATAAGTTATAGGATTACTTTATTTTCGATTGAAGTGGTCAAGACATTTAAAAATAATTATAATAAAATTATAAGAAAACTAATTTGTGAGAATATTTTGTTTGAAAAATAAAAAATGTAGGAGGCGGAAAGCATTCTAGTCCTTAGAATCAGAAATTAAAATGAAGAAAATAGAGTTTAGACTATCGAGAAGTGAGATGCTGAAATGTAAAGGAACAAATTAAAGAACGGTGCTTTCTGAAGATGGAGCAAAAGAAAGAGTTGTCTGGTATTACACATGATAACAGAATCATGCATGTGAGATTGGGCTTATTTCTGTGTATATATATATATATATATATATATATATATATATCTACAAACGTCACGACACTGCAAACACATCATGCACTGCAAAAACATATAATGAGTATTAGTGCATGTTTGGGTGAGAATCCATGAAAGTAGATGATAAGCTAACATAGATTGACTAAGTTATCCAATAACATGATAATTGCACTAGGTTATCCAATAGCATTATCTCCTCTTTGACATGATTCTTCGAGAGATGAACTCTATTGCTTAATATGGATTCACGATACACTGTAAAAAACTTTGGTGAGGCTCTATTGAGAAGTGAAAATTTGAGGGGGGAAAAAAGCTTTCATATTAATGACAATAATCGTGAACAACTAAGAAATTGAGAGAGAGTTAAAATTTAAACTCTGAAATGAAATAATAATGAAATGGTAAGTGTTCCAGTCGGCATAAAAATCTCCAAGCTCAATGCCATATGAGGCGGCTCAAGATGAAGTTCTTCATAAACCTAGCATCTTCATCAATTTATGTGTATATGGTTTGTAGCAGTTTGATTTGTGGTTCTTAGTTTCACGTTGGCTAGTAAGGTCAATCACATGTCATTGTGTTGAGTTGAGTTTATATATGAATAATTGATTCCTGAAAATATATTTATTGTGTTCTTGTGTTTATGAGATCGGAAAAGGTGCTGCTAGTTACTTTTTTCTTTGGTTTACAAGTCATGTTTATATGGTTTGCGACAGTTTGAACTTCATTTTAATGTAGATTTGTCATACAAATGTTTTCGTTTTTATATCATGAGAATGAACTTTGGAGCACATTGTATTCTAAAAGTAAAAACTGCAAGTTCTGCCCTTCTAAAATCAATTTATATATATATGAGAAAGATGTTTTTATATGGGACATGACCGTTAGATCTAATAATAAATGGTCAAGATTAAAACACTTTTTCATACTTTTTAGATCAACTAATTGAATTACCCCTTCAAACGCTTTTTATTTCTTAGCGACAATGTGGTGGATTAATTAGAAGCAGAGAAGTAGTATTTGCTTGGCTAATACAAAGTTGCATGATATATAGATCTCCATATTAGCCTCAGCTGCATTATTTGCTCTCTTTTGATAGTTGATACAAAAATTCATCGTGAAATCTAGCATTTTGGATAAACTATAAATAAAAATAGTTAAACTGGCATAAATATATAGACTTAAGCTGACAAGTGACACTATGGTAGTAGCATAACATTAATTTTCCTGTGAGATCCAAGCACATTAAAGAAACATATAGACACGATATGAAATGAGAACAAACCTAACAACACTCGCACACTTTGACAAACACAAAAGACACAGATTAAGCTTAAACAAGACTCTACCTTACTGATACTACTTAATTAGTAATTAACACACTTCTTATTTTCTTAACTTCTTCTAAAGCCTGAAAGACTCCATAGTTCATAGTCCCTAGCTACATTGCAACCTCAACCTGCAGAATCTCTATGCATGCGGTGGTGGTGATATCCCAAAACCTGGGAAAGTGGGCAGGGTAGGGGTACAGCCACCAGGGAAAGTGCAAAAGCCCGATGGGCCAAACCCCATACCAGTGAAGCCCGGGTTTGGAAATAGCCCACTGAAGCCACCTCCTCCTAGGAAGTTCTGGGGCTGATCCACCGTCTCCTCCTTCAGCAACCTCCCTCCTTCCACATCTGAACCAAGGACCACCACCATGATGGCCAGCATCAGCAACACCTTGGAGACTCTCTTCATTCTCTCCTATCACTCACTTTTTAATTCCTTTAATTTGTATTTTGAGAGTTTAGATGGTGTGTAGTAGGAGACATTCCCTCCCCTTTTATAGGACCAGTGTCCTTATGGCCTTTGCTTTCAATTAATAATATGCTAGGTGTAGTCCTACTCCTATGTGAGTAAATATTTCAGTAATTAACATGATAAATAAAATCTGAAAGCTTATAATAGGAGTTCTTGTTGAGTCAACAGCTTGAACAGTAAAAGTTACAGGCTAGGCCCTGCCAACCAAATATTAATGGTCCTATTCATATGTCATTTTCTTATTCAGATCATCAATTAAACAATTTTTTAAGAGTGTATTAATTTTGTGGAAAAAATTAATTATTCACCCAAATCCACCTCCTTAAGAGATATAAAAATACAAGAGACATGCTCGAGAGAGAGATATAATGAATTCTATCATAGGAAAATAAGAGAGATAAAAGGTAAAAGGTTTGTGAAAAAAAGATTGAAAAGAAGTGGATTAATGAATAAATACTAATTTATTTATTTTAGAAAAATGTTACTTACACATGGCACACATGGCATGATCCGCACTTCAAATAGAGATGAAACAGATAGGTAGAGAAGGAAAACTCAAAACAGTGGAAATAGGTGAACCACTAGTGTGGTGTTAAGAGAATCACTTTTAGTGATTTTAGTGATTTTGGACCGTCACAAAATAAAAAAAATAAAAATAAATAATAAAACACATTTTGTGGCGGTTTAGAACGATCATAAACATAAGTGTTGTAGATGTTTTCTACTATATAATGATTTCTGATGTGTGTACATCATTTTTGTTGCAAACGCTAAACACCTACAGTTTTGACCGTCACAAACTGCAGGTGTCTAGTGTTTGCTACAAAAATAATATGTACTAATCTTTTTTCATTTGAAGGAATTTTGATATGTTCATACCCATGTTTTTCTTACATATCATTTTTATTTATTTTTCTTTCTATGTCTTCTTTATTTTATCACATCAGTTATTATATCACTTATTTCTTTTTCTTATTCTTATATCGCACTAGAGGTAGAAATGTAGAGAGGTGCGAAAGTATCATTTTTCACTTTGAAGTGAACAATAAGAGAAAGAAAAAGTTGAAATGTGGAATTACTGTTGGGTGTCAAAATGTGAGAAATGTGTGAGAAAACTTAACTTTGTCGTTTAACTTATTCACTTATTTTATTATAAAAAGTAAATAAAATGTAAAATGTTATAAAGTCTGTTTAAATTTTAAAATATAAAAAAGGATTGTTTAAATGACTTAAGGAAATATTTGAATTACACAACCAAAATTTTAGGTAGACCAAAACGTAAGTGGACTAAAAATTTTATATTTATTTATTTATTTATCTTAAATAGTATTGGTCCACCTAGAACAAGAATTATTTAACTAAGTTTTTCCTGTAAAGATATAGAAGGCTGTACTGATATTTCACTTGTCAAAATGATTTTTACTGGTATACACACATAAGTAACTTTTATGATTATTTAGCATTACCGTTGGGGAATTAATGAAAGGGCCAACTAACGAAGCAGTATAAGGTTTCAAAATGAAGGAGGGTGTGAAGTGACAGAATGAATTAACTGCATTTCCAAGTTCGAGTCTTGCCAGCTGAGATAGTTAGATAGTTTTTACCATTACAAGGCTTGTCAAAAGCTGTAGCAGCAGTAATGGCTACCAGCATTATCACATCCTGTTCGTTTAGTTTCAAAAACATTGGTTCGTGTGAGTGTGACATTCAATCAGATCAAGTTTTTCACAATTTAATTTTAATCTACATTATATTGTCCTTGCATGGATTAGATGATTCTTTAGAAACGATCGAGAATGAAACACTAGAGATTTATTCGTGTTTATTGATGTTGTGTAATTGTGTGAATGGATATACTTGGTGAATAACATAAAACTAGTTATTGATCGATAGTAAATCCTTTGATTCTTGATGATAATTGTGAGCTAAATGTTCATAAGTAATTTGTGACTTTACTCACGGATATAAATGAATAAATTACTCAAAACATGGATGGTGACGACTTAGAATTTACCTTACTTTAAGTCTTAAGATTGTCGATCTATAATTGGTGTGATAGAAAAAGATGTTTTAAATAATACATACATGTTGTCTCACTTGTTGAAAACATATCACTTCCCTTAAAAGATTATATATTCGACTCCCATTGTAGAAGTGAGAATTGTGTAGGTAGGCAATTTATAAATAAATTTGTAACGATTTATGGTGTCAAAAACATATCCTAACTCATGGTGATCACTATTAGAGTAGAGATAGCAAAAATTGAAGGAAAATGTGTTAACTGGTATATGAAATAATTTTTATGTATATTCATTCCAAACAGTGCCTTATTATTTATAGTGTATGGCTTGACACTTTACAACAACTAACCAGAGTTTAACAAACTAACCCAAGCCTTAGGTTAGATAACCACAACTAACAGAACTTCTAATTTCTATCATGATCATTTAGTTTGAATTAATCTCAATAATGACCGGTCGAAGACGAACCCAAACTTTTATTGATAAAAAATGAAAGAGTTGTTTTTTTTCTGGGTAAAAATGAGATGTGTTTTATTATAATAGGAAGAGATGTTTTATTATCTTCTAGGGTTTTTTTAGCTAGTGTAAGATATACCTGGCCTCTCTTCATATTTATAAGCTACTTCTTATTACCTTTTATTTTAAAGTATTTAATATATTTTTAACTTTTTTTTCTCAAATTTCGATGATATACGCAGTCAACTGAAGGAATGTTTAAGAGTAGAATAACATATTTTATAGGTCATTAAATTTATGAGCGAACAAATACCAACAAGGTCCCGTAGCTCAGTTGGTTAGAGCGTTGGTCTTATGAGCCGAAGGTCGCGGGTTCGAGCCCCGCCGGGACCACTTTATCCTAATTCGAATTTCTTTTTGCCAAAACTCGTCATACAAATGGCCCAGTGTTTTTTTGGTCAAGAAATGGCCCAGTTAGCTTCTTTGCTAAAAAGTCTACTGAAAAATGGCCCAGTTAACTTTTGTGATAAAAAAGTCTCCCGTAAGTGACCCCAATGTTTGAAAAAAAAAAGTGATCCCAAATTCAAAATGATTGTTGACAAAGAAAAAGGTTATGATATTCACAACTTACTTTTTTTTCCATCTCATTTTTATTCACTTATATTTTTATCTTTCTCTTCTTTTCCATCACATCAATACATCAGATTCTCATTTTTCTTCCAATTATATATCATGAGCTGAAGGTAATTTTAAAGTTTGTATGAAACTTTATTAAAAAAAATGCCCCAATGATACACGTGCTTGGTAGACATAGCAAGAAAGCATAAGCTGAAAAATGGTAGAAACATTGAAGTAATTCAAAAATATTTGAAGGAGAATTTTTCTCATCTTCCAAAGCATAAAATTAGAAGTACAACACTTAATATTAGAAGCATCACTACAACTTTTACCGAACTAAAAGTGTTTGTTAAAAAGAAAAATGAATTGAACACTAAGATTATGAAGCAGAATAAAGCTCACTCAGAACCACTCCTTCAAACCTTGTGTAGCCATTTGATCCGAGAGTGCCTTAGAGCATGGGCCCATTGATTTAACACATTACTGAGAGGGATGGAACTCAAAATATAAATACTTATCTCTTTTAAAATTCTACAAAAAAATTGAATTAATAACAAAAGGGCATAAAAAATGAAAAGAATAAACATGTCTTTATTTAGACTAATATAAACAAAAACATGTTTATACCTTTCACAAGAATTATCTATACTAAATTGACCATGGAAGTATTAGAAAATAGACTGAATACGAAACGGTAACTTAAATGAGTCTCACATTACTTAAATTAACAAGTGTATAATAATATATATAATATAGTTCACACATCGCTCATTAACTTAATAACTTAAGCATGAATTTCTAATAGGAAGTGGCACTGAATTCTTGCATGGCGAATGGCATTCAAATTTGTAGGATGTGAAAGCTAAGTCCATTGGAGTAATTGAGAATGAGTGTAAAATAATGAGGAAAACTTGGTGTTGATTGTTGACAGATTGACCTTTACTCAACAATATAATATTTGACTAATTTTCGTGGCCCATACGTGGTCACCATTCAGCCATGTGGCAGTACCAAAACTCGGGCCTAGCACTATTTCACGTTCATATGATCATTTTTTGGTAGTATGATAATAATACATCAATAATTTATAATCCGCTCAATTAATTCTCTCATAATTTCAGAAACAAAGGCGCGCATGAAGATAGAAAAAGAGGAATTGAAGTGTTATTATTAACTTTTTTTATAAGAAGGGGCAAATCTCACACAAAATAAAAACGTTGCACAAGAGCGAAAAACAGATATAGAGAACACAACCTCACTTCTATCCCGTCCTAATAGGATTGTGACATTCTCTAAACGGAGTCTCCGAGAACCAAAGGGAAATTGGAGCTTAATGTGAGTCAAATAGTCAGCAAGAGAGTTTGCTTCTCTATAAGAATGCTAGAACGCCTCATGCTCCTCCTGTAATTGACGAATAGCAAGGGCAAAGTAAGCAAAAGGGTGAGAGTTAGCCAATTTTGTTGAAAAATGGCATGCAGCTTCACTGACTAAACCACCTGGTCTGGCCCACGCGAACCATCTGGAGAGGCAACACTAAGAATTTCCTGAGGCAACATTGAAGTGTTATCTTATTATTATAGTTCTATTGTACTTCAATTTGAAAAAAGTTTGATTTGGTTGTTTTATCTTTAGTTTAATATTTTTATAGTGTCAATTTTTAAAACATGGTATTATTTGGGATATTTTGCACTTTTAGTTTAGGAGAGAATGAGAGAAAACATAAAGAAAGAATAGATTAGATGAGCGGAGATCAAAATGTGTGAAATATAGTGTATTATAAGTTATTTAGTATGATATTCGAGGTAGGACCTCTGTTTCTCAATGCACGTTTTTAAGACACTCCAAAAATTTCTAAGTGATCGCTATTAAGAGCTTGTAACTAGAAGATGACTAAGAATTAAGTTGAACAGTTAAAAATAGATAAAGCGATAAACAAATTTAAAGGCTGAAAGACTGTAAAACACTAAAAGACAAATGACAAAAACACTATAAAGAAATTTAAAGTGCTGAAAAGTAAATAAAAGTTAATATGCGGAAAATTTGTATGTTTGATTGATTGATGAGTTGTGTTTTGTTACAAATGACCATTTCTCTATTCATAAAGATAAATTCTGCTAATTCAACAGTTGATATCCACCTACCACTACCCCACGTTTTCCGATCATTACATAAATGTACAAGTCATAGGGAGTGCTGGTTTCCTCTTTCTCCTAGTTAGCCTAGAGACTTTGTTTAAGTCGTTCCTCTTTGCTTCAACTTGCTCATCACCGTTATTCCCTAAATTGGTGGAACTGAGCCTAATGCTTTTTTACACGTGAAAGACTTCTAGAAGCTCTTCGTTTACTTTACTTTGCGCTCAAGCTTCTATATCTCCCTCCAAATCTTGTCCAGATACACAATTTCTTAACCTAGCCGTTCTACCATGACTAATCTTAGTCTCTCAGCAGACATTCGCAACGGCTAACTTACTCTATCGGCTGTCATATCGCTTCGACTACCTAACTAGCCATTAAAAATTTCTGGATGCCAACATGCATGACAACGGAACCCAAACTAGTGAGTATCCCTAATCTCAACCCACTTTTTGACAAAGGAAACTGGCTTTGACTAGGTTTATGAAAAAATTGAACTTAAACCCGAATATGTGGGGACAATGATACTAGGGTGGAAAAAATGCATACGAATTAAGCGTCTAGAGCTAAATATGGACCAAAGTATTCCAAAAATAGATGAGCACATAGCATTAAACAGAGATGATGATGATGTTAGATAGTAACATATTTTTACCTATCACCTTACCCCAATCCACCAATTGCCATACGTATTTTCATCTTGGATACAGTTGTCACACCAAATACAGCCTATGAGGAAGTATGTATCTTTATCCATTGTTTTCATAAATTTTCATGATAAAAAAACATGAGCCAATTCTATTCTCCTGTGACACATGCTGTTGTTACTCCATTTAATGCAGAGTGAGTTTCGAACTTTGAACTTTGAACGGTCAAAAGTTAAGAGACCCAGGCCAAGGCCAGGCTTCACTCATGTTCACACTCTCATTTATTTTATTTTTATTTACCCCACATTTTAAAAAACAAATACTAAAAAATTAGAATGGTTTTGTTTTTCTTCTTTGACTGTCACCAGCGCATTATAGCACAAAAAAAGCAGAACCAAACCAAACCAAACAACAGAGCAAGAACAACACACACATGAGTCATGACATTGGGCATGTTTATGTATGTAGAATTGTAGATGTGTGTATGGATCTAATCTAACTCTTTCATCCTTCCAAGCGCCGTTTTCCCCTTCCCTTCCCTTCCCTTCCTTTTCATTCTCAACTGTAGATTTAGTCATTTACCCTCTTCCCTTCTTTTCTTCTTCTCACGCTTTTCTTCTGGAGTTTCATTCATCATATTCTCTCCGATGCAACCGTTATTTTTTCCGTTTCTCGTATGTTTCTACCCCGTTCTGTTCGTTAATTATGTTCTGTCAATTTGGATCGACTTGTTTCGCGTTCGATTTCCGGGATCTTCGGTTTAGGAATTTCATTTTCAAATTTTTTCTGTTGATTTCTTCGATGAGTATTCTGTTTGATTTTCACGGGGATGATGGATCTTTGATATTCCTTAAAAAAAGTTTACTTTTTGCAAAATGGGTATTTTTTTATGATCCAAAAAAGTTTTCCATTTGTCTATTGCTTCAATTAATGTTTGCTGTATGTGAACGGTGGAACGTTTAGTATTTGGATTCTGTTTCCATGTCTGTTAATCGAGTTTTGTTTCTGATTAAGGCAAAAGATGTAAAAAAGTAACATTTTTTAATGGATTTTTTCATTCTGGCAGGTAGGTGGTTTTTGAGAAGTTGAAAAGAGAAAGTGAGTTAGTGGGAGATGGCTTCGGTTGGTGTGGCACCAACTTCAGGTTTGAGAGACGCCAGTGGTCATGGAGCAGCGGGTGTTGATAGATTGCCAGAGGAGATGAATGATATGAAAATTAGGGATGATAGAGTATGACATGACACCAAGTTTCTTAATTCTTCACACATGTTCTTTGATTTTGAATTGTAGCCTCAGTTGCTCACAGTTTGCTTCTCTTGCAGGAAATGGAAGCCACGGTTGTTGATGGTAATGATGTAACGGAGACTGGACATATTATTGTGACTACCATTGGGGGTAGAAATGGTCAGCCAAAGCAGGTATACCTTCTCCCTTTATTTTTGTCTACTGTGAATGTCTTGCACAGTCTCACTTGTGCTTAACTGATGCTGCTTGGAAGGCCATAAACAATTAATGTTCCACCTTGATATTATTATTACTATTTGTGTGTGAATGCTTTTCCCCCACTTGTATAGCTGCTGTGATTTGTAATGTTGATATTTGGATTGAAAATAGTTGTATTTGTCCTTTCAAGTTACAAAAAACCCACCCAAGATTCGAGTATCATGCCCGCTATATTTCCCACTGCCTATAGACTCTTTTTACAGCATGTAGCTATTTGCTATGTTCTACATGTTTCTGTTGTGTTGTGCCTCTTGATTGGCAAGTAAACATCCTTACAAATTGGTTACGAATTGATGAAGCTTTATAGAGTATTATTGTATAGGATGATGATTTCATTTGGTGTGGGTTTATCATATTCTACATATTCACTATGACTGTCTATTTGAATTCTTCTCTCAATTCTTTGAGAAATGTTATTACTATAGACTTATTTTACGCCTTTCTTAATATTTCAGACTATAAGCTATATGGCAGAACGTATTGTAGGGCATGGATCATTTGGAGTTGTCTTCCAGGTAAGAACAATATGTGTCCAGTTGAATGGATGAGATGTGTTGCTCTTGCCTTTTCATTATAGTGGCGTGTGATGCCTTTAGGTCTGATAGTGTGCATGATTGTAGGCTAAATGCTTGGAAACTGGTGAAACTGTGGCTATCAAAAAGGTTCTTCAAGACAAGAGGTACAAGAACCGGGAGCTACAGACAATGCGCCTTCTTGACCACCCAAATGTCGTCGCTTTGAAGCATTGTTTCTTTTCAACTACTGATAAGGATGAACTATACCTTAATTTGGTACTTGAGTATGTTCCTGAAACAGTTCATCGTGTGATCAAACATTACAACAAATTGAATCAGAGGTTACCACTGATTTATGTGAAGCTCTACACATACCAGGTATACAGTGCCGCCCTTCCTGTATTCAGCTTTGACCTGGTTGTGGTTGTAGTAAGTTTTCTTTCTTTTGTAATTGTATATTACAGATCTTTAGAGCATTATCTTATATTCATCGATGTATCGGAGTCTGCCATCGGGATATCAAGCCTCAAAATCTATTGGTATGGCCTTTATTTTGCATTTATCTTCTCATTGATAATTTTCCCTCTTTCTGTTCTATTCTCATGCTTTATAGTCATGGTTGTGTTTAGAGTGGCTAAAAGATAGGAAATGGCACTACTGGGTTGAAAATACTAATTGAGTACTTCTCTTTGCAGGTCAATCCGCACACTCACCAGGTTAAATTATGTGACTTTGGAAGTGCTAAAGTCTTGGTATGTATCCTTCAATAATTTCTCTTCGACCTTCTGTTGCCCCATGATACATAGTGATTTTATTTTACCTTAATTGGTCTTACTTTTGACAGGTAAAAGGAGAACCAAATATATCATATATATGTTCTAGATATTATAGAGCACCTGAGCTTATATTTGGAGCAACTGAGTATACTACAGCTATTGACGTCTGGTCTGTTGGTTGTGTTTTAGCTGAACTGCTGCTTGGACAGGTTGGTAGTTGTTAAATGTGAGCGTCTTTAATTTGTGATTTAGTTTATTTAATTTGAAACGTGTTTGTTTTTTCCAGCCTTTGTTCCCTGGTGAGAGTGGAGTTGATCAGCTTGTTGAGATTATCAAGGTTCTGGGCACTCCTACAAGGGAAGAAATCAAATGCATGAATCCTAATTATACCGAATTTAAATTCCCACAGATTAAAGCACATCCGTGGCACAAGGTAATATGAACAAATTTAATAGTGTTTCATGCTTTATTCTCAAGCTCATCATACTACTGTGTTAAAATTCCTAATTAAGCATACTAACTTATATATGTGGTTGATTTTCTTCCACCAGATCTTCCATAAGCGCATGCCGCCAGAAGCCGTTGATTTGGTATCAAGATTACTACAATACTCCCCTAACCTGCGGTGCACAGCTGTGAGTCTATGACTTCTTGCTGACCTTTCATATACTCCTTAAAAATTAAAATTAGTGCTCCTTTCAGTCACATGATTCTGCAAGTTTGTATTTGGCCAGTTTTATGGTTTCTGATCTTGTTACTCATTACTCAATCGCTTTTTTCTCATCATGTATATTATTTGTGTTTTTGCTTTATGTGATGCAGTTAGATGCCTTGACCCATCCTTTCTTTGATGAGCTTCGTGACCCAAACACTCGCTTACCAACCGGCCGTTTCCTTCCACCATTATTTAATTTCAAATCTCATGGTATGTTAGTATTTGAATAGGGTATTGTGTTTGTGACTCTGGTCCTCTTTTTGTTTCCTTCAGTAGTTATGGCTGAATGTGTTATTCTTGGTGCTTGTGTAATGTGTACCAGAACTGAAAGGAGTCCCAGCTGAGATTTTGGTGAAATTGGTTCCGGAGCATGCGAGGAAGCAATGCCCGTTTCTTGGCTTGTAATGTGTTGTGAAATGTATCCAAACTGCAAGTGTTATTTCCATATGAACGCTACGCGTTCATTCTATTTGATGATATGATATTTATTAGTAGCTTTGTTGTATTCAGTTTCCCGTGTTACCAAATTTAGAGATACATGCTACCCAATATTACCCAACCCTCTAAGGGTATTGTATCACAACAGATTGTAACATGCAATAGAAGACAAATGTTTGCAATTATCTAAATGTTGAATCTGTGTATTTGTATTTGTTTGAGACTATGATCGGTTGTTGGCTTAATTTAGTCATGCTTAGCATGTTAGTAGGAAGTTGTGATATCCTTGTTTGTCCTCATGTTTATCTTCCCCTGTCTGTAATCTCTGTTGTTGACATAGGACCAAGTCTCGGTGATTGTCTTGAATAGTGCTCTATTCAGAAATATTAAACTCGTAAATGAAAGTGATTGTTTTGTTTAATCTGACAATCTGGATGATCTAGTCAAGCATGACTCTTATGGTGTCCCATCACAACGACCTTGATAGTGAGATATATTGGATCAAGCATGGTCTTTGTGTAAATATTAGCCTTAAACTTTTTTATGTTAGTTTCCCTCCCACTTTCCTTAACATGAAATGTGAAAAGAGCTTGCAAGCTCCATTAGCATTCTGTTTAACTGGATTCAGATTCAAACACACTTGAAAGTTGAAGTTGAAAGAGTGGTTGATATATATAAATATATTTCCTGTTTGCTTTTTGGACTTTTCTAGTCCCCTTTAGTCACCAAAACTGAAAATGTTATCCAGTCACCGACTATGAATTGACATTGGATAGCCATGCTGCTTTTATTTTGCTAGTCCTCTTTATCTTTAAGGTAACACTTTTAATCATTTGAGACCAAGTAACTTTCCGAGTAATTTCACAGGGGGGAGTTTTCATATTGTAAGGTAAAAGTATTGGCTAGGTTGAGAATATAATTCCTTGGCTGCTTTGAGTCTAGGGTTAAATTGGTTTTTGGTTGGATTCTTGGCATATGGGGGCAAACAATTCAAAGTTTAAATTGACTATTTCGTTTCTAATTATAATTATAAATTACATCTTTTATGCAATGATACTAAAAGTGGACTACATATTACTTGTGTAGAATTTCCAACTGTCGGTAAGACTATTCTCCGGCTCACCGTTAGCGCATTGAGCAGTTGAGCTGACCAAAATTTATATGGATTTAGTAATTAATTTGATTTCAGAGTCAGTTTTTTATGCTTAAAATTATTATGAAAGCATTTGATGTGATAAAGTAAAAATATATTTGCATGCTTGGACACCCATTCATAGGAATCAAATTAAATTAGAAGCAATTAGGCATAAAGTTTACTATTCCAATCTCTATAATGTTGAAGCACATGCACTACAAAAATTATTACATGTATTATTTATAGGCCGTTCCTGAGAGATCTCATTGGCCCTCTCCAAGGTTGCTTTTTGCATGGGCATCGAAATTGGATGACTTTATCACTACGAAGGGATTGAGGTAGGGGATTCCCTGAGTCCCTACTTTTTTTTTCTTATGTATGGAGAAATTGTCACTTAATCAGCAGAGGGTAGAACAAGACATTTGGAAGCCTATTCACCTAGCTAGAAACAGTCTTGGGCTCTCTCACCTCTTCTTCGTAGATGATGTTTTTTTTTTCCTGTGTATTTAATTACTCTAGTAATTTCGAGCTGGACAGGACCACTATAGGTGGTAAAGTTCTTCCTACTAAATTTTAACGCATGCAGCTGCATTCACATAAACTCAAACCCGAGACCTCTGCTTAAACTAGAACAGTGCCAGTGGATGAAGGCTTTATCCCTGCTTCTTCGTTGATCACAGCA
Source organism: Acmispon strigosus (assembly GCA_030819835.1). Lineage (NCBI taxonomy): Eukaryota > Viridiplantae > Streptophyta > Magnoliopsida > Fabales > Fabaceae > Acmispon > Acmispon strigosus. The sequence continues at coordinate 64,929,820 of JAUAMA010000003.1, read as the reverse complement.
GGTGGGATCATTAGGGACACATCTACTCCAGCTTTGAGGGGGGGGGGGGGGATGAGACATGTTCCTTGCTGAGATCTGTTTGAATCTTCGTCGGTCGTTGGGTTATCGCAAGGTCATTGAATCATCCATTGGTTAGTGATAAAAAATTTAGCAAAAAATATTTTATTTATTCTTTTAAGAAACCAAGCATGTGATTGACACGTGTAGGAACATGGAGAATACGAGTTCTTGATAGATAGCGGAACTCCTTAAATATCTAGTTCAGAGTTCAATTTTTAGGCGGTGCTTATAGAGAAAAATTTGTATGCCTACTCACGTGATCTCAGTGCCTCGAGAATTAGTGGATGCAAGTGAAGAGCTTCTTCCAATTGAGTTTGGATGAACAATGGCTACATGAAAATGCAAATGAAAAAGGAGAGTCACCCTTGTGAAAAGTTATTAGTTAAAGCTTAAAGAACATCTAAAAATTATACACACTCAAGTATATAATTACAATTATAATCATTAATTCATTAATTAACGATTATGATAACTTACTTTATGTATCACATTAGAGTAGTCAGGAACTTTTAGCTAGCATAACATGTCTCAGCAAAACTAGAAAAGTCTTAAAATTATAATGATTAAGACATGAACTGTGTCAGTCGAGTACAATGATGCATTTAATTTGAAGCAATTAAGTAACAACTGAAACAATTAGTTAACAAATTATTATAAGTAACTAAAACATTGTATCAGGACATAAATAGAAAAGAAATGTTGATAGCCTCACTCAATACAACTAACCGCTCACTCAAATCTCAATTGAAAAATAATTCATTGTCATTAAGAATTGCTAAGTGAGGATTTAAATATAATTGAAAAAATTATCACGTACCATGCCATTGGCATTGTACCGATCTGAACAGAGCTTTGGCTTCTTCTTAATCTCATTCGTGTTTTTGAAATCAGCAATGTGGTTGTTCTCGTGCTTCTTCTTCTTCTTCTTGAGAGGAAACCAGGAGCAACATAAGGATCATTACCACTTGTGTTTACTTTTGCAAAATCCTGATGATGCAAAACTGAATAATTCCACCACCTTGCATAACGTGTGGTAACATCTGCCTCAAAAAGCCTTGATGGAAAATACAAATTCCTATCATATATGGGCTTGCAATAATTTTCCCAAGCAACAGCTTTAGTAGTTTTGAATACAGCCACACCATATGGAATGTTTTGATCCATTCCGAATTGAATAGCAACTCTATGAGGGAAGTACTGCATTATGGTAGAGTTAACTCCATCAAGCTCAGAAACTCTCACGCAAGTAATAAAAGAGAGATGAGAGAAAGAAAGAGAAGGGATAAAAGAGGAAGGGTATAATAGTAATGTAATGGAGGGACATAATGGTAACTTAACTGAGTCATCTGTAACCACTTAGAGCATCTCCAAAAAGGACAGTTATTGTTATGGGCCAAAATAAAAGCCTTCTACTGGTCATGGACCATAAAGAAGCCTACTACTCATCTATCTCGCTTAAACTATGATTTCTCAGTGTCTTTTTTGTTTTCACACAAAAAAAATTCTCTTTCTAGCTCGCAAACTTCAAAATTAGTACAAGGATGACTCTTAGAATTTAAGCTATGTTTTCTGATTGGAAGATGTTATGTACGCACTAGTTTCACCTCCACTATTAGATAGAAAAAAAAAGAATAGGGACAAGTGAGAGATGTATATAATGAGTGATGTAATGAAAAAAAATTAGAGATATAAGAAATAAAAAGAGTGAAAATGAGATAAAAGAGAAAGAAAAAGATATATGTGAATAGTAGTATATCAAAGTTGTTTTGATTTTTTTTAACACAGACAATATCTCAAGTTTTTTTTTTTTTATCAGCACAATAGTTCAAGTGAGCATGTTGTGTTATATTTTGACTTATTGTGTAGTTATACAGACTCTGATACCATGTTAAATAATCAATTATCCCACAAATTTAAACTATTGAGTAAATGTCACATGAATAATTTTATGTTATAATTTTGTAAAGTGACTTTGATCCTTTAGTAATTTATATTGTAAAAGTTTCAATGTATTTAACTAACCTTCTTTTAAAAAAGAGTAATTTCAGGAATCCTTGTTCGTCCCTTAATTTCAAAAGCAACTTGCTATTAATTATTTCAGAAACGAGAGTCCCTTACTTACCTTGACTTTTGAATTACAGGATTGTATCTAGCTATTTAAATCAGAAGTTAACACCATATATTCCAACTCTGAGATCTTCCATAGCTTCGCCTGTTGGCCATTTGAGTTACAAGAGCTAGAAAATGTGCCTTGTGAAGAACAAGGATTGTGAATCCGTGATACCCTATTCATAGTGCAAGGATTTTTCTAATTCGGACATCAACTAAGCATATATTCATACATCGGAGTTATTCACGACAAAGCGGTAAGAATAAAGTAAGTAGGTCAAACACACAGTTATGCCTTTGAATTTTTCAGCAAATTAACATGGAGAAACCTCTTATGTAGTTGAGGTATGCTTCGATCAATCTTATAATCATGAAAGTAATTGGAGAATATATAAGGGGAAAAAAAAGATTTGTGGATCTTATCAATTACATTAATCAGGAGAGGAATTTACGCCATCACACTTAATGATATTGACTAGCGTGCGGGAGGATGAGCTTGGACATTTTTTGCCCAAGGAAGGCTGAGGCTGATGAGTGTTTGGTCGTCTACCTTAAAACTCAGCAAGATATATGCGACCTAGTTGGTCAACTTAACGGTCAAGGAGCCATGCATGCATTTCGTAATTTTTGTAATTTCAGTTTAATTCATTATCAACAAAATTGATTCTCCTCAAATTTTTATGGTATGTTTGGTTGTAAAAGAAAAGTAAGAAGACAGAAAATGAAAATAAAGAAAGAATAAAAAAATGAGATGATTTTTTAAGTTGTTTTTTTTGTTACTGTTTTTTTTTTCCCAATTGTTTAGTATGAAAGAAAGTACAGAAAAAATTGAAAGTAAAGCAAAAAGTATATTTGTGAAATAATAAAAATATATTTTAGTAAAATTGAAAATATCAACTGAGGGGCATTTTCATCAAACAATATAAAATACTACTATCTCTCACCCATTTTCTCTCCATATTGGAGGAGAATTCATATTGGGTGTTGGTCCCATTAGGATTCTTCTCTCCCTCCCATTTTTCATGTTTACCAAAGGAGAGAAAACTCTTTTGGTTATATTATGATTTTCTCAAAATCTCTAAAAATTTATTTATTTATGATTGTTAAAAATAATTGTTTTTTAATATGAAACAAATGCATATTTTAAGGAATCAAAATAGTTTATTATTTTTATTTAATACTACTTTTGTAATTTCAGTTTCTCTAAGGTTAATCAAATTATCCATAACTGAGAGTTGTGAGACTAATCTCACACCTCATTATTAACACATTAAATGGTGTGAAACGGATTAAAACACTGCTCAGTAAATATTTCACGCTGAGGGTAAGTAAACCTGTTCTGCAGGCCTTCTCTGTGCATTTAACTCCAATAATTGTTATGGCACTACATATCATACACGTGATATGTTTAGCCATGATAGCCAACCAATGACTAATTAATTAGAAATGCTCTCTCAACCAATATGAATTATTATGGGTTTGGAATAATCAAACAAAAAAAGAAATAAAATGCATGCATCATTGATTCAAGGTTAGGCATAAATAAGGTACTAGACTACTAGTTGATGGTGTCTATGTACCTTCCCTACTCTTGTTCTTAACCTTATCATGAAATGAGAAACGTATGATTCACAATACCCAACAACACAATCACAAACGTCGCTCCATTACACTTGCCTCTTAATTTCCCTTCTCTCACACACTACCATAACACAAACCCTTCCACACTCACTCTGTTATCACATACTATACCTTGGCTTTCTTCACTTCACTTTTTTCTCTTGGCAAAAATACAATTACTATGAATGACTCCATGACCTTTCAGCTTCAGTTTCACACTTCTATGCAAGATGAAGACTTTGAAAATGAAATTGATGATCATGATCATGATCGTAATCTACATGCCCACAACTTGTCCAGGCTTTCTGTTTGTACCAGAAGCACCGTGTGTGGTGCTGATGATGATGATGACAAAGACAATGGTGGTGTTGATGATGATGATGATGATGATGCTTTGGCCATGTACATGTCAGGTTTGTCCATTGAGAGTTTGGAAGGGGAAGGTGATGATGCTGATGGGGAATTTTCTTCTGATGGCTCTGACTCTGACTCTGAAAACGAGTTGAGTAGCCTCAGTTATCCTTTGAATCAGACTGTGATGAAGGACTCTCCCAGTGACAATGAGAAAAAGAAAAACAGCCCAAGAAGGAGGAGAATCAGAAAGGACACATGGGTGTGGAACAGTTCAGAGAAAAATAGGAGCAGCAAGATTGATGAGAATGAGGTTAAGGGGATCATGAGTGGTGAGGGTGATAAAAATGGGAGCACATGGGTGATAACTAGGCCTAAAGGTGGGAGGAGATCACTGTGCATGGATTTGGAGGAAGTGAAGGCTTGTAGAGATCTTGGATTTGATTTGGAAGTGCCTTCTCGTCTTTCAGTTTCCCTCTCCAATTCCACACTTGACACCAGCAGTGGTGGTACTTCACCCATCTCCAATTGGCGCATCTCTAGCCCTGGTAACTTTTCTACACTTTCCAGTTAATGGTGATGTTTAGATTCACATTTTTTCATTCTAGAAATGGTTCCATGTTTGAGAGTGTACGTTTGGAAACTTTTCAAATTCTAATTCTGAGAAGAAACTTTTGTGCATAGCTTCTGAGATTCACAGTTGATTCTGATGAAGTAGAAATTCTAAGCTCAATATGTGTCTACTTGTGTATCTACCATTGTTCCAAACACACAACTGTAACTAAACTACACACTAGAGTCACTAGGCTAGACTAGATTCTATAAGCCAAAGTCTTCCACTAATATATACCACACATTGACGTTACTTATTCCTAACAATTTTTCATAGGGTGATCAATTCATGATTTACCTGAATTAAGCAACAAGAATTATCTGATCTTTCTAATCATGTTTTCTCTTTTTCTTTTTTCTCAAACTTTGTAATTCAGGTGATGATCCAAAAGATGTGAAGGCTCGGCTCAAAATGTGGGCACATGTGGTTGCAGCATCTGCATCCAAATACTGCACTTGACCTGAGTGCTAATTTTCTCTTAACTCATACTAATCCACTTCTTTTCCATGGAGGCTGTAAATACATAATGGTAATTATGTGATTTTCTTGTGGGAATTTTCGGCTGTATTAGCTTTCTTTTCTAATTATTGTTGCTTGGGAAGTAGCCTGTGATGACATTAACATTAGAATCATCCAGAGTATATTCCAATTAGGCAAAATAAAAAAGAATTTGTAGCTATCCACATTAATTTATCATCTTCATTGGACGTTTCTATATTTGAATATACTAATTTAGATGGTAGATGATCGATTACATCCTCAGATAAGCATGGTCTTCTCATAACAATTAATGAATGCCAAATGCACAAATTACAAGGATGAAATTGTGAACGTCACATTTTACCATATCAGGAGGCAACAACATTTGACTCACTTAAAGACCAGATTATGGCAATTGTTGCCACAGGGGTAAGCACAGTCAATAGCTTTGATGACTTCTCGATCGAAATACCAGTCTCCAACAGCAATTGCAATTGGCTGCATGATAAAAGATTTTATTTTCTGAGAGCAATAATCAGAAAGCAGAAAAGGCACTATGCTTTAACTTGGGTAGTGAATATTAACCTAGGCATTCCTGTAATTCATGTAGGACTAATCAATTCTAGGGAGAAACTCATGTGAGTAGCTTCTTTGTGTTAGAACAAATTTTAAGGATTCACATAATTTCTTAAATCCAACTGCATCATCTTAAGAAAACCGAAATCTAAATTGAGCATACCTTGTCCCCTACAAGGGGAGAGCCATCAGCAAACCATGTCTCCTGTCTCTCAGACTGGCAATGAGCAAAACAAGAATTTATGAAAAGTCCAGTTGAGATGAATTTGAGAAGCTTTTCACGTCATCTAGCATTTGATTTCTGAAGTCTGCTTCAAAGTAGAGACATAACAAGTCACAAGGAAATCAGGTAATAATGAATACACATAATTTGCTGTGTATGGTTCACATTAGTTGATATATCATCGATGACAAGAAAATCAGAAAATTTCCATATATGTACATAAATTTCTGCATAATTCACAATAGTAGAGGTTGATAAACACCTTGAAGGAACTCAATTTGAGACGAGTTACAAATTGCATGGTTTGATCTGCAGTCACTCCAATAGCCAAGTGGATCAGTTGATGGTGGGGCTAAACTGGCTAGGACCTGATGGAAACATGGTCCACATCATAAAAATATAAAGGTAACAAGGTTGAAACACCTCTTAGAATTAATATGTCATAAAGGGGTCAACATCAATGTTCATAGTAATTATCCGGACAGTGCAAACATCCAACAGACATCTAGAGTGAAAAGAGAGAGAAGTAATTGATATGATATACTCTCTCCCTTCCAAAATATAAGTTGTTTTAACATTTGTACTAGGTTCCAAAATATAATTTGTTTTACGAATTCAAAACATTTTTTCTCACTTTCTTCTTTCTGTACCCTCGTTTAATATTATATCTCTCACCTACCACCTTCAACTTTCACCTATCACAACTTTCATTATTTACTTAACCAATAATCATCTTTCTTTTTTCTTAATATAACTCAACTTTAAATAGATGTATTTCAGTTGAAATATTTATCAAATGATGAGTTCTTAATACTCGTGCATAACCTTAAACAATTTATATTTTAGAACGGAGAGAGTAAGTAAGAAGAGAAAGATAGAGAAAATTGAGGTGTGTGTTGGGTGTCTATATTATTTGTATGTCCAAGTATCACTACTATTGAGAAAAAAGGCAATCTCAGACAAAACATTAGTCAAGGTAGAACTAAAGGTGTCCATGTGATAGAACTTAGGAGGAAAATCTAAGATAATTTGCATATAATCAAGCACCAGCACCTGATTAACATAATACTGGAAACAGTGTATTAACTCATTTTACCTGCCACGCATCATAAGCAGCATTGAGTAGAAACAATGGGGTCTCAAGATGTTGGACCATGTTCTGAGGGAAGAAGCACTGAAGAAAAACAGACAGCATATTTAAAATCTAAATGTACAGTAATTTCAAATTATGAATAGCAGTATAAGGAAGGAAAACAATTTATTGCTAAGGTTAGAAGAAGTGAAATGAATAATAAAAAACTCACGCATCAATAAAAAAACTCTGCATCACTCAAACATTTTACTTTGGAAGAATTTGGAAACAAGCTCTGAAACACATCACAGTGTATTATGGATGCCAAACCACCCACTGAGCATCCAGAGAGAAGGGCCTGATATATACATTTATTTTTTATTAGCATGATAGCATCCATGCATTGTAAATATTAATAATATAAAGAGGCATGAAAACCTGGTTGGCTTCCTGCATTCTTTGGACATTAGTTCCTCAATTGCAGCCAACCATATTTTTTGTCCTCGAAATTGAAGTTGCGCTGACTGAGAAAAGAACAAAAATCACATAACAATGCAATCATAAATTCCAAAATAATTAGTCTTTCTATCACTATTAACTCACCAGCACAAGAGAAATTTGTTCATTAGAAGATTAAAAACATGTCATACAGTAGAGATTCACAAAACAAAAAGATTTGTTGATTTTGAGTTCTAAATAGTTTTATGGGAGGTGTATGTTGCAATTTGAAAAATTATATAGCCTCTATTGTAAGCATCCTATCTATCACTCTTGAGATGGAGTGATGCTAGTGCTTTCTTTTTTTGTGTCCATAAAGTTTCTGTTACTAGCTTTTCTATTAAAAATTATAGTGATTTTATTATGTTGCTGCATTGTTGGATGTATCATGTATCAGCAATAACTCAGCTTTCCCAAAGAAATGTGAATGGCTGCTAATAAAAAAGAAACATGTACATGTGCTCTGGCTCTCTCACTGACCTCATTTTCACTATCTCCACTGAAACATGCTCCATCACAGTACCTTAATTTGACTCTGTTCCAGTTATAGAAATCTGTACATGGAAGATTATGTGCAGAAAAATGACAAAACACATACATGAGCCTACATAAGTTGAAGCTCAATATTCCTGTGAATTGTATTTTGAGGAACCACGATGAGCCCTTTTTCTATAAACACAGTTTCTGACTGAATCACACCATACTCCTCCCTTAAGGTACTAAAAAATCATCAATAATAGCATGACTAAAAGTTAAATAAATACTTCAAATATTAATTTTTTTCTATAGCATACTTAATTTAGCCATGATTGACAATGGACATACCTCCAAATGAATAAGCCAACTTCTTTCACCAGATCCAAATCCAATGTCCAAATGGTAACCAGGCAATGTTCCATCCAAACAAACTGGCATTATAGGACAAAAACACAGAACTTAATTGACAGATTTGACATCAACTAATAAAATTATGCATTTGATAAAATCTTTACCACAAAATAGGTTCTATCCATTATGAACAAGTACAACTCAGACAAGCATTCACATAATGATTTCCATCCTTCAAATATTATGTTATTCAAAAAGCATACATATATAGTATCCTTGATTATATATAACCAGTAATTGTTTCCTTTCATATTCAGTGTGTTTGACCAAAAAGTAAATAAATCAGCTTCTAATTTCTACTACAAATTCAGTGTTTTTTTTTTTCAATTTAAGTAAACATACCATAGTATCAGCTTCAGCAAAAATTGCACAGCATCAGCTAACAATCCTACTTACTATCATGCCTCTTCTTAAACAACTTACATGTTCACAATAAATACATGTACATCACAGCAATTGGAAAAGGCTACCCTAAATTGAACTTCTCTAAGAAGTGAGTAAGTAACCGTGTATATCCACTTCATTTAATTTAAAGTCTGATTATAATTTAACTCTCTAAAATTCAAGGGTAAATATACTCTGTTCACCTATCACTATAGATACAATTTCACTTTAGAGAAGCTTTTTGGTTTTTAATATATCAATAAGCATGAAAGAAAGGTGACAGTACCGGGGCAGGAACGAGAGATTCATCCTGTATGCTCAACATCTGGCCGATCTTAAGTGCTGCTCCACGCATTCTGCAAAGTGCAAGAGCCAAACGTTCGGCATTTTTTTCAGATAGAAACGGGGAAAGTGCAGATTGGTTGCCTTGAGAAGTAGGTGTACCAAAGGCAAGCCTCTTGACAGATTCCTGAACTGTTCCCCACGCAAGACCAGCTCCTAGCCCAGCAAACCTACAATTCAACATAACACATACTATGTATTCATTACATTACATTACACTTCAATTAAGCACAGCAAAGCAAACATCACAAGTTCACAACTCAGTTCATCATAATAATCAAATTACAGAACACTAACTAACCCAAGAGCCCTAGAAAACGGAGTTGCAGGAACCTTCCTCTCCCGGGGCTTCCGTTTCTTCAGCGGCGGCGTTCCAGAAGTGCTCACAGCTTCACTTTCCTTCGCCTCCACAGCAGAAACACTAGCATTAGAAGTTTCCGGTTGGTTTGCTTCAGGGGAAGAATTGGCAACATCGGCATTGTTTGTTACTGTTGTTGTTGTTGGTGGTGGTGGTGGTGGCGGTGTTGAATCAGAAGGGCGGTCGGAGAAATAAACAACGGAATCAGTGGAAGGAGACGCGTGTGCGGTGTTAGAGGAGGGTTCAGGGTGGGAGAATTGGCGAACCTTGCCTTTTGTGGCGGAGAGAAGAGCGCGCTTGATTAGGGTTTCGACGTCTCCGGTTGTGGCGGGTAAAGAGCGCTTGGCGAATTCGTTGGCGACTAAGGAGAGGCCATTGAAGAGCCTGGTGAGATCCTTCAATGATGCCATTTACTATGCGAATTGAAAAAAAAAATGTGGAAATTGATCGCAGCGGGTTTAGTCAAGATTCAGAAACCATCTTCTTCTTCTTCTATTTGTGATTTCGTTACCAGCAGCAATGTTGAGGTGCAATTTTGGTGGTTGGTTTGGGATTCATGTGTCTGAAAACAAATACTTACAAGAAGTATGCTATGCAAGCTCTGATCCAGAAACCTCCAGCAAACAATGGTCCTAACATGTTCAAGAAGCTCGGAAAAGGACCCTTTAATTTTATACGCGATCCAAACAGCCAATTTTCTGATTTCTCAGTTAATTCCTAGATTTCGCAGCAAATACACAGCCAAATCCAAGCTAAGTTGCTGCTAATTAGCTAGAAATAGACCCCCAGCAAATTCGATAGCTAATTGGCTTATCCCAGAGCACATTTTCGTAGCTAATTTTCGTAGCTAAACTATTCGCAGCAATTTCGAAGCTACTTTCGTAGCTAAATTTCCACAGCAATTTCGTAGCCAATTTCATAGCTAATTTCGTCGCTAAATTCGCAGCTAGTTTGCAGCTAAATTCAAAGCTAATACGCAGCTATTTGTCAGCTAAATTCGCAGCTAAGTTAAAGCTAGTTAACGGCTAATTTCGCAGCTAATTAACAGCAAATTTGGCAGCTAAGTCACAGCTATTTCGTAGTTAATTGTAGCTAATTTGAATGAACAACTGTTCCGAAGACTCAATTCAATGGTTATGCGCCAACTCTCGTGACAGCCGGTCGGGGATACTTGGAAAAAAAAGAAAGAAAACCGTATTCTGACTACAAAGTCGCGTTTGAATGGAGTAAACTCGAGATCCAAACACGGTAGCTGTCGCTCGCTGCAAGGGTTTGAAGAGAGAGCAAGGCCCGGTGAGGGAGGGAGAAGAATGCCACAAAGGAAGTTTTACTGCGATTACTGCGACAAGCTTTTCCAAGACACACCAGGTGATCGGAAACGCCACGCTAGAGGCATTCAGCACCAACAAGCCAAAGCTCGCTGGTACGATTCCATCAAACAACAAGAACTACAACAACAACGTCTTCTACAGCTACCACATCAACAACCCCTCTGCTTCCACTTCGTCAACACGGTATGTGTCGAATCCATCACCGAAAATCTACAGCGATGTGTGTGAAGGATAGTTGAATCCGATACACAAGTTATCCAATTATCACTGATTGTTGAATCTTTGCGATTTTTTATGTTTAGGGTTTCTGCCGTTACGGCGACTCCTGCAATTACGTTCATCCCAATATCAACAATATGCAGCAGCCTCCAATAATAAGCACACAAGGTCAAATTCATCAATGTTTACTGTTTTCTTGTTTCTTTGATTATGGTGAATTCAATTCATGTGGCTATGCTATGCTATGATATGATATGCAGGGAATGTGGTGAGAGATAGCATGGGAATGGGAGTTTCGTGGGGAAATTTGCCACCGTCGCTGCAGCCTCCACCTGAGGGTGGATATCCCCCTCTTCCCTTTGTGGATTGGGGGTAGATTTGTCATTTGTGTTTTAGCCACTTATATACCAAAGGCTTCATAATCTGGTTATGTGTTGTGTTGTGTAACGTTTGAAAAGGAGACTTGTTTCCATGAACAGGTAAGGTAATGGCACATTGTTAATGATGCAAGGGGATGTGGTAACCTACTCAAGGCTCAGTTGCTCAGGAACTCTAGATTGCATGCCTTGATTAAGTGCATCTTTGGAAATTTTTGGACAAGTTTTAGTGAGTTCCTTCAAGCTTGTAGAATTTATTATGAAAAAAGAGAAGTTGTTATAGACATGCTATAAGTGTTAATGTTTCCTCTTTGACTAAAGAATCCTGTTTTGGCCTTCCAAGAAAATTGATGTATATCCATGTTTGTTTTGACATTAGAGTCAACGTAAATGTGATTTCACGTGTTTCAAGACACTAACAGATAAATTAGAATTTGACACGTTCAGTTTAACGTGGATCGGAGAAATAAAACGTTGGCTTCAATCTGAGTCTACGGTGAGTTCAAAAAAAATCCAAACTTATTTTTGCTAAAGAAAACCCTCAATTATATTAAATTAAGCTCATAGGGTTTAAGTTCTATATGGTGTTTCTTTCCTCTCAAAGGTAGAAACTAATCTTAAAATTTATTAATATTAACATTAAAGTCCCTCAAATTGTTAGAGTTCTTTTCCTTTTAGCATCCTCCATGTTTGTGAATCAAGAGTTAGAAGATGATGATACATTTCCACTCAATTCTTTTCCCTCAAACCTCAACCTCAACCTCAACCTCAACCAACAATTTCTACTCCTGATTCTAATGCAATAAGTGAGCTCGTTGTTTCCTATTCTCAGTTATTACTAATTGTTAAAGTGGCAATCTTCTATCTAATGAAGGTTATGGATCTGTCAAAACTCGAGATAATTGACCGGTGAGTTTGCTCTAGCAATATATGAAGTGAGCATTTCCCGCAAAGAAAACTAGACATTATCCACTAATTATTGCTTCACCACGCTGTCAACTAAAGTTTTTATGACTGATAAAAGCCCAAAATTTAGCCACCCTGAATTAGATAAGATAAACTAGACTGAGTATCAAATGTTGTCTTGTCAGAAGCAACAGCCTAAAATGGAGATCTCTGTCCCACAAGTGGCTATTGATAGTTTGGTTTGGTCCACAAATGGCAAAAAGTATGCTACATGCTTCACTATCAGTGTTGGAAGTGGAGATGATTTGGTTCTCATTGCAGAAGCTAGCTTAAATCAGGTTGAAGTGGTGAAGAATACTATTGATATGTTTTGTAAAAGTTATGGCCAGAAGTTGGAAAGCTAGAAATGAAATTATACTACATGCTCCTAATGATTTCTCTGCTTCTGTTGCAACCAATAAAGTGAACGAATCTGTCATGCCAAAATGGTATCCTCCCATGGAACTATGGATCAAAATTAATGGATCTTTCTTAACTATGGATCATAGTGTAGCTTCTGGTAGTATTATCCGTGATATTTGGGGAAATATTCATGGTATCAAAGATTGTATCGAAGTTTGCTCGAGTAATTATATGAACAATAAATATCAACTATGGTTTTATAAGACCTATGAATATCTTCTAACGTGTTTAGTTCTGTCAGATAATCACTTTTGGAGAGAAGCTACAAAGTGTGGTTTCTGAAGTTACTATGCTTTGAATTGTGTGACATAGTCAATCCGAACAATCCAAACTCGCTATTCATCAATGTATTGAGCATTCAAGTGAACAAACCTTTGTGACATGCTTATTGTATCCACTATCCAATAAGCAAGTTACAGAAAAAAACAAGGGCAGTACTACTAAGGAAAAGGAAAATGAACAATATTCACACGGTAACACAGAAGATGTCAATTTGACTCAACAATTTGCTGAAGCCTTTAATCATAGAAACATTTGCCAGCCCAAGCAAAATGCTCATGGCTCAGCCACACATGCCATTTTCAATCAAGTTTCCATTTCATGACAATATCTTATTATCATAATAATTTATAACATTTCTTTTAAGGAACACTCATCCACTTTCATATGCATTGCAACACCAGAACAATTACACGAGCCGGATGTTACTAACATATTGAAGGAAGAAGATCTAGCAAGGAAGCAGCAAATTGCATTTGGATTTCTTCATCTATTGTGAAGAAGAGCGGCACGTGCACAAAGAGGGATTTGATCCTGTTCTGCTCTGCGAAACGAAGGGAATGATAGTAAACATAGTTGCACACAAACCTGCCCGCATCGTCAGATGTCATCACATCATAGCCCTTCTTTGCCAAGGCCTTGGTGATCTCCTCCACAGGAAGGGTAGTCTGCAGAAATTTAGGACATTAGACATAATCATATGACAAATGAAAACAGGGATGAATTGTTATGCAACAACCAAAGTTGTCAAACTCGAGAGTTTAAGTAAGCTTGTAAGCTCGACTCGTAGACTCATAAGAGTTTACCTCATATGAAAATAATATTTAAAAAACTGGATAAATGATTAAAACCACTAATAAAATAAAAAATATACTTAAATAGACAAATCATACAATGGAAGATTTATAATAACAAGTTACAATCTAACTATATTCTAGGCCTCAGATTATCAATAAATAATTTTAATCCAAGAGGAATTTATATAACATGGAGTTTTGGAAACTAGGGATTCGTAAACAATTTTAGCATCATTGCAGCAACTCATTCTTGTGCGCAGCAGAAGAGAAATATTAGAGGAAAAGAGGAAGAGGGACATGGAAGAGAGGGGTTTGCAAAGAATAAAGTAATACTGCAAAGACCATGTCATGAGATGCCATCATTTTGACAAAAAATGGAAAATTTCTCCCTTTCTTGCTGAACTGTTGAACTCGGTAGTGAACTCACGAGTTTATCTGAGTTTACTTGAGTTCATCCGAGTTTATTAGAAAACGCGTTTACATGTGATGTAACTTGACTTTGTCATCTAGGACCGTAAACTCGTACAGACAACTAACTCGAGAGTTTTCTTAGAAGGCTTCATGTTGTCTATATGCATACCAATAACTTTGTGCACCTATATATGCCTCCATAAAGAGGCACAAACTGATAAAAAAAAAAAAAATCCTTCATACCTCATTAGTTAAAGTTTCGACAAATGAGAGGATAAAGTTTAGTGCTAGAATCCAAAAGATAATTGAAAAGCCTGCTAAATGATACTTAGAATAGTATGCTGCCCCTTTAAATACTTGCACGGATACAAAATAAATGCTATTCTATGTGAAAAGCCAATTTCAACATTACTACATTAGAACTAAACACTAGCGCATTTGAATTGGCGATGAACACACAATCCAAAGCACGACAACCCCACAAGCTAAACTTTGTAGTTTCTCCCCATAAGTGATTATGGGGATTCTTACCGCAAGAATACTAGTTAAGGAAAGTAAATGTGCGAAAAATCAGTGATCCAATTTACCTCCCGTGTTCGTGAAATAGCACCATCTGAAGGAACAATGGGGACTTTCTGCAACATACAAATTTTTAAAATTTCAGTAATAGAACAACATCAAGATCAAGTCTAAAAGTTTGATGAAAGCATATTTAGAATGCACCCATTATTCCAATCTAACCTGGGGCTTCCATCCCATTTCATCAGGGCAACGAAAAGTGGCCTCATTGACAGCTTGGCGCTCTATAGCAAACCTTGTCGCACCACTGTTAACGCCAAAATGCAGCTGAACAAAGATGATCATAACTCAGAAGCAGCAACAACTTAAGATTCATGAATTTAGAAATGAAAATATAATCAAATGTAGCTTATTCCAGTAATCTAGTCAACTGGTCACCTCCTCACCATTCTCTCTAAAGGTTCTTATCCCTAAGACACGATCTTAATATTGCTCACCATTCAATGTTAACCATTTTAGTTCCGCTCTAGTTACGGTTTACGTACTAAGAAAGAAAGTCCATAAGAAATTCAATGTGGTTCTATACTAATATCTTTAAAGAAATTTCAGTTCACACTATCTTAAAATATTAAGATACTTTTAATTACATAATAGCTTTCAAGGGGACTATTTTCATGTTATCTTTGGTTTTTTATTAGCTGTGACTACAGATACTAGTTTTGTGTAAAGATTGTACTCGATAAGCAATTCAACCTAAAATATAAAATTCAAGGAAAGGTGTAAACTTGATCTGATTCCATGAACTCAAGCCAACCTACACATCAAGTATATGAGGAACTCACCCAGATAACTCTGTTGGAACTTGAAGATTCAGATTCCTTGGCAGCAGTAATGGCAGATTGCAATGTCTGGTACAGGGGAACAAGTGCTCCTTGACCAGCAGTCTCAAGAATGGTGCAGCTCCCAATGACTAAACCTTTTGGTAAACCCTTCTTCTTCACATACTCTGTCAAATTGCGGACAATCGCCTCCGTCGGATTCTCCGAAACTCCATGGAATTTCTTGAAACCTGTTACATGAACTGTTGTTACAGCTGCTGCAGGACCTTCAGACCCCATCTGCCGATGATGGTCTGTAGATATTTACAGCTTCAACAAAAAAGTTTTCTCTGAATACCTGCATTAAATTATGAGCCAATTTGAGTAAAGAGGTACAAAAAATTAAAAATTGAACCGTTTTCCTATATGAAAAATCATACACAAAAGAAATCACATCATGTTCCTAAATCATCTCTTCTGAACAAGCTATGATTTAAGGTCTTGACATAATCTTGCAACCAAATCTAAGGTTTGGATAACAATTGAAGAGAGCCCAGTTTCAATAGTGACAAAAAGGAAGATAATTGGGAATCAAACAAGGACAATCACACACATATGACTTTTCAACGCGTTTGAGAGAGAGAGAGAGAGAAAGAGAGAAATCATGGTCTATGAGGAGGCAGAACAGAAGTACAGAACACATGGGTTTAAGTAGTTATGGTTGAATTATAGTACGCCCAGAAAAACAACCTTAAACCAAAACATGATCATCACACAGGGAAGTGATCAAATTCACAGGAATATTACCTCGGAACAAAAAAACATCATAATTAAGATTAAGCATGTGTTGTGTTGGGAGAATTGAGAAGGAAAAAAAAAAAAAAGCTGAATTTTAGAGAGAGACTTTCGTTACCAGGAATATTAACAATCTTCAACCTTCAATAAAAGAGATGACACATCCTCCACTCGTCTTATCTACTCAAAGCTAATTAACTGGTGTAGATTCCGATTAGATTTAGAGAAAAGAGAGAGAGAACGCAAGAATATTTTATAAATAGTAAACATAAAATATAAGAAATGCCAAAATAATAGTGGAGAGAGTTACCTGCGAGTCACTTTCAATAAAACAAAGCAAAACGTCATATAAATGGATTACTATCATGCCATATCAAGTTATAATCAAGTTATAATAATATAGAGTAGTAATTATCACATAATAAACTCTCCTCCGTCTTTTAAAAAAATTTACATATATATATATATAACACACGTGTTCTTCCTGAATTGAGATTGATGATGCCTCTTCGTCTCCGGTGGTGGTGTGTGGCCTTGTAAGGCTTTTCCGACACGATGGAACTACGTTGTCACAAGAAATGAGGTTCCTAGGGGTGTTCATCGGTTCAGATCGATCTGATGCAACCGACGAACCAATTAAGTTGGATCAGTTTTTTCTGTATTTGGTTTAAAGCCAAACCAAACTGATGAAAATAGATGAAGATTCGTTTGGTTCACGATTCGAAAAATTAAAAACCGAAGAATCGAAAATCGAACCGATGGTATATATATTTATTAAAAAAATGCAATATAAAAAATACTTATTTGAGCGTGATGTTGTGGGGAGCATTATTGTATTTATTTATTTTATTGCGTTTTGGGAGTAAAAAGAATCAAAGAAGGTTAAGTGTTAACCCTAGCCGTTCCTATTCTTATTCTGCAATCCTCTTCATCACTTCATCGTTCCACCACCGCTTCAGTTCTGCACTTAATCATTCCACATTTCATCGTTCCACACTTCCACCACTGCTCTCCATCGTGGTTCGTCGATCATCATCATCATTACGGGCTCGCAGCTCATCATCATCGCTTCGTTGTGCTCACTGCTCATCATCAATCATCATCGCGGCTCATCATCTTCGCAGTTCATCATCATCGTTATTCTCATCATAAATCATCATTGTGGATCATCATCATCCTCGACATCGCCGTTGTTTATTGGTAAGTAATATCCTCCACTCACATCACCGCTGCTCATAAGTGATTATGGATTTGCAATTAAGCTATTATTAAGTGAGCTATGGATTTGCAATTTTGCTACATGATAATTTGTGAAACCGATGAATCGAACCGATCCAAATCGTTCTTCATTGGTTCGGTTCGATTCAGTTCGGCTTTGGAAATTTATTTGTTAAAAATCGTACCAAACCGAACTAATGAAGTTTGATTGGATCAGTTCCTAGTTTCACCTAGAACCAAACCAAACCACGTACACCCCTAGAGGTACCTACAAAGGCACACTAAAGTTCAGGTCCCCGAGAGAGCCAAGAGAGAGAATCTCCAAGTCACAGAAGAACTATGAGTTAACAAAACAAGTAATGCTAATGTAAATGAACAACCAAATATGTATTTATAGAAATGGTCGTCCCAAAGGTTTCAGCATAGAAAAAGATCACCCCATAGGTAAAAAAAATGCAATTTTAAATAGTCTGTTAGACACCTCGCGCTTTTGCGCGAACTCAATGAAGAATCAAGCGCAAATCTCGCGCAAGAAATTCCAACGGCTGTATCGTTGGTGCGTTTGCGCGAGCTTAATGAGAGATTTTGCACAGATCCGGCATAGAAGATTCCAGCATGCCAACAACTTCCGTAAATTCTCTCTTTCTTCCTTTATTTGCTCCTTGTTTCCACATCTTCTCATGAAATAAAA
Source organism: Acmispon strigosus (assembly GCA_030819835.1). Lineage (NCBI taxonomy): Eukaryota > Viridiplantae > Streptophyta > Magnoliopsida > Fabales > Fabaceae > Acmispon > Acmispon strigosus. The sequence continues at coordinate 64,911,423 of JAUAMA010000003.1, read as the reverse complement.
ATAAAAATAAAATAAAATCATTAGATAATAATCAAAGAAAATAATTAGAAGATAAAAAATGAGATAAAATAAACTTATTTAATCCTAAATTAAAGCAACTAAATCCTTATAAAAATAAATAAAAGATAAAACTAATTCAAATCATAATAAAATCTAGAAAAATAATATAAAAATTATAAAAATCAATAAAATATATTTTAAGTAGCAAAGTGCATGAAATAAACCTAGTGTCCTAAAATGACCAAAATAACCTAAAGTATATATTAAACTATATGAAAAATATATAGAAAAATAGTCTTGAATCCCGAGTCATCATACAACTAGTCATAAGTTTTGAATTTAATTCTAACATCCCATAACTTGAGGATTTGAATCCTTATGTTCATTAAAATCCCTATTTGTTTGTGAACAACCCTAATCAAAGAGATCATCTAACCCTCTTGGTTGATGCTCGCATAACACTAATCCACTTGCACCATTAGCTGGCCATGCATACTAAGTGCTTCTCGCTTGTCGTTCTTGGTAGCAATGTCCTAGTCCTTGCTTTTTTCTTTTTTATGTCCGTTCAACATTTTTTTTGGGTTGTGGAGCTTACTTTATGGATTTATCATTGGGCATTTGAACCAATGAAAATGTTTATATAAATTAAGTAAAAAAGATGTTGTAAGTATCTTCAATCCAGGTTAAGCTCGGATAGGCAAAAGCAAATTTTGTAAGTACATGAGCAACCATTAAGATCACTTCTCCTAGTGTGGCTTATTCAGATACATCTATTACTTATAATCTTAGATTCTTTGATAATCATGTAAAAAGGAGTAGGGAAGTCAGAGTCCTTTATGAATGCAGATCATGTCTCTTTCTACTGGGAGAGACAGAAGGTGATGGAGAAGATCTTCGTCAATAGATTTGATCTGGCCCTATTTGACCCAATCCAAAACTAAGAATGGTTGGCATGGGATTGTTCCTCTGTATGTCTATCCTCTGTCTCTGACATTTCAAATGCTTCCCAAAAAACATTTTATAATTTGTGTATGTGCATTGATCAAACAAAAAGACTTCAATGCATCACTAAGTACATAAATCAATTACCATTAGATAGTTCTAACTAAAACAAAGATATAGGGTTCGAGTCCCTGTTTGGATTGATTTTATCGGTTAAAATGACTCAAATAATTTATAAAAAAACACTTTTCTGATAAGTTTATTTAAATATAAATCACAAAACTTTTAATTCACATTTACAATACTTAATTTTAGTAGAATCAATTTATTCAGAATAAATTATGCAAATGCTGATCGACAAACACATTTAAACATTGATAATCATTTCAACTTAAAAACCCTTAATCTTCTTAAACATTGTCCATTTGCTTCGTGACACCCTATAGCGTTCATACTTGACTAAACATTTATTTAGTACCACTATATATACATGTCCACCAAACACTACCAAAAAATGTGATTCCATTCCCTTTGTGCAAATATAAATGTCAGTGGTCATCTTCATACCATGGTGATTGCTACTACCCATCTGTTCCTCAAAAGTCCATTTACTAATGGAAAAGTCTACTTTAGTGAATTTTAATTATAATTTTTAAAGATGACCATAATTTAAACTTGACTTAACTCACAATACTAAATCAACAAAATAAGGGGAAAAAAGAAGAATTATTCTTTGCTTTTCGCTAGAATCCAGGTGCTTCGACAACAAATCTATTACATATATACACTACAGTAATGAATAATTATGTATTGTCTCACCAACACATGCAAGGATGCTTCAAGAATAAAAGAAAACCAGATGAATGTGATAATGAAGACAGAGATGTGCTATCTCATTGGCTGTATTCTCATAAAATTAATTAGGTCTTGAATTAATTTTCCCTGATATGACAAATCTTTATTATGGGGTCGATCTCCATCTCCATGATGATGACCTACCTAATGTATTCCTCTCACAAATCCATCTTTCCATAAGATGCCGTGTTAGTTGTGGTTTTGATATTTTTATACGCATAAACATCCATTCACACTTCTATTCAAACTTCACCTTAAAGATATAATTTCGAGATATAATGAGTGATTTGATAGAAAAAGATGAAAGTAATAGGTAAAAAGAGTGAAAATAAGATGAAAGAGAAAGTGGAGTGTGAATGTATAATTATTCATTTTTATACACTCTCACTCTCATTTTACTTGCATCTTTCTGTCTATTTCTTTCTTCTTCACATCATCGGTTCCCTATCTCGATCATTAATATTTCTCTTTTCTTCTTATCTCTTATTTTATATATTTAGGTAATATCAACCATCATTCATAAGTCATAACCTACAACATACGGTGTATGTTTTTTTTTTACATTGATGCAAATACAAACATGATTTTATATATTTTAGAGTGCGTTTGTTTCAGTTTATTTTTAGAAAAAATACTTTTTTAATGAAAATACCATTTTTTTAAATTTTAAAAGGTTTGTTTCAGCTTTTTAAAAAATCATTTTAAAAACAGCTGAAAACAAATTATTTGGAAAAGCAACTTTAATTAGTTTATCATAATATTTATTATGATACATTATTACATATGAGAGAGAAAATAAAAAAATTGATTTTAATTAGTATAACCAAACACAAATCAGCTTATGTTTTTTTTTTTAATTTCTAAAAATTAATTTTTTTAGACTACAAAAAATTATTATTTTTTAATTTGAAACAAACCATTCTTAAATGTAAAGTTAATTAAAATTCGACGAATAAAACTATGTTTTAATACAAATTTGAGTTCAACTTGGACTTGCTTTGACTTGGATGGAAATCTATACATAACACATTTTCTTGGGTAACATGCTTTGGAGCAGTTTTTTATTAAATTATTTTCACAATTTCAATTTAGATTTGATAAAAATTAAAATCTCTCCTCAAAACTAAAGTGAGGCTTTTAGAAATCAAAGAAACTAGATCTAAAGGTGCAATCTACAACTTACCATTGCGGCCAACAACCTATTGAGTTGCTTTCAAGTATGTGCTAGACACACATCTAAACACGTTGAAAATATGGGTGGGAAATATTACGCTATGGGATGACGCAACATATGCATTCACGGAATATTGTGCTCCAACTTTACCACGCTACCCTTGCCTTCCTCAAGCCTAATCCTTGCACATTTTTGTGACCAACGTGGCTATTCTTGTCAATCTAAAACACCGTCGGTAAATAACAAGAAAAAAAAAATGCGGTATTTAAAGGGTGTATATATTGTTGGTGGTTCGACAATCATAAAACCACGTGGTGGCTATGCTACTTTCTGCATCAATCAACACGGTTTTGGGGCAATGAATTTGGTCCCGAATTTGTTGACTATATATATCAGCTATAATTACTGCATTGCATTGAATATATTCGATTCTGAAATTGTGAATTGAAACTGAGGAATATGGAAGGAGATAGAAGGAAGAGGAAATTAGAGAATGAAAAAGAAGAAGAAGAAGAAGAAAGTGAAGAGCAGCAGATGGAGAAGTTCTTTGCCTTGATAGAGAGCACCAAAGAGGTTCGCGATCGCGTCTCTAGAGAGAAGAAGGAAGAGAAGGAAAAGGGTGTTTGGAACCCAACGTTTCAACCAGAAGATTTCCTTAACGAGCAAGAGTTGGCCAGGATTAATAAGATTTCACATTCACCGGCTGCTGCAGCTTCTTCAGGGGAAGAAGAGAAAAAGGGATCATCATCAGAAGCAACTGAGGCTCAAGATGATCCAAATAAACAGAAAGCAGTTGTTAATTTAGACTTGACACTTTCTTTATAACATGTAATGGATTAATTGGTAACGATTTGCAGATCAATTTGGCTTATTCCTTCGATTTTGCTTTGGTGTTTCTTGATTGAAAACATGTAGAGTGTATGTATTTGGATAGGCACCCCAAATCAAATCTTAACATTGAATGATTATAAGTTTGTAAAATTTACTTTCAATTAAGTAAATTATGTTCCCGTGGGGATTGGTTGTGCCACTTACAAAGGGATTGCATTACACCATCATGGGTGTAATGCAATTACAAATTTCCCTACATTTCTTCTCTATAAAACTTTCCTCCTGCTTTTAATATACTTTTCTTAATTACTTCTCCTTCTTCTTTCCTATGTGCCACATTCCCGGTGAAGTTTTCCAAAATGACCACTAGTATTTTTGGCGAGTCCAAGCATTTTAACTTGCTTTTCTACCATTAGTTCTTCTTATGAATGTACTCTGTTGGCTCCTTTCTTCTCATATATTGTTTTACTAGTTACTACCCATCTTCCTCTCCTTTCTCTTCCATTTGCTAAAGTTGAGATGAGATGATGGAGATTTATTATGTAGAGGACGTCGATGGTAACTTTGTGGCATTGTTTCACGAGAGGCTACCATCGTGTGGTGACTTACAAAACGTTTGATAGTCCAAATTGTAGGTTTGAGTTGAGGAGAAAGATAAGGGTCGAAGATTGTTTTTGGCCCACTGATCGTGCTAAAGTCAGTGGAAGTTTCTTTATTACATTGGCTATATTTGAGAAGTGTAGGCATAGGAGACTGGCCTAGAATTCAGCTATGATTAGAGCTGATGAACTCTTTAGTAGATTTTTCATCGGATTTCAACATAGATGTTAATTATTCCTTGACCCCTTCTCTCTCTGTAAGTAATTATTGATCTAATATAGCCAGCACGCACTATATATATATATATGTTAGTTCAATACCCACATATTAATGCAGCTTCATTGAGTCAACTATGTGAAAATAAAATATTGCCCCTTATATTTGTTTCTTGTCATATGCTTCCAATTAAATGACCAAAAAATGCAGGTAAAATAGGACTTGGAGTGCTGCGCCATCTAAAATTAACTATCACATAACCGTTTAGTTAGGTAGTTAAGTATCGATTGTAATATTACATCATTGCACTACCTTTTGTTCTCTCTTACATTCTACCTCAATTACAACAATGCAGATGTACGGTTACTATATTGACCGTTGGCAAGATGATCCATTACAAGTAAAAGAAGTGTAAGACACGTTGTAAAATCTTATTTCATATTCCCAAACATTAGGCCGAGCTCTAAACAACAATGGTTGTTTTTGTCACTAGCTTGTACATAGGATCTTTAGAGTTTAAGGTTTATGGTTTATTTCCATTACCTAACATTGACTATCTTATTGACAATTTCTCATGGTACAATCTGATCTGATCTTTTATAAATGCTTATTTAAGATAAAATCAAACTCTCGCATACTAGAGGACTGAGAAAAAATAGCCTCTGCCAGCAACAAATTAAGGCATCTTCAGCTAAAAGTAATGCCTTTCAACAAATTGAAGGACATATGGGGAACCTATAATGGATGATGACCAAAGTATTTCATGAACAAATAGACTGAAATCTAGATGTGTAGATAGAATTGAGTTGTTACTCGGTTCAGATTGATATGATAAATCCGATGATCAAAATCAAGCTAATGCAATTGTTTCGAATTTGTATTATTAATCATTTCATTTTACATTAAATAAGAACCAAATTAATTATATTCAATTTATTTCGCGTATATATTTTTCAGCCCGAACTAGTTATTTTATTTTTAAAATATTTAACATTTATATTTATAAATTTTTTTAAAAATTATTTATAATTATTTATTTTAAAAAAAATAGTTTTGACTTTACCATCTTAGTTATCAAGGGTCTTTAGGTGTATTTATTATCCAATTTAAGTACATTTTTTATATAAAAATGACTAATGATTTACAAAAAGTTATAGTTATGAGATTGCAAATTACAATTGTACTAATGATAAAAGAAAATATACATAGAATCAACAACATATGAGATTACAAATAGAAAAAGAGACACCACAGCAAAAGAAAAGACACATGCATGGAAGAAAGACGCAAGTTAGGACTATGCAGTTTTGCTTCTACGAAATATTAAGTGTGGTGAAAGCAGAAGCTAGAAATCAGCCATACACGAATAAACCCACCATAGTTTCACCTGATGTTGTAAAGGGTGGTGACACCCGTGAGCATTGATGTAAAGAGTGGTGACTCCGGTGAGTAGTGAAATTCGCAATGACCATGCGATTGTAAAAAAAAGGAACCAGTCGATAACCATAACAACTCAACCATCCAAACCGAAATTGAAAATGAAAATCTAAAAAAATTGAAAGAAGAGAATTTTACCAAAGATCACATTTTAGCTCTTGCTTGTATTCAAGTTTAACAAGACGAGCATACCAATAATGAAGTGAAGCATCATCACTTGTGACCACATGAGATGGGAGTGTCGACGGAGGCGGTAGATGTTATATAGCAATGACAGAGGCAGGTGGGGGCGGTGACATAGGCGGCAGATGCGGCGAGCACTGCAAGGGTGACAAAGGTAGCGGGCGCGAGGATGCAATGACTAAGGGAAGTGGGGCGGTGGTAGAGAGGTAAGGGTGAGGAATTGAAAGTGTAAGGGTTTGAGGAGGAGAGGTGGGATAAGAGGGAGTGGGGAGAGGAATATTGAGGCAGGGGAGGTGATGGTGGTGATGGAGGCGGCAGATGCAACGGGCGCTGCAGGGGCGACATAGTTAGCGAGATAAGGACACAGGTTTGCGTCGCAGCGATAACAGAGGGAGTGAGGGTGATGTCAGAGAGGTAGGAATGCGAGATTGAAAGTGTGAGGGATCAAGGGGAGAGGTGGAGGAAGGATGAGTGTTGAGGACAAGGGTGAAAGACAGAGAGGAGGGAGGCGGACAGGGTGGGGGGAAGCAGAGAGGTGGGGTTGAGGGGGAGATGTGCAGGAGGGGGAGAGAAGTGGGGTTGAGGGCAGAGAAGTGGGTGCGGGGACAGGTGTGACGTGTGGAGGGAGGTCTGATAGGGAGGAGTCGTGGGAAGTAAAGGTGGCGACTGTGCTTTTCGCGGGTGGGGGTTTGTGACGTAGGTTTAGGATATGGATTGAGTGGGGAAGGGGGCGTATGGGGCTTATAAGGACGATGGACGGAGAAACCATCGAATATTAGCGTTGGCCCGACTGATGTATATTGTGGACCTACGAGATGGGTCAGACCAATTCAACTTAGCGTCAGTCCTAATTGACACTAAGTTGGCAGGTGGAATTAACTTTGATCCTGAACCGCCTCTAATTGACATTGGGAGGATGTTAATTTGGTCGGTGGTTTTAGTGTCCGCCGCGACTGATGCTAATAAAAGACTAGCCAACACTATCTTTAACTGTGAAATTGTTTTCATCTGATGCTTTGTGTCAGCTTTAATCGGTTGAGCTGACCCTAAAAGCGAAAATTAGCGTCGGCGTCGGGGCTAACACTTATATTTGACACTAAAATCGACTTATCTTGTACTAGTCCCGAATAGAATAATCACCCCAATTTCTCTTAGGGAAGGTCAAAGAAATCTAAGGTCCTCTATACCCCTTTCTCAACCTTTCCAATGAAGTTCATCATTTCAAAACCAAGGCCAACATTCAAGTGGCTCAAGTAGTCGGTTGAGCAATTTGGTGAGTGTGCTAAAGAAGTTCACCTTGCAAACTAACTCATTCATGGAGAAAACTTCAAGTTTTGTGGATGAGACTAGATCAAATTTCAAGAATCAAGAAGCTTCAATTAAGAATGTTGAGAATCAAATTTGGTATCTCCTAGTAACTAATGCAGAGACCCCAAGGCACTTTCCCAAGTGTCACGATTCTGATGTGAATGAGCAATGCAAGACAATAAGTTTGAGAAGTGGAAAAATCATGGAGGAACCTAAAATGAAGGAGGTTTTAGAAGAAGAAAGCTGGGAGAAAAATATGAAGTTGTAGAGTAAAAAGAAGTGAAAATAAGAGAAGAATGATGAAGCCAAAGAAAAAGAAGAAAATCAAGGGGAATGAGAACGAAGAGCCAAACTTGAGTGAGAAATTTGACAAGATCCCTTTCCCTAATAAAGTTAAGAATAAGGATAAAAAATACTAATTTGCAAGATTTATTAGTATTTTTAATAAGCTCCACATCGACATCCATTTTGTCGAGGTATTAGAGCAAATGCCTATGTATGTCAAATTTTTAAGGACATTATTTCAAATATATTTTATTGACCTAAACACAAAGGGGCGAGGACAATGACGAGATAAAAATGCCCACCTCAAACACATCCCGATATAATAATTATATAACTTAAATTAGAATATCAAGTTAACAATAAATTTAAACTCTTATAACTCACTAAAATATGATATAATTCTTAGGTTTCTTGTACTTTTAAGATTTTTTTTTATGTAATTGTTTTCATAATTTTGAGCTGGGTAGGACCACTATAAGTGATCAAGCTCTCCCATTATGTTTATCTTATAAATTATTTGAATTGAAATGTGTTTTTACATGGTTTATTTAAAAATATATATGAGTGAATAAGATTAAGGAAAAATATTAAAAAAATTAAGTGAACATGATCTGCGGATTTCCCTAAATGCAATATGATACGGCTGGGGGATCATTACAACACTTTTCAAACTCGCACCTGAATCCACCTCTGTTTATCACCCTCTCACACCCAATTTGGACATATGGAACGTCTAAATCACAAACTTTCATCTTTATCAAAATGCTCTTATCCCATCTTGGAATATATACGTGGCTAAATTAATTTTATCAATTTTCTAATATAATCTATGAAGTAGATTGACTTTATTTTATTTTTCAAGAACAACGACAGGTCCTTGAACCTCAAACTTTAACCGTGACCCAACAATCGATTTTGAATTGGATCTAGTACCATCTTAGAATTTATGTTAGGTTTAGCCTAAAAGCTAGTTCATGAGTGAGAATTGTTCTTGCTCCGATCGGCCCAAAATGTCAAACGACCAATAGCACCTCAGTTAGCCCAAAGATCTCGCAACTAAGTGAGAAGTGAGAACCACATAGGCGAAGGAAATGACTTAGCCAATGAGCATCTCATCGGGTGAATGTCAATTAGCCATATGATAACATACTTACTCACGATCACATGACGTTGCCTCTAGCAACGATAATCTCGGAAGATTATCTACAAGACTTCTTAATTACTTGTCGAGCCTATAAATACATGTGTTATCGTTCATTTACATTAAGCATTGCTCATTGTGCTAAACTCTGAGTTCTTCTAGACTCTAAAATTCTCTATGTGCTCTCGTATTGATTTGAGCGTCGGAGTGTTTTCTATAAGTACACTGACCGTAGTGCTTATGCAACTCCATCATGCAAGCTAAGTCGTTCAAAACCTTACACCACCCAAAAAATAAAGAGATCTGAAAGATCTCATTTCAAAACCATCGGTCTTGCCTTTTTATAAGGATTTTTTTAGTTGGATATCTAATCATTGTGAGACATTAATAAACTAGTACTCGGAAGGGGGAGTCTGGGGCTCAAGATCACGAGTTTACTAAGTTTTGTGTTATGTGAAGAATATAAAAATAAATGTTTCTAGAGTGCAACGTGTGCACTGGGGGGTCTCAATCTCTTTCTATTAGAGACCTTGTTAGGGGTCACCATCATCTAATTTTATTTTTGGCACATCTAGCCTCTTGATTTTGACGTCTAAGCATGAACCAGGGAATGTAGATTCCAAGGGCTATGTCCTAAATAATTACCCAATTGAGAATTGAGATGATCCCAATTCTAGTTTTTACTGACATAAGCATAGCTGGAAATAACAAATTTGGTTGCTTCCAAGTGTAGGCTAATGCAGCCAAAGCTTTCAAGGCTAAGACCCAAAACTGAAACCGTTTTTCTTCCATGTGAGTTTTGTAAGAACAATTCCAGAAGTTGATCGTAAGTTTAATAGTCTCTTTACTTTTCATCTTTTTTTATATTAGACATTGGGGTAATCTAAATCACTTGTGAAGGTGATTAACTTAAATTCATTCTTGTTGACCAGTAAGATTATTTATAAAAATGAAAAATTATAAAATTTCTTATTCACTTATGTGAGGTTATTCTATAAGAAAATGGAGGATTAGTGGCGGTAGACTAGCGACGGTTCATTACTATGATACCTTTATAAAAATGAAGGGTTAAATATCTTTAAGTTTATTACTTAAAATATTAAAATTAAATTATAAAAATTTGTTACAGAAGATAATATGTACATCAAAGGGAAAAAAGTACGGAACATCTTCATTTTAATGGATCGAAGAAATATTTTCCCCTTTCTCTCTTTTTCTTTGAAATCAAATGAGAGAAAGATATTATTTCATTCTGTTTAGTTCAATTTTGATGAGTGTAAATAAGTTTTACATATGCATCAAATCAGAATCCATCAATTTGTCATATTATAATTAAAATTGAATTTAAAAATATGTGATTGGATGCATGACTAAAACTCTTTACACTGCATTAAATTTAAATTTTTTACTGCACTCTCCCATTTTCTCTTGAAACAAGTAGGTGTATCATTAATTTTCTTTCTAATTCAAACGTAATTTATTACAAACACTATTCCTTTACACATGCACTTAAAACTTATTCTAATAAAAGTAGTATATATTTTAATTAATAATATTATATAACCAATTAATTATAGAAATTTGACTTAAATTTGACGATATATATTATTATGTTACTTTTTGGTTACAATTATTAATATGTTATTTAATATACTTTAATAAATTAAACACATACTTATAGATTAACAATTACACCATCCATTCATATTTATAGCACTCTCTTAGATTAATTATGCTTATTAAGAAAAAATGTAATGAGGTTGACTAATGTATTGGTTTTAAAAAATTAAACAATCTTTAATATTTACCCTTATTTAATGTTTTGAGGAGTGTGAAAATGAATTAGTTATATGTACTAATCAAAACTTTAGAATTATAAAAGTTAAATAAATACAAACGTATATATGGAAGAAAATAATAAATATTTCTAAAATTTGATAAGCATCTTATATTATAAAGAAACATTAAATATGTCTTTAAAGTGTCTTATAAATAAAAACGGAAGGAGTAGTAAATACCGAATAATTAACTCATTAAAATCATGATAAATCTTATGAAAGAAATAATGTACTCATAAATAACAGCCGGTAACCATGAGACTAATTACTCGAAACTCGAAAATCACATTAAGTATAACTCATTAATTGAACTCTAGACGAGATACTTAAGAAGCGGGGCTATCTAACAACAATGCTAAACGTGGTAATATTCTCATAAATAATGTGTATAATAACCACTCAAATTAATCAACTAATGACGACAGAGCAATTCTATGGAGTGGCGCAATTTAATTGAAGTTTGTTTTTATTTGTAAAAATGTATGTTAAATTATTGAATAGGATTATGTAGGATGAGAATCATATATATCATTTCAACACTCAAATGAAAGAGGTAAAATTAGGATTCTAATTATAGGATTGCTGAGACGAGTCCGTAACCGCGCAAGTGTTTTCAAGAAATTTAAAAGAAAAAGTGTACCAAGGAATAATCAGGTTCCATTTTTTTAATATATCACTATAACAAACATGATGATGATATCTTGCTTATGAAATTAGACTTTCTCCAGCCAATAATTAAAAGCAATGTATAGCTTGCTAAAATTTGTGCAAATGTCATTTCTGTTTTTGTTTTTTTGTCTTTCGTTGGAAATCACTTGGTGCTTTCAGAATTTCCAAGTAACCAGATTCTTATGTTTCCAACCATGCCCATATCAGCAAAAACAATAAATGGGACCCACATCAATGACCTCTACACGCAGATTGATGACAAGTGACATTCACCATTAGTGTTATGATAAGTATGATTATTAAAACAAACCAAATTAATTTATGATTAATAGTTAATTGACGCTTTAAATTCACTCACCCTTTAGTGAAATGTGAAGAAAATAGAGAAAAATGAGTAATATGATAAATGATTTGATAAGAAGTATAAAAAGATAAAAGGAAAAAATGTGTTGAAATAAGATTGAAGAAAAAATAATGTGTAAATAAATTATTATTCTTAATTTAATGAGTTTAATTTCTATGGAGTTCACATAGTTAAATTTATCATTTTACCATCTCATAATTAAATTTTGATTTAAAATAGTTAAATAGAAATGGATAGATGTGGTTGTATACATGTATAAAACTTTCTATATTGTTCAATACACATAAGATAAATATTTAATTGCGAAAAATGTACAAGAGTGTAAAGTTTTCTACAATGTCAACTAATCAATTTTTAAGGATGCATCACATCAACTAGTTAAATGAAATAAAAAATTAAATTTTTGACACCTTTATAATTTGATTAGTTGATTGTGTAAAATATTTCTTCAGAGCCAATGCCTAGAAATTGGTCTCCTTTAAGAATCATTGTTATTAAGTGTTTTTAACTTTATTTAGTATACTACCGAGGGTGTAGGTCAACTTACATAAAGTTGTTCTACCTTAAGCAAATGTATCGGGTTCACGTTCTTCTGGATGTAGAAACAATGAAATTTTTTACATGTGACTTAAAATTAAAAAAATTGTATTTGGAAAGTAATAATATATGAAGATGAAAATACAAATCTGGTAATAATATAATCACACTAAAATAAAAGTTAATTTGTTTTAAACGTAGTGTGTCCGACTTTAACACTAAATTTCACTCTTTAGCGTCAATAATAAAAAAAGATTGAAATTTCCGCTAACCAATAATTTGGCAAGATTTGAAATTTTTTATGGCCAACACTTCCGGACCTTGTGAGACCTTGTACTCACACTTCCTCCTCTATTTTATTCTTCTTTTCCTCATGTTTCTATAAATTATGAGTAGTGATAGTTTTAATAACCTTCTTTTATTGCGGATAAGAATGTTTCTGTTATGTATAAAATTTTCATAAAAGTGACATTTTTATGCATAATAAAATAAGTGTTTTTATGTAAAACAAATCATTTACCGACGATCAAAACCAATAGTTACCAATAGAATTGATGAAATAAGTTACAGACGAGCCCAATCGTACTGTTTTTTGGCTTTCAATTGACTGTAGGTAAAATTGTATTACCAATGGTTTTTCATGGTTACCGACTAGTGGCGCTATTACTCTTGTAGTGTTTAACGTTCACATGTTGATTTTTATTTTTTTTAAAAAGTCTTATCAAAGCTAATCCAAAGCTTTGTTCTCAAGTACTTAATCAAATAGTGTTTAACGTTCACATGTTGATTTTTATTTTTTTTAAAAAGTCTTATCAAAGCTAATCCAAAGCTTTGTTCTCAAGTACTTAATCAAATGATTAAGATTCATGTCTTTGACTATGTATAAATATATATAGTGTGGATGTGTGTCAAGGGTTCATGGTGAGAAGTTATTAGCAAAACATTGTCTTAAAATCAAACATATATAAACAAGGGTCTCCTTGTGTTTCTTTCTTGGTTTTCTTTCAAATTAGGAATCGTTAGCACAAAAAAATATACAATACTCTTGCATTAAGTACAACCTTATTCAAACAATGGCATATGTCTTATGAATAATCAACTTTTATTTTTTTTCATATTTTTAAAATTTTAAAATATAAGAAAACTAAATGCTTAGAGAGAACAAACATTTTGTCTTCGGTATTAGGTAGTTTTGAAAATCACTATGTATTTCGGAATAAATACTCATGTATATTAAGAAATAAAAGTAATAGATGTGATATATAATATAAAGAGAAAAATGGGGAATAAAATAAGTATATATGAAATGTCTACCAACTGAAAGTTAGACTTTCTGCGATGCGGTCACGAATCCTAAATTCAGTAAAATCATAGCTTATAGCCCATGGGTCAAATCACACGGTTTTGATTTAATCACATGTATAGTTAACTATTCAAATCTTAATCATTGAATCTTGATCCGACGGTAAGGAATTTCTAACCGTAGCGAACGCAGGAACTCCCGAGTGCAGGGAATTTGGATTCCTACCAACTGTTTGGTTGTGTACGTGTGGTAACTGTATGAGCATATTGTCTGTTACTTGATAGATGCACGATTTCCCATAGTTATGGTTTGTTCAACACACACACGTATCTCTCTTTGTCCAGCTATGTTATCCCATCCCACTAGCTCTATAAAACTGCTTCTCTCAAAAGGTATCTCCTACACCTACAACTACAACTACAATTACACGCACGAATCATCACATTTCACTTCTCATCATCGATCATTTGTCCAGTTTCGTCGTCCCTTCTCTATAAAACAAAAACAGACCCTGCATCCAAATTCCAAAGACAGAGAGAGAGAGAGCGCAAGCAGTGCAGAAAGAAAGAAAGAACATTTAATTTGGAGAGATTAAGAATGGGGATGAGCAGTGTTGTTCCATTCATAGCCATGGTGATAGTGCAAATTAGCTATGCAGGGATGAATATTACTTCAAAGCTAGCAATAGAATCTGGCATGCACCCTCTTGTCCTTGTTGCTTATCGACAAATCTTTGCGACTCTCTCCCTTGCTCCCTTCGCTTTTTGGTTCGAACGGTAATAATATATACATTTTATCAATAGATTCTTCATCATGCTCTTAATTTTGCTCTTCTTTTATTTCATATCACCCTGCTCTTGCTTCCTAAGGATCCATATCAAGGGAATATGACAAATTTTGAAAACTTGAAGATGATATTAGAATAATTTTGATAAAGATGTTGTTGATCTATTAATAGTAGTAGTAATAGTAGAAACTGTGTTACAAGAATTCTGAATTTAGCTTTGAAACAATCTTTTTTAGAGTGTAAAATTTGATAAAAATTTAACAGTCGAGATTTAAAGAACTTATATAATACTTTATGGGTTCCTGCTCGTAAGTCAATTTTACCTCATTCATACGGATTAAGAAAATTGGTTAATGGTAATTGTTTTCAAATCTATAAAAAGTTATGTCAAAATTCCTAATTTACCCCTATTTACCCCTATTTGAAAACTAAAATAATTTAATGGCAAGTGTTATATATATAATTGAATAAGGATTAAGGAGTATTAATGTTAAGGGCAAACTTAGAATTTTATTTTTAATTTGATTCATAAATATTTAAAAGTGACTTATATTAAGTGACATGACTTATAAATAAAAATAAATTACATATATAAGTATATGATTACAATCTAGTTACTGCATTTTTCAATTAATAATTGTTATACTCAAATGCAACGACTCTTGGCAATAACTAATCAACAATGATTCATAAACATATTAACAGTGCAGACACTCATAAACAACTTCATTTTTCTATCTCTTTTTTATCATATCAATCATATATCACATTCGCTACTTATTTCTATTATCTTTCTTTATGTTTGGGGGTCACCTGAAAGATGTCTATCAATCAGAACTTATAAGTAATGCATGGTTATGATTAACGGGGTGCGGAAGTCAAAGCTTAATTAAAGACATGTGGCTCTATACGTTTCATCCTTCTTCTTTTGTGCATACTGCCCCTTAATCAGTACTCTAGAGAAATGCATCTCATCAAGTGATGCTGCACTTTGTCTGAAAACATGGGTTCATCATAAACACGCTGCGCCCTGTTTGCGTGAAAAGAAAACAGAAAGAAAACTCTAATTGCGTCTTGATTTACATTTTTTCCCCATGGGAAAAATGCCAGAACACGTGAAGATAAACAAGAAACAAAACTATGACAAGGGATGACATCATGGTTTACACGTTTTTTTTTGTTTCTCTTCCACAGAAATACGGCTCCTCGGATGACAATGCGGATTAAGTTTCAGATATTACTATCTTCTTTAACAGGGTAAGCTTAATTTCGTTGCTTCTACTACCCTTTTGATTTTCTCAAGTTGCAATATTTGATATCATAAGCCCAACAAAAGGGACAAATTAAATAGTATTTTTAATTAAAATCTAAATTTAATATTTTGTTCTTTATTGATATTTTGTTCAACTAAGCAATCACTTCAATTAATTACTCATTAACTTGAGCATGAGTGCAGAGTTACAGCAAATCAGGTCCTGTACTTCCTGGGACTGAAATACACAACAGCTACAATTACATGTGCACTTACCAATTTGTTACCTGCTTTCACTATCATCCTTGCAGTCCTCTTCAGGTATGCACCAAATAAACTGTCCTTACCAATACGTTTTTCTATGATTGATTCTAACGTCAAAATCAATTCTGACGAGAAACGTAGTTTCTAAAAATCAGAATTGATTACATGAAAACAGAAGCAGATGATTCAAACACAGTAATTGACAAATTTAGTTTTGCATGGATAGACAAGAGTATTTGAGCTTCAGGACGATGGCTGGGATAGCCAAGGTGTTAGGGACATTGCTGAGTGTGGGAGGAGCCCTGCTTCTATCATTTTACCATGGACAAGTTCTTGATCTAGGTGAGTCAAAGATTCACTGGGGATATGCAGATAGATTGGGAGGAACAACCTCCTCCTCTGGTGGTGGAGCAAGCTCACTTTGGGGCCCTTTAGCCGTAATTGGTAGTACTTTTGTTTGGGCAATATGGTTCGTAGTTCAAGTAAGTGACATTAAATTATTACTTCATTTTCTTTTGCTACATTAATTTGTTAAATTAATATATGCACTTGTTTTGCTCTGTTCAGGCAAACCTGAGCAAGACTTTCCCAGCTCCTTACACAAGCAGCTTTTACATGTGTCTCTTGGCAAGCTTTGAGAGCGTGGCCATTGCCTTGTGTGCTAAACACAATCTCTCAGCTTGGTCACTCCACAGCACTATGAGACTCACCTCTGCACTTTATGCGGTACATCCGCAATGAACTATGTTTTTACTTTTTAGTATATGTTATTTATAATATGCTCCTTACGTGATTGAATTGAGATGTTGGTTTCAGGGGATTATTTCGACGGGGCTAACGTATGCTCTCATGTCATGGACCATTGAGAGGAAAGGTGCTCTCTATGCCTCTATATTCTCCCCTTTGGTGCTTGTCATCACCGCTTTTGTAAGCTGGGCTGTGCTTCACGAGAAATTATACTTTGGAACGTAAGAAATTAATTAAATGCACTCCTTTAATTTGATTTTTCTGTGCTGATGAATGAAAATTGTACGTAACTTATGGTTCCAACATATTGGGTTTTTTTCTTAAATAATTCCATGTTTGGATTTGGTTCAGTGCCATAGGTGCAGTCTTGATAGTTATCGGGCTCTATTTTGCTTTGTGGGGAAAGAGCAAGGAGATTAATAGCAGAGACAACAATGAAGAACCAATCATGGATGATGATGATGAAAAGGATGGGATGAATGACCTGGAATTGCAACCTTATAATCCCTCAAACCATGCTAGTGCTTGAAGCCATGAGAAGGGGGAAGTGGCACAGGATTCAATACAGATGAAGATTGAATGCATGAGAAGTTTCTATTGTTGGTGAATTTTGTAATCTCGTGTCAGATTTGAGGGTGATGATCCCCAAGCCGTGATATACAATAGAGCCTAGATTAAAAATAGAGCACACACATTTATCATATTAAATAACACCCCTTTGATATCGGCTGGAAATAGGTCCAGTTAGAATTTTACCCTGTCTAGCAATAAGGTTATTTTCAATTTTTCCTTTATATGATCCGAATGCTTATTAATTGAGCAGATAAAAGAATTATAGATTGTAAACATGAGTATAAATAAAATCAGCAGCTGATAGTTAAGAATAATCTTCCACTGTTTCTTCATAATGATGTCTATATCTTGGTGTAAATTGATGAATATTCAGATATGTTTTTTCTCATTTAAAATCGACTCCTCACACTAGAATAAACTATCAAGGGTAAATACTATATTAGCTTAGACTTTATCTGCATAACCTGATACCTTTCTATATTACAAAGGAATAGAATTATGTATGCCAGAATGCATTGGCAAATAAACTTTATTTTAAGCTCATAACAATACACAGCAAAAGGGCTGATAAAACTTGATATTTATCTACTATCTCAATACTCGGTTAGAGCTTAGGAGAAAGTTTTCTTCACCAGCAATGGTGGAATGTAATCGTCCTGCTGCCCAGCCATTATTCACTGCTCGAACTGCAGCGCGCCCTGGATCCCCTCCTGCTACACGGCTCCCATCAACTTGCTTTTCAAATTCAGGGAGGCCAGCATCCTTCCTCTCCTTTCTTTTTCTTCTATCTTCGTCTCTTTCTTTCCTCAGCCAACTTTCTACTGTTCTCTGCATATTCAGAACCAATTCACTATTTTATCTTCGTTGTTTTTAAATTGTAACATTGCACATTTGCACAGCCTGGCTACATTCTATAATCCTGTTTATTCCATTCCATAACCATTTGATATTGTTCAAGGTTTTATCAGTCAAATGGCGCTCATATTACTAAAGGCAATTAAGATATAATAGGTGACACAAACAAGTAATTGATTATAAGCTTTTTAAGTCAAGATTAGGAACAAAACAACAAACCATTAGTGAGAGTTTGCTAATTTCTTTGACTTTGTCCATAGGCATAGCTAGCTGGAGCTTTCCGTGGGCTACATAAACCTGATACAAAAACACAAAAATGACTAAGGGTTATCAGTTATGCTAAAATATTGACAAAATAGATCCAGATGGAAATTTGACAAACCATATGTGTGGGCCAATCTTCAAGACCATCAAATATGTGTGTTGCGTAGATAATAGTGGCACCCCTCTCGTCACATTCCTTTTTCAGAAACCTCAGAAGATCAGCTCTTGCTAGAACATCAAGGTCAACTGTTATCTCATCCAGAAGAAGAACCTAGATAAACAAGGACAAGGAGCAATCCTTATACATATGTGCAATGAAGCTGTAAATAGAAGACTATATGTGTGCATTGTAAAAAGGAAGAAGCCGTAAGGACTTTTCAATACAATAACAAAAGATCATCATACCTTGAATGGTTTAAGCAGACCCATACAAATTTGCACTCTTCTTCTTTGACCATCAGATACTTTATGCAATCTCCAGGAAAGATCGATACCTAATACCTACCCAGTTGAACAGACAACAGAAATTCAATAATTGTTTTCCTGAGAGACTATATATGTGCATAACCAGAGAAGCATTCTCATAAATTAGCCATGCACTTCATGTCATCTACCAATATCAAATTCATGGATATAGAAGAGGGTGTCATAAAAATGCATGTTGGTTCACCTTTTCCAAACCCAGTAAGTTTCCTTATTTTATAATTTTATTAACATAAATTATATCTGTTATCAAAAGAAACCTCTTGCAGGTACAACCCATTATCCATATACACACAAATGAACAAAAAATGTTAATCCCATACCAAAATAACAATGGACAAAGAAGAATATCTAAGGAACTGAACAACAGTAAAATATTATTTCTTGCAGTTGCAGAGAAACCCATATTTACTCAAAAAACATGCAAATTTCATTTGCCACAACACCACTTCTACGGCCACATCTATGGTATGGACACAAAGGGAAAAACATTATCAAATAATTGTATTCAATTTTACCAGATAATTTATTTTAAAAAAATGCTGAAAGTAATAATTCATTGTGCTGCTTTGTTTTGTTTTTAAACTTAACCAACTTTGCCTGTTAGAATAAAAAGTTTCCAATGACCAGTAAATTCATCTAACAAGAAGGAGGAAAAAAGTCATGAAATGCATCCAACCTTGATTAGCTCCGCTCTTCTTTCAGGGTCAATCCCACCTACACCAAATATCATTTTTTCTGCAGAAACATCCATTTGTATCGAAACCCCAAAACCTGCAAAAGCAACATCCCGCCTCCACTGTGCCCCCAGATAAAATGAAAGAACCAATCACTAACAGTTACCATTTTGACAAAAGTAAAAAAAAAAAAATCACAATATACATGTTCTTCTTTTAAGAAAATGCCCAATTTGGATTACCATCTAGCTTAAGAGAGTTTTTTAACTTAGATAAGAAACTGAATTTTATTCTAATTTCAGAAAGGAAAAAAAAATCCTAAATTTATAGCTACTCACTACTATGCAGAAGATTATGCACTCAAACAGCTATTATTCAAGTCCCGATTGGAAGGACTTATTTAAGTTTATCTTATAGCATAAACATTTATGCAAGTGTTTGAGAGAGCTTATGTAAATTGTTAGAAATACAACACCTCTGCTTGATCGAGCTTAGTGAGTTAGAATCAAGCTTAGCCTAGCTTACTATTAGTTGTGTTGTCATTTGTTAACTATAGTTAGTTTGATCAGTTGCGATTAGTTAAGTAGTTGGGGTTGGTTAAGTAGTTTCTGTTTTCTGTTCAAGTTTGTCAGAGGAAGTTACTTTTCCCTTCATTTTCAGTTTCTTGTAGCAGCCTATATATATGGCTAGCATTACTATATTTTTCAATCAATGAAATCACAATGTAGTTTTCAGATTTCTAATATGGTAAGTTTATAGCCTACCAATAAGTTAATTTGAGCTAATTTTTCATGAGGTGCTCACATCAACTGCTTATGAATAAGAGCTTATGCTTACCTTAAATCTATTTTTAGCTTATTTTTGTAATTTTCTCAAATTAGCTTATGAATAATCAGTTTTAAGATCGTAAGTGCTTAATTAAGTTGTTAAGTGCTTTAATTAAGTTGTTTACCTGAATGCGCCGTTAATAGACTCATAATCAATGTGGCATCATTTCAATAATTTTCCTATAAGCGCTTGGCTGCTTGTTAAAAGTGGGCTCTAATAACGTGCAAGAGGTAAAAAAGTGATTATTGGCAGAACCAAACGCTCTAACTCAATGCCCTCATCCCTTCTTGAATCCTAGGTCGAAAGAGGTAAAAAGATGAAAGGAGTAGGAATCTCACTCACCTCACCACCAAGATAACAGAGATCACCAGAAGATGTTAAACCGGTGTCGTGAAAAGCTGATCTTCCGAGCACGCGAACCATTTCTGGCTCCACCATGTGCTTCCCTCCTAATATCTTCAGAATCGTCGTCTTCCCTAGAAGCCAAACCAAAAACACAAATCAATAAAATAAAATAAAAACTTCAATTCATGGATGTACAGAGAGAGAGAGTGATAGAGAGAGAAGGAGAACCAGCGCCATTGGATCCGACGAGGAGGCAGCGGTCGCCGGAATGGAGCGTGAGGCAAAAGTCTTGAATGAGAGGAGTGGAACCCGGCGGAGGATGGCCGTCGATGCCAGGGTATGTGAATCGCAGATCTTTGATCTCAACCGTTGCCTCTCTAACTGAGTTTACATTGATACCCATTTTAATCAAACTTCAACAAAACACCAAAATTGCTCTCGCTTTCTCTCTAGCTTCACTCACGTTGATTGATTGATACATTGAATTCAATTTGTAAGGAGTGAGTCTGGGGAAGAGGAAGCGTGGCCTTTTCTCGCTCACAAAAACGCGCGCTCACCTACCATGGTTTTCTGTTAATTGATAACCAGGCCGACAGCCCAAAACTCATCAGGCCCATAAGGTAAGGTACACAATCTTTTAGCCCAAGAATCAGGCCCATCAGGTATGTTATGTACTTCTCGAAATTTTTTTGACCAAAAAAAAACTCTCTAGAATTTTGACCAAAGAAAAGAAAACATTTTTGTTTACCCGAGGTATTTGCACGGCAACGGTTATGATTATGAGACTTATCTCTGGAGTTTTGAAGACCACGTTAAATGGTCAGGTATTTTCTAACAAATATTTTTCATATGCAGCGTCAAGTGATCGAACACTAGACTAAATGTTTTAGGAGTTCAACTATCTACTAATTGTGTTACACGGTTATGGTTATGAGACTTATCTCTGTAGTTTTGAAGACCACATTAAATGGTCAGGTATTTTCTAACAAATATTTTTCATACGCAGCGTCTAGCGATCGAACACTAGACTAAATGTTTTAAGAGTTCATCTATCTACTAATTATGTTACACTTTATTTGTAGGAGAAAACTTTCTAGAATAAATGACTTGACCACATTTATTCACCAGTAGCATCCTAATTAATGTTACGTAATCAAGCTTTTAATGTGCCCCGCGGTTCATGCAATTGGACATCCAAAACATTAGGAGCAATCAACGTGTGGAGGAGCCATGTGGAAATCTATGGAGTACTTTACTAATTTAATTTGATGATGAAAGAGATTAATAATAATAAAATAATGATGATGAAATTGGCTCTTATTGTGGGGCCGTTAACGAATTTGTGGACAAACATGATATTCAAACATGACCTAATGGAATGTAAATAAAGAAAGTTATCCCAAAGAGATAGGTAGTGTAGTGAATCAAAGAGACATCAAAATAAATGTTTTTTGACCAATAGAGACGTTAATAACACGGAACAAAAGCTAGTGTTCATGGAGTAAATTTTCAGTGTTACTCATGATATTACATTTATTTTCTTTTTTTAATTATAGGGAGAAAAAAAACTAAAATTGAGTACCATTAAAGTCAAGAAAACCAATCTTTGTATTGACATATATAGGAAGATGAGCTTGTTCACTATATTTGATGACAGAGTTTGAGGAAAAAAATGAAGAAAAGAACTGAGACATCTTAGACCTTATCTGTAAGTGTGTGAAGAAAATTTTCTTCCAATTTCTCTATCTCTCATAAAAAACATGTTTGATTTGTTTTCTGACTTCATTTCATATATTGATTTCCAAATTATAAAATCTATTTCTCATATAAAATTCCATAAATAGAAAACAAAATAAAAAATAATAATAAAGTACTAAAGATTTATCATTTAAAATCCAAAATCAGGAAGTTGTGCTACAAGTAATAGAGTCACATCTTCCAAAGTCAGGGGACTTTAGGAGGGGGAAAGTAATTTACTCGCTTTTCCTCATTAAATTTTGTGCTTTAAAATGACAAATTTATATGTCTTGTCATAGAACATGGAACAATTTGAGGTAACATGTAGTTTGTAGTAAGTAGATATCATTGGACCGACAACGAGTAAATAAGGGAACGTGCGTAACGTATTGATCCAATGAACCGAAACCGCTAGAGCGAAGATATGCATTACCATAAGACCGAAAGAGAAAGTTATTAACAGGGTAAGGGAAAAAGAAAACAAAATCCAAATACAAAGCACAATATGTTCTAAAATAAAGATATCATATCCCCTTCATAAAACTAAGGATATTAACATATCTGAAATGCCAAATTGAAACAAGAAAAAAAAAATAGGACTCGTAAAAAAGGTCCTTTTAAATACTAATAAATACATTAATTAATGACAAAAGAAGGCTAAGCGGCGGATGGGGCGGGGAGAAACTTTACACCCCCTGCAGCCTCCAGAAGCGCCGCCGTGAAAGGATCAACATTGAGAGCTTTGTTGTAATCCAAACTCTCGTCATCATATATGTCCCACCACTTCTTCACCAGCATCTTGATGTCTTCTCTCTCCATGTTCTCTTCTTTCCCAGTATACCTCCATGGCTTAGATCCCTGTCACACAAACATAGACAATTCAAATAAATATCTCTAGCAGTAAAAAAAAATCTAGGTTTTAATTTAATTAGTAGTATTGAAGAATAAAACACTCACAGCAGCGCAGTAGTGAACCACTTTCACTTTGTCAAGCTCAACATTTTCAGGGTGACGCCACAACATGGCTAGCACAAGATTGTAAACATTTGGTATAGGCTTATACTTGTCCTTGAAGTACATGTTCAAGAAATCCTGCAAAACCATAATCCATACAAATACATGTTACATGTGACAATTACAGTTTCTCAAATAAGTGGTGACACGTGTAGAAGACTAAATAACTACCTGCTCGGCAAAGGAAGTGGGCTTGGTGACTTGTACAGTTTGAAGGAGGTCACGGTAAGTGGCGAGATTAGGCTCATAAACAAACATCCCAGCATTGAAATAAAGAGGAGGCCTAGGACCAAAATTAGAGGGCCACTGAACCTTATCAGGGCACTGCTGGCAGTAACCAATCTCATATTGCTTGGTGTGGCGCCAACTAGGCTCACAGAAACAGTCCTTCACCGCATAGAAATAGTTGCTAGGCAGGTCAAACAAGTGGTCAATATTTTCAAACACTTGGATGTCACCATCTAGGTAAATCATCTTGCTATACTCCACAAACTGCAAATCAAACATACATACAAATGATCAGCTTCCACTAAAAAAATAACATTTTTAATTTTAAGTTTGCTCCATACTTTTACGTACCTCCCAAATACGTAGCTTGGAGTAGTTGATGACATAATAAGCCATGGCAAACTCGGTCTGATTCTCAGGCGGGTAAACCGGTTCGATTTCACGAACAATGCAGCCTTGGGAGGTGAGAATATTCCGGTGGTCCACCGGAACATCAGGTAGAACTGCAACCACAAGAGGGTAGATGGTATTGGCCTTTCTTAGACCCTTGGCCAAGCCAACAACGCCCTTCACGTAGTCGCCGTTACCGGCCAGGAAGGTCACGAAGGCCCGGCCACCGTTGCCCTTGGTGGGAGCGTCGTTGGTTTTGACAGCGGCGGTGGTGATGTTAGGGGCCATGGTGGTTCTTCTGATTGGTTATTGAAAGGAAGAAAAAAGGGAGAGAATGGAACAAAGCTTGAGAAGTTGGAAGCACTGAGAAAATCTTGGTAGTGTGGTTTTGTTGTGAGTTGGTGAGGGAAAATGGGAGTGGTGTTGGTTGCTTATATAGAGTTCCGGAGGGTATTATCGTCATTAAGCTTCAAATGTGATCCAACGGTATAGGAGATAACTATAGAATCGGATGGTCAGGGATAGTCTTACTTGACTAATTGACTCATTTTGCCACATGTTAGTGAAATATTCTACTAATATTTCTACTAATATTCATTTAGTGAGATTTAATTAGATTTTATTGCTATGATATAAATGGTCATAAAATCTTGATTGCGATTGCCGATAATTAAGCAATGACATTCTAAACGTTTTAAACCACATTATATTAATTGACCGGTAAATGTTGAGATAAACCATAAAAATGGTAAACAGTGGCAACTGCATTGAAATTCTTCTATCATGAGATTTTACAAAACAGTTGACAAGTTTACAAACAGTTTTCAAAACAAGAAAATTGAAAACACAATTAAATAGGCCCTTAGCCTTTGACAGGTTTAGATACTCTGTAGCTCTCCACCTCTAGAGCACCATTATTATTCGTTTAAATTGATCAAAAAAATGAATCATTTTAGTAAATCCCTTTTTATTAGCAATTTTAATCATTTGACACAAAAAATAAATTGGCCTAAATGTTGTATAAGAGAGATTAGAGACAAAATACACTGCATTAACTAATTAGCGTCAGAAAGGCGACCGACTTGAACGTGTTGAAAAATCGACCGACACAAATAAAGCATAGGTTAATGGTCGACGCCGATGACATGACTCAACTTAATTCGCTCACAAGGCCAACTTTAATGTTAGAATTGGTTAAGCTTGACGTTGAAAAAATAAAGACAATCACAACATAACGTTGGTTAACGTTGACCTAACAATGCAAAAATATCATGTACTTAGCATCGACAAAACTAATACTAAGACACTAAAATTGTTTACATCTAGCACCGATCATGAAAATAACGTCGGCAAAATCAATGCTACTATACCCTAATTTTTCACAGCAGGCATCAGTCTAAAGTAAGATTTTTTGTTTTTCCCAATTTGAGATAAACTATGATATATATGTATGTGCGGAAATGATGAATGTCCCGAAAAATTGTGAGACAAGAATTAACAAATGAGTAATAAACAATTCGATTGATGTGTGATGGTATAGTCTTAATTTAAATAGAGTAAATCAACAGTGGTAGATGATTTCGTCTAAAACCATTTTGAAATCCTTCGTAACAACTAGCATCACTCATGTATGTGTGTTTGTGTGTCTATATATATATAGGATGTATCGTATAAAAAAGGTCTTCTTATGTGATAATGATGAGAATAAATAGTGACTATTATATCTAATAATGAATGGTAATGATTAAAACATTAAGTCATGTGATTTTTTAAGTGGTCATGTGACCATTTATTACCTTTTAATCATGACCATTTATTACCTTTTAATCATGACCATTCATTGCTAGATCTAATGGTCACGATTTATTCTCATCACTCTCACATTAGAAGACTTTTCTCATAATATACATCCCCTATAGATGATTTTATATAAGAACGTAAGAATAAATCACATCCGTTAGATCTAATCATGAATGATCAAAATTAAAACATGAAGTCGTGTGGTTTTTTAAAAAATTCACATAACATTTTTAAGTGGTCATGTGATAATAAGATTAACGTTAGAATTGGTTAAGCTCGACGTTGAATAAATTAAGACCATCACAACTTAGCATCGATTAACGTTGACCTAACTGATGCAAAAATATCATGTACTTAGCATTGACAAAACTAATACCGGTGGTCACATTACCACTTGAAAATGTGGTCGTTTAAATGGGTAGCTTTACAAATATGCAGAAGAATAAAGAAGAACCGAATCTGCCACGATGTCCCACTGTAGAACCCTACCTTCAAGCTTCCTTTCAAGACTCCTAGAGTTCTCCCCTGTTCTAAGGTGACCAAGGATGAAAGAATAGCAAAAGATGATGAAAATTGGCAAGTGATTTCATAAAATTAGAGCTCCAACTATATAAGTTTTTTCTGCCACCTCAGCTCGCTTCAAGCGAACCTTTCTTCACGTTGAAGGATTCTCAGTCGACTTAGCTCACTTCAAGCTAGCTTTGTTCGCTTCAAGCGAACTACACTTCGCTTGTTGCTTGCTTCAAGCGAGCAAAACTTGTACAAATCACTTCTTCTCCGCAATGTGAATGCTTTAAGCAAGCTTCATGTCAAGGTAACACTTCTTCTTTATTTTTCACTTGCTTCAAGCTAGCTTCAAGCCATCAAAACTTCAACTTTCTCTTAGTTCAGACTTTTCAAGTAAATATTCACGCCAACTCATTCCTACATCAAAATTAGGGATAAGAACTAGAACTAACATAGAATATAACCTAAATTTATATATTTACTAAACTGCTAAAGTGAGGGACAAATGAAGTGCACACATCATATAAGTGTCCAATATGAGGATGAAAAGCACGTAAAATTGGCACCTAATTATCAACTTCCCACAAACTTAGTACTTTGTTTGCCCTCAAATAAAAGGTCATAACTGTTCTCAAACAAGCATGGACGAAATACTTGCAAAGTTTCAATTGCAAGATTTCACAAAGATTGAATGATTGATCCAAAACAGAAACATGATGCCCAGAATAGAATGCACAACAATCGTACAAATGTTGATTACAAAGGTCGTCGATAAGGGAAGAAAATCGTCGATAATTAAATATTCATCACGGTCTTTCGATGGTTACATTTTACTAGGTATAGAACTTGTCGATAATTTTTACAGACGTTTTTTCAGAATTTCGTCAGTAAATTACCAATGGCTTAAGCTGTCAAAAAGTTATTGACGGTTCTGGCCACTGGTATGCTTTCTGCGACCAAAACTTTCGGTAACGTACTGGCGGCTTATTTCACCAAATTATTGAAGGTGTAGACAGTCGATAATATTTTTTATTTACGCTAATGATAATTTCCTAGTCCTCCTCCGCCTCCTAGTCATCCTCATCGTAAGTATGAATAGGAGGAGCAGCATCAGAAACGTGAGCACCACCATCTCGTGTCGTCGTCGACTTTGCAACCTATGTTGCCATGTTTTCATATTGTGAACTCATCTGCTAGTAATGCTCATTGTGTTGGGTCTTTAGTTGCTTCAGTTGTTGCCATAGTACATCATTCTCATGTTGCACCGTCACTAACTTGCGCATTATCTCCCAGATAGGAAGGTCCAGATGACTCTTGTGTTAGGGAAGGGGCACCGGGTTAGTAACACACAAACATGTCATTGGTGAAATATATTTGTCCCTTCTATTTTCCACCAGTTGTGTCAACTCATAATTTGACAGCAGTGGAGGAGTCAACCTCTGTTGACGCCCTTCTATGGGAAGCATATAAGGATTGAGTTATATGTTCATCAAACTTACTCTGGAAAAAAAATTTAATCTTACTATTATATGTAACATTTTACTGGTAGCACAAAGAATTATTAATTAAACTTAACCAAGTACCTTCAGACCTCTTGTGGACCCAAGTCTGGTTCTTCTGCTTGATATGAGTGCGCTTGAAGACCTCATCAATATCATGATATGTACCTCTCTGTCCGACTCTTCCGCCTAATATATAGAGCATAATTATTAAACATATGTATAATATAAATATATGGTGTTAATTTACAAAATGTGATTACCATTTGTTCATCATGCTCAATCGTTGAAAAAAAACCACATATGTAAAGTAAACCTTTTCTCTGAGGCTCTATTTTTCTTGGCCTTTGATGAGATCTTCAAAAATGCATATGATATCCAATATGACAAAATCGTGGAGCAAGCCATGTCATTAATCCGATAAGGTCTCTGATTCTCCATGTGCAGTGCGTAAAGCATGTCAAACAAGTGTTTTGAGCATTTGTGATCAAAATTCCTCGTCACTTGTCGATCATGCTCAGCAGTCCATCTCGCATGTTCCTGCATGTGATTGGATAACATATTATGCATAAATAACAAATGTTATGCATTACCTCAATGAAAGTAAATACATAATAACAATCAACATACACCGACAACATCAATCGAAGTCTGATGGTTCCATTCCCTTATAAGTACTCAGATCAAGACTATCATCATCATAACCATCATCCATGTGAGATGGTGATGATGGTGATGAGGGAGCAACAAGGATCCACAGAAGGGGAGGTACTTGCAAAAGACACTATGACACTCAAGTCAGCTCAAGATAAGTGAGAATCTCAAAGCTTGGGAGAGCGATGAGCGAAATGAGTAATTTCTAGCTTAGATGTGACCAAACCTATATTTACAATAGTCGGAGTGTTCAGTGATTGAGTTTGAGTTGTATTACCGTTTGACAGCCTGTCATGTAGGCGACATGGAGATGTTGATATTTGCTCATATGAAATTGACCACAATCTAACAACTTAATCTTATGTTGAGTCACTAGGTTTGAAGTGCGGAAGTCCTGCTCTTGGTCATTCTAGCCAATCTCACACGGTCGCACTGTGCACGTTTGGTTTTAAGTTTGAACCTAATTGAACGCTAACAGAGGTCTTGGATTCTTTTTACGTTTATGCGTTATGAGGTCGCGTAACGCATATTCTTAAATTCCAATGGACCGAATATGGTTTTCAATTAAAAACTCGATATGACGATATTCATTTGAGCCGATCATAACGATGGTGGATCACTTAGTTTGGACCGATTGGAACAACTTCATATCTTGGTCTTTTTTGCTCTTAACATATAGACTATATTGATGCATCATATCATATCACCTTCAAAAAAGAATATTGATACATCATATATTTAGATAAATATTGATATTCACATTAAACCGTTGCCATCCTTGGTCGACATGATAATTGTGATAAAGTAATTGTTACTATTTAGTAGGTCACTAAACATTTTTGGGTTCAAATAATACTACCAAGAACAAAGATGGAAAGATATTCACACTAAATAAATCTACCCCACCTCACCTAATATTTCCTTCAATTAGTGATTGATAGTAGGAAAGCCACATGTAGGGGCACAAATTTTGTGGTGCATAAGCGACAAGAAGAATAGAAGAATTAATCAATCCTCATTATCTTGTGGTTAACTTGCACCGCCCAGGAGTGGCTTTGCTAGTATCACCATCACCGCCGACTGGCCCTACGTAATTTTTACTCAACACGGTGGTGAGATACGTCGACCGTTAATACACGTGGCTCTCCGTGAATGAAAGAACTGTTCTTGTGGGATCCACAAAATCCTTTGCGTGTGTAATGCGAGGTTACACGCTCTGTTTGAGAGACACGTGGCGATTAGTGTAGCTTCCTATGACCCAGAGTTTCTCGTTTTGACGGTTGGTTAGTTTAGTTGGTCCAACATTTTTTATATTTTTTACTTTTGTTTTTAAATTAGATAGCTCAATCTTGTGGACTAAGTAAATTGGAGTGAAACCAACGAGAGTCCACCTAATAGTTGAACCCATAGTCCTTTAAGTAAATTAAATAGTTAGAGGTTTGAATCGTAACTCTTAAAAATGAAAATATTTTTTATTAGTCTCTAAGTATGATAATAGTAGGTAAGAGATTAGTTTCATTACTATTAATTGTAAAATATTTAGTTAACACGAAAAGAAAAAAAATGGAGTGGATAAACCAGGACTATTTTCGGCAAGAGAAATCCACCTGAGAATATTCTCCTATATTCCTGATTCTCTCTTCTCCTTTTTTAGTTTCTCATATTTTTGGCACGTATATCTTTTGCTATTTATTTGAACAAAGAATCTTTTATTTTGAATGAATGGTAACCAAGAGAGTCATTTAGGTGTTTTCTTCTATTTTATTCATTTCTGTCATTAGATAAGAAATTATCATTTATCGCCAAAAAAGGCAAATTCCCATCTGGTACTCAAATGAAATGGGATTTTTATACGACATGGATTTTATTCCTTTAGGACATTTGATGCTTTAATTTTTATGGAAATAAATAATACTCCTACTTTAATTAATTTATTTTAATATGATAGTTTTTTATTTTTATTTTTTGTCAATCTTTTATGGGGTTCGAAATTGTTAACTTTTCTTTTTTGACTTTTCCTTTATTTATTTGGACAACGAACTTGTGGTGCTGAAATAAAAATGAGCTTCTCTCCCCTGTTTAATTTTGGTGAAAGAGCTTTTCCATTTCTTTCTATATCAACTTCATTTCTTTCAATTTTGGGCTTTCTGCTATCTTTGCCTTTTAACTCAGACCCGCCAAACTGTATATGGACTATGGAGCACACCCATACTTCTTTCAAAAATATGTATGTGGGCCTTTATGAGCTCATTGGCTCAAAGAGTACTGTAATGTTGTTGTGCCTCCAAGAAAAAAACCATATATTCAAGGTTTGAGGACATGTTTGACACCCAACAAAAAAAATATTGAAACAGGACTTTGAGTAATTGTAGGAAGTGAAGTGACAGAGCTTGAGGTGAATCTTTGAAGGGATCAAATTAAATTTTGACACAAATGAAATATATATTGATTATAGTTAAGGGAGGCCTAGGCATACAAAGCGCTCGCGATAATAATATAGCTATGTTTGGTAAGTTGATTGGCACTCTCCTGCATGACAAGGATAAACTTTGGGTTCAAGTTGTCTCCCAAAATTATTTAATTCATGGTTCTGGTTTGTCCTCTAAATTTGATGTGCATCTGGACAATGAGAGTTTTTGGCCTTGGTATACGGAGATGCAAGTTGCAAATCCTTGGCATAATAATGCATGAAGCTTGGCCCAATTATATACGATTGTGTTGGATCAGATTTTGGAGGAGATTTCATGCATCACTTGTTAAGAGAAGTCATGCAAAGAAAAGAGAGAGAAGAAGAAGAGAGAAGAGAAGGAAAGCAGAATGCATTAGGGTTTATATTGTGAGTTATTGATCTATAGTAATGAGATGAGTCATAATCCCTATTAAATAAGGAAATTAAATAATACTTATAATCCTAATTAAATAACAAACAAGTCAATTTAAGTAATGATCTAAATTACCTAAATTATTCTAATATAAGACCAATAATTATAAGATACTCACAAGTATGATCAAAATATTATGAGATATATTTCTCATATTCTAACATCCACCCTCAAGTTTAAGCTACTTTAGCTTTAAGCTTGCTACAAATATACCATTTAGAAAAAAGAAAAACCAATGAGAGTGCATTTCCATTATCATTGCCATAGAAAAGAGGAGAAAAGAAGAGAAACCATTGCCATTGCCATTGCCATTGCCATTGCTAAAGAGAGGAGAAGAAAAGAAGAGAGACAATTGTATTGCCATTGCCAAAAAAAGAGAGATCATTGTTGTTGCCATTGCCATTACCAAAAGAGAGGAGAAGAAAAGAAGAGAGACCATTGTTTTTTTTATTTATAAACAAATACTTGTTTGGCTCTTATAAAAAGGAACGGAGGGAGTATATATTAAAGAGACACAAAGGGGAGTCTGAAATCACTTAAGACAAGTGATTACAAAATGAAAACAAGGGAGAATAAAAGAAACAGGAAAATGACAGTTTAAATCCTAAAGGGGAAAAGAAGAGGAATTGAATAAATCCCCTAGAGTCAATTGTAACACCAGTAGACTTAGTCGATCACACATGAGGGTCAAATAATGTAATCCCTCATAGTCAATCGTCGCACCAGATTGCCAAATCCACACATATCCACGACCATGTTATTACCGTGAGTCAGATCAGAGCCACCGAACCTCTATCGTTACACCACTCCAGCTCACCATAGAGTTGGATCCATGAAAGTTGTGTTGAGGATCAAACTTGCTCTTATAGCAATGCAAAGAAAAAGAGGGAGAAGAAGAAGAGAAGGGAATGCATTAGGGTTTACATTGTGAGTTATTGATTAACTTTTGAAATACAAAATACTTACTCATATTTATAGTAATGAGTAATTCCTATTAAATAAGAAAAATAATTAATACTCATAATCATAATTAAATAAGAAAAAAATCAGTTTAAGCAATAGTCTAAATCATCTAAATTACTCTAATATAAGACCAAATATTATAAGATACTCTAAGATATGATCAATATATTATAAGATATCTTTCTCATATTCTAACATTACTGTTCCTACATTACCTTAGGGTGAAAACTCACTGCATTGATGAGGAACATATGATGGGTCTTGTACGACACATATGACGGGTCATGTACGACAAGTTCCGCCTACTTATAGATGATAGCATGCCTTCTTCTAGGCTTTGGAAATGTTGTGCTCTGGAGAAAGTTCATTTCTTTTTGTGGCTAATTGGGCGAAATGCTCTTCCAACCAACGTGAGACGTCACTGCTGGAACCTTAGTACGTGA
The DNA here is from genome assembly GCA_030819835.1 of Acmispon strigosus. Classification (NCBI taxonomy): domain Eukaryota; kingdom Viridiplantae; phylum Streptophyta; class Magnoliopsida; order Fabales; family Fabaceae; genus Acmispon; species Acmispon strigosus. The sequence goes on along the minus strand of JAUAMA010000003.1, from coordinate 64,878,548 downwards.
GATGTAGCGATTGAGAACTTGGATCACTTGTTCTGTGGCAGTGGCGCTTGAGCCGGTGTGTGGCGGCACATCAAAGCCTTCTTGCCTTTATTACCAAGTATATATCTTTCTCCCATTGGTTTTCACTCCTGATGCAACAACAAAGGAATTTACTAGTGGTGGTAATTTTTTGGTGGCTTTGGAAATGGAATAACAAGAGTCTGTTTGTCACTCATTCTTGGAAACTTCATTTTGTGTGGCGTTAGATCTTAATTTTCTTGCATCAATGGTAGAACTGGGCCAAGCCAATTAACACGGTGGCATCCACTATTTATAGTGCTAGGAGCGCATGATTGAATAATTATATATGTGTTAATGGTAGTTGGCTTCTTGGGTAAAATAGAATGGATATTCTTGAAGTTCTTTATGACCACGTTTCTCTTGTTTTTTAACCTGATTCCGATAACCTTCTAATTTGTAATTTTTCTACACACATATATTTTTAGTTCATTATTCGAACTTTAAAAGGAAAAGAGATCCAAAATCTTGGACCGTATCAAAATTTTCTTTCGTAGTTTCTTGTTTCTTGTTTCTTGTTTCAGTTCTTTGTTGTTCTTCTTCTCCTTGAACCGCAATGGCTCCTCCTAAGCGAAACACCACCGTAAGGAAACTGGAAGAAACAAACAGGCGTAACGTAACGTTCTCGAAGCGGAAGAAAGGGCTTTTCAACAAAGTCACCGAACTCTCCATCCTAAGCCACGCCGAAACTGCACTGATCATCAGTTCCTCCAGGGACAAGCTCTACGTCTGCGGCTACCCCTCCCCGGACGCCGTCATAGGGCGGTTCCTCACCGGAGGGAATTCCCACGCCGCCGGTAGTAATGACATTATGCAGCTGGATGAGAAGGCAGAAGCCGTGAGGGCTCAGTACGACGCCGTTGAAAAACGGTTGAACGAAGAGAAGAAGAAGCTGGAAGTTGTCATGGAGAGCCGCGTTTGCTTTCCTCCGTGGTGGGAAAGCGACATAGATGAGATGAGCTTGCAAGGTCTTGAAGAGTTCAAGAAGTCCATGGAGAGTTTGAGGGTTAACCTTGTTAAGCGGCAGGTGAGTGCTGACCTGACACCACGGCCGGCCGTTGTCACAACTGACGAGTCAACTTCCACCGCCGCAGCTGATGCCACCGGTAACAAACTGGCAATTGGTGGATGATAGGAACATTGAAAGTGGTAGTACTAGCTAGCTTCATGCTTGCTCCTCCTGTTTTTGATAGTGCTAGTGTCATGAGTGACATGCTTCCTCCTAGTTTCGTCGACATTTGAATTCAATTTACACATCAAAGGTGTTTTTTTTTTCCTTTAATTTTTCTTGTTTGGATGTGGACATAGTTTTGGGGATTGGTTTTCCATTGGATTGATACTTAGTTACTTGCAATATTTCCTACCTTTCCTTTCTTTGTTTGTCTTTCTCAAAAGGACATAAAAAGCTTGGTCTTTCATTGTTATATCAAAAGCATAATTTGCCACTTTGAGTACTTGTTTTTTTATCTTTATCAACAGAAGGTCTCAATGAAGGACACATTTCAATCTGCAATATTATTTTCATTTTCTTTAACATATTCACTAGTATTAACTTTAGAATTTTCAACCCCAAGTTTAAGCTATTGTATATTTTCAACAATACTTTCAAGCTTATTACCTTTTCGCTTTTAACTGTTTAATTCTTTGCATGTCTGCTGGTTGGGTGATGTCTTAATTTTTTTCGAATTGAAAAATCTTAACTTCTTTCTAAATTTGAACCAATATATTCATATTTAGCCTTTTGTGTAAAGAACATTTTCTTCATTTTCCTAAATTTGTTTAATTATTGGTGGATTCATTACTCATTAGGCATTCTTCGTATGCTCTTTCATTAAATAAATTTCTTTCTAATTGATTCTAGTTATAATAGAATTTAAGGTAATATGGTGGCTATAGCCAAGTAAAGAATCTTTAGTAAAGAAACTGGAAAAATCGAGTATTTCATTTTCAAATACTCAATTATTCGCGAAATCACCATACTCATTCGGTATACCTAGGAAGATATTTAACATTTGATATATTCTTCTATTTTCCTTATCAAGTTAGTAAACTTATGTATCGTCCACTCCTTGGCAATTCAATTTGCAATACCGTTTCAGGCAATGTTAACACAAAATAAAATCGATTTGCATAATGTATAAACCCATGCATTTTCAAGACTTATTTAACTACACTGCAATGTTTTAATGCCTAATTTTGGTATAAACCTTAGTGGTAATCCGAAGAGGGGACTTTGGTGTTTCATCATATGAAGCAGAAGATGGGTGGCAGGAAAGGAATCATATCTCTAAAACTTGATGTGTCAAAAAATGATAGCAAATTGGAGTGATATTTCTTATAAAGTGTACTTGAGCAGATGGGCTTCCCGACTATTTAGGTCCCTCTCATTATGCAGTGTGTCTCTATTATCCAATTTTTAGTGATGGTGAATGGGCAACCTTATCATGATTTATCACCACGACAAGGTGATGAAGACTAGTTCTTCTTTTTGGAGAGGTTATCTTGACAAACACATATCAACTCCAGTAGAAATGTATCTAGTATCAGAATTAATGAGTTAATCCAGCTAATGAGAGTAAAGGCATTTGAAAGCTACGTCATATGGGTCTTCCCACCATTATTGGTAAATCAAAATACTAGATATTTAATGTTGTCAATAAGAGGGTGTGAAAGAAGCTGAAAGGATAGAAGAAGGAAACTTTATCTAGTGTTGGCGGGGGTTTATTAAATCTTACGTACTCATGCAATTTTGTCCTACATTATGAGCTATTTTGACATCTGCAATTGCATATACAAATAAATATTGAAGAAATGATCAACAAGTTTTTTAGGGGTGGTATTGCCTCTAAGAAGACCTTAACATTGGTTCAATTCAATTGGGAGGATTTTGTGCTTCCAAAAAGTGATGAGGGTTGGGTTTTTGCATTTTTTATGCTTTTAACTCCTCTCTTATCCAAGCAATAGTGGTGTATAATGTCCAATCCTTTGAGTTGGGCAGCTAGAGTTCTGAAAGCTAAGTACTAAATGATGCCGGGGAAACTCCAAATGCGAGCTATTTCTAGAAAAACATATATGGATCTAAACATATACATTGCTTCTTGTGAATACATATGCTAATTAATCATCCACTGACCTTATACTTGTGATATTGATCGCATGAACTGAGTACCTCCTATTCTGAGCCTTTTCGACTCAACTTGGTGAATGAATTAAAGGTGAATATGAAGCAGCTTGATGAGTCCACTGATGAAGAAAAAAATAACTAAGGAAACACATCTTGAGACTCTTCTATTGCAATGAAAAGAAGAAATCAGAAATTATTAAATATGTGTACTTGGTATCTAAAGGGTATGAACACGGAACAAGAAAAGTTCAATCAAATTTCTTTTCGCATGTAGAAAAAAATACTTACAGCATATAGAAAATTTCCCTCAGAAAAAGTGTAGCAAGTACTTAATTCTTCCCCTATATCTCCTCCTCCCATCCCTGATTGAATGTCTGTGAAGTTCAGATAAGCATGGCGATAGTCAATGTCCCCTGTCAGTTCCTCTGAAGCAGACTCATGTTCCAAGTTCAGCTCCTGCAAAAATAACCAGAAACAACAATCACTATCATGCATCACTCCAAAGTCATGTAAAATTGTTAAGATGTGAAAAGTTGAATTCTCATAATCACTTATATGCCAATAGAAATGGAAACCTAAACACTAACAGAGTGCATATTGATTAGGAGTAGTAAGCATACAAATGCTAGTTGAATTGCAAAAATTTGTTGTATGGCACTCCTTTAGTAAGTAGATCTGCTAATTGCTCAGATGACTCCACAAATGCTAGTTGAATTTCTTCTCTTAGCACCAAGTTTCTGATAAAATGATAGCGCAGCTCTATATGCTTTGTACGGCTATGGAACACAGGATTTTTAGTCAAGGCAATTGCTGACATATTGTCACAATGGATGATTGTTGCCTTATCTTCATTTTGTTTTAAATCTGCAACAAGTCTTCTTAACCAAACAGCTTCCCATGCAGCATCTGTTGCTGCAATATATTCTGCTTCTGCAGAAGATAATGCTACTGTTTTTTGTTTCTTCGATGACCATGAGATAATCTTTGTACCCAAATAGAACACATAGCCAGTAGTACTTTTACGATCATCTAGTGATCCAGCCCAATCACTATCTACATATCCAACAAGCTTGTTTTCTTCTTCTTTGACATATTTAATGCCAAAACTCTTTGTTCCTTGAAGATAACGTAGAATTCTTTTTGCTGCAGCATAGTGAAGTTTGCTTGGCTCATGCATGAATCGAGATACTAGACTTACCGCATATACAATGTCTGGCCTTGTATTGGTGAGGTATATCAGGGAGCCAACTAGACTTCTAAAGGTTTTCACATCAGCCTTTCCTTCACCATCTTCTTTCTTTAACTTTTCGTTCAAAGAGACTGGTGTTGTTACTGGCTTACAATTTGTATTTTTCTTGGGATATATATATATATATATCTCACCTTTTGATTGTTGTACTTGAATACCAAGAAAATACTTCTTGATTCCCAAGTCAGTCATCTCATATTCTTTCATCATACTCCTTTTGAATTCTTCCATCATTTTTAGACTTGTTCCTGTGTAGATTAAAATTGTCAACATAAAGACAAACAATTAGGAATCCTTGAATACCTTCTATTTTCACATGTAGTGATTGATCTTCTCACTTCTTTGAAATCCATTTTGATGAAAGTATGAATCCATTTTACTATTCCATGCTCGTGGAGCTTGTTTTAGGCCACAAAGTGCCTTCTTCAGCTTATATACTTTTTCTGTATTGCTGTTATTTCTTCATTCATGGCTTTGATCCAAATATCTTTTTTAATAGCTTCTTCAAATATCTGAGGATCACTAGCATAAAATGCAACATTAGAGGTTTCATAAATTTCATTCAAAGGAACGTACCCTTATAGGTGGCGATTCTGAATCAGATGTGTCAGTACATCGTGAACTTGATCCTCTTATATCTGGGCTTGATGCATTATTTTGCTGTTCTTGTGGTTCTTAATCATCTACAAACAGCATAAAGTACTTGTTACCACTCAAGGATGATGTTCTCATAGGTCCACATAAATCTGAGTGCACCAATTCAAGTGGTGCTTTAGCTCTCCATGCAGTTTTGGGAAACGGAAGCCTATGCATTTTGCCAAAAACACACCCTTCGCATATCTGCTTATGTTCTGATATAAGAGGTAACCCATGAACCATATCTTTATCTTTTAGCAACTTCATTCCCTTGTAATTTAAGTGTCCATATCTCAGGTGCCACAAATAGGACTCATCTGCACTTTCACTCTTGAAGGCTAAATTCTTATTTGATGGCATGGTGAAAGGGAAGACATTATTAGAACTCATTTTCACTTTTGCTACCGTGAGGTTCTTCTTCTTGTCTATGATTAAGCAATTGTTGTCTTAAAAAATAAGCTTGTAATCTTTTTGTAGCAGCTGGCCCACACTCAATAAATTTTGAGCTAGATTAGGAACATAAAGCACATCATATGAATGAGTTTAGTTGGTTCTCCTTTTGCATGTACTGATATAACTCCCTTGCCTTGAACTTCATGAGTTTTCCCATCTCCAAGCTTTACTGTGGAGGAGAAACTTTTCTCAAGTTCTATGAAAAATTCTCTTTTGCCTGTCATGTGGCTACTGCATCCACTATCAATAAACCATGTATTATTTGCTTCTTGATGCACACTCATGCAAGAAAATATCACTTCTTCTTTTTCTTCTTCATGTATTTCAGAAAATTTTGCTTCATATCTTTCTTTGTGCCAACAATCTCGTTCTGAATGATTTGGATTTGTGCAACGTGTGCACTTGAAACGGAAATCTTTCATTTCATGCCCATGCCTTTTGCAAATACGACATGGAAAATTGTTGCTGTAATTACTCTGATTATAGCAGTTTCTTTTGCCTCTTCCTCTTGCTTGAAAGTTAAAATTTCTTCTCCCTTTTTCTGCTTGAAAAGATTTTTGGAATGTTGGTGATCTTTGACCTCTCTGTTGTTGCAAATTTATCTTGGATTGAAATGCTTGCTCCAAAGGTTGAGATGAAAATCTGCTCATTCTTTTTTCATGAGCTTCTAGTGAACCACTTAATTCATCCAAGGTTAACTTTGTCAAATCCTTGGATTCTTCTATTGCTGCCTGCAGCTACATGCTCAAACTTTTGTGGCATGTTTCTCAATATTTTCTGCACAATCTTTTTGTCATCAATAGTATCCCCATAACCTCTTATTTGGTTGATAACTTCAGAAACTTTGGAGAATAATTGTTGAACAGGTTCATTATCTTTCATGGTTAGATTATCGAACTCTCTCCATAAGTTCTGAAGTTTAATGGAGATTACCTTCTCTTGTCCTCCAAACTGCTTCCTTTGATGATTTAGTTCCCATAATTCGAGGAAACACTGTTTTACTTACCCCTTGTTGTATAAACAGCAAAGCTTTTGCATCTCTTTGCTTGTTTTGCTTATATTCCTTCTTCTGTGCAGCATTCCAGGCTGCAATTTCTTCTCCACTTGGAATTTCATATCCTTCTTCTACTAGAAGATCAAAGAGAAGAAGGAAACGAGATTGAAAATGGAATCGGAAAATAATTAAACAAACAAATAAATAAAAAAACAGAACGAGATTGAATTGAAAGCATAGATAAACTAAAATTGATCGAAGAAAATAAAACTCACCGAGGAAGATCTGAATCTGAACCACAAATGCAACAGTGAGATTCAGTGCCAAAGCAAGATCTAAACCGATGACTGAGGTGAAATGGAGATCGAGACAAAAGCGATGGATGGATCCTCAGACGAGATTAGGCAGAGGAGATTAGCACTTTAATCAAACAAATGTTGCTAAAAGTCTTAGATGCAGTAGTAGTGGGAACCGTTGTCGAGGTAGTGGTGGAAGGTGGCGGCGGACAGCGGCTATCTCGGCGGGTCCCAAGAAGTAGAAGAAGAAGGATTGTGTAGCACTAAGTCTGTTCTGGTCAGAGCGGGTTAGCTGATCGTTTTCTCGATGGCTGCGTGTGACACATTCGCGCATGGGCATTAGCTACAAATTTCACAGCAAAATCGTAGCCAACAGCACAGCTATTTAGCAGCTAAAATCGCAGCTAATTTGACAGCTAATTCGCTTAGTTCATAGCACAATTTCGCAGTAATTTGGCAGCTAAATTTCGTAGCTAATTCAAGAGCTAATTCTTAGCTAATTTCAAAGCTAATCGGCAGCTAATTACAGCTAATTTGGCAACTAATTTTGAAGCTGGGTTACAGCTAATCTCAAAGCCGGTTGGCAGCTAATTTACAGCTAAATCAAAGCGACTTAACAGCTAAATCACAGCTATTTTACAGTAATCATAGCTAATTTGGATAATCAGATATTTTGAAGATTCAATGATTATGAACCATGATTTTTATAATCATAGCTCTTGCACAAAAAAGAAACAAATAGTTGAAGAGTGAATAAAAATGACAACTTGAAGATTGTTCATTCATCTGATTTTTCCAACAGGTCTAAAAGGAAATAAATAGAAAAACAAATATAGTTAAGTTTGACGTCCAAAAATAAAGTATTTTAACCTCTCCGTGTAAAAAAAATCAAATTTTTTTGCTGCAGAATAATTATGTCCACTTCTATTTTCCAAAGCAGTAGCCCATTTCTATTGATCCCATACAAAGCAATAAAAAGATACTCAAAATACAATGGTAACTGTAAAAATGTAGCCATAAACTGGCAAGTTCCTTCAGGACATGTTATTGATGAAGGAGGCACAGCCACATAAAATACATTACAGTTTAGAAAGGAACCTTATGATATGAAGTAATTACCAGCAATTTGCAGCTTGATTTAAGAGAACTGAGCCCTCTTTAACACACTGAACATCAACACTAAAGCCTAGAAAGGAACCTTATAAAGTAATTACCTTTATATGCAGTGCGACCTCTAATATTTTCAGTCTGTTTGGATTCACGTTTGGAGAGGTCAAATATGGATCCAGCAATCTAAAAACAATTATTTCTTGTTTCTGCAAACGTGGATCCAGCCCAAACGTGCATCCAGCTCCCTTTTTCCATGCGCTTTAACCGAAAATATTTTAATACAATTTATGTAGTGTTTTTAAACATTGGGCCGTCCTTGGAGTTTTTACCATCAAATAATATTTTTATTGGGCCAGTCCGGCCCAGAACCTGCATTTCTTCAACAACACTCGCATCGGTTAATGGAATTTTCCTCGCACATACCATCAAATATTTCTAACATAATTATTAATTTTGGATCGGTGAGAGTGTAAGATCTGTTATGCTCCGTCCTCTGTGATTTCTCTTCTCGCAACCTTCACACATGGATCCCAACCAGGTTTTCTGCATAACTCTTAGATCTGGTTTCCGACTTCGTTGAATTTTTGTTCCTTCATTATTGAGAGTAGATTTGATTGGAAATTGGAATGCTCATGCTATTGTTTCTGTTTCCTTATAGATTTATGTAATTAGGTAATTTAATTAATTGAAATTTTCCTCCGTTTGCAGCAAGTAGTAGAAAACTACGCCAATCCAAGGACTTGTTTCTTTCATGTCCTCTTCAAGGTTTAGTTTACTTTATCCAAATTGTGCTCGTTCAATGAGTATGCCGAGTTCACGTTCATAAAGGCATTATCTTTTGTGTCTGGCAGGCTGCATCCTTGGCATTTTACATTCTCTCCACGCTCTTTATCGATAATTTCGTTATCATCTTTGTGATGACCGTGCTTCTCGCGGCTCTTGATTTTTGGGTGGTCAAGAATGTCAGTGGGCGAATTTTAGTAGGTTTGAGGTGGTGGAATGAAATCAATGATCTGGGTGAGAGTGTTTGGAAATTTGAATGTCTTGACCAAGAGGTAGGTATTTCTTGTTTTGCCGGGTGTAATCGGATTTTTGATATAATGTCTCCTATCATGTACTACCCCTCTGCTGAACCTGAATAGCATGAGAATTGGTTTGAAATTCCTTATGGATACTTGCTCTGATCTTACATATGTTGATTTTTCTTGCTTTCCAGTCATTGGCTCGGATGAACAAAAAGGACTCATGGCTTTTCTGGTGGACCCTTTACCTTACGGTAAGAAAAATATGGATTGGATGCTGCATGCAATGACTTTCCAGTTTTCTATAAGGTCCTTGTGATGTTAGAGTTGAAATGTGGGTTTTTGGGAGAGTCTATAAGGGGTAAATTATGGCCTGATCAGACTGATTCAGCTGGTGCATGTGTTGTGTAGGAGTAAATTATTATTATTTCTATGATCCACGCAGTAAAGATTCAACAAGATTTCACATTAGATGTTGACCACCTAACACAGCTTTACTCTTTTCTCTGGGATTGGAGCCGGTTATTTAAGGGACCTAGGCAGAGCAATGATATTTCTTAGGAGTCAATAGTAATAGTACACTGAATGGGTTGTAATGTTCTGAATAAAGTGATAAATTCTCTATATATTTTGGATCTGGATGGAGAATAACTGTTAAGAATTAACATAGCAGGGTTTTGGCACTGCTTGTAGGTTAGATACCATCCCCCAGCCCCCTCCCGTGTTTAAAAAAGACAATAATCATTATTCTTTGGTACTGCAGGCAGTTTTATGGATTGTGTTTGGAATATTCTCTCTCATAAGGCTTCAAGCTGATTATCTCCTTGTTGTTGGAGTTTGTTTGACACTCAGCATTGCAAATATTGTTGGTTTTACCAAATGCAAAAAAGGTGCGCAAGTTTATTGATCATATTCCTAAAAATTAAAATATGTATCTTCTAATATAGCAAAGTTGGTTTGTGTAACATGTCATATTGAAGTTTTGGAAACATATTGTGTAGCACCTGTTTCTCATCTCATTTTGAAAGATGCAAACCATAATTTGTTGTATTCTGCCCACTTCATGTAAGTTGTAGGCATATGAGGATACTGACTACTAAATCAGGTTTAGAGTTCATTGTGTAAGTGTAATGCCAGTTTCTGATTTTACTGTCAATTCCTGTGTGGCAAAGGTCTCTATAGGCCTCAGCATGACTAATTAAATCACTGCAGCTTAATATCTTAAGTTAGGCCATGATCTTAGGTCCCAAGGTGCTTTGGAGGCTAATATATTGTATACATTGTAGGGTCCTGTGATAATTGATTCTTTGTTCCTGCATTCTTGTATTTGTGGCTTGCAACACATCCAATAGGCTTAAGTGCGTGAACATTTGTCTTTTTGAAAACCATAAGGATACCCTCACTTCATTCTCCCATCAATTTGGAAGTTATTATTGTTATTTCCATTGTTATAGTAGTAGAAATAGTTTCAGTGGGATTGGTTAAGTAACGAGACATTATATGAGATGAAAATGAAAATGGTTTGCAAAAGGATCAACTTGTTAGAGATTCCCAAATATTAATGTAGTTTACAGATCAGTTACAGTGGATTAGCCATAGTTTGTAACAATTAGTTTGTTAGAGAGGTTGGAAAGGACGGGTGGTTTAGCTTAATAAGAGTAACTTTAGAAGCGAAAGGGGGGGATTCAGATTTGTTAGTTTTTGAAACAGGGCAGTGGCTCAGTTATACCTATTTTGGGTTCCTACCACATCTAGTTCGTATAGTCATATTAATATTTTCTGCAATACATCTTGTCTAACTGATCCTGCTACCAATGAATACATGTGAAAAGGACATGAGTTAGGAGTTTCCCTAGCCTAGTTTCACATAACATCTTGAGACTAGTATTTCTACATAACAGGAAGGATTTCCCTTTGTCCCACATGATTTATCATATCATCTTAACATGCTTTTTCAATGGAAAAACTTGCCATGGCTAAAAGCTTAAAACTGCTTGGTTGTTTTTCAGATGCTAAGAAGCAACTTCAACAATTCGCCTCTCAGACCATTGCCTCTCGGTTCTCATCTACCTTACAGTCAGCATTCAGTGTCGTCTAAGATGGAAATGCACGCTGAACCGTGCATTATTGGAAATATTGAGATGCGGTGAAGGTTTGTACATGATGATTATTTTGGCCAGCATCGGATTGAATTCTGACTACTACCTATCAAATTTGCATAGTTACTGATACAACAAATGCAAAGTTTTGTACCTTTTACAAGAAATGGGTTGAGTGAGACTTTGATAGACAAATTACTTAGTAAAACTGTTCTTTTAAGTTGTACATCACGTTTTTCTTGTATTCTTTTGCATTGGTGATCGATGATTTATATTCTGTATGGGCTAAAATGTTTACAACTTACTATCATAATATTGACTTTGGAAATTGGTGGATAATATAGATGACGATGTTGTATCATCGTAGATGACGGGGCGTGGTCATCTCACAAAAGCCTTATCGGTCAGTTATAGGATCACCCAACCCATATGAAACATTGGTGTTCGGGCACTAAAAAATCTCGCGTGAGGGGAAAAAGATCATTGGGCGTAGATGGTTTGGCACTTGTTTCATGTGGCATCGTGCTTCTTACACGTCGTTAGATAGACATGTTTGGAAAAGATATACGTTTTTTTCTTGTAAAAGAATGAAGTTTATCACATAAAAAATAAAATAGAATATTGGAAATAAGAATATCAAACCACAAAGTGGATGTTATTGAGACGGTAGGACACTTGGTCGAAGACTAGCGGTGGGCCAAACGTCCAAACGCGGCAATGGCAGGTTTAGAAAAAAACCGATGTCTAACTTTCACGTGTATTGCATGTGTGGTTTATGGATTTGGATTTAGCACGTCACGTTCGTATTTTTATGAATATAAATACATATATATGTATGATCCTCCATATTCAATACGTATAAAAGTAATATAATAAAAATTATATGATATTATTGTGTTAAAGTTTATATTAAATATTTTTTCGGTTATGGAAAATTTAGGGTGAGGGGAAAATTTTCTATAGATTTCTCCTTATTTAATATACATACAATTTTAACATTACAAAATCATGCGAAATCCTTGAATTATGTATTTGTGTACGCTAAATTTAGAGAAATTAAATTAAATATGTCTAAAAAAAATTAAAGTATTTATTATAATACTTTTTACACTAATTACTAGGAACCGTACTTCAATACTCAAAAAGAGTTTAACATCATGACGTGTAAATTAATTCACATGAAATTATTTTAGATTAAGTAAAATATGAATGCAGTTGTATTTGATATAAAAAAAATTCTATAAAAAAAATTTCTGCACAGTGAAGGATATGTGTGATTGTTTATCTAAAATCAATCATTGGGTAAGATATATTTCTAATTTATGTGATGTTTTTCGTGTTAGGTGGGCACAAGCACAGCATGAGGGGTTAGCACATTTACAATCACATACGTTCACTACAAAACTTAAGATAATGAGTGAGTGAGTTTTTTTTACTTGTATATTGCTCAACTCTTGATTTTTCATTAATGTGGTACTTCTTTCATTCACACTTGTACTTTAACGCTCCCCCTCAAGCGTGAATCCACTTTTTCATTCAACTTGTATTTTTCTCTTTTTTATACTTCCCTCGAGCGAAGTACTTCATCACATTCTTGTATCGCAGTTGGAACTCAACATCAACCGGTTGTTCAACCCCAAGTGAGTGACACATTTCACTAATATATTGCTCAACTTTTATTTTTCTATCCAATGTGAAACTTCTTTTATTTATACTTATATTTCAACAACCAAAACTATTTTTTTTTCCAGGCTGAGTATTTTACTCAGCCCTATATCTAGAATTTGAAAATGAGAAATTTTGTTAAAAAATCAACTTTATGTGTTGCTTACGTGATTTATAGTCTTAATTTGTAACATTTTCAAGAAGCTAAGTTATTTTTCAATTTATATTTTTCGCTACATTATTTTTTCAAATTTAGAAAATTATTGTTGCTAAAAAAAATTATGGGCGTTGCCACTATTGTAAGGAACCTTATATTACGGTCTTTTTTACCACCCTCCACCACAAAAATTTTCACCTAGCCTAAAGTGTTCGAGAGGTAGGGACAACGTCGGGGAGCGATGAGCAAGAATGGTGGAGGTCTAAGTCACAATGGTTGGTGGTGGTGGACGAGGAGGATGTAGGGTGGCGATGGTGGTGGATACTAGGGGCGAAAACAAAGAGTGCAAGTCATCAAGGTTGAGCACTTGATAGCAGTTGCAGTGTTGGGCATTAGGTGGTGGTTGCGGTTGTGGTAAAGAGTGTTGAGCGACAAAAGAGGTTGTCAGACGATGGTGACAGTGTTGGACCGTGTCTGACAACGGTAGTGGTTACCTAATATTGGTGGTAACAGAGACAATGGTAAATATTGACTGTGACACTGGTTGAAGGTTTCTAACAACAGTGACAATGGTTGAGGGTTTCTGACAACGGTGACAATGGTAATGTCAGGGAGATAATGGCGGAGGAGAAGAGTGTTAAATAGTGGCAATAGCGGTGACAGTGGCTATAAAAAGTGTTGAGCGTCGGTAACATTGGTGGTTAAGGGTGTCAAGTAGTAGCAGAAGGTATCATGTAACAATAATAGTGGTGGAGGATGGAAAGAGGAAATGCATTAAAACAGTGAGAATAGAAGTGTGACACATTTTCAAAACAAAAAGCTATAATAACTTTTTATTTATGGTTTTGAAAACTATACTATAAAATTTGCAACGGTTAACTTAAAAAACCATTTCAACCCCACAACCAAACACATTTTATCTCTAAATTACATTCAAAAGTAAAAAACATTAAAGTTGCGGTTGCTTCTAGGTCTAGGGTACGCTTACACCCTAAGTGGTGCACCGTGCACCACTCTAAATGACTTGTTACAGCAGATTTTTTTACCTGATATTTAAAAAGATTTAAAATAATAATAATTAGTTAATTACATTTTTACCCTTTTTTAAAATAAATGGTAAAATTAAATTATAAAACAGAGAGAAAGAGGTTTATAGTAATTAACAAATTAAAATTATAATAAATTATAAAAATAAAATAACCTGTAGAACCGGTTACCAGTTACCGGTTACTTACCTGGACACTTGACGCGATCTTATTCGCCAAAAGCTGATGGTGCACGCTGCACTAAGTAATTGGTAGTTCACCTTAGACAACACCTAAAGTTGCAATAACTCTAAACGCGAACTTGAGATCATATTTGAGGTGAATCTAATATGTACCACTTGAACGAGACTATGCATCAATCAATTAACATGCTTCCACCAATTATCTTAATTAAAAAAAAAATAAAAGATATGATACTTTAGCAATTTAGCTACCAACATATCCACAAACATCCAAGTTTATTGTCTACTTCTTCCCCGCCGGCGGCACCACCGCCTTCAGTCCACATGAAATGAGTCACATAAACCATCCACCACTCTTCTTTATGCTTTCACCAAAACTTGAGGCAAAGAACCGTTATCCAGATTCTATCTGCGAAAACATCATCATTTATGCCATTATTACAACATCCATCATAGGCCTCTTCCAAAGGTCAGTGGATTTACCACCTTACCCACAAATTTCCATCTCTTTTTTTCTTTTCTGAGATTAAAAATTTGGAAGTAAAATTTTTGAGTTTTGCAAAACTCGAAAAAGACAAAGTTTCTAAATTTTTAAATCCCGAATAAAATTGTGTGAGCAGTGTGTCAAATCAAATCCTCTCTTTCAAATTTCCAACCCATTAATTCAAAACCCCAATAGCTTTTACTTATGATATATTAACAATTTGCTCAGATTTCATTTCTGCTCTAACTCCCCAGCTCCACCCAATACTCAAATTTTTTTTTTCACCATGAACACAATCGCCAATTTTCGCAACCGCGCTATGAAATCCGCATGTAGGGTTCTCATTTGTTCTAGAAATTCATCGTATCTCGGGTTCCCACCTGCAAAATCTCACCATGTTATTGCTAATGGTAGCAAACCTCGTTTCAATCATGACCGCAGCAATCACAACCCTTTTCGAATCCCGGGGTTTCACCGCATAATGAGTACCCAGAAAGTTTCTGACTTGCCCTCTTCGAGTTCTGGGTTTTCAAGAGTAAGCACAGCAAATAGGGATGTTTCCAACATTGCCAGAGTCGCCTTAAAGGTTCGAAATTTCTCAACTTCCGTTGAGACCCGTGTCAATGACAGCAATTTCCAGAGGATTTATGTGGGTGGAGTGAATGTGAAACCATTGGAGGTGGAAAGTGTTCATAAGGATGATGAGGATGTTGTTGTAGTTGAAGATGCTAGCATAGGTGTTCATAAGACCAGAGAGGAGGACACAGATGTGGAGAAACAAGCATGGAAGTTGTTGCGGGATTCTGTTGTGACTTATTGTGGCAACCCTGTGGGGACGATGGCTGCAAAGGATCCAGGTGACAAGACACCCTTGAATTATGATCAGGTCTTTATTCGGGATTTCGTGCCTTCAGCTCTTGCCTTCTTGCTTAAAGGAGAAAGTGAGATTGTTAAGAACTTTCTTCTTCACACCTTGCAATTGCAGGTAATTTACCCTTTAGAGTGACCTAATGATCGAATCATGTGCATTTTAAGTCCAACTACTATAAATTCCTGGTTGGCCATCAGTTGAACCCCTTGTCTGTTGAGTATTGATGTCCTTCCCTCTCATTTGTTATTCCCGTCTGTTTAATCAATAGTTAGCTACGTAACCGTTGTAACTGCATGTTTGAGAATCCTTCTACAATTGATTCTGGAGCAATCAATTATGAGAAGAAGCTTACGCGAATTTCAGAATTGATTTTGAGAAAAGAGGAGTTTACCCGGTCACGCGCTTTAAGTAGTAGATTCTATGTATTGATGATCAATGGTAAATCTGAGGGTTAAATGCTTAGAGAAAGTTTATTTATTATGATGATTAAATGCTAATTCACTTTCCTGTTTGTAGTTTGATTTATCCCAAAAGAAAGTATGCTCATGATTACAAAAACCACAAGCGTTGAAGAACTTTGTTGTATGTTGATTATTTGATTGCTGATATTCTATCTTTTTCTTTCCCCTGTTTGATTGTAAAAGAGTTGGGAGAAAACAGTGGACTGCTACAGTCCGGGACAGGGTTTGATGCCTGCTAGTTTCAAAGTTAGAACCGTAGCTCTTGATGAAAATAATCATGAAGAAGTTTTAGATCCTGATTTTGGGGAGTCGGCTATTGGCCGTGTTGCACCTGTGGATTCAGGTTAATTTTTTGCGCTTTCTTAATGTGTGCCTACAGAAAAGAATTGTTCTTGAAAATTACTTGTAAGTGGTAATGTAAACCATGAGCATTCTCAAAATTATTATTTGGTTAGCATAACAAAATAGCTTAACTCTTTTTTTTTTCTTTGATAGGATTGTGGTGGATCATCCTGTTGCGGGCTTATGGGAAGCTCACTGGTGACTACAGCTTGCAAGAAAGGGTGGATTTTCAAACAGGCTTGAAAATGATCCTTAACTTGTGTTTAAGTGATGGTTTTGACATGTTTCCTTCTTTGCTAGTCACCGATGGGTCTTGCATGATAGATAGGCGAATGGGCATTCATGGTCACCCCCTTGAAATCCAAGTAAGTGTAACTAAACTATATGTTTCTCCTTCTTCTGTGTTTTGCATTAGGTGAAACTATGCTGTTTCTTTGATCTGTTCTATTTAAATTTGAAGGATGCTGTATTTACTTAGTTACAATTGCCTTACTCTATAGGTATATGCTCCTGTTTTAAGTTGATATGTTATTTTCATGTATGCATACATGCATACGATAGCACTGCTGTTGGACATGCGGACCCAACTCATGAGAGGCCCAAAAGAGAATTAAGAAAACCCAAGCGGTTGCAGGATTATATTTAGTTTTTTCTGAATAAATATTGTTTAGGAATTTTTTTGTTTTCTAGAATATTCCATTTGTTAGGATTATGCCACTTCTAGGGCTATCCTTCATGGAGTCTAGTGTAACCATAAAATGGAAGGTTTTCTGTTGAAGAAGATATCCAGAATATCGAGCTTGCTCACCATTTTTCTTGTGTCATTTTATTATTGGAGATTAACCATCTCGAATCGGTTGAATTTATTGGTTGGATAAGTCTAGTCCTACCAGTATATTTGCTAAACATGAAATGAAACTTTGAATTCAGGTTATGTGGCTTCTGAACTCTACCTCTACTCTTCTGTTGGTTTTCCTTACATGGTAACTTTTACTTGACAGGCATTATTTTACTCAGCTCTTCGCTGCTCGCGTGAAATGCTTGCTGTAACTGATGGAACCAGTCATCTAATTAGAGCCATTAACAATAGACTCAGTGCACTATCATTCCACATTAGAGAATATTATTGGGTGGATATGAAAAAGTTGAATGAAATATACAGGTATAAAACAGAAGAGTACTCCCTGGATGCCATCAACAAATTCAACATCTATCCAGAACAAATTCCCTTTTGGGTAATGGATTGGATTCCAGAAAAGGGTGGATATCTGATTGGAAATCTGCAGCCAGCTCACATGGATTTCAGGTTTTTTACACTTGGAAATCTTTGGTCTATTATTTCTTCTTTGGGCACCCCAAGACAGAACGATGCTATTTTAAATCTGATAGAAGCTAAATGGGATGATCTTGTGGGCCATATCCCTCTTAAGATATGCTATCCTGCTGTGGAAAATGAAGAGTGGCGCATAATTACTGGGAGCGACCCAAAGAATACGTAAGTTCTCTCTGTAATTTCCCTTTCTGTTGTTCTTGTTTCCTTTTGAAAAAATACTGAGTGCATTTGATGAATTTATATTGTACAATTGTTACTGTGGTATGTACCTTAACTGATATCGGTATGCACCTTAACTGATATGACATGCTTAACTTTCGCAGCCCCTGGTCATATCACAATGGTGGATCTTGGCCAACACTTCTGTGGCAGGTAAATTTTTCCTGATTGCAATGTGTGTTTTAAGGAAAGCTCAGATATGTTTTTGGTTTATCCACTTTGTCTTGTGTCATAGCACCTCAACTACTGAACCCCTAAATCTCATGGCTCTGATCATGGGGTATAAGATTCATGGGAGTGGAAGTAGCACTTACCAGGCCACATATAGAATCCACTCTAATATTATAGAAAACTGGGAATTAAATTAATCCACATGCCACAGAAACTGAAGTTCAATAAGAAAAAGATCAGGAGATATTATTTTCTTGGTTTGTTAATTGTGAGAAAGAAAAATTTCACAATAAACCAACTGGTTAGCTGATTTGGTTGTGAGATATTGCATTTCAACTGTCAACTCATGAAGTATTGTTTTAATTTCTGGTGTATTTCCTTACACATCATCTTCAGTTCACACTGGCATGCATCAAAATGGGGAGAATTGAACTAGCTCAGAAAGCAGTTGCTTTGGCTGAGAAAAGGCTGCCAGTTGATTCTTGGCCGGAGTACTATGATACCCGTTCCGGAAAATTTATTGGAAAGCAAGCACGGCTGTATCAAACATGGACCATAGCTGGGTTCCTCACATCCAAGATGCTTTTGAAGAATCCTGAAATGGCATCCATGTTATTCTGGGAGGAGGATTATGAGCTTCTTGAAATTTGTGTTTGTGGACTTAACAAGACTGGCAGGAGGAAGTGCTCCCGTGTTGCTGCCAAGTCTCAGATTCTTGTGCGATGAGGCTCTGCATTGTTTGGAAGCAGAATGCCTACTTGTACATTCATTTGGTACCATAGAGTATAAGATAAATAGGAAAATTAACAATAGTTCCACATTGCCATAATTATTTTGAGAAGGCTTTTCCTTTGTTTTGGGAGGGCAATTCTCACCTTATTATAATGAGGTTTTTAACTTAAAACCTCTTGCAAACTAGTCCCTTCACCTATTTATAGCCTAGTTCACTTAGGATATTCCCTTACCTGTATGTATAATAACAGTGTTCAATTCTTAAGATTTTCACTTCAGATTTGTATATTAACAATATTCACATTGATTTTTCTCATTATACAATTGCTTCTTTGTGTCTTTGATACATTTCACTGATCTTGAGAATAAAGGAGGACATTATTATTCATATATTCAAGGTTACCTTATAGTTTATCTAATTATGTTTGCAGATGAAGTAACTGTACTAACTTGGCTTACAGTAACCGGTAAAAATGTTCGAGGGGTGTAAATGGATTAGTTAGATTAGTGGTGTGTTTGATTTTGCAGGAGATATCCTAAAACTATGGTTTTGCCAAAAACAATCAAGCCATGATTTTGGAACTGAATATGCACTAGACTTTTCTTTGATTTATCCTATTTCTCATGTACATTCGTTTGATCTTGTCGTATTTAGTTAATATAACTTTAAATGTTTTAAAATTTAACCTGGTTTAATGTTATATTGACTTTAGAAGAGTTTATTTGAATTTATTTTATACCATTAACATTTTTTGTCAATGATATCATAAGCATTAAGCAGGTGTTTGATCAACCTTATCAAAATAATGAGTTGATAAGCATATATATTAGTTTATAATAAGCACTAACTTCAAAAACATTCACAAATAAGCTTTTACGTGATAAGTGTTCATTAAGATAAATATATAATTAAACTATATAATGAATGCTTGTACTACTCACTTTGTTACTCTCTTTCCAACATTCTCTTTTTATTAGTTAAAATACATGCAGGTTCCATCAAGTTGGTAGTGAGACTCATACTTTAATGAGCCTACATAGATTTTAACTGATTAAAACGTCAGTGTTAGAAAGAGAGTGTCAAAAATGAGTGCGTAAAAAATTATCAAAAACTTGTTACATGAGGGTGACCAACTCGAACATCAACAAATTACACGAACACAAACACATCATTTAGTTTAAACCTCCACAAATTGGCCGCCACAATTTTCAATCGGTAGGGTAATTTGCTCAGTTGCATATTGTAGCAATTTTGACAAAAGCAATTTAACCGCAGTAATTTTAAATGTTGATTGAGTATAGGCTTATAGCATGGGGTTCAAGAATTTTTTAAAACCCTAATTAAATGATTCAGTCACACCCAATTTTCTCTTTTATATCAATTCCACTTATTTTCTATTTAGTCTTTTTTTTTCCTATCACATCATACATCATATCTTCATTTCTAAATCTTCTCTTCCTATTATGTTTGGTATGTAAAAGAAAACTAAGAGAAAAGTAAGAGAAAAGAAAAGAAAAGAAAAGAAGGATGAGAAGAGAAAGAAAAGAGACTAGATAATGAGATGATTTTTAGGTTGTTTGGTTGAAAAGAAAGTAATAAAAAAAAGTAAACTAAAGTTTGTAAAATGACATAACCATCCTTACTTAAACATTAAATATGATAATTGAATTTGTAAAAAAATTATAATTTTAGAATACAATTAAATATTTACCATTGTATATTATTATTTTTATAAATTATGATAAATTATGAGAGAATATTTTTATCAAATCACATAAAATACCCTCTCATCACATTTTCTTATTAGATTAGAAGAGAAAACTTTTTATGTAGAACCCCGATGATTTTTTTCTTTTCTCCACATTTTCTTATGTATCAAAGGAGAGAAAAAAACATTGAAATTTGTGTTTTTTTTTTTTTATACATTTTACTTTCTCTTCTTTTTCATGCTTTTCAAACAAAGCCTATTTGTGGGAAATGAGGTTTCAACCATCTTAATCCTTATGTAATCATCACTGGTTTTGTAAATTTATTACCTAGAGTCTTGAAAAGAAAAGAGGGTTGTAGCTTGGTTACAATTTGGTTGAGTTGCTTTCAAGGGATTCTGGGTTTTCTGGCTGCCACCAAGGTTCTTGAGTCATGAAATCATAAGATAGAATCGCTTCAATAACGCTTATGGCGTGTGCTGCTAGGAAGTTACTATCCCAAATTGATTACCGACCCGCCCCATCGGTTGTCCAAAACACTCTTCACCGTGCCCAATTTGACACACCCTTTCGCCCCAAGGACTTGACCGGTTTAACCACCGATCTCATCAAGTCCTACTTCGACAAAGGCTCCATCGAAGAAGCACACACACTGTTCGACGAAATGTCCCACAGAGACGTCGTTGCCTGGACGGCCATGATCACTGGCTACACCTCCTGCAACCAACACAGCCGTGCTTGGAAGGTGTTCTCTCGAATGCTTGGAGATCGGGTGCGGCCCAACGCGTTCACCTTATCCGCTGTTTTGAAGGCTTGTAAAGGCTTGAAAGCTCTTTCGTGTGGCGAGTTAGCTCATGGGCTGGCCGTCAAGATTGGCACCCGAGGATCATCCATATATGTTGATAATGCACTCATGGACATGTATGCCACTTGCTGCGATAGCATGGACCGTGCGAGAATGGTTTTTGAGGATATCGTAGCCAAGAATGCTGTCTCATGGACTACTTTGATCACTGGGTATACTCATAGAGGTGATGCCTTTGGTGGTCTTAGAGTTTTCCACCAAATGCTTCTGGTAAGCTTTTGTTTTATGATAGCACTCATCCATGTTCTTTTGCTTAATTGCTTGAATAAGTAATGGTAAAATAGCAACAAGAAGAACGAATAATAATTGATGTGAGATGAAAGCAGTTTAACATAGTTGCTTGGTGACAAACAGGAAGAAGGAGAGCTGAGTCCATACAGCTTCTCAATTGCAGTTAGCGCGTGTGCCTCCATCGGCTCAGGTATTTTGGGCAAGCAGGTACATGCTGCAGTGATTAATCATGGATTTGAGTCCAATCTTCCTGTGATGAATTCCATACTGGACATGTATTGCAGGTGTCGTTGTGCATCTGAGGCAAATCAATTTTTCTGTGAAATGATGCAGAAAGATACAATCACGTGGAATACATTGATAGCTGGATTCGAAACACTTGATTCTAAAGAGTCTCTCTGCATATTTTCGCGAATGGTGTCAGAAGGTTTTAGGCCAAATTGCTTCACATTTACTAGTGTCATAGCTGCGTGTGCTAACTTAGCAATTCTGCATTGTGGGCAACAGCTTCATGGTGCAATTGTTTGTAGAGGCTTCGATAACAGCTTGGAATTATGCAATGCCCTCATTGATATGTATGCCAAGTGTGGAAATGTTGGTGATTCGCATAAAATATTTAGCGAAATGTCATGCACAAACTTGGTCTCATGGACTACCATGATGATTGGATATGGGTCTCATGGACATGGAATAGAGGCTGTTGAGTTGTTCAATAAGATGGTCGGATCAGGTATTAAACCGGATAAGATAGTGTTTATGGCAGTTCTCAGTGCTTGTAGCCATGCCGGACTAGTGGATGAAGGCCTGAGATATTTTAGATTAATGACCAGCTATTACAATGTTGCGCCAGATCGAGACATATATGGATGTGTGGTGGATTTGCTTGGACGTGCTGGAAGAGTAAAGGAAGCTTATGAACTAATAGAAAATATGCCATTTAAGCCAGATGAGTCTATATGGGTAGCCCTTCTTGGAGCTTGTAAAGCACATAAGCAACCAAGTTTGGGAAAATTAGCAGCTTTGAGGGTTTTGGACATGAAGCCAAAAAAGGCTGGAACTTATGTGCTGTTATCAAATATTTATGCTAGTGAAGGTAACTGGGCTGACTCTGCCAGCTTGAGGAAGCTTATGAGAAGTATTAAAAGTAAAAAAGAAGCAGGGATGAGCTGGATTGAATTGAAAAACCAGGTTTACAGTTTCGTTGTTGGAGATAGATTTGTTTCTTCGAATGAGCAGGTGTGTGAAGTTCTGAAATTGTTGATTATACATATGAAAGATGCAGGATATGTACTTGACTTGGAAGATCAAACATGAATAGAAGCTGAAAAGACGGTATTATTATTGATAAATGTTTATAGCTGAATCTTCAGCTTAAATACCCTCCAATTACAAGTGGTTAAATGCTAAAAAGTTCCATCCATTGAAACCTCGGCAGAGATAAAGACCAAATATATCAAGAGCACCAAGTAACGTTTTAAAACCTTTAAAAACTTTAACTTTTGATTAAAAAAATATTTTTAATCAAGTGGGTTGGCGTAGTGGTTCAGCACTTCGTCCCTTAAGCAAGTGGTTGGGGGTTCGAATCCCAACTCTTGTGAATGGAAAAAACTCATTGGCCAGCCCCCTACCGCTTCGTGCGCTGACCGTGGGGCGAAGGATTAGTCTCACGGCAATCGGTTGTGGGGGGATACCTTGGTCAAAACCAAAAAAAATAAAATATTTTTAAATAATTATATAGTGTTGTGACTGACAAGTGTTAAAAAATTTAACTTCTTGCTAATTCTTTAATTAATTTACCTTTCAATC
This sequence comes from Acmispon strigosus, assembly GCA_030819835.1. Lineage (NCBI taxonomy): Eukaryota > Viridiplantae > Streptophyta > Magnoliopsida > Fabales > Fabaceae > Acmispon > Acmispon strigosus. Next base: position 64,855,236 of record JAUAMA010000003.1, on the reverse strand, counting down.
AATAATTTGGCCAGCAACATTAAATCAGTCATAAATTTTGCCCATTCTGAAATTTTATTCTTCACCGGAATTGTACCTCTTTCCTCGTGTAGAATACTAGAATAGTCATGTCTAGAGATGACACCCAAGCAGATTGAAGAGTGCCTCCTCATGTTTGCAAGTTTCATCTATTTGTATTTTTGTAAACAATAATATAAATAGATGAAACTTTCCTTTATGAAGGTACATTGTTAATTATCACGACTCGGATGAGAACAGTCATACTTATATGTTGCTGATAGCTTTCACAATTGTGGAATGAGAAACTTTGATTGCTTAGTCGGGTCCTTATGAATATTCATCCTATTGACAACTTGGCGGCTTTAAAAAAATTTAAAAATTAGCTTTTGTTAATTTCAAAATTTGAAATTTTCGACAACGGATAACTTGGCAAACTTTAAAAAATTTGAAAACTAGTTAAAGTAATTTCAAATTTTGTAATTGGCGCATACCGATAACTAGGTGGACTTCATTGTTTTGTTTTTTTGAAAATAAGTTATATAAATATCTTGAAAAAAAATCGTCAGTAAATTACAGACAGTTAAAAACCATCGGTAACCTATAAATAGGAGTTTGCAAACCCTCCTCCTTCTTCAAATGCTCCTTTTGTCGTGGATAAAGATGTTACTTTTATGAAAGTAGTGCTTTTATTCACAATAAAATGAGTTTTTCTGTGCAGACCAAATCAATTACCGACAAAGTGACATTTTTATTCGCAGCAAAATGAGTTTTTTGTGCAGAACAAATGAATTACCGAATGCCTAGGTCATTGATAATTTCTGACTGGAATAGCTGTCGGTAAGTTACGATGGAAAAAATTGTCGGTAAATTACTGGCGGCCTAGACCGGCTGTAATTACCGACGGTTTTTGAAAGTCGTCTGAAAATATTTACCGATGTTTTGATAGTCGATTGGTCATCGATAATTAAGCATTATTGACAATTTTTTCATGGTTACCAACAACTTTTGACCATTAGCAATAGACGTTTTTCTTGTAGTGATTGTAATAAGGTGCCTCCTCCCTGTATGCCATATTACTCAATCTCTTGTTAAGAAGATAACTTTTCTGATCCAAGCTTGTGTAGCCAAGGTTTTCTCTTCCACAAACTTGTTTACTCATTAGTTCAAATGAAGTCTTTTGCTTGATGTTTAAATCCTTGGCCAAGTCAATCTCATTAGCTTAAACTTCAGAAATTTTTCGAGTAGACGTTAGCATGTGGACTGTCTCTAGAATATGCAAAACATGGTTATGCTTTCCACAAAATCATGTATTTTATCATATCTTGTGCTTATCCAATCATTTATCCTATCCTGCTCTTATCCTGTCCAGACCACCAAACAGGCCCTAAAATATTTCCTTTGAAGATTAAACACAATTTTCCCATCACGGCCAATCCAAAATTTTCATGCCTCTTCTAAAGTGTCAAAAGTCTTTCCTTTCTAGGCTGCCAATCTAATTCTGAACTCATGTGAGGTGCATTTGGTGCAACAGTTGAATCTTTTGACACACTAAATAAGAAAATAGCAGATTCAAATACAAATTATAACAAAAACTAAACTTCAAAATTGATTAAATTCCAAAAAACATAGTAATGGAAATTATTAAAGCCACATACCTATTAATATTTGAATCTTGTTTCAACTATGGTAAATGGATATTATTAGCTATGTTACATGTTCTTCTTTGAATGAAATTTCAGAGCTTTCCTCATCTCTGGTGATGGTGTATGGCCTTGTTCGGCTTTGATAGTGTAAGGCCCAAAGTTCATTGGCAATGTTTCTGCAAGTCTATAAGAAGCTCCTGTGAATGGTCTTTCGATCGCAAGGTTAGCTCTAGACTATCTTACTTGTTAGTTATTTACTTAGTTATTGTGCGACCGATCAACCTTAGCTGAGACAAATTGTTTCTTGACTAAGTCACCTATCTGCCCTTATGGTTCTCACTTAAATAGTAAATTCTTTGGGTCGGCTTACATGCTATTGCAACGTTAATATGTTGATAGTAGGGGTGTTTATGGGATAAGTTTGTCTTGACTTTTACTTGATCCTAAATACTGATAAGGTCAGTTTCTAAACCCTAACCCGTTCCTAGACCTGGAGATGCCCGATGTTATGCGGGTTCAACACAAACCCGACTGCAAAAGAACGGGTTCGGGTTGGCCCGAAGAACAAATTGAATATCAATTTCAAATCTTACCAAATAATTATAAATATATATCATTTTGTAAAAAGACTAATTTCTATACTATCAATGAATTATGAAAGAAACTATATAGAACTGAAGTTTTTTTATAACAATATACTTAATTAGATAAAAGAATACAAATTATATTAACTTAAAACCAGACTATAAATGAAGATATACAAAATCATGTTTTGAAGTTAGTGTGCAAATGGTGTTTGTGGGACGAGTTCAACTTGACTTTCACCCAACCTAATATTGACCGGGTCAAATTTTTAAACTCGAACCCACCTCTAAACCCAAATAGCCTAAAAAAATGCAAGTTTAAGGGACATGGACCGGAACGAATCCACGAGATGGCCGGGTCCTATAAGGCAGCTCGATGGCATCCGGGATTCTGTGACAACAATAATGCTGTACGGTACATTGTAATTGCAGCGATTGAGTTCCGCATTCCCGCCAAAACACCGTTATAAAACACACTCACTCCTCGACACTCCACTCCACTAGCGTTACGATTCTGATTTCTGCAATCACTGAGTGCTTCTCAAACCCTAATCCGATGGCACCCAAACCTGCCTCCTCCTCCGCCTCTTCACCCTTCTTGAAACCTGGCGCTGCCGTGGAAGTCTGTTCCGAAGACGACGGTTTCCGCGGCTCCTGGTTCACCGCCAAGATCGTCCGCCGCCTCGCCAACAACAAGGCCTCCGTGGAGTACGATAACCTGATGGAGGACGACGAAGGCACCAAGCGCCTTAGAGAAACCCTGAACACTCGCCAGCTCCGGCCACTCCCCCCGCCGGAGACCCACCACGTCTTCAAGTTCGGCGACGAGGTGGACGCCTACCACAACGACGGCTGGTGGGAGGGCCACATAACGGAAGAATTAGGGAATGGCAGGTTCGCCGTGTATTTCAGAGTCTCCAAGGAGCGGATCGAGTTTTCCAAAGAGGAGCTCAGAACCCACCGCGAATGGATCGATGACCATTGGGACCCACCTATCCAACAATCAAACCAGGAGGAGCAGGTGTGCTTCTGTGTTAATTCGATTTTTTGTAGTGATTTGTTGCATTAGAAGGGTTTTAGGGCTGAATTGCATGCCTTAGGAGTTAGGATGTTACTGATTGTTATACTGTTACTTAATCTATTAGGAGAATGAATCGATCAAGGTGATGTTGACGCCAAATGTGAAGTCTGATGAAACTGTGAAGTCTCAGGAAGCTGTGAAGCTAAAGAAGGATGAGTTGTTTAGAGTGGGGTCACTGGTTGAGGTTAGCAGTGACGAAGATGGTTTCCAAGGAGCTTGGTTTAAAGCCACCCTTGTTGAGACAAGGGAACAGGGGAAGTTCCTTGTTGAGTACCAGAACCTGATGGCTGATGATGATAACCAGCTTCTGAGAGAGGAGATTGATGCCCACCACATAAGGCCTCCCCCACCAGAAACCGGTGTTGTTGCTCAATTTAGTCATCTTGATGAAGTTGATGCTTTGCACAATGACGGCTGGTGGGTTGGTGTGATTTCTGAGGTTCTTGGTGACTACAAGTATTTAGTTTACTTCAGGGGCAGCAATGAAGAATTGGAGTTTCAGCACTCCCAGTTGAGGGTGCATCAGGACTGGATTGGTGGCAAATGGGTCATGGCTTCCAAGGTATGACTGCATTGCTTTCTTAGTTTTCAAGCACATAGGAACTTTTATTTAATAACTAGTTTTGGTTAACATAGCAGTGTATATAGTCAAAATAGTCGCCTAGTTGGGATTGGCTTCAATCCTCTTGTAATCAACTATTTATTTTATTTTTTTGTTACTGCATCCCGGTGTTCTCGGCACTTCAAACGACGAAATCTGAAAGGAAATATGTTTTGTTTCAAAGAATTGTAAAGAGTCTTAACAGTTTGTGAATCTCTAACCTTCAATTCTTATCCTGTCTGGTTTGGTGACTTGATTCTTAGTCACTCTGACTCACTCAAGTTGGTCTTTGATAGAGTTGAGTGCTCTTAAAGGAAGTGAAGAAAAAAAAACTTAAAACTACCTTATCTTAGTAGGATCATGGGAGACTGGAGGTGCCCCATAATATTGTGCGACAATACTTGCTCTGATCATCCTTATTTGGTGTGTGGAAGTGGGAGTTCATCGCTCCTCAGTTCTCACAAATGACATCAATTTTTGGTTCAGTGAACTAGATAACAGGCTTTGACAATTCACAAACCTTCAACCTCAATTCCTCCATTGTATTGTTTGGTGACTCAACTTTTAGGAGTGCATAAATGTGGATTTGCAAAAGAGGCTCTCTCACTTAAACCATTCTTTGGAAGTGTTAGTAATCTTAAGTGAAAAAAATACTGAGAACTGCTACTGCACTTACATAGACATGCATGGCGAGCAGTGAGGTTGGTATAATTGTTGAACTTAGTGGGATCGTGGGAGAATGTCTTAGAATTTGGGTTAGGCCTAACTTTAGGCTAAAAACCAGCTTAAAAGTGAGAAATTTTTTGGCCTTTATAAATACATATTTGGCGATATATCTAGTTAATGTGGGACCTTAACACCTTTGTCATGTCTAGGGCTGAACATCGGGAGCGTAAAGTTTGCTGGACTGTATATTGGTAAGTGGCCTATTTATGGGTGACCCAATAAATCGATCTATGGTAGTCTCTATTACTATCTCAAGAATATGGATTAGGCTTAACTCAATCTCAAAAGCTAGATCAGGGGTGAGGATTGCTCCACCCTTAATATAAACTTATTTGACCTTAAGAGAGTTGAGATGCCTCATGATATTTGACCACTAAGCTTGCTTTGATTGTGGGAGGTGAGAATTTGCATATTACGTGTGCGAATGGTTATGGAGCAGAGAGGGAGAATAACTACATTGGTGCCCTATTCACCTTCATTGTGATCTCTAATGTAGATTGGGATCATGGGTGTCAGGGGAGTTTACTCAGAATACAGGGTAAAACATACAAGAGCAAGTCGAGTGAAAGCATAAACTTGTGCAGATTGGAAAATATCAGTCTACCGAGCCATGCATAATATTTGAAAGTCACAATTGAAACTAACAAGGATGTCAAAATAGAAGTTTGGATTGGGCATGCTTGTGGACGTGGCATCAACGGTAGTGTTATGTAATGTATAAATAGCACCAATCAAATTATAGCATGCTTAATTGCTCTTTCAGCTTTTCTTGATTTTGATTGCCAACTAATTTGTAGAATAAAAATTTGCTGTTTAGTTTTAGAAATAGATAAACTTGATTAACTCAAAAAAAACTGTAGAATAAAAATTGCATTAAATTCAAACTAAATGGATCAAAAGTTTAAGTCATTACAGTATTACACACTAGTAGTTGTTTAGCATTTGTTTATGTTGTTGTTGACAACTTATTAACATTGTTGATCAGTATTTGATGTTGACTTGATAGACAAGGCTCTTTGAAAGTGAGCAGGTAAGGTTAAGATTATTTTGTACTCTCAACTCTTTAGTATGCAAAGATATTTTGATATGAAGATCGTAACCTTACAATGTTTTTGGTTTCAGTTGTTCACGCGTTGAAGTTGTGAACGATGAAGATAGCAAGAGAAAGAAGAAGAAGAAATTCTGTTTCGGTCTAGCCAGTGGCTAGGGTTGTGAATAACTGCAATGAGAATTGAACTTCTGTATACTGTTAAACTTCATAGTTTAAAACTTGAACTCATCTTTGCTATGCTAATGGCTATTGCAGGTTGCAGTGTATTTAAGGTTGACCTTGATTTTAGTTTCATTATTACATCACACACTTCGGAATTGCAACTTGTGCTTTTAGCATGGGTAGTAGTAGTAGTATTTCATTTTGTTTGGTTTTTTTACTGGAAATCCCCACATACGGGAATTGTGTGTTTAATCCTCAAACTGAGGATGATAGCTAGACAAAGCCCTCCTTAGAATGTTGATTTCAAATTCAGCTCCTTGACATTGCACGTAAAATTTACCTGAATTTTTCCCATTTTCCAATGTCACGTTGAATGAAAAGTAAAAGCCCATTTTCTCAAAGGAAGAAAAGAGTAGGATAAAAAAAATAAAAAATCACAAAGGAGTAGAATCACTTACCTTGATCTATTCTTGTTGTTAAAAATTTCTCTAATGCGTTTTCTCTTCTCTTTTACCTTCTTCTGTCCGATCTTCTTTGATGGAGAAGAGGAGAATAATATGTCGTTCGTTAGAAAGAGATGTCACACATTTAGTTTCTTTTCTATATCAATAATGATTTTTTTTATCTCTTTTATTATCTTTGATGGATCACTTATTTGGTAATTTCTTATCTTAAATAACCACTCACTTTTAAAAGAAAGAAAGTAAATTTTAAACTACCAACTAACTTTATCTCTTTAATTGCTAATGATCATCACATTGAACATACTTTTATTAAAGTTAGTCCTATAAGTTACATGAGCCACATTAAATTATTAAAATAATTTAACATTCTCTCACTTGACCCATGTGACGACTTGATGGTTCAACAAAACCATAAGTGCGCACCATATTTTGAAATTATCAATTCATCATCCTTAATTGAAATGAGATGATCGAATAATGGCGGTCACAAGTCATCATGCGACACAATCCCTTCCATGTATCACATATCCAACTCAAATGAAAACAACTTTAATGAACATTCACTACATTGTTCAACTTTAATGTTTTATCGAAAACATAACCCGTCATCATATCAAAACTATACACGTATACACCAAAAACAGTAATATTAAGATCTCAGAAGAAAAAAAAAGGCTTTTTTTTTTCAATATGGGTGGTGTTCTTGTCATTTGATGTTGCTTAATGCTAAATAATGTTAAGTTCAAACGATTTCACGTTTTATTATATTTTGAATAATAACAATTTTACCTCAGTTTTAATCACGATAGATAAAGATTTCCTAAGACTTTATATGTTTTACATTTCAGGAAATATCTACCAATGAAAAGAAACGCATCGTCTGCCCTCTCTTGAAGAATTGAAAGCAAAATGTTCAAATGTATCGCCTGAGAAAATAAAGAATGAACGTCTTCCTACTTTCAAGAAGGAATGTCTGACTACGTTCAAGGAAGATCACCTGACTACGATCAAGATGGAACGTTTGCCTCAATGTTTAAACTGTGAAGACTTGCAAAGTCTGACTACTTAGTGAAGCACTATTTTCATCAGATCAAGAAAGGACATATTTAATAGAGAAATATTATTGGTATCTCTCTACCCTCTGAACGCTCCGTACATCCAGATACACCTTTTCAGAGTCAACGGTCATAATAAAATCTCGGTGATCAGAATATAACCTTTTGCATTAAATGCACAAGCACTATATAAGGGAACAAAGCAGAATAGAGCGGACGATAGAAGCAAGTGCATTAAATGCTGCATTTAATGCGTAGCAGATTTACATTTAATACTTCTGAGAGCTTGCCAGAAGTACCCGTTGCACCTTCAGAGAAGAAGAAATTCAAACGGAACTCCACAATCTTCACCAACGGCAATCCTACTGAAGATATAAATAGAAGACTTGAAGACTGAAATCAGTGGCGATTTACAACAAAAAATCCTCAAACTTTCAAAGTATTTTATTGCGATCAAGCTCTATAACCTACTCAGAAACTAAGTGTCATACTATTCTGAGTCTACTCGTCTGCCTAAGTGTGAAATCCTCAGAGAGTGAAAACTCTCATCTTCCTCACACTTCAAAAACAGAGAACCAATTTCCACACCATATCTGTAATCTGTGCTCAAACACTTTCTACCTTGCTCTTTGTGAAGAGACTCTGTAGAACCAAAAAATCTTTGTAAAAGAATTAGGAGAAGTCTTGTCGAATACTTGTAAGGAGAAGTCCTGTTGAATACTTGTAAGGAGAAGTCCTTCGAATACTATGAGAAGTTCGGCACAATACTTGTATTGTTCGGTGTGGATAGTGGAAATCTTGGTGAAGCCAAGGACTGGACGTAGCCCTATCGAATACTGGGAGAAGTCCTGTTGAATACTTGTAAGAAGAAGTCCTTCGAATACTAGGAGAAGTCCGGCACAATACTTGTACTGTTCGGTGTGGATAGTGGAAATCTTGGTGAAGCCAAGGACTGGACGTAGCCCAGTCGATTAAGATGGTGAACCAGGATAAACTCATTGTGTGTTTTACTTTATAGCTCTGTTAATTTCCCGCTGCATAAGTTTTAGAAAAGAATTATAAAACTTATACTTGTTTTAAAGAAAAAAATTTAAAATCGCACACACAATTCAAACCCCTCATTTCTTGTGTTGTTTCGTTATTATCAAACAATGCCTTGCCTACAGAGAGCTGCATCTATTGAAGAAGAATATGAAGCTGCCGGAGGGGAAGTTCTACTTGATGATGACGATGATAATGATGGGGAGTGGCTAGCAACCCATGGCAAACCCAAAGGTGTATGTTCCATTTTGATATGTTTGAAATTTGTCTCAACCAAGGTTGCCATATTGAACTGATATGAAAATTGATATGAAAATTGTTCTATATGAATTATGAACCTGGTATGAAATTGATATGAAAATGTGTCTCAACCTTCTCAAAATTGAAAATGAAAATTGTTGGACTAACTAGGTAACTCACTTGTAATGAATATTGTGTTTTGTTGTGGTATGAGTTGTTTTATTTGGTAATGCACTTGGTTAGAAGTTATAATCTATGTGGTGGAATTTGCTTAATTTTAAAGGTTGAAAATTTTAATGTGATATGTAATTTTTATTATATATATATATATATGTATTAATTATATTATACTCATAATTAAAAATATTATTTAATTATTATCGGTTCGACTAGAGTTCAACTGCGATTGAATCATAAAAACTGTGAATCGATAGCTTGAACGGTTCAATGTCAAATCGGTTATGCGAACATTGACTTTATTTAATTGATTCAAACAAATAACTTTACTTATGTATTTAAGTCCATGTTTGGGTGTCATTTAAATTCATATACTCCCTCCGTCCCAAAATATAGGGTCCTGTTCAGACAATCACGCTTATTAACAAAACATGTAATAAGCTAATTAATATGTTGGTTTTGTTATTTTCTATACAAATATTCCAAATTTACCCCTATTTAAAGTTAGTTGGGAATATGAAAGAAGTAATTAAGTAAAAGTAATAATTAAAGTTTTGAAATTTAAAATATAATGAATGCAAGGGGTAAAAAAGGAAAAGCTTATTTTTTTTTTCCTGAAATCTAGAAGGGGTCTTATAATTTGGGACACCAAGTTTGTCTCTAGAAGGACTTATAATTTGGGACGGAGGGAGTATTTTTTTAAACTTTTTTAAATTCATAGCTTCAATAAATATTGATGCTAACAAAATACTCCCTCAGTTCCTATTTAAGTGTCACTATTTTTATCCTTTTTTCGTTTCTAATTATCTGTCACTTTACAAAGTTCAAGAGAGTATTAATTATGTTTTACCAATTCTACCCTTTAATTAATGATGATAGGAAATTAAAGAGTCTAAATTAAGAATAAAGATAAAGGGTATGTTCCTCGTCAGTCGTTGGTGTTGCCATCTAGTTGGACCCGACCGTCTAGAGGTGTGTTTAAGCTTAATTTTGATGCAGTTCTTCGCGACTCAACCTTGGCTGGGTTTGGAATGGTGGCTCGGAACTTTGTGGGCGAAGTTCTCGCTTCGGCGGCCGCAGCTACTGTCATGGTCTCGTCCTCCGTCATTGCGGAGGCTCTGTGTTTCCGTTGGGCGATCTCCATTGCAATTGATTTGGGCTTCAGGAGGGTCATGTTTGAGACTGATTGTCTGAAGCTTTTTGACCTTTGGCGTCGTCCAAAACCTGGTGGTTCTTATCTTTTTTCTATTATTAGGGATTGTCGTTCCTTTTCTTGTTATTTTGATTTTATGGATCTTACTTTTGTTAGGCGGGAAGGCAATATGGTTGCTTATTCCCTTGCCAAATTATCTTTCTCTAAGTTGTCTTTTGTCTGGATTGAGGATGCTCCTCAAGAGATTTTAGCTGCTCTGCAGCATGATGTAGTGGCTTCTGCCCCCGTTTCTTGATTAATATATTTATTCAGTTTCAAAAAATTTTCTTTTGATAGAAACAAGAACATTAATATAATTCCTTAATATGTGTGCAAAACCTTAAAGTGACAGTTATTAAGGAACGGAGGGAGTACTACTAAGATAAGCAATTAACATGCTTGTAAATCTGTGTACATAAAAACACATTTTTCAAGTATGTCAATGCTTTCTCCAATGTCATAAATTATAAGCAATGATCCACCTTTGGGTGACACAAATATAACAATGAACAACCATAAGCCCATCATATCTTTTCATAGCATCAAAACCTTGCGCAATTAATTACAACCATAAATCATAAAATTAAATAAACACATTTGATCACTTTAGTGATATCAAATCATTTGCATATTTAAACAAAACAAAGAAATATTGGTTTACTAGTGTAATGGAGGTTGATAGCGGGAGCGGTGCACCGATGTTCAAGGCAAGGCCGGTGGAGAAACCGCCGGATGTCCCAACCCGGAAACCGACTTTCAAGGAGAAGGTGATGGGTGTATCAACCGAAAATGAGACTGGCTTTCGCGACCTTCTAGCGGAAGGGCTCATGAAGGTGACGTTGGTGGAGGACAACGAGTTCTTTCCCATGTTTGACATTGAACCTCAGACGTATGCTAAGATTTGTAAACCGTGGGAGGATTGTTTAGTGGTGAAACTGCTAGGAAAGCATATTGGATATGGTGCTCTATATGCGAAGTTGAAGGCTTTGTGGAAACTCTCTGGTGGCTATGAGGTTCGTGATGTACATCATGGTTATTTTCTTATTAAGTTTGAACAGGAAGCTGACAAGGAAAAGGTTATGATGGGCGCGCCTTGGATGATATACGACCACTATCTTGCGGTGAAGCCATGGACACCGGATTTCGTCGCGGCGAATTCAAAGATAAGCACGACGATGGTGTGGATTCGTATCCCAGGACTAGGATTCCAGTTCTATGACAAGAATATATTGTCGACGTTAGCGTCTGCAATAGGGAAACCAATCAAGGTGGATATGAACACAACTGACATGCAGAGAGGGAAATATGCACGAGTCTGCGTTGAGATTGATCTTACTAAGCCTGTCAAGGGTGTGATTGGTCTTCGTAACACATGGTATAAAGTTGAATATGAGGGGCTTCATTTGCTCTGCTCCAAGTGCGGCTGTTATGGACACATGGCTCGGAACTGCGTTAGTTCCCCGCCGGCTGTGAAGACATCAGTTACGGCGGCTATGGCCTCTTCTGGCTATGAGGCGCAAGCAGCACCTCCCACGGAGGGAGAAATGGAAACCGTAGCTGAAACAAACAATCTGCGCAACACTAACGGGGAAGCTGGCGTGATTTCTGCGTCCGTGGTTAACGCTAGTGATGGTGGCGAGATTTCCGCGGCAGTTACACCTCCTATTTCTGCACATGGTGATTGGCTGCTTGTGGAGAGAAGAAAGGGAAGATTTAATGACAATAAAGGCCATAAAAATTTGGCCAATTTGAATTTGAAACAAGCGCTGACAGGGGCGGAAAAGAAGCTAACCAGAATTGGTAACAAATCGCAAACCGTGGAGGAAAAGAAGCAGGTCAGTTTTGATAATAACTTGCATGCACCTGCGCTATTTATGCATGCATCTAAGCAACACGTGGGAAATGAATTTGCATTAAAACAGGACGTGGGGGCTGGTTATGGTAATAGCTCCATTTATTCTAATAATAATTCACAATCTCATGCATTTAAAATGGATATGGAAAAGGATGCTACATATAATGCAGGTATTATTTTGGAAACAAGTCATTATGATGTGGTTGCCAAGAATGGGAAGAAAAGAATCAGGAAAGATATCACTAAGTCTAGAGCAAGGGCGCATGCAATGACGTCTAAAGGTCCATCTCATCCTCAACATGATGCGACGGAAAAAGGTACTCACAAAACTTACACCACTGTCGATGGAGCTCAATCAACAGTGGCCCTCCAACACCTAGGGGGTAGCCGCTATCGGATTCTGCATGAGGAGTAGGAGAGACCATCTTCATCTAGGATGCCGTTCGTGGATGGGAAACCTTTCGACCCAGGTGAGGTTGCTCCCGACCACGTGGGGGGTACATGACACAATATTTGTGTGCTCCGCGCGGTACCTACGCTCCAACCTTGTTATGGACTGTACATCTTTTCGTATAATAGCGTGGAACATTCGTGGAGCAGTTGGTGCTCGTGGGCAGAGGAGGGTGAGAGACTTAGTCAAAAGTTTCCAACCTTCATTATTTGGTGTAGTTGAGACCCATTGTAGTTTTGCAGCAGTGGCGCCGTTTTGGTCAAGCTTGGGGTATGAGCTCGTAGGTGCAGTAGAAGCAGTGGGTCACAGCGGGGGTGTTTGGATCCTTGCACCTATCTCTAGAAATGTCACCATTCTGACTATTGATGTTCATGCTCAGGCTGTTTCTGTGTCGTTGAGTCAGGGACATAGGAAATGGATTTGTACCGTCGTCTATGCTAGCCCGATACCATCTAGGAGGGATGAGCTTTGGGCGCATCTTGCTAGCCTTCGCCAGAGGTTCCTTGACCCATGGCTTTGCCTTGGAGATTTCAATGAAATTTGTTCTCCGGCGGAGGTCACAGGAGGGGATTTTTGTGAAGCTCGGGCTCTTCGTATGTTAGATGCGATGGAGGGGTGTGAGTTCATTGACTTAGGTGCTATTGGTGGGAAATTCACTTGGGAAAGAAGGTTGAATGGAAGAAGGACGATGGCGAAACGTCTGGATAGAGCTTTGGGAGATATATCTTGGAGGCACTATTTTCCTGAGGCTTATGTGGAACACCTTGCCCGAGTGTACTCGGATCATTGTCCTATCCTTGTCAGATGTGATGTAGAGGCCCCAGAACGAGGGGCTCGCCCCTTCCGGTTCCAAGCCGCTTGGTCTACACATCCTTTGTATGAGGTGTTAGTTAAGGATTCATGGGCCCGGCCGCCTAGTGGTTTGGTGGGAAAACTTCAAAAGGTTAAGGAGGCGTCTCTAGTGTTCAATAGGGAGACGTTTGGCAGCATTAGCTTGAGGAAGAGGAGGGTGGAACGACGACTTCAGGGCTTACAGAAGGAGTTGGACTGGAGAATTACGGAGTCTACACTAAGGCTGGAAAAAACCCTTCGAGAGGAATATGAGCAGATACTATTACAGGAAGAATTGATGTGGTTCCAGAAATCAAGGGAAAACTGGGTTAGATTTGGGGATCGGAATACCAAATTCTTTCACACACAGACCATTGTGAGGAGGAAAAGAAACAAGATCCATGGCCTTTTCCTAGGGAGCAATGAGTGGTGTACTGATGCAGAGGTGTTGAAGGTGGCAGCCCAAACCTTTTTACTAACCTCTTCTCTGTTGATTCGCAGGTTGCTAGGAATGTTATCATGGAGAACTTGACCCCCACCATTTCGGAGGGGGATAGGGCATCTTTGGCCTGTCCTGTCTCTCTTGAGGAGGTCCGCCAAGCCATCATGGCTATGCAGTCATACAAAGCTCCAGGAGTGGATGGCTTCCATGCGTTCTTTTATAAAAAGTACTGGCATATCTTGAAACATGATCTTCATAAGTTGGTGGCTGATGCGTTCTGTAATGGTAGGGCGGACGCTTCACTTTTGGAGACTCTAGTTGTGCTTATTCCCAAGGTGGATGTTCCCCTTCGTTTCAAGGACTTCAGACCAATAAGCCTCTGTAACGTGGCATACAAAGTCATCACAAAAGTCTTGGTTAATAGGTTCCGACCCTTACTTTCTGATCTTGTTGGCCCTCTCCAAGGGAGTTTCATCCCAGGTCGGGGGACGAAGGATAACATCATTCTGGCCCAAGAAGTTATGCATACTCTTCATAATCATAAGAAAAAAAGTGGTTTGGTGGCCCTTAAAGTTGATTTGGAGAAGGCTTATGATCGTGTCAGTTGGGACTTCCTACGGGCTACTCTTATTGATTTTGGTTTTCCTCCTGCTATAGTTCGCTTGATAATGTGGGGTGTGCAAGAGGCATCCATTTCGATCCTTTGGAATGGGGCCAAGCTTCCTTCTTTCACCCCTCAAAGAGGTCTTAGGCAGGGTGATCCACTATCTCCCTATCTCTTTGTTCTTTGCATGGAGCGTCTTGCCATCCATATTCAAAAATTGGTAGATGCAGGGGTCTGGCACCCGATCAGAATTACAAGAGAGGGGATTGGTATCTCTCACCTTTTTTTTGCGGATGATGTCTTATTGTTTTGCCAAGCTAGCAAGCAGCAGATGCATGTGGTTGCGAATGCTATGAAGGACTTTTGTGAGGCTTCTGGAATGAGAGTTAATCTAGAGAAATCTCGGATGTTCTGCTCCAAGAATATTGACCACAATGTGCAGCAGGAGTTCTCTCGCATTTTGGGCATTAATCGGGCTGCCAACTTGGGCAAGTATCTGGGGTTGCCACTATTGAAAGGTCGAGTAACAAGGGAAGATTTCTCTCCGATAATTGATAAAATCAATTCCAGACTTGCTTCTTGGAAGACTAGGCTCTTGAATAGAGCAGGTCGGTTATGCTTGGCGAAATCCGTTTTATCCTCCCTCCCTGTTTATTCTATGCAGGCTCTCTGGCTTCCAGAGTCAATTTGTGATTTTGTAGACAAGAAGGTCCGTAATTGTATTTGGGGTAAGGGGGATAATACAAGGAGTTGGAACTTGGTTCCGTGGAGAGAGATTTCGTGCCCGAAGAACACGGGTGGACTTGGTCTCCGTTGTGCTCGTCTCAACAATATCGCCATGCTAGGGAAGTTAGTTGAGAGTCTTCTATGCGACAGGGGGAAGCCGTGGGTAATAGCCTTATCTCAGAAGTATTTGGCTAATGAGATAGTTCTTGATGGGGAGTACAAGACAGGGAACTCGTATGTGTGGAAGGGCATTGTTAGGGCCAAGGATTATTTACGCCAGGGATTTCGGGCACAACTAGGGGACGGATCTGCATCGCTTTGGTATGACAACTGGCTGGGGACTGGTAAGCTCTGTTTTAGAGTTCCGTTTGTTCATGTTTCGGACACTCAGCTCAGGGTGGCAGATTTATGGTCGGGCTCCTCATGGAATTTTGAGCAACTGTTTACAATGTTACCTTTGGTGGTCAAGGAGGAGATAAGTGCTGTTAGGGTGCCTAACAATTCGGCCGGGCACGACGCTATTCGTTGGGCAGATGCAAACGATGGAAGGTATAGTGTGTCCTCGGCATATGCTACTTTAGGCGATTTCGATGAAATTGATTCGGAGCCCTGGAAGCGTGTTTGGCGCTGTAAGGTTCCTGAGAAAATTAGATTTTTTCTATGGCTGATTATGAAGGAAGGACTTCCCACTAACGAGAAGAGGCATCGGAATCATCTCTGTGAGTCGGCTTCTTGCTCGCGTTGTGGTGCAGCTGTAGAGAGCTTATCGCATCTCTTTCGGGAATGCCCTCGCTCTTGTTTGCTCTGGCGTCAGTTTGGCTCTATATTACCACCTCTTGATTCTAATGTTCCGTTCTCATCTTGGCTCGTGAGGATACTTAGGCAACAACAATGTCTCTTGGGGGTGGCTGTGTTATGGTGGGGATGGAGATGGAGGAATGAACAATGTTTGGGCGAGAACAAGTGGGAGCTTAACCACGTTCTGCGAAGGGTCCTTTCGGATGTCACTGCTTGGCGGACGTATCTCTGTTCAAATCATCTTTCTCCTTCGGTGACAGATGTACGTATGGCACCTTTTCAGCTGCTGGTTGATGGGAGTTGGATTCCGGGATGTGCAACTATGGGGGGGGCTGCTGTGTTAATTGATTCTACCCGTGGTTGGCGCTCCGCAGTGTCGGCGAGCTCCCTTCGTGGGAATGCGTTCCTCGCAGAGGTTTGGGCAGTAGAGTTGGGTTTGGCCCATGCATGGGAGCTGGGTGTTCGTGATGTTGTTTGCGCGTGTGACTGCGAGGATGTGGTGCGAGTACTACAGACTCGTAGCGACATTAGCACCTTCTGGAATAGGGAGGAGATTGTCAAGGTGAGGGATATGCTTCGTTGGGATTGGAATGTAACCGTTATTCATGTCGCAAGGGAGGAAAATAACACTGCGGATTGTCTCGCCAGGCGAGCAGCGCGTGATGGAACCCCTCGGCAGGTCTGGAAGCAGCCTCCGTCTTTTGTTTATGCGTCTATGTATCTTGACGCGCTGAGTAGCTAGTTTTTTTTTTTTTCATTTTCCTCTTGTAACCAAAAAAAATCATTTGCATATTCAATTTCATAATATATATACCTTACAAGCAATTATCTTTCCTGCAAATCAATCTATAACTTTCAATAAGCAAATATGAATTGTCCATGTACAGAGAATTAATTTCTATCATAAGTCAAAAGAACCAAAAGCTGCAGTTCTTTGCCATTTACCATTATATAAATGCATGTAGCATCCATAAGTAATTTTCATGCTGGAGCATAAAACAACAACGCTATTCAATTGCATCAGCTAATGTCAATTTGAAGATAGCAATCACGCATGCATTTATTTATATGTGCCATGTTTTAACAACAATGACTAAAATGACTTAACAACAAATTGCACACGTTATTTTGTATATAGTATTAGATCAATGGAAATTAATGAGAAATATCAACTTCATTATAAGTTGTATTAATAATTTTTAGAATTTTTTAATATATACTAAATCAAGCAGACCACTCAGTGACCCACCGGTCCAACCAGTAACTCATTGACTCTATACCTCAGCCGAGTTGATGACCGAATGAGTTTTAAAACAAAGCCTATGATACTTTTCTTCTTCATGTTGCATCTCAAAAGGGAAGGAGGAAAAAAATGTCACCTCGTGTAAGATAGAATTTGGATATTAACTCTAATAATAGCACAACAATTAACAATTTTGCTACTTGCTGCTTTAATTTTTATCATTTTATTTATTTTGTAATTTGGTTGACAATTAAAATGTGAAATCCATCTACTGTGATAAATAATCAATAAGTGTTTCAAGATTTAAGAATACCTTAGCCTAAAAGAAGATGAGTGGTAAACTACAAGAAACATGCCTATATGATCCCAATTACTCCTCACTTGCTCCGATTTGAGCTTAAGAGAAAAGTCCATTTTCTGACAAAAAATGATAGAGAAAAATGCATTCACATGGTCGTCATTCATTACTGAAGGGATAAAGTTTTTTTTTATTTTTAGAAATCACTGAAGGGATAAAGTTAGGTTGATAGTTGAACAAAAAAAAAGAGAAAGGTTGATACAAATTTCAAATAGAACCTCCAACTGTCCCAAGTCCCAACCTTCATTTTTAATCTTTAGGTGAAATTAATTTCTTTTATTTGGGAGCATGAAGATCAGAGCACTGTATGTTTTATAGCTCCATTACAAGGTTCTTGATCTGGAATAAGCCAAAGTGAAAAATTACACTCAAGTGAATATGTGTTCTATAGACGAGTTTGACTTTATCGATTTAATGTAGGCAGTTCTGCTTTACATTTTTACAGAGATTGATTCCACGATAGAAGATAGATTTAACTAATTATAATTTTAATTATGACTATAATAATCTAATTAGTTAATTTTCTAATAAAATTCATTTTATATATTTTAATCCAAATTAAGTAAACCCATCCATCAGATTCAGAGCAGCAAAATCACTGAGTACAAAGATGGAAACCATTCTTCAATTACTTTTAAAGTCAAAATCAATTCTAAGCAGCTACTTAGTGTCAGAATTGATTCTGAAGAGAAATAAGAAACATATATAGGTAGCATAGCAGATTAACAGTGGAGCAAGGAATATTGGTAACAATGACAACTTGACTTATTAGATCAATACTACTCACAGCCACTACTGCATCATCATGATTGATGAGTTCAAACCTCTTTAACTTCAACAGCAGCAGCACCACCACCAGCTTTGTTTTCTTGGACATGTTTGTTTTCTTCTTTCCTCACTTCCTTTTCCTCCTCTTTAACCTCAAAAGCTGAAACCGGGAATGTCCTGAAAAGCCCAGCAGGTGTCTGGAACGTGATTTTCCCAGTAGGTGGATTGTCCACATAGATGTCACTCAGGGTGATCCAAACCAAAAGCTCCTTCGTCTTCACGCCGGTGAGCTTCTTGATCTTCCCGACCTCGACGTAGGCGGTGACCTCCGTAGCGTAGGAGACAAGCTTCCCGATCTTCTCGAACTTGTGAGTGGTGCTCTTCTTCTGCTTCAGCCACACGAAGCCGCTCTCGCGGTGGTAGCCGCATTCTTCAATGTCTTTCAATGGGAGAAGGCCGTTAGGGAGGCCTATTTCCTTCAGAAGCTCCTTGGATTTCTCTTGGCAGAGAAGATCTCCATGGTAGACTTCTGATTTGGCTTTGATCTCATTGGTGATGACCACAGACATCTTCTTCTTCTGTTATGTTCTTCTTGTTCTGATATATTGGATGAACTAAGTTAGTTTGATTGTGAAGGGTCAAGGGGTGATAGGTGGGGTAGATATAGGTGTAAGCCTATGACATTGCCCTTCTATTTGCCATAAAATTCAACAACTGCCACTGTCCTTCATAATGTGCCATTAATTTGGAAGATATTGGGAGGAGCTCACAATTAAGGTAGATAGTACGGAAGACGTGTTTCTTGATATCCATTGTAGCACTATATTAAAGAGTAATCAAATTTGTGATTTTTTCCCATTATCGGGTGGGTACTCGTCGCTATGGTTAAAAGTGGTTGATTGAAAGTAAAGGTTGAAAGTTCAATACTGTGGAGAGACCACTACAAGAAAGGGCTCTAATAGCATTAAAATTTAGTCTCAGCCTAGCCACAACACTGACGCTAAATTAAGCAACTTTGTGTCGGTTGAGTTGACGTAAAGCCGACCAAAGTGCTGGAAAAAACCTCTTAAACTTTGAGTCGGTTATGCTGACACCATGTTGTGTTGGTTAAATGATAATTAGCGTAAGTTAAAGCAGACGCTAAGTTCACTGGCTAATATAGCGCTGACCTCCGGATATGTGGCGATGGCTTACATGCGGCGCTACTTTTGCCAGTTAACTTTGCGTTGGCTAAGACCGACAAAACGTTGCCAGCGTACGGTGCCATTGCATTAGGCCCAATGTCTAGTGTTGGCTTTGACCGGCTTTAATGTGACACCGTACGACCAAACAACACGACTTTAGCATTATTGGTTTCTCCGCCCAACCCCCATTATAAGCTTTCTTCTCTCTTCTTTCCCTTATCCCTCTACCTCTGCCGCCCCACCCTCACGCTCTTCCCATCGACTGTATCTTTTTTCTCTGTCGCCTTCACCCTCTCTCGTTGACCTATCCCCCTTCTGTCACCCCCATCCCTACCTTCTCCCCTCCGCCTTTTGTCGCGTCTTATGGCCCTCTTCCATCACCCTTTCCCTCGGCCCCTTCGTCCTCCGCCACCCCTACCCCCACACCGCCCTCACCATCACCATCCCCCTCAACCCTCCATTTTCCTACAACACCCTGACCTTCTGCCTTCTCTTCACCACCCCTCTCTCTCTCTCTCTCTCTCTGTTCTTCGAGCTTCCTTTGACGGCGCCACCGAACCTCTATACTTCCTCCACCACCAGATCCCTCATCCTCTCTCTGTCGCGGTGCCACTGTTGCCCTGTTGTCGTTGCTGCTGCCTACTATTGTCGTCGTCATCGATGTCACTGTCGTTGCCACCTAAGCACCATGAATTATATTTGTGAATTATTTATGGTAGTTAAAATGTTTTATTTGTGTTAGTTAAAATGCGTTAGACTAAATGTACATGTGTTAGAAGTTACAATGTGTTAGGATAGTGATCGTGTATAATATAATTATTTGCTATTAGTAACTTATGTATACATTGTTTACAGAATAATGGAAGACTCTAATAGAGGCAGTGCCGCTGGAGCAGCTACAAAATATGCAGAAGAAACAATCTATGCTTTTGAGTTTTGATAAACGAATTATGAAAGTGGAAAAAATGATTAAGAGGATTAAAAGAGCTAGAGCTGCAAAAAAAAAGATGAAAGTGTTGGATCATGTACTAGATTATTGAAATAATAGTAATAAAATAATTAAGTTATTAATATAAAATTGATATTGTTGTTTATTATTACTTATGAGAAATGTTGCCTATGATTGTTATTAGAAATGTCTTATAAAGTTAGAATTATTTTCACCGGAGCAGCGTCAAATTTATGTTGAAGATTAATAGTTGTCCAATTTCATCTGTTGTTCGTTTTTAAGTGGTGAATAGAGTTGTATAGTTATGATTAGTGAAGTATATATATATATATGTGTGTAGATGCTTATTATTTGTCACGAAATTCCATGCGTTGTCGTTGTATGTTTTGAACTCGTTTTTGTAGCTTGGTCGCTTAATCATTCTCAATTTCCCTATGAAATGTCGAATGAAGACAAGTAATAAGAAAATTATATTCATCAAGTGACCAAGTTATATAACCAAATTAAAAGCATGCAACGACGAAAAGTATATACATATATATATATATAATTATGAATTTCAACATAAATTTGATTGTGTTAGTGTGAAAATAGTATGAAAACTAGCGTCTGGCGTAGCCAAACACTAAAAGGACATATACTTTTTACATGGTTATAAATCTGATTCCCAAACATAAATCATTCTCAAGTAAAAGATGTTAATTATAATTATTTCCTTCAATTCATTCTCATTAAACAGGTAAAGAATCTTATATCTACTATATATATAAAAGAAGGTTAGATCCATTCTATCCTTTACCATGTCTTAATTAATTCCACCTTACCCTATCCTATATGGCACAAGTCTCATATGTTGTTTTTTATATTGTTCTGAACTTTATGTATTTTTTAAAAAAAAAATTTTCTATGTTGTTCCACTCAATTGACTGGAAAATATAGTTCTATGCCTTGAAATAATTTATATCTTTTTGCAATTAGATGTGTAAGATGTTACAAAAATGTGTCAATACACACATTTTAACTTTGATTTATCAAAAATTACCCGCGCATTACAGCTTTCTTGGAAAAGAGAGTTATTCTAATATAACTTCTCACCCGCATCATATTCTGTCATATTTTTTCTATTTTTATTTTTTTATATTGATAAATTTTTAAATAAAAGTGTCCTATACTTTTTATTTAGTTTTATATGTATTACGTAACTCTTTTAATTTTAAAATAAATTTATGCTCTCTTCCCTTTGTGTCCAAAACCCTCCATATCCTATAAGTACTCCTTAGTAGGACCTTTAATTAACAAGAATTGTTAGCTCACCCTCCAACGTCTTCTGTTTTTATAGAGGCATCATTCACATGGCATAATCATGTTTCATGTCTTGGTGAGCAGTTTTTTAGCACTATTTTTTTTTTCATTTACAATACTTAAATATGAGACTTTATTTAAGAAAATTAAGTTTATATACCATTTGAACCAATCATCTGTTTTGATTTTTTAAAAAGGAAATTAAAGTTATTTATCTCTTTTACTATAGCGAAATAAATTAACTTTTCCTTCCCATTGGTAATAACATATAAGATTGATTTAGGTGTTTTTTTTACCAAATTTTAGATTTTGTTATGAATAAGTGAATTTATAAGGATGTTAAATTTGATTTTTAAACCAACAAATGTTTGATTCAAATGATGCACACTTATATGAAAGATACATGTTCTTAGACCAAGAATTTGGTGCTTTTAAATGAATGTTCACTTTGAAAAAAAGTTATATGAATTTAGACCAATAGTTAAAAACTTAAAATCGTATACACAAATATAATAAATTAGTAAAACAAGCTAAAACTTCTCATTTTCTTCCGGTACAGTAAACTTTTTACGGGTGTTGTCTAAGGTGAACTACTAATTAAGTAGTGCACCGTGTACCATCAGCTTTTGGCCAATAAGATCGCGCCAAGTGTCCAGGTAGGTAACCGGTAACCGCTTCTACATGTTATTTTATTTTTATAATTTATTATAATTTTAATTTGTTAATTACTGTAAACTCTTTTCTCTCTGTTAATTATTATTATTTTAAATTTTTTTAAATATTAGGTAAAATAACCTGCTGTAGCAGGTCATTTAAAGTGGTGCACGATGCACTACTTAGGGTGCAAGTGCACCCTAGAAGCCACCACTTTTACTTCCCATAAGTCAAATCCAAAAATTGTCTTTTTTGCGCAAAAAGTATTTTTTAAAAAATAAATCAATCAAATAACACCTCATGAAAAGTATGTTCGAAAAACTGTGTAGGCGTTTTTACTAATAATGTAGTATTAGAAAACGAGAGTGTTGGAAACATTACTTTAATCAATGGAAAAAAACCGTTTATTAATCTCCTACTAATGCGTTAATGCGTTGACAGTGAGACGAATGATTAGTCTCACCGTTATTGTTAGCGAAAATACTAGATCTAACACGGGGAAAAAAACTACTCAACCACCGACCATGTATTGTCTCTTTTATTTTTTAATTATTTTTTTGGGTCGAAAATTCTGGAATTGGTTGTTTTCATTGTGCAACGGTTGAATTAAATGCATAATAAAGAAGGAAGCGTTGAGTTGGAGCAGAGTGATTGGCGTGAAATGTAGTTGGGAAGCTGGTGAGTTATTTATTTGGGGAGATACATTTCTGGTTCTGGCCAATAAATCACTGTCCATCTTCCCTATCATATGCCTACCCACCATCATCCCTCACATCATACTTAATTAATTCTTACTATTTTTTTTTCTTGACCAAGGTATCCCACTGTCGTTTGCCGTAAGACTAATTATTCGTCCCACACAGTCAACGCACGAAGCGGTAGGGGCTGACCAATGAGTTTTTTTCCATTCACAAGAGTTGAGATTCGAACTCTCAACTACTTACTTAAGGGACGAAGTGCTGAACCACTACGTAACGCGCTTGGTTATTTCTTACTATTCTGAGTACCTGTACCTTAATATATTTATTTTGGATTATTTATATTATGATTAATCTATTTTGGATTATTTATCATTTTAAAAAAATTAAAAGTTTAATTCTTTCAATTTTGTCATTGTCCCTCCATACTTTCACTAAATAAGTGAAATAAATAATACCAGCAGGATACGAAAAAAATGACTAATTAACTTTTATGACTTCTTCAATTAAAATATCAAATGATTATTTAATCTTTATATAATACTTAAGTACATTTATTAAGTTTAAGATAAAGCTGCTTTTTCAAAAATTGACAATTATCTCTAAGATTGTTTCTAGAAAAAAAAATGTTTTCTTTTTGTCATCAAACATTAGCTGCTTTGCCATTCTTAGAAAAGCCGTCCATTAATTCCCATAAATATGATGACAAGTTCACTTATCCATGTTATCTTATGTGTATTTATTTTAGTGGTTCATGTATAATACACTCATCTATAATTTTTATTTAAAGTTGAGTTATACTATTCTTAAAGAGAGAATGAGTTTTTGGTTAAAAATTGGTGAAAATTGTTATAGGTCAAATTATGGCTATGTGAGATATACGGAGAAGAAAATGAAATAAATAGTTTATAATTTTTAAAATAACAAAAGTTGTGAAATTGCGAGGTGCGGTGCGGTGCTTGCTCACTTTGCCTTTGACGACAAAGTCGAGGCCGTCCATGGAAAGAAAGCACATTTCGTAACTAGTAATTTACCATTTTATGCGAACATTGACGACGAGGAGATTGGTCACTGCGGTGAATAAAATGAGAAACAGGCAAACTAGAATCGTTATTAAGCTTTTTTTCATAAGCTACTCTACTCTGAATAGCTTATGAAAATAAAATCAAAACAGCTTATAAGTAGGTCATAAACTATTACATAAGCTCTCTTAAACACTTGCATAAACGTTTATGCTATAAGATAAGCTTAAATAAGCTCTTCCAAACGGGGCCAAACTATTTTATCGTTAATAACCAACCTACATGGACAAAAATGTAAAACAATAAAAATAAATCAAAATAATTTTATTTTTAATGAATCCCAAAATTAATAATTTAATTTTTCAAATTGGCTTAAATATGTTTGGGGTCCCTACATTTAAAAGGGAATCAGTCCAGGTCCCTGAAAAATTAATTTGTTAAATTGGGTCCCTGACATATGTTTTTTAATCAAATTAAGGACAAATCTCAATTTAAGCTGATTAATTATTCTAATTAGCCCAGTCAGCAGTTTCATTCACAATTTTTTAATAGTAAACCAGTTTTTTTAATTTCACATCAGCATTTCTGAATAATATTAAAAAATAAAAAATAAAAACTTAATTGTTTAGAAAATCCTCTTCCTCTTCCTCTGACCTCCCTCCCTCCCTCTGCGATTCTATTACCTCCGCAGTCCAATCCTTCCAGAGCCTTCCAAAACCTCTTCCATAGAACCCATAAACCCCAAAGAGAACATCTTCATCATCAAAACCTAGATAAATACAAAATGAAAGACCAGAAATCCCTTTTTCTCTCCATCTTCATCTTCAACCTTAATCACCACCACAACCCATCAGTTTTAAAAGAAGAGGAAGAGATTCAGAGACAACAACAGAGGCT
Source organism: Acmispon strigosus (assembly GCA_030819835.1). NCBI lineage: Eukaryota > Viridiplantae > Streptophyta > Magnoliopsida > Fabales > Fabaceae > Acmispon > Acmispon strigosus. Next base: position 64,830,437 of record JAUAMA010000003.1, on the reverse strand, counting down.
TGGGGGTGTTGAATTCGCAATAGATATGGAAGAAGAGATACCGCGAAAGGGAAGGAGGGAAGAAGAAGACGATGGCGAAGGGAGAAAGAGGGACAACAACTCCTCAAACCCATATTGAAGTAGCGGCGGCGGCGGTTGTCGATCGTCGAATTACTTTAGGGGTTTTGTTGCGGACGATGAGGGGATTCTGGTGGTGGTAGCAGTTTCTCCATTGGAGGTGCGGCGTCGCCGGAAAACAGGAGAGAAGGTGGCGGCGACGACGGTTTCAGAACTTGAAGAAGAAGGCCGCGGTGGCGGCGATGGTGGCCACAAGGAGGAATAGTGGTGGAGCGGCTTGGTGGCGACGGTGGTTCGCGGTGGTGGCGGCCAATCAATTGCCATAGAAGGAAGGAAGAGAAAGCACCGCGGGTGAGAGGGAGGGTCGCGAGAGAGAGGAAAGAAAGAAGAAGAAGAGATTCAAAGGAAAATGGAAGAAGAAGAAAGAAAGAATTGGACGGTAGAGGGAGAGGAAGAAGAAAGAAGAAGAAGAAGAAGAAGAATTTTTTTATTTCTGAATTAGTTTTTAATTTTTAATTTTTAATATGACGTGGAATTACAAAAAAGGAGTAAAAGCCACGTGAACTGCTGACTGGGCTAATTAGAATCATTAATTAGCTTAAATAGAAATTTATCCTTAATTTGATTAAAAAACATATGTCAAAAACCTAATTTAACAAATTAATTTTTCAAGAACCTGGACTCATTCCCTTTCAAATGTCAGGGACCCCAAATATATTTAAGGCTTTCAAATTAATGCAAATGTTTATAATACATGATATTTAATTTTCAAATTAAATCAGTTCACATTCAGTGGTTCCAAACACAATCTAAAATGAAAAAGTCCTCAAACTCTCAGGAGCTACTGATTATTATATCCATATTAACCAATTATTTTGTTGACTAACAGGCTTTGGGTGATGATTAATATATCCATAGTAAATTTCTAAAGTTAGTGACTGACCTAATTGATTACTTTGTATGAAGTGTTTGACTTCATAAAATCTTCTCACAGAGGTTTTGTAAAGATTATTATTAAATTTGTCATAAAATTTGTGTAAAAGATTACATTCCAACTGCTGTGAACGAATTACTTGCAGCTGGCCATCTAATAATATCATCAATCATTTACAGCAATGATATGCCAGGCAATAAATGAGAAACAATTGCTTACAAGAATCACCACAATCAATCAGTCACCAGAAATGGGGGAAGAAACCAAAGCCAAAGCCATAGCAAGTGATAGCAATATAGTAAATGCATTCCCACCACCTCTTCCTTTTTCAGGATTGTAGAATACATGTTGCCAGGGTTTGAGTTAATAAGCAGGAGAGACCTTGAGTTACCTAGAATTATGGGATCAGGATTCTCTCAGTTGTAAAAAAAATTTGACCATATCAAGTTTCACCATCTCACCATTAATTTAACTTTTTTTTAATTCTTTAATTATTAAATTCACCAAAATTAATGGTGAGATGGGGAAATTTGACATGATCAAGTTTTTTTACATTTGAGAGGATCCCGATCCAGAATTATGACAATGCAATGCACATCTCAAGGATTCATTGTCCTGGTTCTTGAATGTGTATGGGCGACATCAACTAGATGTAGCTCTCAAGTTATTTTGGGCATCCAAGCCCATTCCATGGCTGAAGTTGTTGAGCAAGGACTCAATTTGCTTCACTTCTTTAGGAATTGATGCTGTTAGGACCTGCATTGCATAATAATAGTTAATGATCAACCCTCAGGATTGTGTGCGTGTGTATGAGACAAAAGTAAGGAAAGTTATTGAAAAATGTTTTTTTCACAATGCAAATACACCTCCACCTTGTGATATTAGGAAAAGAAGAGAGATATATAATAGATAATGAGAAATAAATAGAAGAGAGAGATAGAAAGAGACATAAGTGAAAATGAGATGGAAGAGAAAGTAAGATATGAATGAATCAAAACCCCTTCTCTGAAGTTTTCATAGATGAGGTGTAAAATATAATGTACATGTAATGTTTTTATTAGAGAACATCAACACAAGCATCTAAAAAAGTTAATCCAAATTTTGTCCATGTATTTACACATACACATCAAGAAAAGGTCAATGTCAAATTTCTGTTTCTATTGTTTATTGAGGAGTGCTAACAACACTCTCTTTCCAGCACTCTCTTTTATTGGTTGAAATCTATGTAGGTCCCACTAAATTGGGAGTGGACCTATATAATTTAGTGGACCCTACATGGATTTCAACCAATAAAACGAGTGTGTCAAAGCGATTGTTGCTAGCATTCCTCTCATTTATTTTGATAGTTGTGGAAGCAATTCAGTTCTAGAGAAATACTTGCGTAAACCCAGTTCATCCAAGTCCGTAAACACTCTAGAGATTTAATTTTGATTAATTGCACCGTTACTGATGCAGATTACTCCGGTACCTTAACTACTTTCTTTCTATGGTACCAATGACCTAATTTGATGTCAAGTCATTTGTTTCTGGTTAGACAACAATGGCCCTGGCCCACATCATAATGATGGATGGATTACAATTGAACTAATCTTTGAAATTAAGGATTAATGATTGTTTCAAGCTAATGCTGAGCAAGGAATCATCCTCTTTTTGGACAGCTAGCAATAATTTCATATGATCAAGTGCTTAGTTTTTTTCATTTTAAGGATAAAGAATTTACTTGAATCTTTATGGGAGCACATCCATCTTCTCATGTTAAAAACTTCACATGACCTTGTGTTCTGAAAATTTTGTGTATGTGTCTCTCTTTATTAGTAACACTAAATAGGTGGGAGTCTAGTAAAGTTTTGTAATAAAGAGAGATAACACATGTCAAGGTCATGCAAAAATTTAACACTAGAGAATCCATTTCCTTCATTCATTATTTTAATGCGCAAAAGAAGTGCAATCAGCATATATCCTTTAGCTGTCACCATTGATAGAAATACTTGGATGAAAATTACTACCTCATAGCCAGTTTCTGTGATGAGAACCTCATCCTCAATCCTTATCCCAACGCCTCGGTACCTGCATAGATATCACATCCTCCAAAACTGATTACAATCGCACATGAAACTGAAACATTTAATGCCAAGATTGAAGACCAACTTAAATGCTCACATGGAAAACTACTATATGGTAAACAATAGCGTGAGATTGAGATCAATCAATCAAAGATGTACCGAAGTTATGGAGAGTGAATGACTAGAAAGATATGACAAGTAAAGTAGTAGAATACAGACGAGAAATAAATAGATTCATTGAAGAGTGTATTAGTAGTACAATTATGTCAGCCCTACAAATTGTCATACGACAACTGACGCAGATTAACTTAATAAAGAATCCTAACTCCCAAAATACAAATTCAAGATCAAGCACTGGATACACACTCTTGAAGGAATAAATACTTCAACAACACATTTTTGAAACTTCATGTCCCATTGGGTTCAATGGAATGATTTTAATAAGAATGCGGGTGAGAATGAAACGGAATAGCCATTCCCATTAACAAGTATGATATATGATTAAATGACTATTACATTCCATTCCTTTGCATGATCTGCCAGATCAAAATAGTGCAATAGAACATTTTTTATGACAGAATTACCCTAGTGATGGAGAAGGTTTAATGGCAGTTGGGGGGCTGGTGAAGGTAGGGCGGGCCATGATGGTGCACATTGACAGGGCATGATATTTTTAGTACTTTCATAAAGGATATAGGGTAAAAAGGTAAAATTTCAGCGAATCTTGTTGGTAGGGAAGACAGTTCCATTTGGAGGGAATGACTACTCCCTCTTGCCTCTAGGGGTCTTACGATGGAAACTCCTTTGGAAATATGACTAATCTCATTCCAACCAAACAAACTCTTAACTCATTCTCATTCCTATCGCCCCATTTGATTGAATCAAACAAGACCTTACAGTATAGAAGATAATTAACAATCTGGGAAATCAGTTATAAATATCCTTGGTAAATAGAAGCAATCAGGGTTATCCAGCTCAGGCTTTAGCTTACTGGGATATGCAACCAGATTCTGGGAAGGAAAATGAAAGGTAATTCAGGAAGCTGGTCAATGGAAGGGAACTCCCACGAATTTGAATTTCTTTTTGCATAAATAGCTGGTAAAGCAGGAAAAATACACAACAGGAGCAATAAATGGAAATTATCAATTCTTAAATATCAATTTATTAAAACAAGTTCCTTAATCCGCTTCAATATGTACCTCTCTGGACCATCAAAAGAAGATGGGATGTATACTCCCGGTTCAATAGTTATAACCTGCTCAGAAATTAAAATAGAACAGACTGTCAGCTAATATGGGCATGCATGACATCCATATGCATCGGTAAAGCATATGGTGACAGTGTTCATCCACCACAAAATCCACCATCCCCCCCTAAACAATGTAAGAACTTTTTTAATTAAGCCAGAAACTAAAGGTACTTTTATTACATAAAATATGTGGTGATAATCACCAGCAAATTGCCCCAGGGTGTAAATTCTTAAACTTCGTTCAGCTAGCTTAAGATGCTACCATTGGTACACTGCAGTTACGAGAGGAATTTAGTGGTAAATGTATTATTTAATAAATTACTTAATTTAAAATGAAAAGAAAGTGACGAAAGAATTGAACACTTTTAGGATGAATATGCCTTCTAAAATCTAAACTAGCACAAATACCAATTAGAGATACCTTGGTGAAAACCAGTTTTAAATCAATGACTTGTGGAACTAGAAGTGCAAAATGCATTCATTCTCTCCATTATGTCACTTCCTTTTAGAACACAAACAGTAGTTTTTTTTTTTTTCTATAAATAATATTTTCATGTACGTTTTTTATTATTTTATGGGTTTGATCTGGTTATGAAAATGTAAGAATTGTAGACTCTGTCTTTTATGATGGCATTATATTCTGGGGATGGAATTTATGTCAACATCTGCAAGGTAAAGTGGGGACTTGCTATCCAAAAGATAGTTTGCAGAAAACCTCAGTAAAAATAGATGGAGCCATGAGTTGGAGAGGAGAAAAGTTCTCATCAGAGGAAGGAGAGTAAAACCAAGGTGGCTTCATTGTTGAATCAAAGATGATATTCGTACATGCATTGGGCATTTATATAGCAATCAACATAGCATCTCAACTAACTAATTAACATTTAGAACTAACAAACTCAGAATATGAAGAACTAAATAACAGAATAGAAAACACATTGCCTAATAACTTGTTTAATAAAATTTTAAAATTTAAGAATACTTATGCTTCAATTTGCCCATAATACAAATCTTAACAAAACAAGAGCATCATGATTTTATAGGAAGACAATCTTCACTACTCAAATCTTACAAGTGATGGTGATTATTAAATATTATCTGCCAGTGGTAGAATTTATCTCAAATTTATAGAAAATAGATTGAAGAAAATGAAACTGTTGCTCAGTCAAGGAAACAACTTACAACACCTGGCTTCAAAGGTAAATCAAAGCTGACCGTTGAACAATCATGAATGTCCATTCCAAGATAGTGACCTGGACCAATAAAATATGATTAAATATATATTGTTTTCTATTTGGTATCATCATATTTTTGTTTCAAACTAGCCTATGAATTTTTTAACAAATTAGGTTTTTGAATGGCATAACTTGCATGATTTGTCAGCAAAAAGATCGGTGCACAAAGTGATAAGAGAAGAAAATAGAAATAGAGATTTTTATTGAAGCTACCTATAGAAGTTGGGTTTAGCTTATGGTAGGAACTGCTTCCAGCGCCTCTCAAAATTCCAATCTCTTTGAGCCCTTTCTGCAGCATTTCAACCTATGCAACCAAACCATTTCATACATTTCACCTTTTTATGGGTAAATATACTTCAAACAGCTAGTTGAATAAACAATAATATAGCATTCAAGAGAGAAATAGCACGAGGACACTCAACAAGCACAGAAGGGTTTATCAACTTGGTATTCAGGACACTAGCACACTCAAATAGCTGTTTACCGTGCATAGCTTGAAGCAAATATTGAATATCATTATTTTTCTTTTCCTTTTTTGTTTGGGGTGGGGCAACAAGTACCATGCCAATCACTCAGGGGTACTTTGGGAGATGGTTTTTGGAGGGAAGGGAAGGGGACGGCATATTTTTTACTTTTAAATTAAGATAACTATATAATATTTATGATAATAAATAAATTACTAGTGTATTTATATTTATGCTAACTTATCCTTTCATAGCTTTTATTTTCAAAAATTATAAAATTAGATACTATTTATTTGAAAATAAAAAATAAGTCTTCCCTCCAAAAACCATCTCCCAACTACCCTTAACTCTCCTTTTTTTTTTTTTTTAAACTTACCCTTAACTCTCCTAAAAACTTAAGCTATTAGGCAAAGTCTCACAAAGAAAAATATCTTTATCACATCCCCGGAAAATTCAACAAAAAGGATAAGAAAAAGGAGATACCGAATGGTTGTGTATTTGTCGAATACTGACACCAGGCTTACAAAGCTCCACACTATGCTTACTTGTTTCCAATATAAGCTCATAAAGCTCTTCCTGAAATATATGAGAAACCATGACATTCATATGAAAAGTGCTAAGAATAAAAGAACAAAGCAACCTATAGAATGGGCAGTTTCATTTGATTTCAGATTTCACTGGCGTTAATAAGGAGCAAAAACAAGTTTTGAACATTTATATCACATTGATGTTGCATAATAACATCCCCTATTTTGAAGATGCAAGCTTCAGGCCCATTAGATCCCCTATATAAAGAGCCATGAGGAGGGGGAAAATCTATCCCAAATTGAATGTCCATCTTGACAAACTCAAACTAGAACTCGGTTTAATAGAAAAATCTTTGTTGAGTTCCTTCTGCTGGTGTATCAGTATCAAATACAGATTTGTACAAAATCCTAAAGATGAACCCAAAACAGAAAAGGAAAAAGACGGAGACACTGTAAACTCCCAGAGGTCTGCTTCCTCCCTTTTCAATCTATCTTTCATTCTCCTCCTTGTTTCCTCTCTTCTTACTGTGTGTTTGGAAACCCAGTAAGTTTCTACATTGGAGGGAGAAGTGATTCTAGAAGAAGCTATAAGGAGTAGCTTTTGTGGGAGTACAAGTGATTTTGGAAAGTTTAATCATGGGTCCAAACATGTTATTCCATTTCACTAACAGAAACAGGTTCATGCTCCACCTGCCATCTTTGCAGGTTATAACAATACACCCCCCAAAACTGATTCCCAGTTTCCCACTCATATTGTCACTTCCATGTTGCTCTAACTTGATGCAGAAGAAGAGCATTACACAAGAGAATAGATGTATGTCCATAACTGAATAACTATACAATCATACCCCCATCATGGAATCACTTCTGCAATGAAACTAGAGAATATGCAGTCTTCTAAACTCAGATTGCTATTAATTAAGCAATAAATTGGATATCAAGCGAGAGGAAAAGTCAAGAAGAACAGATACATTAAGTGCCTATGATGAAATGAAGATAAACCCTCTCCTGAATTTCTTAGATAGAACTTCTAAGAGGAACTAAATCTTGCTAACCTGGGCAGAAGAAAAGCTACCACAAGGAGGCCAGGTACGAGTTAGATCACTGGCATAACCATGTAACTCACATCCAACATCCATCAAAACAAGGTCTCCATGTTTAATCTGCCAAACATGATAAAGATTAAAAACATGAAATTATACATACTAGGAGATGGCATTTAGTAAGTGAGTTTACTTTCTGATCATTCCTAGAATAATGTATTACGCTTCCATTAGGCCCTCCACCAACCACAGGGTTGAATCTGATACAGAGAGAAAAAGAAAATTAAAGTTATATCATGGATTCTGCACATAAGTAATGCTTAATGAAGCTCTCCATTACTCTTGTCAAAGCTTCTTAAATTATAAATCACAAAACACAATAAACAAATGCCAATTGCTGAAGAGGTCAAATTATTCAATAAGGAAATGCTCACCCCATTCGCTGGGCACCTCTCATTTTGCATTCATATTCAACCTTCGCAGCTAGCATATTTTCAAAAGGGTATGTCTTTGAATGCAGCATTGTCAACAAAAGAGCCTACCCAAAACCAAAAAATGTTCAAATCGTCAAGTTCTTACAAGTTTGCATCTACGAACAACTAACCAAATCTCATACAACAGCCTCATTGGGAGTTCTGGATTTTTATTATTGAATAATTAGCCATTCTATAGAGCTGAAGTACCTGACAAGCAATAGATGCAGATTCCTTCATCAGCTGGAGCTCAGAAGGCGACTTTATCCATCGTAGTTGATGGGTATAAACAGATAGATCCCTGACATTGCTACGGTGAACTAGCTTTTTGAAGGCCTCCAGTTCCATATATGCTGGAGTTGCAGTCTGAATATTGTGGAACAATATTGAGGATCCCCCTATCATATCTGGAAGGATCTGAATCAGCAAATCAAAATATTAAAACTATTAGACTGCTATAAAAACAAAAGTAACTATTTGACCTGAAAGATGAAAATAATTTTTAGACAGCAAAGCTGCGGCAACATTGGCTGCCAGCCACCAGCAGGCTCATCATCAATGGACATATTTCAGGTGCGGAGAGCAAAATAGATGACTAGATAATTTCTATAAAAGTAGAACTTTTTAATACTTGATAACTGTGATTCACCTCACGCAATTTTCTTATTGGATATGCCTTGTCAGCCTTGAATGTTTCTAATGCTGCATCAACTCCTGCTATTTGCCCTTGCCAAGTCACATCCTAGAAAAAGTTATGTCAGCTTTAAGTTAGTTATTTCTTTATCCTATAACTCTAGAAGAAGTCCAATTAAAAAAACACACAATGACCAAATTCAAGGATGATTGAATCTAACATGAAAAACAATTGAAATACTACATAGATTTCAAAAATGACACACTGATAATCACCTGAACTATCAGATATTTATTTAACAAACAAATAGCGGAATCATTTTATATTAAGTAACCAAGTTACGCAACTTAAGATCATAAAAGTCGAATTTACAGCATATAAGTATTGCAGAACAATTTCCAGTAGAAACAACAAAGAAAGTTCTATACATAAGAAGTATAAGATATCATAGCAGACACACATAAGGTTTAGCTTCTGGCATGAACATGCATAAACCACAATCATGTCCTAAAACGGCCACACCACCAGGTTGTTGGCAGCCTGTGATATACGAGTAATCCGCATCTTGTCGATATGTATAAGGCACCACATCTGTCATCATCTTTATTGGGGCAGCAGCAATGATAGCCAAACTCTTCTCTGGGAGAAGTTCCAACAACTTTTTTCTTCTTAGAATGTATTCCTCACTAGATATGCCTGGTGTGATCTCCCCATCTTTTAGCAGCTACAATGCAACATAATATTAAAAAAGTGCAAATCAATTTTAACAAATAAGTAGTCTAGTTAAATCTTGAAAATAGGAGTTGCATGCATGTCAGAACTCAGAAACTTAATGAATATTTTGGATACTCAAAGCCTAAGCTACAGTTTACAAAAAAAATTATGTCTTTGATATACAAATGGAAATTCTACTATAATTAAATAAATGATAACTTTTAAAACATTTAATCATCTCTCTTAATTAAAAAGTCGTGCTTTTATGCAAATTTTATATTAGAAGGGGAGTCTTGGCACAACAGTTGAAGTTGCTGCCATGTGACTAGGACTAGGAGTTCACATGTTTTGAGTCATGAAATAAGTCTCTTACAAATTCAAGTTAAAGCTGCCCAAAATATATGCATAAGTAGTCCAACCCTTTACCAAACCCCCGCCATGCCTGGGAGCTTCGTAGCACCAAGTTGCCCTTTTTATGCAAATTTTATGTTAATTTTATATGTTATAACATAGAATTAATACTGTAAAAAAAGCATAGTCTTATCATGTCTTGTGATTTCTAAAATCTCATATGTCAGCATCTGAGAAAGGGGTGAAATGAGAGAGTGCTCTCTACCTGGGGATGAGATGCAGGGGTGGGTTGTCCAATATCAACAACAACGTTGTCAGCGCAATAGGAACGAAAACCTAGAACCTGCACTTGCAAATGCCAACTAGTCAGAGTAATTCAAATGAATCACCACCGGATTATAGTATACCCTTGATTTAGCCAAACTAATTCAAAATATATATAGAATCAATCATATAACTTCCGGTGGGAAAACCCAATTTATAGACCAATGCTAGAAAACAATTCTGTGAAAGCATATATTGCAGAGAGAGAACAATTGAACAGAAAAGCAAGAGTTCGAAAGGGATGGAGGAAGAGATACATGTCTGTATGGAAGTGCCTTGGGCAGCTTTCTTACAAAACCCAGCATCTTGGTGCTTCTTTCGTGTTCTGTTCAACAAGCAGTACCAGAGGTTTAAGGTTTTTTGTTGTTGTAACGGTGATAATTTTTCGGTAACAAAGAGGTTTAAGGGTTTAAGAGTGAGAAGAACAAGAAGAAGGACAAGAAGGCCTCTCAAGTTTTTCTATCGCTTCATATGTGTCGTGTCTCGTCTCCTCCCTCATTCATTTTTGTCTAATTGATTGAAGGTTGTCTTCGGCTGAAACTTTTAACTAGGTTATATTGATTAAAAAATTAATTAAGAGTGATTATAACTTTTAAATTTATTAATAATTATGTTAACTTCCATAAATTATCCTCTATTATGTAACCAAAAATAATTGTCATCTATTAAAAATTGAAAAAAGAATATTCTTAAGAGTAATATAATAGCGGATAGAATGGCTAAGTAAGCCTCGCTAGATAAGTAGTTCACACAAGAGTAGGTTTCCCCTTCAATTTGTGTTGTGTTTGGAATATGTTAGCTTTAGATTGGGGGTTGTGCAATGTTTTTCTTTTCTTTTTCTATGTTATTGTCGTTATTTTCCTTAAGCGCCAAAAAAACATGATTAAAGATCGACCATTAAGGGCAAAACTCAGGCCAAAATTGCGTAAACAATTTAACACAACAAAAAACAATTAAGGGGGATCTTAATTTTTCATAGATATTCTAAAAGGACTTGCATAAAGGAACATAAAAAAACTTTAAAGTATATCCTATAAATAGAAATACAGGGAATATTTTTCTCTCATAACCAACATTTCCAACAGTCACAGTCTCTCACCACGAACTAGTATTTTATTTGAAAGTGGTGCTCAGTGAACATGTGAGATATAACCTAGAGGTATGAACTTTACCACATTTAAATGAGGCAATGCCCAATGACACAATTGCACAACCTTAAAGCATTGTGCAAAACTTTTTGGCAAGGTGGTACCTAGAAGACAAGATGATATCAAGCAACATTGCAAAATTTGGCTAGCATCAAAAACTTGTTTTTTTCTTTGCTTGACCTCTTACAGAAAACGCCCAAGGAAATCCCTGATCTCATCAATATATGGGGATCGAGTAGGAATTATATGACCACAATCATGTTCAACTATTACAGAACAACTACCATCATATAGAGCAGCAAGTTCCTTGCTTGCTTGGTTGGCTATCTGTCTGTCTTTACCATGTTCGTTGCCGAAAATATGAAGCGAAGGGCACTTGATAGGACCACACTCCATCTCCTTCACTTGTAGAGCAAAGCCTGAGCACAGGACTACAAATTTGAAATCAACTTCACCTCTTGGCTTTTCTTGTTGTGCAGAGACCAAGGCAGCCATTGCTGCTCCCTGTGAAAATCCCAGTATTCCATCGAATGGCCCTTCTTGGGAGAACACTTTCTTCAAGTGTGATAGTGAAATATCATATCCAGCAGTTTGCTGTTGGTATTGAAGTGGATCAAATGGGCCCTCTGCTACCTTCCAATCAACACCACTGCTTCCATCAAAATTGGGTGCCACAAACCATGCAAACTTCTTCTTGCAATTCTCCGAAGGTGGAGGACTAGGTGGTAATGATGACGATGCACAATTCACTTGAGACACTGACATGGGGTTCTGATATATGAATGGCAATTCATGAGGTGCATCTATATAAACAAATTCAATCATTTTTTTTAGCTTTTTGGCTAATGATGCTGTTCTTCCTTTAAAACTGGATGCATTCTGCCGAAACCCATGCAAACATAAGATTCTCAGTTTTCTCGAGGTCATATCTGAAACATTATTCATTAGGACATTAGGAATTGCGACTTCTCATAAAACTATAAATGCCTTTTTAAATTGGCAACAATTTATATTTTAGAAGACTTGAAAATGTTTATGCACTGTGACAATTATAAAATTAACCCATCATCTAACTTGAAATTTGTTGAAAGGCATGTGAAAGGAAGGTTTGTCAGAGCGGTTGGGATCACAGAACTTACCATCTTCTCTAGGCACTTGAGGCACGACTACAGTATCTGAAGAAAAATTATGTATCTCAAGACCTGGTAATGATGGTTCTGATTCACCATTTTCAATAAACTCCTTTGACCAGACAGCCTTTCCCTGTTTTTGGCATAGCTCACAAACATACAGTGCAGATTCATTCTGGTGGACCAAATAACATCAGAAGCAGGAAATGAGAAAAAAATAACCCAGAAAACAAAATAGAAAAAGAATTAAATCAAGAAATTACAAACGGTGCAGAAGGAATAGATTTTCTAGAATACTATCATGAACCAACTAGTTCAAAGTTCAAAAGTTTAATCTGCTCGGCAAAGACAAATAAAATGAATTTATTTTGTATTTCTAAAGGCCCCCTCATACAATAGCTCTTCGCATTTTTGAAGCAAGGACATTGCACAAGCTTACCTGCCTTTGCTTAAATTCAACTTTTTATTGCAAAAATAAGGGTGGCAATGACTGAACTTTAGACCACTTGGTCCTAGAGGCTTTAATACCATGTCATGGACAACTATCAAATAAACATAAACTGGTGGGTAAAGAAGAATGATTCTATATTACATTTCTAACATGTACCAATTCAGCAATGTAGTTAACCTAAGTTTTAGGCCTTCAGCATAAATGTTATTCAAATGCAATTAGATTGAAGCCCAACTTTGAGGTCTAATGACCACAGTAATAGCTGGAGGATTTGCACGAACCTCTCAAATCTCATTTGATAAAAATCTAACTGTCTTCCCAACAACAAACTTACATTCTTGATCAAAAGTGAGTCACATTATTAGTATTGTCCAGAACCAGCTAGAAGTAAAACAGCTCAAAAGCAACACTCCAGTTAGGCTACGTTCGTAAACAAACACAATCAAACCCATGTTTTTATTAAAAGTTCAAGGGCATTTCACAAACTAGCGTATATTTCAACCCAAAACTGTTCTTAGTTTAGTTCTCCAAACCAGCAGAATGTTTGAGACTGCTAGATCTAGTATATAAACTTTTTGGTCTAAGACCACGGGTGTCCTCTGCATCCTCCGCATGAGACAATCCTGCTCCAGTATATAATCTTAATTCTTAAGATATTAACACTACTTCCTTCTTCTACTTCTATCCCTAAACTCAGAGACATGCGACCAAAAATTTGTGGCACAGATATTATAAATGTTATCAGACCATACCTGGCAACCATGACAAACCAAGACAAGCATTCTGCAATAAGTACATCGGCAGCGTGAAGAGTAATCATCAAATGAACAGCGACAAATAAGGCAGGTACCAATAATATTAGTATCTGAACTTCCAACTGATATCCTACAGCCACAGATGAAATGAAATAAGGATTCATTGAATTGTTGTAACACTATGTTGACCAGCTTCAGGATACTTGTCTTGGAGGAATTAACACTTTTATACAAATAAATTTTAGATTAAGTTATTCAATGAAATTCACTATAAGATAAGCATACTAAGTAAATAGTCTGGAAACTGTGAGCCATAAAACATGGGGGAATAAAGGTGACTTGGTGACAATATCAATGATAGTTCCCCAAAAAAAAAACGTCAATATCAAAGCAAACAAAATTTGGATGTAAAGCCTACAAGTACAAGGTTGATAGTGATGGACCTAATTTGGATGTTAACAAGAAATAATCTGGCATAATTACCACCTATTCAATTCATTCATAATAAAAACATGAGAGAATCAAAATCAAGGGCAAAACAAAACATGATTGATAGTGATGGACCTAATTTGACATTTAGTTCATAATTTAAGTTTTTTAAGTAATATTTACAATAAAGGACCAACCGACCAAGTGGAATAACCAGTTCATAAATTCAATTTTATCATATGAAGTTAATTATATCTTCAGTCCAAAAACAAACTGTTCAGGTTAGAAGGTCCTGAAGCTTAAATAATTTCATTTTCAGGTCTTACTAATATAACTCTTATTGACAAATAATGACAATTAAAGAATTTGATGTCATATGTCATATCCATACTCGAACCCTGACAAGATTACAAGATATTCATATAAATTCACGCCTGAAAGAAATGTGAGAATTAACAAAGACATACCGGTGATCAAAAACAAAATTCTTTCCTTTGAAGAAACCACCATCTGGGAATTGCTCCATATACCGTTGTATACCACCAAATAACTGCAATTGATACAAAATTACAAGAAATGCTGTTAATAAATCACAATAAAGACGTTCTTGACCATATTTCATGACAATTTCTTATAGAAGGATAGACTAACACAAGATCTCCCGACTCAAAAGTCAACATATTTCACTGCAAACTGATACCAAGGTCCTCATGACTTGTAGGTTCTCGTTTTCCGATGTAACAATATGAAAAAACTTGTGAATATAATACAAATCCATGACATATTAATAAAAAATTCTTCTCTCTTCCAAAAGAAGAGAAATTCAGGAGTTTACCTGAAACACATTCTCAAACCCAGCACCTTTTGACCGAATATATGCCGATGCCATTTCACACCTAATTCCACCGGTACAATACCTGTAAGTTGTAACCAATTGTGAAATTACACACCAAGGTTAATTATAAGCAACTCAACTCCAGAAATGAGAGTGATATTTCCTATCCCCAAATCACTGATTAGATATTTACTAGATCAAAAATAATATAAGAATGCAATCAAGCAACCGAGAAGAGTTTTAAAAGGAAGACATACATGAGGATATTTTTGCCTTTTAACTGCTCACCATTAGCATCTATCCATGAGGACATATCACTATACTGCCTAACTTGTGGGTCCAAAGTTTCAACATTTGGTGCCTGAAATTTCCCAATTCTTGTTTCATACAGATTCCTGGCATCAAGTAAAACAAGGCTGCTTTCCGGACTCTCATTGTCTACAAAAAGAAGATTCAGTTTTCAATACCAATTCACTAAATATAACCGAACCTTCTAGAGAGTAAAAACAAATGGCAATGAATAAACATGTTAACACAGTATAAATGACAAGGACAAGCAAAATTGAACTAAGATAACAAATGGAACGTATGATTTATACAGCAATGTAACTGAGTCATAGCAGCTTACTAGCATTATGAATGGAAGAATGGAACTCAGTAGCAGATAGATGTCTTCCAGCATTTGAGATTTCCGGTGACTTCAATAGTGGACGAGAACTTAGAGTAACCAGTTCCTATGAAGACAGAAGAAGTACAAGTTAACAATACAACAACAACAACAACAACAAAGATAAATGAATGCATAAAAGACCGACCTTGACGATCCGAATTGAGAGTGAAGTGAAACCAGACTCCTCAGCAACCTTGTCATTTGAAGGGTGGTGACAAGTTGCAAGCTTGAAATCAGTACCTTCAAATAAGTTATGATTTGTCTTGAGGGCTTCAATGTGTTTCTCCAAAGAGGGTAAGTTTCCACCAACCTATTGAAATCAGAGAGATAGAGAGAGAGTTCAGAGTGGAAAATGGAGAAACGAAGAAGCGGAAGCGAGGGAGGAATGGGGAATTACAGTGACATTGACGCCGTGGGGAGAAAGACGAACACGGCCGAGGAGGCCGAGGGAGGAGCAGTTGGAGCGGTAGAATGTGACGACGTCGCTAAGGTTGGGGATCTCGGCGTACTTGTAATAGAGGAGGACGCCGTATTGCTCCGTCGTGCTTTTGTCGCCGGAGGACATGGTAACGAGGGTTTGTGCGGTGAGGGTGGGAGGCGCTATTGTCACTGCGGGTGCACGGTAAAGATACTGAGTGCTCCAGACTAACCGCGCTTTACATCATCAACCATTGGTTAATTCTGTTTTGTGTTTTCTTCTTCGGTCAAAGTTAACACATAGTAAGTTTACAACACTATTTACACTTTTTTATTTTATTTTTCAAGACATAATCCTGAAATGAATATCTTCCTTGAGTTGGAGTTGATCAGGTTCACGTTGATTTCAACTTTGTTACATCCAAGCATGAAATATATGTTTGCATAAATAATATTTTTAAGTCAAGAGCGCTAGAAATTCATTAATCGAAAAATGGGTTACATCTCAAAATACATGTTCGAAAAATTTAGAAGAAATATGTGAGGCCACATGAAAACCCATTGCATTGTTTTATCACTATGGATATGGAGTATCGGTGGGTTACAGCAGATAATGGAGCAGGTGGTTTAATCACTATGTCGCGGAAGGGTGGATTTCTTGTTGTTGTTGTTGTTTGTGTCTTTGTTACCTGCAAATGAGCTGTGTTTTATAGGAAATGTGTATGGCCCTCATGAAGTGGGGAAAGGGTGGATTTCTTTGAAACCTTACGTATGAACTTGGAGACATACGAGGAGAGGGTTGTAATAGGTGGTTTTTTCAATGCGATTCTCAATGACGGTGAACGAAGTGGCTGGGGTGGAAATACACTTATGACCCGTTTGGTGGACAGGATAAACAGAGACAGGATAGGATAGTAATCATATCCTGTTGTTATCTGTTGTTTGTTGCGCCAGCAGGATAGGATAACACTATCCTGTCCCTTATCTTATCCTGTCCATCATGTATAAAAGTTATCCTGAGGGGGAGCTAGGATAGAAATTATCCTGACAGGATAGGATATCAGTTTTTTAATTGTTTATTACCATGACCCAAAATTAATTTCAATGTTTACATTTTATATAATTTATAATAATATTAATTAATAAATATAAATTTTTGATTTTAATAAAATATTAATTTTAGTACTTATCAATTATTAATTGTTATTGTTAAGTTAAATTATTTAATTACTAATAAATTTAATTAAAAAATAAACTTATTTATAAATGGTGAAAATATTGGATTTACCCATATAAAATAATTAAATATTCATTATCACTTACTACTACTTAGTTAAAATCATTTTTTATTATTTATATTATAATAAAAATACACAAAATAATTCTTCACTCACAGTAAAATAGGTTACTCGTATATATATATATATATATATATATATATATATATATATATTAATTTTTTAATAGGTAATATAGACTAATTTTATATTATCATATGATATTATTTAAAATTATTTCTCTACATATATAATTATAATTAATAATTTAAATGTAAAATATTTTTGAAAGAATAATATCTTTTAATAATTTTTATTATTAATCAGTTACCTCTACTAAGTTAAAACCCATTGGTTACATATATAATAATTTTAATTAAAATACACTCCCTTCGAAAAAATGAAAATAGCCGAATTAATAAAAATTAATTTTATTTTAGTTAATATTAAAAAATAAGCTATTTATAAAAATGGAAAAAATTAAATTTAATAGAATAATCACTTTTTAAAAAAAAGCTATTTAGAAAATTAAATTTTAAAAAATATTATGTATTTTTTATTTCAAGGAAAATTTGATACATTTTTCATTGTTTGTACCCTATCCTATCAATATCATGTCCACCCCAAACGCAGGATAGGATAAGAGTCTATCCTGCTCCTATCCTATCCTGTTGCAATCCAGCTTTCATATCCTATCCTATCCTATCCTGTCCTAACCGCCAAACGGGCCCTTAGTGATGTTGTGTTCAAACAATTTGTGAATGATAATAATTTGATTCACCCTTCGTTGCTAAAAGGGGTGTACACATGGTGTAGTATGAGGGATGGGGGTTTATGGAGTAGGTTGAATCGGTGGTTACTGAATGTGGAAGCGCTTCTGGGATTTAATGGGGTAACTCAAACCGTAGGATTGGGGATCAACTTCAAACCATAGAGCAGTTGCATTAACTTGGGGGTCGAAAAAATTTCGTCCTAAGCCATTCACTTTTTATAATTATTGGTTGTTGGAGGAAGGATTTACCTTCTTTTATTTGGTTCAAATGAGGGGGGGAAAGGGGAGGGATTTTAATGGAGGGGAGGGGAACGAATGGAAGGGATTTTAATACTTATTATGTTTGTTTCATATGAGGGAGGGGAGGGAAGGGGAGGGGAAATAACTCGTTTTTTATTTGGTTCACGAGGGGAAGATAGAGTTTTATAATTAAATTACTTTTATACCATTTATAAATTTATTTGTATTTTAAACATGTTTGCATTTAGTCATAATTGGAGCATGAAATACATGAAATCTACGTGTCTATGTTCAAGATCACCAACTAGGTGGTGGATTTGATGTCATTGCTCTGAATTACCATTGTTAACATACTCATATATCAACAACTTGAATTAACAGGGCTTTATTAAGTATTGATCAAGAATCCAAATTATCGAAACCATTAGTCAGAGAATAGTGTGTCAATGCAATTATAACTTAAAACTGTGGAAGCTATTTAATAAGAAATTTTATGATACTAAAATTTCTGGACATCCGCTACAGTAAATAGATTTGAACCAGGTCTGTTTGATTTAAAGGAGGGAAAGGGAGGAGAGAGGTTTTAATGGAGGGGAGGGGAAGGGAGGGGAAGGATTTTAATACTTATTATTATGTTGGGTTAATGGTTTACTTGGTCCCTGTGGTTGTACCAAGATTTGGAATTGGTCCCTCCCCGGAAAAAAGTTTGCAAAAGGTCCCTGTAGTTGTACCAAGTTTGTAATAGGTCCCTGCCGGAGACCGGAGCTCCGGTGAGTGCACATGTGGCAGGCTGACTGGGTTAATGAAGGTGACGTGAATTTTTTTAATTTTTTTTATTTAAATACAGGTCAGATTTTAAAAAAATAAAAACCCCTAATTAAATAAAAAAAACCAAATCCCTAATTCCCCTAACATTATTCCCATATCAATTACAATTAATTTAACCTAATTCCCAAATCAAATACCCAAATCAGAATTAGAAACTCAAAACCCCCAAACCCAAGTCCCTCAAAGTCTTCGACATTCTCTGTCTTCTTCCCCAAATCGCGTCCCCTTCGTGCCGTCGACCGTCCCCTTTATTCAAGCCATTTTTTATTGTTGTTACCTGTCTTCTATTTTACAGGCAAACGCAGCATCAGGTATGGCGGTCCATGATGACTGCAAGTTAAGGTTCGTGGAGCTCAAGGCAAAAAGGACACACAGGTTCATCATTTATAAGATTGAGGAGAAACAGAAGCAGGTCGTTGTGGAGAAACTTGGTGAGCCTGCCCAAGGCTATGAAGATTTCGCTGCTTGCCTTCCTGCTGATGAGTGTCATTATGCTGTGTATGATTTTGAGTTTCTGACAGAAGGGAATGTCCCTAAAAGCAGGATTTTCTTCGTTGCGTGATGATGTTCTGTTCAGATCTGATTTGCTGTTGCTGCCTTGATATTAATATTTTTTCTGAATTGGTTAACTTTCATTTGAAGGTCCCCTGACACATCAAGGGTTAGAAGCAAGATGATTTATGCAAGCTCCAAAGATAGATTCAAGAGAGAGCTGGATGGGAAGAAGAAAGGGGAATTAGGGATTTGGGTTTTTTTTTTATTTAATTAGGGGTTTTTATTTTTTTTAAATCTGACCTTCATTAACCCAATCAGCCTGCCACATGTGCACTCACCGGAGCTCCGGTCTCCGGCAAGGACCTATATCAAACTTGGTACAACTACAGGGACCTTTTGCAAACTTTTTTCCGGGGAGGGACCAATTCCAAATCTTGGTACAACCACAGGGACCAAGTAAACCATTAACCCTATTATGTTTGGTTCATAGGAGAGAAGGGGATGAGAAATAACTCTTTATTTGTTTGGTTCACAAGGGGAGCGAATGAGTTTTATAATTAAATTACTTTTGTACCTTTTATAATTTTACTTGTATTTTAAACTTGTTTGCATCAATAATCATCATCGTAACCTCCACCCCTACAAGATATAAATCAAACGCATTCATACTTTCGAATCAATTTAAATAAAAAATGAACACACTAGATTTCATAACATGGTCAAAAAGGCTCATAATGTGCTTGTTAAAGATTGAAACAATAATAAATAAGGACCACAATAATAAATAAGGTCAAACAAATTTCTTAGCACTGTCTGGGAAAAAAAAAACGTTTTAAAGTAGTTGATGCAAAGAAGAAGTAGAAGACTGCTAGAAGGACCACTATCCGAAACAATCTTTTAAAGTAGCTGAAACAAGCAAAAGAAGAAGCGAGAGGAGGAGGACGATAATCATATCAAGATTGAAAGAACAACCTCGTCAGAGAAGCAACAGGAAGAACGAGAAGAGGAATGGGAAAGAAGAATGAGAAGCAGAAGCAGTTTCGGTATTGTTTAGATAAATTTGTGAATTATTACATTTGTCTAGTGATTTTTTATCAAAAAATTTATTTCCCTCCCAATCCCCAACTATTGGAGGAATAAAAAATTGAATGAGGAGGATTTTGATTCCCTCTATTCCCCTCCTCTCCCCTCCCTTAAAAAAATTGAACCAAACACAATTTATTTTTAAAAATCCCTCCCCTCCACTCCATTTCCCTTGAACCAAACAATACCTTAGAAACTACCAGATTTTTGTGTATCAGTGTTTTATTTGTGTAATTCAGAGAAGCTCAGTTTCAAACCCTATCAATTCTAAGCGTGGATTTTTTCCCAAATCAAAAGGATGTTGTTCTATTACACACCCTGAATTGTTAGAACGCAGAGCTAAAGGGTTGTGTGCTTTAAGTGTGTGGAAAAGTTCCATCCATTACATACTGTGTGGAGAAACAGTTGAGGTTGCTGGTATTAGAGGAGGATGAAACTTTGAATGATGACGGACAGATAGTAAATATGGAATTGAACAAGGTCGAAGAGGTAGAGGAGATTGAGGGTAGGATAATGGGATTGTTTGGTTTGGATAATCGAAATGAGCAATTAGAGATATTTAAGTAGAGTTGAAATTCTTATATTTTTTTAAGAATATTTTTGTCCAAAAAAAATTTCGCTCACAATCCCTCACTATTGGGGGAATCAAAATTTGAGCGAGGGTTTTTTGTCCCCTCCCCTCCTCTTTCCTCCAAAAATTTGAGCTAAACAAAATTTGTTTTTAAAAACCTCTCCCCTCCCCTCAATTCCCTTCTAACCAAACAGGGCTTTAAGCTTAGGGTGAGGATTGGTGGTTTCGGTGACGATGGAGGGTTGGACGGATATGTGCTTCAACAAAAAATGAAGGGACCGCGTGTCCGGGGTTGGAGGAGTGGCCATGGGGTGTGGGACCGTGACAAAATAAGGGGCTTGGAGGTAAAAGCTAGTCACAAATTATAATTATAATTTAATTTAAATTAAAGAGGAAGGTAAATGTTAGTCATATATGACACACAATGATTGAACGTATGTGTAAAGAAACTTTGCACTCACTGTGGATAAGATTAAACTCTTAAAATTATAATAATTTGGAACTTTCAAATATAAAACAGAAATAAATAATTTTGTTTAGACTTAAGTCATGAATAATTGCTTCCCTTACGTTTTCTTAAGTTAATTTTACTTATATTCTTTTTATAAGTAAAATTAACTTAAGAAAAAATAAAATAATTATTAAATTATATCTATTATTAAATGTATATAAATTAATTTTTCAAATTATATGCACATAATAAGAGGCAATAATTATTAGCATATAATAATTTAAAAATTTGTAAACTATTTTTTCTAATAAAGCTGTTAAGAATAAATAACATTATTACATTAAATAAATTTAACATTAAATATATTTATTTTACATAAAAATATTACCCAGGGTAATTTTATTATTTTTTAGATTTTTATTAATATTTAAGTTTATAAATGTTATTATTTAATGTAGGTAGTTGAACAGTTTCTTGCGATATCTTTTTTTTGCAGGTTTTTGTTTAGTGTATTTAATACTCTTGTAATTTGATTCACTTTTTTTTTTAAAAGGCACTCGCACTAATATGGGTTCATGTGTATTTAATACTAAACTCAAGTGTTACATAGTTTTATTTTAATATTTTTATTTTTTTATCTCAATTTATGATTGATAGTTATATTTCTAATTAATTTTAATTAATATCTAATAAGTTAATAATTTGTCTAAGAAATTGAAAGTATATTATTTTTAGTTAATACAATTAACAATATAAAATATTTATAAAAAATTTATTACTATTTTTATCAACACAATGCTCAAGTTAAATTTCACTTATATTTATATATATATATATATATATATATATATATATATATTCAACTTTGGTCATCATTACCTCAAGACGATTTTACTAATAGATAATAGATAAATATATATATTGAATTTTTTTTAAATAAAACACATACTATATAACGACAATTTAAAAGTTTAAAATTATTTTTTCTCAAGTAAATTTAACATTTAAAATTTGGATTTAATGTTTATACATGATCAGTTTAAATATTTTTTACACAAACACTCAATCGTTTTCCGTCACATCACAAATTAAAAATTTAATTTAATTTAAATTAAAAAGGAATATAATCATTAGTATATGTGATACACAATGATTGAATGTACGCGTAAAAAAACTTTACACGGACAGTGCATGAGATTAAACTCTTAAAATTATAATAATTTAGAACTTCCAAATATAAAACATAAATAAATAATTTTATTTGGAACTCAAGTCATAAATCATTACTTCATTTGAGTTTCCTTAAGTCAATTTTACTTATATATGTATTATTAAATGTATATAAATTAAATTTTCAAATAATACACACATAATAATAAGAGGTAAAATTAATAGCATAACATCATTTAAAAATTTGTAAACTATTTTTTTTACATTAAGTTGTTAAGAAATCGCATTATTTTATTAAATAAAATTAATAGTTAATATATTTATTTTATATAAAAATATTACTCAGAGAGTAATTTTATTATTCTTTAAATTTTGACAATTAACAGCATTTCCACTTCATCTTTCCTCTCTCTCAAAAATATATAATTATATCATATATTATCTCCAAAAATTAAAAATTAAATCTCATCCCATAAAACATCAATAATTTCGCCCCTTCTCTCTCCCATATCTTCTGTTATTTTCAAATTTGAACATATCTTATCTTTTAATTAAAAGCTCTATCATAATAATTTTATCATATCTCTAATTAATCTTCAAATCTCTTATTATAAGAAACCATCTCACTGTTACTCTTCGACCACCAGCCTCATTCCTAAACCTCTTCACCTCTACATCGCTCTGCTCTTCTTCTTCTTCTTCTTTCTTCCATCATCGATTCTCCCGAACTCCTTCTCTCTTCGTCAACCGCCACCAAACCTTTCGGCGCCGCCGTTTCACCGTCTCAAACCAAAGGCCTTCATCCACTTCGGCCGTGACGCCTGGAGTCACTGCCGTCAGGATCCGCCATCACACCGACCGCAGCGCCGCCGCTCCAGCCGAAACCCGTTCGGGTGCTGTCAGACGAATAGAGGTTGGTTACTCTTGTTTTGTTTTGGTTCTTTGCAACACTGGAGTTTGTAACAGAGGGAAATTTTCATTATGTCCTTTCATTATTCCCTCCTTCCGTTCCAAATATTATAACACCGACAAACAAACTTCTCTTCCAAAATATAACACCTTGCTAGATTTTTGAAAAAAAATAAGTAGATTTTTCTCATAATTTGGAACAGAGTATTATTTAATATAGATAGTTGAGCCGTTTTTATTTATTTAATATCCTTGTAATTTAACACTTTTTTGTTTTTTTTAAACTCAAGTGAGCTTTACTGATTTACAACTCTTGTGTTAAGCGCAACTTGCGTGACAGTGGACTAACCTGTTGGAGATGTTACCCCATGGAAGTAAAAGTTCATCCCTCATTCAAAAGCCAGTGAATGAAAAACAGGAGATGGAGAAGGAGAAAGTGAATGAAAACCTCATTCAAAAGCCAGTGAATGAAAAACAGGAGAAGGAGAAGGAGAAAGTGAATGAAAACCTCATTCAAAAGCCAGTGAATGAAAAACAGGAGCAGGAGAAGGAGAAAGTGAATGAAAACCTCATTCAAAAGCCAGTGAATGAAAAACAGGAGAAGGAGAAGGAGAAAGTGAATGAAAACCTCATTCAAAAGCCAGTGAATGAAAAACAGGAGAAGGAGAAGGAGAAAGTGAATGAAAACCTCATTCAAAAGCCAGTGAATGAAAAACAGGAGAAGGAGAAGGAGAAGGAAGAAAAAAGCAAATGGACACATCTTCCGAGTGATGTTATGGAACTGGTTATGAGGCGTTTGTGCCTCAGAGATTACCTTGCATTGCGTACAATATGCTCCCCTTGGAGGAGTACCGTTACTAACGCCATTGCAAACAAGCATTGTTTCCCTTTACCTGAGCTTCCACTAGTTGTTTTTTTATCTACGGAACAAAGTTTTTTCAGCTTGAGAACAGAACGCGAATATTGCCCAAACCGCTCACTAATTGCCAACACAGGGATGACAGGGATGACTTTTCATGGCTCAGTTGAAGGATGGATGATTATATCTAATTATAAAAAAAATGATAGCTTATCCTTCTTCTTCTTCTTCAATCCAGCGACTAATCATACAGTTCCAGTCCCATCACCGTTGTACTTCCAAGATAAGAAACCGTTAATGGGGAAAATGGTGGTCTCTTCCACACCGGATTATTGTAACAAGTCAGATTGTTTTTTGGCTGGTAACTTCCTTGATGGTTGTCAAATTGCATTTTATAGGCTCTTTGACAAGTCTTGGAACATGATTGAAGCAGAGAAGGATTCAGAGGACAGTTTTCTGGAACTGGAAATTATAGGTTCCAAATTGTATGTTGTAACCTTCAATGCTTACGTAGTGGTTTATGATCTGAAAGATTTCTCTAACGGCTCTCCAAAGCCTAACGTATTAGGTATGGTTCCGCAAGCATCCACACCATATATACAAAGAATAATTGATAACCAATGCCATGTTTCAGGTCTTGCCTCCTGCTTTCTAGCCAAACATGAAACATTGGAACAATTATTCCTCATTTATGTGATATGGGATGCAGTTTATAAATCTGAAGATGTGAACAATTTGAACATGGCAACAAAATTTGTTATCGCACCTGAGATTACTGAAGCAGAAGTGTTCAAGTTGGACATGAATAGTGAACCTATTGACTGGATAAAGTGCGAAAGCTTGGATGATAACGTGGTTTTTGTTAGTAGCTACAAGAACATGGTAATGAGCACTCAAGAGTCACTTAGAGGAAATAGTTTTTATTTCGCTCTTTCATTTAGATGTCATACGGATCCATGGCAAGGCATTCGGTTTGGGGTCAAGGACTTGACTGATAGCAGCATCAAATATTTTTCTCCAGAGAAATCAAATCATTCTAAAGTTCCTTTACCTGCATGGTTCAAACTAAGTATTTGACAGTTTACTATCATGTGCGTTAGATTCCAAGGTAATTTATGAGTTTATGTTATTTATTTTTATGTTATGTACATGTTGCTAATCCGTTAGTCTAGCTACTTAAACTGTTCTTTCTTTTGAAAAAATCAGCTTATTTAACAAGTTAACTAACTGATCTGCACTAAGTAGCTTGATCAGTGTCACTGCTTTTATTCAATAGAAACTTTGGAGATTGCTTATCAGCTTATGTGTTTGCTTTGTTTTTAATTAGTTAGTGTTTTTATTTCAATGTTGAAAAAGTATCCCTCTAATTTGTATTGTTTATGTTAATTATATCTTTGCAGAATTAGTCTACCAGAATTTCATAGCATGCAAGTTTAGTTCTCTTGAAGCAAGATCTCAACTACGATTATTCTCGGGAAGAATAAAAAGGCATTTGGCTTGTTGGTACAAGCAAATTTAGATATAAAACATGTATGGATTGATTTTTTATGGATTCAAACTTGAAGAGAAAAAAATCATGTTATTATCGGAACTCATTATTCCAGTGATTACACGTTTCAAGCAAGCTTTTGCTGTTTGATGATCATGATACATTGAATGCTATCTCCATTTATTATTCCATAGTTCAAAAAAGATAAATATTCAGATATAATCCATACCTGCCGCCTAAGTAATTCAATAAATTTTGATTTGACATTGAGGACACCTTCAATCCCAGCACTTATTATTTTGTGACGAAAGAAACGCCCTTCTCCACGCTTGTTGCCAACTCTTTGTCATTTGAAAACAAAAGCATATAAATATGCTTAAATACGCCGGTGGTCCCTAACATTTGAAAGGGAATCAAATTGGGTCCCTGAATAAATAATTTACAAAATTTCGTCCCTAATAAAAAAAATGTTTTTTAATCATATTAAGGATAAATTTCAATTTTAAGTTGATTAGTCATCTAATTATTCCTGTCATCATTTCCACATGGCTTTTTTATTCCACATCACTGATTTCTCCTCCTCTCACTTCTGAAACCCTAATTCCTCATCCAGAAAACCCAGCCGCCCAACCTCACCTCTCTCTCCCCTTCAACCTCTTCTCCACGGTGCCACTATTCTCGTCGCCGTCGCCGCTGCTCATTCCTCCACCATCGCGCGTCGATTCCCCACTCCAGAACCTCTGTCGTGACACTGTAGCGTCGCCACCCCTGTTCCAGGCTCCACCATCTCCAACCTGAAGCACTGGCGCCACCGCACCGGCGCATGTCCTCTCCCTCTGTCGCTCACTCCCTATTGTTCCTCTGCGCCCCCACACTCCCCTTCGTCCTCATCACCATTGTCTTTTCTCTTCCTCACTGTCGCTCACTTCCCTTTCCTTACTCTCCGAATCTCTTCCTCTTCTTTTAGATCTGATGGGTTGTGGTGGTGGTTAAGGTTGAAGATGAAGATGGAGAGAAAAAGGGATTTCAGAGGCGAGAACCCACGAAAGCTTGACGACATGGGGTGGTGGCGGTGGTAGTCTCAAGCGAGTGGAAGGATGGGATTTTGACTCTGGTCCAAGGGTTTGATTTTGGGACTCATGAAGATTCTGCTTTTTCGTTCATCCCTTCTCTTTGCTGTTTGATTGTGTCTATGGTGGTGGGAGGCTGTTTGATTCTGACTCTGGTCATGGTTTAGTTAATTTTGGTCCCTCTCCTTTTCTCTTCCTCTGTTTGATTCTGAATGTTCTTTTCATCTGGGTTTTCTGTGCTTTTCAATTTGGTTGGGGTGGCTCGATGGGTTGGGTTATGTTGGGGGTTTTAGTGGGTTGGGGGTGGCTGATCTGATGAAGGGGTCGGTGGTGACTGAGATGGATTGGATTGTTGTTCTTGGCTGAGATGGTGAGATGGAGTTGCAGAGGAAGAGAGCGAGAGAGGGAGGAGGAAGATGAAGAGGATGTGGAATTAATTATTAATTTTGAGTTTTTAATATGATGTGGAAGTAAAAAATTAGTTAAAGTCATGTGGAAATGATGACAGGGATAATTAGATGACTAATCGGCTTAAAATTGAGATTTGTTCTTAATTTGATTAAAAAACATTTGTTAGTGATGAAATTTTGCAAATTATTTTATCAGGGACCCAATTTGATTTCCTTTCAAATGTTAGAGACCTCAAACATATTTAAGCCAATAAATATTATTTTAGTTTCACCTGTATAACTAGGCAATTTGTTTGTTAAAATGTCAGCATCACTGCATACCTCTCTAAATATACCAACTCATATGATAACAACATATAACAGCATCACATTATTTATGCTCAAAAAAAATCCATATGGTTTATGTGCGTTCTATTTTATCAACAAAAAAGGAAGCACCTAGTATTATTCTACACAGCGTTAGGATGGTGGCACATAAGTTTCGGTCGAATCTGATTCAGAAGGGACCGCCGGCGGCAGGCACGTTTAGTTGCAATGGCAGTAAAAACAAGGGCAACCATGGCTGCATTGCGGGCTGTTGGTGCAGAAATTCCGGTTCCGCTTGCGGTTCCGGTTCTAATTCCGAATCGGACGACAGCGGAGTGATAATCTTGTGGAGGATCCTTGGTGACTTTATAGTCGGGGAATAACAAACTCCTAACTGTCTTCAATTCGTTAGTGCCAGCTCACTCTTCTTTGGTCAACAGTTGCTCTTCTTTTTCCCTTTTCTGTATTAACTTGCAACTGATTCATTGTTTTGCAGTTGAAATGGCCGACACCGCATCTCGTGATTCTATGATGGAACTGCTGGCCGCCTAGGCCTCAAGATTGCAAGAACCGAAGACTAAGAAGGTCAAATCTTCTCAAGGCTCCGAATCCGCCGCTCTTATTACTGTTGGCGAGCATCCTGGCAAGCTCCCAAAGAAAGGAGGATCAGAGCGCCCCACCAAAAAGGCTAAGGAATTTTGGCACATCCAATTAACATGACAATAATGATCCCTTATTGTGCAAATATAAATATAAATAAACATGCTTGTTATATAAACATGTATATAGGCATAAGTATATAGACTTAGATTCTATAGAATAATATAGAAGTTTCTAAAGATATTTTGAATTTCTATTTATAAGTATAATAAATTGTTCGCAAATTCTTTGTTTGTTTTTATGGAATAATTACTGATAATTAAAATTGAGATTAAATAATTTAAATCTACAGTATTTTTAAATTTTAATTTTTTTATTCAATAGTTATTTTTATATTTTTAATTCATAAAAACATTAAACATCAAAAATTAACTCTACTATATTTGAAGTTATGTGGTGTCGGAACCCCAACATTATAGAGGTTATGCTGGGTCAGGAAGGTGGGCATGAGTCGGTAGGTTTTACCAGCAAGGACTTGGCCAACCACCTAGATAAGGAAAAAAGGCATAGAGTGAAAGATGGTGATGTTGTTGCTGCACTATCATTTTTACATGGAAAATGTGACAATGACCCACTATTTTTCTTCAGGTACAACAAATCAAAAGAAGGCAATCTCTTGAACTTGTTTTGGTGTGATGGGATGAGTAAGATTGATTATAATGTGTTTGGGGATGTGATTGCATTTGATAGCACATGCAAGAAGAACAAGTATAACAAATCATTGATTTTTTGTGTGGGTATAATCATCATAAGCAGACATCAATCTTTGCATCTGCACTTGTACACGATGAGAAAGTTGAGACTTACAAATGTGTTTTGAAAAAATTCACTAAAACTATGTTTTATAGGCATCCTAAGGTGGCTGTTACGGACACAGATAAATCAATGAAGGAAGCTATTAAAATTGTGTGGCCGAATTCCACGCATCGGCTATGTTCATGGCACATTCAACTCTTTCTTATCATAATATATTTTAACACGAAAAGAGTAGTGAGTTCAGATTGTTTTGATTCATTCTCACTAAATTTTCTGTCATTTTATTTTCTTACTTTATCTTCTTATCTTCTCTTATTTTTCTCATCATGTTATTTATTATGGGCTTGTTTGATTACAGTTCTTAAAAACTGTTTTCTGTTTTCAAAAACTGAAAAATTTAAAAACCTGCTTGGCAAAACTTGTTTTTGAAAACTGTTTTTGAAAACAGTTCTTATTTTCAGTTTTAAAAACTAAAATACCAGAACAGGTAAAAGATGTTTTCAGTTTCTGTTTTTAGTTTTCAAATTTCAATTTTTTAAATATTGGAAAACGTCTTATTCAACAGTTTTTTTTCTGCTTTTATTTTGAAAAACAGTTTTCAAAAACAGTTTCTAAAAACTCTTTTTAAATACAGTTTTCAGAAACTAATTATATCTCTCATTTTCTCTCTTTTCTTTTTATCTCTCACTTGGTGTGAGTGAAATTAAAAAGTGAATGAATATTTATTCATGCTCTTATCATAGAGAACCAAAAAAAATTGAGATTTTGGAATTGATATAATTTTTTGATAGTGTAGAGAATAAAAAGTTGTGTACAGTTTTCAAATTTTAATGTATATTCAAAACTTCAATAGTAATATGTTATGATTTTAATTTTGTAAATTTACATGTGAATATTGCTCCCACAACTTAAAATTTTTGGATCCGTCCCTGTCCACAGCGGTGGTGCATGTTTAGAACTAATAAATGTTGATTAGTATGTAAGAAATATATAATATTTAGTAATATTATTTAGTTTAAAGGTATGTAAAAAATACATTAAGTAATAATATTATTTGTAATATATAGTACACAAAGACAATGACTTGTTGATCCATCGCAGAGGTTTGTGGTTTGTGGTTTAGGGTTTGAGATTTAGAGTGGAAATTGAGGTTTGAGATTTTTCAATCGAAAATTTGTGGAAGCAGGGCATGTATAATTATATTGTTAGACTTCGCAGCTTGTACTGCGACTTCAGCTCGTTTTTCAGACTCAAACTTTTCTGCGACTCCTGGGAGTAGGGGTGTTCGCGGTCCGGTTTGGTTCGATTTTGAAGGGAAAATTCATCCGATCCAATCCCTTCAGTTTTATCCCTTCGCCATCCAATCGGTTGTTTTTATTTTTTAGATCCGAACCAATCCGATCCAATTTTTATCGGTTTGGATTGGATTGGATTTCGGTTTTTCAACCGTAAGAATGAAAATATAAAAATAAACTATGCAATAGGGAATACTTTAAAACATTCACCATGCTTTTTGGACTTTGGAATAAACAACTCAAGGCAATTATCAAAAGTCTCCTAACAAATACAAAAACATAAATGGATAACCAAATCAGTTTAATCCTTCATTAGTTTTTTAATCCTTCATCACAAAAAAAAAATTAAAACCAAATCAGCTGCAGCTCCTAATTGACTTTCGTTCACTGTTAATCTTCAATCTCCAATTCTCCATGGAGCACATGTGTTTTTCAGATTGTAAAAGGGGCAGAAGATGAAAACTAATAAAAAATGTGGCTAAATATGTAATTTGATATATAAAAAAATAAGCATGTAATCTTCTTTCGGTTCGGTTTGGTTTGGTTCGGTTTTGGACATAGGAATGAAAACCGAACCGATCCAGTAATTGAACATCGGTTTTTTCGGTTTTCGGTTTTTTGGATTGGTTTGACCGGTTTAGTTCGGTTTGGATTGGTTTTGAACACCCCTACCTGGGAGTCTCAAAAAGCCTTGCGACTCCTGGGAGTCTCAAAAAGCCCTGCGACTCCCAGCTGCTGCCATGTGGCCTGCCCACGTGGCCAAAACAACCATATTCCTTTAATTTATTTATTTTTCAACATATTTTTTATTTTTTTTATTTTTAGCAATATTAAAAAAAAAGCCTTTTTCGGAAAGAAACTAATCTTGAACCGGCTTAAAAAGAAAAAAAACTAATTTGATGATATATAGGGCCCGTTTGGTGGTCAGGATAGGATAAGAACATGATAAGAACATGATAAGATAAAGGATTGGATAAACACAGGATATGATAAGAGCAGGATAGACTCTTATCCTATCCTGCGTTTAGGGTGGACAGGATATTGATAGGATATGATAGAAACAATGAAAAATGTATCAAATTTTCCTTGGAACAAAAAATTCATAATATTTTTTAAAATTTAATTTTCTAAATATTTTTTTTAAAAAAATGATTATTCTATTAAATTTAATTTTTATAAATAGTTATTTTTTAATATTAAATAAAATAAAATTAATATTTATTAATTTGGCTATTTTAATTTTTTCGAAGGGAGTCTATTTTAATTAAAATTATTATATATGTAACCAATGAGTTTCAACTTAGTAGGGGTAAGTGATTAATGATAAAAATTATTAAAAGATATTATTCTTTTAAAAATATTTTATATTTAAATTATTAATTATAATTATATAAGTAGAGAAATGATTTTAAATAATATCATATGATAAATTAGTCTATATTTACTATCAAAAAATTAATATTTATATATATATATATTTACTATTAAAAAATAAAATATTTATATATTTACTATTTTTAAAAAATCAAAAAATTATATTTATTAATTAATATTATTATAAATTATATAAAATATAAATATTGAAATTAATTTTGGGTCATGGTAATAAACAAACAAAATACTGATATTCTATCATGTCAGGATAATTTCTATCCTAACTTTCTCCTCAGGATAACTTTTACACATGATGAACATGATAGGATAAGGGGCAGGATAGTGCTATTCTATCCTGCCGGTCTCTTTCTGTTTATCATGTCCACCAAACGGGTCCATATTAAAAACAACATTGACCGGGCCTAGAGGCTATATAAATAATCAGATTTGTGTGTCAAACACACACTCTCTCTCACTCACTCATAGATAAACCGTCTCCCTCTCCATCTGTTTCAATTTTCGTTTTTTCTTTTTTGGGCTTTGATCTTGTAGGGAAGGATGGTCAGGTGATGCATTCAAATTTTGATCTTTTTGGCCCGGCCATGGTGATGGAGTCGGATTGGTCCCGTGGCGGCTCTTATTCTGAATCCAATTTTAGCTTCGCTTTCAATGATAGCCATTTCTCCAACATGCTTCTCCGTATCGAGTTCATGACCGACCCGTTTGATGGTGTCACCACCGTCGCTCGCCACTGCAGCAAGAAGAGGAGGCGCCGCGAAAACGGTATGGTACCAAAAATACATATTCTGAGGGAGTGATATAATTTTAGTTTGTTTTGAGAAATATATTGCATAACTAGAACTTAGTAAGTGATTCTGAAGAAAAATGTTTCTCTAAAGTGTGCTGCCTTGCTTTACTTTGTGCAACTTTGTCTAATTATGTTTCTGTGAGCGAGCACCCCTAATTGTGTGTGTTCTCTTACTTGCAGTTTTGGATCTTACTGCCCATGAAAAAAATTCAAATGGTAATCAACCTGATATGGATGATGATGTGCTCTATGAAAATCAAGATGAAGAGACTTTTCTAATCCCTCCTTGTGGTATTTGATTAGCTTAAACATCTTGTACTTAATTTCTAAGCAATGGAGGTATTTTAATTTGATAAGAGTATATACTTTCTTCTCTATCAACACTTTTGGTTTTGGCATGGTTAATATAGGTGATGAAGCTGCAAACAGCAATCATTCAAACTCAGCAGCTACAGTTGTCAGAGTTAAAACACTGCATATCAGTTCTACTATCCTGGCTGCGAAAAGCCCTTTCTTCTATAAGGTAGATTAAGACCTCAGATTAATTTGTATAGTTCTGCCCAAAATATGTTTGCGCAGCATTCATTTTATTTTTATTTTTTACTTTTGCAGCTATTCTCAAATGGGATGAGTGAGTCAAAGCAAAGACATATCACACTTAGGATTAATGCATCTGGTAACTTTTTATATCTTACACTGATCGTTTTAGTTTTCATTGAATAGTCACCTAAATGCCACACCATATTTCTTTTGCATGACAGAAGAAGCTGGTCTCATGGAGCTACTGAAATTTATGTATAGTAATACGTTGAATATTACTGCAGCACCTGTTTTGGTGGATGTGCTTATGGTTGCTGATAAATTTGAAGTGTCTTCATGCATGAGATACTTGCTAAATTCGCCCATGACACTTGACTATGCATTACTATACCTGGAGCTTCCTCATACCGTTGATGCAGTCCAACCACTGATTGATGCTGCAAAGCAGTATCTTGCTGGCCGATACAAGAATATAACCAATAAAAAGTAAGTCTTTGCATTTGATTTAATTTCAGTTGCATTATCTTGAAGGAAAAAGCTTGATCAAGTGCCTTATATCTGTTCCATAAAGTTTTCCATTCAAATAATGACAAGTAGATCTTATTTCTAAAAATAAATGGCATTCATTTAGGGTTTATTGTTGAATTTCAATTTTTTTTTACATGTGCCATTATATGATTTAAAAACTTTGATTAAATGGATATAAAGAACTGGATATAAGTTTTGGCCTATCTTAAATTCAAGCACTACAATTTTTGTATGTTTTCTCTCTTCTATCAAGTGGTATTTAATGATTCCTCTTCATCCTTCTATTAAGTTATTTCCATTGCTCTTAGTGGAGACAAGAGAGACATGAGGAACAAACCATGGATACGAAGAAGAGACTGATGTGTCTTTGTGTTAGTGTGTTGCATCTAATGTTTGAATCTTGGTGGAATGCTTTTATTTATTGTTAGTCAACATCCTTCATGTTATAAACATTTGAGAGGCTTTATCTATTATGACATTCCATGAAGTGTCTTTAGCAAAACATATTTTTCTCTACGACACGATATTATTGATTATAATTGTCCATTTTGAAAAAGACCCGTTTGTTTTGTTGTCAATCTTCATTGTTTTCTCTTAGGTAAAAAACAAGGTAAGACTGTGTACAATACACCAAATGACGGGACCCCTTCTCGGACCCTGCGTATGCATGAGCTTTGTGCACTGGGCTTGTGTTCATTGTTTTCATCTCAATGTCATATTTCTTTTTTAATGCTAATAGTCTTGTATATGTCCAGGTTTAAGGAAGAGCTTATGGCCTTGCCTCTTTTTGGAATAGAGGCAATCTTGGCTAGTGATGATCTCGAGGTTGTATCAGAAGATGATGTATATGACTTTGCATTAAACTGGGGTAGACAAAAGTACATCAGTCTAAAAGAAAGGCGAGAAGTTCTGGGTACTAGGCTTGCTTGTTTAATTCGCTTCCCTTATATGACATACCAAAAGCTTGAGGACGTCTTAACCTGTAATGAGTTTGAACATGAGGGTGCATCTAAGCTTGTGCTTGAAGCCCTATCTTTCAAGGCGGAGTCTATTTCTTTGAACCAGCGTTTTGTGCAGAGGGCATATAAGCGTGTGATGTTCATGCGTCTGAAGCGGGAGGAGTGTGTCACTTTGTTCCCATCTGGCCATGTGTATTCTGAGGCATTCCATTTTGGTGGGCAAATGTTTTTTCTATCAGCACAATGCGACATGGACGAACATGACTCTATCCATTGCTTTTCGCTGTCTTTGGGAATGGAGAAAAGGTGCTCGGGAAGCATTGATGTGCAGTATGTATTTGCTGTAAGGTTGAAGGCACCAAAGGTGTTTATTACCCAGTACAAATCCAAATGCACATTTACCGCAGGGATCTTTAGTGGCTGTAGAAACCTCTTTAATGTTCCATGGACTACGTTCATTGCTGAGGATAGCGTTTTCTTCCCTGATGGCAAACTTCGCCTGAGAGCTCAGCTCACTATTGCATGTTGATCCCTTAATTCTTTTATGAGCTATTTGTTTTAGTTGGATAGCCTGGACTTTTAGCTGCTGTTTATCATTTTTTTTTCAACCGCTAACCGTAATATCTGAACATTTTGAAGTTAATCGTCCACACCACCCTTACAAGGTGTTTTAAAGCTCTCCATTTCTTCATGCACAAGGCAATCATCATCTTTATATGATAATAAAATTCATACAAAAGCATACAAAAAATTAAAAGTGAAAATTTCATAACAAGAAACAACCCAATACATGCATGATTTAACTTGTTGGTTCCGTTTCGATTGCCTTTGATTTCTTTCTCAGACACCAATTTGATTTGAAATCAGAAGAGCAGGTGAAAATGAAACCATAAAAGGGAAAAACCAAAAAGAAATGTGAAAGTTCACAAAAAGTTTGAAAGCTACGAAAAACAAGATATTCATCATGCTTATGCTCTCAAGACAAAATAAATCAAATGAGAAATTAATCAGAATTGTTGTGACACAAATTAATACAACTCGCATCGCATGGATCGATGAGAAAGCAAAATTGTGTTAATTTAAACGTAACATGCAACAAAGAAACAAATCAAAAACCATGTTGAAATAAAAAATGATGCAGATTGATTTCATCAAATTAATAATGTGTGAAGGAAAAAGAGAAGGTATAGATCGGTAGTGGTGAGTAACGTTGAAAGACAGTACCAGAGAGATTGTTGTGAGACGAAGCTAGCTAGAACATATGTGAGTGGGCAAATCAGTATTTGGCAGGTAGGGTGCAAAATAGTTCACATTCATATTAGTACAAGAAAGAGAGAAAGGAAGAGAAGTAATATATAACGAGGTAATAATAGGGCGAGAAATATAGAAAATGAAATATTAATTTATATCCACACTTCTCCTTCTTCTTGTATTAGGTATGGTTCCGCAAACATCCGCACCATATATACAAAGAATAATTGATAACCAATGCCATGTTTCAGGTCTTTTTGATAACCAATGCCATGTTTCAGGTCCTTTGCTCCTGCTTTCTAGCCAAACATGAAACATTGGAACAATTATTCCTCATTTATGTGATATGTAATGTAGTTTATAAACCTGAAGATGTGAACCATTTGAACATGGCAACAAAATTTGTTATCTCACCTGAGATTACTGGAGTAGAAGTGTTCAAGTTGGACATGAATAGTGAACCTAGTGCCTGGATAAAGTGCGAAAGCTTGGATGATAACGTGGTTTTTGTTAGTTCTCACAAGAACATGGTAATGAGCACTCAAGAGTCAATTAGAGGAAATAGTGTCTATTTCGCTCTTTTATTTCAATGTGATTCGGATCCATGGCAAGGTATTCGGTTTGGGGTCAAGCACTTGACTGATAGCAACATCAAATATTTTTCTTTACAGAAATCACATCATTCTAAAGCCACTTTACCTTTATGGTTCGTACCAAGTATTTGACAGTTTACTATCATGTGTGTGTGTTTGATTCTAAGGTAATTTATGAGTTTATTGTTATTCATTTTTATGTCATGTACATGTTGCTAATCCGTTAGTCTAGCTACTTAAACTGTTCTTTGCTTTAAAAAAATCAGCTTATTTAACAAGTTAACTAACTGATTTACACTAAGTAGCTTGATCAGTGTCACTGCTTTTATTCAATAGAAACTTTGGAGATTGCTTATCAGCTTATGTGTTTGCTTTGTTTTTATAATATTTAGTTAGTGTTTTTATTTCAATGTTCAAAAAGTATCCCTCTAATTTGTATTGTTTATGTTAATTATATCTTTGCAGAATTAGTCTACCAGAATTTCATAGCATGCAAGTTTAGTTCTCTTGAAGCAAGATCTCAACTACGATTATTCTCGGCTTAATGTAACTTTCAAGCAAATTTAGATATAAAACATGTATGGATTGATTTTTTATGGATTGAAACTTGAAGAGAAAAAAATCATGTAATAATCGGAACTCATTATTCCAGTGATTACACGTTTGATGATGATGATACATTGAATGGTATCTCCATTTCTTATCCCATACCTCTCTTTGTTGTGATTTGAAAAGAAAAGCATATAAACTCTATTATTTTAGTTTCACCTGTATAACTAGGCAATCTGTTTGTTACAATAAAATGTCAGCGATCACTGCATACCTCTCACTTTATTGCATACTCGGAATTACATTTACTTGAACCAAAATGGTTAAGATCAGTCACGGATTCTGGCAAGTGCACCCACAAGATTTTTTATATTTTAAGAAAATATATTATATATATATACTACATTTTTAGAATATTCAGTAAATAATCAATAACAACATTGCAAGAACTTGCAAGAATCAAGAATGAATGGAGTTAGTTCTTGCATCCCAATCTATATAAACACCATGTTACGTTCTCGCATGGCTAATGTGCCACCATATTCAGAGCAACTATGGATAATGTGTCACCGCCCCCGCCCCCGATTCCCTCCGATTCTGATTCTGATTGGGAGTAGGAACCGGTGGAACCAGTGTTTGTGCAACAGCCCCCAGAGCCGAAACTCGACCCCATTTTTGGGGAACTGGATCCGGTACCGGACCTTCTATGGAACATCCACGTTCAGCCCGCACTTGAGGACGCCCTTCTTCATCTGTCGCCGGTTCCGGTGGTACCGGACCTTCTATGAAACATCCCAATTTAGCCCGCACTTGAGGACGCCCTTCTTCCGCTGCCGCCGGTTCTGGTGGAACTGGACCTTGGGCAGCATCCAGACAACGACGGCGGCGAACTACCGTCGATTCCGGTGGAACTGGACCTTGAGCAGCATCCAGACAACGAAATATTGTATTTTCTAATTGTGAGTCATCAATCTAAAACCCCAGTCACTCTTGGAAAAAAAATATCCCTCATATGTTGACACGTGTCACTTTATAAGAATTATTTTAAAAAAATTAAATTGATAGAATTTCGTTTTATATTTAAAAATGATCAACTCTTTATTTTTTTTATTACGTATGGAAAGAAGATCAACTCTTTATTAGTTATACCATTTATTTATGAAAATTAATTAATAAACTTGATTACAATTTATAAAATTAATTTTGAATTGCATATTTAAGATTGCGAAATGGTTGGAAGGGAATAGATTATTTTTTTTGCATTCCAAATTCGGATTTTTTAGAATTTTTATCCGTTAGTATTTTAAATTCCTATCTTACAGACTTTAATTTAAAATGTTTTTTTAGTTATAATATAAATATTCAGTATATTTCAAAAATATTCCAAATAAAACTAATTTTGAATTACTTAATTTATTTTAGAATTTTCGAATTAATTATTTTAAAAAAATATGCATTTAATAAAATCTTAAGTAAATTTTATATTTGTATGTAGATAAAAACATTTTTTTGATAAGCAAAAGTATGATTAAAGAACAACTTGAGATCAAAAGCCTCAAGAAGAGAGAAACAAACAATGAAAAAAAAAAAGTAGAAGACCCAACAAACAAACTAAAAATGTGCAAATATATAGATAGTAAACATGTATTACAGGTTTATTTTATACACATACATTATATTTTTATGTAAACATGCATTATATGTTTTTTGTAGACATGCATTATATACTTGTTGAATATAAATAATTAGACTGTATAGAATAATATAGAAGTGTCTAAAGATATTTTGAATTTCTATTTATAAGTATAAAAAATAGAAAGGTTTATTTACAATATTTTTAAAAATTATAAAATCTATTATAATTTAAATAATTGATTAAAATAAATTCTAATTATACATATAGTAAAAAAAATTGTTGCATTGAGATATTTCTAAAAATAGTAATCATATACTTATCTCTGTATGATACTACCCAATTTTTTTTATAGTTTTTTTTTACCAAAAAATATTACTTAAATTTAAAATTTTATTTCTATTAAATTTATAATTCTATATTTTACGTATAATCTATTTTCAAGAAATATTTTAAAAATATTGTTTATTAATTTTTTTACTTGTGTAATAATTTAATTTACTTACTTTCTTATTCAATAATTCCAGTTTAATGAATTTAAATTGTTACAGTTGCTTTCGCAATTTTTTTATAAATTATATATTTATTAACTATAAAATAAAAAAGTTGCTGAAAATTTTGTACTTATATGTTTATAATAATTTATTGACTAAACTTAAAACTTTACTAATAATTATTATACATTTTAAATATTTTTCATATAAAACAACATAATTAATCATAAATTTATTAATTTATATATTTTTATGCAAATGATACAATTTTTTTAGTAATGTAAATTGTAAAAAAAAAAAATTGAACGTGTTTCTTTTTACTATCGAGTTTGAAGTATGAAAGCGAAGTATTTTAATAAGTCTTCATGGCCCGCCACCGGGGGAAGGAGTTCGCCCGGTCCACAAGCCCACAAGACACCGAGTCTGAGGCACGAAGATGAAGTGTGTCTTCTAAGAGTGGCCGTCATGAAATTCCAACTGTCGCTTCATTTGGATGGTCATCCCGATAGAACATGCCTCGTTAAAACCTTCCTAGGAAAAATAAAAACCTAGTGAAGAGTACATTATTCTACTGAAATGAGTTGCCTAAGGCCCGGGCGCGGGAAATAAATGTGTCGAATCCTAGCATGAAAGTGTGGGTGAATGTGACTCTGGGTGGGGCCGACACACGTAGCGTGGAATGTAGCGATT
This sequence comes from Acmispon strigosus, assembly GCA_030819835.1. Lineage (NCBI taxonomy): Eukaryota > Viridiplantae > Streptophyta > Magnoliopsida > Fabales > Fabaceae > Acmispon > Acmispon strigosus. The sequence continues at coordinate 64,790,477 of JAUAMA010000003.1, read as the reverse complement.
ATCATGTCAACCGAAGCCGCCTGGAAGAAGTGGTTCGCCCTACAGGAGTCGCCACCAGCCCATGGGTCCAACTGAGCCCTGAAAGTATGAAACGTAACAGCTCGCCGTACTGGAATTTATCTCCTGAATTCATGCTGAAACACGAAAATTTTGAAAATTAAAAGGAATGAATGAGAATGAGAGAGAAGATATAATGGCAATAAGAAATCAAAACCCAAGAGCACATATTCCGCGAGTGATGGAATTGGAGATAGAGAATAAATATTGAAAACAAATAACATCATCATTTTATCACTTTATAAGATGCTAATATTGTTAAATTAATCATTTAAAAAATGACTAAATATATTTTTGTCTCTATAAAATCATAAAGTTTGATTTTGGTATGTCTAATACTCAATTTTTGAAATACACATGTTTGAGTGCATTGGGAGGGATTAAAATTAAAATTCAGGGATTGAAAGTTACTGAAAGTCTGGTCCTTCAAAATTACTTTTTTTTAGTATTGGTGCATTGAGGGACAAAAACATGTGTATTTTCAAAAATTGATGATGTATTGTTTCAAAGAATATATTTTACACGGATGAAAAACAATAATTTATGAAGAAAATGAAGGAGATTGAAAAGAAAAGATTGTAATAACAGAAACACAAATATGAAATTTTATGGCTAAAATTAAGGGATTTTGGAGAACGTTAAGAAATTTAAGGGGATTTTTTTTTAGTTACAAAATTTAAGGGGATTTTGAAACTGAACAATTAAAGCGATAAAATATAAAAAGAAGAAGGAAGATGACCGGTTGAAGAGGAGTAACCACTAACCACGCTTGTAAAGAACAGGAGTAGAAAAATACCGAAGAGAGGGCGCGTGATGCGCACGGAGTACTGGTTTAAGAGAGAGTAAGTGGGTCTATTTGATTACAGTTTCTAAAAACTGTTTTATGTTTTTAAAAACTGCAAAACTTAAAAACTTTCTTGGCAAAACATGTTTTTGAAAACTGTTTTTAAAAACAGTTCTTATTTTTAGTTTTCAAAACTAAAATATCAGAACAGTTAAAAGATGTTTTCAGTTTCTATTTTTAGTTTTTAAATTTCAGTTTTTTAAATGTCGAAAAACATCTCATTCAACAGTTTTTTTTCTGCTTTTATTTTGAAAAACAATTTTCAAAAAAAGTTTCTAAAAACTATTTTTAAATACAGTTTTTAAAAACTGCAATCAAACAGGTCCTTAGTATTCTTATATAACCAGTAAGATGCCCGTGCGATTGTGTGGGTCGTGGTCGGTCGGTCAATTTTATCTATAATAATAAATAAATATTTATTTATTAGTAAATACTAATCAAATTATTTGAAATAAAACATATCTAAATTATGAATGCAATATTTGAGTTTATAATATTTAAATTGGTATGAATGAGAAATGAATCATACATTTCTGAGCCATATGGATACATTAGTTAAGAAAAAAAAAAGTTATTATATATATTTTGCATAGTTAGAAAAGAATAACAAGAAAAATCATCTATATTTTCTTTTTTTTTATAAGGTTTAAATATGTTTGAGGTATCTGACATTTGAAAGGGAATTATTTTAGGTTCTTGAAAAAATAATTTGATAAATATAGTATTTAACATATTTTTTTAATCAAATTAAAAACAAATTTCATTTTAAGCTATTTAAATCATCTAATTAGTCCTTTCAGCGTTTCCACATGCCAATTTTTTTTTAATACCAGATATAAAATAAAAAAAACCACGTCATTAAATTGTTATTTCTAATAACATTACATCAATTTCCCCCAAATTTAATTACCCTATTCCTTTAGAACCTAATTTACTGAAGAACAAGAACACTAGAATTAAGTGGAAGGCCTTCACATCTAACCCATACGCATCCGTGACCAGGGGTTAAGTCTGGGCTCCATGGTTGAAGGGATGAGAAAACGTTTTGCAGCCAATTTAATTACTCATTTAAATCTCAAAAAAATATAATATCTCCAAAAATTAAAAATTAAATCTCATCCCCTAAAACATCAATAATTTCGCCCCTTCTCTCTCTCTCTCCCATATCTTCTGTTATTTTCAAATTTGAACATATCTTATCTTTTAATTAAAAGCTCTATCATAATAATTTTATCATATCTCTAATTAATCTTCAAATCTCTTATTATAAGAAACCACCTCACTGTTCCTCTTCCATGACCTTCGACCACCAGCTTCACTCCCAAATCCCTTCACCTCGACATCGCTCTCTGCTCTTCTTCTTCTTCTTCCATCATCGATTCTCCCGAACTCCTTCTCTCGGAGATGTTACCCCATGGAATTCAAAAGCCATGGAATGAGAGGAAGGTGAAAGAAAACAGCAAATGGACACATCTTCCGAGTGATGTTATGGAAGTGATTATGAGGCGTTTGTGCCTCAGAGATTACCTTGCATTGCGTACAATATGCTCCCCTTGGAGGAGTACCGTTACTAACGCCATTGCAAACAAGCATTGTTGCCCTTTACCTCAGCTTCCACTAGTTGTTTTTATTTTTTTATCTCAGGAACAAAGATTTTTCAGCTTGAGAACAGAACGCGAATATTGCCCAAATCGCTCACTATTTGCCAATTCAGGGATGACAGGAACGATCAAATTTCATGGCTCAGTTGAAGGATGGTTGATTTTATCTAATTATAAAGAAAAGGATAATTTATCCTTCTTCTTCTGCTTCTTCTTCAATCCAGCGACTAATCATACAGTTCCAGTCCCATCACCGTTGTGCTTCCAAGATAAGAAATCGTTAATGGGGAAAATGGTGGTCTCTTCCACACCGGATTATTGTAACAAGTCAGATTTTTTTTTGGCTGGTGCCTTCGTTGGTGGTTGTCGTATTGCATTTTATAGGCTCTTTGACCAGTCTTGGAACATGATTGAAACAGAGAAGGATTCAGGGGAAACTTTTCTGGAAATGGAAATTATAGGTTCCAAATTGTATGTTGTATCCTCGAATGGTTACATAGTGGTTTATGATCTGAAAGATTTCTCTAACGGTTCTCCAAAGCCTAAAGTATTAGGTATGGTTCCGCAAAAATCCACACCATATATACGAAGAATAATTCGTAACCGATGCCATATTTCAGGTCATACCCGCTGCTTTCTAGCCAAACATGAAACATTGGAACAATTATTCCTCATTTATGTGATATGCAAGGTAGTTTATAAATCTGAAGATGGGAACCATTTGAACAATGCAACAAAATTTGTTATCTCACCTAAGATTACTGGAGTAGAAGTGTTCAAGTTGGACATGAATAGTGAACCTATTGCCTGGATAAAGTGCGAAAGCTTGGATGATAACGTGGTTTTTGTTAGTACTTACAAGAACATGGTAATGACACTTAATAGCACTCAAGAGTCAATTAGAGGAAATAGTGTCTATTTCGCTCTTTTATTTCAATGTCATCCAGATCCATGGCAAGGCATTCGGTTTGGGGTCAACCACTTGACTGATAGCAACACCAAATATATAAATTAATATTTGACAGTTTACTATTATGTGGGTTTGATTCCAAGGTAATTTATGAGTTTATTGTTATTCATTTTTATGTCATGTACATGTTGCTAATCTGTTAGTCTAGCTACTTAAACTGTTCTTTGCTTTAAAAAAATCAGCTTATTTAACAAGTTAACTAACTGATTTACACTAAGTAGCTTGATCAGTGTCACGCTTTTATTCAATAGAAACTTTGGAGATTGCTTATCAGCTTATGTGTTTGCTTTGTTTTTATAATATTTAGTTAGTGTTTTTATTTCAATGTTCAACAAGTATCCCTCTAATTTGTATTGTTTATGTCAATTATATCTTTGCAGAATTAGTCTACGAGAATTTCATAGCATGCAAGTTTAGTTCTCTTGAAGCAAGATCTCAACTACGATTATCCTCGGGAAGAATAAAAAGGCATTTGGCTTGTTGGTACAAGCAAATTTAGATATAAAACATGTATGGATTGATTTTTTATGGATTGAAACTTGAAGAGAAAAAAATCATGTTATAATCGGAACTCATTATTCGAGTGATTACACGTTTGATGATGATGATACATTGAATGGTATCTCCATTTATTATTCCATACCTCTCTTTGTTGTGATTTGAAAAGAAAAGCATATAAACTCTATTATTTTAGTTTTACCTGTATAACTAGGCAATTTGTTTGTTAAGATCAGTCACGGATTTATGTAGGAGGTGAGGGGGCAAGTGCACCCACAAGATTTTTTTTTTTTAACAAAATATACTATATATATTACATGTTTAGAATATTCAGTAAATAATCGCCCCCACAAAATAATATAATATTTTTAAGAAAATATACTATATATATATACTACTATATAATTGCTTTGTAATTTGGAAAAAAGATAAGATCACATTCATTTCACTCACATGAAAGAGATGAGAGTAGATAAAACATAAGTAAGAAATATAATAAATAATGTGAAGTTGTTATATTTTGTTACTAACAAGTTCAAACTTTATATTATTGTGATCTACCATGTTAACTTTTTTATATGTAAAATGACAATATCTTAGGTTCATAAATCTGTGTTTCATTCCCTTTCTTCGTTCAAAGTTCCAATAACTTTACCCAACTTCTTGATAGTATTGAAAATAAAAAAATTGTATAATATTTTTAAAATATGAATACTTATAGAAAATAATAATAATATAAATGAATTTTTTTAAAAACAATATATTATATTTTTTATGTTATAAATTTATATGTATATGCTGCCCCCACGAGTTAAAATTTCTGAATCCGTCACCGGTTAAGATGTAAGTAATTTTGCACTAGAGTAGAGATTTTGTTTTAGTTAAAGTAGAAAAGTTCACTTGAATAATGGCGCATACCACAAATGCATCAAGCATTGTGACTCCCAAAAGTCTCTTGGGATCACATGTGCTTAACCGAAAACCATGAATAATTCCCCAAAGCTTAGCATGGAGGAAAGAGCCATCAGTATCGAGTTAACCCAAGAAAAAGGAGGGGGCAACGAACGCAGCAAGATAGCTCTGTTAATCCTACTTACAGGGAAAGTAGCCGAGACAGTAGCTGCCACTGAATTCCCAATATTCTCAAAAATGAGATCATTCTTTGACTTCCAAAAACAAGGCACCAAGGGGGAATTATTAGAGATATTGTATAGAAGCCACTGCTCCCTATCCTGTAAGAAGAAATTTGGAGCAGCATCAAGTCTCGCAGGATATCAAGAGAAGACTATAATATTGAGCAACAGTCTCATTTCATTCGTCATTGAACCAGTATAATATTGAGAATAAGCAAACCACTATAATATTGAGCAACAGTGCAAGGCTAGATTCAATTTCTACAGGATTCAGGCAAAAATGAGCATATGATATATATCCTAGGTTTGGCAGGTTTGGCGGGCCTCTGCATCGGCGAGCTGTTTTCCAAATTTGGCCTTCTCCGCACGCAAGCCTTCAAGCTCCGCTGCCATATCATCAGCTTGTTTAAAACGGGCCTCGCCATCAGACGGAGCTTTATATAAGTGGCTGATGGTAGCCGCCGACCTTTTGTTCTCGGTGACTAAGATCTTGACCCGTTGAGTACGGTAAGTTACTGCTTTGAGGGCTTCTTCACACTAGCGCACCATGACAGCGCCCCAGCTAGCCGAGGTCAAGTTGTGCCTGATCATGCTATTCCCAAGTGCCAAAAAGTTGTTGCGAATGGGATCTTGAAAGTAGCTATTGATGACTGGATTTTGTATAATAATTTTAGGGTCTTTTTGGTCTTTTTTTATTTTTATTTTATTGAGTCTCATATAGATTTTAGTACATTTTATTAATATTTTCTATTTATTTTTGTATTTGCATATAGATTAGCTTTTATTTGTTTTTTAAACTTTGTTTATATAATTTTAGGAATTTTTGTTAGTATTTTAGTCTTTTAGAAAAACTGGTAGAAATAATCATTTTGTCCAGAGACCAAAAGTGAAGCCTCAGCAAATAAAGGATCAAAAGTGAAGTCTAAGCAAATAAAGGACCAAAAGTCAAAAGCTGGAAGAGGAAGCACCAATTTCAATTGAGCACATGGGAAAAAGGAGTGGAGGATTAATGGCATTGGTTGTTTCAGAGTTAAGAGGGGACAAAAATGAGGCTAATGAAGGCCATCAATGACCATCAACTCCACCACTTTGAAGGGCAAAACAGTCAAGAAGTGCAAACATCAACCGTGCCAACGCTCAAGCGTTGGAAGCCCAACGCTCATGCGTTGACACTCTGACTTGGAGCCCAGTGTTTGAATTGACCAAACGCCCAAGCGTTGGAAGGGCCAATGCTCATGCGTTGAGCCGCTGACTTGCCACATTCTTGTAATTAATTCCAACGCCCAAGCGTTGGAAGAGCCAACGCTCATGCGTTGGGCCCATGTTTGCCTACGTCTAGTATCATTTAACCCAGCGCTCAAGCGTTGAGATTCCAGCGCTGGGATGTAGTCCGAAAATGTTATAAATAGGACTACGTGCTTCACTTGAAAAACACACCAGAATACTATAAGTTATTCTTTCTTTCTTCCTTAGAGCATTATTCCCGAGAATTGTGGGAGTCTTTCTTGAGCTTCTAGTCCAGGTTAATACAATGTCTCTCTTAGCCATGCTTGGCTAAGTTCTTTTTAAGTTATTGGGTTGTTTTTAGCTTATAAGTATGTTTTGAACTTCTTCTTTATATCTGAATAAAATGCATTTCATGTTTCATTTCCTTGTTCTTCATCTATCTTGTTGTACACAAGTGTTATAACTTATTTCTTTATCAATGACAATTGTTAAGTAATAAGGGAAATGGGAATTGGAAGAACATTTTGCATATCACTAAGGTATTAGGATAAGCTTTGTTTATGTTGGCCTGAATATAGAACTCATCTTCTTCTTAAATTAACTAAAAAGCTAAGGAATTAGACTTAGTAATTTAGAAGAAAGCTTTGCATGTTTAAGGAATTAAACTGTAAAGAAACTAGGCTAGAACATCATGATTTTCTTACTTAAATTTCATATATAGAATTGATTCTAAAAGCATAATCTACCTCGAATACCCGCAGTTGCCCACATCTCCCTTTTCCCATACATGCCTCTAACCCAACTATGGTCTTAAAGGCCGAATTCAACAACCATTTCATCCCACTTACTATCGAACTCGCTAACCTCATAATCAGACAGCATGAGGTCTTTCAACTGTGCAGTCATCTTTAGGTTTCTAACTTTTTTACTTGCATTACCTAGTATGACTTGAGAACATAATCGGTGGTGCGCATTTGGAAATACTCTACTAATAGCATTCTTCAATGTTGTATCACCATTGGTAATGATTAAATCCGGTGATTTAGCTTCCATGGCTGCCTTGAACTGTTTAAACAACCACACATATGTTTCTTCTGTCTCATCCGCAATAATCGCGCCAGCAAATTCTGTTGTGTGGATGTGGTGGTTAACCCCTGAAAACGCCACTAGAGGATACGAGTACTTATTACTCTTTCCATAAGTAGTGTCAAGAGCCACCACATCACCAAATTGTTTATAATCAAAACGGCTCTCCCCATCACACCAAAACAAATGTTGAAGTCTACCTTCCCCATCAACTTTGAGCCTCCTGAACATTTTTGCACCATTTGATTCCAACCTTTGGGGGTACTGTAACGCAGCTCTAACTTCAGAACTTTGCATCCACCATTCTCTGCTTACCTTTTTAGGCATGGTTGTTTTGCTTGATCCAGGCTTCTGAAATGGGATTGGAATGTACCCATAACGGAAACTATGGGGATTTCCTGCACCAGTCATTGCACATCATCACCATGAAGTTTGTGATAAAAATTGGAACCTGAGATTTGAAGTAGGAAGGGAATAACAACAACAAAAATCATGTAAGTGCACAACAAATTGATACACCTTAATAAAGGTTTTAAATTGCGGTCGCGATAGTGGTTGTGGCCCTTCGTGTTGCAGAAAATTGTGAACAAGCGTAGCTGTCACGGCTGAAATCACGATCGCGTTTTGGTTTCAGAGACCTCCAAAACCTTAACGTTGCGGCCGGAATAACGGTTGCCGCTCTTAATTTAAAACTGCCTTATATTAGTTATAATTGTTTGTTCGGTGACTAAGCTAAAAACAATAACATTTTATGTGATGAAGAGATGTAAACGGATACGGAGGATTCAAGCGCTCAACGAAAATAGCATTGAAACATGCATGCAATGTGTGAAAAACCAGAAACTTACCTTGTGTAACTTGAGGCGTAAGGTCTATGAATATCGTGCGTTTCCTACCATCCCTTTCTAAAAAGCTTTCAACATCGAATAGGAACAGAAGAGCAGTTTGGAGAATTTAATCTAGTAAGCAAGAGAACCAGAGTTCCTTCTTCTCGTATTTGTTTTCAAAAGTCAGAGTAAGCGACTAAGCGTTGATAATGGTGTCTTGGGCGTGACACGATGTAGGCCTTGGACTAAAAAGATGGCTACAAAACTGCTATGGGCCGAGTTGTGCAATGTGCTCATAATTAGTGGTAAGTAATTCTCACTATTCTTATTGATATTAGCGGTCATAAATAATGCTAATTAGTAGAGTGGGTAACCTTTCAATACTAGAAAGAGTATTCTTTCAAAAGCTAACTAGAAAGAGTAAATTGAATTGAGTAGTTATGAGTTTTGGTATTACCAATGCTTAGTAGAGTGACTGAATTGGTTGTGACTTTGGGTATTACTATCAACATATCACCGGAGTGGTGCGATTAAATTTTTTAGAGTTGGAAATTATATCAAGTGATTAGTTCCACCTAATAATTTTTTCCAACACATCACCTAAAAGTTAAATCTTCAACTAAATGCGTAAGAGCATCTCTAACGCTAGTATCTTAAGTTAGTACTCCCTTTGTTCATAAATAAATGTCACTATTTTTATTTTATTTTTGTTCATATTTATTTGTTATTTTTACAATTCTAAAAGAGCACTAATCATGTTTTACTAATTATACTCATATGTTGACATGTGTCGCTTTATAAAAATTATTTTAAAAAAAATTAAATTGGTAGAATTTCGTTTTATATTTAAAAATGACTCTTTATTTTTTTATTACGTATGGAAAGAAGATCAACTCTTTATTAGTTATACCATTTATTTATGAAAATTAATTAATTTAGATTGAAGAACTTGAAGAATCAATAACAACATTGCAAGAACTTGCAAGAATCAAGAACGAATGGAGTTAGTTCTTGCATCCCAATCTATATAAACACCATGTTACGTTCTCGCATGGCTAATGTGCCACCATATTCAGAGAAACCATGTATAATGTGTCACCGCTAGGGGTGTTCAAAACCAATCCAAACCGAACTAAACCGGTCAAACCGATCCAAAAAACCGAAAACCAAAAAAACCGATAACCGAAAACCGAAAAAATCGATGTTCAATTACTGGATCGGTTCGGTTTTCGGTTCCACTGTCCAAAACCGAACCGAACCAAACCGAACCGAAAGAAGATTACATGCTTATTTTTTATATATATATATCAAATTACATATTTAGCCACACTTTTTATTAGTTTTCCTCTTCTGCCCCTTTAATAATCTGAAAAACACATGTGCTCCATGGAGAATTGGAGATTGAAGATTAACAGTGAACGAAAGTCAATTAGGAGCTGCAGCTGATTTGGTTTTAAATTTTTTTTTTTTTTTGTGATGAAGGATTAAACTAATGAAGGATTAAACTGATTTGGTTCTCCATTTATGTTTTTGTATTTGTTAGGAGACTTTTGATAATTGTCTAGAGTTGTTTATTCCAAAGTCCAAAAAGCATGGTGAATGTTTTAAAGTATTCCCTATTGCATAGTTTATTTTTATATTTTCATTCTTACGGTTGAAAAACCGAAATCCAATCCAATCCAAACCGATAAAAATTGGATCGGATTGGTTCGGATCTAAAAAATAAAAACAACCGATTGGATGACGAAGGGATAAAATCGAAGGGATTGGATCGGAAGAATTTTACCTTCAAAACCGAACCAAACCGGACTGCGAACACCCCTAGTCACCGCCCCCGCCCCCGATTCCCTCCGATTCTGATTCTGATTGGGAGCAGGAACCGGTGGAACCAGTGTTTGTGCAACAGCCCCCTGAGCCGGAACTCGACCCCATTTTTGGGGAACTGGATCCGGTACCGGACCTTCTATGGAACATCCCCGTTCAGCGCGCACTTGAGGACGCCTTTCTCTTCCGCTGCCGCCGGTTCCGCCGGTACCGGACCCTCTATGGAACATCCTTGTTCAGCCTGCACTTGAGGACGCCCTTCTTCCACTGCCGCCGGTTCCGGTGGTACCGGACCTTCTATGGAACATCCCCGTTCATCCCGCACTTGAGGACGCCCTTCTTCCGCTGCCGCCGGTTCCGGTGGAACTGGGCCTTAGGCAGCATCCAGACAACGGCGACGGCGAACTGCCGCCGGTTCCGGTGGAACTGGACCTTGGGCAGCATCCAGACAACGACGGCTGCTAATCTACTACTGTATCTTCTAATTGTGAGTCCTCAATCTAAAACCTCAGTCACTCTTGAAAAAAAAGTCTCCCTCATATGTTGACACGTGTCACATTATAAGAATTATTTATAAAAAAATTAAATTGATAGAATTTCGTTTTATATTTAAAAATGATCAACTCTTTATTTTTTTATTACGTATGGAAAGAAGATCAATTCTTTATTAGCTATACCATTTATTTATGGAAATTAATTAATTTAGATTGAAGAACTTGAAGAATCAATAACAACATTGCAATAACTTGCAAGAATCAAGAACGAATGGAGTTAGTTCTTGCATCCCAATCTATATAAACACCATGTTACGTTCTCGCATGGCTAATGTGCCACCATATTCAGAGAAACCATGGATAATGTGTCACCGCCCCCGCCCCCGATTCCCTCCGATTCTGATTCTGATTGGGAGCAGGAACCGGTGGAACCAGTGTTTGTGCAACAGCCCCCTGAGCCGGAACTCGACCCCATTTTTGGGGAACTGGATCCGGTACTCGACCTTCTATGGAACATCCACGTTCAGCCCGCACTTGAGGACGCCCTTCTTCCGCTGTCGCCGGTTCCGCCGGTACCGGACCCTCTATGGAACATCCCTGTTCAGCCCGCACTTGAGGACGCCCTTCTTCCACTGCAGCCGGTTCCGGTGGTACCGGACCTTCTATGGAACATCCCCGTTCAGCCCGCACTTGAGGACGCTCTTCTTCTGCTGCCACCGGTTCCGGTGGAACTGGACCTTGGGCAGCATTCAGACAACGGTGGCGGCGAACTGCCGCCGGTTCCGGTGGAACTGGACCTTGGGCAGCATCCAGACAACGACGGCTGCTAATCTACTACTGTATCTTCTAATTGTGAGTCATCAATCTAAAACCTCACTCACTCTTGAAAAAAAAGTCTTGACACGTGTCACTTTATAAGAATTATTTAAAAAAAAGTTGATAGAATTTCGTTTTATATTTAAAAATGATCAACTCTTTATTTTTTTTATTAGTATGGAAAGAAGATCAACTTTTTATTAGTTATACCATTTATTTATGAAAATTAATTAATAAACTTGATTACAATTCATAAAATTAATTTTGAATTGCATATTTAAGATTGCGAAATGGTTTGAAGGAAACAGATTATTTTTTGCATTTCAAATTCGGATTTTTTAGAATTTTTATCCGTAAGTATTTTGAATTCCTATCTTGCAGCCTTTAATTTAAAATGTTTTTTTTAGTTATAATATATATATATATATATATATATATATATATATAAATATTCATTATATTTCAAAAATATTCCAAATAAAATTAATTTTGAATTACTTAATTTATTTTAGAATTTTAGAATTAATTATTTTTAAAAAATATGCATTTAATAAAATCTTAAGTAAATTTTATATTTTTATGTAGATAAAAACATTTTTTTGATAAGCAAAAGTATGATTAAAGAACAACTTGAGATCAAAAGCCTCAAGAAGAGAGAAACAAACTAAAAATGTGCAAATATATAGATAGTAAACATGTATTATAGGCTTATTTTGTAGACATGCATGTTTTATGTAAACATGCATTATATGTTTTTTGTAGACATGCATTATATGCTTGTTGAATATAAATAATTAGACGGTATATAATAATATAGAAGTGTTTAAAGATATTTTGAATTTTTATTTATAAGTATAAAAAATAGAAAGGTTTATTTACAATATTTTTAAAAATTATAAAAATTTATTATAATTTAAATAATTAATTAAAATAAATTCTAATTATACATATAGTAAAAAAAAATTGTTGCATTGAGATATTTCAAAAAATAGTAATCATATACTTATCTCTGTATGATACTACCCAAATTTTGTTATAGTTTTTTTTACCAAAAAATATTACTTAAATTTAAAATTTTATTTCTAATAAATTTATAATTCTATATTTTACGTATAGTCTATTTTCAAGAAATATTTTAAAAATATTTTTTATTAACTTTTTTACTTGTGTAATAATTTAATTTACTTACTTTTTTATTCAATAATTCCAGTCTAATGAATTTAAATTGTTACAGGTGCTTTCGCAATTTTTTTATAAATTATATATTTATTAACTATAAAATAAAAAAGTTGCTGAAAATTTTGTACTTATATGTTTATAATAATTTATTGACTAAACTTAAAACTTTACTAATAATTATTATACATTTTAAATATTTTTCATTTAAAACAACACAATTAATCATAAATTTATTAATTTATATATTTTTATACAAATGATACAATTTTTTTAGTAATGTAAATTGTAAAAAAATTTGAACGTGTTTCTTTTTACTATCGAGCTTGAAATATGAAAGCGAAGTGTCTTAGTAAGTCTTCATAGGTCTCCATGGGTCTTCATGGCCCGCCACCGGGGGAAGGCGTTCGCCCAGTCCACAAGCCCACAAGACACCGAGTCTGAGGCACGAAGATGGAGTGTGTCTTCTAAGAGTGGCCGTCATGAAATTCCAACAGTCGCTTCCTTTGGATGGTCATCCCGATAGAACATGCCTCGTTAAAACCTTCCTAGGAAAAATAAAAACCTAGTGAAGAGTACATTATTCTACTGAAATGAGTCGCCTAAGGCCCGGGCGCGGGAAATAAATGTGTCGCCAATCCTAGCATGAAAGTGTGGGTGAATGTGACTCTGGGTGGGGCCGACACGCCTAGCATGGAATGTAGCGATTATCATGTCAACTGGAGCCACCTGAAGAAGTGGTTCGCCCTACATGAGTCGCCACTAGCCCATGGGTCCAACTGAGCCCTGGAAGTATGAAACAGCTCGCCGTACTGCAATTTATCTCCTGAATTCATGCTGAAACACGAAAATTTTGAAAATTAGAAAATTAAAAGGAATGAATGAGAATGAGAATGAGAATGAGAGAGAAGATATAAAATGATAATTATTAAATAACAGATGGAGTATTTATTGTGGGGCTGTAATACTACATAATATAAGGTACCCATAATCCAATGATTGATTCCTTATTTTTCTTTTGACTTGGTCCATAAATTTATATGTATATTTTTTTATTTTGACCTAATGTTGATTTGCTGTCAAATTGATTGCTTCTATTTCTGATTTAGTTATTTTTTGATTACTTAGATTATATCCCTTTTAGTTTTTTTTTTTTCGAATTGAAATTATATCCCTTTTAGTTAGCTTTTGGTATTGACTATTAATTCATTTGATAAATCTTAAATTCATTTTTTTTGGTACACAATTGTTTGAAGAAACTGAAATAAATAATTAGTAAAATAGACGGGTTTTTTTTTCTTAAATAGAAGGTCAAATTAGACTATTAGAGTAATATTATATTGAGCAAAAATAATATTGAAGATAACAATAATGTTAGAACCTGTGAAAGGAGAAAGTGAATACTATGAAAGCAGTCATTCATTTCCTAATTTATCTCCTGAGTTCATGCTGAAACACGAAAATTTTGAAAATTAAAAAATTAAAAGGAATGAATGAGAATGAGAATGAGAATGAGAATGAGAGAAAAGATATAATGGCAATAAGAAATCAAAACCCAAGAGCACATATTCCGCGAGTGATGGAATTGGACATAGAGAATAAATATTGAAAACAAATAACATCATCATTTTATCACTTTATAAGATGCTAATATTGTTAAATTAATCATTTAAAAAATGACTAAATATATTTTTGTCTCTATAAAATCATAAAATTTGATTTTGGTACGTCTAATACCTAACTTTTTGAAAGTTACTGAAAGTGTGGTCCTTCAAAATTACATTTTTTTAGTATTGGTGCATTGAGGGACAAAAACATGTGTATTTTCAAAAATTGATGATGTATTGTTTCAAAGAATATATTTTACACGGATGAAAAACAATAATTTATGAAGGAGATTGAAAAGAAAAGATTGTATTATTTCCTTATGTAACCAAAAAAAAAAGAAAAGATTGTAACAACAGAAACACAAATATGAAATTTTATGGCTAAAATTAAGGGATTTTGGAGAACGTTAAGAAATTTAAGGGGATTTTGAAACTGAACAATTAAAGCAATTTAAAGCGATAAAATATAAAAAGAAGAAGAAAGATGACTGGCTGAAGTCAGTTGTAGATACATTACTATGCTCCGTTAACACATTTATTTTTAATGGAAAAAACTTAGGCTATCCAAAAGCGCTCTTGATATATATATATACTAAATATTATACATGTTTAGAAATTATATATGTTTTCATATTTAGAAAAGAAAAATTCTATCAAGTTATTATGTACATGTTTAGAAAAATTCTAAAAGTTTTTATTTAGTAATTTATTTATTAATTAATTATGAATTTAATTTTTAGTTATTTAAAAGGTCGACGTTACTCTTGTTTTAAAAGCAGAATTCTTTACCCATTAATTCCTTTAAAGTTCTAATTACCGTTAGAGAGTTTTAATTGCTTTCATTGTTTCAATGTTAAGGGCTCATTTGGTGGTCAGTATAAGATAAGAAAACGATACAATAAATGATTGGAAAATGACATGATATGATAAGAGCATAATAGATTATTATTCTATCATGCGTTTGATGTGGATAAGATATTGATAGAATATGATACAAATAAAGAAAAATGTATCAAAATTTTCTTTAAATAAAAAATACATAATATTTTTATAATTTATTTTTCTAAATAGTTTTTTAAAAAATGATTATTCTATTAAATTGAATTATTTTTATAAATGACTCTATGTTTTAATATTAACTAAAATTAAATTAGTTCAGCTATTTAAATTTTTTTGAAGGGGAGTATTTTAATTAAAATTATTATATACGTAACTAATGGGTTTTAACTTGGTAGGGGTAAGTGATCAACAATAAAAATTAATTAAAATTTTAAATTTTTTAAAAGATATTATTCTTTCAATATTAATTTATATTTAAATTATTAATTATAATTATATGTGTAGAGAAATAATTTTAAATAATAGCATATGATAATATAAAATTAGTCTATATTTACTATTAAAAAATTAATATTTATATGTGAGTAGCCTATTTTATTGTTAGTGAAGAATTATTTTGTGTATTTTTATTATAGTATAAATAAAGAAAATTAATGTTAACTAAGTAGTAGTAAGTGATAGTAAAAGTTCTATTATTTTAAATGAATAAATCCAATATTTTCACCATTTATAAATCAGTTTATTTTTTAATTAAATTTGTAAGCAGCTGAATAATTTTAACTTAACAATAACAATTAGTATTTGATAAATAATGAAATTAATATAATACTAAAATAAAAAAATTATATTTATTAATTAATATTATTATAAATTATATAAAATATAAATATTGAAATTAATTTTGAGTTATGGTAATAAACAAACAAAAAACTAATATCATATTCTGTCAGGATAATTTTTATCCCAACTCCACCCTCAGGATAACTTTTACACATGGACATGTTAGGACAAGAGATAGAATAGTTTTATCCTTTCTTGGCTCAACAAATAACAGATTACGGCAGGATTGGATTACTGCTATACAAATAAATGGAATAAGTCTTGGTTGCTGTGGATTACTTTACAAAATGGATTGAAGCTTAGCCTTTGTTAAAGATAACTGCAAAGAAGGTGAAGGAGATTTAGTGGAGGAAGCTTACTTGTAGGTTTGGCATTCCAGCGGTAATAATTTCTGATAATGGGAGGCATTTTACGAGCAAGTTAGTGAAAGATTTTTGCGAGGAGATGGGTGTAACTTTGAGATTTGCCTCGGTGGAACATCGTCAATCTAATGGGCCAGTTGAAACTGCTAATAAAGTCATTCTGAATGGTATGAGGAAACGACGCACAAGGTTTATGGGCGAATGAAGTTTTAGCAGTCTTATGAGCGTATAATACAACTCCACAATCCACGATGGGAGAAACACCGTTCAATATGACTTATGGGACAGATGAAAGATACAACTTTTCGAGTGGCGATGTTTGATATGGAACATAATTCAACAAATTTGGATGCGAATTTAAATTTGTTTCCTGAACTTCGTGATGAGGCGCATATGCGTGAGGTTGCAGGCAAGCAGAGGGAGGTTGCAGGCAAGCAGAGGGCTGAAAGGAGATACAATACAAAGGTGGTGCTTAGGTGGATGAAACTTGGAGACCTTGTGTTGCGTCGAAAGGTTAGAGGACCAGAGGATTCGAAGTGGTCACCTAATTGGGAGGGACCTTATAGAATACAGCGCGAGTTGGGTCATGCAGCATATCATTTGGAAGAATTATTTGGTAGGACAACACCAAGAGCTTGGAATGAACAACATTTGCGCTACTATTATAGTTGAAGGAGACTTGTTTTCTGTATCAAGTTTCATGTTTTGTTTGTTTATGTGTTAAAGACTCCACATGAACTCTTTTCTCTTCCAAAAGGGAGAGTTTTTAAAGAGGCATAGGATGTTATTTTCAGTTATATAAAATAAACAGATATGCACTCTTTTTTCTTCCGAAAAGGAGGGTTTATAATGAGGCATAACCTTTGATCAATATTATGGTCTTTTATATTCATATGAAATGTTAACTTAGGCCTACCAATCTTGTAATTGGGCGTGTCGACAATCATAAGCACAGCCTTGACAATCCTAAGCACTGGACTCTAATTGAGCACAAGTCTTTTTAATTAACAAATCAACAAGCAAATCCAAATGAATTTGGGTCAAGTTTTGATGTTAATCACGCATAAAAGCCTTATGAATTCAGAGAATAGTTGATTCACACCGCAATGTATTAAATAAACAGCACAATGAGAGAGAAATACTAAAGCTTTGGTGGAGCAACATGGGAAATTGGAGGGTAAGGGAAGCAAATGGATTAGGGCAGGCTGGGTAAAGTGATATTCATCGATACGAGTTTCCTAGTTATTTTTTTCTTATATATATATCAAGTTACAATTTTTATATCATATATGGAAGAAAACAAATAACTCAGAGGCGAGAGAAAGTATGCAATAGCTGTAATTTATAAAACTTAGATGGGTTGATGATAGATAAAAAAAAGAAGTGGAATGAGAAATGATATTAAATGGGAGGGAAAACGAAGATAAAGCAAAGCAATTTGGGTGAAACGAGGCTTCAAGTTTTATATCATGTTTTCCGGGTTAGTCTTTAAATTATTTCTTAGTTTGATATTATTCAAATAGGAGGAACAACAATGAAAACATGTCTCAACATTCAAATAGGAGGAAAAACAATGGGAAACATGTCTTAACATAATTGACTAAGTTCGAACATAGAAAAAGGATGAGAAATTGTTCAGGGAAAGGAAATTTGTATAAAAATTACAGATTCATAAAATTTAAAACAACAAAATGATAAAATGTCTTCGCACACAGCTTTCTTCATTCAGACATTCAAGAGAACAAGTTAAAAAATTTAGTGATCATTTTCGTCTTGACTGTCATCTTCATCTTCTTCCTCGACCATGTTCATGAAAGGTCCACTCTTTGCAAAATAATCTCTGCATTCTTTTCAGAAAATTTCTTTTCTTCAATATTCTTGTTCTTTTCTATGACTTTGATCTTTTCGTTTCTTCTCCTTCTCTATCTCATTGCTTCCAAATGCCTCTATCTCTTTTTCAATTTTCCTTACTTTCATAGTGTCAGATTTGAGTCAACAACTTGGGTGAAGTTGATCCGGGAATCCCATACAAGCATGATTTTTGTTCCTATGTGGTGTTCGATCAACCCGTCGGGCGTACACTCACCCGCTGGCCGACGAGTCCCCGTAGGACTGATCAATAATCTCACTCCGTTCTTCAACACCGCCCGATAGGAACTCATCTGGACGAGCATCTATCTCCTCATTGATCAACCCCTTCGGCCGGCCAAGCTAGCACCCTCCTCGACAGCTGGAGATCCTGTGGGAGACAACTGTACAGGCTAACACCTCACCTAGCCATGTCACCTACCGTACAGCCTACCCTGACACCATCTTAGGGTAATGGGCCTGAGGGTGACAGACCTCCTCTGTAAAAGTCAAGCCTCACCACTTCACAAAGGTACACACTTCCTAATCTTGCATTAATACCTCTTGAGACGGTCACTGACTTTAGCATCGGAGTGTTTTCGCAGGGATCCCTCCCGGACAACCACCAGGAGAAGAACAACAACCACCTATTCCACCGCCACCGAAAGCACCGTGCCCTCCCTGACAAAACACTATTTCCGGGTGATTGAATGGCTTGCTACGTTCAATTTTGTTTGTTGCTAGCTGGTGGTTTCATCATAAATTAAACCTTTGAATATCATATCATCATCGAAGAGTCAAGAACATGTTGTCTGAAACACATAAAACAAACATAACAGAATTGCAAAAGCTACATTATGATTTTCATTAGTTACAATATTGGTATACAAAGTCTTATATAGAGGCTGAAAATAAAGCTAACTAAAGCTTTCTAAACTGAATTATAACTAATTCCTAACAAACTAAAACTGAATCATAACCTACTAACTAACTGAATTAGCATTCTTGTTAAAACAAATGGATCAGGTTTTCCTTCGTAAACAGCTTGGATAAGGCAAGCACTATCAATGTACTGGAAGCTGCCAAGGAAATTGACATCGACAATTTCTTCTTCCAGCAGTAGCGTGGAGTATGTAATGGTTGAAAGTGAGAAAGAAGATGAAAGGAGATTTGGTATTGGATTACTAAATTGACATTAGGTGATATGGAACATCTCTGAAACTGTATAGAATTTGGCCAAGATTAGACAATGGAAGGAAGATAATCAGGTAATTCGGAATTTCATGGTTTTTACTAAACTTTCTCCTAGCGCTATTTGTTTTGCTAAATATGATTTAATATGGATAAATGGGATGAGTTAGGAATTTGATTTGAGTCTATATTGGGGTTTCATAATCCATTTTGGTTTGAATTTTTATTTTTGGATAGCAGATGAAGTAAAGATGAGGAATGGGAGAAAAGAGCTGCAATAAGTGGCAAAACTTGGATCCGCTCTTCTATGTTTAATTGAGAAAGTTAAACTAATTCAGTTGTCGAGTTGTTAAACAACTCAATTGCATTAGGTAGAAGGACAACGATATTATCCTTATATTTAATGGGAAAAGACATCATATTCATATGAAATGATGTAAATCTAAAGAAAGAAGAAGCCTTCTTGACGACAAAAAATTATCTCATATAAACTTCAGCTTCCTACCTATTTGACTACTTGTTTGTTATCTCTTTTCTTTAGGCAGAAAACCTGTTTTCATATTAGATTTTGGTTTTTAAACATTTCATTTCAAAAAAACAAGCTCTTTTGGTTTTTGCCGCCCATAGAAATGGAAGTGGACCCCACTCCATTCTGTAATCTATCAGTCTCAGATCAGAAAGGACACAACCAAAAGCCACAAACTTCGTAATAATTTCCCAAACCCAAACCACATTCACCACTTCGCGCGTCATGGCATCGGTGTTCCATTGGGTGATGCTGAAGTTCTCGGGTACTCCATCGGTGATGCGGCGGTGGTCGGAGCTCGTGAGCATCTCCATCGTGGACGAGTTGCTGTGGGGGTTCGTCACGGCGTTCGAGTCCGTGGCTCTGCTCTCCATGCTCTGCTTCTTCTTCTTGTTCTATGGCTGTACCATCTGATCTATCATTCCAAATATTTTTCATCTTCTTCTTTTGTTTCTCTCTGTAGTTGTAATTTCTCCATTTTTGGGGGATTTTGTTTCTCAATTACTGTTTGTGTTTCTTTAGTAATGAATAGAGATTGAGTTTTTGCTATAAAATTCTCATCCCAACCCTTTCTATTTCTTTCAACGCTCGAATACTCCAAATCTCAGTTATGGGACTCGATTTGATTGATGTCAGCGACGGATTTCGGAGGCGGCGATCCCGATTGTGGGATTCGTTTTGCTCAGCGACTGCGAGCATTGTGGGTTTGTGTTGGATTCGTTTCTAACAGTGTTGGACTGGGTCGGGTATGGGCAGAAACTAAAATGGGCTCATAACATTACATTACATTCCATTTTTTTATTTATAAGAATAGTCTTATTTATGAGTTTAATTTATTGCTATAAATAAAATTAATCTTGTAAAAAGAAATTAATACACCGGAAATATCAAGTTGGTTATTATGAAAAGAACCAAACTATTCTTCTATTTTAGTTTTTATAATAAGGACTAGGGAAGTATGATTTCTAAAAATTAGGAACTTAAAAAAAAAACCGTAGGCATCAGAAACTACATATCATGGAGACTAGAAATGAACTTATATCTTAATGACACAAAATTATGATATTCTAGTTCCCGCAATCTTAGAATACATACTAGAAACAAGAATTCAGTAACTTTACATTAGCTTTTTCTATACTATGCTACTCAGTTCTAATTTCTAGAATTGCAAAAGACCTACTGAAAATTAAATTTCGGTGAGACAAAACTTTGTCCTGACAAATTAGGGGAAGAAAAAACACGACAAAGAAGAGGGTGGAAGAAACTTGAAATGCAAATAAAATGCAAGGGATGATGAGGGATGTTGAGGGTCCGACTCTCATTTTAGAGGGTAAAATAAACATCAAAACCAAGGGATGATGGGGAAGAGAAAGAAAAGGTGACTAGGAAGAAGAATAGAGGATGATGAGGGATTTATGCTCTGTTTGTTTAGGAGGATTTTGGAAGGAAGGGAGTATGATGGAAAATGGCACTTTTGCTTGTTTGGAACACTCATGAAATGAAAGAGGTGAAACCGTACCACAACAGTGGTGTGTCAGTTTTCAACCCAACCGAGCAGAGAAAATGGCAAATAGGAGGGATTAGTTGCAAAAGGACATCAATACCCTTTTATTGTGTCCAACCTCACTTTACTCTGTGTGATCTAATTTCGGTGCATCGTTTTTTTTAATAGTCATATATGTGTCAAGGCATAAGGATTAGAATTTCATATTAAAGATTATTATTTTTAAAATGATGTTACTAATCAATATCTACAAGAAATTAAAATAAATCCTATATTTATAAATAAATTTATAAAAAGGTTACCAACCAATTATAAACATCAAAGGCTATAACAATAATATATAAATATGTTTATAAAAATTTAATTTTTTTTTATTATCAATTAAAAAATTATAAATTGAAATAAATTTAAAAAAGTTGTACTAATATTTTAAAAATTTATAAACTCTGTTAAATATTAACATAGTAAAAAGTAATAAAGTTTTGTACTCAATTTCTTTACTGTCGTTCTTTCTTCCTTATCTCTTAATCCTAACAGCTCAAAAATTACTTCACTTTTCTTTTATATTTTTCCCACTTGTATTCTTTCCGCTTATACTCTTTCATCTCATTTTCAGCTCTGCATTAATGCATGAAAGATTTAGAGATGTGTAGTGAGTATAAGTCATTTAGTTTTTTGTTGTTGTCAAATATAGGTCATTTAGTGAGTTCTCCCCAATCAAATCGAGAAAAAAGTGGGCCTAAAGCCCTAAACAATTGGGTCATTAAGATAACACGATAAATGATCCATTTAATCATTTATGGGCTTATAGCAACGACGTCGTGTAGCACAAATGAACAACTTAGAGTGAGTAAGCAGCGAGCAATGAAGGTTGAAAGAAGGAGGGAAAAATGGGGATGGTGTCAGAAACAACTTTACGGTTGTAGAGAAGCATCATAAAGGCACCTTCTACTTCTAATTTCATTTCCACGCTCCCCCGTTCTAGATTCTTCTCCAAATCAACCCTTTACGCCAGCGTAAGGGCCGTGTACAGACACTTTGAGACCCAAGACGAAAATGTTAAAGTGATTTTTTTACAAGAATTTTAAAAAGACTTAATATGTCATAAAAATTATTAATTATTATATTAATCTTCTAGTTTTTTGAGCTGCGAAATCATTTATCATAGTTTTATAATCAAAATAATGTCTTTTGGGACAAATAAAAATATTTTAAATAACATTAACGATGATATTGGTTAGTTTCCAAAAGAAATATGATATTGGTGTAACTTCCCTTTTTGATTGGCGAACTTTTAGGGAAGAGGAGAGTTCTAATTTATTTTTTTCTGTTGAAGGCAACAGTTTCACAAACACATCTTTTTTTTTTTCGTCAATGGATAATATTATTATATTATTATTTTGATTCAGATGACACAACAATCAAGCTTAGGCTGTGGGATGAACCAGTATACATCAAGCCAGAGCCGTGGAATGAACCAATATAAATATAGGTAGCAGTAACTAAATATTTTTTGGGGCCTAAGGCTGTTGCCTTTTCGGCCTAACACTATCCACGACCCTGCACGCCGATAACATCTCATTTCCTCCCTCCCATCTTCCCCTCTAGGGAATGGAGTTGGGATACCCAAGTTTGCAAACAAAATAGGGAATGGAGTTGAATCGCACGTTGCCAAGCTCGAATCTAAAGTTGGCAAATTCCACAAGCTTCTCCTCACTCGCACCCTCAAACTCGAGAGCCTCGGCATCCCTTGCAAACATGTTCTAAGCATTTTGCTTAGTGGACTTGTAGTAATTAAGCCCATCCTCTATACCAAGCTATTGTATGCTATAGCCCAGTAAGTACATAGTCCTTCAAGTCCTAAGCACGTCCTAAGCATTTTGCTTAGTGAACTTCTTGTAGTTAAACTTGTCCAGGAGGCGATAGCTCAGAAGCTACACATAGCTTTTAATAGAGTTTCTTGACAAAATTGAAAAATCTATACTACTTTTGAACCTAAAGCTTCTTTTCTTTTGTGATAGTAAAAAAATGGGTTAATGGTTTACTTGGTCCCTGTGGTTGTACCAAGATTTGGAATTGGTCCCTCCCCGGAAAAAAGTTTGCAAAAGGTCCCTGTAGTTGTACAAAGTTTGAAATAGGTCCCTGCCGGAGACCGGAGCTCCGGTGAGTGCACATGTGGCAGGCTGACTGGGTTAATGAAAGTGACGTGGTTTTTTATTTATTTATTTAAATACAGGCCAAATTTTAAAAAAATAAAAACCCCTAATTAAATTAAAAAAAACCAAATCCCTAATTACCCATACATTATTCCCAAATCAATTACATTTCATTTAACCTAATTCCCAAATCAAATTCCCAAATCAGTCTTTCACCTTATTGAACCCTAATTCACCACAACTGGCTTTGCCCTTCATCTTCTTCTCACAGCCACCACTCCTCTTCCACAAGAACTACCGGACCTCCCACCTCTCTTCTCTTCCTCATTTAATTAGTCCAACAGAACACACAAGTTGATACTTGAAACACATCAGATGAACAAAAGGGGAGAGACATATTGATGAAAGCAGAGGAGCGATGGAGAGAGAGAGAGAGAGAGAGAGAGAGAAAGAGGCTGACGGCGGCAAGAAGATCCAGGGGTGGCTGGACCAGAGTCCTGGACGGCAGCACAGTCGCGGTAGAAGGAAACGGGCGCGTGGTGGCTCAATGGTGGCGATGCGGTCCAGGGGCGGGACGGAAACGCGATTCGGAGAAGAAGATGATGGGGCTTTTGAAGGGAGGTGCTCGCGACCAAGCAGTGGAAGAGGGAGAGCGCGACGATGGCGCGAGGAGGAGAAACCAGGTGGCGTACGAGATTGACGGTACTATGGGCGAAGGCGCGACGTGGTTACCTTCGCCCGCGTTCTTCTCCGGCGTCTTCTCCTGCGTTTTTCCATTCTTCAGATTTCTTCTTCCCTTCGAGTTCTTTCTCTTCTTCACCGTTCTTCAGAAACTGGGTTTAACTGTGGATGACATCAACAATTACCCTCTGATACTGGGTTGCAGTGTGAGGAAAAACATGATCCTGTGTTGGGGTACATGGAGAAAATTGGGATTTCAAGGTCCAAGCTTGGGGAATTTGTGAAGATTTTGATTTCTGGTTTTTGAGATTTTGATTTTTAGGTTTTCTAATTTTGAGATTTTGATTTCTGGTTTTTTTTATCTAACTAATGAGAGGTTTGGTGAGGATTGTGGAGGAACCATGTGGGGATTGTGGTTGTTGGTTTTTTTTTTTTTTTTTCTGGAGATGATGGATTGGGAAGATGAAGAAAAATAAGAAGGATGAAGAAGAACAGAGGAAGCAGGTGATGAACGAGATGATGACGTTGATTTGGGAATTTGATTTGGGAATTAGGTTAAATGAAATGTAATTGATTTGGGAATAATGTATGGGTAATTAGGGATTTGGTTTTTTAATTTAATTAGGGGTTTTTATTTTTTTTAAATCTGACCTGTATTTAAATAAATAAAAAAAAAAACCACGTCACTTTCATTAACCCAGTCAGCCTGTCACATGTGCACTCACCGGAGCTCCGGTCTCCGGCAGGGACCTATTTCAAACTTTGTACAACTACAAGGACCTTTTGCAAACTTTTTTCCGGGGAGGGACCAATTCCAAATCTTGGTACAACCACAGGGACCAAGTAAACCATTAACCCTAAAAAAATATCCCCCCTCTCAACGTCTACTAACTTTTCTATAAATCCCCTCTTGGTGTGTTGTCGAGACAGGGCCCAGGAGGACTGGATCTATAACTTGCTACGAGAAAGGGGTGCACATATGCACATAGTTAAGTTTAAGCAGTAAGTTTTCTACATTTTTCTGCGTGGTCTAAGATGTTTGATACCCAGGCATGCGATTCCCATCAATTACACCAGGGTCTGTCTATATGAGCTTAAATTACCGGATGATAATTATAATTTTTCTAATACAAAACATGGGGAACCTTAGATGCCAGTTTATGTTGAATCTCACATTTGTGTATCCTAGTTATATTTGCACCGAATAAGTCCCAGGTTTGCTGTTGACACTAACAATGGAAATAAAATGACTCCTTGTCTCAGTATTCACTCTTCTAAGATAGTTCTGGTTTTTCCATCTGAGGACTTGTTGATTGGGAGTACAATAGGATCGAGGATTCTAAATTTTACATTGATTTTAAGATGACATTAACTGATATCTTTGGCCCCAATACCTACATACAATTGACTAGTCCACTTGCAAACTTTCTCACAACTAGTTTCGGATTTGCAGAGGAAGTTAATATTGAAATATGCACACAAATACAGGTTGGGATTGTGGAGGCCTCTTTCTCAGCATGATCCTTAACAATGAATTAGTTTAAGGTCACATCTAGGATTAATGCATTATTTGCATTTCGTCCTTGGCTTTTTCTTTGTGAAGGGGAGGGAGGTTAGGGAAACGTTTGTGGGGGTCCTGGGAGAATCAAATTTGTTTCCTGTGCTTAGGAGGCAATGCAGCAGTATATTGAAGCATAGGTCCTTTGCTTATGGGTTGAGAAAGGAGACTTTTGCTCCTTTGGCTTTAGATGGTGTAGGCTTGTTTTATACAAGTTTGGCTTAGAGTTCTACAAGATTATTGGTGATCGGTGGATTTGAATCCCTGTTAATAAAGTCATTGGAGTGAAGTGTATGTTCATATACTTTGTTTTTTTTGTCAAGGAGCTCGTATTGAAAGCTCAAAAGGTAGCCCAATAACACTTACCATTAAAAGGTCTCAAATTGTGATATAATTGTGCAACATTTCATTGATAGTAATTGTGCAACATTTTCAAAGATGAGGAATGCGACAAAAGAGCTGCAATAAGTGGCAAAACTTGGATGCGCTCTTTTGTGTCCTGTACTGCTGCCAAACAATTCAATTGCATTAGAAAGAAGGACAATGATATTGATGGGAAAAGAGATCATATGAAATGATATAAATCTAATAATAGATCAAACTCATCAAATGATCTCAAATTAATAGGTCAAGTCAATGTTGGCAAAACCGAACTGGACCGGTCGGTTCGATTAGAAAAACCGAAAACCACATGCTAGGTCGGTTCGGTTGACACATGAAACTGGGAGAGATTAACATTAAGATTCTATTTTTCTCACCAATTCATTATTACCCTACACTACACATTATTTTCTACATTAAGTACAAACCAGTCACTCGGAGGACCGAAAAAGGAAAAAAAATTGGTTGAAGAAAAACAAATTTTGTTTTGTTAAACCAGCACGGTTATTGTTTTTTAGCAGCAAATAGTCCCGTGGGTTTTGTTTTTTCATAGAAAGAAAGAAAGACAGCTATACTTAATGCATATTTACCTAATCTCATTGGTATGGCTAATGGCTAGTCCTGGAAGTTTTTTTTGGAATATAATGGGATGAAAGTTGATGAAGACATGATGTTAGGAGGAGGCAGATGTGAAGTATTTTGTTTGAGTGAAAGTGACAAGATGAAAGGTGTTAATGTGTGCATATACGCCCTATTTTTCTCCCAACCTCTCTTTTAACACATTACATTGTTTTTTATGTATGAAATAACAAATATATTTATCATCAATTTGGAAACGTGTATAGTCCCCAAATTAATTTAGTGGTCTAGAAACTATGTTGTGTTAGGCGTTTATAAGGTCTAAAATACACTTTATTTCTTATTCTCTTGCTAAAAAAAACCTAGCGGAAAAGAAACCTTATGTTGTGGCCGCCTTCCCCCTTGGGGGTCTCCTACTCCTTTGGGGGGTTCGCTCTCCTCTAGATAAGTTTTCCATTCTTCATAGTAGGTGTTCCTTTCCATAGTAGTTGGGTCATCTTCTATACTATGTGGTTTGGTTACCTAAATAATTGGTTTTTTTCTCCTTTTAATTTGGATTTTTTCCCTTCTTCTGTGGCCACCACCGGTTTCCTCCACCTCGCCGCCCCTACCTCCATCTCACTCCTCTTCGCCCTACCGCTGCCACCACCTCCACCTCAGTGGTCACCATCTCTGCCCCTGCCACCACCATCTCCCTCTCCCTCCTCTGTTTTAGTCTACTATCGATTTGGTCTGTACCGAAGTTCAAGGCAAAGTGTGTCTTAAATGGCCTACATTGTTCTTGACGAGCAAGAACATCCTAAAACTCTAGTGTTTAAAACCCTATGAGAGGATTCTGAAATGCCTCCTAAAAATGTGTATTATGAAAATCAGTTGCTCATTACAAAGAAGGTTCCCCTTTTTATAGAGGGGAGGAAGGAAAATCCTAAAAAAGCAATATAAAAGGCTACATGGGCCTTGCTCCTTATTGGCTCAAGTAATATCACAGAGGTGATCGGCCTTCTACGGCGAGTCCCCAGGGGTCGCCCCCATGGGGCCTAATATTGGGCGGGTATCATAGCAATTATATTCGGGCGGGTAGACTCACCTGGTCCACGATGATAACTTGAAAGAACAATGCTCCATTGAACACTGAAATACTAATCAAATGATGATATAAGAAGAAAAAAGATTACCCGGTGACAACTTGAAAGAAACAACACTACAGTGAATATTGATCTTAATGAAATAACAAGTAAAGAACTTGAAGTAAAAACTACGAGAACTTGAGATATATACAGTAAATGATAGATGGAAATTTGTTTACTTGACACTCGTTGAAGCCATTGTCATAACACAAGACTTGAGGGTTATCAGAATTTTCAATAATTTAGATGTCCAACCGTCATTTCAAATTACAAATTACAAAATGTTATTTATAGCCTTGAAAGAAAAATAAATGCAAACTAGATCCTACAGACAACATTAAAATTAAGAAATAACTTCCTAATCTAGTGTCCTGCACTTTAGGTAACCATGAAGCTCAAATCTGAGTTACTTCCTTGAGACCACTTCAGATCGTTAGTGCCTCTGCAGTCTTTGATGCTTCGAATCACCTTTGATGGTTTCTTATCGTTATGATTTCAAATTGGCTTGGGAGTTTGTGCCTGACTTGATCTTGAAGGCTTGCGTTTGGTTTTGAATTGGGTTGATCTTGAAGGCTTTTCCTCCAGTAAACTTCGAATGCTTTGTTCTTGAATTGGCTTAAATCCTTTAGCTTTGACTGATCCTTGAAGTTTAATTTCCCTTTCTATGTGAAGATGCATTTCAATATGTTCTTTTCCCCTTACTATTCGAATTGAACACAACATTTTAGCCTCTTGAACTAATTGCCAAAACCTATATTTCGAATCGACCCTTTTAATGACTTTTGGGTGCCACTCCTCTAAAGTGAGTTTACATGATAAAGTGAGCATCACAATCATTCATAGTGATTACTTACTTTGTAAAAATCAAAGAACTCAA
Source organism: Acmispon strigosus (assembly GCA_030819835.1). NCBI lineage: Eukaryota > Viridiplantae > Streptophyta > Magnoliopsida > Fabales > Fabaceae > Acmispon > Acmispon strigosus. Next base: position 64,761,847 of record JAUAMA010000003.1, on the reverse strand, counting down.
TCAATAGTTGTGATGCTCACTTTATATAGTTAGAGGAGTTGCACCCATGATTTTAAACCACACGATTAAGCTCTTTTTTTTGTTGAAAGGAGGGAAAAGGTCCGACTAAGCATTCTTTTACAATAAACAATGAGACATTTACCAACCTTAACTAATTTTAGAATTTAGCACAAACAATCGTATACCACATATATCACTAATTTACATTATCTTTTTTTTCTCATTCTCATTCTCATTTTTAGGTGCAGAAACCTCACATGGGTGTCTACTGTGAACCAAATATTTTCCTAATTTAATTACATAATTATATAGATAGATAATTAGGAATAAAAGGATAAAAATAATGTTTAGTTGATACTTGAAACACATTTACACCTACTATGTATGAAAAAGTGAGAAATGAGAAATGATAAATATGATAAATTGTGTGATAGGAAAATAATAAAAGAAATGGAAAAATAATGTGAATGAAAATGAAATTAAAGAGAAAAGAAGAGAAGGTGATATTAAAGAAACCAATAAAGAAATAAGAAAAGGAGGATACCTAGCCCCTTATCTTATTTTATTTTAATTTTTTGTTCTAAAGGCTCCTTCTCCATTGTAAATTTGTGACAACTAAAATAATCAGGAACGGGACCCCGTAGGGGTGGCGGGTCAGCCAAGGGTACCCTGTGCATTTATAGTTTTTGTCCATCCCCCAAGTCCACGTGTGGTAAGTGACACTTAGGGCCCAGTTCCAAAAATAGTAGTTGTTGTTTGTTTCTGTACCACAACCCTACCTTTGATTTCCATCTTTTTTTCTTGACTTTTTCTCAAGCACCATAAACACCAATGAACCAACAGCCACCACCCTCAATGAATCAAAGGAAACACATGGTGTGTTACCTAAATTAGGAGTTAAAGTTTCATTCACACTTCTTATAAAATGGAAATGAAGCGGAGAGAAGAAAAATATGGGAGAAAAATGACAGAAATAAGAGTATGATAGATGTTATGATTGAAAAAGAAGATTAATAAAAAAAATAGATAGAAAATGAAGTGAAAGTATGAATGAATCATATCTCCTAAATTAGTTTTTAAATATGATACTTGTCTCTTACCAAACAGGTATCTCAATAATAACGAAAAAATTAAGGGAGAATATTTTAATAATTAATGATTTGTTATAATGAGCATCCAATGCTAACTATTGAATGTGGTGAATACTTTTCATCAGAATATTAATTCTTCTCAATTTTGAGTGAGAGATGTTATTGTGAGAGTCTGAGCTTATTAGTCAGGATTGAGATGCTCACATAGATTATGTGCCAAGCAAAAGCAATAATGCAGCAGGCGTCTTATCTCGAGAAACTTGTAGAGACTACTCTCCGCGTCGTGTTTGGAGACTTCCTCCTTCTTTTATTTTTCAAACCTTATGCTTTGATGTGATTCCTCAGGGGGTGTTTGTTTCAAGTCATGAAATGTGGAGTTTGGGAAAGAAGATTCTCACGTTTGTTACAAGGTTTGAAATCTGATTCCTTGGTACAAGTCATTCTTAGGTAAGGGTAACCGCCATTATTCCCATGAAATGAGTTGAGAATCTTATATTCTCATAACTAAGTGAGATATTCTAATACTCCTTCACACATTCTATCATATATTTTTTTTCTATTTTTGAGATTTATTAATTTTGAAATTAAATAAAATTTAAAATAATTCTCAAGAATTATAAATATATACCAGACATATTTATAAATTTACCCGAAATTAATATTCTCATTAATCAAATTTTTGGGAATGCGATTCCGGTGAATACACTTTCAAACTTTGAAACAAACTCTCCATAGTTTTGCGTCGCTTTTAGTCTTCATACAACTGTATATATGTATTTGCCATTTGGGTACTTTTTGGTGTGTCTAACAAATAACTTTTTGTATTGGATATACTTCTCACGGAGTGTCATGCACCATAAATCAGTTTTAAAAAAAAAATGTAAAAATTACTAAAAAAAATTTATGGATTACATTTATTCTGAAATTTGTTCAAATTGAAAATTTTGAACTTCTGCTTTTATATTTTTATTAATTTAAACAATGTTTCATCAATAAACTAAACTTTTAATAAAAATGTGATATAATAGATCAATAGTTGTTTTAGGAAGATAATTATTAACAATGTATTATTTTTATAGGTAAATTTAAGTAATTGTTAGTTGTTAGTAAATTATAAATTATTCCTTTTAGGGTTTGAAACTGACCCTTCACCTTCTATTACCTTTAACTCAACCAAGTGAGTTACTCATTCCCTCCATTATTAACAGTATTGATTCAGTGCTAAGCAAAATAGACACTCATACAACTCGTGCTCCTGAGAACAGAAGTTCAAAATCCAAAAAGTCATTTGTTAATAGAAGCCGCTACAGTTTTTCGAATAGGTAAGGGCTTCCATTATTAAAAAAACCTAATATATATTATTTATTTTGAAATAGTGAAATCATTTAATACCTTCTTAAAATTAAGTTGACAGATATTTTAAAACATAAATTTTGCTCTAAGTGGACACTCATATTGAAACGGAAGGAGCATTTGTTTAGTGTGCCAACCACAAGAACCTCGACACGATGATCATTAGATGAATAAATGGGTGAAGCTGGTTTTGTCACGTAATTGGGTTTTGGGCCCAAGCCAATGCAACTAGGGATGGAAAAAATACCCACAGGTAAAAATCGATTCGGGTAATAGAAAATGCGGGTTCAGATACTCGCGGGTCGTGTTAACGGATATTTTAAATACCAGTTTACAAACGGGGCGGAGCGGGTATTCATGCTCGTACCCACGGGCACACGGCCAAGGTACAACAACATATGGCATGAGCACAGCTTCCAAACGGAGATAGAAACGTTTCTACCCATATTTTCCAAACGCTTCATACCAGCTTCGTGAGCTTTCCTTCGTGACCCTCTTGCTCCCATCGCCGTTCACACCAGCCTCGACGTCGACGAATCGTAGCCCTCTTGCTCCCATCGCGGTTCACACCGCTCGCCCCCTTCCATTGTTGTCGTTGTGTCGAGGGAAGAGATTGATTTTCATCCACTTCCATTTCATCTTTTTCTCCTAAATACTGCTGGGGTCTTGGGAATCCTTCAATTAATTGCTTTTTCTACTTTCAAATTTTCATTTTCTTTCTCTTCTGTTTGAAGAATGCTCATGGAATGGTAAATAATTTTCAATTTGTATTCTTCATACACATGCATTAAATTCTGAAAACCCAGATATGTGAAATTAAAAATTTGATGAAGATTAAGTTCTATGTTATGGGTTTTGTATGCAATCTGCATTAGCTGATGTTGCCCCTTCATTTTGGTGTGAAGAAAGAAGTTTCTGGCTGTCTATAACCCCTGCATGTTAGATTGGAATTTAGATAGAAATGTATCCACAGTGACTCTTGATAACTGTTTGATTGAACACATTTTAGATCAGATTTCACCTAGGAAAGTTATTTTGGTTGGTGGGTTGTTTCACATGTGTTGTTGTGCTCACATAATGAATTCAGTTGTGAAGGACGGTTTGGACATAATTTCTGATGCTATTGAAAATTTTAGAGCTAATGTTACTTTTTGGACAGCAGCAGGCAAAAGGGAAGAGAAATTTGAAAGTACAAGTGAGCAACTGAACATTTCCTATAGTAGAAAACTAGCTATTGATTGCAGAACTAGTGGAATTCTACGTTCTTGATGCTCTGAGTTGCCATTGAGTATAGAGAGGTATTTGCTCGATTGTCCGAACGGGTGAAAGAATATGAAACCAAACCAAGTGAAGATGAGTGGGAAATGGCAAAAGAAATTTGTCAAAAGTTAAAATTATTCTAAACCCAGATGTAGAGGAGCAGAATATTGGTGGAATAATGTGCTGGAAGACAATATATAAAAATCATCCTAGTGCGTGGAAGCGTCAAAGGAAATCACAAGTCGCAATTAAACACCTATTTAGACGAAGGGGTGTTTCTTTTGGAATATCCTTTTGATATCTTGGCTTGGAGGAAACAAAATGGCTCAAAATACCCGATATTGCAAATGGTTGCAAGAGATTTCCTAGTCATTCCTGTGTCCAAGGTTGCTTCAAAGTACCGGTGGTCGATTTCTTACTCCACACGGTAGCACTTCCTCCGTCCCAAATTATAAGACTTCATAGAGACATACTTAATGTCCCATAATATAAGACCCCTACTAGATTTTAAAAAAAGAATAATAAACATTTCCTAATTTACCCCTTACATTTATTACGTTTTCAATTCCAAAATTTTAGTTATACCTCTATTAATTCTCTTTCATGCTTTAAATATGGGCATATATGGAAGATTTATATAAAATAAAATAAAACCAAGACATTAATTAACTTATTACATATTTTCTTGATAAGCATGATTGTTTAAACAGGTCCTTATAATTTGGGACGGAGGGAGTAGATTGCTACCAGATACTTTGGAAGCAATGATTTGTTCTCAAAATTGGCTATGGAGTAATGTGAAAGGTAATTAAGTGTGTTACTTTTAGTTAATAAAAGATTAATTCATTATTACAAATTGTAATTAATTTTTTTTTCTTTCAGGTTCTTCACAATCATAGTCAATGGACAAGATTCAAATGTTTGAATATTATACCACAATAATGGAAGATTTCGATGTTAGTTGTTTTTGTGATACTTTATTTTTTAACTTCATAATATTGGTAGGTTGGATTTTGATTTGTCTATTTACTTTTGTAGGAGGAGCTATGTGGTGGAATTGGTGTTGACGACGTGGACATCACCAATGATTAAATAATTGCAAAGGAAAAATAAGAATGAACTCTCTGAGTTGATTTTGATTTGTTGGTTACTTGTTCTTTATCATTAAACAATTGTGGTGCATTTTTGTCATGTTGATTGGTGTTTGCCTTTACAAACTCTATCTTTGAGAACTACTTATTATCAGACTTTAAGAACCCGTTTGGTGAACAGGATAAACAGAGTATCATATCCTGTTATTATCTGTTGTTTGTTGCGCCAGCGGGATAGGATAACACTATTATGTCCCTTATTCTATCATGTACATCATGTGTAAAAGTCATCCTGAGGGGGAGCTAAGATATAAATTATCCTGACAGGATAGGATATCAGTTTTTTGTTTGTTTATTACCATGACCCAAAATTAATTTTAATATTTATAATAATATTAACTAATAAATATAAATTTTTGATTTTAATAAAATATTAATTTTATTACTTATCAATTACTAATTGTTATTGTTAAGTTAAATTATTTAGTTACTGAAAAATTTAATTAAAAAATAAACTTATTTATAAATGGTGAAAATATTGAATTTACTCATATAAAATAATGAAATTTTCATTATCACTTACTACTACTTAGTTAACATTATTTTTTGTTATTTATATTATAATAAAAATACACAAAATAATTATTCACTAACAATAAAATAGGCTACTCACATATATATATAGACTAATTTTATATTATTATATGATATTATTTAAAATTATTTCTCTACTTATATAATTATAATTAATAATTTAAATATAAATTATTTTTGAAAGAATAATATCTTTTAATAATTTTTAAAAATTTGATTAACTTTTATCATTAATCACTTACCCCTACTAAGTTAAAACCCATTGTTACATATATAATAATTTTAATTAAAATAGACTTCCTTCGAAAAAATTAAAATAGCCGAATTAATAAAAATTAATTTTATTTTAGTTAATATTAAAACATAAGCTCATTTATAAAAATGTAAAAAAATTAAATTTAATAGAATAATCAGTTTAAAAAAAAACTATTTAGAAAATTAAATTTTAAAAAATATTATGTATTTTTTATTTTAAGGAAAATTTGATACATTTTTCATTGTTTGTATCATATTCTATCAATATTCTGTCCACCTCAAACGCATGATAGGATAAGAGTCTATCATGCTCTTATCATATTCTGTACTTATCCAATCCTTTGTCCTATCCTGCTCTTATCCTATCATAACCACCAAACGGGCCCTAAGAGTCAAACAATACTTTGATCATGATAAGGTCCAACACTTTTGCTTTTGGCTTTATATTTGTGATGTTTACGATTTGTAACATTTCTTCTTGCTTTTCTTATTTTGTGTTGATGATGGATAATAGTTATGATGCATGGTAATTATATCTATTTCTCTAAAACTAATAATTGATAGTTTTGCGAATTCCTGTAACATTCATGTGCTATTAAGGATAAATTACTTTACCTAGTTTCGCAAGTTCACGCTAAGAATTGGTTTCCAAATTTAATCATGTCAACTCTTTAATTTTTAAATTTTACTATTCTTATATGTTAAAATTTCAAAGACTAATTTGGCTATTCTTATATCTTAGTGTGGCTCAAGTGTAAACAAAAATATAAACCGATATATGTGAGCTACCTAAACCCCTGTTTAGTATGGCATGAGTATATATTCGCGGGTAACTTGACGAGTTGAGGTAACGGATACGGGTACCCGCCTGTTGCCTTCGCTAAATGTGACCATTCTTCCATCAAAGGGGGTTGTCGTTTACTTGACCAAAAAAAGGGGAGGGATAGGGTTGTCGTTTTTTATCCCTGACAACTCAAAAGTAATTCTTATATTGTCGTTTATTGGTGGTTGCTCTATTCTCTAGCTAAACTCTAATCAAAGCAAAGGCTGGGCTCAACTACTGCTTATTATTGCTAAACCAAACAAACAAGCCTTATTAGCTTGGTGTTACAGGTGTTAGGTTGCAATTAGTCTCAAGGTGGTCCTATATAATTTTTTAAAAAAAATCTTAATAACAAAATTAAATTGCATAATTGATATTAATTATAGATACTTTTTTTAGCACCACGGTTATTGTTCAACGAGGTAGTATTGTTCTTGTCGGGAATATTTACATTACAGTGTGACTAGCTCTTCCAACATAGTTTTTTTTTCTATTCACATGTCTAAAATTCTTGTTTAAGAAAAATCAAATATAACCATCATATGACAACAATATTTTTGACCGACGGTTTTCACTGTGTTTTTCACGTGCTACTTTTGAATAAAGCTTTCGTTTGAAAATATTGGAAAGATGCGTAAACACTCAAATTGAGAAAGAACAGATAGAAGAAGAAGTAATTGATATGATATATAATGTGATGTTAAGAAGAGTGAGGTATAGAAAAAATTTAGGTGCACATGGAGTGTATATACAAGGGGTGCACAAAGATCTCTTCAGATAGTCTCAATTTGAATCCTAGCCAATCGAACAAGGTCGGGTTGGTTCGATTCAAATTTCACATTTTTTGCTTCGAACCTGAACCGACAATGATCAGGTTGGTTTGGATCAAGTATTAGGATCAGAATAAAAATAATAAAAATTCATAAAATTATGGTGGAGTTGAATCGAACATAAGAGATGAGAGGATACGCGGAGGGCGACGCCAGTTATAAGAGAATAGAGGAAATCAAATGCATCATAAAATAGAACCTAAAATCACAAAGATTGGCTAAGGCAAAAAAAAAAAAGAGGAAAGTACTTACCATTGCAGTGGTGGCTCTGACTCAAAGAAGAAGAAGAAAGGAAAGGCTGACTTCGCGACAGAAGGATAGAGGCTGCTTCTGTTAGAGGCGTGCTGAAGGTGGCCGCGACGAATTAGGTCTTTGAGTGCTAAGAGAATTAAATCTTTGAGTGTGAGAGATGAGACGACTTCACAAGTGAGAAGGGAAATTAGGGTTACGAAATATGGAAGAAAAGTTAAAGTGACGAGGTCATGTTATCGGTTCGGTTCGATTTATTTTTTCAAACCAAGAACTTGAACTGAGCCCCTCAGTTTGTCGACACTTTCCAAATGTGATTTTATCTATGAGCATAACTAAACTCGTTCTTTTGGCTTCATTTCGAATCGGGTTGACTAGGTTAGTCGAGTCAACCCGATGTGTGTGCACTCCTAGCATGTACTACTTAATTGTCAATGAATCATAATCATAATTCATTTTGTGTATCAAGAATAGGGACGACAATATGGATAGATTATCTTCAACTCCTCCTATATCGAAAATTCCACATTACAATAAATCTAATTTGAAGACATCTAAATTGAACTACTAGCATACCTATAGATGCATTCAATTATTGGGTTGTTGAATTGAAAGGGTGATTGTTGTTTTCTTCTATCTCGTTTGTCCAATTGCTTTTATGTTGATATGACCAAAGGGAGGGGAAAGGAAAAGAGTAACAAATTAGTATATACTCTATACTAGAATATTTTATTGCCTCTGTGGTTGGCTCATGACCAAGGAATATGCGAACTCTTCTTCCTTTTGATTATCCATATCCATTTGGCGGCACATGGATCCAGTTATGCAATTTCGGATTCAGGTACCCTAGCCTCATCAGAAAGCGACACCCCCACAAAATAGGACATTTCTGCATACCACGTGTACTATTTTTATCCCTAAAATATATCACCCTCAATTTCCAAATATTTTGGACTGTCTATCTTTCTCTATAAAATCAAATTAAATGACATGCGACAACCAGAACAAGACATTTCAATTTCAAAAAAAAAGTGCTGATTAAATTTGATAAAATGGTTTTTTTTTTACCAGGGTAGATTTATCTGGTATATATAGCAAACTTTTCAGAGTACTTTAGTTGTCCATTATATTAAAAGTGAAAATTTGACAGATTAAGTAAAATTAATCATGTCTAATCAAAGTATGCAGTATAATTAAGGATTTTTTTTCTTCTTTAAGTAGTAGATAAGAGGATACTCGCCACTAGATTATCATCTTTAATCTGACAAAAAAAAAACATAGGATCAAAATTGAATTATGATTGTTTAGGCTCCAAGGGCTCCCCCCCTAAACACATGATTACTTCACTGGTTTGGACAAACATACCGACACCAAAAGTGAACTACTTCAAACACAATTCAATAATTTGCAATGGTACATTAAGGTACTTGCTTTATAAAACAAAAAGAAGATCCAAGAAAGAAGCTATGGTCCATTTACCTTGTTGAATGAAGTTAACTCCAGTTCTCAAAGGGGCATAAAGTAAACTCAAATTTCAAAGACATTGATGGAACAAGCCCGAACTATGTTTCTAGCTAGATGGACCAGTCTAATGTCAAAAGCAGGTGCATCCCTCCTATAAAAGAACGTGTTTTCCCATCAAATAAACTCTTGTACCTAGTTTTATATATTCTATCTATGGAAATCCAATTAGGGACGTCTATCACAAACAAATAATTACCAAAGAATTTCGAAATGTTCCGTCCAGTGTATAGTACAGGTGTGTCGTGACATTTCAATGTTAAGTAGGAAGAGAGAGGTTCAACAAGATATATTGTTACTTCATAGAATGATATAGTTATCAAATTAGGTTAAATATTTTAGAGTAATAGATATGCATTGTAAAAAAGTTTTATATCCACATCCAATCATATTATGATACATAGGATAAATAGGCTTGCAATGTATCAACTATATTCTCTAAATTTTTATACTATATATCGAGTAAGTTCACGCCTATTAAATTAAAGGGTTATATGCTTTTTAATTCTAATTAAATTAATTTACAAAAATGACATGACAAAGTATTATTGAATATATTTTTTTTCAGCAAATGTTAGTTGTTAGTAAATTAGTATAAATTAGCCCTCCTCATATATCGAACCTTGGCCCTTCACCGGTTCACCCTCTCCAACCCCATGTCCGATAGCTCTTCCCACTTGAGCTAATCTTCGGAGACAAGTATTATTGAATATCAATGAATTTTTTTTACAATAACTACATATGTATATGTTAGATCCTATTGAATTTATGAAAAAATATTCTTAATATTTTCCCTTGAGAAAGTTCCATAAATTCGTGGCTTGAATCTATTTTCCTTCGGTAATACTCTTTTTTATTTTAAAATAATAGTTCAAAATAGAATAAACAAGCATATTAAGAAATACAATTAATTTTACTAGCCTACATAAAAGTATTATTTATTTTCCTATTTTACCATTCGAAATGTATTTTTATTTATCTTCAGTTATTTTTCTCATAGTTGTATTATTTGAAAAAAAACATTAAACAATGTTCTCTTGAATGTAGACAAATATTTTAAAACAAAAATTTAAACAGTCATTTTATCAAGAAAACTAAGAAAGTAGATAAAGATGAAAGAAAGAAAAAAGGAGAGGGAGAGAGGAAAAGAGAGATGGATTATTAAATGGAGGCACATGGATGCATGTGAAATGTGGTGACTAATTGGAGCGATGAAAAACAACAAAATACACATCATACGTGGGGGTGGTCCCTTTCTTCTAACTAAACCATCTAATATCTATTCAGTAAAGTCATGTTATCAAAAACTTATATCATCCACACAATGTAATTGCTTTTATTAATCAAGTGGGTTGACTCAACTTTAACTCCAATTAAGCTAATGATTTGAAGTTCGATTACTAATCCTTAATTCTTATGAATGAAAAAAACTTATTAACCAACTTTCTACTATTTAATGCGTTAATAATAGAGTAGTGAGCCAGCTACATTAAAAATCATATCATATTGAAACATGTTTATATCAAGGTGTAATTTTTTATTTATTGTTATCCTTTGTTTCTTCTCAATTATTTACACAACACAATTTATAGTAATTATAGTGTGGCTGTAGAAGAGGCATGTCCTACCTGTTGGAGAGAGAGATATTTGATTGGGGTTGCACCCATGCAGTAACAGAGAACTAGAGAAGAGACAAACGTGATAGCTATATACTTTTGTTGTGAATGGGAAAATTAAATCGATAACTATATATAATGTATGAGGTAATTTTTTTTTGGTTATATATGAGGTAATGTGATAGTAAAGAGAAATATAACATGTAACAAAAAAAAGAGAAATATAACAAATAAAAAATGAGTTACGTAAAAAGTGAATGTAATATATATATAGAGAGAATTTAATAGTGTAAAACTCTTTTACACATATAGCCAATTATAATTTTTAAGTTTACTATATCATAATTTAATTTTGTAATTAATTAAATAAGTTTTAAATTGATCTGATAAAAATCTAAATTACAATTGGTTGTCTGTGTAAATTTTTTGACATTGACGGTGCACATGAAACTCATATATTAAGGTGTTTAATTAATAGTTGATGATTTTCTTGAATATATATGTTTTGATCACATCGTGTAAAATCCATTAAAAAAGACCTTATGATTTTTTATTAGAAATCATATAAAATTGAATTAATTAGTATAAAACAAATTAGAAAAAAAACAACATATATGTCGCCATTTGGTCATCTGGATCTTGACGTCAAGGTTCCACACGTGTCAGGCTTTAATGGGGGGGGGGAGGTATCCCTTAAAAGTAGCTAATTCACCCACTAAGGAGAGGTAGGTCCCAACTCTAGAGTCTTCAATTCTTAAGTGTCTGTTTCAAGAAGAACAATGTGAAATGAAACTGCATTAATTTCCCTACTCCTACTCTCATAGTCACATGCAAGCCACTATGCGAGGTTTCGGTGCACTTCATATTGTAGGTCCTCCTAGCCACATGATAATTTGTGTTTGGAAGATTGGTATCTTTTCAGTTATTTGGGGTTGTCTAGGGTAAATTACTGTTTAAGTAGTGCACTATATACTGTCGTCTTCTGACTAATGAGATCGCATCAAGTGTCCAGGTGAGAAATTGGAAACCGGTTCTACAGGTTATTTAATTGTTATAATTTACTATAATTTCAATTTGTTCATTACTGTAAAGCTCCTTTTAATGTCTTTCTCATCATTTCTCAGACTTTTTTTTTAGTGAAAAAATAGGTAAAAATGGTATTAATTAATTATTATTATTTTCAAATTTTTTTAAAATCAGGTAAAAAAACATATTGTAGCAGGTCATTTAGAGTGGTGCACAGTGCACCCTTGAAGCCACTTTCATGTTTGGAGAAAAAGTAATTCTAATAAAATTTCTATAATTAATTTTAGTTAAAATGAATTTTAGGAGAAGTTTATGGGTAGCTTTTGATCACAAATATTGATTTTGAAGAAAGAAACAAAACTCATCCAAACATACTAAAAGATTAGATTTTGTAAGGGGGAATTTATTTTATCCAGATTAGATTCAATCATCCAAACACGCTATGACTGTGTTTGGAATTTTCACCTCTTAGTGTGGATATTTATTCAAGTCTCACATTGAGTGGTGTGAAGAAAAAGAAGTTGATATTTATTATAAATATGGAGTTCTGTTGAGTTTTATTTACCACAACAACATTAATCCTTAGGTGTATGTGGTTTGGGTAGTTGTGTATCAGGCGAAAAATCACAATTTTATACTTAAATTGCATTGAGAACTTTTGAATTTGATTAATGTAAAAAATTTCCATGCTGATCATATTTTTGGGTCCATAGATAATGACTTTCTATCCTATTTTCTTATCCCACAATGACAAATAAAAATAAAAACTTCATTGCGAGTAAGAGACTGAAACATAGACAGAAAAGTTTTTCTTTCTTCAACTTTCCTAATAATGGGTTACTTTTTTAATTAATATAAATAACTTTGATTGTGGTTGCAGTTTAATTGTAGAGAATAAAATAACGACCGATCCCATAACGGCTTTACCAGACATGTATGGTGGGAAGAAGTCTTCATGTTTGGGCAAAAATAGTTTTTAGGTGGATATATACCAACTACCAAGCACTTTAGATGAGTGTAGTTTTTTTTGTTAATGACTTTAATCATTTAGATTTACACTAGCTAGTATAAGCAAGGTGTTGTATACGACAGCGATATATAATGACATATATAACCAAAAATGGAGAAGCAAACGATGGTGGGATAGTTAGTTATATGTAATATGGCAGTGAAGCAGTATCATGGGGCATTTTCTTTTACTAAGATGATTAGTGTTCACGATTACTAAGATAAACATACAATGGGTATTAATGACCTTCTTTATATAGTGGGTAGACCATCTACCTTAAAGTCTAGATACATTGAACCGGAACATGTAGCTGTGCATGCTAAGTAACAGGAATGAAGGAGTGAATTCCGAGATCTCTAAATGAGTTGGCTAAGTTAACAACTGATGTGTCTATCACTTTGGTCTGCCGTGTCACAGCCAAGGACGGATCCACATAGCACTTGAGGGGGGCAAGTGCCCCCACAAGATTTTTAATTTTTCAAGAAAATATACTACATATACACTATATTTTTAGAATATTCAGTAAATAACCGCCCCCACAAAATAATAAGTGTCCTCATTGTTTTGTACTTTGGAAAAAGATGAGTCCATATTCATTTCACTCACATTCACATGAAAGAGATGAGAGTAGATAAAACATAAATAAGAAATATGATAAATAATGTGAGGTTGTTATATTTTGTCACTAACAAGTTCAAACTTTATATTCTTGTGATCTACCATTTTAACTTTTTTATATGTAATATGACAATATTTTAGGTTCATAACTCTGTGCTTCATTCTCTTTCTTCTTCTCTTAAGGGTTTAAAGTTCCAATAATTTTACCCAACTTCTTGATAGTATTGAAAATAAAAAAGTTGTATAATGTTTTTAAAATATGAATGCTCATAGAAAATAATAATAATATAAATGAATTTTTTTAAAACAAAATATTGTATTTTTAATATTATAAATTTATATGTATATGCTGCCCCCACGAGTTAAAATTTCTGGATCCGTTACTGGTCACAGCTCAGACGGGTTTGGACTTGCCTCTAGCCTTCCTTGGTGGGCCGCGTCTCCTTTGTTGGGTGAGCCCAACTCTTAAACCTTATTAAGTCGGCCATCTAGAGCTCATGACGGTACAATTGGTTTAATGTCACTCAGCAGCTAAATGATACTTAAATATATATCAAACAAATAAACTTACTGTGAGAATTGTAAATAAGTAAAACTATAGTGCTACATAATCAAATATTACAAAATAAAGCGGCGGACGGCCGAGAAGGGTGGTGGCTAGTTGGTGGGTGAAGGAAACAAATAAAGGATAGCGGAAAAGATTCCACATAGGAGATGGGAAATCTCTCACAGAGGAGATGAAAGAACCCAAATAGAATAGAAAAAGATCCCACATATGGATAAAATAGCTCAGATGGAGGAAGGAGCCCCTATGAGAAAGGAGGAAGATAAGAAGGGGAGGAAACAAAGGAAAAATGGAAAAGGTTCCACATGGAAGATAGAAAGGCTCTCACATAATGTAAGAACCAAATAGGGTAGAAAAATATCCCACGTAGAGGATAGAAAAGCTTTCATGGAGGAAAGTCGAGGCTCCCATGAGGAGGGAGGAGCCCCTCATGGTCCGAAAATTTTTGTTGCACGATTTTTCAGTTATGAGAATCTTCAAGAGATCTTCCTTGGACTCTACAACGGAGCGTGACAGAATGTGGTTCTGGATGAGTGATGGTGTTGTTGGTTTTTTAACGTGAACGAGGGGTACTTTCAGAACACACTTCGATGCTCAATAAATGTAGAGAAGAAAGAGAGAGTCCTAGAGTCTCAGTATAACTCTCAGGAATGCTAGAACGAATAGCATCTTAAGTAAGCTAAGAAATCCTCAAAGAAGAAAATCGGGTAAATCCAGCTTTCAAATCAACCCGCCTGAAGTTTCCCTCCCTCGAACGATCTAGACAAGATGATTCCCCATTCTTTCTTGTCCCTTTAACCCTAGATCTTCGCCTAAGTTATCTAGATAGATTGTGTGTATTTGACTGAAAATAAGCCTTTTGCAATGAGATCGTGTTTGCCTCATTTTGTCTTTTCCATAGCTCTAGCAAGACGAACCCTTGTGTATTTGGGCCTGTTAGTGGCCCTCACCTTTTTTAAATGAGCAATAAGGAATCTTTTAAAAGAAAAAATGAAATGCATTACTCCTACTATTTCTATTTTCTACTGGACACAGGACGGTCATTGCATTTACTACTATTTCTGTTACAAATCCCGAGGAAGTGTAATGTTCTTATCAAAATCTTTAGTGATAGTAAAGGGTAGTAGGAGTATAAAAAACATTCATAACATACAAGTTCAAACTCAAACGATATATAGAATGCTGAAAATGACAATAAATTGCTATAATGAAGGTGGATGAGGAAGAATGAGAGCCTATCTGCGTAAAATACAAAACGTAAAAATGTTCCATTCCAAGTCATTTTAAAATACTTGGCCATGATTTTTTTTTTTCATTTTGTTAGTAAACCTTGATATTTTTTTCCGACAAAAGAAAATTAGTATTTTCCGAAATGTTAAAAATAAATTAAGAAAGCATAAAAGAACTTGGTTTGCAATTGCAGGCAAACGTTTTTAGCAGACTGTTGTCTTTTCTTACGAATTTTAGATGGAAACTTGCCATGGATATTTAGGAGACATATACGGCTTTGTAGGAAACTGTTACTGCCTCTTCTTTATATATGTCAATTTAACATTTTGAGATTGACGAAATAATATAAATATTCTTAATTTTTATTAAAGTTGCTCGTACTAAATTATAAAGACTTATTCAGACAATCACACTTATTAAAAAAACGTGTAATAAGCTAATTAATAGGTTGATTTTATTATTATTTTTACAAATCTTGGATATATTAAAGGTTAAAAAACCTGAAAAAAAAGCAATCACTAGAGGTGATAATTAAAATTTTAAAATTGAAAATATAATAAATGTAAAGGTTAAAAAAGTAAAAATTTATTATTTTTATCTGAAATATATAAGGAGATACCAAATTTGTGGTCTTATAATTTGGGACGGATTTGGGGAGCCACGCATAACAAATAAAAAAATTCTCAAATATAGCAGTTCGTAGAAATTAAACTCTCCACATAAAAACTCTAACTGATCAAACGATATATTTTACCGCTGGGACCATGCACCTGTTGGAAAAACGATTATTTATACAACCTTTTACCTTATGAGAACACACAATACCATGATTTTTCTTCCATGTCGAGTTACTATTTATAAATTTATATTTTGAGAAAGTAGTTAAGAAAAGAATCAAAGTAGGTAGCATGTTCACATTCAATTAACTACAAAATGAATAAATAAATAAAGTAGAGATAGTGGAGCTTAAAGTGAGGATGAATAAGCAAATGGCATGTACAGTGTACACGATAATAAAATACATGAATCTGAACCAAAATACAAAATATATAATAATTAAAAAGAAAAAAAGAAAACAAAAAAATCAGGTAACACCTGGCGCAATATAAGCCAAGGCTGTAAAACGACGCCGGGCGGGTCGTCAAGTCAACACGTGAGCCGGCGGCGGCGGCGCGCCACCGGAGAGAAGCTCGGCTAGAGCCGCCATGGCTCGAACCTGCATCTCCAAGGCGGAGATATAGTCGGTGGCTTCTTCTAGAAGGTTCGGGAACGACACCTTCCGGCAACCGGGAACCAACCGGCCGAGAACGCGCGCTTTCTTCTGCACAGCCGGCAACCTCCTCCTCTCCCTCCCGATCGCCGCTCTCCTCAATCCGGCGGCGGCGGCGGCTCTCTTCACCTTCTTGATGCGGAGCTTCTTCCGCCGGGTGAGAATCGCGCGGCTCCAGCGCGTCCTGCCCTTGGCGGTGGCGGCGAGGACGCGGTCTGCGGTGTCGCGGACGTGGCCGGCGGGTCTGGGGTTGGGGGAGGGGATGCGGCGGAGGGCGTCGGCGAGGCGGAGGGAGTAGATCCGCTGGTCGGCGTCGGATCGCCAGGGCATGAGATTTAGGGGATTGTGTTGGTGGGCGATTTTGCGGCGCTTCTTGTGATTGGAATCTGGGGATGTGTCTGAATCAGTTATTGTGTTTGGTTGGAGAGAATCCATGGGAAAAGATTTGAGTTGTTGTTTGGTGATTGATGAGTTTGCGATGAGAGGGATTTGAATGGAGCAGCGAAGAAGAAGAAGAAGAAGGCTGTGTGCGAAGTGAATGGGGAAGGAGAAAGAGAGAGTTTAAAAGGGTGGAGTTTGAGTTTCGAGTCACGAGAAACCACGCGTCCTCACATTTATTGCTCTCTCCCTTTCTCTCTTTCCATTATTTTAATTTTAATTAATTAATAATAATACTTTTTATTTTTATTCAAAAATAAGATTCTCTATTTTATTTTGCTAGTAGAAGAAAATATTCTTATTAATGTTTTTTGTTACAAAATTATTATTTACTAAGTGAACTTTTAGATTTCAATTGATGAAGTTCATATTCGCGTGGTCATTCACGGTGTACTTTTCTCTTGCGATTTAGTGCTGACCCGTGCTGTTTCTTTGTGAGCTTTGTCGCACCCTCCTCTCGAGTTTCCTCGTGTAGCGATGGAGCGGGTTTCCTCATGGCGCCCTCCTCCCCAGATGGGATTAAGATCCACGTGGACGCCTCAGTTTGTGATACTTGGGTTGCAGGGTTCGAGATGATTGCACGCGATAGTGATGGAGAGGTTCTGGCTTAAGCTACCTCTTTTTTGGTTCACGTGCAGTCTTTAGGGAAAGCATAAGCACTTGGTCTTCATCGACCCATCTTTGTAGTAGTAGAGATTGGCTACAGCTTAATCTCCTTTGAGATTAACTGTTTACATCTCTTACAGTGGTGGCGCCGACGTTCTAGAGGATTTCCCATTTAGATTTACTTATTTCAAACTGTCGTTTGATAATGTTGATCATCTTTTTGCTCGTAGATCCGCAAACTGTACAACTGACTTTTTGGTTATGAATGCTTCCACCTTTGCCAATTCAATTTGAGTGGAAGAGGTTCCTATCAGTTTGTTGGCTTTAGCTCGTTCTGATGTATTGATTTATGAGCCTTCTCTGATTTAATTTTATATTGCATATTTTCCTTCAAGAAATTTCAATTGCTCCCTATAATAAAATATGAAGGTATTGAAATATCGATTACTGGTTTGATGAGCAATATTTTCATATTTTATTCTTTATAATATACCTCTTACTTTTGGTTTTACCAAAATATCTTTATTGCAAGTAACTTTTAAACTAATTTCCTCGAGACGCTCTCAGATTACATTAAGACATAATTAATTACGAGTTATTTGAGCTCTTACTTTTGGAGATAATAATAGTTCTAATGTTTCACAATTTTTTTTAAAAGAGTTAATGTGGGTCTAAAAGATGGGAATTAAGGTAGTTGAGGTTTAGGTCATAAGACATAATTAACCACGAGGTTTAACATTGAGAGTTTGACTAATACTAGATGAAATGATAGATTAACAAACAATCATGTACTTTCAATATAACAATTAAATACAGATAGAGACCTTACACGGCGGTTCTCATAAGGAAAGTTTAGGTTTATTTGATTGGACAATGTGAGCTAATCGACAACTTGTGTTGCCTAATTAATTTTATCGTATTCTTCTGCAGTCCTAACTAATTTGTGGATTCTAATCTTTTTAAGTATTCTCCTGCAATGTGATGTGAGCCCCTCTATCCCATGCTTTTATTCTGAATTTTGGCAATCAATTCTTTAAAGGGTTAACAATTCACATGATTCCATAAAGTTTGTTTTTTTATCTTTTTGATTTAATATGAAACTCACCCATTTAATATTTACAGAAAAAGAATTAAATATAATATTTTCAGATAACAAATCCATATAAAATTTAAATTAATATGAGAATACTCACTCTCCTAAGTTTATTGGTCACGGGAGGCACCAACTATTTATATAATTCATTGAAGAACAAAGAGTCCACTTTCAAAACATGTACACCAATTAATCACTATTATTTTGTACTAATACGGATAAGATCTCCCACGTTGCTTCAATCATCTTAACTTGCTCGCAAAGACAGAACCTAAGGGTGTAGCTAGGTCAGAAAAAAAAAATTAAGCAAATTAGAAAAGATTAAAACATGACTTATCAACGAATGATTGATTTTAGAAGTACATATTTAATTCTCCTTAAGTAATATCTAGAGTTTAAATATTGTGAATAGAAAAAACATTCACCGAAAAAGCTAGCTCAACATTATGTAGGTGTTTCTGGCTCGAACATAATTATCTTACGTGGATTAATGATTATACATGTGGTGTAAAAAAAAAAATTGTAAAGCATGATTAGGTTAACCAAAGCGTCTAACTTTCATTAGCTGCAACAAAATACCAATCTATTTGGATAGCTATGTAGTGGTTGGTATGTTAAGTTTTGAGCTCTACGTCACCTTGCAGGTAAACCTTTCTTTTTTTAACTCGTGCCTGCAAAGCAAAAAGAACATTTTCAATGTGTCTCAATTACATGAAGTGGTGAAAATTTTAACCCTTCTGAGGAAAAAGACAACACGGGTGGTCAAAGTATTCCAATCCAACAGTGCCTAAACCTTGCTATCTCTCATCCAACGATCAAGATTGAATGTTAGACCAGTCATCAATGGTCTCAGATAAATGATAAAGTTTCTTTATTTCTTTCATTCTCTCTCTGTTTTTGGCAGGGCATGAATGGCAGGCCTAATGAATACAAGACAATGGGGTGCATGTGATAAAAGCCATACAATCCGTATTTTGATAATGTTAAGTTTCAGTGTCTCTTATTACCTTTACCTACAAGGATTGGATTCGGATCATTTTACATTGAATGGCTTTATTCTGCTATTATAACCTGAAGATTATAATCTGTTCTTCAAGCACCTCAGAGTGGATGTGGGTTGAGTGCCCATGACGGAGCTCGACGAGAGATGTATCTGTAAAAAACATTTTGACGTGGCTTCTCGATCATAGAAATTTTTTCAAATTTTTCAATTTTTTTTAAATAGTAAAATAGTAATGCTTACGTAAATGTACAATTAAACACGTATTTATAATTGTTTAAATAGTAAAATAGTAATGCTTACGCTGAGCCTTACTGAAGCCTTTGCCTAAAACTTCTGAGAACTGACTTTGCTCGAGTAATATTGTAATTGTTTAGTAATTATGTCGATTTTGTTTCGCTCGACTAACTGTAAGGTGAGATAAAACCTCATTTTAGTCGTATTAGACAACCAACATGATATTCACTTAATTGTGAAATCTTTAAACTGAATACGGTTATTTGAATTTAGTTGCTATTTGGGCCATCCATAACCTAACCAAAAAAGGAAAAGATTCCTCTTGTTTTGGCATTGGGTTTGTGAAATATCTAGATAAACTGATCAACAGAAAAAGATTCCTCTTATTTTGGCATTGGGTTTGTGAAATATGTAGATAAACTGATCAACTAGGGGATTTATTAATTAGTCCCTCAAAACCCAAAAAAGAAAAGAGGGAAACACTTTATTCTTTAATTGGAAGGCACTGGTGAATGAAAATGGCCTATTGGACAGAGGAATAGTGGTGGCTTGTGTTGATTGGTTCCTAAAATGGGGCCAAACTTGTTTGTTTTTATTCCTGGCAATGATTAGAGGGTGATGCACCAAATGGAAGCTAAGATAGAGGGAAAAAAGAGAGGAACACATGTGGTTGTTTTCATAGCACTTTCTATCACCTGGACCTCTATTTTTTTATTTGAAAAAATGAAAGAGAGAGCTTTTGGATTCAATTCCTCTCTTCAGACTATGTGGCCAGGTTTCATCCACATTGCCTACTCCAATTGTCTCCGCAGAGAATATTATCCTGTACATGGCCCTGCATTATTGGTGTTGTATACATGCACTCCCTTTTGCCCTTTACCTGATTCAACTGCTTGTGTTTGTTGTGTATGTGCTTTAAGAACAGCACACAAATTGATAAATAATGTATCTGGAATAAAAAAAAGTGTGGGGAAGAATGGAAAATTGGTGTAAAATCTGTAAAAAATCTGATGAGCCTCGTATCCAAAGGACAAGCCAAAAGACTTTGCCTCCTTGAAAGAGACATGCTTTGCTGTCTAGGCTCTCCACTCTCCAAGAGCCATCTCAATAATATAATATAATAAAAAATGTCTCATGTACACCAGAATTTACCCGACATCTGACCACCACAAATTACAGACATTATAAATGGTAGAGTTTGAAATTTTGCAGTTTGTGGTGATCAAAAACCCTACAAACTACATGTGTTACATGTGTAACCTAAATTCTGGTGTACATGAAACGTTATAGTAATATAATAATAAAAATGAAAATTGGTCCAATGCAATGATAGAAAGAAGCAAATTAGTGTCTTTTTCATTGTAATAATAAGACTATGTATGAATAGTTGAATCCCCATGTGAGAGTGAGATTGAGACCCCTTTATCTCTATCTCTCTCTCTGGAATTCTCAGAGCAGTTAATTAAGTGTCTTATGTCTCAACATGGAACACATGGGCAAGTAGTGAAGCTCTGTTTTGCCTATTGTATTGATTGTTTTGTTTTCTTAACCCTGTGTACATGCCTTTTGCATTTTTAAAGTTATCATGGTCAAAAATCATCTTTACTCAGTCAAAACAATGGGAGTTTACCTTTTTCATTGATTTGCCCAGAATCTTTTATTTTTTTTCCTGTGGGGTTATCTGGATTTGCACATTGAAAATTCCTGTTTTTAATGCATGTGATGTGAAGATATGACTCATACTCAGGGATTTGCACAAGATTTTCCTGTTTTTAACTGATATTTTTATGCAGCCCCTCTTGTTAATAATCAGTCAAATTGACTTTTCCAATTCATCAATAATTCCATCAATTCATCCTGTAACTAGATTTTGTCAAGAAGCCAATTTGCATTACACTTCATCCTTTGGGAACTTTTTTTTATTTTATTTAAATCATAAATATCTTTCACTGAGTCAATTTTATTCGACTTGAGACTCGAATTTGAAACTTCTATATTCCTTTCTGACCTTATTATAGTATTGATTGGAATGTGGAAGTTTAGCTCAAAGTCTACAAACAAAGTATTAGTATATAAAGTGAATGCTAACTAATCTCTCCATGCCAGGGATAACCGAACATGCTAACCAATCTCTTCAAACCACTGATTAAGGAATTGAAAATAAATAAATTAAAA
Source organism: Acmispon strigosus (assembly GCA_030819835.1). Classification (NCBI taxonomy): domain Eukaryota; kingdom Viridiplantae; phylum Streptophyta; class Magnoliopsida; order Fabales; family Fabaceae; genus Acmispon; species Acmispon strigosus. The sequence continues at coordinate 64,739,897 of JAUAMA010000003.1, read as the reverse complement.
GGTCTAATTTTTACAAATGTTTATGTATTAACTACTGTATTATTAATAAATGGTATTTTCCCCCCTTAAATTCTTTTGAGCACAATCGTTTAAAAGGCTTTTAGTATGATACAAAAGATTAGTTAAATCATGTGACCGAATAATACAAACATTCATTAGTGGTGCTGCTATGCATCCCGACACGGTTTTCTGATATTAAATAAGCATAAACATATTAATCAGTTTCTTATTTTTGTGTGCACATGAACAAGCTAAGTCTGCTCAGAGTGTGGGGAGTCGGTAGGCTGGTTGTCGGGATTATCCTGTGCGGTGGTCTTCCGTCGTAACTCCTGAGCCCGGGAGGGGTCCTGCAAAAGACATTCTGATGTCAAAGTAAGAGGTCGATGTCAGAGGGTTAATCCGAGTAAGTCTGGGTTAGAAGTGTGTGTACCTTATGGTTTATGAACACTCTCCTTATATAGAGGTATGGAGGTGGCGCGATCCTCGAGGACAAGTGATGATGGCCTTATCAGAGGATCATCTCAGACCGTTGGATCTTCTGCCACGCCTAGTGGATCAGACGGTCGGGACTTATCCTAGGTCAACAAGCCTATGGAGGTGACCCTGTGATAAGACAGTTGATAGGCGATTATCCGTTGATGCACTTGCCCCCTCTCGGCCTGTCGTTGTAGGACCAAGGGCAAAGATCTTAACCACTCGGGTGGAGTTATGCTGAGGGGTCCTTGGAGGACCGGGAGGGTTACTCCCGGAACAACACATATATTTTAATTCTCACTAGCTAGTATTGTTTATGAATGGTTTGACCTGGACAAGCAAATTAAGAACTGACTAATCACGATTCACAAGTTTTAAGCAAAAGTATGGTCAAAATTCAAATATCGCGAACCAAATCACATGATCATGGCTCCAAAAATTTTGAGTTGCGACCAATTATTGTTCTCAGAGCACCAGAAAAGAAGAGGAGTCATCATCTCTCTATGTAGATGAGCTAAAAAATCAAATTATGATGAAACATATGCATGATTCAACTTTAAATTTGGTAGAACGTTCCTTTCATAAAATTAGTTTGTGGAATCCTGAACTGCACTCGTGTGAAGAAGACCAAACATGTGTGTCATTTCATAGTTTTTTTTATAATCTCATTTTAATTTATGGTGATCACGTCATTTTATAGGTATTCACACATTTAACTCATCCCTTATTATCTAAAAACTTTATAGCAATTAGGTATGTAAAAAGAAGGCAATGAGATATGATTAAATTTTTTCCATCAAAATGGATGATGAATAAAACCACTAACCTGATAAACTGGAGGTTATTTTGGGATTTGGTGGAACTAACGCGTTTGTCTCTGCCTTATCTTTAATCCATGTTCTAATTAATTAACAAGATTGTTTTCTACTTAATAAAATTCGTATGTTAGCTACTTTGCCTTTATGGGGTTGTGATGTGCTTCAAATGAATAAGACATGGGAATTTCACAATTATTGACCACCCAACTATCATTATATTATTATATTAATCAAAGTATATATCAACCGCAACGGCGCGCGAGTGTTTGCCTTGGTAACCAATCCATCCCTTGCTTATCCACAAAACAATCATAATCATGATTATGAATAATATTATAGTAATCAACATTCTATTATTGAATGTGACTACACAGTGATGATGTCAGCGTAATAGCAGATTCAATGCCAAACAACCGGACAAAAGCCCTGCCAATTGTAAATTTTGATGGATTTTATGAAAGAGTAATTATATGGAATTCTTAACATTTAGTCGATTTAGCGGCACTTTTCGACCGCCACTAAATGTAAAGTGTAAAATAAACATGTTTATCGGGAGTTCTTGATGTTCGCTATTTCCGAGTGCAAATTATGTGACAGTTTATAAGGCTTGCTAAACGTATGTCTTTTTTTTTTACACTTCACGTTTAGCGACCGCCGCTAAACATGCATGTTGATTTTATGTTGAAATTATTTGTATGTATTATTTATTAAAGAAAGATTATGGGTTCATAAACAAAAAAAAGATTTTGCAATTAGAAAAAAGAGAAAGGGGTAGTAGTGAAATAAGGTCAGCTTAAATTTTTGGATTAAATGCATATTTGGTTTCATGTTTGCTTTGATGCAAATGGGATAAAAACAAATTTTTGCCATGAGATGTGATGTGAGTTGAGTTGAGTTCAACTAAAATTCAAATGTACAAAGGGATGATTGATTTGGTAGTGTTAGTGTTCTAAATTAGGGTTTGAAACTCCCTGTTGTAAGGTGCCTCACAAATCATAATACTTTTTTACCATATTGTGGTTAGTTAGTTGGATATTTAATTAGTCAATGATTAATAAATTTTCTTACTTTTAATAAACCATATATAAATTTACATCACAAGCTTTTACATCTTAAGAAGATTATATATATTTTTTATATTTCCTGTCAACTCTCTTCTTCTCTTGTTGCTCTACAAGCATGATTTGGTACAAACAAACCTCACATTCACTCAAAGGTCAATTCTGCTTAGTATGAATTGGTACTTTTTTTTTGGCACTTACACATTGTTTTTTGATAGATTCTACATCAATTTTTTTTAAAAAAAACGTTTCATAAAAACATAAAAAATAAGTGATTGGCTCACTGCGGGCTAGGTTTGATCTTTACATGATAAGCCCAACCAATTTTACCTTTTTTGGGTCAATAGAAAAACAGCCTCTCAATGACCTACGTTTGATTTCAGGCCCTCAAACAAATTTATCAAATTAGTTTATAAATAATCCAAACTAATATAAAAAGGCAATTATGAAAGCATGTTAAGTGTCTTCTTTTGTAACTATATAAGAGGTGAGAGTCATGCACTAATAGTTTGGAATTGTGAATCTGATCATTTATCCAACTAGGCCATTGCAAATAAACAACAATGATTTGTTCATCCTCCACTTTATCTTTTATATCATTTCTACTTACTTTTTCTTCTTATACTTTTCATCTTTTTCTATCAGATCACATGATATATCTCTCAATTCTCTCCTCTCTTCCTATTTCTCCTATCAGATCACACATTATATCTCTCAATTTTCTCTTCTCTTCCTATTTCTCCATTATTTGTCTTAATTGTCTCCGGTCACCTTTTTGACGTAGTCACAACTGTCACTTAATATGAATAATTAGATTAAGATCAGATGGTTCATATTTGATATGGGTAAATAAGAAATAAATAAATCAAAAACATGATCGTACAATGACCTGCATTTGTGACTGCAGTGCGGTCAACAACTGAAAATCCAAATCTGTCGAGATGGATAGGTGTGCACAAGTCATTTTTCCATAACAAATGTGCACAAGTCATTTTTCCATAACAAAACATGCATGTGACAATTTCTTTCTAATAATATAGCCATGTGAAAAGTGAGGATATGATTTCTGAAAGCATAATCAACGTTCAGTACATAATTAGTTGACTTTATGTACAAACAGGTTGGCAAACTCAGCTCATTTCTCTCATGGAAACCCAATTAATCCAATTCAACTAGTTGAACACTTGAGTGCCATAAACAATCTTTGGAATGGAATTTTTATGTTAATCTGAATCTTATCAATTATCAACATATTGGTTGGCCACTTCATAGAATAGCAAACGTGCTAGGACACTATGTTCATATGGACCATGTCCAATGATTCATTTTCAAAGAGAGAAAGACAGGGAGCAAAGATGTTGTTACGAATTCAAGTGTGAGTTTAGAATCCTACATTTATTAGTAATGTATAAAGATAGCATATCTCATATCTCATATACCCAATGCTCTAAGATTTTAAAGTGAATATGTATTGTCATACTCGCTTGGTGGTTTGGTGCTTTAGTCCATTGTTGCAGGGGTCCCCTCCTATGTGTCACTGTTGTTAACTTCTGTTGCTTTTTTTCCTTTCCTACCTTTGCCTTGTTGAGTTGATGTCAAGAACATGTCTGTGATTATATAGAAACTAGAAAGTATGTACACAGGGCATTTGGACAGCTATTATTGGAAAATAAAAGTGAGTTGCCAGGACTCTGTCAAAATTTTATCCAGTACAGTTTCCAGCATATTCATTTTAACAGATATGAAGAAAGTGCATGCTAACACTTGAACCCTTTAATGGGAGCAAGGCTTACAAATAGTACAAAAACACCACTTAAGTTGCTTCTCATCAATATTTTCTTTGATGATATTCTCATATTCCTTGTTACCATTATCTTGTAGGCCACTAGCAATCACATGGAGAAAACCACTCCTGAGAGGACACATACATTTTGATAACTCCTAAACATAATTATTTTAGTGGAAAAACAACTTTGATTACTTTGTTCCACCTACTAAAAACTATCTTCTCAGGTACCATGATTCATGATTAAGGAGGGATGTATATTCTATAATGTCTCGTCCACTTGAAATTTATGAAAACTTTTTTACCAAGTTAAGCATGGTTAGTATTATTGTTCCAGAAGTAGTGTAAGGTATCCCATTCTACAGTTCTACTCATCAGAAAAATTTCTCTTCCTAACATAACAGTTGGAAACAAAGTCAATTTAGCTTCTATTAACACATCTATTATCTATATAGCACCTTACCAAAAATCCTTGCATGAACACATACCATTTCTGAAATGATGATAGCGCACACGGTCTCTCATAATAATGTCGCGACCATAAATTTTAGAAACTAGCTTGAATGCAGAATGGCAATCCTCACAGACCCTTAAATTTTTCACAATGCGCAGAGTTGTTCCTGGTTCTGTATGAAGAAGTCCAAAAGCAAGTGCAATCTTTTCACTATGCTGCTTAAGCACAGTTTCCTTTTCTTCCTCTTCAATATCATAGGACACCATGGATGTATTTGGTGAATGCCCTTCTATCCACAGCTTCTCCATCATCTTTCCTAACATAAGATATATTTCTTTCATTTGAGGGTGTGAACTATCTCCCATTTTGAATTCATGAACTTCACCACCCATATCCATCATGCTACTTCCAGGAACAGTTTCAATTCCTCTATCTTTCATCAACTTTCTAACTCTAGCAACATCATCCCATCTTCCTGCTTTGGCATAGATGTTTGATAACAACGCATAACGACCACTGTTTTGCGGCTCCATATCAAGCAAAATCCACCCCACTCTTTCTCCTAGCTCAACATTTCCATGTATTCTGCAAGCATTCAAAAGTGCTCCCCAAACTGCTGCATTAGGCTTCACTGGCATAGATTCTATAAGCTTCTCCGCCTCCTCCACTAGCCCAGCCCTTCCTAGAAGGTCAACCACACACCCAAAATGCTCCATCTCAGGCTCAATCTCATACACTCTCGTCATTGAATTGAACAATCCAAGACCTCTTTCAACCATTCCAGCATGGGCACATGCATTCAGAACCCCCACAAATGTAACGCCATTTGGTTTCAGCTTCTCCCCATTCATCTTGGTGAAGAGCTTCATTGCATCCTCTGCTCTGCCATGGATAGAAAGCCCTCCAATCATAGCATTCCAAGTTGAAACTTCTCTCACTTTCATTTTCTCAAACACCTCCCATGCCATGTCGAGACGCCCGCATTTAACATACATGTCGACCAAAGCAGTCCCCAACACTGCATCCACCTGAAAAGAGTTCCTCTCCACATATGAATGAATCCATCTACCTTGATCTAGAGACCCCACATTTGCACAAACAGTTAGCATGCTTGGTAGCAAATGCTTACTTGGCCTTATCTTTTTTCTCTGCATTTGGTGAAAAACTTCCAAGGCTTCCTTGAAGCACCCTTGTTTGATGTAACCATCAATGATAGCACTCCAAGATATTTCATCCCTCTCACCCATATCATTGAACAAAATCCTAGCTTTCTCAATCATCCCACACCTAGCCAACCCACTTATCATTGCATTCCAGGAGCCAACATTCCTATCAGGCATACTCTCAAACACCTCATTAGCAGCATCCACTTCTCCACATTTCAAGTACCCATCAATCATGGCATTCCAACAAATGACATCAGTTTCAGTTTCACATCTCTCATCAAGCATTTTCCTTGCTTCTCTAACATGTCCAAATGAAGCATACATTTGAATTCCAGCACTCTTGATATGGCCATCCCCACTAAGCCCTTGTTTCACCACAAGGGCATGGAACTGAACCCCTTCTTTGACAGAACCTGTAACAGCACAAGCCTTGAGTAAAGTAGGGTAAGTGAACTTGTTAGGCCTGGAGTTCAACACCATCATCTTATGATAACATGATATAGCCTTGTGTGGCTCTCCATTCTCTATGCTCCCTTTGAGATATATGTTGCATACAAAAACATTGGGCCTTGGGATGCAATCAAAGACTTTGGTTGCCAAGGCAAAGTTGTTGAAAATGGGATTTGCATAGCACTTGAGTAAGGTGCCAGATACAAAATGGTCTTGAAAATGAGCTGTTTTCAATATGATAGCATGGGCCTGCTTGAGATGTTGAAGGGAATTGAAACATTTCTTGTTTAGGATGTCTAGGACTGTTTTCTGTGAGAGTTTTGATGGGGGAGCTTGGTCTGTTGAGAGCTCACTTGGTTTGAGGCTAGAGGGAAAATTTGTGGCTGTGGTGCTCATTTTCTCAATGCTATCCAGTTTCTGCAAAAGGATAGGTGTAAAATCAGACAGCAAGATTTATAGGGTCAACATTCTGGGAGCATGAAGTTATCCATAATTTCATGTTGCATTGACACATAAGGCAGTAAGTTCCACAGCATGATTTAAGTCCACTTTGAGATTATTACCACCAACTTTTTTTTTTACAGAGCATGTTACATGACTGAGTGATATCTTTTATATCCTCATGAGTGTCATGAATTCCAGTTTTGTGGTTGACATTTAAAATTTGCTAATAAAACATCCTTTATACACTTTTTGTTGAAGTAGCTACTCCAATCCGGATGTGTTAACTGCTGAACTTAAAACATCTGCTTAAGCTAAAATACACTTAGTGGTAGATTTGAAATAAAATATGACCTATCACGTGCTTTTTCTTAATGCTTGACAACAAAATATCAATTTTTTTAAAGTAACTTTTTTCCAGAAAACATTTCTCTATCGCACCAACCATATCCATAGGCTTAGAAATGTTAGAAGTGTGTTTGTGCAAGTTTCATCGATCTAATTTCTATCAGTAGGTTAAGAAAAATAAAAAAAATATGTTACCACAAATAAAAAGGGAATCCAACATAAGTTTGTATATACGTCACTTGTGAAAGAGGCCTATCCAGCCATTCCAACCGACTTTAATATATACATACTTGTGAAAGAGGCCTATTCAGCCATTCCAACCATGTTGCTGCTGTTTCAAAACTAGATTTACATAGCAGCTTGGTTTGAGTCAAAAAAAGAAAGGAAAACTGCTGGATGCTTAGTCATTGACTCAAAAGAACAAAAAGACCAACCCAACACTAACTACAGTAAGTAGAGTTACTTGGATTCACCAGTTGGTAAATCATAGTGACAAATAAGTATCCCATTCCTCTAACGACTCCTTGGGTACTTTTCCAGTCATTTTAAGAGTTAAGCCTAGTTCTGCACTGAAAACTGAGTTATCTGCCTCAGGTTGTGAAGGTACACAATAATCACCACACGAACTAGGCCTGCTTTCTTCCTTCAGATCTCCCAGGCTTTGCTGTTTATTGTTAGTGATCATTGCTTCATTTGCTTGCTCCTTAGATTTTTCCTTGTTCTTCTTGCTTTCCTCCACATATGGCTGCATAGAAAAAATCAGAAGTGGCAAAGGGAAAATCTTTCATGCATATTAGATATGGTGTCAATTTCATTATTTCAGTTTACCTGTTTCTCAATCTCAGACATGTGCTTCCATGCATCAGTAGCCATGCGTCGGATGCTCGTGCCATCTAATGTCTCGCTACAAGCTCTCAATCGAGCACACTCCTGCTTGAGGAATATGTTATATGCATTCCTTTGTCGCGCTGGAGCACCTCCGCGTTTCTTCTTTTCTTTCTCATTTGAGGGCGCCGGCAGAAGCACCGGCTGTACTAAATATCCAGCCTCTCTGCGTTTCTTCTTTTCTTTCTCATTTGAGGGCGCTGGCAGAAGCACCGGCTGTACTACATATCCAGCCTCTCTGCGTTTCTTCTTTTCTTTCTCATTTGAAGGTGCCGGCAGAAGCACCGGCTGTTCTACATATCCAGCCTCTGCTGTAAGTTGGAATACAAAGAATTGCATTACTACCTCATAATTCACATGAGCAATCTTTAAAGTCATCCCAAGAAATCACTGAATTACCGAATAAAAACGATGTCTAATACTTGGAAAGGTAAATTTAACCAAACCTGTCATTTGGGGAGAGCAGTCCTTGCACATTGTCACCCTGTGGCCATCTTCCATATCCATTAATTTAGATAAACTAGCCGCTGGACACCACTTCTTCTTAAGGAGACCTTTGACAAAAGGTGAAGATGTGGAGAAAACAGAAGGAGTCATTCAGGTTAAACAGTCATCCTAAAACCAAAATGCAGCAACAATATTGTTCAACTATTTCTCCTAGGAGAGACCAAGCTTGGCCAATGTTTCATCCTAACTCAGCTCTATAATACTCAAGTGATCATCATATTTTCTCGTACCCTAATCCATCTCTTATGACTTATACCCCTTGTCGTGCTGATTTCATTCATTCATGAGTGTAAAATCAATTCCGAATCTATCTCGTATAATTACCTTTACAATCATCTTGATTACATTGCTCCCTAATTATCTAAATTGGATCAGGAACCTCTCAGTGGAAATTTTCCCGTTTTCTCATGTTCTCCGGTATTGCGGCAATTAGGTCCGCAGTTAATCTCGCATACATGTCGGCCAGTCACCATGAAGGAACAAATATCATACAATAAAGCTGCTGAAATATAAAATATGTGTGAAATATAACTGAATCAATGTATCTACTTAATAAAATTGCTACCAATTGGTCTCTTATACTAACCTATGGTGCTGGGTTGCTTTGCTGGGCACTGGAAGAAGTACATTTGCTCGAATTCGTAAAGAAGATGTGCATAGAGAATTTCAACTTGAGCAGATAACTTTGCATTGCTGCCTTCCAATTTCAGTGCAGAGACAACTTCACCCCATTTCTCATCTCGACCAACCTGAAAACAATTCACAGAATCCATAGCAATGATACTAAATTTGAACATCCCTATTAGAATTTGGGAGGTCTAACTATTCCCCAAAAACTAGTTTCTCTACCATTTTTAAGGACAATCTTGGTCACAATGTGGACTTTTCAACACCCTCGGCTTGACATAACATGAGATTTGGTGATCCCTAATAAACGATCTAGGATAAACTCTGATACCATATTTGAATTAAACTCTGATACCATATTTGAATTTGGGAGGCTAACTCTACCCCAAACCCCAAAAGTTAGCTTAGAGGTGAGAATTGTTCTACCACTTATAAGGACTATCATCTAAGTCAATGTGAGACAAAACAGCCAAACTTATCTAACAATATACGAAAAATTAAAAATTAACTTTGCCATGAATATAGAATATAGATTATGGACTCTCAATTAATTTAGATGAATAAACTTGATATGCTCGTAGAAGCATGAGAAAGCATGTACCTGGTGAAATCCTCCTCTTCTGGTCACCTCCAAGTAAAACAGGTACAAGTCCAGCAATGTTTCTCGGACATTGAAACTGCAAAGTACAATTGGCTCATAAATAATTGAAAATACTTCATTTTCATGTTTCACATCACCTTTCCCTGCAGCTATGTATTATATAACAATAACAATAACAATTTTTCTGATTTAGTGTTCAATTCAAGGATAAAAAGAAAACAATAGACATGGAAAACAGAATATATTTAATTGAAATTAAAGAGAAGTGATTGTTTTTTCATGATGTTCTGTTTGAACTTTAACTTACTCCATCAAGAGAATGAGGAATGCTAGCAACACATGGCAATGCAATGCAACTCACTCTGAGTGAAGAGAAATGTGATACTTAGCTAAACCGGAAGCACCAGCACAAAAAGAAGAAAACTTTGTTTTGCATGCAAATTATGAGGAACCAAACAGAGCAGTAAAAAGAAAATGTCAATAAAGTCCCTCCCAGTATGTAGTTTGTTTCAGCTGAAAAAACTAAGGCCAAGACAGAGAAATGGGAAGCACGTTGAAGATAAAAAGAAGAGCTTTTGTGTAATGGAAACTCACATTAGACTGAGTCCAGAGGAGGAGTCCAACAAGTCAGTGAGTTTGGTGTAGAAGCTCTCCGAGTCATGGGTACTCTCTGATGGAACCATGATCCTTTTCTTCTTATTCTCCTTGTCTTGCATGTTTGAGAAGCTAAACCAAACTAAACTAGCCTTCTTCAACCTCAAACATGATGATACAGAGCTATTTGGTTTTTCTTGCTTGAAAATGTGTGTTGACTTGAGTGCAAAAATGAATCGATTGTGTGTTTTAATGGAAGGAATGGGACATGGACACACCGTGCGGCCATGCCTCTGCGACAGCTACACACTTCTCACGAGTACGTGGCAGAGTTACCTTTTTACTTTGGGTTAACTATGTTTTTGGTCCCTAATTTCTTCAACCGAGGGACTCCACACTTTCAAGAAATTAGGGACCAAATCCAAACCATGTCTATAACTTAGGGACTAAAAACATATTTAAACCTTTTACATTTTTCTCATTCATGTGAAAAAAATTACAGTAATAGAAATAGAGTCAGAATTTATTTTATATATTGAATTGGAATATATTTCTCAAAAATAAGATTCACTACTACAGAATTGTCATATTATCACGGTTCCGAGCAGCATATTATCACGGTTTAACCGTGGTATTGTGGGATGAAGTAATAGATCAATTACCACGTTTGTAGGCGGAACCGTGGTAATATCATGTCTCTGCTACCACGGTTCCCGCACCTGAACCGCGGTAATATATTTGATTGTGTTTTCGACTTTTTTGTTTTCAAAATTGTTTTTAAAATAGTTTTTAAGAACTATTTTTTAGAACAATAAAAGAAAAAAACTTGTTTGGTAATATGATTTTAAAAACATTTTTGAAAATAAAAAAATAAAAAACCCTTACTTTCTAATTCCTTTTAATCTTAGTTGTTTCTGAAACAAAAGATGAAAATAAAAAAACAAAAACAACTTTTTTCTGTTTTGGTTTTTCTGTTTTAAAAACAAAAAAATAGGAAACTGTTTTAAAATTAATTTTAAGAAAACATCTCAACCAAACAAGTTTTTTTGTTTTTTAATTTTATAAAACAGAAAACTGTTTTTAAAAACAGAATTCAAACAGACCTATATTTGTTTGTTTTTTACCTCTGTTACCATAGTTCCTGTCTGAACCGCGGTAATATATTTGGTTTTTTTTACCTCTATTACCACGGTTCCTGTATTAACCGTGGTAATATGTTTGGATTTTTTTTACCTCCAGAAAGACATTTCTTCATTGTGCATGGGCGTTGTGCGACCTTATTAGGTCGTTGTGCGACTATCAGACAAATTAGAGAATAATCAAATCATTGCCATCATGCAATCATAATATTATAAACATCACGAAAACAAACAACTTGAGCAGTAGAACATTGATGTACAACATTAATATCCCGTTACTTCTGTGCAAAAAACAACTAGAACTATTGATACTGATCCTAATATCTGATTTCTTGAATTCCGGCATGATTTTTGTGATAAAAATTGAACTCCGTTGGATGGCAAATGGTGGTGTCAACAACAGTTCTTAACATTATATTTCTAAAAATTAGTACATGTGCCAGAAATCAGGGAAAATGGGAGGAGCATATTGAAAAAAAAAAAATTCCTAATTAAACAACTCATAAATTTAACTTGGTTCGACACTCTTTGTCTGAATTCACAATCTCAACAAAATATTTTATTACTCAATTTACAATTTTTACAATGATAAAATTGTAAACCCTCTCAAAGCACTGTTTACAAAAACAAATTGCAATCTCTCTCAATGACACACAACTACCCAAACCCGCAATACACTTCAAGAACTAGAGGTCTTGTCATTAAGAAAACAAAATCTACCTCTTCATATTTATAATAACTTTTTGCTTTTTTCTTCGCACTATTCAATTTAGGACTTCAATGAGCATCCACTTCGGTACAATATATCCTCATGTCAACTAAAGCTGCACATTTTTTCACTTTGTCAACAACTTCACTCTCATAAAGTAAAATATAATTTTCATGACAAAATCGCATTTGCGAAAATAATACCCTTAAAAGTTTCTTGTCTTTTCCTGTAGGCTTCACAAATCCTCAACGAATTGATCCCATTCAAATGATACAAGTGTATTGCTTTAAACTTTACAAATCCTACAGCACCATCCACCCCTGTTGGCGCCATCGCTACCACTACTAGCCACCGCTACCCTCCACCACACAACACCTTCCACCGTTGCCACCACCACCCTCCTCCACCGTTGTTGCCACCGGGTAACATCCATCTCCTCCTCCACCGCCACCATCGTCATAGCCATCGAGTGACATCCAACACCGATCACAAAAGTAATGTTGATAAAAGATGTCTTAAAACGATGATTATTATAGTGAATTTATAAAGATGACACTGTCGCCGTCACCGGTAACATCTATCTCCTCCTCCACCGCCACCACTGTCGTAGCCATCAGGTAACATCCAATGCCGGCACAAGGTAATGTTGATAAAAGATGTCTTACAAAGATGATGATTATATTGAATTTATAAAGATGATAACAAGTTTTTAAACTAAAAACTACAAAAAAACTAACACTAGACTTTTAAAACTGAAAACTAGTTTTAGTTTTTATAAAATTTGGAACATAAAACAAAAAACCGCTCCATATGTTTTAGGTAAAAGTATCATTAAAAAATAAAGCATTTCACTCTTTCCACTTTCTATTCAACCAAATGAGATGGGAGACTATCTAACTTATTATTTTTATTCTCTTTCTATCATACAAAACAACGTGAAAATCTTACTGTTTTTCTTTCCAACTTCTCTCTTCTCATTCTCTTCAATAGTTACCTTCTCCAACCAAACAAAGCATTAGTAACAACAAAGTCTCACGATTTAATTTCTCCTAATAGTACTAACTATTGGACAGAATAGCCACAGTTTATCTTTTTTTATAAGGAAATAGCCACACTTTGATAGAAAGTTAACTTCAATTCAATATATCATCCATGGTCCAAGATAAATATCAAGCCGTCGTCAATCAAATGACGGTCCAGATCACTTGACTTGGCCCAAATGATCTCCAATAACACATTCTCAGCCTGTGACGCAATTTCTTCATCCTAGTGATGCGGGCTTATTGCAAAAATTAGAAAGCAACTGGGCCTATTCCCCTCACCATTGTTCCTTGCTACTCATCTACAACTCAACTTTTTTCGACAAATAAAAATTTAGGTGGGTTCGGCTCAAGTCACCACCACTGGTTAAATATGTCTTCGAGACCCTAAGTCGCTTATTGCGCATCTGTCATCAATATAGCTCTCACATAAAATCAAATACACAATTTTATAATTTTATAAAGGGGAGTGATCCAGGTAGAAAAGTAGGCAAAGTAAAACGATAGAGCAACACTGCCACGTGGCTGAAAAAAAGCCCAGAACAACATTTTAGTTTCACCAAAACAAGGATAGAAAAAATGGCCACACAAACAACACCAGTTGCACTCTCCGCCCTGCGCCCACAGGCACAAGACGAAAATCTAGCCTCACCCACATTCCGGAACCGCTCTGTATCGCTAAAAGATAAGATTTTTACACATACCCAGAAATTCATTTTCCTTCAAACCTCTTCTCAATACAAGAGAAGTTACCAAAAGGGATTTTTTTGCTTCTGGGGCACATAGTGCCCAGTTGAAAGAGTGTTCCTTTTTGTTATTGGGATGAACGTTGAGGCAGAAGGAAGGGTCTTTTTCTGCTTAGTGTTGTTTGTGACTGCATGAGTTGGGCAAAAACCATCTGGTTCTTCTACAAGTTTGGGAGATTGAAGCTTTGCAAGCAGCAGCAGCAACTATGGCTATTGCTTCGGCCACCCTCTCTCTCCATTTTGGTAAATTCTCCATTCATCAAACTCATTCGTCGTCGCTGCGGCGTTCCTATGGAATACGCCATCGCTTCCCTTCTGGTCGAAGGTTGAACCTCAAGTACCCTTGTGCTTCTCACAGGTCAAGTTTTAATCTTTCTGATTATATGAGTTGAAATTGAAATACAAGGTCAGGTTTTGTGTATTAGCCCCTGCAATTTCAAATGTGAACATTGACATAATGCTTTCTATTTTTGGGTTATCTCTCTTTTCTGTTATTGGTTGCAGATTTGCATGTTTTAGTTCCAAATGTTCTATAACCAATACTGATGTACAATTGGACCATGTCACTACCAATGAGGATCAGTGTGAGGCAGTGTCTTCTATGGTTGAACCTGAATGTGCGGTGGTGCCAATTAAACTCAATTCTGATATTCTGGATACTGAGTCTTTGGACATACTCTCTGAAGCCACATTTGTAGATACTCTTTTGACAGCATTACCTGTAGGTTTTTTCCCATGGTTTTGGGTGTTGTTAAGCATTGCCTCACTGTTTCTCATCTTTGAATGGTTTGTTTCCCAGGTTTTGTCCGAAGAGGAGCAACATGTCCTTGCAGCTACTCCGGCCCACCCAGCTGGGTTATATGGTAGGATGCTTTTTCAACCTTAACAGATTTCTCCATAGCTTAGTCGTTTTTGACAATGTTGTCTTAGTTCTATTGCTGAGTCTTGTGTGTCAATCAAATGGAGTTTTCTTTTGGAATAGTATGAACGTCTAATAAACTCGCTACTATACTTGTATTTCAGCAAATGTGATGCTCTTTATACAATTTAAAACTAATTCCTTCTTTCTTTTTCGCCATAGTGTCTCTTTGCCCTGCCCTCTAGAATAAGCACTCGCCTCAACCAAAATCCCCTAATTTACTCTTGGAAATGTAAAGCATTAAAAATCCTGTCCATTGCACTGTGTGGAATCAATTTATATTGGCTTGGTTTGGATTTTACCTAATTTTTTATGCTAATATTACAATCTTGTCTTAGGGTGGCTTTCTGCATCACTTTTTTTAAACTCAGAAGAACTCTCATTTTCCTGATGTCACAATCCTGTAAATACAATTTGTAGATGTTTTATTCTTTAATTTGAGCTGAATTCAGCTTGACAATCTTGTTGTGCATCATTTGTCCCAAAAATTGTTTGATCGCAGTTATCTTGTCCACGATCTTATTCTGTGTCTTTTGCCATCTACATCAATTAATGGCACTGTAATTGAATCATCTAAGCTGCTCTTAACTTGAAGATTGGATATTTTCAGCTTTCTATACTAGTTGTGTTGCTGCAAATTTTGTGGAGCAGCTTTGGAATTTTGCTTGGCCTTCTGCGATTGCCTTGATTCATCCAAGCCTTCTGCCTGTTGCTGTGGTGGGTTTCTTCACCAAAGTGGCTATAATTGTTGGTGGTCCTTTGGTTGGCAAAGTTATGGACCATTTGCCCAGAGTGTCTGCATATAATTTCTTAACTATCATTCAGGTAAGTTGTTTGATAAGCTATATAAAGTCAAACAGGATATATTCCTTTTCCCTAAAACAATCGTTCTTTCAATTTTCAGGCAGCTGCTCAGTTGCTATCTGCAACAATGATCATTCATGCCCATTCTGTGCCTCCTACTTCAGTGTCTACTCTTCTTCTGCGTCCATGGTTTGTCACATTGGTTTCAGCTGGGGCTATTGACAGGCTATGTGGTATAGCTTTAGGGGTTGCAAACGAGCGTGACTGGGTTGTGTTGGTATCGTCATTCAAACCATTCCTGTTCCCTTGACATGTAATTTGTTAAAATAAATCCTGTTCTGATCCTCAGTGGTTTATTTCCACAGCTGGCTGGAGTGAATAGACCGATTGCACTTGCACAGGCAAATGCTGTTCTAAATCGAATTGACCTCCTATGTGAGGTATTTACTTTTTTCTTTATCTTTGCACCGAGTTAATTAGTTTGCTTATATATTTCCCTGTAAAACAGAGAATACTTTCATTTTCCAGTTGAATGAACTATTCATAAACCATCATATTAAGTACCAATTGCAGTAGCTTTGTCTTGGAAACTAAAAAAATTCGTTTACAGATAGCTGGGGCATTGCTGTTTGGAGTCCTCCTTTCAAAATTTCATCCTGTTACCTGCTTGAAATTTGCTTCTGGCTTAATGATGGGGTTACTGCCTGTTTCTGTAATTTCTCTGCCCTTTTGCTTGTTCTATTACTGCCATTAGTTTGAAGATGAATTTATTTTCTCTCTCTATTCTCCAATTGCAGATTGTTTTAACATGTTTAGCCAACAAGCTTTCTACTGGTGTTCTTGACCGGCCTAAACCATCACAAACTTGTTGCAGAACATTCAGCGAAGATTCTGCACCAGATGCTAGCAGTATAGGTACTATTTAAACGATCTTCCATTATGGAATTATCCCGTTGTTTGGGTGTGGATATTTTAAAATGCTTAGTTGATTACATCTATTTGCTGGCAAACCAGTGGTTAAAGGTCTGGAGGCCATCAAGCTCGGCTGGAAGGAGTATCTGGGTCAGCCAGTTCTTCCGGCTAGTATTGCGTGGGTGCTTCTCTTCTTCAATATTGTTCTTACACCAGGCAGTCTGATGACAGCATATTTAACACAGCGTGGTATGTGAAATCTTCCTGAATATTTCCGTTTTTATTTTTGGGAAACTTTCATTTCTAGCTGATCATTTATTACATAAAGAAAATAGTGACGCATCTGATTTAAATTTTTTAGAAAAACTGCTGTCTGTCATAGTTGACATAGTTTTATATATATGTATATATATATATTTTGAATTTATTTTAATTGTAAAACATTTCATACTCAATTAGCTCTCACTAACAGTTTATGATTCATTTTTTGTTTAGTTACTCTTTTAAATGATAACTTCCATATTCTAGCATAAATGGTGTTTTTCCATAAAAGAATTTAATTGAAGTCTTCTTAATTGTGAAATTCTGATAGACAGAAAGGAAATGTGAGTAGGTTTTGATGCAAGGTTTATTGTTGCAGGCTTCGACTCTGTTTGCCCCTCATTTTATTCCAATATAAACAAATAATGAATGTCATTCTGTAATTTTTTTTAATCTTTCCTTACCTTGTTTTATTGGGTGTAGAGGATTAATTTTTTGGGGTTCTTATACTAGGTCCATTTTATTTTCTCTTACCAATTGTTCTACAGGTTTACATCCATCTATTATTGGCGGATTCAGTGGAATGTGTGCTTTTATGGGTGTTGCAGCAACATTTGTGTCCTCAACTCTGGTTGAGCATTTTGGCATTTTGAAGGTTTCTTCTTAGCTATTTTTATTTTATAGTTTTTAAATTTTGCGCACAGGTAAGTATTAGAACTTTCTATGAGATTATTAAAAATATCTCTCTTTACCAGGCTGGGGCAGTTGGGCTGGTGTTTCAAGCTTTGCTTCTCAGCTTGGCTGTTGCTGTATATTGCAGTGGATCGATATCTCATCAGAGCCCTCTTCTTATTTTCTTGTTTCTGATTGTAAGTCACTACATTTTGTCATTGATCATTGCTTTCAAAGTTTATAAATTAGAATGGCAAGTGGTGTAGATCTAATAGGGATTCAAGTTCAGCTTATACTGATTCAATGACCTAAATTGTAATACTGAATGTTCAAGGTACTCAATTGTAAGGAGGCTTTTGGAATACTGATTTCATCCTTTAAATTCATATTTTCAAATATAACATGCATTAGTTAGCTTGGGTGGAAATTTTGTGGACCTTCGTTGTCTTACTAAGGCAGTATATATGTGTGCTGAAAAAAGTTGCAAAAGGTTATTATTAAATTGAATATTTGTTATACAAGCAAAAGCTTTTTATCCGAGAAGAATAGAAGATAGATTCTAGGATGTCCCAAATTGCATTGTGTATTCATTATTTGGAAATTTTCAAAGTTGGAGTTTTGAATTGAAATTAGCTGGTGTCAAATTTGTTCGCACTGAATTTTTGTGCCTAAACCACTGTGTTTGGGTGAGCAGATTATGTCGCGGTTGGGACACATGTCATATGATGTTGTAGTGGCGCAGATTCTCCAAACAGGGATCCCATCATCCAAAGCAAATCTCATTGGGACGACAGAGGTTGCTGTCGCAAGTTTAGCAGAGTCTATAATGCTTGGTGTTGTCATAGTTGCAAATGATCCTTCTCATTTTGGATGTTTGGCAATGTTGTCTCTTCTATCAGTGGTTGGCGCAGCATTGATGTTCTGTAGATGGTTGATGAATCCAACAGATGAACAAAGAAGACTTTTTTCTTATGATCCTCAGTTTTGATCTTGGTGTAAGTATCCCTTGTATTTTATTGTTTTGTTTACTTGCGTTGCGTGTCTTTTTTCTTATGATTCTCAACTTTGATGTTCATGTATGTATCCGTTGTATTATAAGTTCATTGTTTGCTAGCATGTTTTCCTTCTTATTATAAAAAAATGGTAATGAACTGAGTAAAAAAATGGGTACAACAGGGGTTACATCATCTTACATTCTTACTTTCTAAGTGTGACATTTACTCATGTAAATTGAGATTAACTTGTTTGGTCTGTTGTTTAGCATCTGCCTGAGTATGAGCATTTTTGTTAGTGTACTGCTGGCAGATAAAGGTCTTATATATAGCATGTTGGGATCTAACTTTTCTTTCTTACCCAAAAGCTACTATCAGAAGTTTTTCCGCTGACTTGAGTGTGTGTTTGGTTCCACATTTAGGAGCCTTAGAATGAATTCTCATTGACCAAAATCACCTTTAAGTAGTGAAGTCGAAAACCACGGTGAATCCAAATTCCAAAATCATGGTTGACAGTTATAAAAGCTACGGATGTTGCTTTGTCCACCGTGTTTTTGGCTCACTGTGGGTTTTCCACGTGTATCCAAACATGCACTTAGAGAATTTGATTTTAGTCCCAAAATCATTTCTACGTAGAAGATAGAGAGAGTAGCTTCTATAGTTGACATAATCAATTGTGAGATCTCGTAACTTGATTTCACAAGATTCCCAAGATTTCCCTATTGAAATCACTTTTCCGATAAAATTTTCAAAACATAAATGAATTCATTTTAACTCACTTTTACCCTAATCAATTTTACCAAAATGAGTTCATGTAACCCTGATCCAACATGCACATATTCAGACTTTAGGATCTATTGTAAAAAGTTTCTTAGTTCATGCTTGGAAATTTGTTTACGACTGATTTTAAAGTCAAAATTGATTATGGGGAGAAACTTTTGTGATTTGGTTGCATTTAGAAAGGTAGAAAGAATCAATTCTTCAAAACTACAACAAAATTGGTGAATAATGTGAATCGCAATGAATCCAATCTGTGGATTATAATGATGCTTTATTCTCTTAGCAACAATATTTCATCTAACCAATAATAACTTGTGTTTGTGCAGTTGTTCCATCAGCTGCCTTATTACAAAAACAGTTGGATTTGGACAAGAACCAAAACATATTGGAAATTGTGGGAGATTATTGGCCACCAGTTGTTACATACAGGAGCCTGTGACTGTTTTCTTCTCACATGGTCAAAGACATTCATTGTATAGTCAAAGAGATGGCTTTGCCTGTAACTATGTAAATGCTTATCAAATTGAATTTAGCTAGGTGTTTAGGTCCACCACGTACAAACGTTTTTGTATAGCATTTATTGATTTTTAAAATTCTTTTCCGGGGTTAGAAATTTGAACAGACTTGTTGCAGTGATTGTGATAGGTTTGATAATTCCTAGGGAAATCTCACGGTGAACACTGTGCACTTTTATTTGGATTTGACTTATAGGGATTCATTTTATAACAAAAACTGAAAAGGTGAATTATACTGGACTTATTTACATTATTTTTTCGAAGGAAATCTCACAGCTCATATAGCCATGAGATTCATCTCTTTGAGATTAATCCTTTATTTCACCATTAGTGTTTTAACCGGTGAGAGGCTGCCTCCATTTACAAGAGTTGAGACTTAAACCATACTTAGGTCTTGTTCAGGGTGATTGTTAGTTTTTTATTTTTAAATGGTAATTTTGAAAATTAACGTGTTCGATAAAAATGGTGTGGAACCTATTTTTTTACTAAATTTTAAAATGGTTTTAGCTTTATTTGTAAAACCACAATCTGATTTTGGATTTTAATTTCAATAATATATATCATGACCACTGCCACCATTGTCGCCACCACCACCCTCCGCCCTCGTTACCACAACCCTCCGCCAAGGCCACCACCACCCTCCGCCATCTCTGTCACTGCCATCGCCGCCACCACAACCCTCTGCCATCTCTATCGCCGCCACCACCACCACCACCACTCATTGTCGTGAATTTCCAAAGTTGATAATTGTGATAACTATTGTGGATTTATAAATTTGACAATAGCTTTTGTAAAACTGAAAACCACAAAAAAACTAAAACTGGATTTATAAATTTTAAAATATAAAACCAAAAACCACTCAGAGTAAATTATTCATATTATTTACCGCATTATAAATAAGTTAAAACAAAAATACTAGAAAAAGTATGACAATATATGATTTTTGAAGATTATTTAAAATGCTTGTACATATAAATTAATTAAATTTTTCTTTTACAAATTGTTAAAACGATTTTTTTATCCATGAAAAACTAAAACAAGAAACCAAAAACTTAGGAACAAACAAATAATCTATTTAGATAAAAGTCTCTAGCTCGGGATGAGTAATATCAACATAGGATCGAAATAATTGGTGAGATGAGAAAACACACAATTTTTGACTATGTTACATACACAACCAAACAAGTCAAGTGTGGTGAAGCTTGCTTAATTTCTAACACTTACCTATATGGCACACCATGCTCCTTATTATCTCAGCTCTCTTAGCTAGGCACGATGGAGAGCTTTCCCATTTGAGCTTGATTTACACTTGTAACAATTTAATTATAATGCACATTCCTATTCCTACACTTGAGGTTGAGGACGGTGAATGTCCAGCATAACATAGTTGATCCCCTTTTCCCATCACCTACAGTGTCAGTGTGTCTTATTATTTCACACTTGTAAGCAAACGCACTACAGTGTCTTCCTAATGGCCTAGATTCTCTAGGAAGAAATTAGTTATATTTTCACTTTGACATTAGTTGTCTCTACTATAACTATAACTATAATTTCTTTTGCTTTTCTGGGAAAGTTGACAATTATTGAGAATAGAAAAGGACTATTCACTTTTCTTCTCTAAAATGGGCTTTGTAGTTAATTGCCACAAGGCCCAAACACTTTGTGCCGTGTTGACGCCGTTACATATTACCTGGCGAGTTGAGCTGCCGTCAAAAACTGCATGAGGGAACGGCACGTATCCGTCACGCTGATAGATTTCTTCCGAGTACGGAATCATCATCATGTTCTCTGGTCAACTTGATGGCATGTTTGAATTCTAGTTTTCATGCTCCAAAGCGTGCGCTATATTAACCTCTCTATTTAGATTTCTGTTGAACTCATCATTAACTCATACTAGAGTTAATATATTAATATTTTAATATGTGAAATCATGTTTATACTAACTCTATGAATCTCAAATAAGCTGTCAATAACTCTATGTTAAATCTAATATTTGAGTAGTATAGAAATCAGTGCTAATTCACAAATATATTTTTAAAAGACATTTATTTTGTGGCGGTTTTCACTACTATAAAGTGATAAATTTAAAAAAAATATCTTTTTACGTCAGTCTAAAATTATCACAAACGTGCCGTGTTTTTATGTCATAGTATTATACTGGCTTCATGAAACATTAATCGGTGGAAAATTGTTATTGTGCCTCGTGTTATTGATGATCATTGAGACTAATGGAGATACTAGTTGGTTGATATGATGAGGTAGGAATGTGAAAAAGAAAATTGTGACATTGTGCTCTCAGCTGAGCAGATGGTTTACTAATATTCTAGATATTGAAACTTTTAGTATACATTTTAATGTTATATTAATTAGTTGATAACTTTTAAGTTTTTTTAAAGGAAATACATTCATTAAAAGGAAAAAATAGGCATTGAAGATAATACATCAAAATCAAATTAAAGGGAGGATCTATGGATATCCTCCATCCAAACCGTAGTACCCAAAAAAAAAAGGTTTAATCAAACTAAAATATTTGAATAATGGAGGCCATATAATAAGTGCCCTTAGAGGAACTGAGTAGTTTAGCGATAAAAAGTATTTGAAATAAAATATTGAGGCTCCAATAGTTTTTATAAAATTTAAATTTACTTCTTCTATTAATATAAGATTTATGATAGTGTATTTAGTTGAGTATATATAAACTCTTTCTAAAAGTTATTGATCTTATACTAAGCTTCTTTTTAATTTCATAACGTATAAAGAGCATTCACAATTATAAATGTTTATTTAGATTGCTTAGCAATATTTTTATGGACCTAAAACTGTTACATAAGATTTAAGCTACTTATAAACAACTCTTCGAGTTTTTACTTCATTGGTATTTTTTTTATACCACAATGGACCACAAATATTTATGTTTTTTTATTTATAATTAATTTGATTTAAATTTGAATTCTAATTCAATTATTTAATAATATTAATTTTAAAAATGAGTTTTCCTAAATTAAAATGTAACATTTTTTAAGGAAATTAGACTTTAATACACTAAGTTGAAAACAATATTAAGATGCTCAACTCTTCTATAATAATAGTATGCGTTATTTTTTTAGAGTGCTTGATAGTCTATATCATGGGTTAAGAGAGGGAAAGAAATTATTTTAATCATAAGGTTTGGTTGCTTGTAAAAGCACCAAACCTTATTTTTAAACTATTTGGAGTGCTGCCTATCTCGAATGATAAAAAAAAAAAAGATTTAATTGCTTAATGATAAGAAACTCCTAAGTTACTAGCATTAAAGATGTTCTAAGGATATTCTTAAAAAAAAAAAGATGTTCTAAGGATCTCCAAGGATCATGTAGGACTACTAAATTGATTTCAATATGTAAGGATGTGAGTGGTTCCAATAGGGTCTGGTCTTGCCCTAATTTGTATTGCCACAGTGAGGGCGCGTTGATAATAATGAAACCCTAGAGGCTAGGGAAAAGGCTCATAAGGAAGTACGACTTTATGGTACTATTAAGGTGCAAAGTAGATGAGGGAAATGCATGCCATTTGTAGATTTATGTTCCATGCATCATGTGCATTGAGGATATAAGGAGTAAGGAATACAACTCCTCAAATTTGGACAACTATGCACAATTTGTCTCACTGAACATAGTTGAAAAATCTAAGGGTTTAGCTTGCAGGTGTGTGAGCCTTAGGGGCATGTGTCTAAGTTTTAGAATTTCACCGTGTGTCGGGGATGTCTCTGGTCAGACTTACGACATACTCGATGAAACCATGAGGGTTATTGATTAATAGATAATTGTTTACAAAGTGGAAACCCGAAACCGATACACAATTCTTAAAAGGATACTATAGACTCACATGCATGCATATATCATATTGAGAATTGTGATGAGGAGAAGGGGAACTAAGATTTCAACATGAGTGATATGCGGTATGGTATGGGACATATCAGGTACAACAATAGTTGTTTATCGGCTTTAAGGATGGCCTAGAGTACATTGTGTATAGCATAAAATTTGACTTTATGTGTATGGCTGTCATGTTTATTACCTATATGTGGATTATTACATTGATACTTGTATTCTTGTTCTATTATATTTCATGTTATGATTGAGTGATATTTCACTCGTTTTCTGTGATATCTTTTAGTTAAAGACAAGTGTATTGATGGATCCAATAAGTACCATCCATGTTGATTTTGCGTTTCCTGGTTCATGGGAGATACGCCCTGAGAGGGCAATGTACATACACCGACAAAATTTTGGTCTGGTTTAGGCTTCCCATGAAGGATGTTTCAAGAGTTGTTATCCCTTGATCCCTACGTTTTTCATTTTATGTCCCTCTGCATGCCCCAACCCGCTGCTCCTTATACCCCTCCTTCCTTTCAGGGGTCCATCCATGTTGGTGCCAAAACCTAGACTACTTGGGAGGTCTCTCACTCGATTGAAACAAGCCACGCATTAGGGCCATCCTTAGAAAAAGTTGAAGCCCAAAGCCCCTATGGTAGCCTGAGTTCCATCCCCATGAGATGAATCTGACCTAGATGAAGGATTGGAGGAGGGGGCAGGTGAGAGGTCAGCGTATGATGTCTCAGTTCTTTTTGAATTAGGTTCAATATCAATATAGAATCGAATATGCGTTTTTTAAAAGGACAAATTGCAATGACTTTCCCTTGTGTTTATTATTATTGCACGCGTCTCCTCTCTATTCCTCCATTCGTCTCTAATTATAAGATACTAAAAAAAACTTTGCGTCCCTTAATATAAGACACCTTTTAAATTTTAGAAAAAAGTTATAATTCTTTTCTATATTTACCCCTTTCATTTATTAAAAAGATTGTAAGACATAATTAATGCAATGATGAAATAGTTTTATTTTAAATATGGGTACATATAGAGAATATAGAGAGTAGTATAACTTTTTTTAAAACTAATGATTAATTAAACTTTTCTTAAAAAACGTAATTGTTTAGTTAGTGTCTTATAATCAAGAACTGAGGTGGTAGTATTTAGCAAGACACTAACCATTTTTATCTTATTGGTAATATCTAACTAGCTTACTCTTAGATTTGTCATTACGGCACTAACTTTCCATAAGATTTATCATTATAACAATTTTTATCTCTTTGTTATTCTAAACGATATAGAAAAAAGAGGGAGTTAAGGCATTTTGCAAATGAAAGATCATTGCATTAATGACAAATCTCAAGAGAGTGTTATTTCCCATTTTATAAAATTCAAAAGATGTAGCTTCTTAAATTAAGCGATTTTAAGATAAAAAAGCTCATTCAAATACTAGCATTGATCTAAACTGGTCATTAAAGTAGTACTATTACTATATCCCATGATTAAGACTATTAGCTCACCGGTAATCCACCCTAACCCTCATCCTGCATTTTGGTCCTTTTTAAGGTAAACAAACACCATACCATTTCCCAAAACTAAAAAGAATTTCCATAAAACAAAGCACCACATTTCCCCAAGAAACCTTGGAAAGATACATTTCTAGATCCACATCCCACTCGAGACTTGGGTGAACACGAAACAGGAAAAAACTTTGAAGCCTTAACCTTCCATCAATCCCCATATCTTATCCCATTAATTAAATGCAAGAAAGAAAACACCCCATGTTTGTTTTGGGAACAGAATGAAGAGCGCTTTCCTGTCTAACCTAGCTGCACTATCATGTGTCAAACGACCTCAAACCCAAAACAGCTTCCTCATCATTTCCAACGACCCAAGTGCCCCCACCATTTTCATTTCCATAAAGTATTAAAACCAAGAAACCTACATAACATTAAATAACATTTAACTTACTCAAAAATATATCCGTAATGATAGTTAGACATACAAATAGTATAAACACTTACACGTATCTTATTTTTTACCTTATCATTTATCATCACATATTGAAATTCACTGCTTCTTTCTTTTCTATTACTTTCTGACTCTAAATATCTGTTGGAAATATGTAGTATATGGATTACTAGAAATCATTTTCCTTCAAAAATAGTCTCTCTCTTTCCCTTCAATAGTCACGTTCCATGATTTTACATCACTACTTAATGTTCTTGAAGCTTATCCAACCAAGCAGCGCATGAATGTTTCTACTTTTTACTATAACATAGTAACATGATAACACTAGTGTCTGATTATGTTTATATTAAGAATATGCTGGTTCTATTATGTCAATATTTAGAATATACACTGCATTTATTCACCATATTATTTTGTACCATAGGTGTAACTAACTAATGAACAAGGAATTTAAAATGTTTAACTAATATGGAGGTAGTAGAGAGAAAAAAAATAATGTTGTTTTCACAACAACCATCTGTTGCTGTTGGTTGCCAGTGATTTGGACTTGAAAGCGCCCATCTTTTCATGTCTATTGATTTTGATAGTTGATACATCACTTGGCTTGTTGATGTCCTCTTTTGACTCTCTCTTCCTTTCTTTCTCTACTACTTCTACTACTCCTTCTCTACCCTCTTGTTTATTCATCATCGTTGTCAAGCACTGTATTCAAGTATTAAACACATACTCAGAGAGAGGAAGAGGAAGAAAGAGAGAGAGAGAGAGAAAACACACATAGATATAGATAGAGTAACACAAACACAAATGGGGTCTTTGGTTGGTGAAACAGAGAAGAAGAAAGCAATGTGGTTGTATCCAAAGGTTTTGGGTTATAATCCTTCTGAAAGATGGGGGCACTCTGCTTGCTTCTCTGGGGGGCTTATGTATGTCTTTGGGGTATGAATGAAATCCTTCTTATTCATTCAAAAACATTAAAAAGATCATTTTTTTAACAAGTTCTTGTTACTGGGTTGTCCTTATAAAATGGTGTTCTTCTTTGGAGCTTGTTCAAGGATTGTCCTTATTAATGGTGCCTGAACTTCTCATAAGTTTTACTTTTTTGGAGTTCTGGTCTGGGTTCCTGACTTCATGACAGAATTTTCATTCCTGTGATGTGCTCAATTATTTCATAAGCTCTTAGCTTCTCTTTGTACTTCTTTTTCTCAGCTTCACTTGCTTTCTGCTATCTTTGGTTAATGACCAAACTACTTTCTTCTCTGAATTTTAGTTTTTTCCTAATTTCTCTCAGCACACATATTTCTTGAAGACAATTAACTGATTCATTTTTCTTTCTCTAAATAGTGGGACAATACGTGATTCGTTTATGATCATTTTTTCTGCTTTCTTAATATAGCAATACTCACATTTTGGTTCTTCTTCTCTGTTTCTCAATTCTTAAAACATGAACTCAAAATAAACAGTGCTTTAAATATCTTTGTAATCTGAGAACCTCTACCTTAGTTATTACTTAATTAGCTGTCTCTTCACTCTCTTATATTTTGATGAAAAGTTTAATTATTGCAAAAACTCTCATATTTCCTTGTTAAGCAAATATTTTTTTTGAAACTTTGTTAAGCAAAATTAACATTAAAGAAAATAACTTAATTACTTCTGTTCAAAGAAATTATTATGTAACAAGATTATGGTTGTAGTTGTTGAATAGCTGTAAATAAAGGCATGAACACATTCTCATTTTCTTTTACCATGTTTGGATCGGTTTCTTTTTCCTCAAAATCAATTATTATTAAATCTAAAAGTTACTCTCGAGCTACTCTCAAAGCTTCTCCTGAATTGTTTTTCGGCTTTACAATGAATTCTTTCTTTTGTTTGATTTCTTACTATTCTTCAGATGTGAGCAAGGTTCCTCCTTTGATTTCATTGCCTTAAAGCTAATGAACATTATTAGGGTTTTTATATAGTTTTTTTTACAGTCTCAATCTTGTTTTTTCAAATAACAAAATGTTTTCTGTCTGTTCATTTCAGGGCTGTTGTGGGGGTCTGCATTTCAGTGATGTTCTGACTCTGGACCTTGAGAGAATGGAATGGAACAAGCTTACAACCACTGGTGAAAAGCCAGGACCAAGAGATAGCCACAGTGCTATTCTTGTGGGGGAAAAAATGATAGTTTTTGGTGGCACAAATGGGTTCAGGAAGGTGAATGACACTCACATACTAGATCTTGTAACCAAAGAGTGGATTCATCTTAAATGTGAAGGGACTCCACCTTCTCCAAGGGAGAGTCACAGTGCCACTCTTGTTGGTGATGAAAAACTAGTGATTTTTGGTGGAAGTGGAGAAGGTGAAGCAAACTATTTAAATGACTTGCATGTTCTGGACCTTGGAACCATGAGGTGGAGTTCTCCTGAGGTTAAAGGTGATTTGCCTGTACCTAGAGACAGTCACATTGCTCTTGCAATTGGTGACAAGCTTGTTGTGTATGGTGGAGACTCTGGTGACATGTACCATGGTGATGTTAGCATGCTTAATATGGAAACAATGACTTGGTCAAGGGTATGGTCTCCTTTTTTTGTAGTTTGTTCATGTAGAACTGAATGATTAAAGATCATGTTTTCAACTACATGGAAGTTTATTGTGTTTCCTTTTGCTTTTTTCATTTAATGACAGTTGAAAGTTCAAGGCTCTTCACCTGGAGTCAGGGCAGGTCATGCAGCAGTAAATATTGGAAACAAGGTGAGTTTTCTTAGTTTATATACAATAGCAGACTAACAAAGCAGGTAACAGATACTTTATGAATTGAAAATGTTACATCTTGTTTTTCATTACCTCAGCATTCAGCAGTGTTATTCATATATTCAGCAGTGTTGTTTGTCACAGTTGCGTTTGGATAAAATTGATTTTGGTAAAATTAATCATGGTAAAAGTGAGTTGAAGTGTGTTAAAAATGAAATGATTTATGTTGAGGTACGTATACACAAACAGTGATTTTTGTAGGGTATTATTGTGAATTCTAGCTATAGAATCTCACAAATGATTATATTCATTGTAGAAGTTACTCTTTCTGTGCAGAATTGATTATTTTGACTGAAATCCATTCTCTATTAGTCTATTATGACTTTCAAACATCTATATTGTTATACAAAAAAGCAATTTTACTCGATGAAAATTAATTGCGAGGCCCTGTACTAACAACCAAAGACACACTTAATACTATATGGGTTGGAGAGTGGAAGGTATAGGGATCAAATCCAGGGAAAGAAAATTTGGCCGATAAAAAAAAACTTAATACTATATGGTACTATTTTGAACTTAACAACTAAGTAGATGAACTCTTCATGATTTACAGGTCTGTATCATTGGAGGCGTTGGAGATAAACGTTATTGCAATGACATATGGATCTTTGATATCTTCACTTGTTCATGGACTAAACTTATTATACCTGGTCAACAACCTCAGGGGCGATTTTCTCATTCAGCTGTTGTTGCAGACATGGATATTGCCATATACGGCGGGTAGGCTCCCATGAAATAGGAAGAATTGAGACGGCATTTTGTAAATACAAAGTTATTTTGAATATATTCACTATTTTTTTTTCTGAACATTCTGATAAATTAATCCTATTTCGTCCTCTATTTTCTTCTGCATATAAGATTGTCATTCATTCTGATAGCTAGCCTTTGTCTTATAGCAGCTGTGGGGAAGATGAACGTCCTTTGAATGAATTATTAGTGTTACAGCTTGGAGCAGAGTTTCCGAATGGACGTTACAACATTTCCGGGTGTAAAGTGTTCGGAACTTATTGGAATCAAGAAAAGAGGACCATCCCAGGAGAAGCAGATATAAACTTGGTACATAAGTTCATGCAGCTAGCAATGTGGTTAATTGTTATAAGTACTTGTTCTTTAAAAAATAACTAAAAATGTGCTTTTGATCAGAAAATACCACGCTTGGGGAATAATATGGAAGTGTTTGGAAAATGGGGTTCTGAAGTTGCATCAGAAAAAGCACTACCTTATCACTTTAATTCAGGTGAGTTAGAGTTAAGAGTGTTTATGTTTACCATCAGAAAAAGAATTCTCAACTTGGTTGGTTGAAAATTGTAATTTTAATTATGCAGGAACTTATCAACAGAAAAGGAGGAGAATTGCTCCTGTGAAGGTGTGGGATGTTGAATCAGAACAAGAAGAACATTCTCTTTCACTGTCTCAGCATTCATCTCCA
Source organism: Acmispon strigosus (assembly GCA_030819835.1). NCBI lineage: Eukaryota > Viridiplantae > Streptophyta > Magnoliopsida > Fabales > Fabaceae > Acmispon > Acmispon strigosus. The sequence goes on along the minus strand of JAUAMA010000003.1, from coordinate 64,710,155 downwards.
TCTCAATCTGATCAAGAACAGACCCAAGCTCAAAAAGCCAATGCTTCCGCCATGGAGTCTCATCGGTTAAAACTGATCCACAAAATTCCAAGTAATTGGCAGCATGAGAGTGTCTCAAGTCATAAGAGAGTTTTGAAGAATTTCGCGCGAAGAAGTCCACAAGATCTTCATGTCCTCGAATATCAACCAAAACAAGAACACTACCTTCATGTTGATGGTGATACAAACCGAGGTCGTCACCTAGCTGTAGAGCACAGGCCAACGGGGCGAGGATTCACTCAACAATTGGTATTTGATTGCTTTCTCAAATCTCAAATTTCAGCTTTGCAAAATATCTCGTTCGAACCGTGTTTTTCTTATGAAAAAACAGTTTGAACCAGAAAACTGAGAAGTGAATCAAACAAGTCCTTATTCTTTCATGCTCTCTGGATTTTGAATCCTAGGTTGGTGCCGAAGTTCGAGGGAAAGTTGATGGAGCCTTTGATTCAGGTTTGCTGATGACAGCAACTGTGAATGGAAGAGTTTTCAGAGGAGTGTTGTTTGCACCAGCAGTAAGCTTCTGAACTTTGCTTCTATAAAATGTCACATTTTGATTGTTGTGGAAATTGGTAAAATGTGAAGTTAATTTCATTCATAACCGCTAAGCAGTATCTACCCGTTTGAATGCAAACCAAAGAACACTTATCGAAACTTATTCAGTATTTTTTCTAGTAGATAAGCTCCAATAAGCCGACATCCAAACATGTTCTATATATACAAGTGCGGTGCATGTTGATCACCAATAACAACTAACTTAGATTAGGAAGTTAGTAACTGATCCTCTAATCTCTAACTAGAATATGTACAACTAGCAATTGTTGTGCAAGTGTAGTAACAAATTTTTGTAACAAATTTATCAGGGATCAGGAGTGGGGTCCACCACCACCACCAGTGTTGAGCCAAATTGTTCTCTACCATGTTTATTTCCCTCCTCCACTCAACCATTGATGAACGCAAATCATGTGGATAATTTGAGGGGTTTGAGGCAACCTCTACTGGCTAGACCATCTCCTGTTATGAGAAGCTCTGCTCCACCTTTAGCTGATGAACGCAAAGTCAGGAGTGACCTTCAAGGGTTGGTTTTGACACTTGGAGGACCTGCAAGTGGGAACCATGTTTGACCATTAGGTGAATTGTTGAGGAGGCTAATAATAAGGTTTATGTAAATTTTGGAAATAAATCATGTGTACTACTTGAATGGTTATGCTTTTCTAGGATCCACCATAATATTTGGTTTTAACTCTTCAAGAATAAGAGTATCTTTGAGTAAACAGTTTAATTCATAAGTTAAACTTAATTGAAATAAGTTGAACATGAGTTTTAGGTAAGCATAAACTATTGTTCATAAGTTATGCAAGTGCTTGGAAGATCATATGAAAATAAGTTCAATACCGCTTATAGGTAGGACATGAATTATTTACCTATGTTCTTCCAAACACTTGCAGAAAGTGTTTATGTTATCAAATAAAATTCTTACAAACAAGGTACAAGTCACCGTGATTTCCTTTAAATAACTTTGTTAATTTTGACCCATCATCATTTCTTGCAATTTTCCTCTGTAACTTATGTAGCATTGCTGATATGGATAACATGTGACTATCAATAATTTGACTGGAAATCAGAATTTAGACAAACTGAGGGAGACTATATAGTAAGAACGATAATAATTCCTCCTTTGAATTTAGTTGAAAATAAAATATTGACATGACTTGGTGAGTTGGTTTTGTAATTATTGCCCATCGTTTTGTATAAACGATAAAATCAATCATACTTTGATGGAATTGATGCAAAGCATTGTTTGTGACTTTAAGCGTGTTACTTTATTTATTGGATTGAATGTGAATGGTTTTTTTTTTCCAATTCAACAACTTTGTTTAGCTGGAAAAATAGTCTCGTCTTGAAGAGCTAAATATATCACTTGAATGTATTTTCAACTAAAAACCAAACACACTTGAATTCATTATTTTAACCCATCTCCTCTTTCCCATCATAGATTTCACATCCTTGACCATCACTTCTTTCTGGGGTGGCAAAGTACGTCAATCATCCCCAACTCACGTTCAACCCGTCTTAAGTGGAGTGGGGCAGATTGACCAACCAACAAGTATGAGTTGGGATACCAGACCCACCCACTTAAAGTTGGGTTGGCCTACTAGAAAAATAAGAAATAAAAAAAAATTATTTGTGATAAAAATTCTTACAATTTTTTTTTTCACGGGATGACCTACTAGGAAAATTGGAAATAAATGTTTTTATTTATGAGACAAAAATCCTTACATTTTTTTTCACTGATTGGTCCACTAAAACACTAAAAAAGCATTAAACTTACATTTTTCAAGAAAAATAAATAAAAGATGACCTAGTTAGTTGGGCAAGGCAAATTCGTGAGTTGAATCACCCATCCACTATGCCCCATCTCGCGTGTTAAGTGGATTGATTCGGAGGATTAAACTCATTTTGCTATTTCTAACCATTGTAACCTACGTCTCTAGAGAATGAGCGTGACGAAAAGGACTGGCCCTGTGGGAAAAAAATAGAGGGAACTTTTGTGGCTTTTGTCACTAATGGCCGGCATAGTTGAGCTTATTAGGATCATTTATCAATTTCCCATATTTTTATATGTTAAATTGTTTTCACAATTTCGACTGAAGGTAATGAAGATCAAATGTTTATCTAAGAGTGTGGCTCATAGGAATTGAACTCTCGGCTCAAAACATTTGTAATTTCGTATATAAAATGCTGACAATAGTGCTAAGGTTGCTATAAATGGTCACTAAAGGTAGCATTTGAAGTCGTGGAGTTGATACAAGATTACTAGCTTAATTCAAAATAGGCGTTCTCTCAAGTTGTTTATGATTAAAATCAATTCTAAGACTTGGAAATTAAAAATTGTCCTACAAATAATTTTGATTTTAAAACATGTGTTGATTTGAAGTCTTGTTTTTTTGAAGAATGTGGAGGGAGCCGAGGCGTAACGGTTGAGAAAACAGTAACATAGTGGTACCTGGTTGGCGTAGGACACAGAGGTTATTAGATTGAAAGTGAGTCACGTATGCAATGCAAGTGTCAACTTAAACAGTAAACAGCACCACGTAGTAGGAGTTAAGGGAAAAGTTAAAAAACAAACATGCGCGCAAGGGAGCTAGCTAGGCACCACATATTGAAATTGAAATTGAAATTGAATGATTCCCTTCTCCTCTCACCTCAGCCTCAGGTGATAGGAATAGTAATACTCTGAGACACTAAACAGTAGTAGTAGTAATTGAAGTGTGCTATTATATTATTGTACAATACAATACATGAGGCATGCTGGCTAGCTGCACTATTGGTATTGGTATTGGTATTGGTATTGGTAGAATTTAGAAATTGAAGAAATTTCTGGTTCTATTGAATTTGAAGCACTCACTGCAGATATATATAGCTGATGAGGGAGGTTGGGTCAGTTGAGTGTGCGTGTGCCACAAGAACAGAAAACAACTCCCCCCGTGCCTCCCGCGCGATGCTGTCCTTCTGTCTTCTAACCACTTTACTAATCAACTTTTCTGTAACACATATAACCTGCTTCAATTATTAACTTTTCAGTACAGCTAATTAGACAAAAATATAGTTTCTTTTAATAAAACACCACATGATTTGATTATTCTAAGAAATTAAAAAACGCCTACCTAAATTTGAAGTATATTGATTTAGCTTAAGCAGATGTATTGTGTTCGAACTTTTATAAATACAGCTATGTTAAATTACTTGGAAGGATAAAAGATAAAGACTTTTTTTTTTAAATCTGACCCGATGGGCTAACCTGCTTTGTTTAGTTTCTAAATTCTAACCCTTTTCAAAAGTGTGATAGGTGGGTTGGGTCAAATTGGGTTGAAGGAGTTAGACATCTCATCCCACCCCACCTCGTTAAGGTGGGTTGATGGAATGATCCGGCGAGTCAAACTTGTTTTACGACCCCTTACAATAACAATAACACTCAGTTATATTCTTATTTTAAACTTACTCTCCACCTGTTTTTAACAAGTTAACATCATCTAAATAGATACTAAATAAATATTTGTTTCAACTCTAAATTAATTAATTGAATTATTTAAATGATAAGAAATAAAATAAAATATTTTCATCTTGAGAAGTCTAATATATTTATAAATATTATTTTATTTTATTTTATTTGTAAGTATTTTTATTTATCTATTTTCCTTAAAATTGTAGACATAAAATAATGTTTAAATATGACACTCTTATTATAGTGAGCAAGCACACTTAGTTCTTCTAATTAGCTCTTAATCTAATATTTGACAAATAAAAAATTATCAATGTGTACCTACTATTGGAGGTGATATACATAAGAAGTCATTTATATAAAAAAAAATCAACAACAAATATAAAGAAAATAGCATCAAATTAAAACTATGGTAAAATATTTATGAGATGCATTAAAAATTTATTTGCTATTTTTTATTAGCATTTAACTATATGATTAATTGTTTTCGATAACTTGTTAGTGCTGATGATATTAATTTTTTTTTCTATCACAAAAAGTATTTACTAATTTATCTCATGCCTTAAAAATAATTATGATTTTCTTTTGAAATGAATAATTATGAATTTGTTGAATTGATATGACAGGACGTTTTAATAAAATTCTTTTATTCAATTATCAATAACCTCCATCATATTCAATTACGAAAAAAATATGTTATATTTAATTAATTTAAGTGGAAAATGCATGAAATAACCATAAATTTTATAGCATCTGCAAATAGGCACTGTTAGCTATAATTTCATCCTAATTGATTCTTAAATTCTGATTATCATTATAATTGTTACTTTAATTAACAAGATTTAACACACTAATGATTAATAATTATGACCACCAATCATTTTTAAGTTTAAGATAATTTATTAATATTTTTAATTAAACAAAACATATGATTTCCTCCACGCTACCACTTCACCTTGCATCAACAAAGAGCCATACCCAGTTTCAAAAAAAAAAAAAAACAAAGAGCCATACCCAATACTACCCTTAAGTTATGTTCTTACGGTCTCGCGATAGTGATATTAAGTTTAGGAATTATACTTTTAGGGGTTTTCAGTATTAGGGCTTTAATTTGTTGATGTGAATTATGTTTTTTTTATTCCTATTATTAAGTGAAACTCGGTCTCGAGTGGCACACACTTGGATTAAATCATTAAATAAAGGTGAGATAAGAAAAGTTCATAAAATTATGGACGTCCCTCTAATAGAAAACTTGATTGTAATAAGTCATAAAATTTATGGAACAAAATCATTTATTTTAAACATTAAGAGCCCAAATCAGATTATCATGGTGGATGATGTACTAACAGTGAAATTAAATTTAAAATTAATTATATTTATTTAAATAAACTAGTTTGTTGAGCTTATAAATCTTTTTTAATGACTTGAGTCTATAAATTTCAATTAAATAGAATTAAAAAAAATCTAATCCTTGTTTACTTATAAAACTTGTTCTTACTCGAATCTGATGTGAATCATATTATAAAACTCACAAAATATATTTACATATAATTCATTAAAATATAATACTTTTGAATTCAAATTTAGAATTACTTATATATTAAATATAGCAAAAACCCTTAGTTTTAAACTTTTATTATTTTTATTTTTGTGATTAGTTATCTTATATTTTTAATAAATCTTTATAATATAATATTTAATTTCTTAAAAAAAATCTCAAAGAACTAATCCAAACTTTTAAAAAACGAAATGTATTAATTTAGTTAAAAGTTGTCTATATCACTCATGACAAATATTGATTAAAGTTCTCATGGCTTTATGTGTCACAGTAATATTTTAACATGTGTCACTAATAATACATATGTGAAAATATTATTATCCCACTTAGAAAGGATGATTTTACATAAGCTAAACCTTAAATGATTTAGATACAACATTGGTTTTAAGTTTGAAATAATTGGAAAAAGGTAGTGAATTGTTTAATGGTGGTAGTGGCATTGAGTGAGTGAAAGAGGGCAGTGATAGTGATGTGATTGATTGAATGTTATGAGTGATTGATTCATTGTGTGTTTTTTTAAGATTGAGCGGTGAATGAACATGATAGAGTAGAGGAGAGGAGAGGAAGATGCTCACACAAGTCTTGAATTGAATTGAATTGAAAGGAAAATACAGTGGCAATCATGTTGACAAGACCACTGCACCTCCTTGCTCCCGTCACCCTTGACCCTACGCTGTCCAGTGCCGTGAGGACGAGAAATTGCTTTAATTTTCTTTTCTTTTCTAATAATTGTCTTGTCTGTACGATAGTGGGACAAAATTCAAGGAGATGTGTCACAGATTAATTAATTAATTAATTAATTACATGAAAATGTTTTAGGAACTTATTATTGTATTGTATACAACTACCTTCCTTTCTTTCTCACGGAATATTAATCGTCTTATTTTTTCATGCAAAGTTTAATCAATAGTACTCCCAACATATGCTAAATCTGATGTTTTTGTTTTCTACCTTATTCGTCCTATTTTTAGATGCAAAACCCCTTATTTTATAGGTCCTTAGATATTTACTAGTATACTAAATTTTTAATAAAAACTTAGCAGCTAAAATTAATACAAAACTAATTGAATACTTTTATTAAAAATGGTCCCTTTTGTATAAAGTAGGAACTATTTTAGTGTGGTTACTTTAGAGTTCACTTTTGTACCAAAAAAACACTTTAAAATTCACTTTAGGCATGCAAATATTTTGGTGCAAACTTTAGGCTTACAAATTGGTTTGAGATGATTGAAAATCTGAAGAAAAAATTTGTAGAGGAAAGAAAACGTTGATTTTAAAGCATTTTCTCCCTTCTTTAGGCCAAAGGGCACCTTTTTATAGTATTATTATTTGTAGGTCGTCTTCTTCTCATAAAACAAGAGAGTACATGAGAATTTGGTTATAGCATCTATAACTAATAGAAACTTATAACTAGATAAAATTTCAACTAACTTTTTAATATCATGTTAGGAAAAGGATAATTTGGTCAAACTTTATTGAGACCAATATAATTGACATATATTCTCTTTTTACTATTGACTTTCTTCCTAGAATGACATTCGAAAGCCATATCGCATATCACACCTTGGAAGATGAAACCCATATGGAGCAACTCGAAAATCCGCTCCTCAATCCCATTTTGCTTCTCGGTACTTGTCATCTCTTCTTTTATGCTACATACTTTTGTTTTGTATCGACAAAAAACTTGTAGCCGCAATTTTTTTTTATCAATGCTTATATGTTCGCATGTATCTATCTAGGCTATGGTTTTTATGTAAATGGGGTCATCGTGCTGCTCATCAATATTGTTGCAGTCATCACCCAAGAACCTAATGACTAGGGTTCTACAATGAGGTCATTCAATTCAAACACCCCTTTCATGGCAAAACTAACATGATGGACTTCAAGTGCCTTTTCTAGGGAAACCTAATAAACTTTTCTCTCATATATTTAATATTTTCTTGTTTTCTAGGGCTCTGCATTGAGGATTTGGCATACAATACTAATACTTTGGCCCAGGCACGGATCCACGTGCAGCTTAGGGGGCAAGTGCCCCAACCACTGTTTTAAAAACTGGACCGAAATCGTCCGGTTCGACCGGGAACCGGTGCCATGGCCGGTCTGGGTTACTAATCGGACCGGTTCTGCAAGTGAACCGGACTGAACCGGTACGGCCCGGCCGGTTCAAGGCTAAAACCGGTGACTCGGCCGGTTTTGGTTGAACCGGCGAGTCACCTCTTTTTTTTTTTTTCTTAAGTATGTTGATAATGGGTGTAAGCCCAATTTGACAAGCCCAGCAATTATTTCATAAAAACGTGAATTTATTTTTAAAAAGTGGTGGAAGAGAGGGTTGAACACAGGACTTTGAAATAGAAAAACAACACTATTACCACTACACCACAATATTATTAATGATTAATTATGTCTTTTATTATTTATATTTTTAAACCGATTAAAAAATTAAAAAATGAATAATATTATTTTTAATATGAATTTAAAAAATATTAATATTATTTATATTACGATACATGCATGAAATATCTAATACTTTACATTTTTATTGATTACAAATTTAAATATTTAATCAATACATATTTAAGAAAGGACTAAAATAAAAACCAAAACTACCAATTCAATTTAAAATATTTATATCTAAAACTTTAAAAATTCTTCATTAGTCTATATCCAGCTACTGTGGGGGCAATATTTGTTTGTTTCAATTTTGGTGGCTAGAGACGGTAGAGGTACAATGAAAGTTATTTTTATAAGCATTCTTTTATTTTTAGATATCAAAAGATAATTTAAAAAAAAAACAAATCAGCCTAAATATATATAGGGGAGTAGGTGGAATTAAACCTGAAATATCAAAAATAAAAATCTGAAATGCAAAATTTTATAAAAATATGAAATATTAAATTAACAAAAATAACATAAAAAATAATTAGTTAGGGTAAAGTCTTATTGGGTAGAACATGATGGGGTAGGTGAGATTAAACCTTATTTTAGTATATATATAAAATCTATATAGCATTGATTTTTTTTATATTTTTTAATAAACACCGAGTCAACCGGACCGACCAGTGACCCTTCGGTCCGACCAGTGACCCATTAACCCAGTAACTCAACCGAGTCGATCACCGGGCCGAGTTTTAAAACACTCGCCCCAACCGGATTTAAAAAAAAAATAGTAATATTACTTATTTGCCCCTTCTATTTCCCAACCCTAATTCCACTTTCAATTTCATTGAGCTTCCACGGTTCTGCCTCTGCCTCCTTCTCTCGCCTCCTTCGCTCGCCTCTGCCTCCTCACGCCGTTCGCGGCTCTGCCTCCTCCGCTCGTGCCGTCGCGCGCCTCTGCCTCCTCCGCCAGTCCGCGGCTCCTCTGCTCGTCTGCCTCCGCGGCTCTCCCTCCTTCTCCACCTGCTCTGCTTCAAACCCTCTTCTCCCCTTCGCGTCGCCGCCGCTCCAGAGTCCAGCCTCCTTCGCGCGGTCTCTTCCTGAACAACCAGTGAGCAAGCCAGCAAGGTAACCCAATCCATTGCTTACTTTACTTGCTCCCTTTACTATTCAACATGTACTGGTTAAGGGGGAAAATATGTGAAGAAGGAGGTTATAGACTATTTTTTTTTACTGTGTTGAATTTTGCAAGTTTGTGTATTGTTTCAACTGTTGGGAACTGAAAGTGCTCGTTTGAGCATACTTTTTATTCTTTCTTTGAAGAGAGTTTTGCACTCCTTTATAAAATGTATCCAACATTTACTTGTTTGAAATTCAGGAAAGGAATTGTAGTTTTGGTCCCTCTACTGTGACTATCCTCCGAATAATTCGTGACTCCAATTTAATCCCCATTTCAGTTGTTACGTTTTCAGCTTTTAAGTCCAGAGAATCCTTATTACTTGATATGCATTTTGAGTGTGCTGATTCATAACTTGAAGTTTTTCTGTGCACTTGGTTCTTTTGTTATTCAGGCTCCCTTGTCTTTTGATATCTTCCCATTTCAGAATGTGTATCTTACTTTTTAAAGATAAAAAACATGTTAATGCTTGTAGCCGGTAGTTGCGGGGATGGGAAGCTTTGTCTAGTTACAAACTTCAATGGTTCTTTAGCATTTAGCAATGAGTTCAAACTGATGTGTGATGTGCTCATCCAATGCAACTTTGCACCATTGAATCAGAGATTATTAGCTTGCTGTAATTTAAGGTTGAAAGTTACCTGTGAAACAGGTAACTAAGATCAGACTAGAAATGAACATCTTCTGATGATCTACTCTCCTCTTGGTCTTCTTTGAGATGCCCATCGATGACATGGTGAACTAGGTCTGTTTCCTTTTGTTACGTGTGATTCATGTTTTCAGTTTTCTTTTTGTCATCCCATTCGATTTGTTATCTGTTCCACCACTGCCTGCAATTTGAGTTGCTGTAAGGCTGATTCCATCTACCCACTTTGTGATCAAGTTGCTGCTGACCTCAGGGATTGCACTTTTCTTGTGTGCTTCCCCCCCTAAAACCTGCATGTTCTATTTGTCCTACTTATATAGAGAAAGATATATTTGATAGTGTTGAGAATGAAAAGATAGTGCAGAGTTTTCAAAATATGAAAACTCGTAGGGAATAATTGTGATGTACTTTCAAATTTTTAATAGTACTATGTTATATTTTCCATGTTACAAATTTATGTGTATATTGCCCCCGCATGCTCAAATTTCTGGATCCGTGCCTGCTTTGGCCCACTAGTAATTTCCATTATAATAAGAGCTTGGGCTAATGGGCTGGCCCATACTTGGTCTCTCTCTTTCTTGCTATATGCTGTGAAGTGTAAACTCTAGTTTCTTGTTCATCAGCAGGGCACAGGCACAGGCACAGGCACAGGCACAGGCACAGGCACAGGATGGTAGTTTAATCGATTCCTCATCGTGATTATTCTCTTCTTTATATTCTCATAATCGCGTCGGAACTTCCTTAATCGTGGATTTTCCGTTTCTCTCTTGTTAACAGGATTTCCAGGGATTCTTAAACGACTTGCAGGATTGGGAAGTTTCTACAAAGGACAAACCGCGAAAATCAAACCCACAAAAGGAAAATGTTGGTAATTTTAGCTTAACCTTCAAAACTTGCAATCACTATCCTACTCCTACTGTATCTCTCTGCTCTAACTTTGAGTTTCAGTAAAAACTTCAACAACCAATAATTTTGCTTTGTTTGACTAGTTCCTCCACATTCTGTAATTTTGTGGGAATTTTCTTGTCTCTATTGCAGTTTGTTTCTTACATTGAAAGGGAATATTAACTCTTGTGACTGCATAACATACTGTTTTGATTGTAAAATAAAATGCTATCTTTTCTGGGTGGTTCCTCTCTCATTTTTCATGCTTCCTTTGTACTTGAATGGTGTCCTGATTGGGGAAATGTACAGCTTGTGGTTGCATATATTGGTCTGCCGTTATACGCATGCGCTTGCTTATGAGCATGTTTTGCATTATTTCATTTGTCATGTGTGATATGCTGACGGCAATTTTTTCCCAAAGGCATCAAGAGGAGATACTATTTCTTTTGATCATGCGAGGAATTCTTCAGGGCAGTATGGTTTCCCGAGAAATAGTGATACTCTCACTCGTCTCCAGAGTACTTTTGTTCCTGAAGATATTCCTGATGCTGCTTCTGAGAAAGACCAGGTAGGAGTGATTTTTTCACCCCTGTTTTTGACTTGAGGTGACCCGGGGAAGGCGGAGGGGGATTTGTTACGATATACGTTAGGATTGATTTAGTGTTGTTGTCTTGTGTGATGCTTAAACTGCAATCCATCTGTATTTTCTAGGGTAATGAGTTTTTCAAACAGAAGAAGTTTAAGGAAGCTACTGACTGCTATTCAAGGAGCATTGCTTTATCTCCAACAGCTGTAGCATATGCGAATAGGGCAATGGCCTTTATCAAGCTCAGAAGGCAAGCTTACATTTTTAAGTTAACAAATTATAGCTTATTCAAAAATGTTCACAAAATGATGGATTGTCAACAGTGGATTTTTAATTTTATGACACTAGTCTTGACATTTACTGTTGAATGTTAATTGGTATATCAAATAGTAGTAAACTTTACATTTACTGTCATGTATTAGTCTTGAAGGGAACTTCTTTTCTTAAAGGTAATATGTTTCTTTCCTCACCTATTTGTGTCAGTAGATTCCGAGAGGCTGAGGATGACTGTACAGAGGCCTTAAATCTCGATGATCGTTACATAAAAGCATACTCACGCCGAGCAACAGCTAGAAAAGAACTTGGGAAGTTTAAAGAATCCATGGAGGGTGTGTTAATATAGAAACCATATACTCTTTTATTATCCAAATATGAAAATATTCTGATATTAAAGTTAGTTGATTATCTGATTTTCTTAAATTGCAGATGCTGACTTTGCCTTGAGGTTGGAACCAAACAATCAAGAAATCAAGAAACAATATGCTGATGCTAAGTCTTCGTACGAGAAAGTAAGCCCATCATTAGTTCCAATGTTATTATGTGACTGCTACAAAAAGTCACATATTTTAATTACTTCCTATCTTCCATTTTTGTAGTTTTGTCAAACATGAACAATATACTTAGGGATGCTTTATAGGGTTGCGTGGAAATTTTAGGTTCAACATGTCCAGCAAAGTAGATTTAACAGTAGTCGAGATGAAGCAATAAAACATCTAATTGTCTGATGCCTTAGAGTAAGGTTCTAGGATTGAAGGGCCTTAATTTAGCAAAACCAAGGCAGGATAAAGAATTATGATGTTAACAAGATTAGAGATTGGTCTTATAGAAAAAATTATTGCTGCATGAAAAAGAGTGGCAGATATTAGAGTTTTCAGTGGCTGAGAGAAACATTTGAAGGAGAATGATATATATTATGTCTGGTGTTATTCAGTGTATTATGGCCTTACAGGACACCTTTTGGATATTCGGAAATATAATGCAACTGAGAAAATGAGTATGCGTTACTTAAATATGTGACACTGTAGTTGATATATAAAGAATAAATAACCAAGTAAATTGGTAAACTCTATATGTTTGTATATTTGAATGTTGAGTTGAGGTGTTCTTGGTATGATCTGAAATAGTGCACTCAGAGAAATTAGCCTCAAGATTTTATTAGTTTTGGCCAAAGGTTCATGTGGCAAGCTCCAAACTTTGGGTTAATACAATTTGTAGAAAGTGTGTAGTGCATAATTGTCGATCCCAAAGAGTGGCATGGAGCAACTGACTGGAGCAATTTTGTAGCAGGATAACAAATAGTGGGATGACCACCATACCAAAAATATGTGTTTTACACTATATGTATAAATGCTAAAACAAATTATAGTCTACAGACATCATTAGCTGTAAAAATATGTAGACACATAATCACCATCAATCTAAGGCATAATTAGCAAGTAAATGACAAGAAGAGACTGAAGCTGAGGTTGAGGGGTGCTGTTGGGCTGACTGTGATTGAGATGTTGTTAGAACTTAGAAGGACTAGAAATAATTACCAGTAATCAACAGCATAAGGACAACAGGACATAGTGTGTGTATCCTACAAAAGGGGAAAATGGATGGAAAAAAGTTGCACCAAAAAGCATCAGTGGTATGAAGAGACACAGCAGCAACCTACGGTGGCATTCTTCAAAGAATTTCCCCCCCGGGGGTAGGGACCGTTAATCCTGTTTAAGTTCTGATGGGAGAAAATGTATCAAACTATAAATTTTTTAAATCACCTTAAAAATCAGAGGGGTTGTAGAACAAAAGAGGGGAGAATCAGGGATATAATGGTCTGTTGGCCGTAGTTGCTGCATTTTATCCATAATCTGCCCATGATTCAGGCAGCTATTGCTGCTCCACTAAAACATGACAAAGGTGAAACTTACTTGGGGACCAGGCTGTGCAATGAGACACGTTGCTACTTGCTACTACAGTGTGCTATTAACTACTCTGATTTCATGTTTACTTTTTTGTTCCCCTCACTTTGTTGCATGATTAATTTGTCTGTAATGCCTATTGTCTTAGGAAATTTTTCAGAAAGCATCTGGAGCACTAAGAAGTACTGTACAGGGAACTCAAAGAGTGGGAAAGTCAGAGACTAAAGTTAATGGAGGCAGTGTCCCCTCCATTTCACATGGTACTCAGAAGTCAGGGCCAGTTGAAGTTCAACGTCAGACAAAGGTACAAATAAGTAGAGCTTTTAACATCAGTTTTCAAGATCATTATGTTCGCAGATGAGATAGATTGAAGACTTCTTTGTAAGATTCTTTTTATGTAAATATTGTCCAGCACTCCAGCCTAAAGTTTGATAATGTTGATAGGGTAATGAGAGGCAAGTTCCTGCTAAAGAACCACTCTTAATGGAGATTAATAACAGGGATACAAAAGCCAGAAACAGCAATCAAGGACAAGAAGGGAATGGTTCTAAGGAAGGTTCTACTGCAAACAACAGTTTGGAGCAGGTTAAGGTTTATCTTGATATCCTTCCTCTTCTGTTAAGTAATGCAGGGCTTATCCTGGTTCTGTGTAGATGCAGCATTTATTTTTTCCTAATGTTTAGAAGCATATGGACATATTTTTATGTACTTTGCAATTTCTTATTTGAGTAATCCACATTATGTTCTTTTGGAGCTTTGTTAAAGTCACCTATGTGCATTTCTTCTTGCTACTTTACTTTTATACAAAGTAATGGGAATAAAATAAAATTTTGCTTTTTTGAACCTTTTAAATTATTTTTTCAAGCATTCTATACCTTAAAATGATATGGTTTTTCCCCTAAATATTTTTGCAAGTATTTTATTTTATTTTGATTGTTGTTTTGAAGTTTTGATATCCGCAATATTGCCTATTCCCGTTCATATCCCTGTTTTACATGATTTTGTTGTCTCCCATTTTTAACAGAGAAATCACAGAGCTAGAAAGCCTGAAATGAAAGTGTCTGTTCAAGAGCTTGCTTCTCGTGCGGCTTCTCGAGCAATGGCTGAAGCTGCCAAAAACATAACACCACCAACTACAGCTTATCAGTTTGAGGTTTCTTGGAGAGGGTTTTCAGGTGATCTTGCTTTGCAGACTCGACTGTTGAAGGTATTGAGCTTTTTTTGTACATTTATGATTTGATTATATTTTTTGTCATAAGCATATTTGACGTTGACTGGAGCAAGAGATGCATTTTTGTAGAATTTCTGGTGTTGAATGTTCTGCTTCACATTGCAATAAATTATTGTTCTTTTTGCTTGTATAGGCCACGTCCCCCCCTGAATTACCAAAAATATTAAAAAATGCCTTATCTTCTACCCTACTAATTGAGATCATCAAGTGTGTTGCTTCCTTTTTCACGTAAGTATTTATTTAAAGAAATTATTTATTGTTTTGTCGTCTGTTTGAGCTTCAATCCTGATAGCAGTATCTCTTTCGGCAGTGAAGATATGGATCTGGCTGTCAGTTTTATGGAGAATTTGACCAAGGTGCCGAGATTTGACATGATTGTAATGTGCCTTCCATCAGCGGATAAGAATGGTATGTGTTAGTCTAGCAGTAAAATTGTCAGTTTCTTGTTGCCGCACTTTTTAAATCTCATGAAGTATAAAGGTTTCTGAGGATATAACGTGTAAAGAAAGGGATAAGAAATAGGAATGATATGCAGGAGTAAGGGTCTCCAATCTAGAGCAAGCAATCTAAGTTGTACAGTAATAATGCATTTTAATGTTCCCTTTTGATTTGCAAAATTTGAATGTTATCGTCAGTTCTTTCTTTAGGCCAAATGGCTTTCATTACATAAGAAGGGAGATAGTCAAATAGTGTCAAAAGTAAACTGAGTTTTGGTGGGTTGTCACCCAACCAACAGCAAGATTGGGTGGAGTTTGGGGTACCCATGCAAAATTGTTTCCACAATCTATACATAAGTATAGGGAAGTGATCAACTTACACCCGAGTATTACACTACTAATAATAACTTTAAATAAAATATGTTTTTTTGTCAATCCAACCGTTTAATTACTACTATTCACCACCTTGAATCTTGTAGAATTTTAAAAACTATCTTTATAATAAATAGTTCTTATTTTCATACATATAAAAATGTCTATATGATGTTAATTTTAATGTATCTTAATGAAACATTAAAAGATTTTAGATTCATATAAAAATTTATAGATAGATAGTGGTTTTCAATCAAACTGTGGATTTTGAGATTCAAGTATCCGGCAAAAAGTTATTGAAAGGTGTCAGATTAGTAGTGTAATACTCGAGTGTAAGTGGTCCCTTCCCCCCTCCACACACACTCACACATATTTATATAACAAAATTTTATACCTAAAATCAGACAACTTATGATGATCTGTGACTAGGATGAACTAAACTGGTTTTGGATATGCATGGATGACGAGTACATTTTTTAGGTAGCAATAAGTCATTTGAGTTTAGATATCCTTTTACAAGACAATAGACAGTCCAGAACTAACCCTTGTATAATACGATATTGCACCTTTTACACGTTAAGACTCATGGGAGTTTTCTTTTTTTGATATCCTAATCTGAAACAATGTTCGTGCATGTTCATTAAGAATCAAGCCCATAAGAGCTCGACCCCAAATTCAGCCTATTGGGTGGGAGAGCCTCATGACTTAAATACAGCTTAGAGCTTCTGTATTTACTCATATGGGACATGACATTTATCTTTTGGTGCACAGTGAATTTTGTTACGTGAAGCTAATTTACTTTCTTTTATTAGTATATCTCTTGCTTAGTTGCTGAGTTGCTTACAAACAAAATGAAAAGTTCCTTTATGGTGTTGCTTTTTAGTCCCAATGGTTGATGTTCCCAGAGTTAAATCTGGTTGTATTGAGTTGGTTACATTTAATGCAGATTTATGCAAGATCTGGGATGAAGTGTTCTGTAACGAGGCAACTCCGATGGAGTATGCAGAGATACTGGACAACCTCCGTTCAAAATTCTGCCTCGGACAATGACATATCCAGTTGTATGTTTTGTTGCTTTTTTTGTTCGGCGATGTTCACTTGTAAATTATTATGCTATTAAATGTTTAGCATTATTGACTCTTAATTTGATCCATCTTTTAAGAGATTAGCTAAAAGTTTTAATGCTATTTCGTTTGTGAATCAGCTTCTCTTCCCTCATAGTCCTGTCACTCAGAAGCTACGCACATAAATTCTCTATATAACTGATTTCAACTTCATAATGAGTTGTAGAAGAATTTGTCAATTTAATTAATTATTTCACTTATGAAATTGGAGGACTTGGATGCTTGTATTGCACGGAATGTGCTGGATAGAATTAAAGAAAGAAAGAGCTCGTCCCACTCTAAGGAGGGAAGGAAGGACCATTTTCAAACTGCTGTCTAACAAGGGGGACCATCTGGCAGAAGGTCTGCCAAAAGTGACTTTGCTAGTGACTGGTCTATTTTCCAAGCTTTAAGTTTTTTTGTTTGATCGAAACCTTTTAAGTAAAGATATTTGGATCTATTTGTTTCAATTATGGATAATATTAAGTTTGATAAAATTAAGAGATATTAATGTAGCTTGTGCTCTCACCACTCTAACATAAAATCAGGTTTGGTGGGATGAACCTCCAAAACTATTCTTGGCCCTCGCTGTAGATACTTGTTGAGTTTGACTATTGTTTATGGTGGTGCGATTGGTACAATTGGTATCTACAAACTACTTTGACGCTTAAGTTAGTTGACTTTTTAGCTAAGTGATAGTGAGAGATGGCAAAATGGATCTTAACAAGCCATCCTGTTTAACTCACGATCTCTGGGATGGTGGGTCATAGATAACCAACTTAACACCCCACATTCAGTCCTTCAGGTCCGTATTAATTACTCAATTTAATAAACTTTATTTTAATTTTTTAAATTATATTAGGATAATATGAAATAGCCAATGGGAATAGAAGAAGTTAGGTCTACATGGTCACATAGTTTTAAGGGGATGAGTTTCGTGGTTATCTTCTGTGAGGATATTTCGGCGCACACCATAAAAGTAGACTTACGTTATAAGGATTTGTTCTTTAGTGTAATAAAGGGTTCAGCTTCAATTGGGAATTAACTAGTGAAAAGGGTAATAAATAATGCTTGAAAGATAGTCATTATTGTGAAAATGGAGGCTACTATTTGCTAGAAAAAGGAAAATGAAGGGACAATATATACTTTTTTTTTTCCATTGTTAGTTGGACAAGGAATTTCAACCCACGTGACAAAAGTAATTGCGTCAACTTATCCCAATCCATATTTTGGCATGCTAATGACGGGTTTGTTTGCCCCGCAAAGTAACTCCTTATGATAATTGAGTAATTAATACGTACTTAATGAATTATGTAAATTGGTATCTATAGTAGTAAGATACGTCAATTGTGAGGTCATTTAGTGACAGTTGAGATATTAATGCGTACTTAGAAAATCCTGTAACACATTATTTACAAATACACATGAGTTATTGTGACGTTATTATAAAACAAGTTTCTCGGCTGAGAGTCGTTGGATCATCGTAAAGGTTGTTATGACACTTTGTCTTGTACGGGTGCACACATGTCGGTTCAGATCAGATGTTGACCAAAACAAAATCTGAAACAAACAAAATGGACGAGTTGAGTTGGTTCGAGTTTCACATTTTCAAGTGCGAACCTGAACATAACCAACCATTGCTACCCGTGTGTACCCCTATTGCCCTGTGTAAAGTGGAGATGCAATGCCCTTGTGTGCCCTTATCCCCTCATATAATGTATTCCATTTTAAAATGTTTGGAAGAAATATCATGGTACGCCTCAATGGATCGAGTTAGAACTCGCTAACTTTCTAACATGTATTTTTGTCTTTTATTAATTTTAACTCCTTAATTTTTCTATCACCGTTAAGAATTATTTTAAGCTAATGGTATAATTAATGTTGTTGGTGATCCTAGGGGCATTGTGTGGAATGATTCCAATAACTGGCTTCTTAGTTATTCCGACAGTGCTGGTGAAGAGGCTAGTTTTGTTTTGTTTTCCTTGTTGCAATTTTTATTTATTTATTTAGAAGTTAGAATAGCGCTAATTATTATTTAATGTAACAAAGAAAAATTGGCAATTGGCCATGTGCACACGCAAGTGAGGCGCATCACCGTTTTCCAAATAAGTCAAACATCCAGTTAATCCTTTTGTTTGATGATAACTACATAATTTCAAGATCTAGATAATCCTTTTCTTTGGCTCTTTCCGGCTCCCATAATTATAATTATAATAATGCTAACAAAATTGCCCAACAATTCTAAGCTCCGACACCATGTGCCTTCATTTTTTATATCCCCTATTGCCCCGCATCACCATTCTCATTTTTTAATTTTTCAAATCAAATACTTCTAATGTCCCTAATTATAAGCTAACATTATAAAATTCACGTTTATTAAGAAAATAAATGAGGAGGTTAAGTCATGCATTGGTTTTAAAAAAATTATACAATCTTCTCTATTTACTTTTATTTAAATCAAATTTTTTGATTATTATAATATTGAAAAACTAATAAATGTAAGGGAAAATATGAAAAGAAAAATTAATTTAATTAGTTAGTTTATATTTAGTGACACTTTATAAATGTTAATGTTGGTTTATAATTAGATGGAGGGAGTAGCTTATGAGGCACTTCAATAAAACTCTTATCATAATTAAACTATATAATCATGCAACATTAATAATGCATTGATAACTTATTTGAGTAAGCGAGTTAGCCAATAATCACGTGGACGCAAAACAACAACATCCAACATACTTGCTAGAAAATTAAAATTCTTAAGTATTTATATAATATCATAACCTTGAGAAGAATCTCATGCTATCACGGTATGGTACATTTTTTTTTGACTTTGTAAATGGTAAAACGGAGAACAAACACTTTTAGACAGGCGGACAAGGCGCTAGTGGCAGGTTGGGGAGGATAACTGAGACTCACTCCTATGCTACAATACATATAAAGAAATATTTATTAGAAGATATCTACCTATGATATTAGAGCTTTGATGGTATGGTATTTTTTATATCAAAGCCTCGATTGTATGATACATTTTTTGTTTGGTTCAACTAAAATAGTAGAACAGAAAGAAAATACCTCTCCACTACTTAGCAAGGCACTAGTGAGATGCAGTCAACAAAGACTCACTCTTCGGTATAAGTGCGAAAGCCTTTAGCAACCAACTAAAATTTTACTTATACAATAGATTTAAACTCTTAACTATAGAAAGTAAATCCGAAACATTTGGCCTATTCTGCCCAGCAAATGTATGATACACTGAGGGGAAAAAGCGTGCAAATGAATATTAATTTAATTAATTTACACCAATAAATAGTAAATACACATTGAATGCCCATTGAAAGTTCAAAATAAAGTTTCAAGTCATGCATTGACTATTCGATGAAAAATTAAAAAAAGTGTTTATGTAACATCAATTTGGTCCATAGTACAAGGAGTTATAATTTAAATAACCGATCAAAAAATTTCAGTTTGAATCACGTCTGACACCAGTTTGAAACAGCAGGTTGGAAAAAGGAAAAGGAAAATGGATTGATTTGTGTTCAAACTCCTGACACCATCACGTGATCAAGGCACGTACAACACAGTAATCTAGTCAAGTTTCTTCTTCCCATTTTGCTGTGTCTTAAACCCACGCGCTATTTCTCATTTGGGTTTCTCTTCTACACTCTCCATTGCTGTGTGTGCAAGGGTTGTTCCTCCGAAGAAGCTGCTTCGTAAGGATCCTCTTTCTCAAATTTTTAAAGGGTACTTACTCGTTCTGGTTTTTACCCACAAGGTGGAGTTGATGAAACTTTGCAAAGTTTTTTTCTTTTTGGTTTTTGCTTGTTTCTGCTTTATTTATTCCTTTCTGGGTCAATGGTTTTCTCCTTTTTTTTGTGCTTTTTTTCGTTTTGAAAACTGGGCATGTTTGTAACTGTTTGCTCCTGTAAGTTGTAACAGCTCCCGGTTCTTATGTCCTTGAAGTTTTATGCATTTCGCATTTTGCATTTCTGCTATTACTAGGTCTTTCCCCTGGATCCCCCTGGCTCTGTTGCATTTTTCTTTGGTTTTGTTGTGTTTTTGTTATGTGTAAACTGATTGGAGTTCCAAGTTTTGCTGGTGGTTTTCACTTTTCAGCTATTCAGGTGAATATTTAGCTTGTGTTTACTCTAAATTGGGCGACATTTTGTTCTCTTATTTTGGGAATTGCAGGCAATGGGGATCATCTCCCGGAAGATCTTCCCTGCATGTGGGAACATGTGTGTTTGCTGTCCTGCTTTGAGGTCAAGCTCACGCCAGCCGGTCAAGCGTTACAAGAAACTGCTTGCTGATATCTTCCCCAAATCCCCGGTTCGCGTCTTATAACACTTGTTTCCTTGAAAATGGACATTGTAACCTTATGGAGCTTCTGTTTATACTGTCATTGTAGCTGGTTTTGCTAATGCTCTTTGATGTCTCAGAAAACCAAACTTTTGTGGTGAATTTGTTATTCATAAATTGTTTTATTCCCATTGCGAGGAGAACATTAATTTTCCTTTTCTGAAGTGAAAATTTTGAAAACGGTTACCTCTGCATTGTTATGGCTTTATCATTATGGATTATTGTTTTTAGTTATCATTTGTTTTCGAAGTAAAGAAAAAGTTACAATTCTAACAAGCCAAACATGCTTGCTGGTGAATCAGTTTACTTTATTATCTTGCCATATATCTTTTCACTTTACCATTCATTTGTGCATGAATAGAACTTTGGTATTTATGTTTTGTAATACTTCTCAGGATGAGCCTCCCAGTGAAAGGAAGATTGTAAAATTATGTGAATATGCAGCAAAAAATCCTTTCCGGATTCCAAAGGTATATTTATTCTTTTATTTCATCATGTATTGGTATTTTAAAAAATGAAAGAGGAAGAGGAAAACGAATGTGCTTGAATTAGCTGAATCTATTGCTGAGGCTAACTGTTTCTGCTCCTCCTGTTAGATTGCAAAATATCTTGAAGAAAGGTGCTACAAAGAACTCAGATCTGGCCACATAAAACTGGTGACGATTATTACGGAATCGTTTAACAAGTTGCTTTGCATTTGTAAGGTGCAGATGTAAGTTTCTCGTGTTTAATTATTTTGTTTCCATACACAGTGGTGCGTTGTTATCAAACAATTGATGTGTTATGGATTCTTTTCACTGTTCCGTTTATGACATTGATCTCCAGCATACAATATTTATGTGATTCATTTTGAAAGTTTTTCATTTATCTCTTGCATATTGCAGAGCATATTTTGCTCTTGATGTGCTTAATGTAATTTCGGAGCTCTTGGGCTATTCTAAGGATGAGACTATTCAGACACTCGGTTGCCAATGCTTAACAAGGTTCATCTACTGTCAGGTGAATCATGCAAATCTAAAAGACCAAGATACTTCTGTGCTGTTTGCTTACGTAGCTTCTGTATGAGTTTAATTCTATAAGATTAATATTTACTTGGATTTATGCTCTTGGAAACAGGAATAAGTTGACACAATGTCTTCGTAGGCAATCTTAGTAGTGTATTAGTATATTAGTAATAGGATAAAGCAAGTTGTGATCATTTTAGGCCTCCCTTAGGTGTTACACTCTAATTAATGATGAATTGATCTATTTCACCTGCTACTTTCTGCCTTCGTATAAATTAGCTGTTGTCATTTTTGCCATGCACTTTCATGCTGTTAACACAATGAAAGAACAGGTAGATACTACTTATACTCACAACATTGAGAAATTGGTGAGGAAGGTATGCATCCTATCGCGGGAGAGTGGTGAAACACATGAAAAGCGATGCTTGAGGGCATCAAGCTTGCAATGCCTTTCAGCAATGGTAATTATTGCTCTGTTTGATTTGCTTTGTGCTTCTGATGTTGTATATTTCAGTTGTTTGAAGTCTGCTTACTTCTATTTTCATGTAAGATTTCATGGTTGCAATGGGATTTTTAATGTTGTTTCAACCCTCTTATGGGATAAAATGAGTAGCTACATTGTTTATTTGACTGCTTTTTTCATGGCAGGTTTGGTTCATGGCTGAGTTTTCAAACATTTTTGTTGATTTTGATGAGGTAAGTTATTCTACTTCTTTACATCTTCAATTGTAAATAGATGGAAGAGACCTCGTAGACCTAAGATTATCATTGTTGGACTCAGTATCTCCAATACTGGGGGTGAAATTGTGATGAAATAACTTTTTTTGATGGAAAAGATCGCAGACTTAAAATTATCCCAAGGTTTGATGATGCTCTGAATTTCATGTCTCAAACAAATTTTTTTAAGGATTGCACTTGCAACAGATAGGAAATCTAGAATCAAACCCGAAATTTTGAAAGCACTATTATTGTGTGGTTTTTGTTTCTATCAATAGCTATTTTCAAATTTATGTGGTGAATTCCTTTTATTTATTTTCAGTCAGGTATCATATTTATTTTGTTGGTTCATTCAATGCAGATTGTATGTGCCACTTTAGATAACTATGAGTGGATTAGACAAACTCAAGATGATGGTGTCAGGTCAGAGGCACATCATAATTGGGTGGATGAGGTTGTCAGGTGTGAAGGTCGCGGTGGTTCAGTTGTTGGTAATGACACTCGCTCTAGCTGCTTGATCATCCAGCCACGACCAGAAATAAAGGATCCTTCCCTTTTAACTAGGTACTTGTTATCCAAGAGTTACGTTTTACACCATTTTTTAGCTGCCGCAGCTCTGGCAGTTGGTTGGTTACACAGCTTTTAATCATTGGTTCCCTTTATTGTTTGTATTTATCATTATAACAGAGAAGAAATTGAAAAACCAGAAGTATGGGCTCAGATATGCATTCAAAGAATGGTTGAATTAGCCAAGGAAAGCACAACTATGCGTCGTGTACTGGATCCAATGTTTGTCTACTTTGATTCAAGGCAGCACTGGGCTCCTCAGAATGGGTTAGCAATAATGGTTTTATCTAACATGGCTTACTTCATGGAGAACACGGGTATTGTGTTCTCTTACCACTTCCGGCTCAATTGCTTTTCAGAAATAAATCATTCAATTGATGTGTCATTATATTCCATAATTTTACCCTTAAAAGCTGTGTGGAGTTTAGATTCTTAAAACAGCTTTGAATACTGAGGTTCTTCTGTAAAACCATCCATTTTGCCCTTTAACGTTTGTTTTCACTTTTTCTACAGGGAATCAACGCTTAATTCTAGCTTCTGTGATACATCATCTTGACCACAAAAATGTTATGAATGATCCCCAACTTAAGTCCTATGTAGTTCAAGTTGCCACATCTTTAGCTATGCAAATTAAATCAAGGAGAGGATTGGCAGAGATTGGTTTTGTTGGCGACCTTTGCAGGCATCTTAGGAAAAGCCTTCAGGCCACAAGTGAATTTGTTGGAGAGCAAGAATTGAACTTGAATATCACACTCCAGAGTTCCATTGAGAACTGCCTACTAGAAATTGCCGATGGGGTAGGTTTATAAATGGATTTACACTCTCCCTTTTCCAAAACAGGGAAAAATCACAATTTACTGTTTATTCAGTCCCTGACTCTGCTTTCCATTCACCTACAAAACTGCTGTTTTTTCTTTTTTGGTTGACTAGGTCATTGATGCCCAGCCACTATTTGACTTGATGACCATAAACCTGGAAAATATTCCATCTGGTGTTGTTGGTAGAGCAACCATTGGATCATTGGTAATCCTTGCTCGTGCAGTCACTTTAGCATTGGCCCGCATACGTTCGCAGCAGGTTAGAAGAGCTTGTTGTAATCGAACAGTGTTTAGAGTAAACGATGTACTGCAAATTGAAGCTGGAATCTTTAGTAACATTATTAACAAAATATGATGATATATACTAGAACTTTTAATCTTTTATATGTTGGTGAGGATTATCGTAAATATAACTTTGTACATATGAACCATTTAGCTATTTACTTATAGAAAATTCAGAGCGAACCATATCCATCATCGTTGTGAATTTTCCTTTTGCATTGAGTGGTTCACTTTTATGAGATTTATTGGTATTATCTTGGAACTTATCAATTGATCCAGATTTATGTTTCCATCTAGGGATTTCCTGAATCTCTTCTTGTGCAACTCCTAAATGTAATGTTGCATTCAGATGTGGAGGCTCGTGTTGGAGCACACCTTATCTTTTCTGTACTTCTTTTTCCAAGTTCCTTCCACACACATGAAGTGTCCGCTCTGCGGTCCAGATATTTAGATCAACGCAACAAAAAGAATTCTCACACTGCATCTGCATCTGCTTCAATTTCTGCTTTACTTGAAAAGCTCCGTAGAGGCAGAGATGGTTCAAAGGCAGAAAATCACGGGAATATTGTTCATGATGGAAAAGAAAGGGATATTGTGGCTGAAGAATTGAAGCAAGGCAGTGGCTTAAAGAATTCCCCTAACTTTTACAAACTCAGCTCTATCATCGAGAGGGCTACAGGATCCCCAAGTTTGACCGAGACAGTAAGTAGCTTAATTGATTTCTGTCAATAGCTTTTGTTAATTGTGTTCATTCATGGTAAAAATTGGTTACTTACCATGTTTTCGTATTCATTTGGTTCACAGGAACTGTACGTTTTGAAACTAAGTGAGGATCAAATGGCTCAACTGCTTTCTGCCTTCTGGATTCAAGCCAATCTTCCTGATAATTTGCCTTCAAATATTGAAGCTATATCAGATTCATTCATATTAACACTTATTGTTTTGCGCATGAAGGTAGTTTTTTTTTCCTTTAGCACATTCACATTACTTGTTATGCTTTAATTATTCTTTGTATCCCAGTAGTTTCAACATTACTGCTTTCGTGCTTTTTTACAGATAATTTGTGGTAAGTTTAATGTTTGTAGTTTTGTACTGCTTGTGTTCCCCATAAAGCAAATCATAAAAATAGAAATACAAGAGTTAAATGAAATAAATGTTCTATTCGTCTTAATTATATTCACATTGACTAATGTCCCTACCCACTACCTTATGTACCATGTATGCTTTTGCGCATCAAATATTGGGTTCTCATTTTCACTGGAAACTATATGTAATCAAAACCTTGACTGCACTTTCTGTTTTTAACTTTTGTAATCATGATTCAATACAATGTTGCAGAACCTAAAAGACAGAGAGAACCTGGTGATCCGCTTCTTCCAGCTTCCTTTGTCTCTGTGGACTTTGTTGTTGGATCCAAGTATTGGTATGACCTATGCAGACTATCTTTTTGTGAACCATTTAATTTCAAAGGATATATAATTATTCTTTTTGAAAACAAAAGAACCGAAGAATATGAAATTGATGTACTTTTGTTCTGGCAGGAGCGTTGCCCCCAGCATGTCAGAGGTCTATCTTTGTACTATCTGCTGGCATGTTGATATTTGCGTGCAAAATATATCAGATTCATGATCTGAATGATGTGTTTACCTCATTAGCAGTATCTGAAGTGAGTGACTGATCTTACTACTCTTTAATGTTAGAGGATTGCCTCCGTGATTTAATAGTATGAAAGCCATGTTCTATACATAATCCAAAGAATATAACTTAACGAGTAACGACTGCTTGCTTTCATATAATCAGGTTGATCCATTCTTGGGTATTAGTGACGATCATCAAGTATATGCTAAGATCCATATGGATGTAAGAGAGTACGGTTCAGCTGCTGATAATCAGTTGGCCATGTCAATATTGCCCGAGTTACGTAACAGAATATGTAAATATCATCAAACCATAAAGGAAGCTTTGGTTCAAAATTTAGCTATGATCACTGAGGTACTACATTTTATTCAAGCACCATATTTTGTTCATAAGCATCCATTCTCTTACTTTTTGGTTTCCCTGTTTCTGTTTCTTAAGGTGGATGCAGATAACCTGGCTATGCAATTGTCAGAGACTTTCAAGCCTGATGAAGAGTTTATGTTTGGTCCACAGTCAATTCTTGATCAGAATCAATTGATTTCGCATTCCCATGAGTCACTGTCAATTGATGGGGTATGCTATCACTGTTGACATAATGTTTTTTTAATTTTTATGTTGGTGATTGGTACCAGATCAGTTTCCTATATGATTTTTCTCCTGTTGAAGTATACATGTGTTCATAATGCTATGAGAATTAGAAATATTTCAATTGGATACCTCACTGTAACTAGCCATTGAAAAATATACTGGGTTTGATCCCTAGCCCCTCCTTTCCTTCCCCGACAAGGCCTCGTAGCTGTAACAAATGTGAATTTTTGGTTCAAAGCATCTGACCATCTGTTATACATCAATAGATCACTATGGCTGCTCGATTCTTTTTCTGTTAAAGGAAAAGAAGGTTTTGAAAAAATCTACTGATCAATTTTATCCCTCTAGGATTTTCCCTCAAACTCAACAGGTGAAGATGACACAACCAGTGAAGCTTCTGTCTCTGACATTTCTAGATTTGTTCCAAAGAATCCTGTATCCCCTTCCGCGCCTCATGTTATCAGCATTGGACAACTTATGGAATCGGTAACACTCTCTGCATGTCTTGGATTCTTCAATGTATAATAAGGCATTGTTGTGTAATACAAACTTTTATGCCGCATATGATGCTTTTGAACTAGCTGAACGGCAATATAATGGGTGAAAAATTAAAGTAAACTAAGTCTTTAAAGGGCAGTGCTACGAAAATTTTGAATTCCTATAAAATAAAAGTAACATTACAGCCAACATTTAGTTCTGAGGGAGGAGACGATGCTTGTCATGTGTGAGAGCTTAAGTGAATCGACAACAACTGGATTGCAATATACTGGACTGTAATGCTTGTCTATTTAGATACATTCCAATAGTTATTATTTTCATGCATATTTTTCCAAGCAATATAAATAGAGTATGCACTTCGATTGCAAAATGCATACATATCAGTTACCCATTGTCATTGTTCCTAAAAGCTTAACAGCCCATCTGCTCTTTCTAGGCACTAGAAGTAGCAAGTCAAGTGGCGGGAACAAGTGTCTCCACTACGCCCCTTCCGTACAACACCATGGCTAGCCAGTGTGAATCGCTCGGGACATGTGCAAGGAAGAAGCTCTCAAATTGGCTGGCCTACGAGACACAAACCCCTGATAGGTCATTTCTGGCTATTGCTGATAGTAGGAACTCAGCACTTGAAAAGGTGTGTTTTAAGTCTGGTAACAGGAGCTTGACACTCCACTGTGCTCTTTATTTGTCACGATTCTGATCATTTTATAGCATGTTAGGATCATCTTCTTTTTCCTCAGAATCAATTCAAGTCATTTTCAAAGTTGATTTTTTGTCATTAGAATCAATTGTAGAAGGATTTTCAACCCAACTCTTTAACTTACATGCTGACATTCTATTCTTGCAGGTGGTTAATGGTGGTGGGTATGCCCAAACCCAAGTAGCTACATTGCCAAGGGACCCTAGGCTGGCTGTGAAACTCCCCCCTGCTAGCCCTTTTGACAATTTCCTTAAGGCAGCTGGGTGTTAGTGTTAGATTAGATGTCTCATGTTAACATCTTCTATGCAATCTGTGTATCCCTCTTATGTTAAATATCCTTCCAAACATGAACTTGTAGGAGTAGTAGTAGCTTGACAAAACTTGCATGGAATCTTTAACTGGTTTGGTGGGGCAGAGTGTTGCATGCCTCTGCGGTACTTACTGTATTGGAGTCAATTGTATTCAGTTTGTGATAACCTGCTAGCATTTCTGTTTCTGCAAGTCATGTGGATTCTGCCTTGGCCTTAACTGTTGGTGTACTTATGATTGGTTGCAAGAACTGTACAAGAGTCAAAATCTGTCACGATGCATATAAATTTAGTAACAACTTTTTGGAAGTGAACAATGATAATTGAACCAACAATGGCTAGTTTTGAGAGTTATAAATGAGGTTCTGTCTATTAACATCAATTGTGTTTGGTTATAAGCTTGGATAGGATGCATTGGTGACAAAAATAATTACACTCTTGTGTTATCGTGAGAGACAAAGTTAGACTAGTCCTTTGAATCAGCATGTTCCATGTGATTTTTGCCTGGGCCATGGTTTTGAGATTCTAAACCAAAAACCAACGCTTATGCTTTGTGTAACCCTTCCTTGTTTTGTGTATCACGACAAGTCCTTCAGTCAACAATGGCAGTGCTTGAGTGAACTGAGATAAGTCCTTGATAGTAATTTTCTGAAGGTGCAACACGTTAATATTTAATTATGATTATGTTTGAATATTAAATGGAATAGAATAAAATAAAATGTGATATGGAATAATCATTTTATTATCTAATAACTAAATGAAGCAAAATGTAATCATAAAATATTAAGCTTTTTATCCCTTAAGTAAGTGGTTCAAGATAATTCTCAACTCTATTAATGGAAAAAACATTTTAGCCGGTCCCTGCTGCTTAGTATGGTGATTATGAATAAGATATTAGTCTCACGACCACCGGCAATAAGGTTACCTTGGTTAAAAAATAATAATAAATAATTTAACCCACACATTAAGATTTGGAAAAGAAAACATAATATAGCAAAATGGAATGCTTCATGCTGTATTCAATTTTTTTCTATTTTAAATAATAAAATTTTAACAAAATAAACAACAAAATTGTGTTAGTTTATTATATTCCACTCCGTTTAATACATTTTGATAGACCTAAATATAACTTAAATGTCTCCAACACACTTAAATCCTAAATCTCAAACACGTTATATTTAGACCAACGAGGCTCTTGGTTTAGGTTGCACACATTTAATTTGTCTTATACAACATCTTATATTCAAGTACTGAATGGAAAACAATATCTAAGACTCTAACGTGATCACTTCCAGTAAAAAATATGCTAATTGGAATAAAAAATACATTATATTTATAGTTTATTAATAATTTAGTTTTGATGTTGATAGTAGATAGTTGAACTTTATAAGTATTTAGCGAATGTTCGATTCTTAAGAGGTAAAAAAAATTGCAATATTATTTAAATAGTAATAAATTTGGACAATTCATGATATGTTACTAAATTCATCAATTGCTATTTCCTAGTGTAATGTTTCTATAGAAATTTTGTTTATAATTAAACTTCAATTTTAATAATTACAGTGTAAAAATGGTAAAATCGTAAATTTTGTATATAAGTCAATTTTACACAAATATATAATCAGATTCCATCATATTACTCTTTTAAAATTTTTATTTTTACTTCAATTATGACAAGGCAAAGTGTTGAAAATGATTAGACATGTGTAAAAATGGTTTATATTGTTAATATACAACTATTAAACGCTTAACTTTTTTTATTCTTAACATGTCAAGTTAAATATATTGTATTTTTCATAAAAGTATTTACTCCAAATCCGGTAAATGGCAAAAAAAAAAAATTATGATTCATGAATCATGAACCACACCCTACAGTGCAGACACCTTAAGACACATCTTTTTTCTTTCTATCTCTCTTCTACACGCATCACATCATATATCACATCTGTCACTTATCTCCATCTCTTTCTATCTCTCTAGTAATTTATATCTAAAGAGTGTACACCAATCTTTATCTATATATAGAAGTTGAGATTCTAAAGACATAAGAAAAGAAGAGAAGCAAGAAATAAAAATGGGAGAATATATTGATGGGCGATAAAGGGAAAACAGAAATTAAAAAGAAGTTAAATGGTGGAGTGCAGGGGACCTACCTGGTAGACATCATTAACGGGGGTTGCCAACCCAAATCAAATGATTGAAAAGCTGTCAGCTCCATCTCCGTGAATGGGGGTTCTAAAAACTGTTCCTCCTTGATGACTTGTCTCACTTCCCAGCCTTCACATCACTTTAGCTTCCTACCATGTCCTTTGTGTTCGCAACCTTGCCCTGTGTTTGGTGGTAATACCTAATACGAGTCATTTTATTAGTGTCACCTAATTGACTAATGGTAAGATATGAGACTTGAATATTGGACCGATTGGTATAGCTGATTTAGGTCATGTGCTCAAGTTTGGGTCAGCTATTCTTAAGGTAACCGACCAACCTATCTTGCGGATTTACAAAAACTTGACGTGGCCTCATATTAAATTGAGAAGACTGGCCTACATGTGAAAGATGGATCAAAAGCGCAGCGCAAACCGAGTGTTTTTGTTTTTATAAATAGACAAAGCACTTAAGCCTGTGGAAGACCATTGCCTAGCCTTAAGGCTACTTGTATATATTTGCTTGATAATTTAGTGATGTTCACTATGGACCTCAGTGATTGTGTAGTGAATCAAGTCATAGTCTACTTCTCAAATGTGGGGAGGTAGCATCTTGCACTTAAGTGCATCTGTGGCAACATTTATGACATCTTGGTGTTGAAGTGCACCTAGTGTTGTTTGGGACTAGTATCTCAAGTTTAAGCCTTTGGAACAAGGGTTTTGAGGTTATCTCGGATGGTCTTGTTAGCCATTTCTTGCGAGAATGGTTGGAAATCTACCATGGCCACTATTGCACGACATTCACCATTTCGCTTATCTCCCTCCTAAGTGAGATTGGTCACTTGTTTTTGTAAATGTTGATTGTGCTGACGAAGTTCCTCCAGAGTATTCATTAACCCTTACAGCACATCCGGACGAACATTGTTGTTGTTGTTGATGTTGGTGTTGTTGTTCCCAGATGAATTCACATTACATCGTGTGTTCATGATGAAAGTATCATTGGGGTTAGGGAAAAGGTTTTAATCGAGCTCCACGGTGAGCGTCAATGTTCACAAAGTCAACCTTAAGAGACCAAACCAAGAACCAGAGAAGAATTCAAAATTTAGTAATTTTAGTATTCGAGTGAACATGATGTAAGACCTTGAATTAACTCGGTAATTAAATAATTATTTAATTATTCCATGTACTGTTTGGATCCGCTCTCGAGCGTCAACGAACGATATCATCTATCGAATCACCGATGAAATGTTCCTTATGACACTTTGTAGTGAACCAATCTTGACCTGATGTTGGAGTTTGGATGAGAATAAGATGTTCTCACTATCACCATGACGTTCAGTGAAGAATTTCGTGAATAATGATTGTAATATTGATATGGTTTCCTTCCGGAGCCCGGAAAGGGCAATTCTTTCAGTCGAAAATCTAGCAAGCGAAACGGGCGACTTCGGGACCCCGGACCGAAAATCCAGGAATCACCAAACGACTCTGTTTGGCGTAACGGGTCCAGATATGTAATAAAACTTTTTGTGAATAGTGTTTTTGTTAATACTGTTTCATGAGCAGCTTTTCCATGAATAGTGTTTTCGGGCCGGAATCGGCATGAAATCCAAGGGAAACAACCCGGGCTCGAGTTGTACAAGCACAAGGTCCAAAGCAAAAGAGTAACTGGTGTTAGATACTCTCAGTGACATTGGGAAACATACAGACGACCGAATTCGAATAATGATGAGAATTATGACGCCACTAACGCATTAACGCACTGAGACGTATGACGCTCATCATGACGACGCGTCATGGATTAGACATATAATATTAAACTAATCCTAGATATTTTCTTAGAACTTTCTAAACTTTAGAGTTTAGTCCCTAAACTTTGAAACTTTATGGTTTAGTCCTCAAATAGTAAAATTATATTTTTACCTAGACTTTTTACCTTTCAGCTTTGGTCCCTAGGATTAATGAAAAGTTAAAACTCTCCCCCAATTACCGCTAAACCCGTGGCCTTCCCTCTCCATAAATGGGTTTATGTTGAGTTTTTAACTAAAACTCCATTAAGTGAAAGATTAGAAGAAGCTAAGAGAGAGAAAGAGAAGCTTGGAGAACTATTCATCATCTCCAACCTTGGAACCATCTTGGCCGAATTTTCCTCTTCACTTTCCAACCTCTTCCACTCGTCTTCTCAACTTGGCTCTTTGAGGTTAGTTGATCAACTCCTCAAGCTCTACATTTTCATGGTTATAGATTTCAATTATGTTGAGTTTTAGGTTATTGATAATTGTTAGAATTCCAAACCCACTTCATAAATGTTGTTCGCATGACCTTGATCTTCAATTTGAACCGATTAGAATTTCAATATGTTGAGTTTTAGTTCCTAGAGAATTTTGATGTTGAGATTTTGCTAGGGTTGCCTTTAGGAATGTTATTCCCATGAAGTTGATCTATGAATATCTCTAATTAGCTTTCTTGGAAGTTAGGTTTTTGAAAAGTGATTATTTGAAATAAGTGATTTTCAAACTTTAAAATTTAGTTTCACCATAGATTTTTTGCTACCTTTGATGTGTACCAACTAGTTTTGATAGAAATATTCATCTTGACAATTTTATGGGCATGGCTGAATGTGGGACAGAATTGGAAGCAAGGAAGAATTGTTTTCCAACTAGCTTTTGAGTGTGTTCAAGGCTTGTATGTGAAATTGGCTCGAGGGATCCGACGGTGATCCGGAGGACCTCGAGGAAGAGGAGGGAATAGTCCTAGATGTTGAGGGATAGAGGTGTCAGCAAGGAGTGGGCGTATAGGGAAGGGTAGGTTTGTTCTTTTGACTGACATGACTTGTAATTGATTTAGGGGCAGGGTAGGTCCCCGGTACATGGCTTTTTGTGTGGACTTCCTGCGTGGAGTTCACAGGAAAGTATATCGGACTTATGAGGTCTAGTTCTAAGATTTTATAACTTTGATATATTTTCTCATTTTGATTAGTCAGGCTGTAATATACACTAATTATTTGCACCACACTTGGTTAACTTCATGATGTAACTATGTTATACTCAGCTTACTTTGGTAACATTAATTACCGACAGGTTATGAAGGCACGAGTTTTTATGTATGCATACCTCCTTTAGCATGTTTCAAAAAAATATATACTCACATTTTCTTAATCTCGGAAGATATTCCGCATGTTTAATTACTGTTCACTTGCTACAGTAATGCCTTGAAAATCAGGGCGTTACACCTGACCTGATCATGAGGCAATTCGCCCCTATACACATTTGTGACTCCATCCTATGTCTACAGGTGTCGGGTATAGAGGGAGTGCGCCTTAACCTATTCAATTCTATAAAATATGTAAACTACACCCGTCTTCGCAACCCACTTGACGAGGCCGCCCATGCTAAAGTATATCGCTCGTGAAGAGTAAAATACAGAAGAAGATGCTAAGAATACCTATTCCAAATATGTTGTCAAGATTTGTTCATTATGAAAAAGATCAAGGAAATATTACATTGAGTTCCCTATTTGTAGACCCGCACACTAGTATTCTAATACCACCCAAATTGTGTAGGCCTAATTTCGGCACTCTCGTGAATCCAAATCGTTAATTCCAATCAATTATAATTTAATTTTAATTTCAATACAACTCTCTCTTTGGAAAATTTTCTGTTATTTTTTGCCTGCGCCAAAGTTAATTATTCTTATATTTTTTGGGAGGTCGCACTTATTACGCAAGTCCCATTATCATTTTATTCATATAAAAAGTCATAATAAAAAATATACAATAATTTTTCCTCCCTCATGTGCTTTCAATAATGGGCAAAAAGGCTGAAGGTAAAAGAATATATTTTCAGCAGATTGCGTATAATTATTAATAGGCGATGTCTTGGAAAGGTCAACAAAGTAATCACGATAAATCTTTGACTGAAAAGGATACTAATCCTTTTACCATTTTCAGGCATTTTGCATAAAAAATGTGATCTCTTTGAACTTGAAAACTGAAAGATAATGATTCTTGAGTTAATTTTCTGCTTTTGAAGAAAAGCTTCTGACACGAGCCCAATACTTATTGTGTTTCAGAATATAAAATAGATGGTGTGTTAGTGATACAAAGATTCTGATGAGGTACTCAATAGAATGATTAAAATCAAAGCTAACAACAAAAGGATGAAAAAGAAGTTCCCCCACTTTTTGGGTGATAGTTGTGATATGGCTAGGCAAGTTAGATACCTCCGCCCAAGATTTTTTACATTTTTAGCAAATTTTTAGTAGTACTACATTCGGCAATTCACTCTCATAATGTGATACTTGTTTTAAGCCAAATTACATTTACTTTCCGCAGAATTTATTATTATTACACTCATCTCTCCTCTATTATTTAATAAAATACTAATTACCGTTATATTATTGGAAACATTACAAAATCCTCTCTTGATATTTATCATTATCATTATTACACTTATCTTTTCTAAATTTTATTATTATAAAACATAACACCCCTTTATTATTCAAAATGATTTATGAATGAGGGAAAATCAATGCATTTTACAAACTAGATGAAGTCAGTACAATAATGTTAAGTCTTAGGAGATGTGAGTGTAATTTTTTTCAATTGAAAAATTAATAATGTGAATAACTTATCATAATATTAAGTGTTTTGATTTAAAATAAGGGGGTTTCCTTTTCCCATGTACCAAAAAAAAATAAGGGGTATGTAAAATCTATATATTACATATATTCTGCCATCCAAAATCATTCCAAGAATTATTTTACCACGTGTTTCCACCGTATTCATTTTGCTACGAGAGTAATTCTCGGAGAAGTTGTTCCACGTGGCAGACTACCTAAGAATAAAACTGTCCATCCCTTGAAAAAAATAACCGCCGCCACTCATGGGAAAAAACCGTCACAACCCATAATAAAAAACACCTACAAAACCCATGAAAAAAAAATCGCCTACCCCATGAAATTAACAACCGCCACCACTCATGGAAAAAAAAAACTACACAACCCATAATAATTAACAATTGTTATTCCACGTGGTCGACTCTCATGCATTTCACCTAAGAAAAAAAAACCTCTCACCCCATGAAATAAATTAAAGCCGACACTCATAGGAAAAAAACCGCCACAACCCATAATAAAGGAAACCAACAAAACCCGTGAAATAAATAATTGTGGCCACTCATGAAAAAAAACCGCCACAACTCATAATAATAATAATAATAATTAACATTTAAAAACATTTCAAATAACCGACCGCAACTGAGATAAAAAAACTGAATACTCTATCTTAAATTTTTGTTACTAAATGCAAAAACTTTTTTTTAACCTCAAAATTAATTTTCCCCACTATACAATAATCTTTCAGTTTTTTGTATACTCAAAATCTAGTTTTTTGTTAAAAGGAATCTAAATCTTCTTTAGCGATCCTATTTAGTTGTATTTTACCTGGACCATTTGGTTCCTTCTATAACTACTAAACCCACTATTTTGATTTATTTTTTATAATCACCATTAACCTCCCTTTATAACCACTAACCCACTCTCCTCAATTATGCACCCAAAATAACCATTAACTTCCATTTTATCTCATGGTATTCTATATGAAAGGAGACATCATTTGTAAATTCCAGGTAAGTTTTACAAATACAAATCTAAACTTTGTAGTCAACATTATTATTATTATTATTATTATTAATTTGTATTAAATTATTTTAAATATGTAATCCTGTTTATATTTTTATCCACATACAGATTTCCAGATTGGAAATGATGACCTTAAGAACTTATGTTTAAATGAAATAGAGAAATAACTTCAAGCCAATTCAAAATAGCTCAAATATTTTGGCTCTCTACCACTTCCAGATATATCGGATTTTGTAGATTTCCAGAACAAGTCAATATTTTTGATGAACTGAATTACAATAAGGATGAGTTGGAACAGAAGCATTTTAGAAAAGTACCTTCCATTTTAATTTAGAGATAGTTTCCCCTGCAGATAATGGTTTGAATTCAGATGATCGACGTGCATTGAAGAAAAGTCATAATGATATACATTCATATTAAAATGGAAGCGCAAGACATCGGCTTTGTAAGCCATCAGGTTTTCATAAATATGATTGTTGTTAATATGCAAGGAATTCAAGAAAATTACATCCTTAATGACTTGCATACAACATGTGTTAGACCAATTGTTTTGTTTTGTTTTATTTTATGGGTAAACTAAAATCGTATAGCTCCACTAATAGTAACGTATGTACGTTAGATTTGTTTCTATATTATGTCTATAACATATATGTTATTTTATTTTTAAATTACTGAAGTTCTAGCCGTGCACCGCACGGGTCTTACATTATAACGTCATGTGAAAAGTGTACTACATAACAATATAGTCTACTTTTATTTTTTTACAAATTACAGAGTAAAAATCTCTAATGGGGATGATCATTTTAACATGAAAATAATGTGGTGTTAATCATAATAGAAAAATATTTTTTTATAAAATTAAAGTACATTTTTTACAATTTTTTTAATAATTTTATGAATAAATATATATAA
This sequence comes from Acmispon strigosus, assembly GCA_030819835.1. NCBI lineage: Eukaryota > Viridiplantae > Streptophyta > Magnoliopsida > Fabales > Fabaceae > Acmispon > Acmispon strigosus. Next base: position 64,673,396 of record JAUAMA010000003.1, on the reverse strand, counting down.
AAGTTGTGTGAGATTTTATAATATGAGCATCTTAACTCCTTCAAAGTTTTAACTTTAACCATAAAATAACATCAATATCTCACTTTTTTATAAATCTATGTATTGATACATTTCTAAAACATGAGCAATACCCTCCAGGATCACAGGCACACAACAAACCCATCGTTAATTTCACTTCTGAGTTATTGAGTGAAGTCAAATGCTCAGGAATTTCAAACCACAGGCTCATTTTCAAGGTTAGTGACCCTATAGTGCTTCTTCGGAATATAGACCAATCGGCTGGTCTATGTAACGGTACTCGCATGATAGTAACATATTTGACTCAATATGTCATTGTTGCAACTATATTAACATGTAGCAAAATTGGAGGCAAGGTTTTTGTCCCTCGAATGGACTTAATACCATCTGACTTTGGATTACTGTTTAAATTCTCAAGACACCAATTTCATGTCACTTTATGATTTGCAATGACTATAAACAAGAGTCAAGGTCAATCTTTATCTCATGTTAATCCACATCTGCCTAGACCAAATATTCACGCATTGACAATTATATGTTGCTCTTTCAAGGGTTAAATCAAGAAAATGGCTGAAGATATTAATTTTAGATGATGACGGAAACCTGATAAACTCAACAGAGAACGTTGTATAGAAAGAAGTATTTGACAACATCTAAAAAGTTCATTTTTAATGTCTTTACGTTTAAGTTTTTTTCATAACGGTTGTGAACTTAATATCTAATATTATTTATTATTTAATAAAAATTTAGTTTATTATTATACAAAAAAAATTCTAATATATTCAAATATGTGTATTTTCATCTTGCTGAGCAAAGATATATGATTTCCTATATTTCCAGTTTTGAAGATTTTTATCAAGACATCCACTTACTCATTACACTAATCATATAGGGTTGCTGAGTTTAATAATCTAAACTGACACAAGAGAACAACCACAAAGTGCAATTATTACAATACTTAAACTTCACTCTCAACCATCTCGTGACTACAGTACATTCACTCTACCAAATAAATATTTGAACTACACACTACTTTAAAACAAGAGCATGTGAGAAAAAACACAAATATAAGCTTGTTCTTGTCACCAGCCTTGACCTTCCCACGCTTAGGTTTTAGGGTTAGGTCTAGCTAGCCGTTTTGGTAAGAATGAAGAAAATGTTTCATTATGTCTTGAGTCTTGCCTTTTATAGTGGGGCAAGACCCCAACCTTGGACCTATTACAAGTTGGGCCTAACAAGCTGAAACTCATAAATACATGAATCAGTAAAGACCTACAATGAGTCCCCTAGCGAGATCTATCTCCTGTCAGGTTCCTGAGATCACTGATAATACTCCCAGAATATCTCCCCACATGTCCTAATGTACATCAACTAGCCTCATGATTGCTCATCTCCAATGGGCCTTATCTAAAAGAGGCCTATATTTAGGATGAGCCGCCTCATTCCAGTCTAAAGCTTAAAACTGTGGTGATTGTGTATCTTCAAGCAAAAAACTAAAGTCAATTAATTATAGCCTTGTTCTCACTTTCACCGGCCTAGACAATGTGAGATTCATTATCAAGAGTTTTCTTAACCTCGTACTTTATTGAACGTATTGGTAGATGATGTAGTGTGTGTTTGGTTGTACGTTTCAACCCACAAAATCGCGTCTGCGTCGGATAAACATGGATCACCAGTGAAATTGAAATGTTTGAATCTCTGTTTTGAGAATCGATTTTAGCTCTAGACTCATTTTGGCTGAAGCGGATAAATGTAGCTTCTCCGTCAGATAGAATCAATTCTCTTAGAAAAGTGTTTCACTGTGTTTCACCTTTCCCTTTATACCTCTTTCCCTTCTTCATCTTCAATTGTGACTTCACCTTGAAATTTAAGCGCCATGCCTTCTACTGAAGGCTCCAAATCTTGATTTGTTTTACCACTGTCAACAAAGAATAGGAAAAGAACCGTAATAAGTGGTAGTGGTGCCACGCCTGGCTTACATGCAACCACTCCACACTCCCATGTGCCACACTCTCTTTATACTTTTTATTTTATGTAACTCATTTTAATTTCATAATTTTACTCGTTTTAATTTTCATAATTTGCATAAGTAAATTTATATTGAATGTACTATTATTAAAAAAAAGTAATATTGATTGTATTATTGAAATAAATTTATTTATACATGATTATATTTTCAAATATATCCATTTTATTCCTTATATACCTAAAAACAATTCTACTCCTAGTTATTCAAATAATTTTTTTTTTAAGAAATTAAGTTCTAAAAAATATATCCAAACATAAATCACGTTATTTTTAACTTACATTTACCAGATTCAATTTCACCGAACTCAATTTTATTGCAATCAATTTTGCAAACATTAATCCAAACGTGTGTAGTTGTTCCCTATTACAATCAACTATGGCTAGTATGATGCATTCATTGTGACTTTTATTTATGAGTGTGCATAGCCTTATATATCAGGTCACCAATCAAATTCAGTGACATTGCAGTATGTCATGTCTAGATGAAAATCAGTGAGTGACTGACGTCTCCAAATACAGCCTAAGCATGCCCTACATACTTATTCAGCAACACACATACACACCTTAACTTTGTCAAATCCTTTCCAGTACTGTTCCCCTCCCTTTGCACTTAACACATGACACATATCCACATTCCCAATCTTAGTTAGATAGATAGATACACATACACGTACACACGCACGCATATTCACAGCTCACAAACTCTCTTTCACTGTTCACTCTTTCCTCTCTCATCTGTCTGCACCTTTCCTTTCCTTTCTTCCAAGTTTTCTTGGAAAAGAAAACCAACCTGCAAGTCTTGTCTTTTTCCAGGTGCCCTGAACTTTCTAGTCTCTATCCCATCACCTTCATCTCTTTGAGTACAAAATTGTATCACCATAGGCGTAGAGACATAAACTTGTAATAATATCTTCAAAATAACAAAGTTTTTCACTTTTGTTGTTGGATTCTACTTGTGGCTATGGAGGAATAAAGTGAGGAGCTGCTTGGTTGATTCAGCTAGCTAGTGATGGAAGATATTTACAGGATGGACCCTTTTCTATCATGTCCTCAAGATGTTGTTGCCACTGCTGGTGCTTCTGAACTGCATCTACAGCCTGAACCGGGTTTAACCGGGTCAGATATATCGGATCGGCTCATCAAGAACCAGATCGCCTCTCATCCTCTTTATCCAAATCTAGTATCTGCTTATACCGAATGCCAAAAGGTTATTATATCTATATCTATGTATGTTTTTATCATGAATCAGTAGTAAGAAAAACAAGCAAATAAAATATTATAGTTATGAATATTAGTAGTAAATAATATTGTGTTTAAAGGTTGGAGCACCGACAGAACTGGCTTCCCTTCTTGAAGAAATTGCCCGTGAAAATTGCCATCCTAATTCTGATGGTTTCCGTGAGATAGGAGATGATCCTGAACTTGATGTGTTCATGGTATTTTTTTAATTTTATTTTTGTCATACTCAAATTTCTGTTTACTATTTGACATGTTTTGTGAATGAAGATTCAAATTATTATTATTTTTTTTGGTTGGTGTAACATGTGTTATAGGAATCATACTGTGAAGTTCTTCATAGATACAAAGAGGAGTTGTTCAAACCCTTCAATGAAGCAACCTTGTTTTTGTGTGATATTGAATCACAGCTAAGTGAGCTTTGTAAGGAAACACTAACAATGTCATCGGATAATTACAACCGCTCAGGTATGAAGATCGAGTTGAACATATATTCTTGTTATTATGGAGTGAATATTGGAATGGTCAAAAAAATCTGGATATATATATTATTATATTATATATGGATGGAGAATGGTGTTCTCTCTTTTTATTATTATTGAATATTGAATTAGCATTTTGTTTTTAGCTGAATTGGAAGATGGCCCCCTGTTGTGTACGTTTTGAGATTTAATGTTCTTTAAAATAATCTTTACATGGAGGCCCACGATCGACCATCTGATCAGACCGGTTAACAAACAGAACCTTCATGAAATAAATTATATTATATATTTACGACACTGCTGCTTGGTTTTTTCTTATCTTGTAGTATATCAGTTATCTGTTATCTGTGGTGTGTGACATAACTAAATACATGCAACGAACCGCAGATTAAAAGAAACAAAAAATAGCTACATAAATCCATTGAATTATAACTATTGATTACCTTGATTATTTGTGTTGAACTTTGTAAATATTATATCGGATTTATCTTATAAGAAAAATACTTCAATATGAGAGAAATACGAGAGAATTAGGAGTGGGAACAGGTCAGGTCAAGCTAGGCTTTGCGTAAATAGGTCTGACTTATTTAAAAATTTTAAGGCCTAAGCATGGCCTGTGGCCTATCATAGGCTTTTTATTTTGCTTGGGTTTGGCCTTTTAAAAAGTTTGACCTGGCCTGAAGCCTATTTTAGAATAAGACCTTTAAATAGGCAATAAGTCTACATCTAAACAGGCCAACATTTAAGCAGGCCAAGAAGTCTACATCTAAATAGGTCAACCATGTTTGTCAATCGACAAGTTTCGAAAAGGTAAAATCAACAAAACTGGTGACAGGTTGGATGGATATAAATTGAATTTAATATTTTGATTTGTTTGTATATTTTATTAAACTAATATATTAAATTAAGATGCTAATAAACAGGTCGGCCTAATAGACTTAATATGTTTTTTTATAAGTTTAAGTCTGATCTATTTAGCTAAATAGGCTTTTAAAAAAGTATGAGCCTAGCCTTTATATTAGACAGGTCAGGCCATAAGCCCGTGTCAGCGGCCTGGCCTAGTTCCACCCTTAGAGAGAATGGTAGAAATAAATTATGACCGTTAAATTTAATCATGAATGATCATGATTAATAGATAATTAATGGTCTCATAACCACTTATAACTTTTTAAAAAGTGACATGTGTTTTAATCATAACTATTTATTATTAAATTAAACGATTTCGTTTTATTCTCGTATAAGAAGACAATTCTCATAAGATACATTCTATATATATATATATTATATTATATATATAAAATATAGTTTTATAGTATTAAATTAAACAAAGGAATCAGGGGAAGGAGACTTTATATCTACATTAATGTATATAATAATAATAAATTTTCTAGGAGATCAAAATATTTTTAGAGAAAGAGCTGCTAATCAAGTGACTAACCTTTATTGTCCAACAATGTCAGATTATAGATTATATAAAGATACATTTTTTTATCTAAAGTAACAATAAGGGATGATGGATCAAATGGATTTTGGAAAGAACACTTTCTAGGAGGACTTCCGAAATTATTTTCAAAAAAAGAATTAATTAATTTACAAGCACATTATGAAAATCCAATAAACTTTGATGAATTAACTTATGGTCAGATACATAATATAATAGTTGATACCAGTATACAGGTTTGCACAGACTTTAAACTTCAAGATAAAATGAGATACCAATAAAATTGAAGTTGGGAATTTCATTCAGCAAAATGGGATAGAAACCTTAAGAGTTCCTAGCGCTCAACACAAAAAATGAATAAAAAAACAAAACACAAATACTATTTATAGAAGACTATATAAGAGAAAAAATAAAAACACAAATTACAACAATAGTATTCAAAATCAAATAAGAAAACTAGGAAACCTACTAAACAATAGAATTCAAAATCAAATAAGAAAACTAGGAAACCTACTAAACAATAGAAATAAGATAATGTTTTTTGGAAATGTGGAAAGTTCTCCTTCATGGGACAATGAGATGAACAATAAGTCCTTGCAAATAGATAGCTAAGTTCTTTAAGCATTTAGTCGAACATTCGATCCCTAAGCCGTGTGTTGGAAAAAGTTTTATTGAGAGAGACCAACCCACTTAATGTGATCTTAGAGTCTCGAGGGGATTAATCTCATGGATGTCGACTATAAGATGCCTTGACGCATACGAAAAATTAAAGGATCAAAAAATAATTTGGGATTGATGTGAAATGTGCCCTAAGTACATTCTTTGCCTGGTTAACAATAACCGTTGGTAATGCAAGTGTGATGACTAAGAGTCACACATTGGTTAAGAATGAGTGAAGTGAAAACAATATAAGAAATTTGGTCATAAACTCAATGTGTTAAGGTTGTGTGTAAAGATTGGGTGTCTAGTTCTCTTAGTGGTCTTTTTTGATAGTCCATTGGTGTAAGCTTAATAGAAGTTGTTTGATTGTTTTCTAGAGTACAAGAGCATGTTTGGATATCAATTTGCTGTACTCAAAAAGCACATTTCCCTCATTTCAGTGTAATTAAAGGGATGGATTGAGGGAATATGCTTGTACTTTTGTTCAAATTTTTAAGCAAGTTGCATGGTGACAATATTTGAGCGTATACACTTCTGCTTACCTTAAAGTCTATTATGAGGTTTTATATGTTGTTTCTATATGGAGTATATATTTATGAAAGGGACAATCAGCAGTTTGCTTTTCGTACATGAAAGCGAAAGACTCATGTTGGATCCTTGCTATAAATGAAAACAATTGGTCATGAGTTGGAATTTTTGTTGTGGGGGGGACCATTTTAATCCAATCTCATGAACAAATGTAAAGAAGATAGAAAACCAAAGTGTAAGTCCTGCCTAGTTTGGCATATAATAATTGGTGTATTATTTCCTGCACTGTCACTCAATGATTCTAGCTAAATTATTTCTCTGTCTTTGTAATGAATTATGATTCATAGACATCTTTTAGGTGTAGACACTCAGAGAGAGAAAGGAAGAGAAGAGATATAAGTAGTGAATGTGATATATGATTGATGTGATAAGAAGAGAGAGATAGAGAGAAAAATGAAGGTGTTTATGGGTGTTTATGAATCATTTTTGTAACTGACATTGCTTTTTGACAAATGCAGAAATTACTTGTGTTTTCTATGTATGTATCTATGCAATTTAGTCCTCTGGCTTTTCATTTTATTCTTTTGTTCTGTGCTCACATTCTCATTCAAGGAAAACTGAGAAAGTAAAGATCTAGGTTGACATGCAGTTTGGCCAATCATTCATAATCTCTTAAACTGAAAATTTCAATCCTTTGTGTCTTGGAATGTTGAGTGCCCTGATAGTATATATTTATTTGATGAAAGCATTTTGATTAGTTCCTTGGGTGTTGCACTCTTGTTAGATGAGCCAGCAGGGACTTCAGAGGATGAACTGAGTTGTGGGAAGGTGGAAGCGATGGAATATTCCGGCACGCGTCCGGGTGATCAGGAGCTAAAAGGAATGCTCCTCCGTAAGTATGGTGGTTATCTTAGCAGCTTGAGAAAGGAATTTCTGAAGAAAAGGAAAAAGGGTAAGCTACCAAAGGATGCAAGGAAAGCACTTTCAGACTGGTGGAACACTCACTATAGGTGGCCTTATCCCACGGTAATTGAAATTAATATCATATAGAAGTCGTTTTGTTGTATAATACTCATCAACACAATGTGGTCGAATTTCAAATATGCCTAATCATGTTGGTACCTTGATTGGCCTTGGATTTCCTACACTCAGGGAATCCTGCATTCGGTGAAGTTGGCGGTCCTCGGACGACTCATATTTAAAGAGGCTGGTGTACAATTAAAAATCCAGCCTCTTTAAATTTGACTTTGATTGATGGACTCTGAACTTCACTGAATTCAGGATTCCATGACGGTAGAGAACTTCACTTCCTACTATGAAAACTTAGTTTATACTAGGATGCACTTGAGCCAGTTTTGAATGCAGTTTCATTTGGTTGATGTGGAGAAAATGAGGATGAAATAGCTGATTAATCAAAGCCATGTTGCCATTTTGAAATTATTGACAATAGGAGGAGGAGAAATTGCAGCTATCAGAAATGACTGGACTTGATATAAAGCAGATAAATAATTGGTTCATCAATCAAAGGAAACGGCATTGGAAACCATCTGAAGATATGAGATTTGCAATTATGGAGGGTGTAAGTGGCGGCATAGGAATAGAACCTATGTAATTTAATTATATTCTGGAGGTGGATTTCTGAACCTGTAACTTGTGCTTAGCTAGCTGTAGAGTGATGGATACTTTTATGTTCTGCGAGATCTTAATTTTTGGAACCTTCACTGCACCTATATATATGCTGAGGTGGAAATATTGTAGCTAATATATTGATCTCCATCATCCATCAATCTTTCTCATACCCATTCTTTATGAACATATATTGTGATAATAATCAATATTAACACTTGGCGCGGATAAAGACATTTTGTTATATGCAATTGCAAGTTGAAGGGTGAGTTTGAACCCACATGGTTTAAAATGTGCTAGCTAATGATAAGGTCAAATATATACCTTTCTAGTATTTAACTACACGAGGTCAAAGTGGCGCAGGAGGTGGATTGGCAGCGTTGTTCTTCGGGGTGGGTTAAAGTGAACATTGATGCTTATGTTCATGACTCTTGTGTAGCTGGAGTTGGAATAATAGCTCGTGATCGGGATGGAGAGGTTGTCGCATCTGCTACTTCTTTCCCTGTTTCGATTCAATCATCGAGACTTGCGGAGGCTCTTGGTCTTAGGTGGGTTATGCTGCTAGTGGTTGATCTTGGCTTCAAGTTTGTGTGCTTTGAGACGGATTTTTTGCAGCTCTTTCAGTGGTGGAGACATCACTCTAGAGTTATGTGTTCAGAATTTCCGTTCTATTTGGCACTCCCCCATTTCTCTAGATTCCTACGCTAAAGCACAGGTAGTGGGGAGTGTTGGGTCCCTCTTCACTTTCCTAGTCAGCCTAGAGGCTTTGTTTAAGTCGTTCCCCATTGCTTCGGCTAGATCCTTAACCACTTTTCCTATTTTTGCGGGCTTGAGCTCCATCGTGGTTTTTCAGCACATGGAAAGCTTCTAGAAACTCTTCAAATATTCTGCTTTGCGCCCAAGTTTATGTATCTTCCCTTGATCTTATCCTAATACGTATCAACCATTCTAGCCGTTCTAAATAGCGTCAAACGGCTACCATCTCTCCTCGGCATGCCCTTGCTTTGGCTCTACTGCTCAATCGGCAAAAGCATCATTTCGGCTACTCAACTAGCCGTTGCGGATTTTTGGGTGCCAACAGTTCTATTTCTTTCTTTTGATGGTGTTGATCTTTTATTTATTCGAAGAATTGACAATTGTGTCTCTACCTATACTAATTCGGTGTGGGTTGAAAGGGTTCTCCATATATTTCACCTTTTGTTCGTTATGATGTTTTGGGCTTTAAACCCATTTGATTGTTGAATGCATATTCACCTAAAAAAAACTACACAAGGTCCAGCAATCCATGTTATTCAAGGTGTACGGTCTTTGCTATCCAACGTGTACTAATAATGTTTCTTATGTAAGTGAGATATCAATATTTTGAAGTATAGTTTGATGTAAAATCAAAAACCTTTGAAAAGATTTTTAGATTTTGTTCAAAAAATAAACTTATGACTTCATATTTAAAGAATTCAAATCCTTTCCACGCATATGGTTGCATTGGACATATTAAATTGTGGAGAACCAGCATTACCGATGCTCAGACACCCTCCCACTTTTTTGGATTGACACCTTCCAACTTCAGGAACATGCTTGTGTCTCGTGGTGGTTAAGCTTGTAACATGGACCGATACAAGGTAAAGGGATGACATACCAAAGAAGATCCAAAGGAATGAGTTTGAGCCCTTACAAATGTGGACCGATAGAAAACAGTGTCGCATGTATATAGCCCCAATTGGGGATCGCAATCATCAATACACATATCATGTTACAGTAAAATGTGCATTAGTGTTAAAAAGTATAATTTATACACACTATGTTGAAGCACAGAGACAATGCAGAAAAACACATATCATCCACCTAAAATCTGAGCAAATATCAATATATAAACTCCAGAATTTCATCACAATTCAGAATCTCCATATGTTTCATAGCTCTGATGTTCTGTAGATTCATAAGCAATGGATTCTTCGCTGGGAGATGATTCATAAATATTGGAACCTTCAGAGCTGTCATACGCAGGCACTTCACCAAAAAAAGAACTTTCAGATGCATCATCAGAATTTTCATTAACTGTCGATTTAGGAACTTCAATTTCACCTGTCTGAACAAATTGCAACAGCGAACTGACCCAATTAAACCCATCAATCATTAATCCTATTTTACCACCAAAAAAAGAACTTTCGGATGCATCATCAGAATTTTCATGAACTGTCGATTTACGAACTTCAATTTCACCTGTCTGAACAAATTGCAACAGCGAAGTGGCCCCATTAAACACATCATAAATCATTAATCCTATTCTACCACCAACCCAACTGCCCAGGTGACTTCCAACAAGGTAGCCAAGTCTACCAAGCCTTTCCTCCCCAAGGAATCCTCCACCATAAGCTCCAAACAAAGTACCAGTGCCCCTAAGGAACCCTTCTGTGACAGTACCACCGTAGTAAATAGCTTCAAAAAAGTCCCATCCAGAGGAGATGATAGGGCCTATAATCCGCTTAGCTTGACGTGAAGCCAATTTTGCTGCCTTTTTACTTTCCTTTTGCACATATTTTGCAGAATCTGTTGGGGACATCCCCTGACTAACAGCGTCAACAATGGCAGACTCAATTGCATGATGCCTTGCTCTTTCAACATGGGCTGATCTAATATTGTAAAAGTAGAGCTTCACACCTTCCTTGACACCGCATGCTACAGTTCCAGAGCCCATATCAAAGCAGTTTAAGATCGTGAACTTTCCACTCTGGGATGATCCCTCCTCACCAACAAGCTGCCTGCACTTTTCAGCTGAAAGGAGCAACTTATGTGAGCATAAGCAGACACTTGAAATACCAGACATGGTACTTGGAAGTCTTCTACTGTCATAAGTGATAACGCAAGAGAAATAAAACATGATTTTTGTTTCAAAGAATGAAAAGTTTGTTTTCTGTCTTGCTAATGACATGATAAGAAAATATATACAGGTTTAATGCAATCATTATAAGTCATACTAGATTTATGTTGCATACAGGTATGGTACTGGGTCTGGATACTCGTACGGGATGTGATATTTTTAAAAAATCCAATATACGAGTTCGCTATAAATATAAATTTGTATGAACTTAACTAAATTGCATACAGATTAAAAAACATAGAACATAAAAGAAGATTATATTTTCAACAAGTCAGAAAAACATCTCATAGTAAAAAAAACTATAATATTCAATTTTGTCGAACTAACTAAGCACATAGGAGAAGTAGAGACTTGTGCACAAACTAAAGTAAATATGAATTTGGTGACTTCTCAACCGTTGGCCAACACAGTCGGGCATCGGCTTGGAAGGAACGAGAAAGAGTTGATGCAGATAGGGTGTTAAGGTTTTTATATAAGTGTCGCGGGGTAGAGATTTTGTTCTTGTAAATATAAAAGGAAAAAAAATTCATACATAATGTAATTTTTATTAATGTATACTCGAGAGGTACCCAAAAAGTACTCAAGCAATACTCGATTTTTGGTTGCAAAAATATTTTGGTACATGCGTAGTGTGCACCCACCAGCGCCAAATACATACCAGGTATGGATAAGTACCTGATACGCGTACAACAGAAAAATGAAGTACCCATACTAGCAGCAAGAATGTTCCTCTCAATTGATCCATCATTTCTTGGTATATATTTAGATTAATAGAAAATAATGAAATGGAGTGGGATAGAATAGAGTAATGGTAGATTTGACACATGATGCAATGCACTTCATCCAATATCCCACTTTTCGTTTCCTTCACTGAGAGCAATGGATTGGAATCAGCCTTTTCCTCCATTAAATGGTAAAAATATCTAAACAACATAGTCATAACTTTATTACATGCTGTTACATTTCATTTCATTCCTTTCCACTCTCCATCATCAGATATTAAAGTAGCCTTAGGATGTCAAAAGCATACTATAATTCCATGAAAGGCTTCCATTCCATTTTTGCTGTGTGGTCAAATTGAACATGTACAAAATCCCAAGATTTGCGATGTATTGAGGAGGATTCTCATCCTCCCCAAATCTTATGCACACAGATCAGGTAGTTTCACAAAAAAAAGGCACAAAATAATTGAAAAGCATAATAGGAAGCGAATCCCACAAATCAAAAACATTCCGAAAGTGATAAATCATGGGATCAGGTGGTGAATAGAATAGAGAGAGATGAGTGAAGTAGTACCTGTGATGCTGAGAAGAATGATGGCAACGACAAAGAGAAGCACCTGAAACCTCCTATTTTGGAAATCCATGGAAGGAAGTAACAGTGAACAGTAAACTGTAAACCCTAACTAACTAAATATGATAACAGAGCAACGGAGACAGTTTGAATGGTTCAAAGAGAGGGAAGAGTCTTAATTAAACTACCGTGCCTTTCTCCGCAGCCTCTTCCCGGCGATGACATTTGACCATTCACCACCACACGGTTGGACCGCCAACACGAAACGAATCAATCATAACCAGCCAACACGAAACGAATCCAACTCATGGGCCGAAACATGAGCCAGATGCAATTGGATCCAACCCAGTTGGGTTTCAAGCTTCAGCAAAAAAAAAGTAATCAATAGATAGATATAGGTAATGATTCACATAACTTGTGTTTTTAATTTCGTTCAAAATTCAAAACATTTGTTTCATTATGGTTTTTCAAACCTTTTTTTCTAAAAACTGGAAAAATTTAAAACTTGTTTGGCACTTCTTAAAATTTCTTTTGAAAACCGTTATTATTTTCAGTTTTTAAAACTAAAATACTAAACAGTGAAAATATATTTTTTGTTTCTGTTTTTAGATTTTAAATTGCAGTTTTTTAAATGTTAAAAAACATATAATGCAACAGTTTTCTTTTTTTATTATTGAAAAACAGTTTTCAAAAAATGTAATCAAACAGGTTCGAATCATCCTCACAACTCTTTTTTTTTTTGTCAGGGTATTCACCACCGACAACAATGATAAATCCATCCGTCGTAGGTGCTCGCATTAAGTGGTAAAGAGTTGACGACAATATATGTTACATTCTCATGGGAAATGATCAAACCCCCCGACCTATGGCTAAGAGACGAAATGAACTAACAATTATGCTACATCTTGTGGTTTTTTTTTACAATTCAATTTTTTAAAAACATGTTGCATGCATTAAGAAGAGGAAATGGGCCCTGAGGACATTGCATCAAGGTGAACCAAAGAGTCAATCCCAAGAGGGACTTCTTCCATCCAGACTCGAAAGCCAACAAAGAAAGCAAGTTTTGCCAAACCATCGGCCACATAATTTCCTAACCGATGAACAAACGTAAAAACAATAAAGTCGAAACCAAAAATTAAAGAGTGACAATCAGAAACAATAGAGTATAAATAAGAAACACCCCTAGAGGATCGCTTTCAAGTTTCTAACAGCTAGAGACAATCAGTTTCAAAATAGATCGAACGCCCAAGCTTAGAAGCTAGAGAGATAGCCCACGCCGAAGGCCAAGAGCCTCTGCCACCACTGGGAGAGGGCCTCCACCGGGGAAGAAGTAGCTAAAGCAAGAGCCAGTCTAGAAGCATCACAAGCTACCATGCCCAAACCGGCTAACAGCATATCGGAGAAAGAAGCTTTGAAACTGATTAGGAAGAGATCATCTGGTGGATGGGTCCAAGAGCTCGGAAGGGGCGCCGTCGTGGGTGTGGAATCCACTTGGAAGAGCGACACTGCAACAAAGAAGCAATCTGATCCAACACCCTAGGCAACGAGCACAAAGAGCCACGGTAGAGATGGCTATTACGAGCATCCCAAATACAGTACATAATTATGAGAAATAAACCCACCGCATCCAAATCAGCCTCATCCAATAAGACATGTACAGAAATCATGTAGATTGCACTCCTCCTCCCACCACAAACCAAGCGGAGAAGCAAACCAAACCTGTCTAGCCTCAGGGCATAGAAAAAGAGCATGGACTACAGACTTCGGCGCCATAGAACAACGAGGGCAAGAGGGGTCCGATGCAATAGTACGCTGACCTAGAACCTCACGGACCGGGAGGTAGCCCTGCACCACCCTCTAGCTCATCTCTTTGCATCTGGGAAATGCCTTCGCCTTCCAAAGTTTGTTCCAAAGCTTTTGTGGGAGGCCCAGTATGGAAGAGGATGATGCCATGGGCACACTCGCCTTGTGCCTAATAAAATTATAACCTGGTTTTGTAGTATAAATGTCATCTGTAGTAAGTTTCAGCCAAACAAATCATCTCTACTCTGCAAAGGCAAAGGGACAGAGAGAATAACTTTGGTTGTTGGAGGCCAAAGACATGTTCCACCAAGGACCTATCCCAAATAAGAGAATTTAGCACAAATAAGTCAGGAACAAAATTAATTCCTAAATCCACAGCGACATCATTTTTGTAAACAAGAGGAACCTCGGAAGGTATCCACTTATCATTCCAAACATTAATAGAATTTCCTTTGCCAACAGTCCAATGGTCTCCCTCCTAAAAAATCCAACTTGACCGAAGGATACTAGTCCAAGCATAGCTCAGGCTGTACCCCTTTTTGTCTTGAAAATTGAATTATGAGGGAAGTAAATAGCTTTAAAGACCCCAAAGTGATTCTGGTTGACTCATAATTCTCCACCAATTCTTGCTAACAAGGGTATGATTAAAATCTTTAAAATTTCTGAAACCCAAATCCCCTTCACCCTTTGGGAGACATAAACGTTCCCATTTGATCCAATGTAAAGGTCACTTTGAAACATCCCTACCCCGATAAAATCTACTTATCATCTCCTCAATCGCCCGACACTAAACTATCAGTAAAAGAAACCATGACATTAAAATTTTGTAATATTGTTTTTAAGATCTCGATATATTAATAATATAAATGACTCAACTCAAATGTGGGTCATAATGCAACCTCAATGTCATATTTTTTTTTCTATTCGTTCGAAATTGTGATTTGTCATACATGTGGGCCCTTCATATGAGATATTTTGAATTTGTATTCCACATGTATAGCCTTATTTAATAACCATTCATACAATTCACCCACGAATTTGGCCTTAATTTCGTCACTTTTATTTTTTCTAATTTAAATTCATCAATTGAGAAATAACCATTAATTTTCCTTTATCATAAATGCATTAATATTACTTGCTTTTCTATTTAAAAAAACTTCAACTACCATCCCATTGGTTCTCCCACCATCCCCCACTTTATTAATACCCCAAATACCATTAATATAAAATAAAAAAAAAACAAAATCAAGTTTAATGGGAATTGGTCCACACCATCCCATCCCTCATTTCCTCTTCTTCTGTCGTCGCCTCCCATTTCTTCTTCTTCTTTCTTCTTCTCCCGCCCAAAGAAACTTCTTCTCCTTTCTTCTTCCCCTGCGAACATCCTCTCTTCTCCTGCCCGTAGGAACTTATTCTCCTTTCTTTCCGATGCGAACTTACTTTCAGGTAATTTAGTCCCTATTTCTTCTCATTTCATTTATTGTAATTATTTAGTATCTATTTCGTTGTAGTTGTTGGGTGTGGGTGTTTAGCATGCGAAGTTTTAGGGTTTTCTAGGAAAAAAAAATTATAGTTGTGGGTGTTCGAGATCTGAAAAAAATTACAATTGTAAGTGCGAAATTTCATCCTATTTCGCACTTACAGGTGCAATCATGTATAACCTGAATGTTCATCTTAGTCGCACTTGTAAATGCGACTTAAACAAGTAGGTTCGTACTTACAAGTGCGAATTTGGTTTTTTTTTTTAAATTCTTTTTGGGGTGATTATTTTTTATAAAATACTCTCTTTTTGGGTACAGAAATGACAATGACTCGCTATACCGGTTGCCTTGTTGAAACTGAAGAATCACAAAATGAAGAAGACAACATCCGACGTAGAGGACATGCATCGCATCGTAGGTGCCGTGGAAAAGCTCTGATGGTGGAGGAGACATCTTATAATGAGGATTAGTACGAGGAGCAGGAGCAGTGGCAGGACCAAATTGAGAAGCAGAATCAGTATGCTGATGATGACCAACATATGGGTCATGATGAGGACGAGCAACCTAGTTATAATGACGCAGACGACGATGAGGCGGGAGGGGGATGATGAAGAGGGTAGTGATGGTGATGACGATGGTGACGATGAGGCTGATGATGACAGAGAAGAACAGGTCCGCGATGACGGTGCGAAGAAGGAGCCAAAGCGCCGACTGTAACAAATTGACGCAACTGACAAGAAGCTGACATCCTTTCTAGGTGGCCCGATGGACCTATATGTTTTGCGGAGCTACAACACCCACGTTGCCGGGAGGGTGTGGAGGTCTTATGTTGATCGTAACATACCGGACAGGTCGGTGCTGAGGTTATACAATCATGAGAAGAGGTTGAAGGCAGATGTACACGGAGGTCACGAGTTCATTGTTGCTATTCTGGCGAGGTTTGGCCTCGCAACCCTAGTGGGATGTAGGTATACTACATATGACAGATGACTGATTTTGTGCATCCAGAGACGTCATCTTTTCACTTACCTTGTGGAGAGATGACGATCACATTAAATGATGTATCATCTCTACTGCACATTCTAGTTTGTGGGAACTTCTTCACCCTTACCGTGCTAGATGCAGAAGAGTGCGTTGATGTTCTTGTCGATCAGTTATGGGTTACTAGAACACAGGCTGGTTTGGAGACCTTGAAAAATAAAAGGAAGAGCGTACGCTTCGCCTAGTTGGAGAAAGTGATCGGGACGAAATAGTATGAGGCCGCAACGAAAGTGCATATGCTTCGATTGTTGGGCATCACGCTTTTTGCTGACAAGACTCGAACACATACCTGTGTTCGGTACCTCTCGTTGTAGACTGACCTGAACGAGGTCGGGAATTTTGCTTAGGGTGCCGCAACATTGACCTACATGTACGAATGTCTTTGTGCTGGTAGTCGTAAGAGTACGCTGTCTCTGTTAGGCTACACCACTCTACTTCAGGTTTGTTCCCTTTCAAATATCTTGTTTTGTTTATAATGAAATTGATTTCATGGCCATGTTTTTTAAACGTTAATTTTATCTCCCTGACCATAGGCATGGATATACGAGTATTTCCCACCCTCGTTGTTTGCCAGGAAGATGAATGGGTCATACACAAAGGACATGCCCAGAGCTATGCGGTGGGGGTGTCTTAAGGGTGACGGGTCCATAGCACAAAAGCGTGTCAATCGAGATGATTTGTCTGACGACATTGTCTTGTGGACACCTTACGATCAGCACCATATTGCTTGGCCCTATGACGATATTTCACTCTACAGCAAATGGCTTCGTTGCTCATAGATTTTACACCCTCACCAACCGCAGAGAGTGTTGCGGCAGTTTGGATTCATCCAGGTCATACCTCCCTGTCCTATGTTTGATGCACCCATAGATCGACCAGATGTGGCACATTGGCCCCGGCATTAGAAGCTGCTGAAATGATAAACACTTACATGCTTGGCCCGATAACTACAACAGAACGTGAATATTTGAGCTTCGACAGTACTTTGTGATCTAATAAGGATTATAAAATCCAAGGTGAGAGTGGTTTACCACAAAGTTTTTGAATAATATCAAATGCCCATGAATCCCTAATCATAAATTAGGGTTGAAAGTTGGAACTCCAACCATGCTTTTGCGAAATATAGACCAAGAATGGTTGGAGTTCCAACTTTGAATCGTAATTTATGATGACCTTGGAGAAGTGGGTTGAAAGTTGAAACACCAAGGACAAAGCCGTACTTGCGGGGCAAGAAAAGGTCAGTTTGGTAAACAAGACCAGAGTGACAGACGAGGGTTTATGAAGGGCTTTAACAAATCCAGAATCGAGAACCCGAGAACGCACTCCGCTTCGCTCCGCTCTCACCACCACCATCAATGGCGGTTCCGAGCGCCTTCACCTTCAAACCCCATCCCACTATCCAAATCCGATGCTAACGAACCAATCTCCAATTTCAATTGTTAGATTCTCGCTCCCACATTCATCCCATTGCCAAAACCCCAAAACCAACATGCTGAAGCTCATTTCATCATCGCACATACACCGCCTAAGCCCCGCCGCGGCGCCGTTGCTCCGGCCCGTCACGGAGCCCACATCGCCGCTGATCAGACTGCTGAATTCTCTCGGCGGCGGGTTAAGCCGGAGGAGCGGTAATTTGGGAGGCAGGTGTTTTTTCTGTTCGGATTCCAGCGACGGGAACGACGCTGTGGTTGACGCCGCCGAAGTCAAAGCGGCTGATGAGTCCCAGTCTAAAGGCTCTGCTATCGTTTCCACGTATCCCAGACCCGAAGATTATCTCACCGTTGGTTTCCACTACTGTTTTTTGTTGCTGAGTTGTTTCATTTTGTTTCAATAGTTTACTTGTTTGGAAAATGGGGCGTGGAAATTGCAATTCATTGAATGTTTTAAACTTTTAATAATTATGGTGCAAGTGAAATTTGTGATGTTATGGGTATAGGTATGGTTTGCTATTTGCTTGTGTTAGTGAAGTGTAGCCAAAACTGCTTGGTCACTCATTATCATTTCAGGTCTGAAGTACTCAACTTTTGTTTCAGGCTTCTTCAATGGGGGTTTCATTTTGCTGAGCCGAAATGAAGTGTGTTTTCATTTAGCTTAGATGTTATTATCCTTGTGGTTTTCTGCTCTTCATTGCTTGTTGTAAATGTGGTTATCCTACTCCATGTTATGTTTAGTCTGTTCCGAGTTACTTTTGGCATCTATGTAATGCATTATGCTATGCAGTTCCCGCACCCTACCCTGAAAATGAAGCTAGGAACATATTGTACAGTATTTGCAGCATTTGTTCTTTATTTTTTATGTTTTGTAAAACAAAATAGTAGTAGCTTAAGAATGGTATCTCATTTTCTATATCGGTATAATTTCAGTTTACTTGATCACTTATACTTATACATATTGTGAATTTATTTTTCTCCTTTCCTCTGGAACAGGTTTTGGCATTACCATTGCTGCATAGACCACTTTTCCCAGGATTTTACATGCCAATCCTTGTTAAGGTATGGTTGTTTTGTCAAGAATGATGAGTTAAATCTCTTTATTTGCTCGTTACATGCTTCTGGCTTAGCCATATGAGAATTGTGGTCGCTGATCAGTGCATGTATTTGTGAATTAATTGGTTAAATGTGAATTAGAAGTATGGTTGTCTAAATTCTAATTTCTAATTTCTAATTAATATTTCTCTACGCATCTAGGATCCAAAAATGTTGAAAGCTCTACAGGAAAGTCGGGAACGGCAAGCCCCTTATGCTGGTGCTTTCCTCGTTAAAGATGAACCAGATGCTGATCCTAGTGTAGTATCTAGTTCTGACACAGAGAAAAGTGTATATGATTTAAAAGGAAAAGAATTGTTTAACCGTCTTCACGAAGTTGGGACTCTTGCTCAAGTATGTAATTTTTATGCAGCTTATTAGTTACTTTATGCCTTCAATGGATTACTTGTATAGCTTTATAAGTACCTCAAACATTGTCACTAATCTCCTTTTCAATCCCAGATTACAAGTATCCATGGGGATCAGGTGATTCTGATTGGTCATCGGCGTCTCCGCATAACAGAGATTGTGAGTATTAAAAATATGAAATAACTCGAATTAGGGTGCGTTTGGGAAAACAACTTAATTAAGCGCTTATGGCCATAAGCACTTATTCATAAGCTAATTTGAGTAGTTTATTGAAATAAGTTGAAATTAGCTTATAAATTAGCATAAACTCTTATTCATAAGTTATTCTGAACAACTTATGAAAACAAGCTCAAAACAGCCTATAGTAGGCTATAAGCTATTTACACAAGCTCTCTCAAACACTTGCATAAGCATTTATTTTATAAGGTAAACTCAAATAAGCTCTTCCAAACGGGGTATTAATAAAGATTAGTGTTCAATTATTTTTTTGTGTCGTTCTCTCCATATTTCTGCTTTAGCTTTGTTCACAGAGATTTATTTCTGATAATCATTTGTGTATATGTGAATGAAATTCTTATGTGTGTTTGAGAATGGAAACTTAACTTTTTGGCAGGTTAGTGAGGATCCGCTTACTGTAAAAGTTGATCATCTCAAGGTATGTCTTTACCTATTGTTTGTTCAGTTTGTATTTTCAATATTGTAGAAGTTCTCTTTGGCATTATTATTTGACAAACCACTTATTTCCTTTTTTTTACTGGAATTTTACTTGGTGCTACAGGATAAACCTTACAACCAAGATGATGAGGTTATAAAGGCCACAAACTTTGAGGTTGTATCAACCCTAAGGGATGTTCTTAAAACAAGTTCCCTTTGGAGAGATCAGGTTCAGAGTTACACTAAGGTTTGCACTTTGCACCCTTCTTTTAATGTGCTCATTGGAATATGGGAATGGAGGGAGTGGATTGAAGTTGTCCTTCTCTTGTTGCCTAGGTTTGTCTGCATATTGATTTGCTTGAATTTTCTGAAGTTTGAACTCCTTTCTCGATTTGTAGTATGTAATCTTAAAACTATTTGATTAAATGGGGTTTTCTTTTTTCTTTTTTCCTTTCTAGTATTGAAAAACTCCCCAACAAATTGGCTCTACATCACATCTTCCATGCAAGCAGCGCCAATACTCTTCCTTAGGTTAGACTGTCATTTTAGTGTCATACAGGCTACAGCCTAATCAAATACGGAAATTATTTGATGTCAATCATTATGAAAATGTTACCACCAACCGTAGAGGAGGTAGAATGAAGAAATATAAAAGATTAATGAGGAAAAGGAAATGTTAGGCAGAGAGTGGGTTTCATTATTTTAACTTCTAAGAGCCAAAATTTAGATATCTTGATCATGAACCTTTTGATACCTTGATAACAATTAGCCTACGTTTTATTAAGTCTTTGGCTGTACTTTTAAACTAGTTTCTTGCAGTTGTCTTATAGAATATTTCAAAGTGAAATTTATGGATTCTTGGGTACCATCTTTTTGGTGTACGTTCTTGAATTAACATTAGCTTATATAATTTTCAAAAGAGCAAAACAGCAGGATGAGGTGGTGATTTTGGTTGTGTTGGTTGCTGCCTTTCACATGTTTCAAGATAGACTGTAAAATTTCAAAGAAACTAATGGACCATGTATCATTATTTTTCCAACAAGCATGAATGAATTGGTAAATATTAAATAAGCGCTTCTCCTGTATTCTTGTTTTGCTTGAAAATATAATGCAAATAATGGTGCTATCTGAAGTACTGAAGTACTTTAAATGACGGTTGTTAGTTGCTACATGGTATGATATTGAATCATTTGGTTTACTTTACTTTTACTATCAGTGTGTTTGGTTTAAAGTTTTTTAAACATCAACCTACACTAATATTTACGGAGCACAATTGCTCCATCCACGTTATTGCCCCGATTATGGTGTTTTTCCGGTTTAACTTTCTTGGGGTGCAGCAAAACGTAATTCTGATGGTAAACCAAACATACTCTCTATATTGTTACATTGACTTTTTGTTCGTTATATTGTGCAGCATATAGGTGATTTTACTTACCCAAGGCTTGCAGATTTTGGAGCTGCAATATCAGGAGCAAACAAATTGCAATGCCAGCAAGTTCTTGAAGAGCTAGATGTGAGTACTGAGTTCATTTGGCTTTGATACTAGTAATTTTCCACAATTCTTGTGCGCAGTAAGCCTGTAACAAGATTTGATTTCTTGGGCCAGATCTTCTCGAAATTTGTTGTTCTCTATGATATGTAGAGGTGAATATACGGAAAACTCAATTTTTCATGTTTAAAGGTGGTGCATTTGTTGTTTTTTTAACAGGTGTACAAACGACTTAAACTTACACTGGAGTTGGTAAAGAAAGAGATGGAAATCACCAAGATTCAAGTAATAATGTCTTGGCCTTCTTTAGTATACTGTAGTGATTTTTTCATCTTATATTGAACCTTGTGTTGATTCTTATCAGGAAAAAATAGCAAAAGCAATTGAAGAAAAGATAAGCAGTGAGCAGCGCCGTTATTTGTTAAATGAGCAACTTAAGGCCATAAAGAAGGTACAAAGCTCTCTATGCTTTGATTTGACAAGTGTACTTCAAAGCCTAGCTTTTATTTCTCTCATATCAACAATAATTCATCAGAAAGTTGGTTCATTATTTCTTTTGATGTAGTTTCTATAATTAGTTTACCCCTGTGCCATGGCATACTGCTTGATGTAACTAAATGCTGAGGAAAATGCTGGTTGAGCATATCTGTTACATTATCGGTAGCATTCTTTGGAAGTCTTGGATCTTAGAATACTATGATGTCCAATTAGAGGACACAGTCCTAATGTCTATCTTTTTTGTAGGTTTTATAATTTATCCTTTGGTCTAGAAAGTTTAGGTGTGTCAACATAGGCCTTTGGTCTTGCTGGTGGCATTTTCTTTATCCTATCATGAAAGCAGTTATAACTTATAAGTAGTTACGGATGATATGCTTTTCTGAAGGCTCAACTATTTGGGGTGGTCTGAAACTTATTTTCTTTTAATTGATTTTTTTCCTATTTGCAGGAATTGGGACTGGAGACTGATGACAAAACAGCTCTTACTGGTTTGTTCTTCTTGTCTATAATATCTGTTTTTATTACAAGATAGTGGATCTCTTTTATAACTTATTTCTTGATTAGGGACTGATGTAGTGTGCATACAAGTTGGCTATGTCGTTGTAGCTTGTAGGGCTTAACTGTTGATTGATGTCTTTGTCTTCCAAACAGTGTTATCAAATATCGGCCATGGCGTTTTTCCATATCGGGTTTTCGAAAAACCGCAACAGGAATCCCATGGCGTTGCGTTTCTGGCGTGGCGGTTTATGACGGCTGCCTTTCCTATGGTGGTTATGGCGGAATATCGTGCCATGGCGGACAGAGGCGAGGCGCCGACAGCCTTCGTGGTGGTCCCGAGTGAGAATGTGGCCTGGATCTGTTGAATCGCAGCGCCATAGCGGCGCGAGAGGGAAGAGAGATGAGAACCCTAGGATCCCGAGGTGAAATCCCCAAATTGCCCCCATATTTAAACATTAGGCCAAACCTTTTAAGGATATTTTGGGGTTTTCCCGTGAATTAATGAAGCGTTGTGTTTCATATATTTCACGCGTTTCATTTAAATGCACACGTTTCATTTTAATGGAATGCTGCATTTCATATGCGGATCCCCTCCTTCAACCTGGAGGCTGGAGATCTAACCTAGACGCCAGCTGCCGCCATGCCCAGCTACTGCGACCTCTGACGACCTTCGCCGGCGTCGTGTAGCCTCCTTCTTCTCCTTCTTCCACCTCCCTCCTCCTCCTTCCTCCTCCTTCTTCAGCTGCCATGGCATATGGCGATTTTCTATTGCGGGTTTTTTGAAAAACGCCATGAACCGCCATCCGTCATTGATAACACTGCTTCCAAATTACTAAAAAATGTTCAGCTGACTGGTTTATTTTTTATTTTTTAATCTTACTCACCTCTTTATGTTCCTCTACCAATATCTTCCAAATATTTTTATCCTATAGTGATATAAGAATGTTCTAAATATTATACTTTTCGTTTTATTTTGTTTTAAGCTTCTTATTGTAGCTTCCAGTTGTTAGTCCACAAAGTAATATGTTTCCTAGGGTATACTTTCTCCTGAAACTCATTGCTGTCATAACATTAATTTTTCTTTTTGTTTTAGCTAAGTTCAAGGAAAGGATTGAGCCAAAGCGAGAAAAATGCCCACCTCATGTTTTACAAGTTATAGATGAAGAACTGACAAAGCTACAGCTATTGGAGGCCAGTTCTAGTGAATTCAGTGTTACACGTAACTACTTGGACTGGTTGACGGCACTGCCTTGGGGTGAATACAGGTTTGCGTACATGGAATTTCATTCTTATCACTATTGCTAGAGTAATTTAAATCTATTTAAGATTTCAATGCATAACCATTCACCTAGTTTAGGTGTATTTGATAGTTTAAAATTAGGACAGCTGCTGAGCAGTGTTTCAGGCAAGGCCTTTAGTAGTTGACAACTAAAATGCATAAGCCTAGTTTTCAGAGATCTTTGGTAAATCAAGTTTAACACCCACCTAATATGTAGATATTACTAAACTTATAAGGACCCTGAACTAGCATGCACTCGACATACAAACCTTACGTACCTGAGCTTAATTAAATAATGTATCAAAATAAAAACATAAACTGAATTAGAACTCCTCCAAAAGAATAACGATAAACAGAATTTTTTCTGCCTCAAGGTATGCTGTATGCTTTCGTGCCCATGGGACCAAGGAGCATTATGGCTGCTATTTGTAATCGAGTGGCCATAACAGTAATAAAAAAGTTAATGAAAACTGGTGGATTTAACTGTATCATCACACTAGAAAAACTCCCAGTGGTGACTTAAATTCTTACATTAGTTACATACATTCACAACTTAATCAAACATATGATCAACATTAATGCAAGAGCCCCCAAATTATTGACTGAGCATACCATACTCGTAGATGCAAGTCAGCCCCAATCTAATGTGAGCGCTTAGTTGAACATATTAGATAATATCAAACATACTCAATGCAATTCATCTCATGAACATGTAATCTTTTCATTTCTACATCATACATTGCACTTTTTTCCGATTTTTTTCTTCTGGCACATATAGGTTGATTTTAGCTCAAAATCTTTCAAGGAGCGTCTCCCTTAAAGGTCACTCGTCGGACACCTTTGTTCCATGACTTTTCCCTATATGCCATGGATGTTTACTTGTGGGACCACCTTTGTTCCTTGATCTTGCCCCAACTCAACTTTTATTCCTAAAGGTTATAACATCCCCTCCCCATATTGAAGGGACATTTTTGCTTATACCATTTGTATATTTCATCTCATAATGCAAGCACATGGGTAATGATCAAATCACTAGATTCATGCATCGCAATACTATATGCTTTGCATAACATAAACAAATAAAGGCTCGATCCTAAGGGTCATTCACATCAAGAGTAAATACATTAACAATTATTATACGTATGCACCTAAACAGTACATATGTCCCATTTCTCTCTCTTCTCTTCCTTTTTCACTCTGGGTGTCTACACCCATTGAGTGTCTACCGAACAGTTTCCATGCATCAAGTATCCTACATTCTTTGTCGTAAGCTTTTCGAAGAATTGACCTACAATTCGGCATATGAGGCTCTTCTTCCTCCATGGTAATGCATACTCCCTCCGTCCCTAATTATAAGACTCTTTAGAGAAATTTTGGTGTCCCTTAATATAAGACCCCTACAAATTTTAAGAAAAAGTTATTATCTTTTTCCATATTTACCCATTGCATTTATTAAGAGAGAGTGGGATAACATTAAAGAGATAGTGGGATAAAATTAATACAATGAAGAAAGAGTTAAGGGTAAATAGGGAAGATTGTATAACTTTTTTTAAAACCAATGCGTTAATTAGCCTCATTACATGTTTTCTTCATAAGCGTAATTGTCCCTATGAGGTCTTATAATTAGGGACGGAGGGAGTAGTTCATAACTTGCATGTTCATCTCATAGTACAAGCACATTTGTAATTACCATGGTAGCCAAAAGTGGGCTTTAAAGAGCTAAAGCTAAGCTTTGGCGCTTTTTGGCCCGTTTAGGCCTTGGACCCGGTTTGTTCTCACTCAAAATAACATAGCAAACACTGACTCAACGCATCACTCAAGCAGCGATAAAAGCGACCAAGCAAGGGCAGCCACCGCAACCACAACCGGGGAAGACCTATAACATAGCAGCCCTCTCTTCCTCTCTGTTCGACCATCTTCACTTCCTCCTCTATTCGAGTTCCTCTCTGCCCTGTTTGAACATATCTTTAATTTGAGTACTTTACTATTTTATACTTTTGAAAACTTATGTGTAATATAGATTATTTAACATATGCCTAAATTTTAATGTAGCGGTTATCCTTCTATCCACTATCCAACTAAAGTTCAATGTGCCGCTAACCGAGATTGATAACTACTGTTAGATTTTTAAGTTACATCCACATCATCACAAAACCTTAAGGCAATGGGTGTGTATGTTCTTTAACTTATATACTATTGTACACTTGTTTATTTATACAATGTGGGACTTCTTTGAGTCACACTTGTGTTGCTCCAATAAGTGGGACTCCATTTTCTTCTTTCTTCTTGCCTGGGCTTGTACTCATTTGTTTGCCTCAGAGGCCTTACGACTTGTTTTTTTTCTTCTTGCCTCGGCTTGTACTCTTTAGTTGTTAGACTTAAGTTCCTTTGTCTAAGTCTCAGAGGCCTTACGTCTTGCTTTGTCTGGACTTGTACTCTATCGGAACTTCATCAATTGTTCTTTTGCTCCTTTGTCCGAGTCTCAGAGGGCTATATGATCTGTTTCTTTTTTTTTCTTCTTGCCTAGGCTTGTACTCTCTAGTTGTTAGACTTAAGTTCCTTTGTCTGAGTCTTAGAGGCCTTACGTCTTGCTTTGTCTGAACTTGTACTCTATCGGAACGTCATCAATTGTTCTTTTGCTCCTTTGTCCGAGTCTCAGAGGGCTATATAATCTGTTTCTTT
Source organism: Acmispon strigosus (assembly GCA_030819835.1). Taxonomy (NCBI): domain Eukaryota; kingdom Viridiplantae; phylum Streptophyta; class Magnoliopsida; order Fabales; family Fabaceae; genus Acmispon; species Acmispon strigosus. Next base: position 64,646,887 of record JAUAMA010000003.1, on the reverse strand, counting down.
TTTTTTCTTCTTGCCCAGGCTTTTACTCTCTAGTTGTTAGACTTAAGTTCCTTTGTCGGAGTCTCAGAGGCCTTACGTCTTGCTTTGTCTGGACTTGTACTCTATCGGAACGTCATCAATTGTTCTTTTGCTCCTCTGTCCGAGTCTCAGAGGGCTATATGATCTGTTTCTTTTTTTTTTTTTTATAATTATTTGTCAGATTTTTTTAAAGTTTTTTTCAGATTTTTTTTCCAGATCAAGAGTCGTTAGGCATATGCAACTTTGATACCGTGTTAGAATTTTAAGTTACATCCACATCACCACAAAACCTTAAGGCACTTGAGGCAATGGGTGTGTGTTCTTTAACTTATAACTATTGTACACTTGTTTATTTATACAATGTGAGACTTCTTTGAGTCACACTTGTGTTGCTCTAATAACTACGAACCAGATTTCATTACATACCTATGTTCTACCTTCATCTCTTCCTACCACTTATAGTATATGCATGAGCGCTTTGGTAAGAGGGTAGATTAATATTCCATTTTCCATGCAATTTCGCGTCTGGCATATATGAATATTGTGTAATTAGTATAACTTATCCCAACCAGTTTTAGCATTGCAAAAACAACCTAATCCTGGCCACTCAAAGCAGCACGATTTGTGTGCTTGAGGAAGCATGGTTGTGCTACTGGATTAGTGATGAACATTGTCGTGCTTTAGCTTTGAGCACGGCTCATTCACAGGTGTGAAAATATAGTTATTTTCTCTGTATAACCCATGAAAAGCACCAATATTATGATTACTTTATTACACAATTCAAATCATGAAAACAGACTCAAATGATCAAATTTCACAAACCCTAACCCACTATAATCATATATTCATACTGAATTAGGCATAAATTTTGGAACCCCAACCAAAATTCAAACTTACTCTAATCATAAAGGCACCCCAAGTCTTGGAATTCTCATCTCGAACCTCACCTTCAAATCTCCCCTGCTTCTCCTGCCAAGAGAAACTCTTCTCCCTCTCCCTTTTTGAGTGTTTTCTGCTACACTTAACCCCCTCCATAATTGCACCAAGCCCCCTCCTTACCCTGCAACTTAATCTCACTGTTGGAACCACATCCCTCTAATTTTTTCGGACAAAAGGTCTTTTACTTACATTTAACTGAATGCTGAGGGTCTAATGAATTACTTTGATTGAGAGTTACATCCTTATAATACACTTCTAAACTTAGAACTTACATCAGTTTGGAAAGTTGCCAGTTAAGAATTTAGATGTTACATTAAGGGTTTTAAATTTGTGAATTACGGTCTTTTATATGTTAATAACAAACTATTTTGAATCTCAATTCTCAAGCATTTTAATCTGCTAATTTTCCAATCCAGTGATGAGAACTTTGATGTTACTGGGGCTCAAAAGATTCTTGATGAAGACCATTATGGATTAACTGATGTGAAGGAAAGGATATTGGAATTCATAGCTGTTGGGAAATTGAGAGGGTCTTCACAAGGTAAGCATGTTCATCTGAGTAATGTATCCTAAAGATTTATATGGATGTTTAGTGTGTGCTAAATACTGCATTGCTAATTATTGATTTGGATGTTTAATGTCTACCAAATACTATATTTCTATCCTCTCTTGAAGCAGGTGAGATGCTTTCATTAAGTACTCTTTAAGTCACCATTTATCTTGATGTTTGATTCTAATTCTATATACCTACATGTAACATTCTATGGCAGGACAAACCTTCTGTGGAGTATGGTATAAATTATTTTTACTGGTATAGATATGTAAAATTTGAATATTACCTTAGAATATTACGGTCTTGCTTGACTTGGTCAGTCTTTGAAATATGATGCCCTTTTTATAATTTAATGAAGGAAAACTTACTCAGTTTTATGTATTTTGTGTTGATTATTATTAAAAACGTTCTAAGATGTTGGCTGTAGTGTGCTAACCCATTTATTTAAAGTTTAAGCCTTTGGTGCTTATTGTCTTTACATGTTCAATAAGTGACATTGTTCTTTATCTTTCTCAACCATGCAGGGAAAATTATTTGTCTTTCTGGTCCACCAGGAGTAGGCAAAACCAGTATTGGGCGTTCAATTGCACGTGCCTTGAACCGCGAATTCTTCCGATTCTCTGTAGGAGGATTAGCTGATGTGGCTGAAATCAAGGTAGCTAAAGTCTTTTTGTTTCCTTCACGAGGTTGAATTATATACCTGGTTTATAACAATATATTGTGTATTGTATTCTTAATATTTTCTCTAACAGGGGCATCGTCGAACCTATATTGGTGCTATGCCAGGGAAGATGGTGCAATGCCTTAAGAATGTTGGAACAGCCAATCCTCTTGTTTTGATTGATGAGATTGACAAGGTAATACATTGCTGGACATTCACTTTTTTGTGGATGAGTAGCTTTGTTTTCTGATTTCCAGTTCTATTGTCTATTGCTATAGGTTCCCCTGACCCTAATAAATAAATCTTTCAATTTTGACTGTATTAAATTTTCTATAGTTTCTAATCTTTTAAATCTTCTCTAAATATGAAGATTTTTTATTGCATTTTCTTACTAATGTTTTTTTATGGGTAGTTGGGCAGAGGACATGCTGGTGATCCAGCAAGTGCTTTGTTAGAGCTTCTGGATCCAGAGCAGAATGCTAATTTTCTGGACCACTATCTTGACGTTCCGATTGATCTATCAAAGGTATAACCTGGTGTGTTAATGATGAGGTTATGGAAATGGAAGACTCAGCATTTTTCATGGTTTATTTGTTATATGTTCATTGCCGATCTAAAATGACTTGTTTTATTGTCTATAGCTAGGTGATTGGATAATCAAACAATTCATGAATGTATAGCTTTCATTCAGTGCCTTGAAGGCAAAGTAGGCATATTATAAATGTTTTTACCATGCTGACTCTCATACATTGGAATTTCACTGCAGGTTCTTTTTGTTTGCACTGCAAATGTAGTGGAAATGATACCCAATCCTCTGTTGGACAGGATGGAGGTTATTTCTATTGCTGGGTATATTACTGATGAGAAAATGCACATTGCTAGAGATTATCTGGAGAAGAGTACACGTGAAGCATGTGGAATAAAGCCTGAACAAGTATCTATCTTTTCCACCTGTTTGTGGTCCCTTTTCCTGCAGATTTTGGGATATTCAAGTCTATTGCTGGGCTAGCGCGATGATGCCATTTTTTATTGCCTTCTAATTTTTTTCATTTTAATTGGGTTAAAAATATTGACTATGAAAACTAAATTGCTTCAGGTGGAACTGACTGAAGCTGCTCTTCTTGCGCTAATAGATAATTACTGCCGTGAAGCAGGGGTTAGGAACCTTCAAAAGCAAATAGAGAAAATTTACCGAAAGGTTTGGGGATGTATTTTTTTAGGTCAATACTGTCATTCTTTTAGGTTGGGAAGACATGGTTGAAACTCTTGATCTGTTCTTTTGGGAAAAAAAAGTTTTCTAGTTCGTCACTATATATAAATTTAAATTTAGTAAATGCAGCAGTTATATGTGGTCTAATGTTCTGTTTGTGCATGGCAGATAGCACTACAACTTGTGAGGAAAGGGGAAAAAGTTGATATTATTGTTGCTAGTTCTCAGTCTACTGAACCCGAGAAAGACAAAGTAGATTTTGATGAATCAAGTTCAAACACCATTCAAAAAGAGAGCTCTAAGTTAGTAGAGACTAGTAATCCTGAACAAATGGGCGAAAGTGGAACCTGTGAAGAAGTTGACAAGGTGCAAACAGATCTACCTGATAATCAATCTACAGATACGGAGGTAGTTTAACACTCAACACACTCATAATTATCTCTTTTATAAAAGGGATCTTCTTTTCTGGAGTTGGTTGAATGAGCAAGAAAACAGACCTAATAATGCCAAATGTTAATGAGACCTTGAGAAGTTACAAAGTGCTTTTTCTTAATATTACTTCTATGATATGGGAGTGCCATGTACATGCATTTGTGTTTTACCAGCTCTTCTATGACCAGTGTACAACTTTGTGTTTTTGTACAACTTTTTCTGGCATCTAAAATCTTGTTGTGCTCCATTTATATCCCTACTCAAACTTTTGTAATTTGACATATTTTCCCCCGTGAAACCTGGGAAATGTTTTTGTGGCCCTACAGCCTCCAGTTCACTCATGTGATATCATATGGATCTTAAATTTGGCAGGTTGCAAAAGAAAGCAAGGAAGAGAAGGAAACTGAAACAGAGACTATTGAAAAAGTATTGGTTGATGAGTCAAATCTAACTGATTATGTCGGCAAGCCTGTGTTCCATGCTGAGCGCATCTATGATCAGACACCTATTGGGGTTGTTATGGGTCTTGCATGGACTGCAATGGGCGGTTCCACACTGTATATAGAGACCACATTTGTTGAGGAAGGGGAGGGCAAAGGAACACTGCAACTCACTGGTCAATTAGGAGATGTGATGAAAGAAAGTGCTCAGATAGCTCACACAGTTGCCAGAGCAATACTACTGGAGAAAGAACCAGGAAACCCTTACTTCGCAAATGCAAAATTACACCTCCATGTTCCTGCTGGGGCTACACCAAAGGACGGACCCAGTGCTGGTTGCACGATGATCACTTCTCTGTTGTCCCTTGCCATGAAGAAGCCTGTGAAGAAGGATCTAGCAATGACTGGGGAAGTAACACTTACAGGGAAGATTCTTCCCATTGGCGGGGTATGCTGAAAATACCATCTATTGCAATATTATTGTTGATAATTTTTAGAATCAGAATCTTCTATGCATCTTCAGCTGCCACTGGTTTTCAAGTTATGGAAACATCTTTTAAAAGTTCTTTTTTTCATACATGGAAAGGGGATTTTGTAAATGAGTTAGCCACCTGCTTTCATTATTCATTAGAAGTTACCACTCAGTATTTCGTGCTAAGAATTCCTTTTCGTATTTTTGTTTTGTTTTTGTAACTGTCATTCATGCAATGATGTGAAAATTGCAGGTTAAGGAGAAAACCATTGCTGCGAGGAGGAGTGGAGTTAAGACTATAGTGTTCCCTTCGGCTAACAGGAGAGATTACGATGAGCTAGCGCCTAATGTGAAAGAAGGCCTTGATGTTCATTTTGTTGATGACTACACACAAATATTTAATTTGGCTTTTGATGATGAGTAAAGAAGTCTCAGAATATAGATAAATGCCTTGTAGGATCTTGAGATGAAACTCGATTCTTTGAGTTGGGAACCAGCCTAAATTTTGTGCTATATTGATTAAGTAACCATTGGATTTCGAAGTTTTTAATCATCTCCTGAGTACAAGTTTTCCATTCTGGTGTGGTGTATCCCAATTGTAATAATATATGTACATTCATATTAACACCTATGGTGCTCTACCTTTAATTTCCTTATTATTATTATTATTATTATTGAGGAGGGGATAAGGGAAAAAGGGTTGTAGGTGTCGGAGAAATGGATTCATTTCTTGTTATTTTGAGGCAGTGTGGTATATGCCTTTCTAGAAAAGTCAAAAGAATCAAAAGTTAAGTGTGAGAGTCACAAGATTTGAATCAAATCATTAGTGATGAATGACAAGGTTTTGATCAAATCATGAATGATTACATGACATAATTCCACGTCCTAACTTTCCGACTTTTATTCACATTATGCACGTTGCTATAACGTGCTTTTCTCCGACGGCTGATGAATGCTGCCGCATTTAGATTTTGTGACGCAAGATCAGGGAAATCAAATCTTTGTCCACTCTCGCGTGTATATTAATTAATCCGGTTACTCTCTTTTTGTGGTACGCTAGAGCCTAATTGTATTTATCGTCGACAACAGTGGCTAATCTCATTACTGCAGTTGCTTGCACTTAATAGGAAATGACTGATCGTGAAATCCACCTCATTCGTGTGGGCAATAATTGAACCCTAATCTTATGGTTAAGGAACGGAGTGAAGTAACCGCTACATCTCTGTGATTAATTATTATTGTGTTATGCTGTTGCTGATGCTGACTACACGGGCACGCAATATTACTGGATAAGAATCATATCCCCAAAACAAGGACGTGTGACGCGTGGGTTAGTCCTACTCATTCCATTTGATTAAACGCTCAAGTGGACTTGAAAGTGGGTTGCTGTGATAGTGTGATACGATTCATTTGAACTTGTGAAAGTGACACTAGCTGTTCACTTGATCCAACTTCACATTGAATCTCCTAAAAGTCAATCGTCCATTTAATACTATAAAACGCACAAAAAGCAGAATGGAGAGTGAGAGAAACAGGATTTGAATTCAGTTCAATGCATGAACCTTAATTATTAGCAAGTTCAAGGCACACGCACGCATAGAAATAGAATATTAGTAAAAATCTGAGTGAGATTATGTTGGTGATTTTCCTAATGACAAGCCATCCACGTGCTTGTTGTAGGTAATCCTGTTTGATTGTGAAATATGGTTCTAGATGAGGCAACTAGATATCACATACTTCATGTGGATCCCACCATGTTAATATCCTCAAATTTGAAATAAAAACGCACATGACTTTTTCATTTGTCCTTTCTAAACTCCTTCACATAATGTGATCTCATGCTTAAAAGTTAAAATAGTGTATATACTATATAGAGATAAAGAGGAGGAATGTGGAAGCGTATTGAGTCAAGCTAAAAGATCCCATCTTGTATTTATTAAATAATTGGCACCCAAGTTTATGATTACACAAGTAGAAAGATGAAGATTTGGGCGTGTTGTTCTATGTTACTTAAGTTTTTTATTTCTTATTTCCCATTCATGAACCGATAGAAAACAATAATATAAAAGCATATAAAAACAATAATACTTAAGTTTCTGATTTTCAAACATTCAAATAGTATAGACACATCACATGCACATAATTTTTTCTATATCCTTATTTTCTCATCACATCATGATACGTTACACATATCCCTTATTTCTCTTCAATTTCTTATTTCATTTACCATTTGATGTATCTACACTCTCTTGATTGGTGTAACACTCATTTTGCGATATAAAAGCATAAAGTATGAGAGAAAGTGTGATGAAAAGAATATAGAAGATGTTTATGTTTATATTTTTGTCAGCAGTTTAATTATACTTTTAATAAATTTATATCTCTTATATTGCTAAAATGAATGTATTTTTAACCGACTTAAACGTAAGTAGAACACATGCTACTCTTCATTGTTTTTTTATGATGAATTAGGCTATGTATATAGATGAATGCACATATTACATGTGTATCAGCATGGTTCGTCTAAGTAATTATCATCGTCACAACTTTTAAAAGCACAAAGTTTGGCTAATTAACAAATGCAACGGCCCTCTAACCAAGTTGGTCACTAAAATAAAATTGAAACAAATGAACATTTTTTTTTGAAAGGTACAAATGAACAAATTAAACACATTGCATATAAGATACATCATTCCGTTCTTTATGTGTTTTAGATAGTTAGTTTAGGATTTAGATATTTGACGCATTACTCGCTTAGATTTTAAATTATGTGCAAACAAAATTAATGTGGGTACAATTTTGTACATTCATAAAATATCAGCTGAAAAAGCTAGTCTCACATATAAGAATGGAGATTTTTCCAACTCAAATAAAGTTATCTTTCGTAGAATTTATTTCAAAGTATCCATCCATGAAAAGATAAAAAGCTTACAAGAAATCATGCCAAGTCAGTCCACATTTCTTATTCCAAACTTTTAATAAATAACAATAAATGAACTCACGTCATAAAAAGTAGATATAAACACATTCACGCCGCCAATAACATAACACCAATCTTATATATAAAGCCAAACACAAAACTCAAATTCTTGAAACAGGTCTAGCAATGGCACAGAATAGCGGATACTACTATGATGGAAACATGATTCCTTTACTATCCAATAATGATCAAACGGTATTATTATTATTATTATTTGGTATATGTGTATTTAATTTCTCCATAACCCATTGTTTTCTATGCATCAATTTATTTAAATAAAAAGACGACTTTGCATTTATCTTATGTTGTAGGATAATTTGAACTTGAAAGAGTTATCCAAGGGCCCTCTACCCCTTGGATTAAAGCTCACATTGACTCCTGAGATGCTGCAATTCAAAGAAGCCAAGAAACTTGAGAAATTGAAGGCTGCGCATTTTCAATCTTATATGCTCACGATTGGTTTTTTCAAGGTAATACAATACAATACAATAGCTCAAATATTAAATTAAAAAAAAAGACTTTATGAATATTAATTAATTTCAGATTGAGGCTAAATATCCTGAAGATTTGGTAGCTAAGTTTTACTATGCTAAGCGAAAACTAGTGTGGGAAATGTTACGTGATGGTTTAAAAGACAAAATTGAGATACAATGGGACAACATTACTGCTATTCGAGCTGTTATTCTCAATAACTCACCAGGAACCCTGGAAATTGAGGTATTTTTTCTTCTATAAGTGTGCATTTTATGCTCCTAATTAAGTAAGAACCTTAAATGCTCCTAATTAAGGTTAATTTCTAAAATTATTTGACCTCACAGGTAGACAAAGTTCCATTGTTCTTTCGCGAGGTTGAGCCGAAGCCTGGAAAACATACTATGTGGGCCATATCTCAAGATTTCACTAATGATCAAGCTTCCCAATACCGGTGTGTATCTTATAATGCTGAAATTTATTAGTAATTTGGGAACTTAGGTACATATATATCTTGAATGATTAAATAAATGATTATATATACATGATTTTAAGACACTATTCTTGTACTTTTACGTAAGAGAAAATGATAATGACTTACCTATTGTGTCTATCGAAACTTAGTTTAATTTTGAAAGTTTTTAATCAACTTGCATGCCTTTGTCTTGTAGGATAAAATATTCCTCTCATAATTCTTCTTATTTGTTGATATTTAAGGTAATGATACAAGATCATTTAATCATATGTTCTAAGACACATATTTATAGAAAAAAGTGGAGAAGGAATCTCATCTCATTCCATGCATGAAGAGTTCAAATTCAAATAATGCTATTTCTTAAAAAGTTATTATGCCCTTCAAGGTTCAACTAAACTATGTGATTCAAGCACATCTATTATGTGATTCTCAATAACTATGAATCACAAGATAAATATTTCAGTGAAATTTCAAGATAGCATTTAACTAAGGGGGATTATAGCATATATTTGCTGCAAAAATTCTGTTGCTAATTAGAGATGGTGGATTTTTTTCCTGGTGTACTCTAGACAAAATATTAATCAATGTTTTGTAAATCAAGGAAACACCAAAAATAGGAACTAACTTTTTTTTAACACTTTATAATATTTTTTAACCTTCTTATTTTAAATTATTTTGAATGAAGAATGTTAACATCTGTTAACAAATTGGTATGTTTTCCTCTTAGCTTAAAACACTACTTAAATAAATATTAATTTTATAACTAAAATTTGTGACGGATATAAATTTGTAACTAATACTAGCGAATTTTGCTGCAAATTTTCGTGAAAAAGCCATAAAGTCATTTTTAAACGGTTAGCAACGGATTAAGAGACAGAATTCCGTCACTCAAATATCCATCATTAACTCCGTCACCAGTTTTTTAGCTACATGTTCTGTTATAAATTTTGTGATGAACATTATTCACACTAAATATTTTCATCATCAAAACTGTCAGAATATATGAATAATAATTTTGTAACTAGATAGTGATCTGATGAAGCTATTCCATTACTATTTTATTCCATCACTAAGATTGTGATGAAACAACATCCGTCACTAATATGCCTTTGAATTTTAAACCATTTATTTAACATAGTTGATTCATATACGTCTACTTGATTTTAAAAATATATTTGAATGCCTTTTTAATTTTCAAAAATATGTAACTTAGATATTAATGAAATAAAATTTTAATTTTTATAACATGAATTAGAAATTGTTAAATCCCAGTTCAAAACCTTCACCCGGTCTTCATTTTTGCTATTGCTCAAGTATACAATTTTTTCTCGCTCACGCCTTCAATATTCTGGTAACTATCATTTCCAAGGTTTCGAAACAGAAACCTAGGAGAGGATACTCCTACTCTCCAATTTCACTACTACTTTATAGGAGAATTTTTTCACTAATGACTAATAATGAGTCGTCACTAACTTGTTACAAACTATAAATTTTGTCACAATTGATTAGCAACAACACTTTCAGTTATAGTTCATAATCCGTCATAAATTCTGTCAATGACATACTTTGTGACCAAATTTTCAATAGTTTGCGACAAAAATGTTTTGCCAATAATTATTTCTTTTTTTAGTAGTGAAATATTTTCCACAAACTAGATATGCATTTAACTTGATAGTGTTCTTATTTGATTTTTTCTCCTTTATATTCATCTTCTTTTCTTGGAAATGTTTTCACTCAGGAGGCACTATCTTCAATTCCTTCCTGGAGTTCTCGACCAACACTATGCAAAGCTCTTGCAATGTGATAATCGATTGTTGGAGTTGAGCCAAAAGCCTTTTCCTACCTCAAACTTTGCTTATTTTGATTCAGAATTAGATCAAGGAACAACATATTATTCTTTTGGCCATGATCTACATGTACATACACAAAAATCCTCCTCAAATAGTGAGCAACAACATAATTGGACTTCTCCTCACAAAGTTCAGCCTTGGGGTTTATTGCCTCTAATTTCTAATAATGGCTCAACTTCACCAACATCAGGTATATAACCACAATTTCCCTTTTTATAGTAATTTGTTCTCATCATAAATTTTCAAATAGGGTTAAAATTAACAAGTTTAATACTGATCTTTACTAGCATTGTTCCATATCTTACCTAATTTGGTCATAAAAAGCATTTGTTTTTCTACAGATGAGGCAATTAACAATCAAATGCTTCAATACCCAATAACCTGTTGGAGTCAAGGCCTTCATTACAACACTTCACTTTCAATGGAGTCTATGCCAAGTGAAAGAGGCATACAACAAAATAGACTTGGATTGAACTATGAGCCCCTTGGTCACATTCATTATATCCCTGAAATTGAATATGATAGAAGACATCTGGAGGATAGTTGCTGGACTGCGAACATAATGTACCCATGAGCATTTGAATAGTTTTTGTGTTTACATGTTTTCTCGAGGGGAGAGAATTATGTAGAAACATCCATATCATGGTGGGACTAACTCTCCGAGCGAAAGTTTTTTAATGTCATTTCTAACTTTTGTCTGACTTCTTCCTCTTGATTTTGATGTCTCGGACTTGGGCTTGATAGTGACTCTTCTAACTACTTCTTCATCTGCTTTCAATATTCAATGTTGAATTGGAAGCACCGGAAGACTCTGCTGAATCATTCCTGCCGATATCCTCACTTAAGATGATGTCTCGAATATCATGAAACTTTAGCTTGTTATCCCTTGCAGAGTTACTAACCACAATAACAGTTGAGCCCAATTATCCGGTAGTAAACTCAAGGTCATCACCTCATCGTCAAAGATAATCTTCACTAACGATAGATGGAAAATAATTGTATTAAAAATATTAATGTGATCAGTTACAGAGTTACATTCTCCCATCCTGAGGTTGAATAACCGACGTATGAGATGTACTTTATTGGCTGCAGATGGCTTCTCGTACATATTTGATAACGCATTCATCATATCTGCAGTAGTCTTCTCATTCACTATATTGAACGCGACATTTTTGGATAAGGTCAATCTGATCACACCAAGGGTCTGTCAATCTAGCAGTTCTCATTCTTCCGGCTTCATGTCATTTGGCTTCTTCCCTATCAATGGTTGATACAACTTTTTTTGGTACAGATAGTCCTCCATCTGCATCTTTCAAAACCCGAAGTCTCTGTGATCGAACCTCTCAATCTTCACCTTCCATTCTTCCAACGCCATTGCTCCCACTTCTTCCTCTAAACTGAGGAGGTTGTGTAGGAAACTGTATCACCCTTCTCACAACAAAACAAGGATAATTCTTTTCTGATGTCGAAAACCAAACAACGCTACAACCACATAGCATCCTAAGAAAAAATATCCTAAGGATAATTCTTTTTTGATGTGGGAGATTAAATAATGCTGCAATCACATAGCATACTAATAAAAACTTTCCCACTAAACTACACCAATGATCAGATAATACTTCGTCTCGTCACTCAGTGTTTGTACCTACATATCTAGTGTTTGTAGCTACACTAAATAGTATATTTCTTTGTTGTGAATAATGTTTACAATAATGTTTAAAAATGAATGTATTATTAGTATTCCGCTTAGAAATGTATAACCATAATACTAAAATCATATAACCCTCCCATCTGCTATACAAGTTTAAAATCAACAACAGACTCAGGTAAAGTTTCATCATTCAAATTCATAAATGATAGGTAACAGACTAACAGCACATAAAAGTTGGTCGCATAATACACAAAACTTGGGTGACAAGACTCTTCCAAACTCTAGTTAAGTCAAGTCCTATAACTGTTAATAATATATTTACCAGATGTGATCACTTAAGTTACAAAACACGAGTTCAGCAAGTCAAGTCTTTGAAATTGATAATGGTGATTTGCCAGAACCTTCCGATATTATTGCTGGATCAGAGGACCTGGTCGCAGTTTCATCTCCTTCCAAATTTATTTCACCGAAGCTTCTTTTCTTTGATGGAGTATTTGAGTTTGCATTTGAATTTTCTTTCTGCTTTCCTTTGCCTTTTTCTTTTCTGCTGTCAGCCTCTTTATCAGGTTGAGGTTCTCCGTTTTGAAGTGGAAATAAAGGGGGCTCCTGGCCACTCAATCGGCAAAACACTCTTTCAACCGTCTCACTTATCTCCTTTCCCAGGCCATTATTGTCTAAAATCAAATCCCAAACTGATTTTGAGGCTTTCTCCAGTACAGAAGCCCTGCAAGAAACGAGCATGGATATAAGAAAAAGCCAGGAAACTAGAGATATATAGTTTCAACAACAACTAAATACTTTGATAATCTAATAACTACTAACGATTTTTTCAAGACCCCCACAAATCATCTGGAAGGAAACAAAAGGAAATCGGCAGTCAGTATGTAAAAAGGTGAAAAAGGTATGAGAAGAGAACTTTAACTTTTCCTATCTATTCTAATTCGGCAGAAGCTGTGTGTAATCCACAAAAGTTAAGGGTACTACCATCTAGCTGTTAAATATTGACCAGGGAGGCCTGCTTATGTGGAGTGTTTGACATATCCAAAAATGTACCTTCTACTTCCCCGCAGGCAAAACCATTGTGAGGCAGCACAAAAAGGGTTAATTACAAGGTAAACCCCTATTTCATTCAGCTACAAAGATGCAAGTTGATCAATTTGGTATTCTACAATCTACAGAATTTGAACATCAATTAAGGCCCCAATCATAGCAGGTAATATAATGTTTTCCTTAAAAAATTGACATTAGTCAACAAACATCAATTTAGTCCCACAATCTTGTGGTCTGTACACAGAATGACGATTTTGATGTTACTTCCTGTGATTGAAGGACTAAATTGATGCAAAAGTTCTCCAGAGAACCAAAGTAATACTCACATTTTCAGACGACTAAAATATATCTTATTCTTAAATAGTATTATAATAGTATGCAGCAGGTGTAATGTTCATGGTACTTTAGCAATTCTACCGCACAAGCTTTATGTTAACCATTACTTACGTATTTTAGTTTCTTTTGTTTCAATTTACCATAGATGATTAGGACTAAGCTCATTCCACATGATAGGATTTGAATTTAATCCGGGTTGCTACTCAGACAATGTTACATAGCCGAATTTAATGGCTGTAAAAGAATATACATAGAATTATTCTTGACAAAATAGGGGCTTCAAGTCCCTCTTTTGGCTGGGTTTCATATCTCTTCTGCACATATGTTTTCAGTCCAATATTCTAATGCTCTGTTTGAATGTAGAGGTGAAAATGAGAGGAAAGAATATCAAAGGAAAGAATATAAAGGAAAAATGTGGTAACTTCGAAGGTGTTTGGATTGAAAGAAAAAGAATAGAGAATGAAAGGAAAAGTGGGAGTAATATTTACAAACTACTATTTCACCCTTTTATATAAATCTTTAAAAGTAAATTAATTTACAAAATTTAATAAAATATTTTAATTGAAACATTATATCTACCTTTTGATTAAAATTATAATATTCAAAATGAAAATGTAATAAAATGCTGCTGAGGGGGCAAGTTCAATTTAAAGTTGACCATGTTTATTTCAAAAACTAATAATCACACACCAACATAGCAAAGTTGACTGCAGATATTCCCAATGAAAGGACATAAATGTCTATTCCAATTAATTGCTCTCTCTTCTCCATTTTCTCGGCTGAACCGCAAGAAAAACGGAAACGCAGCTATTCACGTATGGTTTTCCTCTCCACTCATTTTCATTGCGCGTCCAAACACACAAAGATTCCATTTTCTTGTCATTTACCAGCCTAGCGTTTTCCATTCATGGAAAATACCTTGAAACAAACATAGTGTAGGTGGCACAGTATAATCACAGAATCCTACATCAATTCGGTGATCAGACCCAAACCTGCTCCATGTCAGTTATGGCATTAACAGCTATGTCGGTGCAACTTACACAAAAGTGATAAGAAACCTACATAGAGATCAAGTTGGATCTTATGGGGAGATTCCAAAAGGTGACTACAATCCTTCAGACTATCAGCAGGTGGTCTAGAGGATGAAAAGATTATGAATTCAAAGGTTAGAACTCTACTCCAATCTGTGATGCAGATGCAGGATAGGCAAACTGAAATCACTAAGGAAGAAGAGACTATAGGTTTTCAAGTTGATCCAGCTTTATTTCTAAAAGCACATACCCTTGATTAGGGCAGTCAATAAGTTACCTATCAGAGATACATGCTATGCTGGATCAAGCATGGAAATCACTGATATTTGGATAACCTCATACTTCAAGTCCTCAAAATATTTGACAATATAGCAGAAACGATCGCCCTGAGTTTATTAGGTATGCTCTCTTTCATTTATAACCATTTTCCAAAACTTATCTGTTACAGCAAACCACTTAATAAGCCAAGCAGAATGGATACAAACTTTGGAGAGCATGTTGGGAGTTGGGACAAAATTTCAAGATCTAAATTTTTTCACACTATACTAGTACATAGGACTGGAGATTTGAAGCTAACCCAAGAACCTGAGAACACTTTTCTTTTTGAGGGAAGGGGAATTTAGGCTTGACAAAGGGGGCTAATTATAATTATATGTAGCGTGAGTATTGCTCATGCAAGTGTCGCAATGTTACTGTGGCAGCTTTACTTTATATATTATATTAGTTTTATGTCTTCGAGCTTCATTTGGCTCAAATTAGAAAGTTATGATAAGACTTATCATCAGCACACATATTTGATTTAGTCTAAATAAAGGGGTTCAGTGGCTGTAAGAGGATGCAGATTACAAAGTAGAGTTCTATTTTTCTTTTTGCCAATAGATTACTGTTCACGTAAGTAACAAGGAGACTAGGTCAGTCGAGATAAGACTTCCTAGCCAAGTGTCTTACTGTACCGAGTATGTATTCTATTACAGATACATGTGTGTGCTTAGATAGCGAAGGGATTAGGGTTTTCGATCGCCGCCTCATCCTCAGAGACTCCACCGTTGCCCTATGTCAGGCTGTCACAATGGCCTATTTATTGGCTTTCCTTTCTTGGATGGTCGTAGCTGGTTGCAGAGTCTTTGAGCGGGATCTCCGGCGCACAGATTGGTGCAAGAGAGGTACTATTTGACACATTTGTTAAGCACGAACAGAACAAATAGTTAGGTGGAGTTCTTTACAAATGTACTATGTTTTGAGATCAACGGTTCAGAGCAAACCGTGCCCGTGTCATCAAAATAGTTGTCGTGTGTATGTGAATGTTACGCCTGGTATCTAGATGTCTGACAACCAATGGCGGCAAATCCGGGACAGTACAGTTACAAAACAGTTTTTAGTTAACTACACGACAAAAGCTTTCTTCTACTTTCAACCTGGGGTAAAAAGTGTTTCAGGTCTCATTCTTCAATTAACAATTCAAACAGCCTATCCAAACTAATTAGTGCTAAATAGAGTGGAACATTAGCCCAACAGCCACAAAGACAAAAATGAAACTCTTCAAGTTGTCTTGGAATCATCAATTAATCCAGAAAGAAACATAAGCAACTCTATCACTTACTCGAGTTCGTGCCGAAGCGCATCAAAGAGCTCTCTTTTGGTCTGTTTCTCAGCCCCAGGGGTGTTCAGAACCTTACTCTGCTCAGCCATCTTAATAGTAGTACTCTTCAGTTCCTCCTGCAAAAAAAAAAACCACAAATTCGTGTAAACCAATCAGACCAAAGCTCAAAGCAAAAACGGAAGAAAAACAAAACAAATGAAACAAAGCTTGGAATTTATAAAGAAGAATCATATGCGAACTCAATTTGTATAAAAAATGAATGAAAAACGGAGGGTGGAAACTACATTGGCTTTGAGCTGGTTGATGATCTTCAATCTGAGGGCATCAATTGTGCCATCGTTCATCAGCGACTCCAACACATCTTCAGGAGTGATCACCGATGAAGAAGCCATACCACGAACGCCGCTCCGGACAAGAGCTGTCGGTGTCTTCGCGACTTCGTGCGCAACCGATGCGAAAAAGTGGAAGAATTTCGATACGTGGAAGCGGCGGTTTCAAAACGCGATAATTGGCGGTCGTTTTGATGGGTGCGAACTGAGATTTGAGGAAACGATAGCGAAACGGGAATTTGAAAACCCTAATACGGTGAACGATGGAAGGAAGAAGAGGACAGCGGAGGCGAAGCAATATCCTCGGTCAGCGACTACTTGCGTTAAATTGCGTAATCTGGACTCTGGAGAATACATGTTGATATTGTCCATGGTAAAAAAACAACAAATATAGTAAAACTCTTTTATGTCCAATTATTTCATGCCACGTCACTCAACTTACTTAGACACAATGGTAATTAGTATTTCACAAATAATGAGTTATACAATATTTATTTTGATAAGAAGAGAGATAGATAAAAAAATGAAATTCCTCATTTGCGTCTAAATTTTTTTAAACGTTTATTAATCATGACAAGCTGAGGAAAACGCATGGGTCCAATAGAGCAAGCGAGTTGGATCGGCCCGTGTACCCATCCATTTCACAAACTCGTGGCACCCGTGAACAACGCCGCCGTAGCCATGTCAGGTTCCCGCCAAGGCCAACGAACTCAATGTTCCGGAAATACCCCCGCCTTCACCGCCGAGAACTACCCAGTGCCGCTGTCTCCTCCGCTTCCAGCAATCTCGAAGGAAATCGAGCTGAACAGAGCCACCGTCGCTACGTCAAACTCTTCACTCTTCACTCTGTCAAGAACCGATCACATCATATACGAGGACGACTGCCTCATCGCCGTTAACAAGCCCCAGGGAATTTACTGCGACGCCCTCCTTTCTTCCGTTACCAGCACCACCATCGTGCCGGAGCTCCATCTCGCTAACCGCCTCGACCGTGACACCAGCGGCGTCATGCTCATAACCAAGTCCCACAAGGTCGCCGCCAAGCTCGTCAAGGCCTTCACCGAGCATAAGGTTAAGAAAACATACATTGCCCTCTGCACCGGTCGCGCTCCCGATTGGGAAACGGTGACCGTCAGATCCGGCCACGGGAGGTCCAGGTTCGGCGTCTGGCGAGTCTACGCCGCTTCCGACGTTGGCCGCGTGCTGCCGGGCGGGTCGGTTGTTCGGGACATGGAAACATCGTTCGAGGTGTTATCTGTGAACGGGAATAAAGTTTCTGAACCCATCACTGAGTTTCGAGAGGGGAGTAGTGTGGTGGTGGTTGAAGAAAAAGCGGTGAAAGCTGACGGTGACGGTGGCGGTGGTGAGGATGAGATAGTGGTGAGAGCGTATCCTAGGAGTGGAAGAACGCATCAGATTCGGCTGCACTGTCAGTATCTAGGGATTTCTATAAAAGGGGATGTGAAATATGAGGGTGTGTATGAGTGGAAAGGTGCAACCTATCATGCTCATCATCTTCATGCCGAGACGTTGTCGTTTGAACACCCTGTCACTGGTCTTCATCTCATGATTCGTGCACCCCTCCCACCATGGGCAAACCAGGCTTTGCAGCCCTAATAACCATGAAGTTTGCATTTTTCATGTGAACTATGTCTGTTTCTCCATGAATTGTTCTCAGCATCTCATGCAGTTTGCACTGAAGAAGGGGCCAATATCTGATCTGGGGGCTCAGAAATTGGCAAGTCTTTTGGGGAAGGAGAGTCACAGAATGAAGCAGGACTTTTGAGCTGTGAATTTGGTTGCTGCTTTTTAGTGGCTGAGAGATTTTGAGGTTCTTGCTAAATGATTTTTTTTGTCAACAATTTGTTATATTTCATTCTGTGTTTGATTGTACTGTACATAATAGCTCAGCCTCTGTTTGTCAAAATAATGTCATTTGTGTTTGAGTATAATCTTACTGTGAACGAATTTGAGAATTATTGCTATCCTAATAGGAATTTTCAGGGGCTTCTGGTGAAGGGTTTTTTGCCCTTAAAATTCTAATGTCCCAGTCCTACCATGACTAAATCGTAAAACTAGTGTTTGAAGTGAAAAATATGATAATGACAGGCTCAGTTAGACTTTTCTTGGCAACTTGCAGACGTGCTCATCAATAACTTGTTTGGTTTGACATCACTCGAAATACCTAGCTTGGCCACTTGCAGAACAACGATATATATTTCTTGATTTCAACCAGGACAGTGACTTTGCCCACACGGTTTCTACTTTTTGACAAGTATCTTAGAATTAAAACGAGTTTATAGAAGTAATTCACTTTTGTTTTGACTCTTGAAACTGAGCCGCTGTTTTATAGCATATAAGGTTCTAGACAGGTTCTGAATGACATGCTTTTTAATCTGATGACTTCATCTTAGGTATAAGATAAGAAGAGCATTATTATGTTGGTTCGGTTCAAGCAACTGAGCAAGCGATCTTTATTTAATAAACATATCATGCTTCTTTTAAGCATGGAACAATAGGTGTTGTAAATTATTGACTTTGAGTTAACAGGCTTTTTATTTTTGGAAACTGTTTGAATTTAAACTTGTTTAAGTGAAAGTGGTGTTTGTATTTGTACCCATGACCATATTTCAATTAGAGAAGTTGAATTCTTTTATACACGGCCCATTGAAAAACGATACAAGAATTGAAATGATAAATATGCTACCTGCTAATCAAAACCACCAGTTTACTAATTCAATATTGGGATAAATCTGGTAAAGTCCTAATCCATCATTCAAAACAACCGGTTTTGTAAAATCTGTTTGCCATGCAAGTTCCCCTCGTATTTCTCTGGTTTTTGGATGACACGTTTTCTAGATTCTCAATGGCTATATAACTGTGTTGAATGCTACTATATTATCATAAGAAGTTTATCACAAATTTTCTACTGTGGCACTTGGAAATGGGTGAGTTGAGTGAGGTTCTTACACAAATTGTTATACCAGTGTCTGCATTAATCGGTATTGGGTTCGCTTTGCTTCAATGGCTTATAGTCTCGAGGGTCAGGGTCTCTGCTGTTGATCACACTGGTGCAGACAACGGATATAACAAAAGCTTAATAGGAGATTCAGAGTTGGAGAATGGTGTTCAGGGTCCTGATGTGACCATTAAGTGTGCTGAAATTCAGCATGCTATTTCTGTTGGTAAGCTCTTACCTCCTTCCCTCATACAATTAGCTTTGGTGCCAGCAAACTAATACTTGATCTTATTTTGATATGTTCGCAGGAGCTACTTCGTTTCTGTTTACCGAGTACAAATATCTGACTATCTTCATGGCAGTCTTTGGTGCAATAATTTTCCTCTTTCTGGGCTCTGTGAAGGGCTTCAGTACCAAAAGCGAACCTTGCACTTATAATGAAGGCAATGTTTGTAAACCAGCACTTGCTAATGCCGTCTTTAGTACTGTTGCCTTCTTGCTTGGTGCTATAACCTCTGTCCTTTCTGGATTTCTGGGGATGAAGATTGCAACCTATGCCAATGCTAGAACAACTCTTGAAGCAAGGAAGGGAGTAGGGAAGGCATTTGTTACTGCTTTTCGCTCTGGTGCAGTAATGGGCTTTCTTCTTGCTGCAAATGGCCTGTTGGTGCTATACATCTCCATCAATTTATTCAAACTCTATTATGGAGATGACTGGGAGGGGCTTTACGAGTCTATTACTGGCTATGGGCTTGGAGGGTCGTCGATGGCACTCTTTGGAAGAGTTGGAGGAGGTATATACACCAAAGCTGCTGATGTTGGTGCTGACCTCGTTGCGAAAGTAGAACACAATATCCCTGAAGATGATCCACGCAACCCAGCTGTAAGCTCTTATATTCTTTTCTCATTAATCATCTCCATTCACCATCATAATATGCAATTTTCTCTATCTTCTATTGAATCTTCCTTTTCTAGTTAAAGTCATCATTTTGTCATTTTAAACCATAATGAATAAACGCGCATTTCTACTTGCTAAATTTTTGTGAATGTTGTCAGGTTATTGCAGACAATGTAGGAGACAACGTTGGAGATATCGCTGGGATGGGTTCCGACTTATTTGGGTCTTATGCAGAATCATCATGTGCGGCACTATTTGTTGCATCCATATCATCATTTGGATTAAATCATGACTACTCAGCCATGTCATATCCTCTCATCATAAGCGCAATGGGAATGTGGTTTGCTTGATTACAACTCTTTTTGCAACTGATCTGTTTGAAATAAAAGACGCGACCCAAATAGAACCATCCTTGAAACGACAGCTTCTTATCTCCACTATCTTAATGACTGCCGGCATTGCCATTGTCAGCTTCTTTGCATTGCCATCAGAATTTACTCTCTACAACTTTGGAACCACTAAGGTTGTGAAGAACTAGTAAGTCAACCCACCTCCCCTTTTTAGCAGCATGTATAGATGTTTGGTCTTTATATGATACAATTGTAATCGCATTATGACATAATCACAGGCACCTTTTCTTCTGTGTTGCAATTGGCTTATGGGCTGGGCTTGTAATTGGGTACATTACTGAGTACTACACCAGCGGTGCTTACAGGTGAGCAGCCTCTTATGATGGAAAGTATACAACTCGCTGTGTTTCTTCTTCTCTCCTGGTCTGTTGCATGAAATCAATTTCCTTCAAATTCCGGGAGTCTAAAATTTCCCAAAAATTTGACGTTATACTAAATTTTACAAAGTTGGATCTTGTGAATGGCTTAAATTCTGTCATGACCATTTACTTTTAGACAATAGTGTTCAGATGATAAGTTGCTAACTATGTTTTCATATTTTATCTGTAAATTGCAGTCCAGTGCAAGAAGTGGCAGATTCCTGCAGGACTGGAGCTGGGACAAATGTGATTTTTGGATTGGCACTGGGATACAAATCAGTCATTATTCCCATATTTGCTATTGCTGTTGCAATTTATATAAGCTTCAGTCTTGCCGCTATGTATGGAATTGCTGTTGCAGCACTTGGAATGCTCAGTACCTTGGCCACCAGTCTTGCCATTGATGCTTATGGTCCCATTAGTGATAATGCTGGAGGTATTGCAGAAATGGCTGGGATGAGACACGAAATACGAGAAAGAACAGATGCACTGGATGCTGCAGGAAACACCACAGCAGCTATTGGCAAGGTGATTTATTATCTAAAGCTAGCATGTCAATTACTAGCCAAAAAGAGTAGAAAAAAAAATGTGGATTGTAATTCCCATGACCCTTTGACACATTTTACTGGACTATAAAACTAGTAAAATACCTTATTTTAAAGTCACATTCTGGCTTGTACGGAAATCTGAATCTGTTATGCCTATATAATAGGGTTTTGCTATCAGATCAGCTGCACTCGTGTGTCTTGCATTGTTTGGTGCTTATGTGAGCAGAGCAGGGATCAAAACAGTGAACGTGCTGACCCCAAAAGTTTTTATTGGTTTGATTGTGGGAGCGATGCTTCCCTACTGGTTTTCAGCTATGACGATGAAGAGTGTTGGGAAAGCAGCTCTCAAAATGGTTGAAGAAGTTCGTAGTCAATTCAATTCTATTCCTGGTCTCACAGAAGGAAGAGCAAAACCAGATTATGCTACTTGTGTAAAAATTTCCACTGATGCCTCGCTTAAGGAGATGATCCCACCCGGTGCATCAGTTTTGCTTACACCACTTGTTGCCGGAACATTCTTCGGGGTAGAGACTCTTGCTGGGGTTCTTGCCGGCTCTCTTGTTTCTGGTGTGCAGGTATGCAGGCATTATATTTGTTCAACTCCAATTTGCAACATTTATGCTCTTCTTCAGCCATCAAGACTTTTCTCTATTAGCATGAGCCTTAGGTAGTAAATTCAAATTTATTAAGATATTTTTATTTCTTAACAGGTGGCAATTTCCGCTTCAAACACTGGTGGGGCATGGGATAATGCCAAGAAATACATAGAGGTAAAAATGAGAAATGATATGTCACCATTCAACTTTTGGTTTGATGATAGTGTTTTACTTTCACAGATCTAGAACTAGAACTTGGCAATGAAGAATTCTATAAGGAACTCATTGGCTTTGGCTTTTTTATGACTATAGGCTGGTGCTTCCGCGCATGCTCTATCACTGGGTCCAAAGGGCTCAGATGCTCACAAAGCAGCTGTCATAGGCGACACTGTTGGTGACCCTCTTAAGGACACTTCAGGTCCCTCACTCAACATTTTGATCAAGCTGATGGCAGTTGAATCATTGGTATTTGCTCCATTCTTCGCAGCTCATGGAGGCTTAATCTTTAAAATACTCTGATTTGGAGCTGTTATTGTAATCAACTAGACCCTGTTGTACATATTTTCAACAGCATCAGGGATGAACCGGGAGATTGATAGTGCTTTGCTTATAGGATAAAATTAAGTATGAAGAGCAAAAATTATATGGTTTGTTTTGATTTGAAGAACTACTGATAAATATTTGTGTTTTGCATGTGATATGTGGGAGTATAAAATCTCTTAGTATTTGTTTGGATACCAATTGACTCTACGTAAAAGCACATTATATTTCCAAACCTAGTGGCTGAATCACTAGCGTACATGGAACACTCTAGAATCATAAATAATTGTGACCCACTTGAACAAGATTGAAACTCTTAGTTTTGGAGGCCTCATCAAGTGGCTTCTAGTTTAAGCATCCTAATTTTTAAACAATGATGATAAAATAAAGGCCGGCATTACTTTGGTAGTTTAACCATGAAAAAGTGCCCTTTCTTATGTTTGGCTTCTTTGGTTTTTTGCACCCAAGCCAATAGGGAGATAGTGGTTGTCATTATTGTTATCAAGTGCTAGGGATTCAAACTTTCTTTTTTATAATATAGTGATAACTTATCCCCAACTCTACGTATCATCACACCGATCCCCTTAAAAAAGTAAATAAAAAATCTGCTCTCCCAACTTGGTTTACATAGTAGGTAAGATTCAGTTATGTTTTGGTTTTGTATCACTAGTTTCTTACGACCTTCTTGACAATTGATTACTTCAGAGCCAATGGTCCACATTATTTAGCAGTCATATCACCTCCATCTTATTTAGAGATATAGAAATAAAAGAGAGAAAAAATATGTAATAGGAAAATGAGAGATCGGAAGAAAAAAAGTAAAATAGAGTGCCAGATTACTCGTTAGATTGGGGACAGGAGATCAGACGCGATTTTGGCTGTATCCGTGCGTGGGGAGGAGGTATTATGCAAAACATTGCCCAGATTGTTTTTGATTTCTGAGCAAAAAGAGAGTGAGGTGAGTGACATGGAAAAGTGAGAAAGATCGTGTTTGAAGGTGGGATATGGTTTGGAAAAGAGAGTTGTTTGAATGAGAAAGATCACTATTTAATTCTTTGATGCAGGTTATTACTCAAGCTATCTCTAAACAATATTTCAATGTCGCATGGTGTTGGAAACTGACATTTCAGTGGGCTTTTTAGTGTGTTCAACTTATACAACTTTGGAACATAATCCTAATGGTGTGGATAGTGCTTTTTTTAAGCTTCTTTGGTTAAGTGTTGTATTACCAAAAGTTTCGGCTTTTAGTTTGGTTGGAAAATGTATTTGAAATGCTCGTCATGATATTACTTTCCAAAATGAGACTCTATGTATTGCATCTATTATGGAAAAAGTTAAGGCTTTAGATTGTCTTGGCATAGATGTAGATTTAGAGAATTTAATTTTTCTTTTGTTGATTGGTATATATATATATATATATCTTCTTTTGTGTTTGCGATGTTAGTTTGTATATGGGCTATGATATCTTTTATACCCTATTTTTAATGCACTTTTAGCCTATTGAAAAAGTCACGCCTTTAGACATTTTATTTAATGTTCTACTAGCCATGAACAACCATGGGATTCTAAAATATGTGCCCAAAATCCTAATTGTAAATTTACTCAAGCCTAAAATTCACTAGAATGCCATTCTTTAAATTTTTTATTGGTTATGGGTATACCTCATTTAGGTCAAGTGAACACTCTCCTCAGATGAATTCTTACCCTTCCTTATAGCATAAACTCTAACACTCAAATATATCCCAAGATCTTTCCCACTTGAAAGATCAAATGGTGCACATGGAGATTGTAGATCGTTTGAGTTACAACAGACATTTGATTCTCTCCTTCCAACATTGTCGTTGAGCTTCTCACGTTGCGGTAGGTTTAATGCGGAGGACTATTGCGATATGAATGGTGTTGTTCTCTTGAGTGGTTGAAGCTGCAACTGCAGTTGAAGCAACATTTGTGGTTGAGGCAACAATTGGTCCACCTCATCCACATGGTCGTCGTTTTCATGGATTTCTATCATGTCGAAAATGCCTTCTTTAGAGAGAGTGCAGTTTTGTTGTTGCCTTATTATGTTCGCCGTAATTAAGATGAACAAGAATATAATTTAACGCTCCTCACAAAACAATTAATATTGATTTATATTATATTGAACCTATCATTTTATTCTCTAACACTACTATTAAAAGAACCCCGAAAAGAAGCAATCTCCTCCAAAGCGCTTGAGGGAAATTAAAATCTAGTAGTGAACATGTTCTAACATTTAAATTTAAGCAAACCTCCCCACGTGAGAAGAGAGAGCTTAGAATAGGAGACAATCTTCTCCATGAGAGAAGAGCGAGTTGCTCTTTGATTTATTTGTGAAGTGGTTTGAATGTGGAACCCACCCTAACTAGCGTGTGTGTGGTGTTGTGTAAGGGTTTTCACATTTTTTCACCGCACACTTCAGTAGAGAGAAAAAATAGAAAATAGAGAAATAAATGATATGATAAGTGATGTGATAGAAAAGATGAAAGAGATAAGAAGAAATATAAAGTGAAAATGAGATGTAAGAGAAATAGAGTGTCTACGTATCAAAACTCTGTGTTAACTGCTCAAGAATAAAGATTGGTGTACGGGTGTAGACCACGAAAGGTAAGAAGAAAAGGAAAAATGTGTGTAAAAGTGTGTGCTACTATTTGGATGTACACCAATCATTCTGAACTACACAACCTCCTGAACCAAAGAAATGTGAAAGCCCAATGGCAGCACGGTAAATCTGCTGACGACTCCGATTACGTGTCCAATCGAGGACAGGCCATAATCTTACCAATGACGACGCGCCACACAAGACCAATGACACTCCACACACACGTGGCAACCCATAATTGGTTAGAATCTACCACCTCAGGTCCACGTGAGACTGAGCCACATCAATTTCCAAATTTGCCCACCGCACTGAAAAAACAAAGCAACGAGATCCCCTATATAGAACCAGAAGCTCACTACCAGTTCCAAAGTAGCTCTCAGTTTCTCTTTCTATCTCTAGATCCCTCGATGGCAATGGCGCTTAGGGTGCGCTCTCTCATTCTTCTCTCCCTCTTGGCTATCGCTTCCGCCAAGGTCTTCTTCGAGGAACGCTTCGAAGGTATCCACTCTCCGCCACTCTCTATTCTCATTTCCTTTCACTAGATCGAGCTTCAATTTTCTCGGTTTTTGTTTTTTTTTTCTGGTTGATTTTGGATTTTGAATTTCCTTCTTCGCATTGCCTTGTGTCGGATTCGGTAGTGTTTGTACTGGATCGTCGATTTGTTTGTGTGTTTGAGCCTCGATCTGAAGGCTTCGGTTGTTGGATTTGTGTTTTGAGTCCGAATGCCATGGTTTGGAGTAGATCTGCGAATGTGTTTGCCGTTTTGGTTGTTGTTTTTTCAATTTTAACATGTTGATTCGTAATCATGCTGATTTGGTTTTGAAAATTCGCCTTTGATCATGGATTAGTGTGGTGTTACAGCGATTTTTCCTATTTGTAAATTTTCTTTGTTTTAAATCTCTGAAGCTAAATAGGCATGTTTTTTTTTTCTACTTTTGTCTGTGGGGTGAATTCACTTCTTAAACATGCTGCTGATAATGGTTAGCTTTTTCTGAACTGTGAATATTCGCCTTTATCTATTTGATGGTACATTGTGTAAGATTACAGTGTAAAAGTTTGCTTTTTGACGTTCGTGCACCTCTGTCGATATTCCATATTCATGGCTCATATGTATCTTTTTATCTTAAATCTGTAATTTTTCATTATTCCAACTCATGTGCTCTTGCATTTGGGATGAGTGTTACAGATGGATGGGAAAATCGGTGGGTTAAATCTGAATGGAAGAAAGATGAGAACTTGGCTGGGGAGTGGAACTACACCTCTGGTCAATGGAATGGAGACGCTAATGACAAAGGTAAATTGAATTACTTTGTTCAATGGCTGCTGGTGTTTACATTTTCTTAAAAATTGATATTGAGGTTTGGTTGGCTGAATGTTTAAAATCCCTCCAGGTATTCAAACAAGTGAAGATTACAGGTTCTATGCTATCTCCGCTGAGTTCCCTGAATTCAGCAACAAGGAGAAGGTGCTAGTGTTCCAATTTTCTGTTAAGCATGAACAGAAGCTTGACTGTGGTGGTGGTTACATGAAATTGCTTAGCGGAGATGTTGATCAGAAGAAATTCGGTGGAGATACTCCTTACAGGTGATTTATATATCCCCTATTGTCTTGTAGCGCTTTCAATATGGATTCCTTGGGTGTGGTAAGAAAACTGATTTGTACATTTGTTGCTCTGTTGCAGTATCATGTTTGGGCCAGATATCTGTGGTTACACTACCAAGAAAGTACACGCCATTCTGACCTACAATGGAACAAACCACTTGATAAAGAAGGATGTTCCTTGTGAGACTGACCAACTTACTCATGTTTACACATTTATCCTCCGTCCAGATGCTACCTACAGCATCTTGATTGATAATGTGGAAAAGCAAACTGGTAGTCTCTACTCTGATTGGAGTCTTCTCCCTCCAAAGAAAATCAAGGATCCTGAGGCCAAAAAGGTATTTTTTTTCTTCATATATTTTTACTGTTTAATTGCCAGATTGGTTTTGGTTTCAGTAGTGGTTAATTTCTTGTTTTGATATGCTCACAGCCAGAAGACTGGGATGACAAAGAGTATATTCCTGATCCTGAAGATAAGAAACCAGAGGTAACACCTTTTTTCTGAAAAAGCCCCACAGTATTGTATGAATCTAAAGTTTGCAAGTTTATGATGTTGCACACAACCCATATACTGACTCTGACGTCCTGTATTCATAGGGGTATGATGACATCCCAGAATCTATCCCAGATACCGATGCCAAGAAGGTAGTCATCACATTGTTCACATTGCTGTTATATCTCACATTTTGTTGTGGTTGCTGATTAGACTAATTGTTATTGTAGCCCGAAGACTGGGATGATGAGGAAGATGGTGAGTGGACAGCACCTACCATTGCCAACCCTGAGTACAAGGGCCCATGGAAGCCAAAGGTTGGTGGGAATTGTAATCTATGATAAATTGCAATATGTTTAGGAATGAATTTGTTTTCTAACTTTGCGTGTTACATCTCTGCAGAAAATTAAGAACCCTAACTACCAAGGAAAGTGGAAGGCACCAACAATTGACAACCCAGGTTACTTTGCAACCTTTCTTCAGAGGAAGCAGTATTTTTATGAGTTCTTTTGTCGTAAAATAAATATATAACAATTGAAAAATACATTTATCAGATTTCAAGGACGACCCTGATCTCTATGTTTTCCCCAACTTGAAGTACGTTGGCATTGAATTGTGGCAGGTAATTTTTTCATTGTTTATACTTCACTGCATTTAGTCCATGCTTTTGGATTCACACACTGATAAGCCAGATATTCTAATTTTCCAGGTGAAATCCGGTACCTTGTTCGACAATGTCCTAATTACTGATGACCCTGAGTATGCTAAGCAAGTGGCTGAAGAAACATGGGGCAAGCAGAAGGATGTAAGTTGTTTCTACACACAACTTTTTTGGCCGGATTATATTTTTTGAATGATATGATCCCTTTCTAATTAGAATTTGTTCTTGTAGGCTGAGAAAGCAGCATTTGACGAGGCCGAGAAGAAGAGAGAGGAGGAGGAATCTAAGGAGGATCCAGCTGACTCTGATGTAAGTAGAACTATTGATTCCTGAAATTTTGGTCCATCATCATTTATGCTGATTTTAATCAACTTAATATCCTCTATAGGCTGAAGAAGAGGATGCCGATGAAGCTAGCAATGACTCTGATGATGCTGAGTCAAAGACGGAAGCTGGGGAAGACAGTGCCGACACCAATGACGATGATGATGATGATGTACATGTAGGTTCATTTATCCCCCCTTATTATCTTCGCTTGAATTAAGCTTGACAAGGAAGTGTTTAATAATTATCTCCGTGCCTCTTATTTTCAGGATGAGCTCTAGGGAGTTTGAAAAGCAGATACCGGAGTGAGAGAAAGTCATATTCCGGACTCTTTTTTTAACTGTAGTGTTTTTTTTTTTCTCCTAGATAAGAAAGCAGTTGAAATCTGCAAGCAAAAATTCGTAGTTTTTTGCTTCATGTCATTTGACTGTATCAGCTTATTAGAACAGACAAAGATGTCACTTTTGAATTGATCTTTTTTACATTTTTGATCAATCGAGTTTTCAATTATAAATCTTATGAGTTGCTTGAGGATTTTCTTTGCTATAAACGTCTGACAATCTAACATCCCGAAGAATTTCCTGAGATCAGAAATACATTGCTTCATCTATAAATAGGGTTGTTGTCTATAGAGTATATAAAGTTACTTATAATAATTTCAACTGTGTTTATGAAGGAGTTTATAGTACCGTTGATAAGCTAGTTGAGAGATATAATTAGAATTTATACTTGTATGTGGCAAGGTAAGGTTGTCAGCCATGGGGCAACACATTTTAGGATTTTTTCTCCCACTTCGCCTAAATAGGTTAAACCTGCTATAAATGGTTCATTGTACTGCCTGCCACCATAAACTCTTTAAATTGACCATTTCATTATTTCAATGTACATTTTGATTTGACGAATTGATAACTGACTTAATCAACTTATTTTGAACAAATCTGTTGCTAATTTTTTTTTTGAACAAGTCAAAACTTCTTAAAACAAAAAAGTGAATCAATACTTGAAGTAAAAAGTGAAAAAAACGAAACAAACGAAAACTTAAGCCCTCATGAAGGACCCTCCTAAAGCAAGAAATACCTCACTGATGTTTTGTTTGGTTAAGGAGGGAAAGAGAGAAAATGATAAAGAAAAATGAGGTGAAAAGTACAATAAATTTTGTAGGATGTTTGGTACAATAGAGATAAAAGAGAAAGAGAAGAGAAAGAATGAGATAGAGATAAAGGAGAAAGAGAAGAAAAAGAATGAGATGTAAAGTTACATTTTGTGTAAAAAAACATTTTTATCTAATCAATATATATTAGGCTTAAATAACTTTTTCATCCCTTCAACATATCATATTTTTGTTTTCGTCCCTGAAATATTATTTTGTTTCTCATTCTCCTGAAATCACACGTTTTGTTTTTCGTTCTTGTCGCAAATTTTTCATCGAAGGACGAAAAAAAATTGAGGCATATTACTAGGATGAAAAACAATGTCATTGGATTTGCTAACCTTGACTTCTGTTTGATATAGATGAAAAATTTGACGGTAAAAACGAAACACAAAACGTTAAATTTTGGAAGGATGAGAAACAATTTTTTTCCCAAGAACGAAAAATAAAAATAGAATATTTTGTAGGGATGAAATTTTTTTTCCTATATATTATATAAAACGCTATACAGGGTGGCAAATGAAAATAAAAAAATAGAGCTCAAATTTGCGTGGTGGCTAAATTTACTTGCACCCACTTAGCCATTAATTATTTAATGAATATTATCTCTACTTGTTTAATAATGAGTATGATACCGATATTGACACATCTATGCTCATAGATACTCAATATCATATATGACCCTAAATATATATAACACATTTTTGGGTAAAATATTTTTTTTTTGTCTATAAAATTTTAAAAATTTGGAATTGCTCCCTAAAAAATATCATAGATTATATGTTAATAAAATGTGTATTACTTAGTCCTTGCAGTTAAGGTTCTTGTGTTAAGTGATGAGTTGGTTAAGTAAATGCTTACATGGTAGTAAATGAAATTAAACTGATGTGGATTTTGTTTTTGCAATTTTATGTAAGATTAATAAAACCTAACCTTCTTCGTTTAAAGTAGGTCATCAAAGTCATTAATTTAAAAATTAATTATCACCATTGCCAATCCTCCTCTAAAATCCTGTATCGAAAACTCAACTTGTTTTTAGAATACTAGACCAAGCATAACTCACTCTATATTATTTTTGGGTTCCCCGAATACTTCCACGTGGAAAGTAAATCGCTCTATAAACACAAGCTAACAGAGAATCTGATTGAGAGTAAATCCTCCACAAATTCTTGTCAACCAAAGTCATATTGAAAGCTTTGAAGTCCTGGAAACCAAGATCTCCCTCAGCTTTATTCCGACACATGTTATTCCACTTCGTCCAATGTAATCCGTGGCAAGTAACATCACCACCTAAAAAAACCTGGAAACCATACTATCAATTTCTTCACAGAAGCTATCGACAAAAAAAGTAAGACATAACAAAAGAAGGGACGCCTGAACCACATATTTTATCATAACCTTTCTACCCGCTTGTGATAGCGTTCTCCTTCCACCCTTTGAATTTCTCCCAAACTTATTCCTTGACAAAGTTAAAATTTTAAGTTTTTAACTGACCAATAATAATAAGCAACTCCAAATACTTGTGATAACTTTCAACCGCCTAAATTTAACCCAATCTTAGTTTTAATTGATATACTATCAGGAAAACTTCGAAGGCAGACACTATATTAGAATGAGGTAGGGAAATCAATAAAAAAAAAAAGTTGATTTGAGACAAAAACAGATTCGCTTTGAATTGTTAATAAACATTTTCTTCTCTTTACTGATCTTTATTAAGCATTCACTTAACTATATATGATTTATGAGCCATTTTCCATGGGACTGCAATTAAGGAGTGTAAATTATAAAAAGTAACAGAGAATGGGATCATATTCTACATAGAAATAAATAAAGTCCAATTTAAAAGTAATAACTAATAAACCAATGTTTTGATACATATATATATGATTGATTACTTGAACAAGGCATGCATCCTCCAACTTTAATTATTAATAAATAAATCCAGCACTTTAGCCTTTAACATATAATAATATTTCATTTGGCAAGAGAATCCCTTGGAGGGGGAACAGAATAACCCAAATGACACATAACGACAAAGTATACTATTTATTTACAGAAAGTAACAAATTAAATATTTATTTTTTATATTTCTCCAGAGGTTGATTTTGGCTTCTTCACTATCACAACTGGGCACTTCACATTCTGTGCGCAGTGATTGCTCACGCTTCCAAGGAAAGCCCTGCCATTCAACATGCAAGCAAAATCTAATTAATTAATTTCACACATTTAATTAAAGTGAGACCTAGAGTTGCTAATATTAGAGACAAAGGATCAAATAAAGATAAACATAAAAATCATCTATGTTAGTTTGTGATAATGGTGAGATAAACAAATGAGATACCATTTTTTGGACAAAACATCTTGGTCCAAAAACATAACATAGCACAAGTACATCATAATTAATCACTAAGACCGTCAAAAAATAAAACCATAAAACTAGTATATTTAGCTCTCTCGTGTCTTCTTTTTATTTAGAGGGCTGTTTTCTCTTTCTTGCAAAAATGTTTCAAAACTCAATATTATCAGTCATGATATTTTCCTTAAAAAAACCTAATTTTTATTACACTAACTAATCAATTATAAAAGCGAGCGCTAATGATCATGAGGAAGGGTAGCAATTACGAGGGCCAATTGAAATCTTGTGTCATGCCTATTTTTTGTCAATTAAAAAACCTTACCGCCTTCATACTCATGCCATTTTTTAATTTGACAGTATGTAATCTGAAGTACTTAATTAAATTGTTTAACCAAAAATGTACTTATCTTTACGTTATTATTTATCTAAGGCAGAGTTTAATTGAATTTTGGGGTGCACTCTGAATATAATTATATAATGTGAAGTCGTCACTGACCTCTTGATGACTCCATAGCCGTGGCTTCCCATGACCAAGATATCAACACCAAATTTCTGAACCGCCTGACAGATCACGTCCCTCGGATCGCCACTCTCTGCCTTCATCTCCACCTTCAACCACCACCACACCACATATTCATAATAATGTTCACAAATTCAACACAGAAAATAATATATATAATTCTAAAAATTAATTAAAATAAATGAATTAAGTAAGTAAGGCATGTATGTATGTATGTATGTACATTTTCAACATTCTCACACAATCTCTTGGCTTTTTCTAAGACGCCATCAGCCACTTGTTGGCTAACCCTCTCCATGGTTGCTGTTATATCAGAGGAAAACAAGTACCCTGCAATATTTGAAAGAGTTTTATTACCAAAACTAATTAACATGATCACATCACAATAATTTCTAACACGCATACTTCGAACCCTATGTAGTCATAAATGTTCTGATACCAGAAAACAATTAAGCGGTCAGGTAAATGACTCTGAATGATTTTATATTATATTTCTAACACAAACCTGTGCCGTCGAAGGCGGAATAAACGGCACGAGGGGGCTTCACGTAGAAGAGGATAAGGCGGTCTCTGGAGTTTTGGAAAGCTAGATTCTTCAGGCACCATGACAGAGCGTACATGCTCTCATCTCCTTCATCCACGGTCACCATGATCCGTCGTTCGTTTAATCCTGAAGTCTCAGCCATTATTTCTCTTGATGATAAGAACACAAGGTTGATGATGGAGGAGCAAATTAGGGAAGAAAACTCAGTAACAGAGAAGTGTTTGTGTTTGTGTTTGTGTGTGAATATAAACTTTATATTAAATGCCTGCTTCAAGATATGATGAGTTAAATTGTTGTATTGTATATATAGATATATGATTATGACATTTATATAAGGTTTTTTTTTATCCAATTTGACCTTAGCGTGAGGTGATGGGAAGCATCAAGTATTACTATTTTGTGAATTGATATGATTCCTTTGTTTATTGAATCTATTGGCGGTTTCTGGGTTTTCAGGATTAACAATGCATGTTTGATTGAATAAAATATAATTGAAGCAAGTGTGCTGGATAGACCACTATGGTTACGTGTAACTTGCTAATTTCAGGTTCAGCACCCACTCTTGAGATAAGATTCTTCTGCTTTCAAATTATAAACATGCCCACAGAATCCTAGCTACCCATATTTGATCATATCTATCCGATTTTAAAATTTTAAGATTCAGTAAATAGAAAATGCTTGATAGATATTTTTTTTAATGACATTCTTTATTTATATATATATATCTTTGTAATGGTTTTTAAGGTTCATTTAAATGTGTGAGGGTTTAGTATGGCAACTACACTAATTTGTAGATTATATAGTGGTGTTTTCACACCTATTTTATTGTGAATTTTAACCGTCGTAAAATAAAAAATTAAATAATTGTGTTTAACCGCCACACTTAGTGTTGAGTTGTTGTGGTACATTAATGTAGTGTGATCCGTAAAATATTAATGTTATCATGAGTACCCGTTTCCATAAATAAATGAATTTTCATATTACTTGTTGATAAGCCTCGCAAACACTTGATCATTCTTTCAAAAATTTCTTTTAAAATTATTGATTGCAAGACAGAAATAGACCTAATCTAAGCTTTCGCCATCAACCCAACACTCTCCTTCATCGATATGTACTATGAGTGAGATAACTCCAATGAGCCAACAAGTTACCAATAATAATAAGTATTAAATATGTTTTAAGCACAGGTGAAGCCAGAAAATCATGTTAAAGGGATCAAGATCAAAGAATATATAATAAAATTTTAAACATCACATACAAATTTTCTATTTATCTCTCTCCCTCTCTGTGTGCGACAGTGTGAGTGCAGGATGTGCGGCATACGTGTGTTGAAAATTCATTTATTTCAAGAATAATTATTTTTAAATTATTGTATTTAATATTTTTTATAGAGTAATTCCATATTAAGTAGTTACC
Organism: Acmispon strigosus; assembly: GCA_030819835.1. Taxonomy (NCBI): domain Eukaryota; kingdom Viridiplantae; phylum Streptophyta; class Magnoliopsida; order Fabales; family Fabaceae; genus Acmispon; species Acmispon strigosus. The sequence continues at coordinate 64,612,396 of JAUAMA010000003.1, read as the reverse complement.
AATTATATATTCAATATTAATGTTTTAAAATTAAGGGCAATATAAGATCAAAGATAATCACAATTCATTTTGCTCTATTACTCAAATAATAAAAAAATGGTAAATTTATTCGATTTCATCATAAAATATACAAATAATAGAAATTTACTTTTGTTTCATTTTGATTATATTCATTTTATTCCGTTATATTATTTTGGCTTAATAGCACATTTGGTCTCTTACTTATCACGATTTGACACTTTTGGTCCCTAATAAAAAAATTAGCCTAAACGATCTCTCACTTTGATAAATGACAACAGTTGTAGTCCCCCGTTACTATTCCGTTAAAAAACTAACGTTTCCCATCTAATATTTAACATTTTTTGTAAAAAAAAAAAAAAAAAAAAAAAACCATATCCTTCCTCTTCTCGTCAACCCTAGTTCCCCTTCTTCTTCTCACCGCCACCGCTCCTCTTCCTCACCAACCACCGAAACTCCCATCTCCTTCCTTCCTCTTCGACCCCAGCCGCCACCACTCCTTCCCTCCTTCTTCGACCAGAACCGCCGCCCTCAACCCACCTTCCCTCTTCTTCAAACCACTGTTTAACCACCTTCTTCTCCCTCAACCAACCTTCCCTCGTCTCTCTTCACCTTTTCTCCGACCACCACTCATCCTCCATTTCTGAGACCACCAAATCCTCACCCTCTCTACCCAACTCCAGAAATCCCTTCCTCCCCGTCGAAACCCACCATCCGAAACCCCCCTCTTCACATCCACCTTCTCTTCAAAACCCACCTTAGAAACCCCTCTTCAAAACCCACCTCAGAAACCCCTATTCTCCAACGTCGTTTTCGCAACCTCGAGCGCCGCCACCACACCACTGTTCCTGAACCGAACCAGAGCTCCGGAACCTCTTCTCACTATCTCTCCCTTCTGGTGGGTTGGTCTGTTGTTTCTCCCTTTGTTTTCAAACGTGCTCAAAGTTGAAATCTTTGTTTTCAGACCATAAATCTAGCTGCGATTTGCACACCAGCTAATTACAACACATGCCCCCTTGATACTAATCTAGGATCGTGACAAAAGCTTTCCCACCGCCCGCACGTTGGACCCAAGAGCAGGATCCTCCGAGAGAACTCCAACATTCAACACTTCAGCCTCCTTGTCGGTCAGACGAATACCCTTTCCATTAGAGGACGACGTCATTGTTTCACCAGAGTGAAACCAAAAGAAGCAACAACCAGAATGAGGGAAAGACTCGTAAAAAAAAAAAGCAAGCCTTGCAGCAGGTATTAGAAACCCTGGTTTTTGTAATCAAAGAGTTACGTGAGTCTGGTTGCCAAACCAGCTCATGAAAAAAAAAAGGCAGAAAACCAAGAAAAGACCAGGCCAATGAGAGGGCACAACAGCGGCGACAATCCCTAGGTTGGAGAAACCCTAGCAGAGCCATCCTCATATTAACGCACTCAATTCAGAAAAAGACAATTCTATGGTGGACCATATTAAACAGCGATTTACTTACAAACCATGTTTTTACTTGTTATAAAAATCAATATTTAGCATATATTGTCTATAACATACTTATTTTGTGCTAAAACATATTTGCAAGAGAGCTCTTTTTATTTGTTAATCGAATTTTTGTTGTTGATGGTAGACAAAAACCAATGTTTTTATAAAGAAATTAAAATTATAATGAGTTAATGCAGAAGACCGTAAAATATGAGGGGTGCCACACATCAACAATCCAATTTTATATATAACATTATCATAATATGATAATACTACTATAATAAAGGATAAAAATTTTGGGGCGCCATGGCCACATTGGGCCACCCTTATGGCTCTTTCGCTGGTTTTAATAGCACTTTTGATTCCTCACTTATCACGATTTAACACTTTTAGTCCTTAACAACAAAAATTAGTCTAAATGGTCCCTCACTTTGCCAAACGACAGCAGTTTTAGTCCCCGTCACTATTCCGTTCAATATTTAACAATTTTTTGGAAGAAAAAAAAGTTAATAAAAAAATAAAAAAGTTAAAACCCTCATCTCTCTAACAAACTCATCATCTTCATCTTCCTTTCCCTCACCTCTCTCCTCACTCACCGCCATTCTCTCTCTTCCCTCTCTCTCCTCACTCCCATCCACCACCACACCAAAGCCACGCACAAAACCCGCAACCACTATCGCACCAAAGCTTCACCAAAACCCCAGATGCGAAGTTGAAACCCTAATGTACTCTCCAGTTCTGGAGCGGCGCGACACGGTTGCTGGCACGACGGTCCTGGACGTGGTGGCCTCCGGTGCAGCGAGGCTGAGCTCGCGATATGGTGTCCTTGCGCGTGATTCCTAGGCGACAGAGACTCATGGAGGCTGGCTTTGTGTTCGAAGGTGGTGCGGTTGGGGTTTGAGAGTTGGAGGTCGTGGGGTTAGCTTTGGTTCTAGTGGCTATTGATGGCTCCGGCGCGAAGGTTTTAACGGTGGGTGGTTACTGAACTTGGCTTTTTGGTCGATTGCAGGTGTTTGGTTTCTTAAATTGTCTTCTCTACTGGTTTTTATTTGGGGTTATGTGAGGTTGGAGGTTCTGGGTTCCATTGATTCAAGTGTTGGGGTTGTTTGGGTTTGAAGATTCAATTTATGTTTTACACAATCGAACTTGATTTATGGATAATCACGATTTCTTGTATTCTCTGCTAAAATTCCTGTGCACTCTTCGGTTGGCTAATTCGTTTTGAAGGGAGAGGGAAGCTGGTGATTTAGGGGGAAGGAGGAGGTGGCAGTGGCATTTGGGGGTTTTCTGGATTTTTCTAAAGATGATGAAGATGAAGATGAAGATGAAGATGAAGATGAAGATGAAGAGGAAGAAGATCAAGAACCGTTTGGTTTCATTTTCTGGGTTTCATTTTTCTGAAATTTTTTGTTATTTTATTTTATATTAATTTTTTTCAAAAACTGTTAAATATTAGATGGAAAACCTAGAAAACTTTAGTTTTTTTAATGGAATAGTGACGGAGGACTAAAACTGCTGTCGTTTGGCAAAGTGAGGGACCATTTAGGTTAATTTTTTGTTAGGGACCAAAATTGTCAAATCGTGATAAGTGAGGGACCAAAAGTACTATTAAGCCTTTAATAAAACTACAACACTAAATTTTAATTGACCCCCTAGTCTAGGAGGCTCACCCTAACATTGCTCTCAAAATATGATATTTTTATTCTCACGTTTTTAAAAGAGATCATGCTAGCCCAATACAAACTAGTCTGAATTGGTGATCATGCTAGCCCGGTACGAACTAGCCTGAATTGGTTGGTCTGACTCGAATAGACACCTTTGCACACTCCGCCACCTTTGTAATGGAGAAAAGTAGTGTATGTTTTGATTTATGATGAAAAATTGAGTTAAAATTACGGCGGATAGAAACAACCTTTCTTAATTTTTATGATTGTCCATTGTAATTTTAATTTCACGATATTTTTTCATAGTGTAACCAACATTCACGAATTGCATGGAGGAGGTTATAAGTTGTTTGTCATTTTTTTTTGCAAGCTTCTTTGTTTCATTTGTCAGCAATTAAATAGTAACGGGTCAGTAGCCCAAAGGAAAGATTTCAACCCACAAAATAAGATCGTTCATTGATCCATGAAAAATGTTTGACCAGAAAAAATAAATTTTTTTTTTACATCGAAAAACATTTAAATTCCCTTTTTAAGAAAAGATTCTTGGACCTTCTGCTTTCAACCTACATGTTCCTAGCTCTTACCACCTAAGTTATCCTTCGGAAGAAAACAAAAACAATATCCTTTGTAATAACATTTAGAGGAGTGCTAATAGCATTTACTTCAACATTATTTTATTGATTTTAACAAAAAAAAAATTATTAGTTAAAATTTATACAGGTCATGTTAAATTAGGAATGAGTTCTTGATAATTTAAATACTTTAAACTAATAAAAGAGAGTGTTTTTGTACACAGCAATTATTTCTTCCAAATTTCTCTTGCCTTCTTTTTTATCAACAAATATTTTCTTGTCTAATGTAACTATATCTTTGAATTCTCTGGTCGAGAGTTCAATTCCTAGGAGTCGCACTCCACACCCGGGTTTAAATTGCGCGAGCAATTTAATATAAAAAAAAAGTATCACTATATGAAACATGAGTTAGCGTAGTAGTTCCGTATTTCATCCCTTAAGTAAATGGTTGGAGGTTTGATTTCCAACTCTTGTCAATAGAAAAAACTCATTAGTCAGCCTCGTACCACTTAGTGCGCCGACACTAAGACAAACAATTAGTCTCACGGTCATCAAACTGTGAGGATACTTTTTTTTTTGTGTGGATGGGTTAACACCGAAAAAAGTATCACTATGTCAATACTGTTTTGGGCCTGTTTCTAGGCTTCTTTGGATCCATTACATTTCAGCTGAACCGGCCTTGGAAGAAGAAGAAAAAAACTCGAGATGAACCGGTGAGCGGTCTGTGTCCTACTTGTATTGTACATGCCTCATAGAAAACTCCTCCTGCACCAGCTGCATACACATCACATACACACTCTCTCTCTCTAGCCTCTTGGGGCTATAGATCTTCTTCTGTAACTGTTTCACACTTCGCAGATTCATTCATATCTAGATCCAAAGGCGATGTTTTTGTTCGATTGGTTTTATGGGATTCTAGCATCGCTTGGGCTGTGGCAGAAGGAGGCTAAGATCTTATTCTTAGGTCTCGATAATGCCGGAAAGACCACCTTGCTTCACATGCTCAAAGATGAGGTTTTTCACCCAATTATCCCCCCTTTTTCTGTGTTTTTCCTTTTCGGATTAATTCAATTTTCATTCGCCATAAACCTGCTGGATCTGTGAATTGCTTCAATCTCTGAAATTCTAAGTTTTTGCCAATGTTATTTGTTTAGTTTCAATTTGAAAATAATTCAATTTTTCCATCACTGATTTGCTGACGAAACTATCGATGGATGATTTGTGCTTCAGTTTTATTTTCCCCATTCTGCAAAATAAGATTTTGGTCTTGTCAGCATCTTGTGCTTGGAATATTTATGAATCCTATTCTGGTGTAGCATTTTCCCAAATTGAAGTCTTTTTGTACAATTTAAACATGGGATCCAGTGTTTCAATCATGGTTAAATGGCTAATTGGCTCTTTTTCTCTATTTTGTTTTAGTCTGATGCCTTTTCTTTGGCATCAAACATCTATGTAGATTTTTTGGACTTGTGTGTTTTTCTTAACAAATATTTTCTAGCTTTAGCAAACATGTGGTGCACATTCTCTAGGTTCCTGAATTAGTGTATTATGGTTATACCGTTGTCCTGATTTTTGGTCTGATGTTTTTTCATGGGAATTTTTGTGGTTTGGCAGAGATTAGTCCAGCATCAGCCAACACAGTATCCAACATCAGAGGAGTTGAGTATTGGGAAGATCAAGTTTAAAGCTTTTGACCTTGGGGGTCACCAGATTGCTCGAAGAGTCTGGAAAGACTACTATGCCAAGGTCTTTCTCTTCCTCTCCCAACACATACACACAAAGCATGCACTTTGGTTCACGAAAATATATCATTAGATGTCTCTTAGTTTTGTATATCAGGAATTTAGGTTAAGCCTCGCTCTCCAATCGTTTATCTGCTGCAGCATTTGCAGATATACATCTTCACTATAGGCTTATCTTACAACATGTGTAGTTCTAGCTGTTAGCTAGGATACAGTTTTCATCCAATTCTCATTACTGGATTTGTACCATAATGATCAAGTTGTTAAAAGTACTTTCATGTTGCGGAATACTATAATCTATTGTGAGATTAGTTATTAGTATCTAATTGAGATTAGTAACTAGAGCTAAGTTAGAGGTTTGATGCCTTCATAATCCCAGCTAGACGGTTATCGTTTATCTGATTCATGGAAGGCAGATATCATACATGGTAATTCGCTGATAGCGCCTTTTATGTTTAGAGGGTTGCTAATAGTATATTATCAGACATATCTGCTTCTGATGCAACTTTTTCCTATGAATTATCTCATTGGGTGTCCTGTATACATATATCAACGGATAATCCAATGCTCATGTCTTCATAATCCTGGCTAACTATTTCATGTTTATTTGATTCATGAGAAGCATACATCATTTTGTTAGTACATCGATGGTGTTTTTTTTCTTTGAAAGAGCTACTAACAGTATGTCAATATCTAATGGAAAAATTCTCTGAACACGCCTAGCATAGATGTTGGTTTCTTTTTTGGTTTTTAATTGTTTTTCGCATCATTATTCTCAAGCATTAAGCTTTTCTTGGATTTGGTACTGGCAAGTGCGCACACTACTTGTTAAAGCTACATAAATATTTTAAGAGTAGTTGAACTATGGATTGAAATCTTCTGTCTTCAAATTGTGTCTCATCTTGTGTTCCACCAATAAAATTTTGGCATGTCAATTAAAAACTACCATTTAAGTTTGTAACTCTCCCACTCATGTCATGTCAAGCTTTTTTGGTGAGACAAGAAATTGAAACACATTTTGGGGACAGAAGATCTTGATCCATTGTACTCTTGTCTGAGATTTAATTTTTACTCTTGCCCTTGTTACTTTTAGACGGTCTAGACTATATAGTAAGCACCATCCTTCTTTGATGCAGGTTGATGCTGTGGTCTACTTGGTTGATGCCTATGACAAGGAAAGATTTGCTGAGTCAAAAAAAGAGTTGGATGCTCTCCTCTCTGATGAGTCTTTGGCTAATGTCCCCTTCCTTATCCTTGGAAACAAGATAGATATTCCATATGCTGCCTCTGAAGAAGAGTTGCGTTACCATCTGGGCCTGACCAACTTCACCACAGGCAAGGGCAAGGTAAATTTGACAGACTCTAATGTCCGTCCTATGGAGGTTTTCATGTGCAGTATTGTGAAGAAAATGGGTTATGGAGATGGTTTCAAATGGGTCTCTCAGTACATCAAATAGTCCATTAATAATATAGATGGTTTGTATCGTGTTAAGTTTATTCCTTTAGTTATGAATTGGTGTTGTTAGTATAAAATGCTCTTAAAGAAATTGCAGTATATTTCAGCTGTTATTTTTTTTGGGATGACTGAAACAACCCTCCCTTTGCATTATTTCATTATATGGCGAACTCAATGTTTAGTTATTTTTGGTGATTGGTTATATTTGCTCCAACGAAAAAGAGAGGGCTATAATCTATACGCAGAGCTCTTTTTCTACATCTATGCTTGAAAAAAAACACATTTTAAACAATGTTTCACCTCTATAGTGAACATGCTCCTCCTTTTATAGTTTTGTACACATTTTTATGCATGTTTAATTTTCATTATCTGAAATTATCTAGCTAAATTAATACATAATCGCTAATGGGAAGGACCGCTCGAGAGAATAATGTTTTATTCACACTCTAAGCCTCCCTCCCCAAGGGGTTCAGGTGGGGAGCTTTTCTTTTCCATTGAGGCTTTTCTACTCATTCATATAGTTTTATTTTCCCTTGTGTAAAGGTTTTCTATCCTCTAGGTTATTTGATCTCTACCACTGTCCACCTCCTCCATCTACCTCCTCTCCTCTTCCTTCTTTCTTTGAAACTGCCATCACCACCTTCCACCGCCGGGTCTCGATAAGTAACCTTTAAATAGCAACAAAGTAGTTCTAACCTTTCTAAAAAAATGCTTACGAGTGGCTGCTAGCTATATAAAAAAGGTTTGCCTGGGTGAAGCGGGTTAGCACAATTACCACAACCGTAAATGATCTCCTTTAGATAAAAAAGATGATGAAGTTTTTTGTTATTCGAATTCGCAACCTTAAATGATCTCCGTGGGTTTGCTTGTCATAATTCCGGTGGACAACTTCAAAAGCTAAAGGAAATTACTGTCCACCGTGATTTTGACTCACTATCTATCTAAACATAGGCTTAATCTAATCTCTCTTGATGATGAAAATCAACATCATTTTAAGCATATATGGAGCCAATCTTCGGCACTCCTATATTCCTCATTCACTCAAAAATATTCAATTTGCTTCTATTTCAAATTAAATATATTTTTAAAATAGAAAAACAAATTAATCATGAAATATGTGTCATTATTTCAATAGAGGTAGTATATACAGCAAGAGTGTTGTAGATTTTTCCTCAAACACGCACATCCTGTTTCATGGTATGGTGTTTTACTTTGCTTTTAAAATATTTTAATTAAGACAAATTGTTTATTTGCTCAACCTTGAACACATGGGGATGTAGCTCAGATGGTAGAGCGCTCGCTTAGCATGCGAGAGGTACGGGGATCGATACCCCGCATCTCCACTTTTTTCAATTACAACAACATTTGGTTACCATTTTCTCTTCTATTTTGAACCAGTGTCACTGTGTCAGAACCTTATTTCACGAATTCACCTACCTGATGAATATAAGTGGAAAGTAGCTGCTGCACTGCATATATGTGGAAAGTTCGTTTTTTCACTTTCCAGTTATTATGACGTAAATGAAGAATATAATAATACCCAACTAGTTAGATAGATTGGAAGCTCGAGTTGGTGACTAAAAATTGGTGTTATTTGTTAACCAAACCTCTGATTCTCTTCCTTCTTTCCCATTTTATACACCTTTGTGTGAGGTGGCCTACTATTTTCACCTCCAGTTTGCTCAACTTGTCTTCATCATAAAAGTCAAAAAGTTGAGTGATCAACACCAAAGTCATCACATTCATATTAAGCCCCATGCATTCAATTCTGTCTTCATACATGTGTAATCATGGCATTTCAACACATGCTAAAGGGAAAAAAATTCATCCTTACTTTACTTTCCATAGCAATGTTTTGCTGCTACTCAGGTTATTTATTGTTCATGGCTTCAGTAAAATCACTTCTAACCATTGATTTTACGCATCACAACCTGATATGTGTATATGTATAAAAATAAACAGGGGTTGCTCAGGGGGAGCTGCAGGGCGAAGGCATAGTCAACGCCTTATCGTGCTTTAACAATAAACTTGTAAGTCCAAGTGTGTGAATGGTTTTACGATTGATTCTAAAGTCAAAATTAATTTTGAGGAGAAACTTATGCGATTAGCTTCTCGGATTCATAAATGATTCTGAGTTAAAAGAAGATGCATGCTATATATATTTGATGGAATTGATTAGAAACATTCTTGCTTTTCTAACATACTCTTTTTCCCATTTGTTTTGGCTGTTTTTAAATCTTTCACAGATTTATGCTGGGTGTGATGAAGCATATAGATTGAACCCATCTGGGAATATTGAAGTACCACCGGAGGCCACAGATTTGTTCTGCAGTGGACCATGTCTAGTTGAAACACAGCAAATGCTTAATTGCATTGATAACATACTGTCCAATTTCATATTCTACAACAAAGCCACTGTACAACAAATGAGATATGCACTCAATGCTGGTTGCACCTACGCTAGACAAAGAGGTCAGGATACTCTACTACTAGTTATTTTCCATGGAGAATTAACCCAGCTTTAACTTACTTTTCTCTTTTCTGATATTTTTTTTGCTTGAACAAATGTGTAATATGTGTAGGGAGCTTCAATTTGGGAGACTACATTGGAGGAGAGACAAGCAATGCTCGCAAGTTACCAATTTTGATTAGATCCTACCACTTCATCCTGGCAGCAGCAGCTGCAGCGGTTCATTTGATCTGAAATGATGTACTAGCAGTAAGAAACAGATATCCATTGGACTTGTTTAGTGATAGGTTCCTACTTGCTTGTAATTGTCTTAATATACTTGTGTGGTACCGCACAATCTAAACTAAACTAAAGCTTTCCATTTTAAATGAAGAGGAATATTTACAGTTAGTCAGTGTCTATGACTCGACGAAATATATAAACGTGACTTTATGACACTCAAAAACTAGCCATTAGACAGGGGCAAAGAGACAGAAAAAGAGTAGTTAAAATGTATTTCATACTCCTTTGGAAATAATATACGAAAAAAAAAAGGCTCACTTGAAACTACATGGAATTTGCTTTGTCTTAAGTCTGCGTATCAATATGTAAGTAAATATTGCTGCAAGATAAGCTATCCAGTGCGCTCTTGAACCAACCACTACAGCCATATATCTAGACTCCTTCCTAATTCAAAACCATGAAATGTTGGAATGATTGTCTGGAATCAGTTTGACTTGATTGGCATTCGTTGTGTCCTGCTCACAAATCAGATAGGTGGCGTCCTCTAATCTTCATGACACTACAACTTGTTTAACTTCATGCATTACAAAAAAATAGAGGCAATTCCTTTAGCTTATGTGGACCAAAAGATTAAGTTATTTCATGTGACTATAAGCATGTTTGGACCAGCTTTTCCTTCCCAAAATCAATTCCGTCACTCAGAAACTACTCACAAATACATAAGCTTCTGTCCATAATTGATTTTGGATTCAGACTCAATCGTACAACATGCACTATACGGTTGCACTCTGCCCTGGAACTTTCTTGATTTGGCCTCCTTGCATCAAAACCCTAACTTTCTCAACTTCATCCCATCTCCCTTCCTCCGCATAAATGTTGGACAGCAACACATAGTTTCCAGAATTCCAGGGTTCAAGATCAACGAGCTCTTTAGCTGCAGTTTCAGCAACTTCCCTGTCACCATGAGTCCGACAAGCACTGAGCAAGGCACCCCACAAGGCAGCAGTTGGCTTCATAGGCATGCTCCGAATCAAGTCCAGAGCTTCCCTGACATGCCCGCAACGCCCAAGCAGGTCAACAACACAGCCATAATGCTCCAGTTTTGGTAAAAGCTGAAACTTCACAGCCATGGAATCAAATAGCTCGCGCCCTCTATCGACAAAACCCGCGTGAACACAACAAGCCAAAACCCCAACGAAAGTGGAGTCAGAAGGGGCCACTCCTCCACGCACCATCTCCTCGAACAAGCCAACCCCGACTTCACCCATTCCATTATACGCCATGCCCGATATCATCGCGTTCCAAGAAACAACATTTCTACTCGGCATCTCGTTGAAAACACTCCACGCAGCTTGAGTGTTACCACATTTACAATAGAAATCCACAAGCGAATTCCCAACAGAAACAGTGTCACTCAGGAGCCCCTTGGCATTTGCGTAGGAATGGATCCACTCCCCAACGTCCACAGCTCCCAGGCGAGCACAAACAGGAAGCACAGTCACCAAGGTCGCGTCATCAGGTTCAAAACCCTTCTCCATCATCTCACGAAAAAGCACAAGAGCTTCCTCCTCCTTCTTACCCTTTGCCAGGCAAGAAATCATGAGATTCCACGACACAACGCTGTGTTCGCTCATCCGATTAAAAAGATCCAAACCCGTTTCCAAATCACCCACCTTGCAATAACCTTGAATCATCATGTTCCAAACAATGACGTCTCTCTCGCGCATTTCGTCGAATACCTTGCCCGCGTCCTCGATTCTCTCGCAATTTGCGTAAAGCTCTACCATCCCCACACGAACGGAGCCGTGGCGCGCGAAGCCGAGTGCCGTGACGTGGGCGTGAAGCGACTGGCCTAGCTTGCAGTGGCGGAGATTGGAAGCAGCTTTGAGCAGAGAGGGGAAGGTGAGGTGGTCGGGGGAGATGCCGCGGGCATTGCGCATGAGGGAGAAGAGGTGGAAGCATTGTTGGAAAGGTGGGGATAAGGAGCAGGCTTTGATCATGGAATTGAAGAGGATGATGTTGGGGTTTGGGGTGTGGTTGAAGACGCGAGTGGCGTAAGGAACGCGGTGTAGAGAGGCGCAGACGGAGATGAAGTGGGCGAGGATTTGGTTGGAATGGTGGAGGCCATGGCGGAGGAAGTGGCCGTGGATTTGGGTGAGTTGAGTGCGGGTTTTTGCACCGTGAAGGAGACTCAGGATTCTGCGCTCAATCTGCTGCAACCCTTTGCTCATTCGGACTCGATGTTTGCTCAATCTGCTGCTCCACTATTTCAACTCACTAAAAGCATTATTCATTGGACGTAGCTCGAGGAGTTATACTGAATCAAGGTAAAATCTCTTGTGTTCTTTTCTATTTTCTTTATCTTTATATTATTTGATCTTATATTATTCCGCTGCGGCTAACAAAGGAGTTTGAATAAAACTTTTAAAACAAAATTCAACTATCCCTTTTTGCGTTACTTTAGTATATTTCAGTTGGCTGCTTCTTGGTTGAACATTCTAACAAGTGAAGAGGAGATTCCATGGCTAAATCAAGCAACAAGAGTGCCTCCATGATTAATGGGTTAGCAATTCAGAAGCCTTATTTCTTCGGTGGAACAAACTATGCTTACTGGAAGAATAAAATGTAGTTGTTTGTCGAAGCCTCTAGCTATGAAGTTTGGAACGTGATAAAGAAAGGGAACTATATTCCAAAGGATGAAACTTCAAAAGAGATTCTTGATGATAAGTGGAATTATGATCACTGCATTCTCGAATCAAGGCAAGGTGACGTTGAACGGAGGACTGAATTCTGAAGCTTTGATATCTTAGGTTAGGTACATAACAAACTTCAAAATTAAGATAAAATCCCTCAAGGATAGTACTCCAACCTATAAACACCTTTGATATCGTATGTGTGATTTTTGTTCATCGTTGTGCTATCATACATCATCGGTTTGTTAATTACTATAAAAAATATAGATATGAAATAAGAAGCATATGAAGGAAAACTGAGAAGTGATATACATCAAACATGAATCTATCCAAGTTCGAACTTCGAACCCATTACCCACCGAAAATGAGAGAATGGAGAGGAGATGACACTCACCGCAGTACTTGGCTTCAGGTTAGGTTTTTTACTTTTTTGTGTGAACTGTCAAGTGAGAATGTGTCAAACAAAACAAAACAAAACAAAAATCAGCCCATTCCTTTCACATGAGTTAAGAGAAAAAAACCAACCTCCACGGCCTCGCCCGCCTACAATGCGATCCTAATAAATTTGTTACAGAAAACTGTTATTTAATATTTGACCAAAAAACCAAAGTGCAATTTCCAAGAAAAATTTTGCACAAGTGCGCCACATATGGATATATTAAAAAAAAATAGTAATGTCGCACCTATATGTGTAATTTGCAGGCAAATTTCATACTTATAAGTGTAATACACATTGATATATTAAAAAAAAATATTGGTCACACCTATAAGTTGTGATTTTAATATTTTATTACAATATATTTTACTTCTTTAGTATATAATCAAAGATAACTCATGTAATAATGAGTGCAGTGTTGTATTTCTTATACAAAAATTAAAGACGTATAGGAATTTTGATCCATATAGACTAAAAGGTTTATTAAAACCTTCCCTAAAATTGGATCCATAAAAGAAAGTATTGGATTTTGATATAGCTATTTTCTTGGTTTATTCGGTGATTTTTTTTCCTCAAGCTTCGGCTTCTTTCAAATAAACCTGGTCTCATTCTATATAAACCCGATCCTACTTAAACCCTAATATTTTTGAGTTGCTTTAAGTTTATGGACGGATTAGAGTTACAAAATTGTCTCAGTCAATATGTAGAACCAGGTAAGTAATAAACATAATCCGTCTCAACCCATCCCACATATACCCCTAGCGCCCATCTAGAGTTGAAAACCTGAGCAGAGCCCATCCTCTAAAAAAATTAATAGATCACCATATTTATATTATATAGTGTTTTTAGTTTATTTTTTATCAGATATTAATAATGTAAAATTTTTGTTCCTTAAAATTAAACAAACAATTGGTGTCAATTCATAAGTTATTATGAATATTAGTAAAATATTTTATAAACAAAAGCTGACAAAGAAAATTTGACGAATATTTTATAAATAAACTTCATTTCTCTAAAATTTTCATAAAATGATATTTAATTAAGAGTTTATATAATTTTATTCAATAAATGGTTTCAAAATAAATATTAATGGGTTAAATGCGTTTTCGGTCCACGAGTTATACATTTAAATAAAAAATAATCCTACAAAAAAAAATCATATTTTTTCATCTTTGAAAAAAATTGTTTGATTGTAAGGAGTCTCTGTCATAATGCTAATTTGACATTTTCATTTGCTTGGCCATTGATTGTATTTGACAATGACACTATTTAAAAATGTGCATTTTCCCTTTCTCTTTTATGTTCCAACCTCTTGCTTTTTGGATTTTGTTATTTGGACTTAGCATGGGAATGAGAATGACAAATGAGCTTTGACAATGGATTGCGAGTATTCCTGTAACGGATTGCGAGTTAAGCAAATTAATCAGAATATAAAATGGTCACCGAAAAACATTTGCATAACTTTGTGTCCTTGAAAAAAATGGGGGAAGAGGAAGAAGTATGTGTGATGGCTAGTTGGTGGTGGTGGTGGTGGTGGAGGTAGGGTGGTGGCCAGGAATGAGAGGGGGAAGAGGAAGAAGGGGAAAAGAACGACCAAAAAAAAATTAAAGTTAATGTGAATAGTCCACATGCACAACTTCCAGCAAACTCGAATTGTCACGTGAGCTAGTGATAAAAAGATGTCAAATATGTGTTATAACATCACATAAACTAATTTAAAAAACAAATCACGGACAAAAAGTTATGCAATTTTTTTTCTAGAGATCATAAAAAGTTATGCAATTTTTTTTCTAGAGATCATTTTAGATTCAGATGAGTAAATTAGTGACTAAAAACATATTTAACCTTATATTCAATACATGTGTATACTTTCACCCATAGTATGCCATATTTTTCATGCTATATATTTATGTATCTATTATCCCCAGAGCTTAACAAATTTAGGTCAGTAACTTTCATTGTGTGGGGTTTTTTTGTTAACAAATAAACTCTTCCTTTTGAAACAAAAGAAAATTATGCTTAAAGATAGAAATCCCACACTATGTTATCAACCCAGATTCAAGCCGTTGGCGCTGGTTGTGAAACCCTTATTGAATATTCATCTGTTTTGGAGCATTTTGCTGCCAAACTTTCTTTTTCCTGAATACCGTAATAGAGCAGAAATTATTGAGTACCCCAAACAAAGTAACAAAGTCCGGGTGGCGTGGTATTATTTTGCCACCGTATTTAAGGAGTTGAACCTCCCATTCCCATTCTTATCGTGTAGTATTTATTGGCTCCTTTTTTAAAAAATTCCACCAAATACGGTTAATTAATATTGCTAAGAAAACCCTTCAACTATAGCAGTGGGGTCCTAAGTATAAAAAAGAAAACTCAGGGTGCAACAAGCAATGGGATGATGGTACGGAAAAACCTTTAGAAAAAAGATACCCATATAGAAACAGCCAAAAAGAAAGTGGAACAACTCTTGGGGATTAGATTTAGATGGGTTCCATTACTCCAACTTATATAATACTTACTTAAGAGCAAGTCAATGTCATATAATATCAATCTACTTTATGTCCACATCTTGTCTCATATATATAGAGATTTCCAAACATCTTTTTACTAGATCAAATAATCCAATTATATCTATCTATCTATCTTGGCATAATAATAACCCAGCATCTAACCCCATATGGACCCCATAATAATGGATCAACACATACAACCTCATCTTTTAATTGAACATCACAACAAATACTCAAGGCCTAAAAGATGCTCGCAAAACACAAACCATCTTTCTTTTTTCTTTAATATCCGCACATGAGACTAATCTTTGAGACTCGGAGATGAAAAACTCAATTATAATATGGTGTGGGTGCAAAATAATAACATGTTTGGATCAACTTTTTCTTTCCTTAAACCTTAAAATAGATTTTGCTGTTAGAATTCTTATGGTATGGCACTGTTTCTATGGGACCTGAGCCAACTACTAGGAGTCCCCACACCACGCGGATTCTGTAACCGTCCCCACTTTTCACATTCATTTGGGGTTTCCCTTCCAATGAAAATGTATCGACATAAATCGATAGCGTACAAGAGATAAGCTAAGCACAGTAAATGACATTATAACTTGGGTTTAATTTAACCAAAACTAAACAATAAGTATCTGGTAGATAAACGTTACACTAATCTCTCGCCCCGCTGCAAGGGATAGGACGCTAGAAGGCCGATCAGTTCAGAAGAGTTGATAATCGAACCAAAACTAATGTATTTAATGACAAAGAAGAAATTAAGAACAGTGTGAATAATATATAAACTCCGGTCACTACACAGCAACTGTATAAATAGTGATGCTGTGAGTACACTTAGGACATTGTGCATAGCTTTATCAGCATCATCATCAACAAGGACGATGGCGATGGAAAAAACCTATTAAGATAGGTTGTCAATTTGAACCAACAATGGACACAAATGGGATGATCTTTAAAGCTATCACACTAAGCTACACGATTAATCCAAAATGATAGTAATAATAGTGATAATAGTGGTAATTAATCATGATCTGTACAAGTTTAGGAAGACCCTAAACATGAAACTTTTTACCTTGATGAAACAGGGTTTAAGGCTCTAGCGAAGCCACTCATGGCCCCATAACCCTTTGAACTGAACCCCAAGCAACCAAACAGGCCCTGCCTGTAAGGCAAGAACGTCTTCCTCCTCAACTCCTCTGCTTGAGCCCTGTTTGCTTTGTAGAGCAACTCATGCGGTGACGCGGCCGCGCGCCGCTTCCCGATGCCGTTGGTGGGCTTCCCGGTCATTTTCTTGGCCCAAGCTTGAGAACTAGAACTTCCTTTGGTTGAAGAAGAAGGCCCAGTTCTCTGATTCTCACTAGACTTGTTGTTGTTGTTGTCCTTTGAATGTTGCAGATTCTGATTGGAGTTGGAGTTGGAGTTGTTGTTCTTCTTTTCCTTGGTGGGTGAGAACGAAATGGTGGACCAGAACTTGTTGTTACTCCTTCCTTCACTCTTGCTTCTCAGAAAATCCTTCAAGAAAACCCATCTCTTGGAGCTTCTCCCAGCTGAAGAGGACCGAGAAGAGGAAGCTGAAACAGAAGGAGTTGTCTCCAAGCCCAGGCCCAGGCCCAGGCCCAGACCCAAGCCCATCTCATCCACTACCTTGTCTCTTGAACTCTCCGGTATCTCTGAGGAACCATTACTGCTATCAATGTTGTCGATTTGATTCTTCCCCAATGTTGGTTCATCTTCACGATCTTCGTTCTCAGCCCACTCCAGAGGCGTGTTGTTTCTGAGTGGAGACATAGATCTGGTTCTTCTCCTCACGGACTTGTCTCTCAGCCTCAGATCTCTGCCTCTGACGAGAACTTCTGCTTGTGGCTCCTCATCTTCTTCTTCTCCTTCCAGATCCAGTAAAGGAGCGAGGACTTGGGGCCGTTCGAGGTGGGAGGAGAGCTTCATGGGACGGATCTGGCCGTTGAGGAAGAGCTCGTCGGCGGAGGTCATGGAACCGGAGACGGCGGAGGCGGCGGAGCCGAAGCGGGCGGAGAACTCGAACTCGGAGGAGGAGGAGGTGGTAGTTTGGTAGTAGGAGGAGGAGGAGGAGGAGGTGATGGCGGCGAAGTGCATTGGGCTGGCGGGGGCGCTGTAGTAGAAGCCGGAGATTGGGGGTCCGCGGCCGGGGCTGGAAGGGGCGCTGACGTAAGGGGTGGAGCAGGTGCTGTCGAAGTCGTCGTTGAAGAGGGTTTCGCCATTGTTGGTGGAAGGTTGGAGGTCCATTATTGTGTGTGACAGACAGTGTCAACTGCCGAACGTGAAGGAAGAAGAAATAAGAATAAGAAGGAAGGGTGTAATGTAATGTTATGTGTGAGTGGTGCATACTGCACACATAATTAAGTATTAAATAAACACTAATGTAATGATAGATACATTTACCATCCATTTTCACTCCCAATAAATGGAATAGGATGCGCTCATGCTTCAATTACACACACTTTAAAGCTAGAGAAATAAAAAATATGATGTGTGTTATAATCAGAAAAATAAAAGATAAAAAGAAAATATGAGTAAAAATGAGATATATCTCTCTCTCAGGGATGTTACAACTACGAGACAACGGCAAACTATCAACTCCGTATATAAATAATCACCTCCACACTACTCATTTATTGGACTGGCCCATATTTGTAATATTGGTTTTTTGGTTACAAGTGGAAAATGAAAAGCAAACTAGCTACTCAACGCGTCAAGATATATAGATGCATAAACAAATGACGGAGGCTGCTTCCAAACCCGCCGAAGGGTCCCATCGCGCGCCGCTTGCCTTGCAAGACAATCGGCAGTGTTATTTGTAATATTGGTTTGAACATGTTACCTTATAAAAAAATTTACAAGGTAATTCAGTGAATAATTGAAAATTATCATATAATTATTGGTTCAAGACTTACCGAGTAGCTTCCCAAAAAATTAGTTTTGATGGTTGAATTAGGTCTCTAAAATTTTAATATATTAGGTAAATTTTATTAAATTTCATATCACCCTAAAATACATCTACAACTCTGGTTGAAAAAATAATTTCAAGAATCGACACCAAATTCAAAATTGTGAAAGGTAAAAAGAAAATATAATTTAACACACTATATATTGATTAAGTAATGTTAGTGATATTGATTAAATTTTTTATGGAAAGAAGTGTTAATGATATTTTATCTAACCTATAGTTTTCAATATCCTCTCATTTAATAATTATAATTCACATCTCAGTTCGAAAAAATAATAATAATAATTATAATTCACATCAAAAAATTGAAGGTGAGACATATATACTTTACTAAATCGCACATAAATTTCAATTAATAAAAGTTTGTTTAAAAGAAAGTATTGTTAGTGTTTATTAGGTAGATTCCATTAAATGTATGAATTTTATTCGTAACTTAATAGATCTTACTAATTATTAGATGGGACACACGTAAACTTTAACAAATAAGAAAAAATTTCATATAAAATGTTGTTTAAAATCGATTTTTTCGATCTTGAGCTGGAGGAGTTCCAAGAGGTGAAATTTCTTGAATCATTTTCTCTTAGGTTAGTACTTTTTTATCTCTTACAATATTGAAAATATTATTAGATAACTTATGAGAAAATGATAACTAATTTCCGTCGGATCAAAATTTTATTTTTATTTTACTTAAAATCGAAAAGAAATGTATTGAATGTGCCTTTGAAAACACAAATCTCATAATTTATAAAAATACATGATAATATTATGAGTATGTAATAAAAATAAAACATTCAAAAACGTTAACAATTTTTTTTCAAAATAAAATAAATTTAAGTGAATTCAGTTCTAATCATCGTCATAAATTAGAGCATACCTATAAAATTATAAATCACTTATAAATATACTTATAAATCGTTCATCAATACAATTTCTGCATTAGCACACGCGAAAAACAGTTAATAAATGAAGTGCTGGTAAACATACCAAGGCTAAGATCTTTTATTTCATAGGATCCTTGGTCCTTTTCCGCTGCTAGTGGTGTGAATTCTGATAACAGAATCATTCAATTAAAATATGTATTAAATTAATGATTTATAAGGAAGATAAATACATAGCATACTAATCTGTGAACATCATAGAAAGCAGAGCCTCGTTCCAGTTTTCTCCGAACCCAAGAAAAATGAAAGAATACTCGTTGGTGGATGTAAAGTCGGCCTACTGATCCACAACCCAAGTTAGAATCATGCATATGTAGGTTTCTATATTCTATAAGTATCCATTCTCACTTTTAGTACATTTGCACCAAATAGGCAAAGGGAAGAAAGAGAGAAAATGATGGATATGATAACTTAACAGATATAAAAATGTGAGATAGATAAGAAGCGAGATCGAGTAGAAATGAGATGGAAGAAAATCTGTATTAATAAATTAAGGGCCTGTTTGATTGTAGTTTTTGAAAATTGTATTTAAAAAGAGTTTTTAGAAACAGTTTTTAAAAACAGTTTTTCAAAATAAAAGCAGAAAAAAAACTGTTGAATAAGACGTTTTCCAACATTTAAAAAATTGAAAATTGAAAACTAAAAACAGAAACTGAAAACATCTTTTAGCTGTTCTGGTAGTTTTTAAAACTGAAAACAAAAACAGTTTTCAAAAACAGGTTTTGCCAAGCAGGTTTTTAAATTTTCCAGTTTTTGAAAACAGAAAACAGTTTTTAAAAACTGTAATCAAACAGGCCCTAAAACTCTTATGTATCTAATCTCGAGTTTAAAATGAGGGATTTTTCATACACAAACACCATTTATAATTAATTAAAAATAACTGGACTAACCCAACTCAGTCTTCGTATGTAGGTTAGATCAAAAGGTTATCTTCTTAATTTTTTTAGGAAAGGCCTAATTGAAAGTTTTTAAAAAACATCTACATCAGATTCAATGGGTTACGCCTTTAAATGTTGATCGAGTCGCCATGCAGAAGGAGGAGACAAAGACTACGATTGAGACTAGACGAGTAGACGTTAGGAATAAATTAAAGCGTCTTTATCATGTAATTAACGCATCGGTCTATAAGAGGCAACATACGAAATGTAGAATGTATGCTAACTTTTGTATGCTTAGGGGCAAGGGTTTGAATCCTAATTCCAACTCGGTCTAGAAGGTTAAATACGCGAACATCGGTGCCCACCGTGGGACCTTGGTAAAACGTCTCCCAAGTCCTCAAGGAGAAGACTTTAAGGCGATAGTAAAGTGACAGAGGTAACGAACGTCGTGAGGATGGTAGGCATGACACAAAATGTTGGCCGAAGCAGGAATGCAAACGGTTCGCTTGATGCGGCTGGAGTCACGACAGAGATGTTACAAGGCTGGCTAACTAGCTTGACCGAGATTCAATAGAAGAATACACTGCTGCAAAATCAAGTGGTTTAACTCACTTGTAATCAGGCACGAGAGGTTGTGGTGCCACCAATGATCGAGGTGGTGATAGACTCTCAGTCTTTCCCATACGTGATTGTGGCAACGGTAATTTCGAAAAATATGAAGACGTTGGCTTTGGACACCTACGAAGGGACAACATACCCAAACGAGCACTTGATAATGCTTAACACAAAGATGGTGATTAATGGAGCAACAGATTTGTTGAAGCGCAAGGTGTTCCTTATTACGTTCAAAAAGGAAGCTTTGACGTGGTTCACGTCGTTGTCGCCTATTCCATCACAAACTTTTGAGAATTTTCAAATAAAGTCCTTGCATAATTATCAGCTAATCAAGCGAAAAAAGTTAGATCACCCAACATGACACAACAATTTGGTGAATCCTTGAAAGAAATACTTGGGAGATTCAACAACATCTCGGTTGGTTGAAGATCGGACTCCTGCCGCCAGTATGGGTGCCTTTAAGAATGGGCTACGGGCATGGTCGTTCGATGATGACCTAGTAGCGCGATCATCCACCACAATGGATGAGGTATGGGCACAAAGGCAAGGCTTTGTCCACTTTAAGGAGAGTGACATTATGAAGAGGCTGCGGGAGATGAAGGAAGAAGTATCCTCGGGTGGTGAGAGGTGGTTTGCGCAAGGCGGTGATCGAAGGACGATAGAGCATCGGAAGACACATCAAAAGATTAACAAGTTGGGTTCGTCCAAGAGGAGATGTGACACTGGGATGAAAGGAGATTACACCCGACTCAATGTACGCATGAGTTAGGTCCCATGGGAAATCTATCATGCCAACCTTGTAAAATTCACGTCGCCAGCAAAACATTCTCCTCCATGTGCGGATCTAAGTAAATGGTGTGAATATCACAAGGTCATTGGACATGACACTAGCGATTGTAGGATGTTGAGAAAAGAGATGGAAGACCTCATTCGAGCTGGTCACTTGAGAAAGCAAGTTTAACAAGAGAAAACAAATGATTGATCCATTCATGACAAAAGAATAAGGGATAAAGAACTGATGAAGTAAAGCATGCGGCGATGCACAACTTGGGTGAGCTAAAGGGTTGAATAAACTCTATCTTAGCGTTGTCCAAAGGCAAAGGTGAAATGAAGATAAAGAGACATGCCCAATAGATATTTTTCCGTTAAGAAAAAATGTGTTAAGTGTTAAATTACAATACTACCCATTTTTTAAAACTTCATCTTTATATTATATCTACCATTTTATATCCATTTTAGTAATTTTATTCCTAAAAGATTTCACTTTTTCCTATCCAAACAACTTCATTTTTTACAAATCATTTCTAAACATACACTTTTAAACTTAATTTTATCAAACATAATTATATAAAACTCTTTCATTCTAACATGATTTCATCCAACGGTAATCCTACATTCCATATTTTTCTTTCCTTGCCACTTTTTTCTAATGCTAAATTATGAATGGTTAGACTACTTAAATGGGGGAAGCCGAGAACCACATTCTTGCTTGGTGCGGAATGTTAGTATTAGAATTTGATCAGTTCTTGTACTTCAATATCCAGTTTCCCAGTATTATAACATTTTGTTAGAATTTGGCCATTCTTTTTTTTCCTTCAATTTTTTTTAGCTGTCCCTTCAAAGTTTTAGTACAACATCTGGAAACATTCATTATTTTTTTCTAATGGTTTTCATTGTTTGACCAACAGACGACCCTCAACTACACCGAGGAGATGCTAAATCGACCTTTCCCGTATCGTATGTCTCTTTGTACTCTAGTTATTCAGGTGTGCTTCTTTCATGCACACCCACTTGACAGAGAAGGTGCTACATTAGTTTGATTCAAAGCAACACAATGCAGAGAAAATGCCAAACAGAAAGAAGAATTGACAGATAAGGTGATACATTAGTTTGATTCAAAGCAACACAAATGCCAAACAGAAAGAACAATTGGGGGGCAATGGATTGAATATTTCAAATTTAACAGTAGTAAAACAAACAGAGTCAGTGCTGCACAGTATAGTATAGTGGTAACAGTATAGTACAGTGGTAGTGGTAATGTGAGTGTAAAAATGAAACAAATTGCTATTGCAGAAAATCATGGGGATGGAGGGTTTGACTTTGGCATGCGATCACTCTCTTCAGAACTTCCCGACATATTGGTTAGACTGCGTTCAAGTTGAGCGCACTAGCGAGTCACCAGAGTCTTCGGAATTGTCAGAGTCGTAGGATTTCTTCCGCTTGCGGGGAGGACAGGGTGACTCCGGCTCCGACAACCCCCAATCCACGGCGGTGAACCTCTCTGGAAGTCCACCTTCACCCAAAAAGGTCCCGTCGCCTAAACCTCTGCCTGTGATGCTATTAATGAGAACACCTCCCCCGCGGCGGCGCCGGTTCCTTTCCCGGCCGCGGCGGCTAGTGATCCTTCCCTGGCCACGGCCGCGGCTGCCATCGACACCTCTGCTGGTGCCTCCTGCACCGCCAGCCTCCGTCCATCAAGATCTCGCGCGATTTTTCTATCATTTATAATTTTCAAATTTTTCTATATAATAATGTTCGCAGAACCGAACCGGACATGAACCGTTCGAGCTACTGGTTCACGGTTTTTATGGTTCAACCGTGGTTGAACCGATTGTAATTAAATAATATTATAATTATGAGTATAATACATAATTAGTTAATTACATTATATACATAAAATAGGTGATGACATCCAATTCAGGGCCTGACCCAAGGTGAGAGGGAGAGATCATTGACCTTCACACACCTGGGTCAAAATTGCAAGAGCTGTTCTAAAATAAAATAAAAATCTCTTTTCCATTCCTCCCATTGAGTTTCCTTGTTCTAGGGCCACAAAGTACACCAGCAATGAAAGATGGGGAGTTTCCTTTTCTTTTTAAAACGAAAATCATATCCATATGGATTAAGACTCTCCTATGTGAAAACGTTCTCATGTTCACTTTTTTGTATTTACATTGAAGTTTGATTTGTGATTACATCTCATGATCACCACAAGCAAATAAACATAAACAGCTATTTTATTGCCCCTCTCCTGTTTTTTTTTTAACTCTCATTCTCTTTACAACTAAATTATAGATACATCAAAAATTTATTAAGGCAGTGGAGCAATAAAACAGCAACCTTTACTTGGAGCAGCTTTCTCACTTGGCGACGGGATCATACTCCTTATTCAAACAAAAAGATCACAGGGAATGATATTAAAGCTAGTAAATATAAATATGATCCTTGAAAAATGAAAAGAACAGATTCAGCATGAAGTGTAACATCTATAAATACCTTGTTTCTTGGTTCTTTGCTTTTCTGGGATGAGGTGATTTCTTTTCTTTAGATACTAATCCATTGGAAGGAGCGGTTGCTTTGAGTGAATTTGATTGCCAACTTATGACTGATTCTGAAGATTCACTAGTTGCTGGCACAAGCTCATCAGAATCAGTTGTGGTGGCTATCTCCATGCATATTTTAGAAGGGTCTGAAAGATGTGTGGGACTTAAAAATGGAGGAGATGAATGTTTGCTTTCTGCTTCCAACTGTCCCCTATCATCATCAGTTGTTAAGCTGCCACTGATGTCCATAACTTTAGCAACCCAATCTCCAGAAACTGATTCTTTATCATCCTCCTTTTCATTTACCCCGGCATGCGGCCAAGTATGTGAATCCCTATATATGTCTAGGGGATCAAGGCTTCGTCTTTTGGGCTTCGATGCAGCCTTTTTATGTCCCTGCAAAATCATTTTTATAGCATGTTTGGATCAACTTATTTTTCCTTAAAATCAATTTCGACACCAAGAAACTACTCACAAAAGTTTCTCCTTGGAATCGATTGTAGAAGAATTTCCAAACATGCCATTAACGTGTAGGAAAAAATCATTCTTTGAAGAGTATTTGCATTGCATATTACACTTTCAAGATGTCTCTAGTGTTCGTAGAAATAATTTCCAAAATTTAGATCAGTATGCAGCAAAACTGATTACTAGACTAAATATGTGTTTAGATTAGCTTATTTTGTGTTCAAATGAACTTGTAATAGAAACTTAACTGAAAAAGTTTTTGAAAGAAAATGAAAACTGTTTTTCTATACCAAAAATGTTCACTAAATAAAGTTCTTGGAGTTCAGGTTACTAATATGTTACCTCTATGCTAATAGAATCATCTCTTGGTAGCTTCCTTGGTGAAGACAATTGGGGTTTCAACCTTGACAAGTGTTCCAATTCTCCATCCTTCTTCACCAAGGCTGCCTTTAGACTAGAAATCTGATAAATAAAGCAGTAGAAAGCTTAAACAATAAAAATGCCAATTGCAGATGTAGTCATATTTGTTGATCATGTGAGTTGAGAACCTGTTCTTTAAGGTCTTTCATATCTGCACTATCTTTGTTAACTCGTGCAGCACCAAGTTCAACAGTGGAGACCCTTTCAGCGAACTTGAGTGTACCAATTGTTTCTCCAAGAGCTTCATGCTCCGGACTAATATGAACAAACATGAGAGTCTTTGCGTGGCCTCCTGATAGAAAATAAACGAGACAACACCATAGTGATAAAAGGGATACAATTGTGAATTGTTCATATGAAAAACATACCAAGAGAATCCTGAAGCAGCTGAGTAAGTTTACTGTTCCTGTAGGGAATATGTGATTGCTTTTGTGCAAGGGAAGCAATTACATCTCCTAATGCAGAAAGTGACTTGTTAATATGTTGAGCCTCCTTCAACCTGTCTCCTGTGACCTCAGATTTATCAACCCTCTCACTTCCTGCCAAGTCAACCAAGTGGATACAACCGCGAATACTATTTCCTGATGTAAGCTCTCTTCCTTGAACATGAACTGTCAAGCAACTGCAATTATAGCATTAAAGCTAGTACCAATTATATGTGACCATATTGTTAAAAAAGAAATCAATTTGCACCTATGAGAACGACTACTCCGGTCATTCATGGCAGTAGCACCGACTGAGCGATTCCTTTGTCCCAAGTTCATCAGATTTAGGACATCAGAAGTAGATGAAACAGGAATAAGGTTTGCATCCGGCACGTTAATACCATTATGAGAACCGTTATGAATATCTAATGTGTGCAAATGTTAAAGGATCACATATAGTAAGTAACAAGGGAATCAATGATAAAAAATGGCATGCATACAGAAAACAACAAGACAGTGTAGGGAAAAGGATATCTTTTGTTAGCACAGTTTGTCCTTAGTAAGTCTCTTACTTGCTCATTGTAAATCTCAAGCATCTGGACAATGATATCATACTGAATGGTGTCTTTCCTCTGATCTGAGAGAAGGAAAAGATCTCTCAATGCGCGGTAATTGACACCTACTGTTTCCTCAGTACTATTGTCTGGTCCAGACTGCACAAATGCATAGATGCATTAAGGCAGTACAAGTGAGAGGGCAAAAACAAAGAGGGGCCAGCTTGATTGTTTGAATCTCTCACCATAGTGTGTGTTTTTCCTGATCCTGTCTGGCCATAGGCAAATATACATACATTGTAGCCATCAAGAACTGAACGAATTAGAGGCCGAGTATCGGAGAAAACCTCCCCTGCAGGCAAACAAAAATAGCATCCATGGAACAAACACACAGAGTAACAATAATTTGAATGAAAGTACAACAGAAAGACCAACCTTGGGTTGCAGAAGGACCAAACACTTTGTTGAAACTAAATGTCTTCCTCACCTCTTTCCCATTTTTGGAAGGTATTATGAGTGAAATACTTTCTTCCTCTATGTTACTGATAGTGCCATGATGGTTTGGTTGCCCACCTATTAAGGGTCTAACTCTACAGTATACTCTAATATTTCCTATCAATACATTAAAAATTTGTCTATTTAGTCTAATTTGAAAAATAAACAACCAAGGAGAAAAATTGTGATTAGACTGACCACTTGACTTTCACCTTTCAGGTCTTGCATTTCATTGTATAACTTGCGGTTTTCTTCAAGAACTTTCTGATATCCTGAAGAAGCACAAGCCAGACTATGCAGGTGTTTGCCTATTAAGGTTAGGTAGTAATTAACAAGATTATAGACATTCTTATAAGAAAAATGTGAGATGTTTTTCAAAGTAAAACACATACTTAGATGGATGGTATCCTCCTGGTATTTCTTTTGCAGACATTGTATTCCGGTTTTTGTTTGATGAACCATCATTTTCAATTCCTAAAGATTGTCAGCATTAAATTCGTTATTTTCTCTTCAACTATTCCTGAAATAATGTCTACCTCAAATTCTGACATGTACATCCCTATGCTTAAACACTCTAGGAACAAACCACTGAAATCAAGCTTTAGTTTTATGCCTATGTACCACCATCTCATCCCTCACTCATGTAGTGTGCAACTTGGTTATTACATTTATTGCCAACAAGAGTCACTCATGTTTCCATTTATTTTTGGTCAATCAACTTCCTTCATGTTATAAACATGTGAGAGTCAGTTCAAAAAAAAAACATGTGAGAGGCTTTTTCTATTATGGCATTCCATGAAGTGTCTTTTGCAAAGCATATTTTTCTCCTTCAACGACATTATTGATTCTAATTGTCCATTCTTTTGAAAAAGACCTGTTTCTTTTGTTGTCATTCTTCATTGTTTTCATCTCAATGTCATCTTTCTTTTTTAATGCTAATAATCTTGTATGTGGCCACTGACCAGGTTTAAGGAAGAGCTTATGGCCTTGCCTCTTTTTGGAATAGAGGCAATCTTGGCTAGTGATGATCTCGAGGTTGTATCAGAAGATGATGTATATGACTTTGCATTAAACTGGGGCAGACAAAAGTACATCAGTCTAAAAGAAAGGCGAGAAGTTCTGGGTACTAGGCTTGCTCGTTTAATTCGCTTCCCTTATATGACATACCAAAAGCTTGAGGACGTCTTAACCTGTAATGAGTTTGAACATGAGGGTGCATCTAAGCTTGTGCTTGAAGCCCTATCTTTCAAGGCGGAGTCTATTTCTTTGAACCAGCGTTTTTTGCAGAGGGCATATAAGCGTGTGATGTTCATGCATCTGAAGCGGGAGGAGTGTGTCACTTTGTTCCCATCTGGCCATGTGTATTCTGAGGCATTCCATTTTGGTGGGCAAATGTTTTTTCTATCAGCACAATGCGACATGGACGAACATGGCTCTTTCCATTGCTTTTCGCTGTCTTTGGGAATGGAGAAAAGGTGCTCGGGAAGCATTGATGTGAAGTATAGATTTGCTGTAAGGTTGAAGGCACCAAAGGTGTTTATTACCCAGTACAAATCCAATTGCACATTTACCGCAGGGATCTTTAGTGGCTGTAGAAACCTCTTTAATGTTCCATGGACTACGTTCATTGCTGAGGATAGCGTTTTCTTCCCTGATGGCAAACTTCACCTGAGAGCTGAGCTCACTATTGCATGTGGATCCCTTAATTCTTTTATTTTAGTTGGATAGCCTTGACTTTTAGCTGCTGTTTATCATTTTTTTGTTCAACTGCTAACCGTATAACTTATTATATTGTTTAGATCACTACAATCTTTTGTTTGCTAAAATTGTGAATACCGATATATAGTACAAAAATCGAATATTTAAAAAAAAAAATCTCCTTAATTGAAAATGAATTATTTTTTATTTTTATTTTTGATGTATTAATCTATATATACAAATATAAATTCCATATAAAGTAGTACTAGATACTTTTCAATGAAAATAAAGTTTTCCAGTAAATAAATGACATTCGTTTAGGATATATTGCTGAATTCAAAAAAATTATACACATGCCATTATTTGATTAAAAAATGAATATAAAGAACTTGTCCTAAATTAAATCCTTTTCAAAGATAATAAATCCTCAAAAAAAATTAACAATAAAATACCACAGAAATAAAGATTAGAAACAGAGGGTGGGGTCGGCTGGGGTTTTGCTGATTAGGGATCAACTTTTGTACATATACACTGAGCTGGAATACCAATAGTTCCTTAAGGTAGATCTGAAAAATAAAATGATCAAGAAAGAAATTCTGATTTTTCAATCGGTAAGCCAATGCCATAAATATAAGACCAAAGGTCCACTAAAATGGTTATATAGCACATCAAACTTGAAATTTGATAGAGTTAGGCCTGTGGCAGTTCTGGCTGATAGATTTATTTAGTTATGGTTGACAATTTTATTCTACAATAATTGCCCGCAGTTATCTTCTCTAGGAAGTTAATAGATTCTTTAATAAATAGTGAGAAGGGGAATTAGAAATACATTGTGGAATTTGGGATCAGTTTAAGGAGATATTAGCCTCTCGAATGCTGAGTGTTTGTAACCAGTTACAGTTTTATTCAATAAGAGAATTATATTCTCTGTTCTATTCTTCTTTTACCTTCCGTCCGATCAAGTTCCTATCAAAATTGAACGTGCAACAACTCAGGACGCAGTCTTGAGACAGTTATCACAGGGGTTAGATCCATACTTGCATGCTTTTCTATCAAAATCTTCTCCAAAGTGTTTGAGCAAAGTTTGTCTTCGACATTCAACCTAAACATCCAAACCAGATAAAATGATAAATTTCATGGATAGACGTATTTCTGCATTTGGGGCTAGTTTGTTTGGTTGCCCCTTTAAAAATATGGATGAAAAATTTATGGACATTTTATACCGAAATTCATGTAGACAAATCACAAATCAAACTTTTAAACCCCCATTTTCAACAGTATTAGAACTGACTATAGATGCATGTGGAAGAGACAAAGCAAGAAACAACAGATGTTGAAATATAAGGGAGCTTGCATACCTTTAGTTCACAGTACTGTTGCATCATTTTGGCTTGAGCCATTGCTCTCTTGAAACTGTCCCTTTTATATCCTTGGCCGTTTCTTATCATGCATACAACTCTACTAAAATCCTTCTTTTGGTAAAGAGCAATGCAAACTGCAGGAAGATTATCTCTTCCAGCCCTTCCTGATTCTTGATAATAGCTTTCAATTGATTTTGACATTGTATTGTGGATGACAAAGCGCTGAAAACACATGACAAGAAAAGGATAATTTGAGTAACAGAGACTGTAAAACTCATATCACTAGGAAATTTTCAATGAAGTATGAATATTCTTTAACTTGCAATTTGTAGAGCATTTACTCACCTTACATGTGACTATATTCACCCTAGCCAAGCATTCAAATGCTGCAATAACATAAGCTATATTTAAGTTTATTATGCAGACGTGATCTATAATCCCTATAGCTTCTGGGTTTATACTTTTAATGTGCGCTTAGGCAGGAATCAGGATAGATAAGAAGATATCACGAGGAATTTGAATAATTGTGCAAATGATCATTGGCATTTTAATTCAGTTATGTCAATCACGAGTACAAGCCTTGGAGAAGACTTCCTACGTATATATGAAGATTTTTTATATATGCTGTGCTAGAAAATTGTAAATCATGAGGTTTGGTCCCTCTATGTCATTTCCTAGTCATCAGACTGGTAATCAGTATATATGTAGCATATCAATAATAGACCGCTTAGTTTATCTGATATATCAATTATCAAGCTACCTTAACAGAGATAGGCCTAATTTCTTTCACCAAGTGTGGAATTTCAAAACAAAGTCAATCACCAAATTGAGAGTGATAACAGCAATATCATAATAGTTGAGGAAAACGTATGTAAACTTACAACGTCGGGTTTGTCGATCCCCATTCCAAAAGCAATAGTTGCACATACAACATGGACCTCTCCGTCATGCCATTTCTTTTGAACAGAAACTCTCTGACGGGCAGCCAAGCCAGCATGGTAATACACTGTCTTAATTTTACATTTCTCATTCAAATTTTTTGAGACTTCAACACATTCATTCTTTGACAGGCAGTAAACAATTCCACACTGATTCTTGAAACGAGCCATTAGTAGCTGTCCAAGCTGCTTCAGCGGTTCCTTTGTCTTCTCAATCACTTCATACTTCAAATTTGGTCTGTCAAAGCTTCTTTCAAGAACAAGTGCATGCGGGATTCTCAAAGCATTTAAGATGTCCTGAAAGAAATGCAATTGAAAGGCAAAGTGAAAAAGGGGATTAATACTCGATAGATTTGTCAGAAATTCAATTTAGTATTCTGATTACCTCGCGAACTGAGTGGGTTGCAGTGGCAGTCAATGCCATGACAGGTACACCTGGAAAGTTTAGCTTAAGAGATCCTAATCCCCGATAATCAGGACGGAAATCATGTCCCCATTGGCTGACAAAGTATAATTTTCAATTTAAAACTATTGAATAATGAATATAATAGATATATCTTATAACAACAGAAATCACATAGCTTTAAGGACCCCCAGCTCTAACTGGTGAGGCATGCCTTCACTGTTCTGGCAGTTCAGCATTGGAGTATTTTCATCAGAAAAATTCATGGTTCTTGTAGTGGAAGTCAGCGATACTTTAAAATAAGAAAATAATTCATATTCAGGCCACAATTTTATATCTTAAAGCAGTCAAAATCTGGATCACACAGTACAACCAAATACTAGATGTGAATACAGACTTTTGGCTTATGTAATGACATGCCAGTTAATTCAAAGAGATCAAGTGTTAGAAGTTAGAACTCCAAATTAAGAAACTAATCCTTATTTCTACTAATTCTAACCCACTTTCACATGAAGTCCTTTTCTCCAAAAAAAAAAAATTGGAGAAGTTATGAACTTAAGGAGGCGTCATTTGAAGACCACCAGCCAGATGACCTAAGGCCATACCTTTGATGTTGTGATCTCACCATATCCAAAGTTTGATACCATAATCAACCTCTGTTTTCACTTGATATGCCTTCTTGAAGACCAACACAATAGCTCAATACAAAATGTCATTTTATGAAATAATGGCACTTCAACAGCAGTTAAAATTTGATGGCTTGTTCATATTGTGTGATCAGTCAGTCAGTCACATGCTGCTTCAAGAAGGTACAATAAATGGCAAAGTTGTGTTTCAGAAATTCCATAGAACATATAAATGAATTAACGGGATTAAGCACAAAAACACAAGGCATACCTAACACAGTGTGCCTCATCGACAACAAAACCTGCTAGCAGTCCCTGCAATTTAAAAGGGAGCAGCAAACACGAATGCACATAAGATCTTTATAATCTAATTCTCTGTGATAATCAGAAAATTGTGTCATAAAATGTACTCAAATCACTAAAAAATTACCTTTTGATGCATGCATTTTAGAATCTCAAGAAATGATTGATTTCCAGCAATTCTCTCTGGTGTCACATACAAGAGCTTGCATGATGGTTTGTCTTTTCTAGAAACAGGAAAACCAATGTAAGAAAAGACTAAAGCATTCAGTTATCTGAAGGGTATTTTTCAAATGACACTAATACACTATTTTCAAGGGAAAATTATAGGACAGAACATGATATGTGAGAATAGACAAGGAAGTGAATCTCACCTTAGCTCTTGGAGGACAGCTGTGGCCTGGGAAGCAGTTTGTTGAGAATTTAAAAAAGTAGCAGGTATTCCAAACTTCAGGTTAAGTGTTATTATCTGATCCTGAATGAGTGAAAGTAAGGGAGATACAACTATTGTAACTCCAGGTTGAAGAGTTGCTGGAAGCTGAAAGCACAAATTAAAATAAACATGTTCAGAAGCATATAAGTTATAAGATGATAGATAACAACATTTCACCAATCAATGTAGTTTGGGTACAAAGAACAGCTTGGAACTGCCACTCACGTAATGGAAAAAGGAGGACATTCATGGTACACATTACAATCATTTGATTTTGAATTTCTAGATCTTTAGCACTTTTGAGCAAGTAGTTACTTCAAAAGAATATAAAAATCAATGATATTAAGTTGTTAGAAGAATAAAACAAAAAAATCATACAGAAAAAATATAAGGGGGCTTAAGAAAAAGAAATGACCTGGTAGCAAAGAGATTTACCACCCCCGGTAGGCATAAGAATAAAAGAATCTTGCTTTGCCAAAGCTACTTTACATGCTTGATGCTGCAATGGTCGAAGTGACCTGTTACCAAAGATAACAACATTTGCCAATTCAATATCATCTAGCGCCTGTAATTCTTCATAAGTTAGAGTATTGTTTCTGTCCTTTGATGCGAAGAAGGAGTGTATTTTGCTGGAAGTTGATGAAACGGAGCCTTGGGTGACGCCACTTCTGCCATCCTATAACATATATTAACTATTTAAATATAATCTGACATTGTCATCTTAGTCTTACAATACCAGAAAATCAATGCCCCCATGAAATAGTCAAGGGAATTCCCTACCTACTACCTTTGCCATCCAAAAGATAACCATATCTATAACCACATAAGATGATCCTTGAAGGAAGGTAAGGTGAAAATCCCATTTGAATGTTTTGGAAACAGCTCAAGACCCCAGTTTTCAGAGAAACTTCCCCTTGCAAATTTATTAGTTCCATATTGGCTGTGGTTTACATCCATTTCTACTTTGTTCTTTTTCTTTTATTAAATTTGGTTATATTGCAGTTTGTTTAACATTTGTGCGTGTTTGTGAGTAAGCCTGACATTTAAGCATTAGAATTATAATTTATGTCCAGATTTAGAATAGCTTTTCATCCATGCATGTTTCTCACTTATGGAAGCACAGGTATACCTTTAATCTTATTCACAAAGATTTGAATTACTCAGTATTATATACACACGCCATTGTCATAAACTTTTAGAAAACTCGCTGATTCACATTCACTCACTATCTTTCCTTTTCCATTTTTTGGCATTTCCTCAGCACCAGTCTTCCTTTTCTATAAATCCTTCCACGTCTATTGCTTATTCCACATTAGTATATTTTTGGCTCCTCTAAAGTGATAAGTCATCACAATCTTTAATTGAAAAATCTACAGATTGTGATCATAAACTTGCACATGTATAAGTATAAGTTCATAACAAATTATAGTGCTTTCTAAATCTCAATAGTTAATTTCTAAATCAACATATTATGACTTATTTTACGCTTTAAAGTGACTGCCTTATTTTTGAAGAGCCAAAACCTATTTCTACATCTAACTATCTTAAATACTACTTGTTATGCTCATTACCACAGATTTAACACAGTAGCAGCAAAGAGAGTCAGGCAAGTTACTGAATTCAGGACCATTAGCTTAGTACTAATTTGTTACCACAGATATTGGGGAATGTTGAGCCAGAACTGCAGCAGATTTTCCCTTTGAAATGCTGAAGTCCACATGATCCTCATCATCTTCACTGGATCCCAACTCCACCACTTTGGTTGGGCGTTTGCGAGGCCGAGGAGGCGAATCGTCAGGAACATCAATGAAGAACGCGGAGGCACCATCATCAGCGCGCGCGGGAACAGTTTGATCGAGCAAGTGAGACAGCGTTCCACAAGCTTGCGATTCCATTTCGCGCGGATCGTCATCCCACTCCTCAGTGGGTGGCATCGACTCCGCCAGCACCGTGAGGAAATCGTCGCCGCAGTGCTCGACGGTGATGAAATCACGGCCGTCGTCACCGTAGAGATTGAGGAGGCGGTTGAAGCATTGGTCGGCGGAGTGTTGGTCGAAGCCGAAATCGAGGGCTAAACTGATTAAGCGAGTTTTCTCTAACTCCAAATCATGATTCTGGCTACTTCTTCCCATTTCGATTTTGGGGCTCTGCCCCGTGATACCGTTAATTCAAGGCGAGGGGAGAGTGATTTTAACCTATGTTTTGTTGGAGGGAAACCTTCGGAGGGGCGGGTTTTGACTCAATTTATCTTGTTTGATGTGATGTGATAAAGAGGCTATATTCATAGGGCATTAGTTTTAATGCCACCCATCGTTAATTATAATGCCATCCCTGTACAATGTAAATTACGTTAATACCCTTAAAATATAATATCTTTCTCAAAATATCCAATGACCTTCTATATTTACTTGTTTTTTCAACCATCTCCATACCATCCTCCACCAATCTCCATCTCCGTGTAAGTTAGTAATTTAATCGCAAAGTGCATTTTTAATAATTTGCACCTATTATTTGCGTTTTTTATTTCGCACTATTTAAGTGCGTTTTAAATTCGCTTCTTGTTGTGCGAGATAGGTTTTCGCACCTAGTGATGCGAATTGGATAGATGAATTTCGCTACACTGGGTGCGAAATGGAGAAGGGAAAATCACAACATTTTTTCGCACTCAGTGGTGCGAAAGTAATCTAAGAATTTGATTATAATTTTATATTGCACGTTTCTTACTCTGTTTTCCCTTGAAATTATATAACCCATAACATTTTCCCTTAAAATATAATATTCTAAGAATTTGATAATAAAAAGGAAACAGAGGAAACAAAACGCACAAAAAGGTGCGAAATAAAAAACTGAAAAAAGGAAACAAAACGCACACTAAGGTGCGAGAAACAGGACAACAAAACGCACATACTGGTGCGTAATAAAAAACAGAAAAACGCACTCAATAATAGTGAAACCTAAAACGCACATAATAGTTGCGAAATATCAAAACAACACGCACCTAATAGTTTCGAAATTAAAGGAAATTAACACACTAAGTGCGAGAACAGGCATAAATTGCAATAAAAACGCACATATAGAGTGCGAAATCAACACAACACAGAAGGGGGTGGCGAAGACAAACCTCTACGACGACGGGGAAGGTAGAATAAAGAGACGACCACAGGAGATTGGGGACGAGAGCAGCGGTGGCTGACGTTGAGGTCGACGGCAGCGACGGAGAAGACCAACAAAAACGATGAAGAGAAGGGATAAGGAAAGTGAGGAGACGTGTGGGTGGTGGGAAGTAAAACAGTAAAT
This sequence comes from Acmispon strigosus, assembly GCA_030819835.1. NCBI lineage: Eukaryota > Viridiplantae > Streptophyta > Magnoliopsida > Fabales > Fabaceae > Acmispon > Acmispon strigosus. The sequence goes on along the minus strand of JAUAMA010000003.1, from coordinate 64,576,987 downwards.
AATAAAAAGTTATTATTTTTTATTTTTACCAGAGGGGTATTTTGGGAATAAAAAAACTTGGGGATGGCATTAGTATTAATAGGGGTGGCATTAAAACTAATGCCCATATTCATATTCTACATTATTTTGAGTAATTCCTGCCTAGACACATACTCAACACGTGACTTTTGACCACAATCACTAATAAATTTACTCTTCATTAAAATAAATAAGTTTTAAATACAGCTATAATTATTTTGAAAAACTAGTCACATCTATAATTATCAGTTCTCTCTCCCACTGCACTCTTTTGATGAAAAAAAAAAAAACTTGTTCCCTATGCTTGTCATTGATATACCATCGACCCATTTTTCTCTTTTAACGGAAACGACAACTTCTTCTCATTTTCCCTTAATTTCTTCCTATGCAACTAACAAGACAATTTCTCTACAATTTTTTTTTTTATTTTTAATTTCAAATTTCAATTATTTATTCTTCCTCTGTTACCTTTGTTAGGCGGGGAGGCAAAATGGTTGCGGACTCCCTTGCCAAGTTATCTTTTTCTACTTTGTCTTTTGTTTGGGTTGAGGATGCTCCTCAAGAGATTTTAGCTGTTTTGCAGCAGGATGTTGTGGCCTCTGGCCGTATTATTGATTAATATATCTCTTCAGTTCAAAAAAAAAAAAAAACCAAAAAAACCACTGGTTCAAAATTCTTCTCCTTCCTCTCTTTTCAATTTTGAAGCTCCTTATGGAGATGTGCTTTCGGCGGTCATGGGGAGGACGTCTTCCTCGCCGCTGAGTCGAACGAGGTCCAGGTGCGACAGTCCTCGTGGTCGGCAGGGTTTCTTGCCCTTGGCCGACAGAAGATTGCGAAATTCTTTGCAGTCCCGGAGGACGAGGTTTATGTGGCAGTGGAAGGCCATGAATTTTCCAACGAACTAGTGACAATTCTTGTAACCTTTCTTCTCCTTCCGATGAGTTGGACGACATAACAGTTTTGAAGAAGAAAAGAGAGGATGAATTAAATAGGTTAAAAAGAGAGAAGAAAGATGAACAAAGAGAGAAAGTAATAGAGAGGAAATGATGTAATATCTGATTTGGAAAATGTCTATTAAAATGTGAATTTATAACTTTTATAATAATTATGTGTAATTTAATTATTGGTTGTGCTGAGGTTTTAGGTGTGTGCTCACCCAAGAATTACTCCTTTCTCTTCATCTCATATTCATTTATTTTTCTTTTTATCTTTCTTTGCATTTTCTATCACACCACGTATTATGTCACTTATTTTTCTCTCTTCTATTATTATCTACCACTAAAGGTGTGGAGTGTATAGGTGTCAACAAAACATTTTTAATGTGTAATTAGAATTGTGATTCATCAATAAGTTTATGTACACATTTTATAAACATTACAACAAGAGAGTGAGTGAAGGAAAGAAAAGAAATAAGATATATGATATGTGATGTGGTATAAAAAATGAGAGAGAAAGTGAGTGAAAATTATATTAAAGAGGAAATAAAGTGTGAATGAATCAAAACCGGGTTAAATATTTTTTTTGTCCATGTATGAGCGAATTTTTATTTTGTCTCATCCCTATAGTTAAGTTAAAAAAACATCCATGTGCTTAGAAAAATAGCATGGTCTTAACCCTCACCCGAACAGGAACTTCGACCACTTTATCATGTGTTCGATCAGGTCCTATTTAACATTTAACACATCCATGTATTTAATGGATCAGACGTCACATTTTAAAAGTTTTTTAACACATGTTCACATCATATTTTAGCTATTACTTAGTAAGCTAATCCTTAAATTTAATTTTTAAATTAACAAACCTAGTTTAACCCCCTCAAAATTTAATACAGGGAAATTAATTATTAATTACATTATTGGCTGAACATTGTAACATCCTTATCTGACAATTGATCTTATAATAACAACATTGGTCTTTTCAGTGCGCCACATAAGCTTTAACCAGACACATGGCAAAGTGGTCAGAGATTCGGCTCAGGCGAAGACTAAAATCATGTTATTTTCCTAAGCGTAAGAATGTTTTTCTAACTTTACTCCGGTGAAGAACCACAATCAAAACCCACTCATTTTACAAGGACGAAAATCATAGTTAACCCTTTCTAATTTTTCTCATTTGGTTTAAAAATGAAGTTGAGGGATTAAATTTTGTTGTTTGGTTTTAAAAAGTAGAGGGAATAACTAAAGTATGTTTATGCAAAAAAAATAAAAATAGTGAGCGTGAGATTTGTGTGTTAGTATGAGGTTTGGGCCGTATTGGGTTAGTTTATACAAAAATGATAAAAAAATTTGTTATATTTGGAAGGTTAAAGATTAAGTGATTGTCGTGTTTTAGTGTCTCACTTTAATTCGTTTGCTTTGTCTTTTGTTAAAAGAATTGGTAAATGGGCAACCACTTTTCTTTTAAAATTGACTTTTATTTTTCTTGATGTAATGTGGTTTGAGGATGTTCTCCTTTGGTAGCTTTCCTTAAAGCTGATGTATTGGGCGTAGCCCTTATTTCTTTTGTTTAATATTAATATAATACGTTTCCTTAAAAAAAAAACTACACAATCGAATTATGACAAAGAAAATAAATATCATTGATAGAGAAATTTCCAAATACGATGGGAAGAGTCATCTTGAGGAATAACACGAATGATAATTTACTTACCTTACCAACCTTTGAAGAAATAACTAAAGAACAAAGTTACTATTTAGCACCTGTTTGTTTAAAATTTGGCTAAAATTAAGTTTGGTATAAATATGTTAGAAATTGAATTTGTGTTTGAAGATGATATCTACAAGTAATTTCAAAACAATGAATATTTTTTGAAATGAATAAAATAAAATTAATTTAAGAGACAAAATCACTCCAATCAATGTACACAAGACAATGGAAATAGTGAAATTATATTAATGCAATTAAATGGTTAAAATATTAAAAAACATAAAACGGAAAAAGTACCTAAGAAGTTTCTTCAATTTAACTGCATTTTAATTATCCTATTTAAACTTACTTTTCGTTACCAAAATTAAAACCAAACAAGAATCTAATTTCCAACTTCAATTTAATTCAGTTTAACACGTTCTTTTTTGGAACTGAAACTGAAGTTTGATGGTAAACCAACAAACTGTTATTTTCTTTTTCATTTTTGGTTTATGAAACGGAGCAAATATATGAAAATGGATATCATAATCTTGAAAGTGTATGTACACACGCTATAGGAGTCATGAGGAAGGTCATGTCTCTAACAAACTATACATTATGTGCAACCTAAAGATGTCACCATCCCATGCAAGACCTAGATATTTATACGGGCCACAACCTTGGTGCATGTGGTATTGAGACTGCGAAATCCTTTCTTCATGGAAGACTTGAGCTTACCTTCTGCGGCGTAAAGCTTGTATTTCGCCATCCTGCGCTTTCTCCTCATGTCGCGGTCATTCCACCACGATGTGAGGGGGCGCGACTTGCACACAATCTTCACCCAACATTTGCGCTCTCTCCTTGGAGATGACTCGTAATAGGTCTTGAGGTTCTCATCCAAGGTTCTCAAATTCACATCATGTATTTCTTTTAATGATTGAGGTTGCCAATGTTGGATCTCTTCCATTTTTCTGATTTGGTATGATGATATGACCACCTTCTCAGATCTCAAATCTCAAATCTTAGAACTCCATTTGCTCATGTGCTTTATTTTCCTTTGGTGTATGTATTTGGGGTTCGATTACCTCTCACTCTCTCTCTCCCTTTATCTGCCTTTAGAGAGAAAGTAAGAGAGGACATTGAAATTCTTCAAGAGTTGGGTAACGCAAGGAATCATGTTTTATATGTAGCTCTTATTTTTGTTCTATTAACGGCAAAGAAGGAATGAGAGGTGAAGGGGGTTGGGGAAATAAGTCTATCTTTGCTGCAATAAGAGGGAGAGGAGTCGCTCTGAATTTAGTCAAACTCACCATCCTTAGCTATTAATTTGGATTTCAAGTAAATATAGCATGAACTAATTCAGATTTTCACATATGTTCATGTAAAATGTTCGTTTATGCTTAGATTATTTTGACTATGTAATTTTAATATCATTTAGATTACATGTATACAAGGATGGACCCAAAAAATTAATGTCGTGGGGACAATAATATATACATATAAATATGTAGTGTTGACAAAGTAGCAAAAAATGGGTTGTGTAATCTTTTGCTGACTAAGTCAGATCTAAATGTTTTTCATGTGAAATATTCTTTCCCAATCTGAAATATACTTAGCTATGTTTTATTGTGTTTATTTTGGGTTTGAAGTAAATATAGCATATCCAAATTACCACACTCTTAAGTCGAATTTGGAGCATTTCAAAAACTTGGAGATCCAACTTTAAACCGCCATTTAAATAAAAAATCAGACACGATAATATCCAATGAAATTTTTGGACACAAAATACTTACATTTGAAAAAATGTTATTTTTCTATTTGAAACTTTCTATTTTGTACTTCAATCAATTCAAATATTTACGTTTCAGTTGAGAATCAATGCTTGGTGGTCTTAATCACTGTCTCCTTGACTGTTGGCAACATATTTTTTGGATTTCTTGGTGTTTTCCGAGTGAGACATCTGGATGCAGTTAAAAACAGGAAAACCCATTATCTTTGTGCATACAAGGTGGGTATTCTAATCAATGCATAGTAAATGTTTACTAAGGTTTTAATGAAACCCCTGAAAACAAAGAAAATGCCAAAAAAAAAGTTGAAAAAGAAAATTTGCAAATAAAGGAAAGTTGCAGAAAAAGGGTATTGTTTGTCACTCACGATGCAAGACTTCCACCCAAATTTATCATGTCCTTGATCAGGAAGATGGTGAAAAATGTGAACAAGCACAACAGCATCCAGAGCAGCATATTCTAGCTGCACATATAGAACTGTGTTAGATTATTGAATGGCTTGGTTCAAACAGATAATACATTTATACTGCACTTCTCATAAATTCATAATCATTCATGCCTTATCTTGCATTGATAAGTTTCTTTGGAGTGCATAAAACAAAGACCATGGCATTACAAGTCGTAACAAACTAGAAATACTTCATAAGGAAAGACCAAAATTGCATTATCAGAGAAGTTCTATGAATGTGGAGAGCATTAATAAATAGTAAAGAAGAAAGGGGAGCAATTACTTGTTTTGGAGCTAAAGGTCGGAGCTCCCAATTGCTGTTTCGTCTTGTCTTGTCTAAAGGAGCACCCAGTATTTTCTGATATATCAATAAAACAGACGGGCTTTGTCAGAATAAGCCAACATACAAAAACAGGGGATATGATCGTTATTCCCCTCTATCCCCACCCCACCCCAAGAGATATCAGAAATACTAAAAAAGAGATAGGAGACACTAAAAAGGACAATCATATATAAAGTACCTCTGTAAGCCCAGACAAACCACCCCGAGGTTCTTTAAAAACATTCTGGATGTCAAGCAACATTTCATAGTTCTTGAAACATTTCAACTCTCCATATGAGGAAGCAAGTTGCCTTATATCACATTGGAAATTATAACCTGAAAATACAAGCCATAGAGAGTAGCAATGGTTACTAGTTCAGATTTACAAAACAATAATCACATCACATCCCATCAATTGCAGCATTTCCGTTCAGTTTACATAATTATCACACCTTAAAAGTTAGGGATCGATCTTGCCGTCTACCTCACAAAAGTAATTTTATTGATATATTCATGAGACTAATGAATTGAAAATTTTCATACCAAGTTTCAGTATTCTGGGTGACAGCAATATGCGAGTCAGACAGTCATCTAATTTGTCAGGCACCTCCGTGTGTAACTTTATCAGATCAAAGATGAAAGCCATCTTTTCTGTGGCAATTTGCATGATAGAAACCTGAAACATGGAAATTCAAGGAGGAAAGGGGAAACAGGAGAACCTAGAGCTCAGCTTTTGATAAGAAACATGTCATAGCTTGGAAGGCTCAAACCCTGACATAATATTTTTCGTACAATTCAACTAAACAGAGAAAATGTATGGAGAAACATTAATATGTTTGAAAGATCATTTTCATTTACCTTGTTTGGATCGCTGTGTTTAAGAAAATTTGGTTTCCATTCACAATCAACACCTACAACTTTAGCACCCTCAATATGACAAGTTGCATCTAGCAAACCTTCAACTTCATCAACCCAGATGATGTCTTCAACCAATAGTTCATCAAGATGTAAATAACGTCCTTGCAGAATACTCATTTCAGGTACTACAGGACAAAAAGCAGTATTTTGCCTTAATTGAAGAAGAGGGGTGAAAATTTTAAATCTAATCTTAAGATTTTGCAAAATTCACACACATATTTATAATAGCATAAATAAGGGGAAAAAACTTTAAATAACTAGAAACACTTAAATAAAGATGTACACATGAATCATAACTCATAATCCATAAGAATGTCATGCACAAGCTGTAAAGTACTGAAAGTCATAACAACTCTAAGCACCATACATCAAGTTTTTTATGAGTTAAAAGGCATAAAACTTAAACACCAAAAGTAAATACTGATGGTTTAATTCTAGATTCTAGGTGTATAATCTAACATATGTGGCTATGTGCCTTAGGATTTTCCATTCGATCTAAATCACTGGCCACTCCGGGATTAAAATCCAAGTTCTAACTAACATGCACATAACAATTAAGTAGATAAAACAAGATGGTAATAACATTAACACATGCAAGCTAGTAAGAAATGCATGACTAAACAGGAGTAACTTCTCAAGATACAAGAACAAAAATGGAAAATGCCTGGTAAATACATAACTTTTGAGGCAAAAGAAGAATAAGTGACTAACAATCGCAACTTAATGAAACAAAATCTTCTGTGTTAATTAGAATACTATCTTTTCTTCCTTGTCACAACTAAGTGGCTTACCTTTAATATCCCAAAAGTTCTGTAGGGAGTACCGATCACACAATTCATCCACTTTCTCCTTGTAACCAGCTTCCATTGCCAAATAAACCTTGAACATATAAGATAGAATATTTATAGCATACATTTTGAGATTTTACTGGGGCTATCAAGAAAAAATTAACATTTATTGCTCTAGAAAGCATTTAGAACTACTTAATTGCACTATTTGTCCTCCTAATATGGCTAATGAGCGATTTTAATCCCCTAATAAATTTGTGCTCAAATGTAATCCGTAATTTCTTTAATTGCCGCAATCTAAGCACTTATGCCATTTCACTCAATCTAAAACCCCCAAATCTTCATTTTATACTTTCATAATTAGGTGTTTAACAGAGATTTGGAATAATTTATCTGAAAAGTTCAAAATATGGAAATTGATGAAATTTAAAGAATTTTGGAGGAAGGTTAAGGTTTCGGAGAGCAAGAAAATTTGGGACTATTTGATTTTAGATGAAGTATGATATTTTGGTTGATGGTTTTGAGCATAAGAGGGTTTTGAAATGGTTTAATGGGTTCAGTTTAAAGATATTGAGTAGAAAATTAGGGTTTGAAGTTTGAACATAAAAGAATGATTACCCTTATTACATTTCCATTGCAAAGGAATGGAGAACCAGAGTATCCCTATTCAGCTTATAGGTCTATACTCCTTATTAATTTTAAAATGAAATAGTCACAATTTCCAATTGATTCCTAGGCCCTTCACACTGTTATCAAGCCTACTCAAGACTGGATATAATGGGATCAGGAAACCGCCTTGTCTTCACTTTCAAGATTTTCACAGCTTTCCTTTAAAAATTAATGCACCCTATGCAATTATAAATCAGTATTGCAGCAGTGTCAAATGGAACCAAATGCATACATGTAAAGTTAGAGAGATGGTAAAAAATAATCAAATCCTGGGGTGCTACCCCAAGCATTTAACCTAAAATCCCATAACTAGATAAACTATAACAGCTCCAAATAAAGATGTCCCATTGAAATCCCTTCACTTTAAGCAATGGGTACAATTATCAACAGGCTAGCTATGGTTTAGTGAAATAATCTTATCCTCAGAAAAACAACTTTAAAGAAAGTATATGTCATCCAATAATTATTTTAGGAAATAAGTCCAATCTTTACAATATACTTTGTAGCACTGGAAACTGACATGGCCCAAATTACTCACTGAATATTAACAAACTAGTAAAATAAGTATGAAATGTATGTTCTGGTTTTATGTAGAACAAATAGACAAATAAAAAGCTACAAAAGTTAACACCAATTAATTTTGGCTAAGACATACATGAAGGTTGTCCAATAAATATGCTGGAAGTACCATGCAACTAAAGGTGGATAAGAACAGGTTGCCTAGGTATCATTTATAGACAAAAAAACAACATAACAAAGAAATCAAAATAATCCACACATTCAGTAAAAACAGTAATACATACTGTTTAAAAAGTAAAGCTTTTCTATTTTGCAGAGTCTCAAATGGATACACTACACCTATGCAGCTCAGTATATTCATTGTAGAATGGCAGTCGTGCAGAATATGAAAATAACTACAAACCAAATATTCCATAAGCTGTCTGTCATTGTTTATTCTTGCTTCTGCAACATCCCAACATCCTTTTTCCGCTAAGCTCTTTAGTGATCTGCAAATCAATGATGTAATCTTGTAAATAAGAATTTAAAATAGGTAAAGGGAAGGTGAAGCTGGAGTTGGATTAAAGATGCTTTCAAATAATCAAACAGCAGGAGAAGGGAGAAAATCTGCTGCATGTTAACAAATACAAGCCAAGTACCTTTCTTTACACCTCTTGTATACATTTGGAAAATCCTGATTTAGATTATTTTTCTTTATAATCTCATAGGCATCCTTTAGCATGTTCTTCTCAATGAACTCCTCCACAAGCATGGACAACATCGGCTTCCCCATAAATGTTGCCCACTTCTCTGCTGCTTTAAATTGATTACTTTTAATCATATCAAGGAGAAAAGATTGACCATAATGGCGGATAGAGAAACTCTCTATTAAAGTCACAGCTGTCATGTACAACTTGGATTCCAACAATTTATAAATATACTTCTCAACAAATTTGGCACAACTTAAATCATTTTTTCCCTCAATTTGACACATTGCTTTCTCCATATTTGTCAGTTTTATATCAAACATCTCCAATAATTTCATAACTATCTTATCATCATGATTGACCTGGCCTCTAATAATATCAAGAACTAGGTGAGCAGCCGAGTCTTTCATTTCCAAAGAGTCTTCTGAAGTGGTTGACTTTTTCAGGAAGCGGCGCAGAGCAGATACAATCAAATGAGTAAATCCTTGACTATTATCTTCAAATAAAGGAGACACATACAGACACTGAACAATAAAAGTTGCTGGTCCAGGTTTGGGATCATTATGGAGCACAAGATATACTTGACCTTGAAGGGCTCGGAATTTCGCTGTCGCCTTACATGTTCCTATGCAATGTCATTTGACAAGAAACAGCATTAAAAAAGATAATTAACAAGATGTATATTGATGACACAACCACATGAAATCTAAAGAACAATCTTAAATTTCAATTGCGCAAATAGGTTTACCAATTTAGTATAAACTGCTTATAAGTTATAAATAGGTTTACCAATTTACTAACTTTACCAAGGGCTCCTTTATTAGAGCTGATAGAAAAAATTAAATTATAAAGAATTCTTATTACAAGCTTGTAAATAATCATTTCCCTACTCTTGTGCACAGATCAAATATCACTTTGATCACACAAATGTATATGAAATACAAGTTTCCAGACAACAAACAGAGTGGATGATTTGACCTTAAAGAAAAATTCTCAGAATATTTGGTGGAACCATTTCAACAAACAATGGTCACACATCATCAGAAAATAACCATTGCCTTGCAAGGAAAAGAAATCATACCATAAAAGTAACATTTTTTCAGCAGGAATAGAAATACCACGGGTGAGACATGCGCCATGTTATTAAAAGCATGTGTGCATAAGGTCCATGTTTGGGAAGCACCGTCCTTTTCGTTGCCTGTCTCTGCTACGTTCTCCTCCAAACCCATCCCTGGTAAAAACTACAATCAGAGCAGCAGCTTGTTAGATAACAATTCGAGGAGGGCAAATTAACAGACCCAGACATAATAATTCTTCATTCGAGTTCGACACATTCATTAGATCAACTCAGCTCGAATGGAGCAATACCAACTTCATTCAAATGTCGAACATAACATCAACAATTAAGATGGGCATTGAAATACATTATCAGAAGTGATTCAGAACTGTACTACATTAATGAGTTACACTAAATTGATGCTGAATTTGCCAATTTTACTGATGCTAAGTGGCTGCACACCACAGTAGCATGAAATAGGTTAAAATTGCTCCAATGTCGCTCTTGAAACATAAAGCTTAAACCATCCTGAAAACCTCGAAAACTCAAGTCGAACGCACATCAATAAAATGAAGGAGTAGAACAGCAGATTCTGGTTTCTGATCCTGCTGAATTTCATAATTCAAATTTCGGAGAATTTGAGTAGAAATGCGGTTGAATAAATCAACGTGATTTTGAGGTTTGACCCCCTTTTGGGGACAAATTGAGAAAAGAAACAAGGAAAAACCCAAAAATGAATAAACAAAGGAAAAGAAGTACTAAGTACTTTTCTGAAGATGCTTTTCCCCTTTTTTTTTTTTTTGAATATGACAAGTAAAACAGTGCATACAACAAAACGCAGAGAGTTTGAGGGGAAAAAAAAAAAACAGAAGAAGAAACTCACACACTGAAGATGGAAGCAATTTGACAGAAAATAAAAAATGAGAGAAAGTACCTCTCTGGAATCGCTTTGGTGATTCTGGTGCTGCAGTAGCAGTAGCAGTAGCAGTAGCGTGAGTCTCTTGGTGTGTGTGATTGTGTGCGTTTGTTTCGGAAGAGAGGAATTAGATAAAGATTTGATGTGATCCGTTGGATCTTTTCCGCAAATGGTAATTTGGAAAGAGTGGGGCTATGAAGTGGCGGCCACTGGATAAACATATGCCACGTGTTCTCGTATTGGATTTAAATATTATGATGATGATGATGATTGATAAGACCTCCTCCAAGTCCATGCACATCAATGTACCTGCTTTTTTCACCATTAATGTGTCTTCAATATTTGGTATTTTTTTGGTACATGTGTAATTAATTTAAATATTTATAATTATGATTGAATTCTAATCTTAATATCTTAATTGGAGGGAATGAAATAGGGATAAGATTATAAGAGAATGAAATAGGATAACGTTTTTTTTATCTTCTTGTTAAATATTTTTTTTATGAAAATTTTCTTGTTAAATATGATTCAAATCTATCTATCTATATATTATATAAAATAAGATTTAATCTCACCTACTCTAATATATCATCATATCCACTAATACCATACCCTAAATAATTATTTCCTATCCTAAATAATTATTTTTAAAACTATTTCCTAATTTGAATAATTTTTATCCAAAGTTACTCGTGTCTTGCATGGATTAATCCAGGTAGTTAATATATTAATACAAAGTTTTAAAATTTATGGTGGTTGAATGAAATTAAATTCAAATATCATTAATATATTGTCATTAATTTAGTGAAATAAAATTAATAATTTTTCTAATAGTATACATCAATCAATATATATATAAAAGAGATTTGAACTTTTGTGCATTATACAATTTCTACCTTAGTACTAAAGTACATTAAACAATAACAAATTTCCTTTGAAATCAACATATTAAGTAATAAAATAAAAATTAAAAAAATTTGTAATGTCAAAAGCTATTCAACCACCTACATTAAATAATAACATTTGTAAATTTATTTATTGTCATTTTCATTATTATTTATATATTAATTGTAAAACTTCTTATACATAGTATTCAAAACAAATATAAGAAGTATTCAAAATATAATCATCGGAGAAAAAAATTCAAAATCATACAAAGTAATATTTTTTGTATAACAAAATATATTAAATATTTATTAATGAAACATTGGATGAGCCGCAAAAGGAAAATATTAAATATTTAAATTAGTCAATGGTTAAATACCATTTGTGAATATATATTTTAGAACTTATTTTAAAACTTTTAAATGATTATTTATGTTGTTTAATATTGACTATAATATTGTTCCGTGTTATTTTATAAAATAATTTTACATACATTAAAAATTTGTATATATATATATTGTAATTATTTAAGTGTTTCATTTAGAATAAAATGTTTATTAAGTAATATTTTTATAAAAAATACTAATATTAAAATAATTAATAATAAAATACTATCTATTAATAAAAATTTAGTTTGTACCAAAAAAAAAATTTAGGAAAAATAGTCTATAAATTAGAAAATGCCGCTATAAGATATTTACTATTAACTATAACGTATGTGTGTATTATTTGAAAAAATATTCTTTAAATATATTTTTTGATCTATCATATATTAGTGAAAATGACTTGAGCAAGCATAACATAGAAAAATAATTATGACGAAAGTTGAATAATTTTAAATTTACAAAATAATGGTTTACGCTATTAGAGTTATTTGTATTTGACAATAAAAGAGATATTATTAAGAATTTAAGATACTTGAGAGCAACCATCTCAAAAGGATAAAAACATATACACCTCAGAAAGAAAAAACTCCAAAATCCAAGTAGCACATAACTACTAGATGAGGAAACACATCCTCTAAATCCACATTTGTTCAGCAATAAAATAGTAATTCTAAAAGTTAAACTAAATTATCGTTCATAAAAATTATAAAAAAAATCTCTTACAACTTATTTGATGATATTAAAAATGACTTTGATGCTAATTATTAAATATCAATTATTGAATTTGTGTTATGTTAATTATTTACACAAGGACAACTTTAATACCATTAATTGAAATGTCGTAACACAATTTTTTATTATATTTTATAAGTAAATATTGTTTTAATATTTATTTAAACTACAATAAATTTTATATACTCTTGAAAAATATTGCAAATAAACGCATGCAACGCATGCGTATTATATCTAGTTCATATGGTATTTTTAGCTTAATAAAAACAATTTAAATATAACTCCTATATTGTCATCAATTTAGTGGAAATAAGTTAATTCATATATTCATTATAATATTCATACCTATTTTGGCCATTACATAATCAAAATCAATTCTAATCAAAGTTTCCGAAAGAGAATTCTCTTACACAAATCACGTGTCTGGTAAATGTATCCAAACATAAATCATGTTACTCTAACTCACGTTTACAAGACTCAATTCTGACAGACTCAATTCTGACCAACTCAATTCTACTAACGCTAATCCAAACACATTCTAAATTAGTTTATTCAATTTTTTAGGGTGACTTGCTTTCTCGCTCCCTTGAAGTATATCTGAATTTGCATTTAAGTACCTTCGAACTAGTTTTCAAGATGAAATGGTTGACTTTTTCCCACCATAACTTAGTCATTTTCAAGCTAAGTCTAGACATAAGGTCTTCGACCTAATTTTGAGACAATTAGTAGTTTCCCACATTCACAACTTAGACACTTTCTAAGTTTAAAATGCAAAGTGTTTTACCTAACTAAGACTTCTTCAAAGATTAACATGAACGCTCTTAATTGTCTTGTTGTTTGAAAGTTTAGCTTGAGAGATAAACACGAATAATATGAAGTCCTAAATGTCATGTTGCTTGACATCTTAGCTCGAGAATTCAACACGGATCAACCTAATTTCCTTGCTGCTTGACAGCTTTGCGTTTGCTAGTTGTCAATCAAGACACATACTTACCCTTCCTCCTCGAAAGTATGGCTTTAACAGTCCTTCAAACTCAAATCAAGGTTTACATGAGCCCCTCATTCATCTAATTTTTGGATCAAAGTTTAATTACCTTGAACATCCTGACCTCGAATCCACAAGCTCTTTCATTCTTTGACCTCAAATAGTACCTCTGGATGGGGCTCACTTCAACAAACATATCCAAATTTCTAGCTTTGAACGCACCTCTTATTCCTGTCGAAGAACTAGTTATTTAAGACTTCGGTTTTATAAAGTATTCCAACCTATTTAATTTGTATCGAAATACCCCCCCTCATATAGTGTTGCTAATCAAATGTTTCCATCTTCATTGGGATTCTACACTTGGTGAAACTTTATGCTAATAGCTGCTAAATCAAGATCTTCACAAGTAGTTGGAGTAGGATTCCCAATTGAAACGACTCACGATGTGACTTAAGCATTTTGATGGGAACTAATCTCATTTTCTACAAACGATGTCAAATGCACTTTTAGAAATTGAGTTGTGATCCCTCTAGTCTATTTTTGGTGGTTCTTGGCTTTAAAAGCGGTGGTGAGCTGGTTCACTACAAGAAAGCGCAAATAACCGACGGTCAAAGATCGTCAGTAACCACTGAACTCATTTGTAAATATTACTGGCGATTTTCTAAAAGTCGACATCCATATATCATCAACGGTTATTTCTGTTGGTAACTTAGCGACAATCAAAGTCGTCTCTAAGAATGGGAAATAAAACTTCACTAGGGATGATGGTGTTTCACTAGCGAAGAAAACTTCAAATCTTTAATTTTTTACGCCCTTAGTAACAATGGAACAAACCTCATTTATCTAGGTTCCGATTCCTTATCTATATTCTCAATCCCCACAAAATAGTTGCATTTATTGATAAGATAATTATCAAACAGTAACTTAGTTGTGAATTCTCTAAACCGTCCAAGCCGATATTCGGGCCTTATGACTATTGAGGTCGTTCAAAACACAAAATTGATGCAAAAAGTCAACATAAATTTCATTCAGGCTTCAGCTGACTAAACCCACTACATGAGTTCGTGATTAAGTAAAAAATAAGTCATGACAGCACTTATTTCAAATAAAAAATAATAATTAAGGAGACCTAAAGCTATGTAAACAAATTTCATGTGCCAATTTAGATTAGATCTTATATGTGAGGTACATGAACATATTTAACCCAGACATTCATTTATAAGAGGCTTGAGATTTGCCTGATTGGGATGTAAATTTCAATTGAATTTCTTTTTAATGAGTTTGCTTCTGGATTATATTGACCTACCAGGAAATTCTCGAGATGTAGAAGAAATGCTTCATGGTGTGCGAGCGATTGCATGAGCGCATGTGTTCTGCCACGTGTCAATCGTTTTGTGTTTCCCTCATAAACGCGTATTTAGAGAAAAAATACATTTTGTCCGTAATTGAGTTTCCACCTACTTTAACCGCGTTCGCATGTATGTTTGGTTCACCGTACAACCGTATTCCAAAAATACAAATGAAACACTAGAATTGAATTGAGTGGGTTGACGTAGTTGTTTAACCCTTCGTTTTTAAACTTTAAAATTCAATTCTCAACTCTTCCGAATGGAAAATATTCTTTAGTCAGCCTCCTACCGTTTAGAGCGCTGAATTAATTAGTCTCATGGTTATGAATTATGATCGAATATCTATCACTATCGAATTAGTTAGTTCGGCATCACTAGAGCTATACATGTAACGTAACTGGATTGGTTGGTCTTTGTTCCTTTACAAAATGACGCGGTTAGTTATTAGTTATTTTGATTTCAACGTTTCAGAATTATTATTTTAAGACTATGACTAGTATCAGTTGCTCCTTGATTCTTATAAAAAAATTAAAAATTCTCAGACTCAGTTATGTGTTCTGATACTTCTTCAGTATCCAAAATGTTGCTCTTTTTTCTTCTAGTTAATAAATAAGTGTTTCTGTGTTTGTACTCTTTTGGAGGTTAACGCGTCTTGTAATTTTCCTCACATCTTCCTACAATTCAGGCAATGTAGCGAATTCCTATATATAGGAGCTTTTGGCTTTAATTTTTTCCTCTTACCTCTTCAGTTATACAATTTACCATTGCAATTAGAAGTTAGAACTCTTTCAGTGTTTAATTTTATACTTTCACACTCACTTTCTCTCTGAGTGTGAGGTGGAATTGGAGTGTGAAAGTGTTATTATTCGTTACGTATTTTCAAATCTTTGGATGGTATCGAATAGAAAGTCTCAGGAGGAGCATGAGGGTGATGGTAGACGCTATAGAATTCCGATTCAGGAGACTAGACAGAGACATCGTGATCCAAAACAAGCAACTGTTAGGTACTTGTTGTATTGAGTAATCTATAATACTTATGTTGATGTTGTGAGCTCAATTTTTATTTTTGGTTGTTGTTGTGCTCTGTGCAGTGGACTTGGAAATGTGATAAGGCTGTGCAAGAATGATCTTGATTTACACTTGGAACATCTCATACGAAGAGTGGTAAGACATTACTGAGTCTATTATATTATGATTTGAAACCAGTTTGAAACTAGTTTTCTAAGTGTGTGTTTGGATTTCTGTGGAATTGAGGTTGAAATTAACGCGACAAAATCTTGTTTCTTTGTTTGTGGGTTTTCAGATACATATTATGTCTGAGGAGGGATGTGCACACTTTTTAATTTTAACCTTCCACTCTTAGTAATTTGTTACCTTTGCATATGTATGTATGAACCAGGTACGAGAGGTGGTGGAACATAAAATCCAGGATTACCTATATCCAAGGTTTGTTTTTCTTGTCCAATCATGTCCATGAGAACTAATCTTTGCATGTTTTCCTCTGAATTGTATTATGTGGTCAGTGAATCATATATTTCTTCATAACTTGTTTAATGTGTGACACTCTTCTTCTCAAATTTTGTTGCAGACCAATGATTAATCAAACTAGAGCCACACCCTTTGAGTTGCGTTTCATTAACAAATTGCCAGGCACAATTTTCACATTCTCAAACATGACAGCAGAGGATAAAACTCCAATTCAAATTGCTCTCTTTGATGTTGGATCTCAGTCAATTGTTCAGATTGGTTCCCTCTCATCTATAAAGATAGAGATCTGTGCCCTAGATGGCGAGTTCGGCTTCAAAGGCAAAGAGGATTGGACTGAAGATGAATTCAGTGCCAAAATCTTGCGCGAGAGGGACGGTAAAAGGCCACTGTTGAATGGAGATAGGTTTGTTACTCTAAAAAATGGAGTAGGTTGTGTCAATAAAATCATGTTGACAGATAATTCCAGGTGGATAAGAAGCGGAAAGTTTAGGCTTGGAGCCAAAGTTGTGCAAGCAAATTCAGGTGAAGCAAACATTAGGGAAGGTAGAAGTGAAGCTTTTGTGGTCAAAGATTACAGAGGAGAGTGTAAGTCTTCAAAATTAGCTTCTGCTTCTTATTTTCTGTTAGCATCAAGGACAGATCTATTGATTTTATGATTGAATTTTGTTTATCTCCCTATTTTTCATTGTATTCTTGTAGCATGTTTGGATCAAATCCTTTTTCACCAGAATCAATTTTGGAACATAGAAGCTACTCAGAGAAGCTTCTCCTTAGAATTGATTCTGGTTTAGAATCAATTATAGAAAGGTTTCTAAACAAGCACTTTATCTGTTTGTAGAAATGCAAAACTGAGTTCTAATTTGGTCATTTCAGCCTACAAGAAACACCACCCTCCTTCCTTGAATGATGAGGTTTGGCGTTTGGAGCAAATTGCCAAAGATGGAAAAATCCATGAGCGGCTATCTCTCCATGGAATTCACACTGTTAAGGATCTCTTGCAGTTATACACAATAAACCCATCTTCATTATATGAGGTCAAATTGTTCTTCCTTTTTCTTTTGTATATCATTGGTTTATTCTTAATCCTATATGTAAGTATTTGACAATATTCACCCATGTAATATGCATATTGACTTGAGTTTTTTCTCTGGAGATGTAGAAAGTTGGCAACATTCCAAAGAGATCATGGCAAGCAATTATTGAACATGCTAAGGCTTGTGGGGTAGATGATGGCAAGTCTTATGTTTACCACATAGCAGAACAACCAATAGGCCTGCTCTTCAATTCAATCTATGTCCTTGTAGGAGTGACATTTGATGGGCAAAGTTATTGTTCTCCAGATAAAATAACCTCCAATGAGAAGGTATACATTCATATCCTATTCTAAATTGGTTGTGAAGTAGCTTTTGAAAGAAAACTTCACTTTTAACCAATCATGTTCCTTTTCCAATTGGCAGCATTTGGTGGAAATAGTGAAACAGCATGCTTACAAAAATGTGGATAATTTGAAATCAATTGATGAGACATCATTGACCTGCTTAGGAACATCAACATGTCTAGGAGCAGGGCAATCTAATGCTGCAGATCAAGGTCTTCAACAGTTTAATATCTCTACACTACAAGAAGGTATATATAATTTTCTAAGATTTTGGCTATTTTTTTAATATTGGAAGAAATGATGAAAAAAAACACAAGGTAATTCTGGTACATCATGCCATCATTGATTTCTGTCACAATATCAAATTACAATCTCTGCCATGAAAATCCAAAATTACTTGTTTACTTATTAAAATTCTCATGCATCTGTATTGTGCAGGTAATCAAGAGTTGGTGGGCTATGGTCAACCATTCACCTCAACTTCATATAATGATGGAGTGCATGATTACCAAATCTATGCTGATCCACTGCCAGACTTAAGAGAAATGCCACTAAACAATGATGACTTCTTCTCTGGATTGCGCATTGAAGGGGATAATTGGCCCCTAACTGGACCGCATTTTCCAGGAGCGTGAGGTGGTTATTCAATGTAGAATGAGAATTCTCAGGTTCAATTCACAAATTGTTGTCCTCTTTGTACAAATTGGGAGAAGAGAATGACTTCAAATTGTTATCCAAAGCGCTGTGGAATAAGGTTCTGAGTGCTATATCAAAATGGTTGTTAGTTTTAGCTTTTGGTAGATTTTTCAAAATAGTTGTAGTTTTGCAATTCCAATGCATTTTTTTTTTAGGGATGGCAACGAGTAGGGTCGGGTGCGGGTTTAACCATACCCGAACCCGAACCCGAAATCATATACCCGAACCCGAACCCTGTTCGGGTAGAAAAACCATATCCAAACCCGTTGGGTTTCGGGTTCCCCATACCCGAAATTATACCTGCGGTAAACAAAGGGAAACCATAAAAAACTCGAAAACCCGACCCATACCCGAACGCGATTACTAATGCAGTAGCAGCAACATCTTCATAATGATTTAAAAAATGACTCTAGAAGCCAATTCAAAATTCCATATTCAAGATCATGAATATATATAAAGATATATATTCAGAAACTTGAAAGTTGAAACAATGAAACCCTAGTAATCACTACTAAAGTACTAATATATATATATATATGTAAAGATATTTTAGTAATTTAATATATAGATATCGGGTTTCGGTAGGGTTCGGGTCGGGTTTCACCATATCCAAACCCGAACCCGAATAGTAATTTCAGAATTGGGTAAAACCCGAACCCAAACCCAAAACCCAAACAAAACGGGTTTTACCCGTAAATTCGGGTCGGGTACCCGCGGGTATGAGTTTTTTTGCCATCCCTAATTTTTTTCTTCCTTTATACCGTTACGTTACTGGTTAATTAACTCAAAAGTTCACCAACAAATTACCACCCACCTATTAACCTATCACAAATATCTCTATTAATTTCTCAATCCACCTTCTTTTTCTTTTATTTTGAATTCTCTCTTATATTCTCAATGGTCACATAGGAAAGACAACTAGACATTAAATTCATGCACAATTGTGAAAGAATAAATGCTAATATAGATGAGAATGAAAATAAATAAGGATATTTCAAGAAAAATATTTATTTAATGATCAGCTCTTAAACTATATGCAATATCACACCATACATATTTTACAATGACCAAAAGCTTATTAAACATTTTTTACATAAATTTAGTAAAACAATATGTCTAGATCCTATAATGAGTCATCTAATACTTACTAGTATCGAAGCCCATAGCAAAGATTATTGAGATAACAATATATGAGAAATGAAGAAAATGAATAATGAAAAAAAAAACTCTTCAAACTTTAAGATATTTTTGAATAAAAATTAATTGTTAGAATTTAAAAATGGAAGAATTTTAAATAACTAATTGGTTAAATTTAGAAATCAATTGATTATAAAATAAAAACTCTTCAAACTTTAAGATTTTTCTACGTAGGTAAGTGAATTGTTAGAATTTAAAATAAGAGAATTTTAAATAACTAATTGGTTAGAATTTAAAAAAAATATTATAAATAAAAGCTCTTCAAACTTTAGGATCTTTTGGTGTAGCAAAATTAATTGTTAGGATTTTAAAAGAAGAGAAATTTAAATTACTAATTAGTTAAATTTTTTCAAAAAATTGACTATAAAATCAAAACTCTTCAAACTTTATGATCCTTCTATATATTTAGCAAAATTAATTTATAGAATTCTAAAAGTAGAGAATTTTAAATAACTACATAGTTAAGTTTTAAGAAAATTGATTATGTAATAAAAAGTAGTCAAACTTTATGATCTTTCTTTGAAGTAAATTGGTAGAACTTTGAAAGAAAAAAAACTAATTAGTAAATTTGTTATATAAAAAAAGTTATTATAAAATAAAAATACTTCAAACTTTATGATATTTCTGTATAGAAAAATTAATTGGTAGAATTTTAAAAGATGAGAAATTTGAATAAGTAATTGGTTAAATTTAAAAAAAATTGACAATAAAATAAAATCTCTTCAAACTTTTTCTATCAATTGTAACCAAATTTTTTTTTCTATCAATCAATTTAAAATCTCTTCAAACTTTTTCTATTCAAACTGTTTTTATCCAATAAGATATTCAAAATCTTTTCTCTTTATCTCTGTTCACTTTCTCTTAAACCAAACAAAATATTACTTTTTCGGAATGACAAACATTTTTCAAAACAAGTTTACCCAAGAATTTTCTTTATTATTTTCATTTCTATTTGTTTTTCAAATTCATACCGCAAACCATATTATTTTCGAATTTTTAGGTTATACAGTATTTGGACCTAGTTTGAGTATAGAGTTTTTATTGTTTGGCAATCAAGAGAAGCCCTAAGCCCTACTAGAGTACTGGTTACTTAGTAAGTAAGGATGCAGATAGAATTTCATAAACTCAGTTAGAACATAAGTCTAAATGCTAAAAATAAATAGCATTTTATGTAAATGAACGACATAACTTGTGTTTATAGGGTCGGTGTTTGTGGTGATTGTCTTTGCAAGTGTGTGGTAAACTCTTTAAGCTGGATTCCTGAGCGGGCATATAGCATTTAGCTGTCTTGCGTTAGTTTGTCTTGTCTCTGTCCTTAGATGGCCGACCAAACACTTGGATGAGCAGAATGTTTCTTTTTGAGTCATTCAGACTAACCATGTGGCGAATGCTTTCGGACTTGTCCTTTGGTTGGTTGAGATGTTCTTACATCGAGTGACTTATAAGTCGTCTGGAACAGTAGGGATTGCCCTATTTGGAGCTCCAACCTCGGAAATTTTTTTCCCATGAGATGGGGACGAAACGGAAATCCCTGGATAAAAAATTAGGGACAGGGTTGGGGATCATTGTCCCTGCCAACACCGTATATATTGGTTAGAATATAACATTATACTTACACATATTGGATTGATTATAATGAAGACTTCACCGGTTAGGTGTGTTTAATACCGGAGGGAATGTTGTGAATGTTAGACTTCACTTTTTTTATTGTTGAATGTTGAACTTTACATTTCAAATTGCTTATTTTGTAGACGTCACATGTTGTGTGATGAATTTTATTTAGTGTTATTTGAACTTCAGGGACAAGGAGTGGAGATGACAACAAGGGCAAATAACGAATCCAGGGACAAAGAGTGGGAGGCACTCCCCACCCCGCATGGGTGTTACCCCTAGTGCTTACCAGTTCTAAGATATGTTGATTTTCCTCTCAAATGGTCTGATCAATTACCTGGTTCCCACCAGTTGAATGGGTCGATCTGGTATGATTTTCAAAATAATGAGTGAAACATTGTATGTGTCACTGTCTTTATAAATATTAAGAGAAATGCTACCAACACTTTTGTTCAACACTTTCTCATTTATTAGTTAAAGTTCATAACCAAATTGAAAATGAGACCATTGCATTCACTTCAACCAACAAAAGGAAGAGAGTGTTAAGCAAAGAGTGACAAACTAAATATTGGGAGCACTCCACAAATATTAAAAGGCCCTAGCTATTTAATATATTATATCGAGATAGACCTTTAAAATTTCAATATGAGAAAGTATGAATTTAACGGATTTGGATCCTCTCATGTGTTTATCTCACATGACAATGTCATGTGAAGATCTAAGCCTTTAATTCTTTTTTATTGAAATCTGAACCCTTAATGGATATATAGAAGGAGAATATTAAAACTGTGCAAGAAATAATACTGACCATTAGATTTCATTAAAAAAGTAATTAAGGGCACAGATTCTTCACATGACATGGTCATGTGAGATTAACACATGAGAGGATCTAAATCCGAATTTAACCTCAAGGTGTGATGTGGATGTTAGCTAACTAGCTTATGAGAATGAATCGCATTTCGTGACCAACCATTTACCGTTCAGTGCGAGCACTAGCAATACAAATATCTTCACATAAAAATACACAAATAATAATACAGAGATGTTAATGCTCTTAGTAATACCCTTTCCCGTTTCCAACAAGAAACAACCAATCCCCCTATCTTTCTGTCTCCCACCATCACCTCACTCTCCCATCCATCCTCTTCAAATTCAAATCCAGTGGCATTTCCGCAAATGCGTTACGATCCAAGTCCTGTTTCGTCCCAACCTGATTGCACTCCACACCACACCCTAACGAATACTACTAGTAGTGTATCACTATTATTACTAGTATTTATATTTACATTATTAAAGCACGCTTTCCCTTTCGCTTCTCCTTTTTCCAAACTTGGAAACAAAGAAAAACCCAAAAATCTCCAATATTCTCTTCTCGCCCCCCCTTTTATTCCTTCCATCACCACCTCTTTCCAAACCCTACGCTCCGTTGTTACCTTCTTCCCCCAATCAACACCACCGCACTGCTCAACACCGCCTCCGCCGATTCCGACACGATGTCGTATCGCCCCACCGGCAACGCCAGGACCGAGGTCCGTCGCAATCGGTACAAGGTTGCGGTGGACGCCGAAGAAGGTCGCAGACGGCGAGAGGACACCATGGTCGAGATCCGCAAGAATCGTAGAGAGGAGAGTTTGCTCAAGAAGAGACGCGAGGGACTCCAGCCTCAGCAGCAAATACCTACCTCCGCTCACTCTACTGTGGTCGAGAAGAAGGTAGGTCACTCTTTCATTCAATTCAATTTTATTTATTTATTTAATTTATACTTCACAAACACGAATTACTTATATATGATCTTGGTTGAACGGTGTGTTCGTCATTTCTGAGTGTTGAATTGATGATGATGATGATTATCTATCTTGTTGCAGTTGGAACACCTGCCAGCTATGGTTGCGGGTGTTTGGAGTGATGACAATAGCCTGCAGCTTGAGTCTACGACGCAGTTTCGGAAGCTGCTTTCGATTGGTTCGGGATTGATCTCTTTACATAATTTACTGTTTAGTGAATTTTAACTGACCTTTGGCTAATTTGTTTTTTTTGTGTGTGACAGAACGTACTCCGCCGATTGAGGAGGTTATACAGTCTGGTGTAGTTTCTCGCTTTGTTGAGTTTCTGATGAGGGAAGACTTTCCACAGTTGCAGGTATGTCGTGAATAATGTTTTTGTTTTGTTTGGTTAATGATGTATTAGTGATTAGTATTTTGCTTATGCTGATATGTTGACTTGGCTTGGTCTGTCGCTGTGTTGCAGTTTGAGGCAGCTTGGGCTTTGACAAATATAGCTTCAGGAACATCTGAAAACACCAAGGTGGTAATTGATCACGGGGCTGTCCCCATTTTTGTGAAGCTTCTTGCTTCTCCTAGTGATGATGTCCGTGAACAGGTATATTTTATATATCTTAACGCACCTTCATGTACTTGTGAAATGCAGAGACTTTAGGAAACTAAGGTTCTTTTTTTAAGATTGGGGATTTGGGGTACAGACTTTTGTTTCTGGTGTTAATGAAATTTAAACAATAACTCTTGGACTATGAAACTTGATTGTTCATGTTGATTTTTGCATTTGGATGTAGTTTTGTAGTTGCAGTGTAGTTATTGGCATGCTTGTGCATGCAAAAGAAGAGGGGTGGGTGGTCTTTTTGCATGTGCTGAGTGGTTTTATTTAATAATATGTAGCTGGCATCAAAAGAAATATGACAATACGTCAATACCTTATAGTTGCATTGTACCAGGGTATCTTTTATTAAGAGCTTAACATTTCATACTGTGTTTTGGATGCTAACAGGCAGTGTGGGCATTAGGAAATGTTGCTGGGGATTCTCCTAGATGCCGTGATCTTGTTCTCGGTCATGGGGCTTTGATTCCTCTGTTGACACAATTGAATGAACACGCCAAGCTTTCTATGCTTAGAAATGCTACCTGGACACTTTCAAACTTCTGCAGGGGCAAGCCACAGCCTCCGTTTGATCAGGTATGAAATATGAATTGCTTAATCTCTCTGAATAATTAAGTCTTGGCATTCTCTTTTTAAACCCTTACTTTTCTTTATTGAATAAAGAAATATTGTGATGCACTCCTCTGTCAAAGTGAAATGGTCCGTGACTGGTAACCACTGTTGAATTTTCATGTTGTCACATCCATATGAAATAGAAAGGGGGATTATATTGCTCAATTGAGTCGCTTTTATTCTTTTGAACTATTTGTTGAATCTAGAGTATGTGTATTTACCCTGTAGATTAGAACGTTGTGTTCTTGCATGATATGGAATATATTCAAGTACAGTTGGCCTTGTGATCTGATGAACAACATTACTCATCTTTTTCTTCTTCATTTCATGCATTTCTATTACGAACTACTTGAATAGCCCTTTCAATCTAATTGTTCATGTTATTCTTCGGTGTGAAGTATTGAGCAAGTAACAGCCACACTTGTATGTAAGTCATGGCACCAATGAAAAAAAAACCTGGACGGTTGTCCATTGGCTAATTCTTTGGTTTTTCCTGTATCTACTTTCCTGTTTATGTCATTCTAGCTGCTATTATTTTCTACTTCACAGATCATACATATTTTTTACAGGTTAAACCTGCACTTCCTGCTCTTACTGGTCTAATCCATTCAAACGATGAAGAGGTATTGACTGATGCCTGTTGGGCACTTTCATATCTTTCTGACGGTACAAATGATAAAATTCAAGCTGTCATTGAAGCTGGTGTGTGCCCCCGGCTTGTTGAGCTTCTACTGTGAGTACTTCACATCTCTAATATCGCTGTACAATCATGCATGGGCCCCATTGGCATTTTTCTGTCAAACTAAGTGTTTTTCTCTTGTTCAGGCACCCATCTCCTTCAGTGCTAATTCCTGCTCTTCGCACTGTTGGAAATATTGTCACTGGTGATGATATGCAAACTCAGGTATTAACTTGTCGAAATGTGTCTAGGTTGCTTTGTTATATGCAGCATGTTACTTTGCCTTTCTATGTTAAGGAATAAGGAAAATACTTATAGGATGACTTATTATTTGTAATATCCTTTTTTATTTCCCTTTTGTTTTTACACATGAACAATCCTGTAGTTACATAAATAGCTTTATATTATACTTCTAATAATATGTTAATAGTTTCTTCTGTTTCCTTTTTAATATTGCTAAGTTTTTTGCTGGTTTGTAATTCATTGGCCCCCCTTTTGCCTGAGTCCTATGCCAAATCTTTCTATGGACTGGATTGGAGCTATATGGATAAAGGATTTCACTGGAATGTGATTTAATCAGCTGTATAATATTTTATTCTTATATTTAGTACTCTTTTTTCAAGTGCTAACCGCTATATTCAAAAGTTTCTTCTGAGACCACCTAATCATGTCTATATTTTGGAAATGATATTTTTCAGCATTGAAACATGCTTTTTCCCTTGTAGGTTATCATCAACCATCAGGCTCTTCCTTGCCTTTTGAATCTGTTGACCAATAATTATAAAAAAAGCATAAAAAAGGAAGCTTGTTGGACCATATCAAACATCACAGCTGGGAATAAACAACAAATTCAGGTATAGTTGTTCACTTAATGATAATTAGAATGATACCGCTGAAGTTATGATTGCACTATTGTTTTCTTATTTTCTTAAATTTCTGGTAATCAACAGGCTGTAATTGAGGCCAATTTAATTGGTCCATTGGTGAACCTGCTTCAAAATGCTGAGTTTGATATCAAAAAAGAGGCTGCTTGGGCTATCTCAAATGCTACATCTGGCGGCGCTCATGAACAAATCAAGTATGGGGAGACACGTTTTCAATATTCCTAAGGAGGTTATTATGGTGTTATAATGTACTCTTTCTTGTGAGTTATGAACTATTTTCCCTGATTGACAGGTACCTAGTGAGTCAAGGGTGTATCAAGCCCTTGTGTGATCTTCTTATCTGTCCTGATCCTAGAATCGTCACAGTTTGTCTGGAAGGCCTTGAAAACATCCTGAAGGTAGGTGAAGCTGATAAAAATACAGGCAATTCCGGGGACGTGAATCTATATGCCCAAATGATTGATGATGCTGAGGGGCTGGAGAAAATTGAGAATCTGCAGAGTCATGACAACACAGAGATTTATGAGAAGGCAGTGAAGATTCTTGAAACGTACTGGTTGGAGGAAGAAGATGAGACTATGCCTCCAGGGGATGCTGCTGCTCAATCCGGGTTCAACTTTGGGGGCACTGAGGTTCCTTCTGTGCCTTCCGGTGGATTCAACTTCAATTAGAAGATATTCATTCTTATATAGGGGCAACATCTTATATTTGGCTTTTTCTGGTTTGTCTACAAATTTCCGAATGGAATTAGTCAATTATGTTTTGACAATAGCCATGTTTATGTTTTCTTCAATTGTCCAAACATTGTTGAGAACTTTGTCAACTGCAGGAGTTTTGTCTTGTCGCTGTCCTTGGGTCCAACAAGGTTCAGCATTGGTAAATACTAAATAGAGTGTTGCTGGACCGGCTTGGGTTTTTGCAATGCCTGGTTTTTCCTATCTTATGTTGTGACAGCCAGATGCGTGGTGGCTTGATTTTTTCGCCACCTTAGACTTCTCTTTCTGCTTAGTGACCATTCAATATAAATTTGTTTATTCTCGAGAATTTTCATTTGTTGAATGTAATAGATTGGAGTCGGTAAGTTCCAGTTATGATTGTGGTTTTTTTGGCAAATGCCGAATGCTACTATGAACTGTCTATCCTTCATTATTGTTATAAGGAACGTCGGATCTTGATTTTGCAAACTTAAAACCGGTTTATTGTGATCCAATTCATGTTTGGTTCTTTAATTTCGAAAGTTTGATACAATGAATGCTCTTTTCGATGGTACTGATTAAGAGTGTTTATAAATATCCAATTATTAAAAAGTGTATGAGTTTTGTGTAATAGATTCTCACACTGAATTAAAGTGCTTTTTTACAAGGGCATTTCCTTGTAAAAATTTATATTATAAATTTGTTGCAGTTATTTTTTTATGGCTTTTATAAAACCAACTTTTGCATTATTATAGTATTTTAAAATACATTTAATTATTATAAATTTGTTAAACATATTTTAAATTGAAAATTAAAAATATTAATAAACGGATATTCAATTATTTATATAACATACAACTAATCAACTTTTCAATAACTATACACAGTTTTTTTGTTTGACTTACTAGTGAATTTGCTAATTGAAGAAATGTGACTTAAATTGTTTCTTCAATGATACAAATATAGATGGTTCAACAGTTTGAGAAGCTTGCCAGGAAGCAGGTGTATTTGAAGTTTAGTTTGGCTCTTCTTGCTATGTGGTATGAAAACCTTAACATGTTGCATAATGCATAACGGAACAAACCATTCTTCGGCCTTGTACAAAAACAAAAATCATTCAGCATATATATAAGATTTAAGACTAGTTTAATGTCAGTATTTGCAATGCCACTGTTTCACTTAACCAAATATTGGAATAGAAATGGATGTAGGGGATTAAATTATATAGAGGAAGTGAGAGGATGAAAGTTAACTGTGTGCGCAAAATGCTAGTGATTGACTATTTATGATGGTTTGGCTTTAAAATTGTAAGAGATGAAAATTAATTTGCTTTCATTGAGAGTTGAACTCAAGACCTCCCGCTTACTAAACGGGTGCTCTAACCAACTGAGCTATGAAAGCTGTTTGAGAATGGTGTGGAGATAACGTTTAAAATATTATTTTATGAAAAAAGATCAGGGGAAATTGTAATTAGTAAGCTATTAACTCGAGATAAATTTGATAACATGATAAAGCCATAGCAGGCGCTTAAAAATAGTTGTTAAAACTCCCTGTCAAATAAATATTGAAGAGTCCATCAAATACAAGAAGTTTTCTTAAAACTCCCTGTCAAAAAAATAAAACTCCTGTCAAAAAAATAAAACTCCTCACGCGATGTTACACAAGGAAGTAATTATTTTGCTTAATTTTTTTAGACGTAATTGGACATTTAGGGAGAAAATGAAATTATTTGCTCTCATTCAACGATCATGGTATGTGTACCCCTTTCAATCAGTCCCACAAATTTGATTGAATCTCAAATAAACATAAGCTAAATCAATTGAAACAATAACTAACTATATCATTTTCTATGATTAGTTGTTTACTTTTTTGTTTAGTCAAGGGGAGGGGGGCAATGGGGTTGTGTTGGTAGGGTTTGAACTTTGAAGCCGCACAAATTTGTATTTCCGAGTTTTTACCGTGGAACTAGTTGTCGTAATTAAATTTACTTATGCCTATTGGCTAACAGTGCACAGTTAAAACTATCTGCAATTAATAACAGGCGAGTGTTATAGGACAATTGTTTATCCTCTTGTATTAGTATAATGAAAGTGTAAAACACATTTAATTCTTGCTCCATTTAATATTTAATATGCAGGAGGACTTGTAGGATGATATGGCATCATTAGTCTTTCAGAATTGATTCTGAACTGGTCCAAACATGCTATTATTTGTTTGCCCAAGTCATTGTTGGGTACACCAACCCTATAACGTTTACTTTGAAAGCCTTTCACTTTGATACAAGAGATATGTAAACGATGATCATGATATAATAATATACCCCATCATCCGCATTTCTAAATATGAGATCCTCAAGAAACCTCCATTTTATTGCATGAAATTTTTATGCATACAAAAATGTTCATCCCCTTTAAATGCAATATGCAAGAGGGGAAAAGATATAAAAAAGTCACAAAAAAAAACATAAAAAACAATTTAACACCCTGTTCAGCAGGCAAAGAATGTTAAAGTAGAGGTCCATACAACCGCTCTATACATTTTCTAGCCTTATGTATCCTTTCCTACTGTATCACACCAACCTCTGAAACTCTTATGACTCCAACACACCTACTCTGCCCCATCCCTCATGGCAGAACAAAAAGGAAAATTTTCATGAGAATTAACTCGGTTTCTTCATCCAGGACATATGGCTTGACAACTCCCTTGGTCTTCTCTAAGATTGATTGTGTCACTACCTCTGAGCAGGCAAGAGATGGTGTGTCGAGAGAAAGGTCACGCGATTGAGGGGTGACCAAATATTAAAATTATGAAAATCGAATATCAATATGGATCACAAAATAATTTCCTTAATGACCAAGAGAATCAACATCACAAAGCACATGATAAGAAGCACTGTAGCACACATTACCATGCCCCCCTTTTTCTGAGTTCTCTCTGCCTGCATGTCGTGTAAATCAAATAGTTGTCATGGGGGGAAATAGAAAAAGAAAATGAGATAGAGAGGCAAGATGGGAACTTGAAGCACACTAACTAAAACAACAGACAAGGAAGAGAAGTAGGACCTTTTGCAGCTGTTTAAGGCCATCCTCAACTGTGGTTGCAACATTTTGAATGTTGTAGTCTATTCTATCAACAATGGTTCCCTATATATAGAGGATGTCAACACTCAAAAAGGGTGCAGAATTAAGAAAATTGTCAACTCCCAAGAGGGAATGTATCCGCTGACCTGGTCTATGACTAGTACTGATAAATCCTTCATAATTTGAGCAAGCTCGTTCACAGATTCCACAACCTATGAAAGAAAATAAAAAAATTAAGACCATCAGGAACAAAATATAAAGTCAAAACACGCCATTAATAACAGTAATATGCAGCTTTTGCTTACTTGTTGGATCTCTTTTTCTCTTTCTACTGTGAATGCTTCACTTTTTTTCAGTTTGGCCATCTGATGCTCGTTAAATACCTACATATAAATAATTTGATAGTATCAGTGATTAACTACATCCAATACTGGGTAAGGTCATATGGACAGTAGAACTTGTCAATTAGCCTACCTCCCTGTTCTCCAGAAAAAGAGAAGTGAGCGAAAAAGAAAAAAGGAAGGAAGAAATACCATATTATCCAAGTCATCATCTTCATATCTAGATTTTCCTCCATTTAAGTTGATCTCTAGATCAACCCCATCTTGACCCTGCATCATCATAAAATGGTGATTAAAACTTAAAACAAAAGCCTAATTTTTTTCATTTTTTGGGTGGTGCGTACAGCATGAGAACTGAGATAATTATCAGACAAGATAGAGAGCAGCGGAACAAGGTAAGCAGTATAATTTCCATCAGTCTAATATTCCTTGAAGTAAAAAGACTAAGTATACTTACATCACTTGTTGACTACTAGCTGACGGAAAGAAATAGCAAGAGATCATTTTCTCAAAACAGGAAAAAAAGTGACAAGACATGAGATGCAGTTTTATACAGTATTCTAAATTAGAATCAAGGGTGTAAAATTTGATGAGCTAAAGAGAAGAAATTAAATTGCACCATATGTTTTTATTTATTTAATTAATAGTTGCTATAAAAAACTATGCATAAAAAACTAAACCACTGGAAAAAAATTGTGAAATCTATTTTCTTTGTTAGTCAAGGAAAAAAGGCTTTTCTCTCACCTCTTTTTGCTGCCTGAGGCGCTTCAAATAAGTTGATTGTTTCTTGCGGAGCTCAACTGAGAGGTTCTGGAGGTCAGTAGCAAGCGAACGCTGCATGCAGTGCACACACAAATTAAGAATTTGTCCAACAAGCTACAACTAAAAGGGAATTATTGCATAAAATGAGAAAAAAAAAATATGAAAGCCATATTCACACATAAAGATTAAACAATACAAGTCAAAGCACCACCATAGACTCGATTTCATGGATAAATAACCAAGCCAGCTTCGTGGCTAACAAAGGAAGGTCTTGAATTCAGACTAGGCTGAACTCACCCAAAAACTAGATCATCAGGTGAGGATTGCCCAATCCTTTATAAGCTCTAGTTTGTCAATATCTCTAGTCGATGTGGGATCTCAATATACCCCTCCCCACGCCCAGGATTGGACATTGGAACGTGAAGATTATAGGATTGGTTTTTTTTATTGCACTAGAAATTAATGGGTCCAGATTGACTTTTGAACTGCGGTTGGTGGCCTAATATTGAATCTATAATAGACTTTGATACCATCTTGAAATTGGGCTAGCTTTAACTCAAGCCTAAAAGCTAGCTCAGGAGATGAGGATTGCTCAAGCTTTTATAAGCTCTACTTCAGTCATATTTGTAGTTGATGTGTGATCTCAACAGAAATAGATATAATTAACAACAAATGGAGTGAACATTGGTCTCTTCCAACCTAAAATGGGTGGAAAGTTCCAGACTTTTTGGAGAATATTCCACCATTCATCAATAGTAAAGAAAGGGGAAAAGGAAGATAAATGGTCAGAAGTTAGAACCATTTTTCTTTCAACTAAGAGATTCTTTTAGTATGGAGCAATTAATAAATGACAATGACTTGTGTATTCTTCCCCTAACCATGCAAATCAAAGCAAGAGAT
Organism: Acmispon strigosus; assembly: GCA_030819835.1. Lineage (NCBI taxonomy): Eukaryota > Viridiplantae > Streptophyta > Magnoliopsida > Fabales > Fabaceae > Acmispon > Acmispon strigosus. Next base: position 64,545,183 of record JAUAMA010000003.1, on the reverse strand, counting down.
TCAGACTTATTTCATAAAGCACAAAACTCAAGGTGACTTGAGGAGAGGTGTACAGATATTAAGCCATAGGAAGAAGGATATGAGTGGAGAGAACATGGAATGCAAGAGCAAAGCCGTAAATAGTTGTCAACAAATATGAAGGAAGAGAAGAAAGAATCAATAAACAAACAAAGGAAGAACGACCAAAGAAGCTCCAAACCCAGGTCTCATTCAGAGGAAAGAAACGTGGGTTAGTTATATTTACAAGTATGCCACCACATTTCCAACATTTTCATTCTCACATTTTCAAAGGAAACATAGAAATCAACTTCTTCGTTTAGCCTTTTCCTGCTCCTCTCCTTGCCAAGTGCTCCTTATAAAACCTTGATGTTCTAAAGTTTAGTATGCTTGACAGCCAGAAGAATGTAAAACTGGAAATGACTATATGAGTCATTTTTATTTTGGTAAGGTTGTATAAAGAACATGGTAAAGTTCACTGAGCAGCACTAAGCAATAGGATACAGTATACCTTTCTGCATGTATGCGTTTTAAGTGAAATCTTTCGCATTATTGGAGAATATATGGTCTGCCCTTCTACTTTCGAGAAATTCCTCATGTTATATTTCAAAGGACCGGCAAAGTTGAGGAGGCCAAAACTGTGTGATGATGTGACTATTTGGTTTAATCAAAATTTAGGCATCTTTAGCAGTGCCTCCATGCCCTTAGATATGTTATGGGATGAAATTGTCTCTAAGGCATCTGTCTGTGTATCCTTAACGGTGACCATAAGCCCATTGATCATTGATTTAAGGTCTGCCAACACCTCTTATTTATGTAAAGGAGTTCCCATTCGTCACATGTAAAGAAATGGAGTTACGCCTCATGGTTTTTTGTTACAATTTTTAGTCTTACTTTTATCTTAGTTTCCATTTACAATTTCTGACTTGGAGGATATATCCCCGCCTCCCTTGCTCATTGTAATTTCTTTCTCTTTTCTGTGATAAACTTTCTTTCTCTATCCCTTAAAAATAAAAACAGCATACCATACCAGTGACACCACTGGAAATTTCTCATGTTAGGTTCATGAAGATACCACAAAGAATTCAAGTTGAATAAAACACATTTAATCCATCTTCTATCATGAGTATTATGTGATAGTTCAGCAGTGATACCTGCACATTTTTCCTGACATTGGAATCCTCAGAAGGCCCAGCAGCAGAAAGTCTCCGCAGTCTCTTCTCTGATCTCTTTATTAAGTCAGTTATCTCATGCGTTAGTGATTCAATAGCATGTTGGTCTTCCTTGCCATCTCCAAACGACGGCATTAAAGCCTTCGCATGAGCCTTGGCCAACTCCGCCATTTTAGACCGTGCACGTTGCACATCTGCCGATATTTCTTCAGACACATCCACCCACGCCGGAGGTAGCCCCACAGTAATTACATTAGGACCCTTACTGTATCCATAAAAACAATCAATAACCCACCATCACCAAACCGCATGAAAAACAAAAAAGACAGAATTTAACTTCCCCTGCTAATTTTATAGACAAGTATCCAATTTCAGAAAAATACATTTCATTCCACGGTAATTCTAATTCCCCCACTGATAAACAAGAAGTGTACCACTCTGTCAATCCACAAAATAAAATTTCACTAATGCCATTCATATCCTTCAGTAATATTTTAATCTAAACCTCCCTCCACTCCAGTTATGGCATCATGTTTCAATTTACAAACTTCAAGAGCAAATGTGAGTAATCCTGCATATACAGTTCCTTTCCTTCTTGTAGTAATGAATCATTGAAACAGAAATCAATAGAAAAAACCATGGATCTAAGCAAAAATTAAAACATTTGATCCAGAAGAACATGAGATTGTAAGATCTGTGAAGCGCACCTTGAATTACCAGGATCCTCTGTACTAAGCGGAGCGTAAGAGCGATTGGGATTGAGAAGCGAGGTGCTGACCAATTCGATGACGGGGCCGCCGCCGGCGGAAGAGGTGGACGGCGGCGAAGAGGTGGATGGGAATCGAACGCTCTTCAATGCATCTCTGTGCTTTCGGAAAAGCAAAGTGCGATTCCTAGTCGCCATTCAGATTCCAACAACGAATGGAATGCTACGTCGTTTCGTGACAGTTAAACCAGAAAGATGGGAAGAAGAAAGACGAGAAGATTTTTGGTTGGAACTTCGAACAGACTCAGATCAGAACCCGATCGCCCCTCACGTGATCCATGTTCACTCACGTGCCCTGCTCAAGTCTTATTGGAAGTGTTAGTTAGTTTAGTTTAACCGCGTGTTTTAACATAATCAATTACCCTTATACTTTTTATTTTTAAATAATTTTTTAATTTAGTTAGTATACACATACAATTTTAATAAATTTTTAAGTAAAATTTCGGGTTCGAGTTTTGTGGAGAAAAACTCTCGCTAAGAAATTAGTCTCATGATGTGAATGTTACCAGCTCGAAAAAGTTTATCTTCGAAGGAAGATGCATGTCATGTACCAAAAAATGCAGTTGTGATAAAAAAAAATTAATTCAACAAGAGACCAAGTAAGGGTAAGGACTAAATTATTTCTTTATCACTTATAACTTGTTATGAAAAAGACAATACAACCAATTTTTTTTATTCGGCTAGATAAGTCACATGATTTTATAATGTACTTTCAAACGATTAATTAAAAATATTTATCTTCATGAGAGACCAAGTTTAGAATTGAGAAAATTCAAAAACTAGTCTTTTGTATTTAAGTGAATATAAGATGTATTTTAAGTGAGTCCTCTTTATATACATTAAAAACCCTAATTTACAAGTAATCGCTCCTAACCACGTGGCTACAGACACCCGGGTATGGGGTTGTGCCTTTGACCTATTCAACAATGTAAGCATCTAAAATACATGTCATCAATAAGTACGTGACAAAATAGGTCGCTCGTACTAAAACACATTGCCTTATGAAACGATGTCGTCCATTGAACCACATGTCGCACTTCTTAAACAGCGTCGCCCTCTCTAAGAGAACAAGCTCAAATTCTCCATCTTGTACATTTGCTACGAGCCCAAATTCAGCATCTTCGATCCTAATCGCTCATTCCCATCGAGGGCTCGCAAAGTCTTAAGCAATAAAGCGAAGTGTATCTTAAGTCAATGTTGTCCTACCTTCTTCAAATATTTGTTTTTATGTTGGTTTCGCTAATTCCGATCCAACCTATTTATAAGAAATTCACTCTTAAGAATGAAGTAAACCACCAAGAAGATGATGGTCTAGTGATAAATAGGTAATATCTCTTTAAGGACGGTGATGTAAATTTGAACTTCATGAAAATCATATATTATGAGAGACTGCTACAACATCTCGAATAGGTCAGTACTGTCAAAGAAAAAAAAAAGAAACTTAAATATTGATGGAGCGTCCACCAGCGGGGGTGGTGAAGCTAAATACTGATGTAAGCTACTGTGACAGTGAAGGTTGTATGGATACTGGCGGTGTGCTGTGTGATGACCAGGGGCAATGGCTCGGTGGCTTTTCAACGTTCGCCATTGGAGGGTCTACTTTCTTGGCGGAGACATTAGTGCTGCGTGTTGGTTTGTTGATAGTCTGGGAGAGAGGGTACCAGTCTTTGATTTGCGAAGTGGACTGCATGGATCTCCTAGAGGTTGCTAATGATCTGGAAGCAACACGTTTTAACCAGGTTTTGTCGGAGGTGCAGGAATTGATGGGTAGAGCGTGGCAAGTTGATCTTAGACATGTTACTAGACATGTTACTCCTCCGGTGGGACTGCTCTTTTTGGAAGCTCCTTGCTTTGCCTTGGAGATGACTTTGTTTAGGGAGGAGGTTTTGGTGTAGTTTTGTCTAGTTTTCCGATGTATTAAAGAGAAATTAAATATTAAGTGGAACAATTACAAACAAAAAAGGATAAAAGAAAAAATAAAACACGGAAAGAAATATATTCTTAAATCCTTGTATTGTAAAGTGCTGCCATTTTTTTAGCTCATTGCTCGCTGGAAGTGCTTTGGACGTTTCTTACCGTTGACGTGTGAAGTCCTGGAAATGGGAAATTAAAAAAATCGGAATAAAAAACAAACTAAAAGGGAAAATGGAAAAAAAACCAAAAATATATATAAATAAAGGAATCGAGAAAAAAAAAATGCAATTGTTTTGTTTTATTTACCTTTGGTGGTGAGAGGTGAAATTCCTCATCTCATCTCATCGGCATCTTCTTCTTCCTCTCTCTCTCTGGTTTTCTCTCTCTCAGTGGCTCACTTCCTCAACAAAACAAAACCCTAATCCGTGAGATCAGAATCCATGGACGGTGATTCCTCTTGGAGTGCTCGTCTCTCTTCTGCCTCCAGGCGCTATCAATCCGCTCTTCAATCTCGATCAGGTTCATTTCCCGATTCAATAAAAAAAATTCCCCTTTTTTTTCGTTCTCCTTCTTTAATTGCTTACTCAATTCGTGGTGAGAACGAGGTGCCTTTGACGAAAATAAAAAAAATTCAAAAAACTGTAGCTTCAGACACACTGGCACTGTTGGAACTTACAACCCAGTGGGGTTTTTTTTTGGATTTTATATGCTTTGATTCACATATACGGAAAATTGAGAAAAAAATTAAGACGCGGCGATGAAAAAGAAAGGATTTTTCTCTGTACTTGGTAGTCTTATGCTTGAAATTTTTTATTTTTCGGTTGTTTGATGCTTGAAATGCGAGTTATGTGAAATTATAGGCATAATTCCTCTTGAAAGCACAATCCAAACTTCTATGTGATGTGGTGTCTTAATTTCTGTTGCAGAGGATAATTATAATAGCAATGACAATTGGGATTTGTGATGTGAGGGTCTTGGTTAGCCATACTGTATACCAGGGACTAAAATCTATCAATGCAATTTTAAATTGTATGGCTTTACTGGAGAGAAGCTTTTTCTTTGCCACCAGATTCTCTACCCCCTCCCCCAAACCTTTCGCCGGTTGTTTGTTTATGTATGAGTATTTAATAGTGATATCTCCTCTTTCACTTATTGATATGGGATTATCTGAGTGTAGATATGTTCATGGGTTTCGATGAAAATGATGGGGATGATGACATAAGGGAGGAGTTTCTATGCCCCTTTTGTTCTGAGTATTTTGATATTGTTGGATTGTGCTGCCACATTGACGAAGAGCATCCAATGGAGGCAAAAAATGGGGTATGACTTCTTTCATTTGCCTTTAACAGTTTTTCCAAGCAACTTTCAAGTTTTGCTGTCTGATAGATGTTCAATTTGTGCTTAGCCTTAGAAATTTTTGTCCATTCCTTCATATCTTTCACCCTCTATTTCTTATAGTTATAGGTAAAGTCAAGATAATATTATGATGATGTTTAAGATGGAAAACAGTGATATATTTTTTTCATAAAAGATAAATCAATAGTTTTCTGATTACAGCATTTCTGTGTGCAGGTATGTCCAGTTTGTGCATCGAGGGTGGGGGTTGATATGGTGGCACACATAACCCTACAACATGGAAATATATTTAAGATATCCTTTTCTTTTGTTAAATTTGGCTGTATGAATTCTTGTATGATCGATTGTTAGCACAAAACTTTTCAGTTAATTGCTGTGTTCTTTGACCACTTCTATTACATAATGAATAATGTTGCCAAAAAGTATACCTTATTCTATGGTTAATGGAGTTTTTTTTGTTGAAAAAAAACCTACCCTATTACTCCGTTGAATTCCTTAACTAGGAATACATGCAGCGCAAAAGGAAATCACGTAAAGGTGGGTCTTATTCAACACTATCTTTATTGAGGAAGGAGCTGCGAGAAGGAAACTTGCAATCCCTTTTTGGCGGGTCTTCGTGTATAGTGTCCTCGTCTAATGCAGCAGCTGATCCACTGTTGTCTTCGTTCATATCGCCTTTAGCTAGTGAACCTACCAGTTCTCAGCCTCATTTACATACTGAGACGAGATCAACCAAGAAAAGCTTGGATGAGACTGTGTCAAGAAGGTATTTCTGTTTCATTTTATAATTTAAAAAAATTTGCCACTTCCTCTTCACAGAATCCTGCTCAATATTGTGCAATTATCCTGAATGAGTTGATGATGCCTTCCTCTTCCCATTTACTGTTTTTCGAGCAATAACACAATAGATAGTTTATACATATATCAAATGTTTTAAGAAATTGTGTAGTATAATTATAAACTTCTAATATTGCAAATTCTTCTGGTAAGATTCTATTCACTATTGATTTTCCTTCTCCTTGTCCTCTCTCACACTCACTCCACACACATTATGAAAAGCTAAGGGCTTGTTTGGTTTTTGTTTTCATTTTCTATTTTCATTTCTTGTTTTCAACTTTAATTACAAAAATGCCACATTGTTTTCATTTTATGTCTTATTTTCAATTTTTTGTATGAAAAACAGCAGAAAAAAAAGTGATTACCCTTGTTTCGTATACAAATTTTTGAAAACAAGGTGGCATCTCTGTTGTTAAAAGTGAAGATTTAAAATAGTAACAGAAAACATTAGCAGTTTAATTTGTTCGAGTCTGACTCCAGCTTCTGGCCTATTCAATTAAACATTCTATTTGTCCTCCATAACGGCAATTCAGTGCTATAAAGCACCTGCTAGAGTTTTATAGAACCTGTCCCTTCCCATTGACCCAACCCATCCTCAACTATTCAGGTTGGGTCTGACCCTGTCCCACTGGACAAGATATAATAGTGTCAGCATGGGTCTCATTTGATAACCTGGCATGAGGTTGGGCTGAATACATAAGATTCAATAGTTTTCCATTTACTTCTAAAACACATTCTATTCGTAAATTCATAGTGATATATTGTGGTTATTGCTTAGTAATGTCCTGAAATTAGAGGAAGTAAAAGCAGCTGTGTGAACTATTTTCTTTCTGTCATTGGTACATAAGCATTTCACGATTTTGCTTAGTTTATACTTTGGGTCAACTCAATCTCATCCCACTTAAACTCAATCTTTACTAAACCCAATCATCGGGTTTCTTCGGGTTGATGGTTGGTCAAAAGTTTTGACGCACATAGGATTTGGTAAGAGGGACAAACTAACGATCCTAGCTCCCACCATGGCAGGGCCCAAGGAAGGGCGGGATCTGTTGTAGGTATACTATTGTAGTTTGTAGGCAACCTCATCTTGCATTTGCATAAGACTGATTTTAAGACTCGAATCTATGACCTCTTTGCCACATGTTACTAACTTACAAGCGTCACGTTGAGGCTTCCCTTCATTCTAATGACATTCTATAAATATATACTTTTTAATATTTCTGTCACATATGTATTTAACCTTCTTGACCAATCAATTTAGTGTTACACCTGAATACACCTGGTTCAATTGTATCCTGTTAACTCCAAGTTTCTAACAAAGTCTAATATTTCTGTTCAGAAATGTGGAGAAATCAACCTTGTCAGACAAAGATAAGGAGGAGAATGCAAAAAGATGCGAGTTTGTTCAAGGTATGTTGCTCTCCACCATGCTGGATGATGACTTATGAAGGAAATTTGTCAAGATGACTGCTTCAGTGGCCGGCTAATTCACAGATGCGAAACCTGCAACCTATGGTTTGTCTATGTATTTTATCAGAGTGTAATAATAACGGGTAGAAAATGAATGTAATTTAAACTGTATGTGACCTGATGTATTTAGCCCAAGAGTTTTATAATATCCTTTAATTTCAGATCATAAAGCTTAAAAGAAAAAATAGATAAAGTTCCTTTCCTACTGCAACTGAGTATTGCATGATGCTTACCCCCACCTCTCATATGGCGATTTCTCATAGTCATAGGAAGTAACAGGGTACAGTCTGCTTCGCTTTGCAAACGTGTAAGCATATAATGCGCGCTTTCGTTGAGAAGTTCGAAAAATTGAACTAAAAAAGATGAAAATATGTTAAAATTATGACCACAGAATTTTGGGGACAAAACAATAGATAATGTGTAGGTCCAGGTAAATAGATCTTGCATACCAAGTACATGTTTGAAATTCTTCTGAAATTGATTTTAGAGACAATCAATTACGGGGAGATGCTTGTGTGACTAGTTTTTACCTTTCAGAAAAGAAAAGATTCAGAAGGAAAAGAAGTTGATCCAAGCCAGAACTACTGCTAGAAAAAAAGTCCGACCAAAACGAGTGAATTCAATCCGACTAGAATTAATGTTAGGTTATTGTGATTTCAAAAATGTGAATAAATTGCAACAATGGGTTCGTTCTCGGATAAAATCATTCACTCTTAGTCCTCCAATTACATTAGTTAATGATTTTTCTCACAAGTTTGTTTTGAATAGGGAGAAGAAAATGAGAATAGAGAACCGTGAAAGAAAGTTAGGACTTTGATTACAGTTTTTAAAAACTGTTTTTAAAGATTATTTTTGAAAACTGTTTTTCAAAAGAAAAACAGAAAAAGAAACCGTTAAATGAGATGTTTTCCAGCGTTTAAAAAAGAAACTGAAAACATCTGTTCTATTATTTTAGTTTTTAAAATTAAAAAGAACTGTTTTTAAAAACAGTTTTAAAAAATAAGTTGTGTCAAACAGGTTTTTAAATTTTTCAGTTTTTGAAAACGGAAAACAGTTTTTAAAAACTTAATCAAACATGTCCTTAATGATTTTCTCCGGTTTGTTTGAATAGGGAGAACAAAATGAGAATAGAGAACAGTGAAAGAGCGAAGACAATAAAGAAAAAAGAGAATTATCATATGGATTATTTGGATTGATAAAAAAAACTTCTCTTTTGGTTAGATGAAAAAGTAAGGAAATAAATATTTATATTAAATAATTTTAAAGCATATTGAAGTGATAATAAATCAATGATAAGAGCAAATTAGTATATAATTTTTTTTCATTCCACTTGTTCCTCAAATTATTTCTAAATCGAATACACTTTCATTTACTTAGTTAAATAACCAAAAATATTTTATTTACTACCTTCTCATGTTTATTCATCCAAATACCGTAAATGATTTTCATTCCAAATCTCACATTTCCATCTATTATTAATGTGAAACTTATTCTTGACAGAGAATAAGTTTGGAAATTGGAACAAACACATTGACACCTTTCTGTTCAAAGTTGGTGAATCATATTGAACAGCTGCTGTATGAGGCCCCCATAAAACCAATTAAATTTTGGAACAAGCACATTGGCACCTTTCTGTTCAAAGTTGGTGAATCATATTGATGTGTGTATAAACAAGTGAATGAAATATTTTCTCATCTTTCTGAATCCTAACAAAAAAGGTGTGCCACTGGACACATTGCAATTTGCAATAGTTTTGTGCCTAAAGACCTAGTCTTAACCACTGTGACGAAGTTCTTGTGTCCAAAATCCTCTTCACCAAGTCTCGTACAAAAGAATCAAAGCAAGATGAACAGCAACCATTAATCAGACTCGATTGTCCACCAGCCATCATTTCAATGTGCGGACAGACGGGCGGCGGAGGCACAGTGCAAACCTCACTCTTCATGTGCTCAAGACCACATGCTGCTAGTATGGTGTGCATAGAACTCCTTGCAATCTCCTTGAAAGTACTTTCGCCTGAATGAATCAAATAAAACGCATTCAAGAAATAAGTGATGTGCAAAAAGCACTTCAATGGAAACATATTCCCTCTTACTAGAAAGTAGAAATCATGATGGAAATTCCATCAGGGACAATGTGGAAATCATGATGGAAATTCCAAATGATGAAAGGGAAAAAATAGGGTTTGAGAGGAAAAAATGTGATATATATATATATAACACAAATTTGATATGTAATGCATCACAAAGAATAACAACATTGTCCCTGGCCGAGAAGTAGAAAACAACAAAGAGGTTTTCTTGTATTCCTCTCAAGCCCCATTATCATAATCATCCGTGGTAAGTAGAAATCATGATGGAAATTCCAAATGATGAAAGGGAAAAAAATGGTAGAAATAAAATATATGTAACTGATAGAAGAAAAGCAATATTACCTAAATCAATATTTTGAGACAAGCTATTCAGGTGGTTTGTAACCATTGATTGCAACTTCTCCTGTACAAGGTGAAAGTTACTCACTTCTCTGACAGCAGGGAATGAGCTACCATCAGGGACAATGTTTGATCTGCTGAACTGAAGGGCTTGTTCATAATTGGGTACTGGGGGTGTCCCCGAAAGTCCAGGCCATAATGCCCCATTCTGCATTAATGGAGAAACATTGTTACGTAATCTCTCTTCAAAAAATGGGTGATATGATGTTCCCACATCCTCTGTCCTTGTAAGTTGAGTAGCTGTTTCCCTACTTTGAGCAATTTGAGAGCTATATAAGTTACTAGTTGAACTGATAGCTGATATACCATTGGTTCTGCCAGTTGTAGAAGCCATCCTATCCATTGAAAGAAGCTGTTGAATTTGTCGGTGGATCCACCGTCTCTCTGATAAAGTCGGTGCCCCTCCAGATACTGGAGAAGCGCCTTCGACACTTCTGCCAGCAAATCTAGAGGATGAAAAAGGCCCGAATCCTTGGTTTAAAGCCACACGGGGTGAAGAAATCAAGTTGAGATCTATACTTTCTCGTACATTTACAGGGGATGGTCTAACAGGCAGGCTCTGAATTGTAACCCTAGGATCAGCCTCTTGAGCTTGGGAGCTTGAAGTTCCCAGAGCAACGGGTCGACAGCCATCACAATACCAATTACCTTCAGGAACTTCCCGCCCTAAGCCCACACAATATGTATGAGCAGGGGAATCACAGACATCGCAGAGTAACATGAGGCCATCGTCTCCACCTTGATGACACTCAGAACAAATAACAGACTCATATGGATCAATATAGCTCCTAATTTCTTCTTCAGAGGGCTGATAAACCTGCACATGAAATCAAAATGTACTTGTTAGGAGAAATAAATAGAAGAAAGTACAAAAGCTATGGGGAAGAATTGAAATACCTGATTGCGTTCAGGGATTTGTATAACCATTTCTCTCAAATCAACCCCTTTTGTTGATCGTGCAGGCTTACTGATTGTTTTGAATCTCTGCTTACACACAGGGCAGCGAGATTCCACTTTTCCCCACTCCATAATGCAAGCAAAGCAAAAGTAGTGAGTGCAGCAATTTAGTACTCCCCTTACTCTTCTTCTATCTTCCTCAGACAGACAAATCCCACACACCTGCTTTCGCACCTCACTTTTTAAATCCTCCACCTTTTCCTTACCCTTTCTTCCTTGAGGTTCTTCTATCTTTTCCTTACCCTTCAAACCTGGAGGCTTCTTTTGCTGAGGTTGATCTTCATGGACTCCTGCCTCTTCATTGCTTATCAGATGTGATGAACTCCTCGAGTTATTTCTCAACCTTCCACACAATCTCTTGGCTTCTCTCACCTGTTCTCTTTCTTCTTCAGATATGGTATACTCAAAATCAGATGCTCCAGAAGGCGCGCAATCTGAATCTGAAAGAAGCAGTCTTCTCCTCTTCCGAAGGCTCCGTTTTTTTCTGCTCGTTGTCGTGATGGCTGAGTCATTATCTATGAAATCATCTTCACTGTCACATTTAACTTTCCTCCTTAACCCCCCATTCTTCCCCTTTTTGTTTCTTAAGGGATTCTTTGAAGCTCTTGAACTTCGCCTTTTCCGTCCTCTGGTAGAAACCAGAGAGGCCCTTTTCTGCGGAACCTTCTTGCCCATTTTCATGCCATTATTTTTCTTCATTCCCCCACTGATTTCTTCTTCCTCATCTGAAAAATCTTCTTCCTCCGGTGTAAACTCATCATCCTCATCCTCGTCCTCATCATCATCCTCATCATCATATTCAAAATCCGCATCCTCCGCATCTCCATCTCCCTCCTCTTTTTCTTCTTCCTCTTCTTTCTCATCTACATCTCTCACCACCTCCTCTTCCTGCTCCTCCTCTTTCTTCTCCTCCTCGTCCTCCTCCCCCTCACCTTCTTCTTCTAGCTGTTCTGCATGTGTTATCCATCCACTCTCTCCTGAGGTCTTGCTTGCATTTTTTTGCTTTCCACAAACACCACTTTGGACCTTGGATCTATTGAAAGCCCTCGCTCCTTGAAATTCCTCTTCTTCCTCCTCTTCTTCCTCCTCTTCTTCCTCCTCCTCGACCTCCAAACTCTCCTCTTCCTCCTCTTCTTGTTCTGCATGTATATTCCTTCCCCTCTTTCGCGAGTTTTTGCTTGCATTTCTCCGCCAACTGCAAATGACATTTTTTGCCTCGGATCTATTGCCATTCCTCACACTTCGAAATTCCTCTTCTTCCTCCTCCTCCTCCTCCTCCTCCTCTTGGTCTGCATATAAAGTCCTTCCCCGGTTTCGTGAGTTTTTACCCACACTTTTCCGCCGACCGCAAATGCCATTTTTCGCCTTGGATCTACTGGAATTCCTCACTCTTCGAAACTCATCCTCCTCCTCATCCACTATAAAACCATCAAAACTATCCTCCGATGCACATCCATCTAATGAGGAGCAATAATACTCCTCAGAGGAATCTCTATGTTCATCCGAAAGCACATATTCCTCATCGGAATCATCAGAACTGCCCTTGTTCGACCCGACTTTTTTTCTGAAACTGCGTTTGCCAGTAGTAACCTTCCCTCCCCTTGCCATCTTTTCTCACACACAAAACAGACAACAAAGAAAACACAAATATATTAGAACCGCATTCAAGTCAAAGGGCTGAACTGAAACATTAAAACCTTGGCAAACAATAAAAACATATATCAAATCAAATCACATATTAATTAATTTTACTATTATAACTTACACGATTCTTAAACCACACGATCCTTTTTCAAGCTCAACTTAAATGGGGTGTTAAAATTATTGCTACCTAGTACCTAGTGAGAAAAGTAGCGGCATTCACAAGTAACCGCCACTACTACCACCGATCCGATTTACCAACAAAGAAGTTAATTTGCAGAGATCCCACAATTTGTTTCCTCATAAATTACCTGGGATTGTGCCAGCTAAGCAAAACAGCACCGATCATGAAAAAATAATTCATAATTAGGCATCATTTACCATTGATTTCATTTGAAAACCTTCCTTCCACACAGAAAAGGAATAGAGAATCACATCACATGAATCAAAACCAGAGCATTAATTAATAGAAAAAGATAAAGAGACAGCTTCGAATTTCGAAAATTGATGGAAATTCAAACATGAGAAGATGCAGAGTTGAAGTGGGAATATTCTAAAGAGAGAGAAAAAACCAGAGAGGAACAAATAGAGATAGAGATGGAGATAGAGAGAGGTGGAGAAGATAAGGATGGATTTTAAGTTTTACCTGGTGCGAGAGGAGGAACAAAGCAACCGCAAACGATGAATTTTGCTTTCGAAATTTTCAGATTATGTTTCTTTCTCTCTGCAACTGAGGTTTTTGCTTTGTTTTTTGTTTGTTTTTTAAATGGATATAATATATAGTTTTTTTTTTGTTTTTTTTTTTTGCATTTAGCCGCAGAAGTTTTCACTTGTTGTAAGTACTCCTACGTTTAAATGGCTGCGACCTGGTGGAGATTGTTACGCTTTCATTTGAGTTTTTTAAAACTTTTTTAACGTTCAAATCTTTTCAATTTATTGAAATACTATCTTTTCAATTGTTATGAAATACTATTCGAACTGCGTACGTCCTCATATGATAGTTTAAGTGATAAGAGCTGAAAATATATGAGTTAGGAAGAGGTAAGTCCAGATATCAATCTAAAAGGGGTAGCCGGAAGCGGTATAAAGTTAATCAATGAGCTTGGTTAATTATCAAACAATATGATAGTGACAATTAATCAAATCATTTCATTTCATTACATAAAAAAAAATTCAAGTAACAAATATGCGACTGAAAGTCATGGAGGTCTACCTTACCTCGTAGTAGTGACCAAAGCTGAACCCACCAACTTTTTTAAAAAAAAAATAATGGAAAAAAGAAAAAAAGGGAGGGATAATATAACATTAACCAAATACCACAAATAGCCTCTTATTATAGCGTGTTAATTTTAGGATTTGGTTCATTTAAGGTATTCAAAAATCAACTATTAAATTTAAATGATTTATAATTTTTCATAAATGTATATAACATATTAAGTACAAGCACGATGGTTGATATTCAAAATAACAATTGTAACTATTTATTTGTCCTTTTAAGGTGAGCACTTAAGTCTCTAATTTCATTAGGGATTACAATAAATAATTTTCGGAAATAAATTTTAAAATTCGCTTAGTGTGAAGCACCGATAAAATTTGTCAATGTTGTGATGAATATTCTAGTCTCAACCAATAATACTTTGATGATGGCTTTTATATATGAATAGTGTAGATTTTACAAAATTTTATTAAAGGAATGCAAATTTTTTTAATTTACTAGCATAAATCGCCACTCTAAGCGGTGATACCTAATTGTTTTTCTTTTTTAATGAAATCACCACCGCTAGTGGTTTTAATTTTTGATTTTCTTTGTTAGTGACAGAATTAAGTCCGTAAAAAAATCCTAGTATATAATTTATATGGAATTAGTTACAGAATGTGGAGAAAGAATTTTTTGTCTCAAAGTACTTATCGATGGAATATTCTTTGTGACAACATTTAATTCGTCACAAAATCCTAGCAAATAATAGAAAATAAATTAGCAACAGAATTTTGAGAAGGGAATTATCGGTCGCAAAATTAGCGACGGAATATTTTTTATGATGGAAAGCTTCTCTCTCCACATTCCATCACTATTTCCTTTCATCCAATTATATATTTATATACTAGAATTTTGTGATGGTATTGTTTCCGTCACTTATAAAGAAAGTTAAAAAAAAGTTAAGGTTGTCACCGCTTGCGATGGCACAAAAACTACGCTATCCATGTAGAAAAAAAACCACTGATGAGAAAATATTAAGCAGGTTGCATTTCTATACAAACTTTTGTGTAGTGTGGAGAATTTATGAAGCTTTCGTGTTGTTGATTCCTAAGCGTATTGCTTCTTCCCACATGCCACCATTGGTACTAGTGCATTGCGGTTGACCTAACCCCATAAGTATAGGTTTAACCTTTCACTTAATACTATAAACCTAAAGTTGAAGCATATGAGGTTACATAAAATTAGAGATACTTGATAGAAGGAATTAATTGCTTACAAACTTCAACTTAAGCAAGCGTGGGTTTTATTTATTTTTTCTTTCCAAAGAATGTGTTTTTCTACTAAGATTGATATCAGTAAAGAAAAAGAAGATAATCAAATCGCACCATCTTTATAATAACTCAATGTCTCTTTTTCTGTCGATGTTATGGGTAGTCCATGATAATTTTTACTACTTAACTTTCCTATTCTTACCTCCTAAGTTCATTATTTTCTTTACACATTTATATGATATTAGATAAAAATATCTTAATTCTCTCTATTTTCTTCTTTTACTCGACCAACGAGATAATAGATTACCAGTTTTTTAATATTCTTCGCTTATTGTTAAGAAAATGAAATACAATGCAACTTTGCATGAAAATTTGTAAACTATGGTATTGAAGTATTTTGTTAATTGTTAGGTATGTATTTGACGATAATGCCCTGCGCAAGGAGCAGTTCAACTGCATCTGACCTTGGGAAACACAGTGCAACTAATCTCTGTACACGTCACCATCGCTCGTCCAATTAGCCTTAGGGGAAAAGAAATAGACAGGGGAGTACAGTAGGCTACGAAACGACACAGTTTTGCTTGAAGGAAGGAGAAAGGAGAAACGCGTCGTGCACCGAATAAATAAATGGATATTTCGTTCGTTAACAACAATAATCACATTAATAGTGTTTCCATTCTTCAAGGGTTGCTCCAGCTCGATTAATCGTATCCTCCAAACCATACTTCAACTCTTTAAATCTGATAACATTTCTTGTGTGCCAAATACTCCACAATATCATGAAAATGGAAGCAAGAAAGTCTAACTGCTTAGCCTTTTGGCTGTTTCCCCATCGTCTACTCATAGATTTAATTAAAAAAAATTAAAATACCAATTTTGTACTTGTAAGTGCGACTAGGATGAAAAATCGCACTTACAAGTGTGATGCATATCGATTTAATTAAAATACCAATTTCGCACTTGTAAGTGTGATCAGAGAGAAAAAGTCACACTTACAAGTGCAATTTCTTTTGCATATCGGGAAAGTCGCACTTCTTGCTCCTGCTTCATCCCTCTCTCGATCCCCATCTCTTCTTCCTCATGCTTCTGTTTCTTCACCACTCCCATGCCACCACACCTTCTTCTTCTTCGATCACACCAAAGCCCCACACCCACAAACCCTCATCTTCTTTTTTCTTTAGATTCAGTTATGTTGAAATGAGATTGAAGTTAAAAATGATTCTGGTATGGTGAAGAATAGTTGGAGAGAGGATTTCGATAGAGATGAGGATCGATGGTGAAGAGATGAGTAATGAAGATGGAAGACTCGGTGATGAAGGTAGGGAAGAAGAGGGGCGGCGAGAGAAGCAGAGAAAGAATGGTGAAGATGAGTATAAATGATAGGTAAGTAATAAAATTTGTTTTTAAAAGTAATTTGGTAATTGCACCGTTAATGAAAATGGTGGGAAGACTAGTGTAAATAACATCAAAGATACCCTTATTTCTTAGTCATGTCTTTTTATTTCTCTTTTTCAAAACATCTAAATTGGATTTATTGATCTATTTGATAAATGCGGTGAACAAATGCCCTGAACTTACGGATTTGAAAACCGTTAAATGACATGATTCTAATGTTAATAAAGGTTTTTTTTTAAACTAAATAAAGGTTAATAAATGTCATGATGCTTTTGTAATGGATTTATTTTATTTTAATTCCAAGGGAGTGATGTGTGTCACGGGATTTATTATGTTTTAGTTCAATTGTGCAATTAAATGCTACATTGTAAGCCATCTTAGACCACACATCACATACTACATCACTCGTTTAAGAGACTCGGTTAGTTTTTAGATTGAGAACTAAAGTCAAACCAGGTGTGCAAAAACCCACGGCTACAACAAACGAAATAGTTGTTCAATGTAAAAAATAGAGGGGAACAACAGAGAGAGAGAACAAAATCATCAAGCTGGAGTTCTCTAAATGATTCAAAAAGAAGTAACTCTATCCATATTCCCAAGAGTTACGAGAGAAAAAAGAAGCAGGGGAAGTATGAGAGATTTTACAACCAGTGTTTGAAGAAGACTCCAATGTGAGAACTAGTGTTAGACAGATAGATTTTCATAATTAAAGAAAATAAGAGTTTGAATGAATATCGTAATAGACTCACTGAGTTGAGGAATCAATGAAGTCTTTAATATAAGAATGTTAGTCTTTGTAACCATGTAAAGTCAACTCCTACCTATTTATCTAATGACGCAAGAACGATATTTCTCGACCGTTTGTATTAACGAAGCAACATCTAAACTCTGGTAAGATAAGAACTCCAAAAAAAAACATAATGTATACGGAACAAATAATTAAATTATTTCTTAAAAAACATACTGAATTTCTTAGCCTCCTAACTCAGTCAATTAAGCCCTCGGGTCAAGTACTTTAGGAGTTCATTTGATAAACCATCATCCAAAAACCTTTATTATATAATTTCCATTACTCAATAATGAATATAAAATATTGTTTCTTTCGGGGAATAATTAGACTGTTCGCACACTGAATAAAATATCATTAAGAAAAACAAAAACAACTTCAAAGTGATAGCATTTACCATTACTAATCTTAAATTTCCAAATAGGCTAAAATATTCAGCTAAGATATGACAGTAAGCATTTTACAAACAGGCCACAGCAACTCAACTATCATAACAAGAACGAAGTAACAAGTTTCAGATAAATGGGCACAAGCTGTTACATACAGATAGAGATAGTCCACATATTATAAAAGTCATGAAGGCTTTTCAGACCAATAAATGTTTGTATTCTTCTACCTTCTAAGCTCCTTCAGCTAGAGTCCTCTTTGAGGTACTGATGTACAGAACTGCATCAAAGAAAAGAAGTTTCCAAGTTATTTCTGCAATCAAATATCAACAGTGAATCAAGAACATCATAGTTCAAGCATTATTACCATTATTCCCTCGAATGAATGCATCGCCATACTTGTTCTTCAGTTGTCCGTTAACATATTCTTCTGTCTGTTCCATTGCAATATTCATATATCCATCTAGACAAGCTAGGATACCTGCAAGATTAACCATAAGGAGTGATCCTATACCATGTTCACATAGAAGCACATGATAATTACATGTTCCCCAACAGCAACCCAATATGTAAAGTCATAAATATGCACTTGAAAAAAATTGATAGTTGTGATTTCAATTGATATCCTTGTTTTCTCACTTAATGTTCAATCTTTTTTCAACTACTCTCGTATTTCAGAAATATTAACTACGACCTTCAACTGTTTCTTTTCCGTAAATACGATCTTCAACTATTTAATTCCTATGGAGTATGGACATTAGAGCCTTTACCAGTTAGTTGACACGAGCTCCTTTCATACAAAGCAAAAAAACACAACATAAATATCAACACTACTTGAACCACTTGCACAAACAAATCATTTTTCTTCATTCATACAATTGTTTACTTATCTGAGTTTCATCTATCATCCATCTGTGAATAATGCAAACTAATATATATGTAACAAGAATATGGTGTCTAAATGAAAAGAATCATCCAGCACTTGATAATATTCAAAAAAAAAAAAAGCATTAGTTATCCTTTTTATGTGCCAAAAGCCCAGTATATTTTATATATAACTAAAAACAAACCATGCGACCTAAATTTATCTTGAACTCAAATTTATCTAACTACTCGTTTGTACTTTGTATGCAAACCAAAAAGCGTTTATTGAAGCTTAACGAGCAAAGGAGGGTGGAACAGAATAGAATAAGATAGAACATGGGGAGGGAATAACAGCATGGAGTGAAATGGAATAAGTTTATCTTGCAAATTTAGGTATTTTAACGATGGAATTGGGGAAAAGCAAGTTTCATATCATTTCCCCAAAATTGGAAACAAAAAGTGCAGTATTACATGAATCCAAATACTGGAGCCCAATCTATTCCATCCCATTATTTTCCATTGAGATAACCATGACCCTCTTGATGTAAAGAATGGGACCAACCTCGATAATCGACACCAGAATTGAGCTTCACAACAACGGGCCTTCCGCGAATGGATTTGAGGAAATCTGCAGGGGTTTTCGTGGTTCCCGATCCTTTCTCTGTTCCGCTCATTTTCTTCGTTCAAGAATCGAAACCCTGAAGAAGTAGTGAAGGGCGTGACGCAGCAGCAGTAGCAGCGGGTATGGGAATGGGAGGGGAGAGTGTGAGCTATGAAGCACCGGTACGCCCCCTTCGAAGACTCCCTTCCTCTCTCCCACCGCCGAGAAAGTAGCAGCGGCGGCGGCAGTTCGGTGGAGTAGGTTTTCGACGGCAAGCAGCAGCGGTGGACGCCGGTGATGGGATGTAAGGCGACGGCGGCGGCCCAGCAGTGGCGAGGAGCAGAAGTCGACGACGGTAGTGAGTGAAGTGTGGGTGAAGGAGGTTCGGTGGTGGGTTTTGGTGGTTTGAAGAGCAGGTGAAGGAGATGAAGGTTTGAGCGGTGGCGGCGCAAAGAAGGGGAAGTTCGATTTAGGGTTTGAGTGTAGGAGAAGAGGGAGTGGGGCGGCTGGAGAGTAAATTAGGGTTTTTGAATTTTTTTTTACCTTTCATTTTTTCCTTGGCCGTGGGCCATTCGGCCCACTTTCTTCCTTCCCTCTTCTTTTGTTGGCCGTTTCTGGTCTTTTTTTTTATGCGTTTTATTGAATTTTTTTATTTAAAAAAACTTGCGAAATATATTAAGAAGAAATAGAAATCCAGAGGCCAAAACATCAGCTGTCACTAAAGGGACAACAGCCAATGGAACTTCCTCCACTCAAACTGTATCTGGATAAGTAGAGGAATTCCTGGCTAAAAAGTCTGCTACTGCGTTACCAAAGCGTCTAACAAAGGAAAGAGATGCAACAGAAAAACTATTAAAAAAATGACAATCTCGGATAAGTGAAGCCAAGTAAGAGTTTCCCTCAACCCCCATCGTCCACCACTGGAATAGTTGAAGGCAGTCAATCTCAAAACAAACATGAGTAAAACCCAACTCAAGCGCCAAAACAACAACCCAACGAAAGCAAGTAGCCTCAGCTAGCAGGAAGACAACGCCGCAAGAGGAGATGACACTGCAGCAGCCAACACCATCCCTTCCCAATCTATGGTCACCATCCCAAAACCAAGGGTGCCTCCACGTCTTAGAGAAGCGTCAACATTGAGCTTCGTAACTTCCCGCACCGGCCTGATCCACCTCGTGCTAAGCTCCGTCACAGGACGGGCTCGCACAACAATGTTCGGCGGTCTCACATGCAACTCTGAAGCTCGCTTCAGAGCCCTCGAACAGTCCCAAGGAACTTGCTGAAAATCGCACCATTTCTGGCCTCCCACAAAGCATAAAACGTTGCTTGCACAAAAGATAACATAATAGGATTCGACTTATGCATTACCTTTGTCAAAAACTCCTGAACCGTGGCAAAAGAAGTCGCCCTCACTGAAATAGAGGACCCGAACCAAAACTGCTTAACTGCTGGACAAGAGAGGAACAAATGATCAATCGTCTCCATATCAGTACCACACTGAACACAAGCAGGGCCAAGATCAACAGTCCGGCGAAACAAAGCCTCCTTCACTGGAAGGTAGTGCATGACCGCTCTCCAAGTAACCTCTTTATGCCTCGGCTGAGAAGGGGCTGCCCATAATTTTTTCCAATTTGATGCAGCAAGCCTGGGCAAGGAAGAAGAAGAAGCCTATGCGGTGGACAAAAAATGACGAATAAAGTTATAACCCAATTTTGAGCTATAGTTACCATCAGTTGCCCGTGGCCAAAACAAGCTATCATGTTCCCCATTAAAAGGCAAAGGAATAGCTAAAATGCATTGTGCAGTGGCTGGCTGGAGATAAGATTTCTTCAACTTCCTCTTGATTCCAACACCTATTACTTGGATCAATTAAATCTGCCACTTTAACAATACCAAGTTGAGACACAAGCTCCTCACGATAAACCCGTGGACAACCATACGGAAGTCAATTATCAAATAAAATTCGAACCAGCATCCCATTACCAATTCTCCATTGAGCTCCTTTCTAAAAAATCCAAGCTGTTCTCAAAATGGTAGACCTAGCATAGCTCGGTTTATCCCCCCGTTTGGCTTCCATGATGGTGCAATGGGGAAAATAAACTGCTTTAAACACTTTAGCCATGCAACTGAAATTATTTCTATTTTTTTACTTCACTATATATATATATTAACGTACTCGTACCCAGAGTGAAGAGTTTGAATCTT
The DNA here is from genome assembly GCA_030819835.1 of Acmispon strigosus. Classification (NCBI taxonomy): domain Eukaryota; kingdom Viridiplantae; phylum Streptophyta; class Magnoliopsida; order Fabales; family Fabaceae; genus Acmispon; species Acmispon strigosus. The sequence continues at coordinate 64,523,875 of JAUAMA010000003.1, read as the reverse complement.
GAAGAGGGAATTAGGGTTACAGGTATCTCAAGGTTAAATACCAAAAACTTGAACCCGAAAGAAAGTTCCAATTCGTTAATAAGATTGGATTAAACATAAAGGGATTATGATCAATTTGGTCCTGTGTTTGAGTGCCCGTCCGAGGTAGGTCCTTCGCCGATTTTTTTTTAGCAAAGGGTCTTCTGTTTGCACAATGTCTGAAAATTGGTCCTTGTCGGAGTCCGAAACTCAGACACATGCTGGTGTGGCATACTGACTAGTTTAATGAAGTCTACGTGGATTTTTTTTAAATAATTACCCAATTACAGGTCAGAAAATAAAACTAATTAAACCCCTCAACTTTCATGTAATCACAAATTACACCCTAAAATCTCTAAATCCCTGAATCATTGTTCTTCATCATGCTCCTTCATCTTCACCTGCTTCTTCATAAGAATTAATGATTTATATTAAGGATAACTTAAATTATCTTAAGAATCAATTATTTATGTTAAATATCACTTTAACAATTTTAAGAATCAATTATTCACCTTAAGAATCATTTATATCATATTAAAAATCAATTATTTACCTTACAAATCACTTAAATCATCTTAAGAGTCAAACTGTTTGTATTATATCCTATCAATATTCTGTCCACCCCAAACACAGAATATGATAAGAGTTTATAATGCTATTATCATATCATGTGTTTATCCAATCATTTATCTTATCATATTCTTATCCTATCCTGGCCACCAAACGGAGCCTATAGGGTCCGTTTGGTGGAACAGATAAGCAGAAAGGATAGGATAGGAATAATCCTATCCTGCTGTAAATTGTTGTTTGTTGTGCCAGTAGGATAGGACAACACTACCTGTCCCTTATCATATCCTGTCCATCATGTGTAAAAGTTATTATGAGGGGGAGTTGGGATAGAAATTATCCTAACATGATAGAATATTAGTTTTTTACTTGTTTATTATTACCGTAACTCAAAATTAATTTCAATATTTATATTTTATATAATTTATAATAATATTCCCTAATAAATATAAATTTTTTGATTTTAATATTATATTAATTTCATTATTTATCAATTAGTAGTTGTTATTGTTGAGTTAAATTTTTGTAGTTGCTTATAAATTTAATTAAAAAATAAACTGATTTATAAATGGTGAAAATATTGGATTTACTCATATAAAATAATAAATTTTTCACTATCACTTACTACTACTTAGTTAACATTATTTTTTCATTTTTTATATTATAATAAAAATACACAGAATAATTCTTCACTAACAATAAAATAGGCCACTCACATATAAATTTTAACTTTTTAATAGTAAATATAGACTAGTTTATATTATCACATGCTATTATTTATAATTATTTCTCTACTTATATAATTATAATTAATAATTTAAATATGAATAATATATTTTAATAATTTTTAAAATTTTAATTAATTTTTATTGTTGATCACTTACCCTTATTAAATTAGAACTCGTTGGTTACATATATAATAAATTTAATTAAAATAGACTCCTTTTAAAAATATTAAAATAACCGAACTAATTTAATTTTAGTTAATATTAAAACATAGGCTAATTTATAAAAATGTAAAAAACTATTTAGAAAATTAAATTTTTAAAAATATTATGTATTTTTTATTTTAAAGAGAAATTTAATACATTTTTCTTTATTTGTATCATATCCTATCAATATTTTATTTACCTCAAACGCATGATAGGATAAAAGTCTATACTATTCTTATCATATCCTGTCCTTATCCTATCAATATATATTGTATAAGCTTATACTTCCATACTCAAAACAAATACAACGTACAGACCCTAAATAAGTAAGGATTGAGGATGAAACAAGGGGAAGGTGATGAAATCAATTCCATTACCTATGGTCAATTTTCACACCCCCAATTTAAATCGAAGGGGATGAAATTGTGACACTTATATAGCTACTGAAATATAATTTATTTTCAACCCCTACCGTAATTATATATTCAATATTAATGTTTTAAAATTAAAGGCAATATATGATCAAAGAAAATCACAATTCATTTTGCTCTATAAAAAAACAAATAATAAAAAATGGTAAATTTATTCGATTTCATCATAAAATATACTACAAATAATAGAAATTGACTTTTGTTTCATTTCGATTATATTGCGTTATATTGTTTTCCATTATTCCAAACATAACCAACACCAAGCCGCTCCAGCCACCACCTCCAGACTCCACGGCCTCCGCAAGCACTAAACCGAGCCCGTAGATCGGATAGTGCGCATTCACTTCGCGAGAATGGGGAAAAGACACATCCCAGACCCTCCTCAGTTCAAGAAATACGGCGTTCCTTTATACTCTGTTGCTTGGCTTCCCCAACACATTCTCAAATCCGCCGATGCCGATCACGATTCAGCGCCGGAGACGGAGCCCGAGACTCCCGAAAAAACGCCCCAGACTGAATCCGCTGACACTGTTCGCAATTCAGCGCCGGAGACTCCCGCCGGGAGCTACCTTGTGCTCGCCGGTGGCGGTGGAGCAGGCCGCAGCGGCATCCCCAATGCTGTCTTGCTTGCGCACTTCGATGTCGCATCCAATTCTCTCTCTGACCAACCGGTACATGACTTATTCCTTCTTTATTCTTCTTCCTCGATTCTGGACTTCATGTGGATTTGATTTCGTAGTGAAAATTTCACGATTTAAAACTAGAGGATCGGATCTCGGATCTGTTAGAGATAGTTTAGAAGCTATTATGCTAGCATTCAGTTACTCTGTTAGTTTCAATTTTAGTTTTTTTGGTAACTGCATGACTTCTCTTAGAAATCTTAGCTCAGTATATATGTAACTATGTCATCTAATTGCAAACTAGAATACTGATGAAGAATAATTGAATAATCCAGTTTTACATTTTCTCTCAAGTTTGGGATTTTTGTTGTGCGATTCGATGCGGATGAATGCTTCTTTGTGTTACAATGTGAGGAATCTGTGCTGGACTGCTGGTTGGTTGCATGGTTGATTTCATGTGTTTTACTGTGGAAGTAGATTTGTTTGAATTGCATAATGCTAAGGTGTAAATTTTGGTTTTGGCAGCGATTGTTTTTAAAATTTATTTTTTATTGTTCGTCCATGATTGTATAAGGATGTTTACGTTAAGATGCAGTTCACGTGTTTATAATGGTGTAGTCTCTTGCTTGAATAACCTTATCAATATTTCAGGTGTCCAAGCTAGAAACTGATTCGCAGTTGCCTTATAGAATGGCGCTTCACCCTAACGGAGATGGCCTTATTTGTGCAATGGAAACGCCAAAGTGTTGCAGGTCATTTGCTTCACATCTCTTTTTTCGTCGCAGAAGTAGTTTCTTTTGGTTAGCGAGAATTCCATGTGGAATTCATTGTTTAAAGTTTCATGTCAAATATTTTGAATGAATGAGACCAGACTAGTTTGAGCATACATGTAGGCCATTCTTGGCTGACCAGTTGGAACTTGAAAGGATCTTTATCTAGACTTTATCATGTTCATCTATTTTCCTCCTGCTCAACCAAGTGGTTGGAAACCCAGATAAAGGTAGGAAAATAAAATAATGATTTCAAAGCTCTCACCTTTGTATTCTTTAAATAACATTCGAGAAATATTGATAACGGTCCAGTATGTTGACAAACAGCATGAGCTCTATATGGTTTGATTTTTTATCTAATATGTAGTCTTTTATGTTGACCCTTGAAGCTGCTCACTCTTCAATTAAGAGATATCGTTCAATAGTTATGTTAGCTGCATATGGATTGAAGTAATTCAGTGCATAGTTCTACTACAACTCAATTTCTTGATTTTGTCACTAAGAAACTCTATCTTTTATCCTGTATGTTAGGATAGACAATTGAATTGGAAAATGACAAACCAAATTGACTACATGGAAATTTAGCTATTCCAACCATAGCATGTGATGTAAGATGATCTTGGATAATTAGATTTTGTTATAGCTGGCATCAGTACGAGGTTCAATGGACAAAATCAGCATGCTAATGCATCATATTTTATAGACAGAAGTTATCACAGGTACAGTCTAATTTAATGGAAAGAACTGCTAAGTCCTAACTATAAGGCTGTGTTTGTTTGGAGGTATCTCAAAATATTCCCGGGAAAGTTCACATGGGAATGTTGTATTCCCACATTTGGTACAAGTTGTGTAAAAATATACCCAGGCATATGTTATTCCCACGAAAGTTGATTACACACATTTTATCTAGTTTCTATTCCCATGGTAAACGGTGGGAATCTTATATTCTCATGAGAATGGAAGTTATTTTTGAAGATAACTTCTCACTTCTACCATATTCTATCACCTGTTTCTCAATTTTTTTTGAATGCAAATAAAACTTCAAAATATTCCTGGGAATATAAAATACCTACCAAACACATTTATACAATTTACTTGGGAATAACATTCCCAGTCATCCTATTCCTGGGAAGGCTATTACCTGATATATAATTTCATACCTTGAGAAATAAACCCCCATAAGTAGTTTTAGGACAGTCTAGTGTTTAACTATAAAAGGGTAATTTCATTGTTGTAAAATTTTGCTTTAGTGCTCAATAAAGGAACAATATGAACACGTTGTGTCTGGAAATAGTTGTTTTCTAATTTTCTAACCTTCTTGACAATTGATTTTAGAGGAATAGCAGCTGGATAATTTGTGTATGCTGTTGTAGTGTCCCAGAACATGTACCCTAAAGCTGCCACTAATTAAATAAAAATATGGATTTACTGCAGTATAAGAGGGAATAAAATGAGAGATTGGGAGGTTTATTGTGTCAGTCTGTAATCTACATGTGCTTTGTTGACATTTGAGACCAAAAACAAAGTTTTGTTTTCTTTTGCACTGTTGCATCTAACTATGGAGTATCAATCAATATTATGCCTTGTTTGTGCAGATGGTTTGACTGGGATCAAAACAAGAATTCTGAAATTCATAAGTTGGGTCTTAAGTTGTCAGAGAAAGTGCTCACCCAGTTGGAGGATGTTGGACAGCAATTAGCATTGGCATTCAACAATGATGGTACTGTACTAGCTGCTGGTGGGGAGGTATAAGCTTCCTTTACACTTTTACAAATTAAAAATAAAAATCTGTTTATATTTTATAACACTAATGATAATTTTGTGTCGTAAAAGGAAAAAGTTGATTCATGGAAAATTCTCCTTTTGTTAAGTATCACTGTACTTCGTGCTCAATTAAGGAATATACAATGAGATTAAGAAACATGGTCTTGTTTTTGTCCTTTATAAAAACTGATGCCAATATGAAATCTTTATAAGAGAAATTTGATGTGATTAGATTTAGGTGGTATCACTTGGTTGATTGAGCTCATGCACTTAATAGGAGGTGAAACCTTTGTTCATCTATAAAAAGTTAACTCATGTTGTCTGTACTAAAGAATGTAATATATGATAATGATAGACCGAGTAGAATGAGTTCCTTTGTCACAGATGTGATGATTTGTTTGTCCATAGTAGAAATATTATTTCCTTTTATCTATGAACATGAACCTGAGCTGCTCTGTTTTGCTTCAATTTTGATTGTATGATGTGATGTATGGTCTTGCTTTTTGTTTTCACTGGTGAGGAATTTGTGTTCTATGGGACAGGACTACGATTCCTTAAATTATTTCACTACAGGATTACAATGTTTTCTTTATTTTCACAAAATAGCATTAAATTGTGGAGAATTACAATTTTTATATAGTGGCATGCCTTATGATATTGTAATTTTGGTGCAGTACAGGATGGCAATCTAAGGGTTTTCAAGTGGCCTAGCATGGAAATTATTCTCAGCGAGTCTAATGCTCGTTCTACTGTCAAGGACTTGCATTTCAGGTTTAATGTGCATAGCAGCATGAACATTTCACAGAGACTTTACGCTTTGACTTTATACTTAAAAACAAGTAAAAGTTGAGAAAGGATAGTGTCTTTGTAAATCCTGTTATTTTTGGTGGAGTGTGCCTCATTGTCTTGTTTTGTTTGTCTTGCAGCTCCGATGGTAAATGGATTGTATCTTTGGGTTCTGGTGGCCCATGCAGGGTTTGGGATGTTTCTTCATCAATAGTTTTAGCTTCTCTATCAAATGAAAATGTAAGCAATTGATTAAAACCTTTGACTTTAAACTTTGAATTGGCATTGGTAGTTTTGTATACATTGTTTGAAATTTCTCTTCCTTCAAGGTGATTTGGTTAAGATTTGGTTTATGTCATGAATTGTCTCAACACTGACTTAACGTACGGCAATAAAATGAAAAATATTGAACTAAATAAAATATTTAACCAGTACAGTTTATATATTGATTTATTTGGTCCGCACTCCAGATTATCTATATTTTTGTTTATTTATAATAAATCTGTTTGAAAACATTTTATTTAATGTAATGCATGCTGGCTTAGTGGTCGACATACTGCTGCCACTTGAAGTTTTTTTTTTTAAAATATGACTCGCCTTTAAGAAGATTTGGGGTTGGTTCATATAAGAGTATAGTTAGTTGTTAGTTAATCACTGCTTAATGCTTATTACATCAGCATGAGTCTTCTCTTCTCTATAGACCATTCTGTACACAGTGTTATTCATTGAATAGAATATACAAAGTTTTATTTTCTGTTAGTGTTAGCTTCTCTCAACTCTAATTGTTCAGCATACTGAACCAGTTGTCATATCAGCACTGACAACCAACCAGTTTGTACGGAAGCTGACCTGTCCTGAGCGCTTCTCAGCAATGTCTTGTTAAAAGGTGGTCAGATTTGTATGTATGTGTATATATATATCAGTGGGTTATGACTTCCCAGTTCACCTGATCAAATTAGCTGGCCTGCTCTGGTTCTCAAAATTTGCTGGTTTTGTGATAATAGACTGAGCGGACCGTAAAACAAACTAAAAAGATAGAGGAATTGTTTTTCCTAGTGGAGAAGCTACTAATGGGGCAAGTTAAGTGGAGAAACAATAGGTGGGGCTAGCATCAAAATATTTAAAGCCAACAACATATATTCAAGGAGCAAGCATAAGAGCCAAATAATGACCTATTCTTTGGAACTTTTCCACCAAAATGTATCAAAGTTCAATTTATCCTGATTACATTCCCATCATGTTGAAGTATTGTGAACTATCATATATGTATCTGAAGTAGATATTGATTCTGTAATTAAGTAGATGTAACCAGCATGTATTATCAAATAAAATCTAACATTTAACGTCTATCTATACGGGAAAATTTTAGACTGCATTGGCTGAATATGCGAACATATGGTGCCTCAATATTATTCCCATGTTAGCCAACTTGGTGATTGCTTGGTCACTAATTATATATTTGTATATACTAATCAAACTTTGTTCAATTTCATACAGCGTGAAATCTTTAGCGCTTGCAGATTCTCTCAGATAAATGATAGCACTCGAGTACTATATATTGCTGCCATGACAGGTAAATTAGTTTGCAGAAAAATAAAGTCTCTTTATATCTTTATCAACTGACACACAAGTATCTTGTTGTTTATAGATAAAGGTGGAAGCATCCTGACCTGGAATACACAAACATGGGAAAGGATGGGCTCAAAGTATATTATTCGTGATGCAATTTCAGCTTTGAATGTCTCAGCCGATGGAAAGTTTCTTGCATGGTGCATATTTTAATCTTTATTTTTCTAGTGCTTACAATGGCACCTCAATATTTTTATTAAGCTACTTGGAAGCAAGTGGTGACTTAATTTTGTGGTTTACCTCCAGACATCAAGGTTGCACTTTAACAAGAACTTATTTTTTCTGTTTTGGTGGTTTGACATGCAGTGGAACACCTTCAGGAGACATTGTAATTGTAAGTTCAAAAAATATGCAGATTCAGACAATGATAAAGAAGGCTCACCTTGGCATAGTAACTGCTTTGGCATTCTCCCCTGATTCAAGGTTGAAGTCAATATATATACATTTTTTACTGATGGTAGAAATTTACTGTCTTATGCCCTGTTTAAAAATAATCATTCTTGTGGCTTCTGATTCAGGGCCTTGGCTTCTGTATCCATGGATTCAAGTGCTAGGGTAACAATAATTGAAGAGAAGAAGACAAGTGGTATGTGCATATTTCATGATTTATTGACATGGTAACACTAAACATATGTTCTCAATTAGGCCAAAATTTGTTGAATGACAATACATTTTTAAAAAAACTTGAACAGTAACACTGCCTGTACAATGATACTATTAGGTGTTTAAAAGCATGCTGTGATCATCCTTAAAATTTCAAGTCCGGCTATATATGACACTGTGCCACTTTTCTATTTCATTAAACTTCTGGAAAAATTAGTCGCCCAACATCGCTTCAAGTTCCACCATATAACCTTTGCCAGTCGTGAGAGTTCTGTTCAAAAAGATATATTCAGAAAGATTAGGATACCAAAAACTCCCTGGATTTGGGCAGAAGGTCAAAGGTGGAACTTTCAATTCTACACCACTCTCTAAATAAATAAGGAAATAAAAGAAGCTATCAATGACTAGTTCAATAAGATATGTAATTTTCTAAATGTATATTGTATTTATTGTGCATCAAGTGGAGTGGTTCATTTAACATGACTCATAGTTCTGTTTTCTATTTTCTTATTTTCTTTCTTGTTTTAAGGAGGCGTGAGCCTATGGATTGCCGTATTGATCCTCCTACTTGCAGTAGCTGCTTACTTCCTGAAGGTTGAACGAATTGGAAAGTGAAGGTTCAAATACTTAGCTTTTCATTTTTGATGAAAAACTATACTTAAATATATACGACATGTAGCTAAACAGCTTTATGAATGCCACAACTTAGTTCTGATGCTTTTTCATTTTTGGGGGTTTACAGATACACTTTCTTATATCCATTATTCTGAAAGGTTATTCTATAGGACGCCATGACCCTCTGTCCCTATAATGCCTTGTAACATGGCTTCCAGCTCGAATTAAGCTATCATTCATTAATTTGCTCCCTATTTGCCTGGCACTGCGCTACTGCGAGTATATTTATGTCATATTGCTGTAAAAAACTGTTCCAGAAATATATCATAGATAGATAGGTTAGAGTATCATTTCATAAAGATGCGAGTACAAGTGACCATTTTATAACTAAGTGGGTTGCCGTAGTGGTTCAATACGTCGTTTCTTAAGCCAGTGGTCAAGAGTTTGAATTCTAACTTGAATGGCAAAAACTCATTGGCAAAAACTCATTAGCAAATTTCCCACTGCTTAGTACGCATGATTAGAATTTCAACTCTTGTGAATAAAAAAAACTTATTAACAAATTTCCCTTAGTGCGCTGACAGTAGGACGAATGATTATAATTTCAACTCTTGTGAATGGAAAAAACTTATTAGCAAATTTCTCACCGCCTAGTGCGCTGATAGTAGGGCGATTGATTAGTCTCAGACTGTCATCTGGTTAACCATTTTATTATTTAAGCTTAACATAAATATTGAATTAATGAGAAAGTAAAATAAAAAACGAGTAAATAATAAAGGAATAAGGATTCAACGAATAATTAATATTCTAGGATTAAGTTTTTACCAATGTTTTCAGAATCGAACCGGTCATTGAATTGGTCTAGGAACTGGTTCAAGGTTCAATGATTCAACCAGGGTTGAACTGAGGTCGAACCGGTTATAATAAAATAGTAGGTTTTAAATATAGATAATTATACATATAATAAAATATAGTAGTTTATAATAAGTTAGCCTAAGTAAAAATTAGACTAAACTACAAATTGGACATGTTTTTTTTTTTAAATAACACTATATGACTGGTTTCATCGGTTTTTGACTAGTTCATCGATTCTTGACCGACTCTCACCATCTCTGGTTATTAGTAAGAACCAAAGCTCCCAATTAAACCGGTCAGACCGGCTAGTCCAGTCCGATTTTGATAACATTGGTTTTTACTGTAACTACTATTCAGAGTGAAATATTTTAATGTTTTAGAGTAGTTCGGTGCTTTTCAAGTCCAAAACCATATGTTAAAATTAAATATAAGTATATAACCATTACCTTTTTATTAAATAAATAATAAAGCTACAATGCTATGTGGATCCATTAAAGCTTTAACGCTATGTCATGTATTAAATATGAAGATAGATAATTTACTTTTAAGTCTCTTTTAGTGATTTCTAATTATGTAAAAAAAAAATCTATTTTACCAACAATGTCCAGCATAGTTGAGAGATAAATGATCTCTTTTTAATGATTGGATTTGTTATGAATATATGGATGTCCATAAGTGTTAAGAGTTTGGGTTAGATGAGACACATATAGGTCAGACCAATGTGTTTCTCCTCTCGCTCTCTTTTTCTTTTTACTTACTTCCTCATTATTTATAACATGTTATTAGAACGAGAGTGCTCATCGATTCCCTCAAGAATTAAGCAAAATGTATATTCATGTTAATAATACCGTCACAAATGGTTAAGATATTTGTCTAGTTGATTGTGCAACAATACACGCGATACTTAAAAATAATTTTATTTCTCTTCTCTGAAAATGCAAGAAGCAAATAATCGTACTATATCTAATACTACAAAAATTATTGAAGACTCTAGAAGAGCCAAAATATTTTGCATAGAGAAACACAATTGAATTCAAGAGGAGACAAATAATGTAAATGAGGATGGACTGCTTGGTACAACCTCCCTTTTATTTATAATATTAGGTCAAGAGTGTAAAGACAAATACACACGAGTCACACCTATTGTATTTTCATCTAACCCTAATATGCATTCAAATATTCACTTATAAAAAAATTCAATTTTGGTTTTCAGTTAATTTTTTTTTTCACGCTGGGCTGGTTCTTCCTTTTTTCTTTGTCAAAGAAGTATGTTGTATTGTATTACCAACAAAATGACCCAAAATACGACCTGATACAAGCAACAACTAATCACTAAATCAATCAAACAAAAGAGAATAAAAAGAAAATTAAACTTACTGCATCTCTGGTAGTACCAGTGCTAGAGTAGCATCCTTTCTTATTGCACTGTCACTCACTGGAAAGCCGCACACCCATCCGAGAACGCACGTCATGTTCTCAATTAGAATGGAAAAGTGAATTGCTTTGACGGAGAATAAATGGAGGTTAGATAACAGCATTTGTGAGTTTGTGAAAAATATTAGTAAGCATAATGTCCCACACTCGCACTGTTAATTCTAACCTTCTCTTCACTGGAATGACATGCAAATACTTAAAAGAAGTATGCTATGCAAGCTCTGATCCAGCAAACAATGGTCCTAACATGTTCAAGAAGCCCGGAAAAGGACCCTTTAATTTTGCACGCGATCCAAACAGCCAAATTTCTGATTTCTCAGTTAATTCCTAGATTTCGCAGCAAATTCACAGCCAAACCCAAGTTAAATTGCTGCTAATTAGCTAGACTAGACCCCCAGCTAATTGATAGCTAATTCGCTTATCTCAGAGCACGTTTTCGTAGCTAATTTTCGTAGCTAATTTCTTCGCAGCAATTTCGAAGCTAGTTTCGTAGCTAACTTTCCACAGCAATTTCTTAGCCAACTTCATAGCTAAATTCGTCGCCAAAGCAGCTAGTTTGCAGCTAATTTCAAAACTAATTCACAGCTAATGTCGCAGCTAAGTTGAAGCTAGTTAACAGCTAATTTCTCAGCTAAATCACAGCTAATTCACAGCTATTCACAGTTAATTATAGCTAATTTGAATATTTGAACAGATCTTCCAAAGACACAAATATAAATCCAATAGCATAGGATCTGCACTTTTTATTCATGTATAAATGATGTTCAAAGTGAGTAATTACTAATGTTTGTCACTTCTTCGAGGAAACTTTGTGAGACATCAGTGCCAACTAGTGCTGTACATGTGGAAGTATAGCACATTGATAAGAACTCAAACATTGCACAAGTAAAATAGAACCTTGGTGTCACTACAGTGGTTTGCTGCTAACAACTAAAAGTATTATACCCCATTCAAATAGGAGAAGTATCTAGGGAACCAAATCTGGCTTTGCCGAAGCACTTTGTAAGCTCTATAATGAGAACAATACTGATTGCATAATGTTGTTAAACAAGTATTGTTATGATAACCATAATTTTAACAAAAACACAATGCAAAATATTTAAAAATGTAAGAATGCTTACCTATATATTAATCATTTTGATTTCTTTTCTTACAAGTTCTGCTATTATGACCATGTTCCCCACATACATGACATGCTTTCCTTTTAACTGATGACTTGTTAAGTGATACTTCAAAGTGCAATCCAGGAACAAAACTCAGGCCGCACAACATCAAAATAAATGGTCTTGTGTTTCCTCAACAAATTTCCAGCATAGAACACACTCCTTCTTGATCATGTTTGCATCATTCACTGAGATATTGATTTGATTTACTCGTGTAATGTAATTTTGATTGAGCAAAAACTAAGTACAACTCTCATCACAATATATTTCCTCATCACAGTTGATTTTTTAATTGAAATAACTAGCAGAAAGAAATAGAAACAAAACATATATATCTAGAAAGAGATTTATGGGAAAAACAAAATTGATGAGCGTATTTACGAGCGACTAATACTTTCTTAATTTCTTTTGGAACCATGTTCTATTTTTGTTTATGCTGTGAATTTAAATTTTAAATTAATAGCTAGAATATATTATACAATGGTTCTTCTTGACACATAGTTTATATGCATTATGGTGACACTTGTTTAAATATATTGCATAACTGTTCTCATGGACTCGTTAAGTATATTATACTAGAGTTCTTCTGAACTTATTGTTTATATAAAATAATAATCTATATGGAAAATGTATGAAGATTGAAAAACATTATATAGATCAAAATTTTACAAAAATAACAAAAAGAAAAATTAAAATACAAATGTTTAGACCAAGATCTTTTGTTTTTCTCACCCTTTGAATGTGAGCGAGAGGCTCGGATTTTCGTGAGAGAAAATTTCAAAATCCATGTTCTCTCTCTTCACTTTCTACAATTCCTCGCCTTTATCGATCATGTGATTCTGCTTCCTCATGCAGAAGCTCGTTCAGAATCCCAGTAAGTAATAATGGCGCCAGAGCCAACCTTGCCAATATTCAATGTTGTATCTGTGGTCGAACAAGTTCTTCAAAAACATGGAGGTCGATTAAGCGATACCGACTTTGCGTCAAGGAAGGCTGAAGAGGCTTGTACATATATAATTCTCATCTCCAATATAATCTTCTCCTATTTTCTTGACAAAATTTTCAATCCATATGCCAATGTTGCTTAATTTCCTTTCCTTTTTTTGGGCTGCATGCATACTTGGTTAATATGGTTGGCTCTATTTGCATTATTGAAATTTGCATTACTCTTCTTGTTTTATAACCCCTTAATTAGTTTATGTTGATTCTTGATCACATATCATCAAAACAAAAACAGAATGAATATCTAAGAAAATATGAATATGCAGTGCTTGTATCATTTTTCAGCCTCAAGAAGGAATGAAGCGGCTAAGTGGCTGCGAGAGACCGTTGGCGGGAAATTAGACATGCCAGCTGAGCCTTCTGAACAAGATTTCAGAATCGCATTGCGTAGTGGCATCATTCTTTGCACTGCTCTTAACAGAATTCAACCTGGAGCTGTGCCTAAGGTTAATTTGTATGTTTATTTTGTTTGAGTAGTAATTGAGTATAACATTTGTCTGATGCATATATGTCATTGTTGTTGGTTATCCATATCATTGGTCTCTATTAACTATTGGACTTGTATTGTTGTTAGGTAGTTGAAGCTCCCTCTGATATTGTTATTATTCCTGATGGGGCAGCCTTATCTGCTTATCAATACTTTGAAAATGTAAGGAATTTTCTAGTAGCTATGGAGGAAATGGGGCTTCCCACCTTTGAAGCTTCTGATTTGGAACAGGTTGTTATTATTAGCTTAAGCGGAAACTACTTCATGATTCAGTACTTTGAAGGGCTCGATCGCGTCATTAGTATTATTGTTGTGGAGTTTTAATTTATTATGCTTTTGCCAATGTTTTCTTCTGCATGGTGTATTTACAGGGAGGACAATCTTCAAGGATAGTGAATTGTGTTCTAGCACTCAAGTCATATAGTGAAGGGAAACTTAGGGGCAAAAGTTGGTCATGGAAATACAGTGCGAATCCAAAGCCACCTACCTCTGGGAAACCAACTGTGAGGAAAAATTCAGAACCATTCATGAGGTCTTTGTCAAGAGTTATGTCGGTAGGCGATAGAGATGGGTGGCTTAGTGATCTCTCTCTAAATGGTGAAGCGGAGCATGATCACAATGAAGGGGTCAGAGAGCATTAATCTTTTGATTTTGTCTAGATATAGTAATTGAGTAAAACATTTGTCTGAACTTTTTGTATTGGTATGTGCAGGGTTCTATTCCTTCTTTGAAGTCACTAGTTCGTGAAATTTTGTCTGATAAGAAGCAAGAAGAAATTCCCATTGTAAGGGATATTGCTTATCCTCAGCTATAACAGATAATATTGTTAATCTTAATCCATTTGTTTCTCAAGGTCCAAAAGTTTACCTATAAACAAAGCACTTCTTGGATGAACTTTTCTTATTCTTTTTTCATTGAAGAGCTAATGTCTTTTGCTATAACAGTTAATTGAGTCTCTTCTTAGCAAAGTCATGGAGGAGTTTGAACGTTGCATGCTAATCCAACAAGAAGCGGTGTGTATCACTGTGGCTTTTAGCTAGATTCAACCTCATGTCAGTTATACTGTTTAGAAGAAATTTTTTATATTTATTGCTTTGATTTTTATGTCCTTACCCAAACTTTGGTCCATGAGTCTTCCTGCTGAACTTTATGTCAAAATTTCTACATTGGCAGTTTAAAACAACTCAAGAAGATAAGGAACCATCTGAAGCAGAGAATTCAAATTTAGAAGCTGCTAATGATGATGAAGAGGTAAAATTTATATTTCGAAATAGGGTCTACGATTGCACATCACTGTGTTGATAAATTTCTTAGAATTATGATGCAACAACATGACTCAATTTTTGCTTTGCTCAATTATTTAAGATGGAAGAAAATGAAGATAAGGAAGTTAAACAAAAGGAATGTGATGGTGTGAAGTGCCATGGCAACGATGAATCAAGGAGCCAGCTCTCGAAACAACGAAAGTTAATTCAACAGCAAAATGGAAACATCCAGGTGACTCTTGTTGGCAATAAATGTAATAACCAAGTTGCACACTACATGAGTGAGGGATGAGATGGTGGTACATAGGCATACAACTAAAGCTTGATTTCAGTGGTTTGTTCCTAGAGTGTTTAAGCATAGGGATGTACATGTCAGAATTTGAGGTAGACATTATTTCAGGAATAGTTGAAGAGAAAATAACGAATTTAATGCTGACAATCTTTAGGAATTGAAAATGATGGTTCATCAAACAAAAACCGGAATACAATGTCTGCAAAAGAAATACCAGGAGGATACCATCCATCTAAGTATGTGTTTTACTTTGAAAAACATCTCACATTTTTCTTATAAGAATGTCTATAATCTTGTTAATTACTACCTAACCTTAATAGGCAAACACCTGCATAGTCTGGCTTGTGCTTCTTCAGGATATCAGAAAGTTCTTGAAGAAAACCGCAAGTTATACAATGAAATGCAAGACCTGAAAGGTGAAAGTCAAGTGGTCAGTCTAATCACAATTTTTCTCCTTGGTTGTTTATTTTTCAAATTAGACTAAATAGACAAATTTTTAATGTATTGATAGGAAATATTAGAGTATACTGTAGAGTTAGACCCTTAATAGGTGGGCAACCAAACCATCATGGCACTATCAGTAACATAGAGGAAGAAAGTATTTCACTCATAATACCTTCCAAAAATGGGAAAGAGGTGAGGAAGACATTTAGTTTCAACAAAGTGTTTGGTCCTTCTGCAACCCAAGGTTGGTCTTTCTGTTGTACTTTCATTCAAATTATTGTTACTCTGTGTGTTTGTTCCATGGATGCTATTTTTGTTTGCCTGCAGGGGAGGTTTTCTCCGATACTCGGCCTCTAATTCGTTCAGTTCTTGATGGCTACAATGTATGTATATTTGCCTATGGCCAGACAGGATCAGGAAAAACACACACTATGGTGAGAGATTCAAACAATCAAGCTGGCCCCTCTTTGTTTTTGCCCTCTCACTTGTACTGCCTTAATGCATCTATGCATTTGTGCAGTCTGGACCAGACAATAGTACTGAGGAAACAGTAGGTGTCAATTACCGCGCATTGAGAGATCTTTTCCTTCTCTCAGATCAGAGGAAAG
Organism: Acmispon strigosus; assembly: GCA_030819835.1. Lineage (NCBI taxonomy): Eukaryota > Viridiplantae > Streptophyta > Magnoliopsida > Fabales > Fabaceae > Acmispon > Acmispon strigosus. Next base: position 64,507,590 of record JAUAMA010000003.1, on the reverse strand, counting down.
ACACCATTCAGTATGATATCATTGTCCAGATGCTTGAGATTTACAATGAGCAAGTAAGAGACTTACTAAGGACAAACTGTGCTAACAAAAGATATCCTTTTCCCTACACTGTCTTGTTGTTTTCTGTATGCATGCCATTTTTTATCATTGATTCCCTTGTTACTTACTATATGTGATCCTTTAACATTTGCACACATTAGATATTCATAACGGTTCTCATAATGGTATTAACGTGCCGGATGCAAACCTTATTCCTGTTTCATCTACTTCTGATGTCCTAAATCTGATGAACTTGGGACAAAGGAATCGCTCAGTCGGTGCTACTGCCATGAATGACCGGAGTAGTCGTTCTCATAGGTGCAAATTGATTTCTTTTTTAACAATATGGTCACATATAATTGGTACTAGCTTTAATGCTATAATTGCAGTTGCTTGACAGTTCATGTTCAAGGAAGAGAGCTTACATCAGGAAATAGTATTCGCGGTTGTATCCACTTGGTTGACTTGGCAGGAAGTGAGAGGGTTGATAAATCTGAGGTCACAGGAGACAGGTTGAAGGAGGCTCAACATATTAACAAGTCACTTTCTGCATTAGGAGATGTAATTGCTTCCCTTGCACAAAAGCAATCACATATTCCCTACAGGAACAGTAAACTTACTCAGCTGCTTCAGGATTCTCTTGGTATGTTTTTCATATGAACAATTCACAATTGTATCCCTTTTATCACTATGGTGTTGTCTCGTTTATTTTCTATCAGGAGGCCACGCAAAGACTCTCATGTTTGTTCATATTAGTCCGGAGCATGAAGCTCTTGGAGAAACAATTGGTACACTCAAGTTCGCTGAAAGGGTCTCCACTGTTGAACTTGGTGCTGCACGAGTTAACAAAGATAGTGCAGATATGAAAGACCTTAAAGAACAGGTTCTCAACTCACATGATCAACAAATATGACTACATCTGCAATTGGCATTTTTATTGTTTAAGCTTTCTACTGCTTTATTTATCAGATTTCTAGTCTAAAGGCAGCCTTGGTGAAGAAGGATGGAGAATTGGAACACTTGTCAAGGTTGAAACCCCAATTGTCTTCACCAAGGAAGCTACCAAGAGATGATTCTATTAGCATAGAGGTAACATATTAGTAACCTGAACTCCAAGAACTTTATTTAGTGAACATTTTTGGTATAGAAAAACAGTTTTCATTTTCTTTCAAAAACTTTTTCAGTTAAGTTTCTATTACAAGTTCATTTGAACACAAAATAAGCTAATCTAAACACATATTTAGTCTAGTAATCAGTTTTGCTGCATACTGATCTAAATTTTGGAAATTATTTCTACGAACACTAGAGACATCTTGAAAGTGTAATATGCAATGCAAATACTCTTCAAAGAATGATTTTTTCCTACACGTTAATGGCATGTTTGGAAATTCTTCTACAATCGATTCCAAGGAGAAACTTTTGTGAGTAGTTTCTTGGTGTCGAAATTGATTTTAAGGAAAAATAAGTTGATCCAAACATGCTATAAAAATGATTTTGCAGGGACATAAAAAGGCTGCATCGAAGCCCAAAAGACGAAGCCTTGATCCCCTAGACATATATAGGGATTCACATACTTGGCCGCATGCCGGGGTAAATGAAAAGGAGGATGATAAAGAATCAGTTTCTGGAGATTGGGTTGCTAAAGTTATGGACATCAGTGGCAGCTTAACAACTGATGATGATAGGGGACAGTTGGAAGCAGAAAGCAAACATTCATCTCCTCCATTTTTAAGTCCCACACATCTTTCAGACCCTTCTAAAATATGCATGGAGATAGCCACCACAACTGATTCTGATGAGCTTGTGCCAGCAACTAGTGAATCTTCAGAATCAGTCATAAGTTGGCAATCACATTCACTCAAAGCAACCGCTCCTTCCACTGGGTTAGTGTCTAAAGAAAAGAAATCACCTCATCCCAGAAAAGCCAAGAGCCAAGAAACAAGGTATTTATAGATGTTACACTTCATGCTGGATCTGTTCTTTCATTTTTCAAGGATCATATTAATATTTACTAGCTTTAATTTCATTCCCTGTGATCTTTTTGTTTGAATAAGGAGTATGATCCCGTCGCTAATTCCTTCATCATCAAGGAAACCCACCGTTGTTAGTCAACCAAGAAAGCATCCAGGTTCTAAAGATGCTAAGAGAAGAACCAGAAATGCACAGTGAGAAATCTGCTCAAGTGAAGATTGGTAGACATCTTTTAAGTGTAGACACACTTAGAGAGATAAAGGAAGAGAAGAGACATAAATAAGGATGTGATATGTGATGTGGTGTGATGTAATGGGAAGTGAGAGATAGAGAGAAAAATGGAAGTTTTTATAGGTTCTTATGAGTCATTTTTTGTAAAAAAAAAAAAGAGAGGGGGCAATAAAATAGATGTTTATGTTTATTTGCTGGTGGTGATCATGAGATGTAATCACAAATCAAACTTCTTCCCTTTTTTTCTTTCTTGGTGAAATGTTAATAAAAAAAACAAGGATTCTAGAACATGAGAAAATTTTCACATAAGAGAATCTTAATCCATGTTTATATGGATATAATTTTCGTATTAAAAAGAAAAGGAAACTCCCCATCTTTTATTGCCGGTGTACTTTGTGGCCCTAGAACAAGGAAACTCAATGGGAGGAATGGAAAAGAGATTTTTTTTTCCGCTCTTACAATTTTGACTCAAGTGTGTGAATGTTAATGATCTCCCCATCAAAATTTTGGAACAACCACTTCAAAACAGCTCAATGGATTATCTAACAATAAAAGATCTATGTGAGCCTATGAGACTCAAGGGAGGCTCAACTTGGAGTACAAGCCCAAAAACTAAAAACACAAATTAGCTATCACAATTAGGCGAGGTCAATTCATAGCATCATTAGATTCGCATTCACATATTCTAAAATCAATTCTTCTCCCAAAAAACTTCTAGAGTTTAGAAGTAGCATCTTCCCGCTTTCGATGTGAAAATCTATCATGTATCTAAACATGTCATTAGCTGGACTTAGAGTGGAGTGCGGAAAAATTAAAAAGTCTCACATCAATGGATAAAAAATAAATATAAATGAATATAAGTAAGAAGTGCACTAATCATGATTGTGTTAAGACATTTTAGATAAACTATGACTCTACATAATAAAAAGCCCGATAAATAGCTTACTCTCCCATAATTAAAGACTTGAGCTCAGCTCGCTTATAATAAATGTATAATACTAAATTGGAAGCAATAGAGAATTGAAGATTAATGATAGACCAAATGGAATTTACAATTGTCAAAGTGAAAAGATAAAAATTACAACAAACAAAGAAATATCCAACCAGAAAAGACCCTATGATCCAATAGTCTTCGTTATCACTTGATTCAAACCACTAACTTAAACTATATTACTTTTTCTTCCTCTTTTAACCATGGCAAACTCTTACACTTCTTTAAACTATGCTGGTCTCTCTTGTAACTTGTACAGCCTCCAAAATAGCTGACATTGATAACAAGCAACCTCAAAATAAAAAATGCAATGTAATTTTAGAGTTTTGAGATTAGTTTAATGATTGCCGGTTGTAAGTGGCGGAGTCAGGGGATGACTAGTATGGGTTCTAGTACCATCCAAAATTTTGTAACTTTCTTATATAAGTACTCTTATAAAGTAATGTGGGACTTAACTGACAGTGTGAGACTTATTATTTTTCGTTCCGATCCCCTTGAAATGCCCCTGCTGGCAGTAGAATACCTTAAAAAAGAAAAATAGAGGAAAACACAAAGAGTTTCTTAAGGCTAAAATTTTATTGGGAGTGAGCATGAATTTGTTAAAAGCAAATGTTAACATGAGAACAATATCTAGATTTGTGGGCAACAGATAATTGTCTTTCCAGCTGTTATGTGGACACCACCAACACGTGGCCACGTCAGCTTGTCACCTCAAGTAAGTATCTCTTATAAAAATATTAAAATTATTATATCATTAAACTCTTAGCTGTTATTAAATAAAATGTCAACATCACTGAACGCGTGATTAGAGGTTGATCAACTTAATTAAATATATTGCATTAAGTTTAAGTTTTGAAAAAAAAAAGTAACAATTTGTATAGGGAGCCTAAGGTAGCATTTGGAAGTCGAATAAAAAGGAACATAATAGATGGAATTAGACACTAAAAAAGCAATGGTATATGTTCTGTGTACATAATTTAACTTCATCAAATGAGCGATATAACTTACAAAATTAAAAGATTGCAATCGATAGTTAAAAACTAATAAATAATAACATCATAACTTGATATTGTATAGGTTACATTTTCAAAAAAACCACGTGACTTTACATTTTATCAAGTTATATAATCACAAGCACATTTTTATGATTCTTTTTTGAGAATGATATTTTCTAATATGAAAATATTTATTGTTCAATTAGATTAATTTTAATATATTATTTCACTAGTTAATCTTTTTTAATTCATTGGAAAGTAAAATAAGAAATGAAAAAACTAAGGAACAAAAATAAAGAATATCTAAACAAGAGAGTTTCCAACTCAACATAAGAGACTCTAACGCACGAATGCAAGCATCTCGCCCCCGCTTTGGCAAGCCAATTAGCACCAGAATTACAATCTTTAGAGATCCAGTGAATAAAACCTTCCAATCCCACCTCAGCAGACCTTTATCTCTTAGAGATTATTCTCGAAACGATAAGAATTTACTTTCTCCATCGCAACCACAAGTTCTGCACAATCTATCTCACACTCTACCGGTCTGCAATTCTGATTTCAGGCAGAGAGGCCCTAACGAATGGCTTAACTTTTTTTTTTTAAAAATAACTTAAAAAAACGTGAATATTTCTCTCACTTAATAAATTATTTATCTTTCTCTCACCATTTTAAATTCTTAATGATATTTTTATTGCACTTTGTATTTTCATGCACTATTATGTCAAAACTTTTTTATACTAGCATTCTATCTTTTCATGCACACTAGATTAAACGATTTGGTTTCCCAAAATATCACATGGTACGAAACTATTTTTCAAAAGTTGAGGTTCTGAAATCACATTAAATAATTAGGCATCTCCTAACAAATCCTTCTAATATGGTCAACAAACATTAGATAAAAAAAATTACACTACCATACATTAAATCCAATTGATTATATTCTCCTATAAATTCTCATACATACTAAATTGAATATAAATTAAATATTTTTCACACTACGAAATACTTTAACTTTTCATTTATATTTCATTAGAATGTAGGAGGATAAATCAATCGATCAAAATTTGAACCTCTCCCTTATTTTGTTCAATGGAATCTTAAAAAAATAAATTAAATATTAATTAGTATAATAAGATATTATAAATGAAATAATTTTAGAAAACATATTAATTTTTATATTTATGTAATACTTGTGAGATATACTAGCAAGTTAATTATGTTTTTTTAATTTAGATCATTATCTTTACTGATACATTTTAAAAATAAATATTAATTCTTATAAAATTTATAAAACCGGTAGAATGAGAAGAAATAAAAAAAAAAGTTAGTAGTAATTAATTATTGCCGAAAGTTGTTGGCGCAATGATAGCAGAAACATAGTTGGAACTATAAATAAATTATTATGATAATGCTGCCACCACCATTTTGACTTGTGTTGTGTTTATAAATCCTCCTTTTAGGTTGAGTGGTGCCACACAATAACTAGCTTGCCAAATGGTCTACAGCCCCACATTTCCTTAATCTTACCTAGCTTTCACATTTTTCAATTATTTCTTGAATCATATTCTTTTTTTCAAGCTGTAATCAAGGGTATATTGATATATATCGTATAAAATGTTTTTCCATAAGACCATAACCAACATGTATTGGTCCAAGTTAAAGAGTCTCTAATCCATTAAATATGTGATCTGAATTTGGTACTTGTATCTAAGGTATTGTTTGATGTATAAGAGAAAGAGAGAAGAGATGAATAATAGAGAGAACATATGTGATCTTGAATTTGATACTTGGATCCATGTATTTAAGGTACTGTTTGGTTTATGAGAAAAAAAATAGAAGAGAGAATATGAGACATCAATAGATATAAAAAAAAGTGAAAAATAGAGTAAATTTATGTTATTTGGTAGGATAGAAGGAGAAAAAAAGAAGAATAGAAATTCACTAGTGTTTAAAAATAAATTTATCTAATTTAAAACAATTTTGCGGCGGTTAATAGCACGTTCCATAGTGTCATACTTCCAATAATGTGTAGAATAAAAAAAAAACGTCAACACTTTCTTTATCTCTAATTTGGGGAGACGGTAAAAGTGGAAGGGCCACCACTGCGACTCTCCTATTTCTCCCTCCTTTTTTGAGTGAGTATTTCTTTCTCCCTTATTTCTCTCTTCTTAGCTCAACTTTAATTTAACAAATAGAGAACATAAATAAAATATTGTTGTAAGAGTCTTCATCTTAGCGCTATCAATTTTTTGATGGATTAGTCTCTCATCTATTAAATGAGAATATACTTCATGAAAATTATTTTTCCATAAATTTTAATTTTGTTTTTGTGAACAAAATTTAGAGTAGGGGATACTAGCTATGAAATGTGATTCGTTTTTTTAATGAGATTTGAACCTCTAACCCTATAGTTAAAAGATAAGGTGAGCAACCATCACGTCACACTTTGTGGTTATTGGGTAATATGAAGTATTAAATTTGAAAGGTAAATTTGAAAAAAAAATATTTCATCATAGATAATTAAAAGTGACTTAAGGGTTGTAATTTATTTGGAAACTGAACTACCGTGATTATTTTTTGTGTGAATCACAGATTCACCGTATAGAAACACCTCTTTTGTGGTAAACATTTCTTGTAATATATGATTGTTTTTACATTTAAATACAATTTAGTTTTTTATTAATTAACATGATCTAACGATCGGTAGATAATTGAACTTTTTAAGCATTTAGTTCAAACTTAATTCTTAAGGAGGATATATAAAGAAGAATTTGTTGGAACATGTATACAAGATGATCTCCAAACCTCAAGGATTAATATGATGACAGCCAACATTGAAAATATCTATCGAAACAGAAAATATAATTTACAGTTTTTATTTGATATTTTAAAAAAAGAGGGTAATTGTGTAATTTCAATATACACGGCATCCCCTTTGTTTTGGGCATACAATAAAATTAAAATTCCCGAGAATGAGGACAAAAACGTCATTACGAGGAGGTCTTCTTCTTCATCTTCTTCGTTTTTTCTTTTTCCGTGTTTTCTCTGTCTAGAACATTTCTCTACCAATCGAATCGCGGACCAGGATCTCTTGTTCTCTCTCTCTCAACACTCTGGTGCCACCACCCACACCCACTAGGGTTTATGATTTCTGCCCCTCTTCCTCCAAATGTCTCCTGCTTCACCATAATCAAATGCTGCTGAATCTCCTACCTCCAATTTTCACCTGTGAGTTTTGCTTTTTCCACACACCCCCATTTTACATTCCATCACGTGAATCCTTTTTTTTTTCTGAAAAAAGAAAAAAATCTAAAATTTTCTCCCACTTGAACTTACAAAGCTGTGGTTTTTATCAACTTTTCTATTCCTTTGAAATGCTGGTTACTGGGTAGGTGGGCATGCGTTTTGTACATAGACAATTGCGACATAATTGTGAAGTTTTGATTTATGTGGGTTTTGACTTGCATAGCTAGCTGTTGTAGTTGCTAATTTTTTTTGAGAATTTAATTCCTAATGAACTTATCTTACTGAGTCTGAGCCATCTGGTCGTCAGTTTTTTTTTTTTTTGATATTTCACTTCTCCAGATTAAAATTGTTAAGTGCGAAGATACTTTGGTTTATTTGGTTCCAGTGAGGTAAGGCTTTGGCATGTTTCACTGAAATGCATATTGCCTATGATAGGATCTGTCTTATAGTTATAGGTTTCTTGTTCCAATACATATACTATTGAGGAAGTTTAAATTAGCTGGATCTTATTGTAAAAATAATTAAACGGTGTTAAACGGTCTCTAAGGCTGCTTCTCCTGATAATATTAACACCCTAAACAGTGAACATTTAGATCTATTTCTACTCATTATCGAATATAAATCTTACAATTGTTTTATTTTCGAATTTGTTTGGATGATCAGGATATCTTCACTGGGATTCCAGTATGTTGAGTTATGAACCAATATGAGTAAGACTGAATTATCAAGAATGAAGGCACCACCTGTTCCGTTGGCTACCCTGATTGGCCGAGAGCTACGAAGTGAAAAAACCGAAAAGCCCTTTGTGAAGCATGGGCAGGCTGGCTTGGCAAAGAAAGGAGAAGATTACTTTCTAATCAAGACAGATTACCAGAGGGTTCCCGGGGATTCATCGACACTGTTTTCTGTCTTCGCGGTATTATTCGTGTTCATGTTCACCTGTGCATTTACTACTTGATTAGCGTCCTTTTGTTTTTTAGTGAAATGTTTCGACATAGATATTTGAATAGCAATAAATGAGAATATAGCCTAAGATAAGACAGCAATGGTAATTGGTTCTGCACACCAGAGAGAATGCCTGTTTCTCAGGTTTTGTCAAAAATGAGAATTGAAGTGCATGATTTCTTCTCTTACATTTTCTCAGCTATCAAGTGGAGTGTCAATTTATTCCTTCAATGGTTATGATATCCATAGGAATTCTTGATGGCAGATCTTTGACGGACATAATGGTATATCCGCTGCTATTTTTACGAAGGAAAACATACTGAACAACGTTATGAGTGCAATACCACAAGATCTCAGCAGGGATGAGTGGCTTCAAGCTTTGCCTCGGGCTCTAGTTGTTGGTTTTGTGAAAACTGACATAGAATTTCAACGAAAAGGTACAGAGTTCTCTTTGCATCCCTGTTGGAGTTGTTCATGTGTACTCATGCTAACCTTTTAGTTTCAACTCCAGGGGAAAATTCTGGAACCACAGCTACATTTGTTCTGATTGATGGATGGACTGTTACTGTTGCATCTGTTGGGGATTCCCGTTGCATATTAGATACCCAGGGAGGTGTTGTTTCTCTATTGACAGTTGATCACAGATTGGAAGAAAATGTAGAAGAGAGGGAACGTGTTACTGCCAGTGGGGGTGAAGTAGGGAGACTCAATGTATATGGAGGCAGTGAGGTACGATGTAATCTCTATAGCGTGTTTGTGCTACAGTTGTTATAAAAGTAAAAGCACATTCGATTTGTGGAGCTTGAGAGATGCTTTCACATTTTTTTCTTGAAAAAAGTGTTTCTCCGTCAATTTTACCTTGGAATGCCAAATAATGTTGAGTTGGATGTTTATCCAAAGTCCAAACATACTCTATATTCCTTTCAAATCATGGCTTGCTTAACTAACCTGTTTCGGTTCCTTATTATGTTTATAGGTAGGCCCTCTTCGCTGCTGGCCTGGTGGATTGTGCCTTTCTAGATCAATTGGTGACACAGATGTTGGAGAATATATTGTTCCAATACCACACGTTAAGCAAGTGAAGGTGACTGGTTTCATTCTAATGGACTTAGTCTATTGACCTTTTTAAATTCTGAATTTCAATGCTCACAATCTTTTTCTTAATTGGTTTCCCAGCTGTCAAATGCCGGTGGAAGGCTTATTATAGCATCGGATGGTATTTGGGATGCTTTATCTTCTGATATGGCTGCCAAGTCATGTCGGGGTGTACCTGCTGAACTTGCTGCAAAACTGGTGGTTAAGGTGATAATTAATTGGGGAAATCCTCCTATCTTTTCAGGAAACAGACCCATTATTTTGTCTACTCAATACTTCGTACTTTTTTTGGCCCTGACAGGAAGCTCTAAGGACAAGAGGGCTGAAGGATGATACAACCTGCCTTGTTGTAGATATTATTCCTTCAGACCATCCTGTGTTACCACCAACTCCAAGAAAGAAACATAATATGCTAACTTCCCTTCTCTTTGGAAAGAAATCTCAAAACTCTACGAACAAAGGAACTAATAAGCTTTCCGCAGTTGGTGTTGTGGAGGAGTTATTTGAAGAGGGTTCTGCAATGCTTACTGAGAGGTCACTCTGATTACTACTAAATTTATATCACATGTGTTATACTTGCTTCATCTGCAACAAGTTACTCGATAAAAAATGTTTCTTTCCTATTTGAGAGTATTTGTGTGTGATATTCTTAAATTTTCTGTTTTCTTAAAATGCAGGCTGGGTAAGGATACTCCTTCTAATGTGAATTCTGGGATTTTCCGCTGTGCGGTTTGCCAAGCAGATCAAACCCCTGGTGATGGTTTATCAGTGAACAGTGAGCCTTTTTTCCCTCCAGCATCTAAGCCATGGGAAGGGCCATTCCTCTGCACAAACTGTCAGAAGAAGAAAGATGCCATGGAAGGAAAAAGGTCTATCTAGCAGGCCCACAGTGACAACAGCATAGTAATCTAGTTTTTCTAGTAAAACAGTAAATATTAGTAGAATTTTTCCCTGGCAGTGTGAGCATGCTTGCTTCTTCTACATTTGGGTGGTGATTGTCATAGGTGTGTGAGAAATGAGATTGAGATATAGCCAGGTTAGGTCTATTGGAGGTTGTTGCAAGTTGTTTTTGGCCTTTGCTCAGCTGTTGGACTGACTAACAGAACAAACATGATTATTTCTATTAGTTTGATTGCTGACGGTTTGTAAGTAACTGACAATTTCATGTTTAACGGTATACATCCCAGTTGCTTTTGTATCTGCTATATGTTGTGTCTCTGTGCAGACAATAGGATCTGCCACATAAACAGACTTATATCATTTTTTGGAAATGAAAAACTCCATGGATAAGTATGTTTCCACATGTTGCTTGCATTGTGTCTGAAGTGGATATATCATCAGATGGTCTCATGAGTTTAGAGAAAGCAATTTGGTTGTTGATCTTCTTTCAAAGATGTGCCTATCTCTGGAAGGCTGGATAGGATTTATGATATTCTTCAATCAAAATACGTGAGGTTCATTCTTTAATTCTTCATGAACTGAGGCCTGTATTCTCTCACACCATAACTGAAAGACTTTGGCAATCTTTCTAGAGCACTCATGAGCAACCCAAGGTGAATGAATGAAAGGCCTAAAATGTGAAAAATGGTTATCGCAGAGCCTTTGCGAATTTGAAGGTTAGAGGCGTGTTGTGGGGATCTTGTCTCGAGTCCATTAAGTTCAAGAGAAATTCACTTACTGGACTTGTGACATTGCCTCACTTCACTACGTGTTAATTCAATCCTTTAGACTTTAGCACTTAAGCTCAAACTCTTCTATTGCCCAGAAATTTCTCTCATTCTTTCCCAGAAAATTATCTCTCTATTACAAATAAAAGCTTCCTTAATTAATTGTCATTAGTGGGGGAATGTGAAATAATGGCAATCAATTTCTCATTAATTTACTTGTGCGTTTTCATTCCTTCATTATGTTGATTGATTTTGAAATTGAATCAATCAGAGTTCTGATTCTAATCTTCCTATTAATTATTCTGCACATTTCACTCCTAACGTTTTGACCCCATCATAATGGAGAGAATAAATCAATGCTAATTTCTTCCCAATCAACAATTATATCACATTGGTTGGTCTTTATTGTTTTGTCTCCTTTGAATACCATATGTATAAGGGAGAAAGGTCAGCTTTGATATGGTAGAGAAGATGATAAACATCCCCTCTAGTCTTCCATAGAATACTTCTGATTCCTCGTCTTTTCTGGGCTATATTTTGTGAACTTTTATACTCTAGTGCAAAATTACTCACATCTTAACCATTTTGGTTCAAGCAAATGTAATTCCGAGTATGCAATAAAGTGCAGGCATACGCTGCTGCTAATGATTATGAGAGGTATGCAGTGATCGCTGACATTTTATTTTAACAAATAGATTGCCTAGTTATACAGGTCAAACTAAAATAATAGAGTTTATATGCTTTTCTTTTCAAATCACAACAAAGAGAGGTATGTAATAATAAATGGAGATACCATTCAATGTATCATCATCATCAAACGTGTAATCACCGGAATAATGAGTTCCGATTATAACGTGATTTTTTTCTCTTCAAGTTTGAATCCATAAAAAATCAATCCATACATGTTTTATATCTAAATTTGCTTGAAAGTTACATTAAGCCGAGAATAATCGTAGTTGAGATCTTGCATCAAGAGAACTAAACTCTACTTAGTGTAAATCAGTTAGTTAACTTGTTAAATAAGCTGATTTTTTAAAAAGAAAGAACAGTTTAAGTAGCTAGACTAACGGATTAGCAACATGTACATGACATAAAAATAAATAACAATAAACTCATAAATTACCTTGGAATCAAACGCACGCACATGATAGTAAACTGTCAAATACTTGGTACGAACCATAAAGGTAAAGCGGTTTTAGAATGATGTGATTTCTGTAAAGAAAAATATTTGGTGTTGCTATCAGTCAAGTGCTTGACCCCAAACCGAATACCTTGCCATGGATCCGAATGACATTGAAATAAAAGAGCAAAATAGACACTATTTCCTCTAATTGACTCTTGAGTGTTCATTACCATGTTCTTGTGAGAACTAACAAAAACCACGTTATCATCCAAGCTTTCGCACTTTATCCAGGCAATAGGTTCACTAATCATGTCCAACTTGAACACTTCTACTCCAGTAATCTCAGGTGAGATAACAAATTTTGTTGCCATGTTCAAATGGTTCACATCTTCAGGTTTATAAACTACATTACATATCACATAAATGAGGAATAATTGTTCCAATGTTTCATGTTTGGCTAGAAAGCAAAGGGTATAACCTGAAACATGGCATTGGTTATCAATTATTCTTCGTATAAATGGTGTGGATTTTTGCGGAACCATAACTGATACTTTTTGCTTTGGAGAACCGTTAGAGAAATCTTTCAGATCATAAACCAGTATGTAACCATTAAAGGATACAACATACAATTTGGAACCTATAATTTCCAAATCCAGAAAAAATTCCCTTGAATCCTTCTCTGTTTCAATCATGTTCCAAGACTTGTCAAAGAGCCTATAAAATGCAATACGACAACCATCAAGGAAGTTACCAGCCAAAAAAAACTCTGACTTGTTACAATAATCCGGTGTGGAAGAGACCACCATTTTCCCCATTAACAATTTCTTATCTTGGAAGTACAACGGTGATGGGAGTGGAACTGTATGATTAGTCGCTGGATTGAAGAAGAAGAAGAAGAAGAAGGATAAACTATCCTTTTCTTTATAATTAGATAAAATCATCCATCCTTCAACTGAGCCATGAAAAGTCCTCCTTCCTGTCATCCCTGAGTTGGCAAATAGTGAGCGATTTGGGCAATATTCGCGTTCTGTTCTCAAGCTGAAAAATCTTTGTTCCTGAGATAAAAAAACAAAAACAACTAGTGGAAGCTCAGGTAAAGGGCAACAATGCTTGTTTGCAATGGCGTTAGTAACGGTACTCCTCCAAGGGGAGCATATTGTACGCAATGCAAGGTAATCTCTGAGGCACAAACGCCTCATTATCAGTTCCATAACATCACTCGGAAGATGTGTCCATTTGCTGTTTTCTTTCTTCTCTTGTTTTTCATTCACCTTCCTGTCATTCCATGGCTTTTGAATTCCATGGGGCAACATCTCCGAGAGAAGGAGTTCGGGAGAATCGATGATGGAAGAAGAAGAAGAAGAGCAAAGCGATGTAGAGGTGAAGAGGTTTGGGAGTGAGGCTGGTGGTCGAAGAGGAACAGTGAGGTGTTTTCTTATAATAAGAGATTTGAAGATTACTTAGAGATATGATAAAATTATTATGATAGAGCTTTTAATTAAAAGATAAGATATGTTCAAATTTGAAAATAACAGAAGATATGGGAGAGGGAGGGAGAGAGAGAGATAGAAAAGGGGCGAAATTGTTGATGTTTTATGGGATGAGATTTAATTTTTAATTTTTGGAGATAATATATGATATAATTATATTTTTTTGAGATAGAGGAAAGATGAAGTGGAAATGCTGTTAATTGTCAAAATTTAAAGAATAATAAAATTACTCTCTGAGTAATATTTTTATATAAAATAAATATATTATCTATTAAATTTACTTAATGAAATAATGCGATTTCTAAATTCGACCAAAATTGGAATTGTAAAGCCCAAGGATTCATCTGAATTCGACCAAAATATTAACTTTTTGAGTAAAAAGCTTGCCCCAGATAGCTTAATCCGTGTTCTGAACCATACTAGCGATCTGAACTCAGCAGTGGAGATTTTCAAATGGGCTTCTCGCCAGAAGTGTTTCCGCCACACCTCCGATACCTACTCTCAGATAATTTTGAAACTGGGTATTGCTGGGAATGTTGTGGAGATGGGGGATTTTTGTCAGAAAATGGTGAAGGATAGAGTCCCAGGTGCTGAAGATACTCTTGTAACATTGATTCACTCATTTGTCGAGCACCGTAGGATTAAAGAAGCGATCACAGTCTTAGCGAACATGAATTTGGGTGGTTATAAACCCCCACTTGAAGTTTTCAATGCTTTATTGGGTGCCCTTGTGGTAGAAAGTGGAGATTATCAAAATGTCTTGTTTGTTTATAAGGAGATGGTGAAGGCAGGAATCCTGCCCACAGTCCAGACTTTGAACTATTTGTTGGAGGTTTTGTTCATTACCAATCGGGTTGACCTGGCTTTGGATCAATTTAGAAGAATGCACAATAAAGGATGTAGTCCAAATAGTAAGATTAACCTTTGAGATTGTAATAAAGGGTCTCATTGGAAATTGTCGACTGGATGAAGCTGTTACTGTTTTAGAGCAAATGCTCAAACTCAATTGTCAACCAGATTTGAGTTTTTATACCTGCACCATACCTCTCTTTTGCAGGGAAAATAAACTAGAGGAGGGAATGCGGTTGTTTAAAATGATGAAGGATTCTGATTTTGTACCAGATTCTTTCATTTATGAGGTTCTAGTTAGGTGCTTGTGTAAAAACTTGCAATTGGATCCTGCTGTATGCCTCATAAATGAGATAATAGAACCCGGCATACAACTGAAACATGAGGTTTTTGTTGATATGATACATTGCTTTTGTGAATTAGGGAAAATAGATGAGGCTATAGTGTTTTTAGAAGATAAACAAGTTCATGAAACTGCTCCTTTCAATGCATTGCTTGAAGGTTGCTGTAATGCTGGTAAAGTTCTGGTAGCAAATGTTCTGCTTGAGAGAATGTCTGAGAATAACATAGCTGATTGTCAATCTTGGAATATTCTCATCAGGTGGCTTTGTGAGAATGGGGAGACTAAGAAAGCTTATATACTTCTGGGAAGAATGATCAGATCCTCCGTTATTCTTGACCATGAGACGTATTCTGCTCTTATAACTGGCAACTGTAGATTGAGCAGATATGAAGAAGCAATAGAACTATTTCATCAAATTTGTGCCAGATGCTGGCTTTTAGATGTTGCAGAACTAGTTGGTGGCCTCTGTGACATCAAACGTTGTCAAGATGCCATTGAAGTGTTTTACTATATGTCAATGAAGAAATGCTCTCTTCATCATTATCCTTCTACAAGTTGATACAATGTGTTTGTGACTCAGGACAGGTCAACAAAGCCATAAGAATATGGCAATTAGCTTATTATTGTGGTATTTCTTGCCGTATTGCCACTTGCACTACTGCCCTGCGTGAGTTATCTAAATCGGGTAAGGCAAAAGATCTGTCAGCATTCCTCTCACAAATGTTGATCAGGGGAAGCAATCTTGACGTGGAAGCATATTGCACCCTTATTAGTAGCATGAGTAAACAAAACCTTGTAAAGGAATGTGTTTTATTGTTCAATATGATGGTCAATGAAGGTCTCATTCCTGATCCAGACAAATTATTTGCTCAACTATCATTCATAGCCAGTCATTCTCAGCTATCCTTGATTTATAGTGCAATTGAGAAACTTTCTGATAGTGAAGTTTTGGATTCAGCAAAGTATAACTTACTGATAACTGGCCTGTGGAAAGAGGGTAAGGAACGTGAGGCTCATCGGTTACTGGATTTAATGTTAGAAAAGGGTTGGCTTCCTGATACAACCACTCATAAAGAATCTTGATTGGATCTGTTGTTAGAGAAGGAAGGAGTCAAGCAATATTGTTTGATAATTCTACTTCACACGATTCTGTTAGCGATATACTTGCAGAAGGCCTTGGAGATTCATGAAACTGAACTATTCCATGAGAAGAATCTTGATTGCTTAACACGCTGCTTCCATCATGATTGCTGCTCTGTCCATCAAGGATTGTTTATTCAGCACCTAGTCCTTAAGCAATGAAAACTATTGTCATACAACAGTAATTCTTTCAGGAGATGCAGCTGGGCAGATGTTAGCTTCGCCAAATTATTTTGCCATTGGGTTACTTGGTAAGGTGTGGACTAACTTCTATGATATGAAAATTTATTTACTTGTAGGATAGATTAACAATTTTTTACAAATGTATATGGCATGCTTTGTTGATGAAATTAAATGAACTCAAAGTGTGTGTTGAGAAAACAGTTGAGTATATGTGAAAGCTTTCAACTTGGTTCATTACAAGAGTTCGATCCACTTTTTATCTTGAAGTGCACGTGAACTTCCGTATGCACTTGCAAAGTGCACAAGTGCAAACAGATTATCAAACACCCCCTTTAGTCCGTCAAGAGTTTATTTTGTTGCGCATTTTTGGCTTATTACAAGCTGATGCTAACCATAGCTTTCATTCGAGAGGGTTTAGATTCTTTTCGACAAAACATGCATAATTAAAAGCATGATATATTTTTTTCTTGTTTTATTGATTTGCAGGAATTAACCTCGTTGGTTTGTATTTGGCAGATGGCTTGCATTCTTCAATAACCATGACAATTTTACAACGCCACCAACTGCTATTTAAAGGAGCAATTCTTTGGGTTGTTGCTGTCATTATGGTTTACTGCCCTTTACCTTGCTCAGGGTTTTCCCCCAAGCTCTATTCTTTATGTTCAGTGGATATTAGCTGAAGGGGATGAGGAGATTGCTTTCAAATTGCTATCAAAGCTACTGTTGTTTGTTAATTCAAGCTAATGCATATTAGCATGTCAAGTTGTCAACTTAGTGTCATTTAAAATTTGACTCATAAAGTAGGAGTGTGCGTGGTAAAATAATCCTATGAATAATTCCTTGATCATTAAAAGCCAAGGAATTAAATAGATATAGCCAAGTGTGCGTGTTTCCAATTCAACCATTGTTTTGAATTACTGAAAAAATATTCAAAGCCTCTCCTTTGGATTTAAATAGATATAGCCAAGTGTACCTTATATATAAGCGGGATCCTAGGTGTAGAAATACAATAAATTGATTCCCCTTTTCCATAGAAATTAAAAAATGACGTTTCTCGTGGATACAATACAATAAATAAGTAAATTAACCAAATTTACCCAATGCAGAGGCAATCAAAAAAGCCGCATAAGTAAATATATAACCTACTGAAAAATGGGCTAATCCAACCAACCTTGCTTGCACGCACAATGGAAAGAGCACTCAGCAAAAGAGATATAATAGGTGAAATTCATGTGTCACGGAGATGGTGAAGGGCCCCAAAGACCACTAAAAATAACCTGATGGGGATGATGAGTGTAGATAGTAGTGAAAGTTAGTGAAGGTAATTTGTGAGGTTTGCTAAAACAAGTTGTACAGAAATCAAACTTTGATTTATTAGGTATAGCAGTGTAACAAGAATTCATACAAGTTTGAGTACATTGCTATTAGAATAATGGGAAATGGAGAAAGACAGCGCAGAATTATTTGAAAGTGTATTTTCAATAGGTTGTACAAAAATGCTTCACTTGATGAGATGTATAGAACAGAAGGAGTGAGATGATATGGGTCGAGCAATTTGAGTGCCTGATTTCATATTTTATTAGCTTAATTTTTTGGACCATTGGATGTATCCAATGGATAGAATCTGTAGATTCGAGAGGATCCATATCCCTAAATTTTTTGTAAATGCATATTAAGATGTCTTGAAAGAATATATGAAATTCGGTTTGCCTAGAGAGAAAAACAAACAATCATCATTCTATTTCTCATAAGACATACTAGGTTATTAGAAAGTTGTAATGATGTGAAAGAATGACTTGAAGTCACAAAGTAACAAGGAATATTTTTCCAAAATTGCTAACAATTGCCAGCAGAAAGCACTTATGATCACAGAACTCAAAATGGTCAAAAACATGTCTCATACACACAGGACAACGATGAACTGGATATTTTAACCAAGAAAAGCAAAACCAAACATCAAATGCCTATTGAGGGTCTGTTAGTTTTCACGTTTCAACAGTTTCTTTGGTATCATATATGGCCAACTCTCAGGAAACCCAACAACTGGTAAGCATAATAAGCATAAATCTAGCATAAACTTGAAAACTAAAAATATTTACATTTCTATGCAATACTGGGTGGTCAATCATGAGATTTGCTATGGCCCAATCTAGTACATTCCCAATGGAAAAGTGTTCATAAATCTAACCAATCAAAGACTTAATAGCTAAAATCACCCTTATAACAGTCATTTCATTTCAGAGAATTTGACACTGATAGTATAAGAGAAAATGAGGGAATTTATAAGAATGGACTAACAACTGATCTGATTCTCTCTAACAGAAAAAAAGAAAAACAATGTGCACAGCATAATTACAATGAAGCACTTAGAATACAATAGAATTGCATAATCACATTAGCATGGAAGTTTTACAAGGGAAAACAGGTCAAATTTGTTCTCTTACTCAGAATTCCACAGTTACTAACTCTGGAAACATTCACTAGCCTTGTCCATCTGCATTCAAACCATCAGAAGCAACGTGTTCATGATTTTAAGCAAAAACAAACAAAAATTAAAGCGGAAACTAGTACCACCAATCAAAAAATCAAAAAGTTTCCCCAACCTTGGTAAGTCTGAATTGTTTCCACAGCCAAAATCAAGAAGTAATATCAACAAACAAATCTTGTTCAAGTTTCCCTAATCTTCCATCATGTACAAGCTCATCCTTCATGATAACAGGATTACCACTAGCCCCATTTTTGTTAGACAACTGGTGCTGCTGCAAAGACAAAACCTCAGAATGAAGAACCTTAACCTCTCTTGTATTGAGATGGTTTCTCTGGTAGCTGGTCAAGTGAGATTTTTGGTAGATATGCATTAACTTTTATGTCTTAAGGTTCTCTAAATAACAATTCAGAAGAAAGAATAATGGGATTACCATGACAACTAAGAATAAAGGTCTAGTAGTACCTCAAGAATCAGCCGCAATGGTTGCGCTGGCGGCGAGCTCGGGCGCGGCCCGGGATAACGTGGACAGCACGGGCTGCCGACAGGAGAAAGCGGGGGTGGGGTATCGGTTGCACCGGCGGCGAGCACGGTGGTTACAGCCCAGGATAATGTGGAGAGCTCCATGGGCTTTCGGCAGGAGAAAGCGATGCCGTCGGCGAGCGCGTGCCGGCGGCACAGAAGAATTCGACTCAGAAGACGAAGAATCCGGCGGCGGTTCGCCACCGTCACTGTCTCAATGCGGCCCAATGTCGAATTCCGCCGGTTCCGGTGGAACTGGACCTTGGGCAGCATCCAGACAACGACAGCGACGAACTGCTGCCACCGCCGTCGGATTCTTCATCATCAGACTCAAATTCTTTTGTGCCGTCGGCACGCGCTCGCCGACGGCGTCGCTTTCTCCTGCCGACAGCCCATGGAGCTGTCCACGTTATCCTGGGCTGCAACCACTGCGCCCATGCTCGCAGCCGGAGCAACCGATACCCCCACCCCCGCTTTCTCCTGCCGGCAGCCCGTGCTGTCCACGTTATCCTGGCCCGCGCCCGTGCTCGCCGCCGGCGCAACCATTGCGGCTGATTCTTGAGGTACTACTAGACCTTTATTCTTAGTTGTTATTGTAATCCCATTATTCTTTCTTCTGAATTGTTATTTAGAGAACCTTAAGACATAAAAGTTAATGCATATCTACCAAAAATCTCACTTGATCAGCTACAAGAGAGGCCCATCTCAATATAAGAGAGGTCAAGGTTCTTCGTTCTGAGGTTTTGTCTTTGCAGCAGCAGCAACACCAGTTGTCTAACAAAAATGGGGCTAGTGGGTCTAGCAAAAGATATACACCATCATCAACACCATTTCAGCTAGAAAAGCAAGCAAAGAAAAGACATAAATAGCGAAATATGTAATAATTAAAAAGTAAATAAACAAAAGTTAAAATACTTCAAATCAGACCACTATAGATCAAGAGATATAGTCACTAAAAAAAAAGGTAATAGAAACCTTCTCAGCAGAAGAAGCTGAAGCCTGAAGCTGCTCGTTTCTTTCATCCAAATTCTTTTACAATCTGCTAATTTCCAATTCCAAGCTCTTGGCATTTGTCTCTGCTTCCTGTGGAAAAAATACCCATAAAAAATTGCTGGACTTAAAAAAACAGCAATGAATCTCCGTGACCCCACGACCACAAGGACTCAAAAAGCAGAAATGATTGATATCAAAGTTGTAAGTTTCGAAACATGGCCAAAAAGAAATGGTTGTAAATTGAATCTCCCTGTGCCGCAAGGCGACCACGAAGCTCGCCTACAGCTCTGCTTTTTATCATTCAAATCCTTCAACAAAGGATCAACATCTTGAGCTGCAATGGAATTCATTTCCAAAACCTGCAACAACACGAACTACATGTGATTAAACTAGAACATTAACAAAACAAAGGACATAAATTTCCCCAAAATACACAAGGAGTGTTAGATATTCAATGATAACATGGCACTATGAAAGGAGTTGAAACCATCTTTATCATCACCAGATTAAGGAAAGCAAGAACCTTAGCAAAACTTTAACACTTTGAAGTTATGGCCCATGATTAAATTTACCAAAGAAGAAACTTTACATCACAGAATTGATTAAACAGAAGAAAGCATTAATATTTTCAGAAAAAAACAGCTTCAAGAAAGGAACTTGAACACAAACATTCGCAGAACCGCATTCAGAGAACCAGCAATCATGCACAGAGCTAGGGGATGAAAATTTAACGTAGTTTTTTATAAGATTACAATCCCAAAATCACAGTCACAGTCTACGAATCTAGCATGGATAACTCCGGAAACTCAGCCAGAGGAAGATATTTAAAACAATATCACAAGCCTAATTTGAGGTAAAAGGAAATAACCAAACCACAGACGAAGCTTTAACGGCGAGGAGCAGCAATCGGTTTTGACGGAGGTGGCCGGCGGACAGCTTCAAAGCGGTGCTGGAAAAGGGGCAACAGTCGGAGTTCAAAACAGGGGAAGAGAGCGCGCGGTGATGGGACGATGCCGGTACTTCAGGTCGGTGATGGCGGGACTTGGAGCGGCGGCCCAATGACAACGTCGGACTCTGGAACAGAAGGACCAGCAGTGGCGGCGCTCCAAACGGTGGTGCGGAGAAGCAGAAGCGCGGCGGCCGAACGATGGAAAGGAGATGGGTGGTGGCTGGTGAGTTTCGAAGAGGAGGGGTTGCGTTTTTGGTGAGAGCAGCAGTGGTTGCTGTGGTTTGGAGGAAGAGAAAAAAGATAGTTTTGAGGAAGAAGGATAGACGACGGCGTCGAAGTAGAGAGATGAACGAGAGGACGGCGGCGGCGGCGCGAAGAACAGATCGACAGTGGGTGGCGATTTCAGGGGCGGAGTTTCGGGTTTTGGTGGGGGTGAAGACAGAGAAGCGGTTACAGAGGATTGGGGGGAAAAAGAGGGTGGCGGCGCTGGAGTTTGGAGCGGAACTGAGGGAGAGTGAGGGTTTGATAGGGGTGGAGGTCGAATGAGAGAAGGGGAGGTGGAGGCAGAGGGTGGCTGCTAGGGTTTTTTGGTGTTGGTAGAAGAGAGAAAGATGGAGGCTGCAGCTAATGATGGGTTCTGTTAGGGTTTGGAGGCTGATGAGTAAATAGTGTTTCTTTCTCTCCCAGAACTCGAGGTAGTGGGTGCTTAAATAGAGCTAGGGTTTCAAGACTTTTCGCTTCAGTCCCTAAACGTTTCTTCTTTTTACACTTTAGTCAGCGGTCCAGCTAGAATTTTCAAACTGAGTCCATCTGTCTCTCAATCTCTACGCTAGGATTATGTCTTCAAAAAAAAAAGTGTAAATAGTGTTGTAAACTTAGTTTTCATCAGATACCGTAGTCTAGAGAAGATGGTAAGTTCTGTGTGACAAACCTTCCTTTCACATGCCTTTCAACAAATATCAAGTTAGCTGATGGCTTAATTTTATAATTGTCTTCTCTATACTATAGTCTAGAGAAGATGGTAAGTTCTGATGCCTTTCACATGTCTTACTTTCACAGCCTGTGCCACGGAAACAATTATGGTGTGAGAGAAAACATGCCTCAGAATTAAAAAAATGAACCAACTATCTGGGAACAGTATCTATGTTGCGCATGGTCCGAAGGATAAAGTTATAGATTATTCTAAATTAACTTGTAAACGAGATATACTTAGAAAAAGTAAATTATTTTATATATATATTTATTTTATTTATATTTAAAAATTCAAAGTATGTCTAGACACTTCTAGATTATTCTATGGGGTTTTTATCTAACAAACATATAATGTATGATTATCTACCAAGCATGAAATCGATGTTCAGAGCAAAAATTCCATCGTTTACTGTTTTTTTTAAAAAAAGATATTTAACCATAAATTTCTTAATATGTCAACTAGACTAACTGTGGTGTTCCATAATTTTTAAAAATCATTTGGTGTTTTTTTTGAATTTTTTTAGATATTTTTGTCGGTTTTTTTTAATATGAAATCGCACTTCAAAGTGCGAAAATTGTCTCAAAATCTCACGTAAAGATGCGACCAAATAAAAGACATTAAAAAAAATAACTGACATATATTCACACTTGTAAGTGCGATTCGCACTGACAAGTGCAAATAATAACCAGAACGCGTCGAAACATACGAAATCCATTTTTTCTTTTAATTAGGTGTACCCACTTTTGGAGGGAGAGAAATGGTGAGGGTGATGAGTTGAAGGGGTGGGGGTGAAGTTTTTGGATAAAAAACATTTTTGGATTTTTTTTGTTGGTAAAAAAGGTTTTTTTTGGAACGAGGATACTTTGAGTTTTTTCAAAAAAGGGGGGTCGCGCCACCCGCAATTGGGGTGGCGCAAAACACAACTCTCTTACTTAAGATATTTCTAAACTTTGGGAGGGCCACGGCCCTTCCCTGTCTCCATGTAGTTTCGCAATTGAGTGACTACTAAGGTTGGAATAGAGTATTGGATTTATCACCAATGTTTAAAGTTTATCATGCTTATATGTTGTAATTGACCATGTTATGTTTCCCCTTTTAGAATTATTCCTTTTCTGCGTATTTGTTTTATTGATCTTTGATCAGTTAAGTAGAAAAGTGGATTCCCCTTATCATCAAATGTTGAAGAGTGGGTCTAGTGACTTCCTTTAAAACCGGATGCATTCTGCCGAAACCCATGCAAACATAAGATTCTCAGTTTTCTCGAGGTCATATATGAAACATTATTTCATTAGGACGTTAGAAATTGCGACTTCTCATAAAACTATAAATGCCTTTTTAAATTGGCAACAATTTATATTTTAGAAGACTTGAAAATGTTTATTTAGAATAATCTATAACTTTATCCTTCAGACCATGCGTAACATAGATATTGTTTCTGTGGTACATGCTGGTCCATAGACCCACTCTCCAGCATTTGATAATAAAGGGAGTCCACTTTTCTACTAAACTGGTCAAAGATCAACAAAACAAATACGCAGAAAAGAAATAATCCTAAAGGGGGAAAACATAACATGGTCAATTACAACATATAAGCATGATAAATTTTAAACACTGGTGATAAATCTAATACTCCATTCCAACCTTAGTAGTCACTTAGTGGTGGAGCTACATGGAGACAGGGAAGGGTCATGGCCCTCCCAAAGTTTAGAAATATCTTACGCAATGGAGTTGTGTTTTGCGCCACACCAAATGCGGGTGGCGCCACTCCTTTTTGAAAATACCCAAAGTACCCTTGTTCCGAAAAAACCTTTTGTACCAAAAAAACACCAAAAATGTTTTTTATCCAAAAACCTCACCCCCACCCCCTTCAAGTCATCACCCTCACCATTTCTCTCCCCCATACCTTTCCGTTCTACCTAGATATTGAAATGGACGAAAGGGACAAGTCAGAACCAAAAGTTGGTTCACCTAATTGAAAGAAAAAATGGATTTCGTAATTTTCGATGCGTTTTGATTATTATTTGAACTTGTAAGTGCGAAATATTCTTCAAAATCGTACTTACAAGTTCGAATATAGGTTAGTTAATTTTTTTAATGTCTTTTATTTGGTCGCATCTTTACGTGTGATTTTGAGACAATTTTCGCACCTTGAAGTGTGATTTCATATTAAAAATACCGAGAAAAACATCTAAAAAAATTCAAAAAATGCACCAAATGATTTTTAAAAATTATGGGACCACCACAGTTAGTCTAGTTGACATATTTAGAAATTTATGGTGAAGTATTTTTTTTCAAAAACTAAAAAAATAGTAAATGATGGAATTTTGGCTTTGAACAACGATTTCATGCTTGTTAGATAATCATACATTATATGTTTGTTAGATACAACAACCCCATTGAATAATCTAGAAGTGTCTAGATATACTTTGAAATTTTAAATATGAATAAAATAAATATAAATAAAAAATAATTTACATATTTTTTTAGTATGTCTCGTCTACAAGTTAATTTAGAATAATCTATAAATTTATCCTTCAGACTATGCGCAATATAGATACTGTGTGCAGATAGTTGATTCATTTTTTTAATTCTTCATGAACAAGCCTATTTTCTCTCACACCATAATTGTTTCTGTGGTACATACTGGTCCATAGACCCACTCTCCAGCATTTGATGATCAAGGGAATCCACTTTTCTACTAAACTGATCAAAGATCAACAAAACAAATACGCAGAAAAGAAATAATCCTAAAGTTGGAAACATAACATGGTCAATTACACATATAAGCATGATAAACTTTAAACATTGGTGATAAATCCGGAACTACATGGAGACAGGGAAGGGCCATGACCCTCCCAAAGTTTAGAAATATCTTACGTAAGGGAGTTGGTTTTTTGCGCCACACCAATTGGGGGTGGCGCCACCTTTTTTTTTAAAATACTCAAAGTACCCTTGTTCCAAAAAAAAACCTTTTGCACAAAAAAAAAAAATACAAAAATGTTTTTTATCCAAAAACCTCACCCCACCCCCTTCAACTCATCACCCTCACCATTTCACTCCCCCCATACCTTTCCGTTCTACCTGGATATTGAAATGGACGAAAGGGACAAGTCATAACCAAAAGTAGGTTCACCTAATTGAAAGTAAAAATGGGATTTCGTAAGTTTCGTAAGTTTCTGGTCATTATTTGAACTTGTAAGTACGAAATATTCTTCAAAATCGCACTTACAAGTGTGAATATAGGTTAGTTATTTTTTTTTTAATGTCTTTTATTTGGTCACATCTTTACGTGTGATTTTGAGACAATTTTCGCACCTTGAAGTGCGATTTCATATTAAAAGTACCGAGAAAAACATCTAAAAAAATTCAAAAAAGGCACCAAATGATTTTTAAAAATTATGGGACCACCACAGTTAGTCTAGTTGATATATTTAGAAATTTATGGTGAAGTATTTTTTTTTCAAAAATTCAAAAAAAATAGTAAACGATGGAATTTTAGCTCTGAACCTCGATTTCATGCTTGTTAGATAATCATACTCCCTCCGTTCCTTTTTATAAGAGATAAACTAACTTTGCACACCCCTTAAGAAAGTTAGTTTATCTAGTTTTTTACATAAAATTTGTTCAAAAGTGTTATTGAATTTCCAAAATTGTCCTTTAACCAACACTAAATATTTTTATTTATTTATTTTTGAATAAACCAACACTATTTATTGTAAAGAAGAGAATGAGAAATTATTGAGAATTACACAAAATTTATTCCAAATGACACTCTGCATTAACTTGACATTTACTCCAAAATTTATTACCTTCCCGTTTAAAGAGGCAAAATATGAGTAGATAGGTTAGATGAAAAGGTATAGTTCAGATTTTTTGATAGTGAATGAAGAAATAAAATAAGAATTTTAATTATAATAATTAATGTGTAGTGTATCAAGTATTTGGAAAATGGAAAAAAGAAAGATCATAATTAATGTGATGCAATTATTATCCAGAATTGAATAGGGGTAGAATGGTGAAAAAATAATTAATTTGGCACAAAATTTCCTCTGGTTCTTATAAAAAGGAACGGCTAACACCCCTAACTCACCTCTTATAAAAAGGAACGGAGGGAGTGTGAAGAAGGTCTTGCTCCTGACCCTGGCTGTGGTTTTGATGACAACAAACTCATCGACAAAAAGAAGAAAAGAAGACTTCGAAGAAACAACGCTACAAAGTTCATCAATAGTCTAGAAGTCTTAGTTTAGGTGAGTTTATGTTTCTAAAGGTCTATTAAAGCATA
This sequence comes from Acmispon strigosus, assembly GCA_030819835.1. Classification (NCBI taxonomy): domain Eukaryota; kingdom Viridiplantae; phylum Streptophyta; class Magnoliopsida; order Fabales; family Fabaceae; genus Acmispon; species Acmispon strigosus. The sequence goes on along the minus strand of JAUAMA010000003.1, from coordinate 64,481,078 downwards.
AAGGCTCTTAAAACACCTAAACAATTCAAGCTAAGTGTTTTCATAACTTAAAAGAAGTAGAAAACCTTAAGCCGATCTCAAAGGATCAAGTTTCTGGAAGATGGACTTCAGTGTAATCGATTTCAGGATTCTGGTAATCGATTACACCTAGGCAAGTAATCGATTACTTGTTGTTTGTAATCGATTACATGTTTGAAATTCAAATTCAAACTGAAACGGCTATTTGTGTAATCGATTACACTAAGTGATGTAATCGATTACCAAAACGAAAAGTTGCATCTTTTCATGAACCATTGTGTCCCAAACCTTTTGAAAAGGGTTATGATGGTTCAAGGACGTTTCCCTTGCCTATATAAAGTCAATTTGAGTCCAGAACCCGTGCAACAACAAGAGAGAATACTCAACACATTAGAATACAACATTAGGCCAAAGCTTTGTCAAAATTAGTTCATCTTTTAGAACTTAAACCTTCAAGAGCCTAAATTCTGAGTTCATGGTCTTCATGTTTATAAGAACACCTTTGTTGTTCATATCTTGAGGAACTTAGAATTATATTATGCTTAAAAGCCTTAAAGCATAAATTCTCATGATCAATCCATTTTTATGTTAAAGGATTGATACAGCCAAATTGTAAAACTCTTCTTCATCTCTTTCTGTAAGATTGAGTGTTTCACCGTGGTATTCGGTGAAGGGTTGTTGTCACTGAAAGTAGTATACTTTCAGGGTGTTGATTGAAGGTGGTTTAGCCTTCAAGGTCTGATGGTGGTTTGCCTTCAGGAACTGAAAGCGGTTTGCTTTCAGGGGCTGTTGAAAGTGGTTTGCTTTCACAAGATATTGGTAGAAATTCTTGGGGTCCTTGGGTTAGGAACTTGTAAGAGATTTTTATCAATAGTGGAAAAATCCTCAAGGGGTTTCTTTGATGGACTGGACGTAGCCTTCGGTGGATTGAAGATGAACCAGGATAAAAGTGTGTCATTTCCTTCATCCTTCATCTTTTACTTTTAAGCAATTCTCAATTCTGCTGCGATCACAACAATCATCTTGTGATTATCATCATCTTGAAAGTAACATTTTCAATAAGGCGAAAATCGGGGCAACACTGATTCACCCCCCTCTCAAGTTGCTATCTGTACTAACAGGGAGTACATTATATGTTGGTTAGATACAACAACCCCATAGAATAATCTAGAAGTGTCTAGATATACTTTGAATTTTTAAATATGAATAAAGGGAACCTCTCCCATAGGAATTTTGCATTCCCAACCTAATTGATTGGAATGAAATGAAGGGAACGTTGGTGGTTATTTCATTCTTAGGAATATTGGTGGTTATTTCATTCCTAGAATGATTGATACCTAGGAATGTGAATTATTAACCTTGTAACAAACTTGAGAATGCACACTCTCGACTTCAGGATTCCCAGGAATCTGATTCTATGCCGCGTAACAAACGCCCTCTTAATCTACACGTTTGGTGGCATGGCACAATTATGATGCGATAAATAAAATTAAAAAATTAATATAGATATTTTACCATGAAATAAATAGAATTTTAATTCCATTATTAGGTATGCAGATGTCACAGTAAATAAATTTGTAAATAATAATGTTTCCATCTAATTTCATAAGATATCTGATGAAATGGAACGATTATACATTTAATTAATATTATAATGTCATAATATTATACTCCATTTTATTCTATCCCTTGCATAAATTCAAACATAAATCAAAACTCCAATAATTAAAAATAATACAACCCCTATGCAATTTTTTTAAAACAAAACACAGGAATCAAAACCCAATCGAAGAAAGATTTGATGAATTTAGAACTATATACTTCTAAGCATCAATTGATTAGTATCACATTCATATCCAATTACAAGACTAGTAATCAACACCAAAAATATATTCTTCTACACCTCTTCATACAAGAAAATGAATACCGGAGACTGAAATTCAGAATGCTAAAGGATATATATGAAAATAATAATAAACAAAGCATTCATAATTGGTGTTCATCATTACAAATGCTGCTACTCGTGACAAAGCTTTCATTCTTACAGTATAGATGCTTCAATTAGATGGGTAGATTTCTTTTAAAACAGTCCTTCTCCTGCAAGCATGAGTTTATTACAGTCAGGTAAAATACCAGTCAATGGCAAAAACACTGATCCTAAAGGTAATGATACGTCCCACAACTGTGTATGTTTAGATTGAAAGTGAAAGTGATTTTTTTAGGCTATATCTAGATATCCGTTGGACACAAGAAAAAACGGGTGTTAGCACTCACTTTAAGACAAGAAGTGAATACAACTCTTCTTATTAATTGGAATGAAATTCTGTTCAATTGTACTCAACTAGTATCCAAGCACACACTTAAGTTTGAGAAACTTATTAGATTGTAGTTGAAATTCTTTTTTCTTACTTTTTCATTAAACCTAATGGTTTGCTAAACACAAAGGAGAAAACTGTCATACAGCAAAGTGTGAGGAACTTACGCAGCTCATCCAAGGAGATTTTATCAACGCTCTCTCCACTCTTGATGAGGCGAATTTTCCCTTAAGAGATAGAGTAACAAGACACAAACTATCAGTTTCAAAGAAGATAAGGAATTTTCAATCAATATAAGCTAAATTAAAATTCTCTCCATAAGTGAGTTCAGAATCCATTAACCCTAATATGATACATAGTTACACAGTAATGCAAACTGCAACATGTCATGTTAACCCTGAAAGTACAAATGAGAAAGGCACTGTTCGCTGTACCCTTTTAAATAAGATAAAATCTTCCTTGCTATGCAAAAAGCACATAACTGGGCTACCAAAATTAAAGTTCCAATGCAAGAAAAATGACCAACGTATGGCTCTCCAAAAAATTAAATAAATGATGAGTGAAATTAACGGCATACACCGGTGGTGATTTCTGGAATAAACATAGTTATAATGAAGCAATTAGCTTATATGCTTCAAGACACACACTAGACCCTTACAGATAAATTTAAAGGTTTAACAGATAGGAGTAAACCTTCAATTTTAAGCTAAGTTCAGGCTAGTCGTGAGGAGGCTTGGGTAGCTTGCATGAGGTCATAGGTTCAAAACTTATTGCCACCATTGTGCACCAAAAAAATGTGCAGCTCAATGTTTCTAACTTAGTAAGAGGCATTTTGTATACAAATAACACCATAGGTCCCTACATCATGTCCTATATCCATATGGGACAAGTTAATGTTCTTATCCTTTCTCAGGAAACTTAATGAAGAATAAGAGAAAATAATGCATATAAAGATGACATACCATCGCGCCGAACACATATCTCTGGAATGCTTTTAACTTCACCATTAATGCTATCATTATAAATTCGAGTCTCAATGTCACCCTCAACATAAACTGAAGAGCTGCATTAAAGCTTCAAGCAATGAATCTGGACTATTCACAACAAAAAATAAAATATCCTCTTGTATGAACACTTACTTTTTAAACAGTTGTTGCACTGCATATGCCCCCAGCACATCATTATGCACGGCAATCCGATGCCATTGAGGAGCTTTTGGCAAATCCCATCCTCCAACAATTCTCTGGTCAAACATCCCCCCTGTCCCAACTGTAAAGATGGTAACATTCTTCCCATTCCTCAATATCTTCTGTACAGGGGATTGGCCAACTTTTCCACAAATAATTGCCTGATACAAATTACTAGTATGTTGGTCAAATAATTTGTCAGGTGCAAAAAGCAAAAATATCATTAGTTGTCATTCTAGGCTATGTGATAGAACTGGTTCAGAAATTGAGAGAAGATTGGATTTATTGAGAAAAGAAGAGTATCTCAGTGCTGTTCCAGGGTGGATGCAGCCTGAGATGAAGTAAAATTCTGCAGAACAATTTGTGAGGTCTTGGTAGGTCCTAACAATTAGAAACTAACTTTCAAAGTACCCCTACTCCGTACCTATTAGAAATTGGGAGGCCTAACTCAACCACAAAAGCTAGCTTAAGAGTTGAGGTTTGCTCTACCCTTATAAACACTTGATTGGCCATATCTCTAGCCAATGTGGGACTTCTAACACACCCCCCTCACGCCCAGGGCTGGACATCTAGAGCGTGAAGTTTGCAGGACTGGACATCTGGGGGTGACCCATAGGGCCAGTCTCCACTAACAAACGGATCTATGATAGGCTTTGATACCATATTAGAATTTGGGAGGCCTAACTCAACCACAAAAGCTAACTTCCTAATTGACTAGCTAACTGACACCTAACTGTGTAACTAAATAATTAACAGCACTAATGGCTATATTACATGTATTAAGTTTCATTGGGTGGAAGAAGATTTCCCCACTCCTTGAAGAAGGGTGTTTGGATTACACGATGTGGGGCACGCCACCTAACAGGCCCAATATAGGCAACCGTCCCTTTTACACTCTAACAGGTTTCTAACTAATCATACTAACAGCCTGTACAATTCTTCTAACTGCACTAACAGACTCCTCAGTTCATTTGAGCCTTATAATTAGCTGGCTCTCCTAACATGGACCTTTATTGGGGTCTGCTATCACTATGGAAGAACAGAAGAGATAAAAAGCTTTCTTGGAGTTAGCTTCTGTTTAGATATCTCAAGATCTGTTTAGTGAGAATGTTTTTTATTGGCTCCAGCACAACCATTGTCCAGAATCAATTCTATTCATTCAAGCTTGTAAAATTACTGGCTTTGATAATAAAAAATGAAAAATGCTAACCACTTCCTTAAGGTGTAAAAAATAGTAATTCTTCCTGAAAAATGTTACTCTGTCAGTAACCAAAGTATCTAATGTCGTGCATTATAATTTCTAATTCATGATTTCTTTAATCAATGTCATGGCCCATTAATAAAAATCAAATTTCTTCTCTTAAAGTCTTGTGCTGCAAAATCATAGCAGAGCAAAGACACAAAACAAAGTACACTGAATTAAGGCACACCAAAATGTAATCTGCCTCAACATAAATCAACATTACAGATTAGGTTTTTATCAGTTATCAAATCAAAATTCTATCCGTGGATATGTGGATATTATTAAGTAGCAATAATAATCAAGTAAAACCACTCAATACCTTGTGCACACCCCGAAATCCCCAACCCCTTTTGGGATCCACACCTTGCAGTTGAAGTTCTGGCTTGCCACCAAGAAAATCATCAATTTCTTCATCCAATTCGTCATTCTTAGGTCCATCATTGTCACCTGAAGGCTCATCACCATCACTTTCAGACAGGCGTGTCGAGTACCATGACGCCCCGTGTCTCCGCACACCAGCTGATGAATTCAGTAAAACGAAATCACAGTTAATAACTGAAGCATCAGACTTGTTCTCATGCATTTTAGCACACGCCAACAAGAATGAAATACAACCATTTCCAGCAAGTAAAAGTAAGAAATCAGTCTAAGCGAAAACAAGAATATATAAATATATATTAACCCATTTTTCTTCCGCCATTGATCAACGAGGAGTGTGGACATGAAAAAAAAAAAAAATTTGATAAAGATGATTGGTGATGGAGAAAACTGAAAAGAAAGATACACACCAACACCAGAAAGTCGAAGATGCTTCACAAGGCTTACTGCAATGGAATTCATTTCCAAAACTTGCAACAAACACGAACTACAACAACTTCGAGGGTTTAAGGACGAACGCGCGGCTGGAGAGAGGATGAGGACGAACGCCGGCTGGCGGAGAGAGGATGAACGCGCGGTGGAGAGAGGATGAGGACGAACGCCGGCTGGCGGAGAGAGGATGAACGCGCGGTGGAGAGAGGATGAGGACGAACGCCGGCTGGCGGAGAGAGGATGAACGCGCCGCGGAGGAGACAGCCCAGGACAAGGAAGGAAACAATGGCCAATGGGGGGGGGGGGCGGCGGCGTGCGTGCTTTGTGAAGGAAAGGAAGAGAACATTGATTTTACAAAATTGAAACCCTAGCAGTAGCTGGGCATCGTTGCCCTTAGTTAGTGATATTTTTTTTATTATTTTCTGTTTGGTACTGCTGCTGCTGGTAAATCAAAAAAAAAAAAAAAAAAAAAAGAGGCTGGCCCGGCCGCCCCGCCTAAGCCCGCCAGAAAAAGTGAGTTTTTTAAATAGGTTCAAAATGGGTATTTGGGCTGAAAATCCCAACCAAACCCGCCAAAAATGGCGGACCAAACGGGCCGGCCCAGCGGGCTCAGCCCATATTGCCACCCCTACAAACCAGAACTCCTTTTTTTCTTTCTTCCTGTGTGGGCCTGACCTATGCAATCGGGGGTTCTTCGGCCCGGCCATATATGGTGTCCATTCCTATTTTCATTTAAAAAAAAATACAAAATAAAGGTGAAAAGATGTTTCCTGTATATAATATTTAGAAAATATTTTCTTCAGATATTTTTTAAAAATTTATCAAAATAGAAAAAAAAATTGTTTTCATTAACGGTGAAAATGAAAACAATTGAGAGAAGTGTGATGAAAAACGATGGTGGTGGAGGTTGATAGTTGCGAAGATGAAGCCGGTGGTGATGGTTGTAGTGGTGGCAATAGTGGCAAAGGTGGCGGTGGCAGACTGTTGCCATTCAAAATCGCTAGAATATGTTTTTCAGTTTAGATGTATCACAATGTTTGTATTGCTACTCTTCAAGAAATATGACAAAAGGGAAATGATATTTGACACTACAAGAATTTTGTCAACATCGCACAATTTGTTTTGAAAGGTTGATCTCTACGCATAATACATTTCTTTTCAACCAATTACCATCATGATTTTTGTAAAGAATTCTACATAAGAAAAATATTTCTTCGGTTTATGAGTAAGAAATATCATGCTATATAGCGCCTCTCATAAGAAAAATGTTTGATAGACACCCATTTCAAATGTGAACACCTATATGAGGAAGAGTGGATGAATTGAAAAAAAGTGATAGGATGAGAGATAAAGAATAAAACGCATATTGAAATTTTGAGTTCTATTAGAATTCAAATAGATAAACCACTTAACAATGTAAAACACCTTAAGATACTCAATCAAATAAAATGTGGGTAAAAACAATTACTTTTCTAAAAGGAAAAAAGAGTGTCAATTAGGTGTTTTCTCATAGATGATTTGATTTCTACTATAATGACTGTCTAAATCAATTAACCGTTTTGGCTGCACGTTCAACTCCTATGCGTTGAACTCTGTCCCCCACTCACCCCATTCTACTTTACTACTCTTGTTAACTGCTACCTCGTACCTCTTTTATGGGAAGGAGGACACAAATCTCAAATTAAAGAATTAATGGTCATTTAGTGCAGAGCCTTCAACATCATATATACTCCGTTAGCAATAATATATAGCATGAAGGCCATGCAGTACGGTCATCCAAAGTTCAGGATTAAGATCCCCAGGTTACTGGTGGTGGTCACAAACATACAGAGAAAGCTTCAATTCCACTTCAAAGACAAACCAACCGCAATCTCTAACGACGGAACCAACAAAGCTAAACATGGAGGAGGTTCATTCTTGATCTCAAGGAAATCACTTGGCTCAGTTATTTTTAACAAGAGATCATCCAAAGTGAGGGAAAATGAGCTTGGAAGGGCATTAGGAAACAAACCAGTTGTTGCTGCATTGTCTCAGCTTCTTGCTCTTGAGGAGAGTTTGGAGCATATTCAAAACAGAAAGGATAAGCGGCATGTGATGATGAAACTTCCTTTGTTGAGGTTTCTAGAAAAGAAGAAAGGATGGAAAAAGTTCATGAGGGCCAAGTCGAGGACGATGTTCACTAGGTTGAGGCAACTGAGGAGGAAGACATGTTCGTGCCGCTTGTTCAAGATTCCCTCGAAAATAATGGTTGTTGGCCTCAAGTTGAGGATGGTAAGGCCTCTGGTGAAAAAGCAAGTCACCAAGAAAGGAGATGTTGGGAATGGTGATAAGGAGGATGAGGGCATGGAGCTTTGGAAGAAAAGGATTCTCATGGGACGGAGATGCAAGCCGTTGAGTTCTCCAGGCACCCTTGGTTATGATACAGAAAGCTGTCTTTTCCTGCCAGAGATAGCACCTTGACAAGGGCACCATACCAATATTTGCTCCCTCCTCCATTCCCTGCTACTGCTAGGGTTAACTTATCTTCCAATCTCATTTCTACTCATTTTTTTTCTTTCTACATTATGTAAATCCACCTATTTTTTTCTACCTCTCATCTGTTACACATATGGTATCACTCATTTCTCTAAGTGGAAATAAAGTGTCAACAAAACATTTTATTCATACTATGTTTAGATTGATGGGATGAGGTGAGATGGAGTGGAATGGAATGAAATATTTTTAAATTCCATGGTTTGAGTACTTTACTAAAGAGGGATGGAATATGTACCGCCCAGTTCCATTGTTCTTCTCATTTTGTTTCCACCCAATTTGGATGGAATCACAATTTGACTCTTTTACAAAAATATTAATTTACATTTCTACCACGTGTTTCTTTGCTGCACTTTGGCCTTGCTGCGTTTCTTCTCCTCTGACCAACAACTGTGTTTCTTTGCTGCACCGTTAGCTTCCTTCATGCAATTTCTGCACCGTTGGTTTCCTTTATGCAATTTGCACCTTTATTAGATTAGATCATGAAAGATGGAACATACAAAAAAAAAAACCAAGATAACTCACGCATGAAAATGTAAATCTCAATTATAAAATATCCTAATAATTTGACATGGCATGTTGCTGCGTTATATTGGTTTTATGATTCAGTTTTGATTGTCTCTCTTTCTCCTTTCATTAGTCATCATAAGTCTGCATCCTTTTGAATTATGAATTCAATTCATTTCTTACATTGTTTTATTCCAGCTTGTGCAAAAAAACAAAATTGTTTATCAAACCATGGCGCATGTGGATAGGTTGAGAGGAGATATATATGATGAGATTTTAATTTTACACTTAAATAGTTTTACACTTAAATATTAAGTTAATTATTTTAGTAATTTTATGATAATCTCTTGTTTTAAAATAAGAGTAGTGCAGAAATAAAAAAATTATCATTACCTAAACAATGAAATGGTAACTTTGTTCCGTTTCATCATAAAATACTCAAACAATAAAATGGTAAATCATATTCCATACCGTTTACATACCATCTATCCAAATATAGCCTACGTGATTGTTCCTTTCTTTCTTCATTTAACTTAAAAAAAAAAGAGAATTTCTACATTCTGTTGTCGCCATGTTCGTTTTCTTTTACAGAGTATTGGCAGTAAACTAGAGCCTCGTCAGTAACAACAAATGAAGGAGTTAGGTTACAAGATTTCATTAAAAAATTATTAATTCAATTTCAATATATTAAATTAGCTGAGCTTAAAATCCTTTTTTTAAGTTAGCTATAAATTTCAACCAAATTACCAACATAAGGATTCGAGGGGCATTCTTCAAATCATGTAGTAACGAAATCACAGTATTCAACCCATAAATTTGATCAACAGTTAATTACACACTACAAAGATAAGGCTGCCCACTGTAGTTCAATTTCATACCATAGGCTCTGGATATGGTTTCATCATATTAAAGGAAATCAAACTAAGGCTCTGGATAACCAAGCTCCAACTGGTGTAACAACATATACTTAAGTGACAACCTTTTACTTAACTGCCATTCAGGGAAGTGCAAGGAAGGCAAGCAGCATTAAGTTCCACAAACTGCAAGGTAACATGCTTTTTACCACCCATAGGTTGAATCTTCAGTAGTTTCAAACCCGGACCAAATTCAAGCCACACCGGTCAGATCAGACCCTCAGCGGTTTCAAACCCAGGGCAGCCCTTAGCTTGTTTGCTTCAGCAATCTCAGGATCTGGGTGGTCAGTCCCATCATCCTTCTTTTCCTTCTTTTCTTTCTTCTCCTTCTTCTTCTTAGGTTCTCCTTCCTCAAGTCCATCTCCATGTCTTCTAGGGCTTACACTACTTCGAGCATGTCTCTTTCTGTAGTCCCCACCATCATGTTCCATGCGATCCCTGCTCCTACTTCGACTCCTTGAGCGGCTCCTTCGCCTTCCACGGTCACGATCCCTATCTCTCCTCTCCCGCTCCCTACCCTCTCTGTCACGACCATAATCTTTTTCTTCCCTCAGACGATATCGGTCTCTATCCCTGTCCCTGTCTCTATCCCTATCCTTATCCCTGTCCCTGTCCCTGTCCCTGTCTCTATCTCTATCTCTACCACGTCCTCTGTCATAATCTCTTTCATAATCTCTGTCATAGTCACGATCCCTGTGAAAAGCATATCAAAAAACAAATGAAAAGGACAAGCAAACAAAACTTATCAATGATGACAAACGAGTCCATTATTCAGTTATAGAAACCATGGTCACTTCATTCTAAAGTCAATAAGAGGGAACTCATGTCTGACACCAGCATATAATATCACTTACACTAGAGATTTGTTTAAGAATTTATATGCAGATGACAGCATTGAGGAAATAAGACCACCAAATAAATAAGAACTCTGAATACAACCAGCAATTACACCACCATTTAGATGAATGTCAAGCTATGCAGTTCTTAAAATATCATGTAGTAATTGTTGCTAACATTTCCCAAACAAGAAACTCACAAGTAACTCAGCTTCAAAAAGCTCAGTCACATATTGATGTGACTATGAAGTCATGAACTAACATGCTAAAGAGGAAAGGAAGAATAATCTAAACATGTCCATCAAGGACTGGGTTATGACGAAGTTTTAGCTTGTGTTCTTCCTAATCTTGTGTGGTTAACTGGTTATCTATCCGAGATGTATCTTCCATAAGACAAAGCATATGGGGACAACAGATCGAAATCAGGGAAATGTTGCTGAAATAACCAAGTCGTAGATCTACAAAATTAAGGATTGAAAAGAGGCAACATGATGGTCCAATAAGTATTAAAAAGGACAAACACAACACTTCAATATATAAAAGCATGATTTTCATATATATATATGAGCATGACCATGGCACCATTTATCGATTCAACATAATTGTCTGATCCATCATACTTCTCACTGCACACTGTCAGTGCAGAGAAACCTGGCAGGATCATTAGAATTTACTATAGGAAGCAGTTGTATACCACAAGTGGCTCTGAATGCCAGAGTGGAAACGTATGTACAATTTTGGCAAGTTTTATAGTGCGTGTGTGGCTATGTGCAAGTTCAAAAAACAGCTTCCAATACAATTCATCCGTATCTGCACTCTGCAGTAAAGAAAGTTTTCATGAAATCACATCATCATAAGAAAACTATGATCTATTTGAGATTCTAGACCCAGGGGCCAAGATACACTCTCCACTGGAAAAAATAAGTTGAAAAAACATTAGGCAAATGATAGAAAGTATTAGAACTTTTTTTTTCAATAACAAGATGCGCATCTCTACATCGATTCATATTAAGTTGTGAAACACTAGTAAGGAAAGAATAGTACCTGTATCTATGACTATCACGTCTTCTATCTCTATCTCTTTCCCTTGCAGGGCTTCGCCCACGATAATAATCCTATAAATCATTCCATAATTAAACCAAAACATCATAACTATTCACTTCTAACATTCAAAAAAATAAGATATTGTTTGATTAGGAAAGAAAGGGGAGCACCTTCTCATGTGCCCTATCTTCAACCTCATCAGCAGGCTGGTCATTATCCTCTTTCTCTTCTTCCTCCTCAAAATCTTCTTCAAGTGCACTTCGCCTAGGTTCTAATGTACCAAGAGATTCAAGAGTCCACCTACAGAACACATAAGATGTTAACTGAACATCTTCACACCACAAGATCACATGTTTGTAACCTATATTCTAAAGCGTCAATTTCACAGTCCACACACGAACCATGTTCCATCCAAAATAAATAACTCATTAAACAAATTTTTAAAATTTTTAAGCACGTTAAACAACTAGGGAAAATTGTTCAGAGCTCAATTTCAAATACAGGATAAGGAATTAATAAAATCACTACTTTAACCCCTACATACTCCAAGAGAAACAAAGAGAAGTACATCCCAGAAACAAAAAGAAGTAACACCGTGACGCTCAGTGTAAAACTACTTTAACTAGTTCAACTCTGCATCTTTCACTGTATTCACTACTTAGTGGGAAAAAAGTTATTTTCATCAGTTAACACTAAACATACTAATGGAAGTAATTTATTTTCAAGAGTTCCTTATGGTTTTACAAGATGTAGGTTTTAGATGGTTTAAAACAGGCCTGACACACACACACGCACGCAATGCTCTGGATAGGATGGATATTATTCAAAATTCAGCATACTACATAAACTACTGATAAATAAAAGCAAACCAGAATCATCAGAGGCTGGTATGTTAGCCCCTGCTAAAAAAACTACGGATAAAAGGGAAGAAGAAATTGATCCGGCAGAGCACAGAGTATAGACAGAACAGGAAGTATCAACAAAAGCTTCAAAATCAAACAATCCGACAGAGCAAGAAAAAAATGATACTACCTTCTCTTGATGCGCGGCATAGCTATATCACAGGAATAATCCTTTGTGAGAAGCTCATCAATGACCTCATCAACGTGCGTCAACGAAAACTCTGCAACACCAAGACGAACAAATCAGGTCAACAAGCAAGCCATAGATAAAAGCATCAACAGAGAACGACATTGCAAGCACAATATAAAAGCTAAGTTGAATAGGCACTGTTAATAACTCACGTCCATCCGGTGACTTTCGCCTCAGTTTCCGATAATCATTGTACAAGGGTTCCAGGTAACGGTACACATCAATGTCAGATCCAGTAAGACGCAAATAAAAAGCACCAAGTATCCTCACATACCTGCGTTCCACATTTGAAAACCAAACAAATATCTGAAACCGTTCGTTATTTAGAGAGAATTGGAAAGGAAAGAAAAGAAAAGAAAAGGGAATTAGGGATGAAATTGAAAATACTTGTAATCTTCGTTTTTGATGAACTCGATAACGATTTCCTTCTCAGGCTGAATCTGGAGCATCTTCATGACGAGGCACATGAAGGGGGTGGGTTTGCGGTTGCCGCCGTAGGTACCGCCGAGGTGGTCGAGCTCCATGGCCTTGTCGACCAAGGTCTCCGCTGTTAAGCCGAAGCATTGTTCCTTCCAATATGTGTGCTGGTAGATTTTGGAACGGAGAATCTTCTCCACCAGGTTCTGAGGGTTCGTCCCTCTTATGCTCTTAGCCGCTGGATCCGTTCGATTCGCCATCGCTGACGGTGGGACTCGATTGCATAAACCCTAATCCTTTCCACTCAGCATATTAGAACGATAACTAAAGACGCTGCACTTCTCTTCCATCACCAACATGGAATAAGTTAATTACATTTACCACCGTGGGTCAAATAAGTTTTTAGTCCATGTATAATAGCTGAGTTTTGATTTATGCTCCTCGTGAATGTAAATTAGTAAAAACATCCTTATATTTAGAGAAATATATTATTTTTAGTCCTCAAATAAACTCGAGTGACATTTTCAAGTGGGGTAATGCTGATGTGCAACGCCACATGTTTTAATAAGAGACTAAATTAAAAAATCTCAAGCCAATTTTATTATTTATCAAGCAACTAACCAAAACCTAAGTAAACCTTCTAAATTCTAATTAAACTAATTTAAACCTAATTAGACACTCTCAAATTGCTAACCTAATCTTCTTCATCTTTCTTCTTCATAGATTTTGAGAAATACATAAACCCATAAAACTCTGCGCAAAAAATTTCATCATCTTCATCCTATTTCTTCCATCATTTTCACATTTTTCATCTCTCTTCAGAACTAGAAATCAAACTTGTAAAGCACAACAAATCAATTTCACCCCTCATTCCCTTGCCCCATCCCTCATCGTGATAGAACCTCATATCAAGGACGATTTGATGCATCTTAATATTTATCATCAAAGAATGATACAAGTTTGTCATGACTTGTTTCTAATAACAAGGTTATTCTTGATAGTTTTATGAGAATTATAATATGAAGTTATTTGAATTAAATTTTGGTTTGACTTGATTTCGTGACTTGAGCAAGTTGAACGTGATATATCCTCATTGAACAGCTTGTCCATAATAATTGAGAATGAGGGTGCACGTAGGGTTTCTGTCTGCCCAAAAAGATGAATTTTCGAATCCAGTGTATGCTCATTAAATAACTCATTTAAGGTTCTAGCCTTGGTTGCGACTTTGGTGGTACCCTGACTTAGGAATTTTTTGTCTGCTAAAAAGAGATGAATTTTCCAATCCAGTATATACTCACATGAATAACTTATTTAAGGTTCTGACCTTGGTTGACCTTGGTTTACACTTTCTGCCTAAAGGGGAATGTGTAATAATATTGCCCTCATCAAGATAGCGCATGGTAATTAAAGCTATATAACTTGCTGTTGTTTATTCTAATGCATTCCAAATTTATCATTGACGATCACCTTTTGGCGAATAAGTATACTACTTAAGGTTTTGACTTGAGTTGGTTGAATCAAGTGCAGTATTTGGTTGCTTGGAATTTTTAATTGGAAGATACTTGGGTTTGAATTTTACTTATTTTAATAGGTTAAAACATATAATTGTTGTTGAGTTTGTGGCACATGCCATGATTTATCAAGTTTACATTGTTATTGTTTATGATTTTATCTTGTTTACAAGATAATAACTTGAAACAAGATTATTTGGATGGAGTGTCAATGAGATTGAACAATTTAATATGACACATATTTTTGTTGATTTTTGTACTTGATATATCATTAATATGATTGTTGTGTTAACTCTTTTGGTTCAGATTGTGATATATCCTATTAATAGTTGATTTCTGAAAGTGTGTATAAATATTTTGCCATCAGAGTGACTCGATTACATAGATTGAAAGGAAATTATGTTTGCCATTATGTATGGGATATCTATTATTTTTTTTTATAAATTATTACATGTGATTGCTTCTCCAAAGAGGACTATCATGTGTTGTAATTAGGTGAATTGGTATACTTACAAAGAGATAAAGATCTACAAATTTTTATGTTCGAGTAGGATAATATTTAAGTACTTTTCAGTCTCATATAATTTCTTTATGATTGAGAGACATGTAATATTTGTTTTACCAAACTGAAAGTGTTTAGAGGTTTTGATTATATTATATTTAATGATTAGTTTACGTTGTTCATATTTTAGATATTGAATTTATGTTATATTTGATGGCAATATTCATATATGAAATATTTTATGTATGCAATTTAAAAATTATAACATGAGACTTATATGTGGTACCAAGATTAAATTTACTTTTCTTTACTAGTTTATTTGATACATTGAATCTTACCTTCATAAGTGTAATAGTTGAGTTTGCTTGAGCTTGGTATACGGGGTGAGATCTTCCTAAAATCTTAAAAATAATATTTCTTATATATTTGTTTGAAGATGTTGAGAATAAGAGACTTTATTTTATATTATCTCCCGATTAATGTTCTTTCTATTGAGGAATTTTTATTGACTGATTTTCTTTTAAAGTTTTTTTGAATTTGTTCATAAAAAAAAATTGAATTTATTATCGAATTGATATGTCAGCGTTGAGATGTTTGTGTTAGTTCACTAAGCAAATTAATTAGATATGATATGGATCTTGACATTACTGGGAGGAATACGACGGAAGTCATTTTTAAATGTTAAGAGTTATATTAATATTTTATCAAAATATGATCAGATTTTGAAGGAATCTTAATATTTGAGATATTAAAAGACGATTGACTATCTTTTTTTTTTTTTGAAACTGATTGATTATCTTAAATCTACTGTGATTGTTAATTATTTAAAATTTTCTTGTCAAGTATTTTAGACATGTGTGTATTTTAGTACATATTATATTGCACTATGCTACTCAGTTAATTTGTCTAAGAAACTTGGGACATTACTTCACATAGAAAATTTATTATTACACTACTCAAAAATATTCTGTCAATAGTGATTTATGATGGTTTTAAACATTTTTGAGTGAAGCATTTGTGTGAAATAAAGATAATTGATTGAACGAATTCATATCATTTTGTGTTTTTAGTCCCATAATCAAAGGACTTAGGCCCATGGTATTTAAGAAGCACTCATATTGAGAAAATGAGCATATAAGTTCTTTTGATATGTTTGGTTAGTGAGAGCATGAACTTAATGCTATCATGTTAAATATTTATCATTTGACACTTATTGTTAGGTTTCCATATGTTATTTATTTTAAGTAATTGATAATACATCATATTTTAATTTTATAAGTCATTTATATGTATGTATATCAATTGCAAAATCGTGAAACTCAGTGTTGTTATAATCATCGTGATCATGCTCGTGGTTGACAGTGTATTGGAGTCCGAGGCATAACAACATTTTTGGGACTGGTGTTGTTAACCACCATGCTTGTGGTTGGCACTGTATTGCAGTGTGAGGCATAACAATATTTAGGTCTAGTGTTTGTTGGAACCATTATGCTTGTGATTGACACTTTATTGGAATATGAGGCATAAGAATAATATTAGAGACTTGGTGTTGTTGGAACCATCATGCATGTAGTTGACAATGTTTTGAAGTAAGAGGCATAATTAAACTTTAGCTTCAAGGCATAATGATATTTTTAACTCGGTCTCATTCGGACCTCTGTATTGGTGGTTAACACCAAGTAGAACCAGAGGCATGTTGGTTTAAAGAACCATACAATTTCTCTAACTTTAAGGAATTTGAGAGAAATTAGTTAAGATCGACAACAAGAATAAGAGTTTGATTGTTAGATCAAACTAACACGCTATTTCTTGCTATGCTCCATACTAATGACGGGTCAACAAAGTCAATGATATTTATAATCATAAAAGGTCTTATGTCAGTAAAGGGTATAATGACTACCACGATTCAATAATGCTTAACTTTAGTTGGACAAAGTACTTAGATATCGCACCTTGGAATTGCATCATATGTTTTTTCCAAAATGTCCACATAACAAAATTAATAATTAGTATGAGAGTCGTTTTCAAAATGCTTTTAAAAAGTCGTTTGCAAAACAATCAATTGTAATTTTTGTTGTAATAAAATATGTTAATACATGATCAGGATGAAAGTGTTTAGTAGCCCACTTAAGGATTTAAGTGATCCATTTATTTGGATTTGAATGTCCTAAAATTGATTTAGTGTCAAGTACAATGTAGGCCTTAACTCATAGGCTAATGGGAAGGTGACTAGGGTTATATATGTCTGGCTTGATCCCCTCTATAATCACGTAAACTAACGGCTATGCAACTTGTCCCATCAACGGCTGTGACAAAGAGTGGGACATACAGCAGAGCTCTAGTCTTTTCACTATTACATAATCTAGAAATCAAAATAAGACACTTCCAAATTAGATCATCCAAATCTTCAATCCACTACAGAACATAATCTATTTCAATGTGGTGTTCTACAAACGTGTATGGATCTAAATTATATTTTACAATATAAGCATAAAATTTGAGTTAACTAGAATAAATTAAGGTATAATAGAGGGTACATCTAAACACTTACCATTTTATGTCCAAACTGACCTGATATTGATGAGACAAATTGAAGAATCAAATATAAACACCTAGGCTGATAAAATTACAAATGGCTTTACTACACTAGTATACTACAATGAATCTTATCTCTGAGCCTGATCGGCCGTGTGATTGCTTGTCGTAGATGAAGAAGCTGTTCTACCATTCAATATCCCATTGTCCATTGGTGGAGAAGATCCCCACTTACCTTCTGATTCAGTGGGTTCTATCACTTTGACAGACCCATCAGTTAACCCAACAGCAAACTGGTTAGGTTCTAGTGGATGAGTCGCAACCACTAGAGGATGCACACCCTGGTTTCTGCAACACACAAACACAGATCTAATGTCACCAACAGAAATCTTGCACGGGAAAATAAACAATACCACCCACCCTAATCTGAGGGAGGATACTTATTTTTCAGATTTAGTTCCTCAGGGAGTTAAAGTAAGTCATTGCAACCATTTAAAGAACACTATACTTTGTTATAGATGTGCAAGTGTAAGATCATAATCTATACGTTGATTTCTCAATCAACGATTATAATGACTTATTTTATCTTCTAAAGTGAGTTTAGAGGAGCCAGATCCTTATTTTTCATAGTACAGATGATCATCAAAGTGAAATTACTAATAATGCTATATTAATATCTAGAAATTGATACAGCAACCAATATCTTGTATCAAGTAACTTACATATATGTCACTCATTTCACAAAAAGCATCATTAAATAAAATGTTCAAATTTTAATACAAGAAAGATTAAATTAATTGCAACCCACAAAGTTGACACATACCCACTTAAAGCGGCAGATGACAAGCAAACTGAGGGTGCAATACGACATCTTAGTCTCAAGCTATCAGCATCAAAAACCCCAACGTTTGCATCACAAAATGTTGCATATATTAACTGACTGTTGCAAGAATAAGCTGCACATGATATGGGAGCAGACAGAACATCTTGGGGAACCCACTGCAGCAAAAAGAATTTAAGAGCATATCTTAGTTTCAATTTTGTCAGCTACAAGCAGTTCTATCAATACTGGAAGAAGCTTCCTACCTGCCGAATGCGATCCATCTTAGAGGCATCATATATTGCCAGCTGAGTCTCATGGACTACCAATAAGCGTTGTTGATCGCCATGGAACTGGACCCGTGTATCACCAACAGGAGACTTCCCCGCAGGTAATTGTATTGGAATTGATTTTCTTTTCTCCCAAGTATCAATGCTCCACACACAAAGCTGTAATAACAGAAATTCTTAAAACAAGGAAATGGCAAAAACATAGAGCACAATAAAGCAATTGAATTGATAAGAGCATTAGTAGAGGCACAAATAATGTAAAAGACAGGTACTTAAACAATAGCTCACCCAACAAAAAAACAAAAAGAAAAAGAAAAACCACAGATTTATTAAGAGCAGCAAACAAGCAACGAACTTGCACAAGAGTACATCCACTCATAATGTATAAGATCTTCGACCATTTCTCAGCTAACCAAAGAACTTCTTGGATACAAATATAGGAAAACAACAAAGAGTCCAATACAGATGTAGTTAAACTAAATACAGATGCAAATCCATTAGAGTAAGAGGTAATTTAGAAGATAAAAAAAATGCTTAGAGTCAAGGCAAAATAAAAATTAAGAGGAAATGATTTGAATAACACCCCATAGGTTTTGGTACCTTCTAGTAAAATAATTCCACTGCAGTGGATTTTTATTTAATTTCATAATAGTCCAGAATCCACAAGAAAGACTTTTTCTGACACCCTTTAAATTGAAAAACAGATCTTACAAAAAAGATGATAATTAAAAATAATGGAAAGTAGGATAACCAAAAAAAAGCTCCAAAACAAAGTATTAGGGCCTAACTGATCAGCATAAAAGGTTTTCCAGCCACTCTGAATATTGCAAGAGAGTAGAATGGTCAAAAGACTTACTTGAGCATCAGCACCAGATGAAACCAGGATGCCAAGATGGGTTGAAAAGGCTAAACCGGTTATTCGCTTCTGGTGACCCTTTAATTTTGATTTCACCTGGTACATAGCCACAAAGGGGGAGGGGGGAATTGTGTTTTGTGAGATTATTTAGAAATGATAGTGTAGATCTGAACAGAAATAAATACGTGGCTAAAGATAGAATCACCTCATCCACCCTGACATTATAGATGTGAATGGTGGAATCCTCCATCCCAATGGCTATAATGTTGTTATCCTGAGGATGGAAAGCTAGGAAGGTAGATGCAGGAGATGGTTGCATAAATGTGGTCATTACCTATAAAAATGTAAACTATAAGTAACCAGTTAACCTAACAATTAAATGGAATATCAGGGTTGTATATCTGGACACACACCTTGAATGTCATCATGTTAAATAGTGAAACCTTTCCACCACAGGCGGACATAACATATGAGTCATTTTTTGAGAGCGCAATGCAAGGGACTGCTTCTTCAAGGTTGACACCCGAGATATGATTAGTCATAAGAAGACCACTGTTGGGTTGCCACTGTTGTGGAACAACACTGGCAGTAGCCTGTAATCACATAGATTTCAGAATCATGCAAATAAAGGACTGAAGGAGTAAGAACATAAAGTAATTATTTGCTAAAAACCACCTTTCCATTAGGATTCTGTTCATTGCGAGCCCATTTCCAAAGCTTCTGTATACCATTTGAACCGAGGGCCAAAATACCACCACCAGAATTCGTATATAAAAGTCGGACGACCTATATATGGATTAAAAAATTAAAGCAGCGTACATCCCATAAAGTTTGCAATAGAATAATCACAATCTCATACATTCATCAGTCAACCCACCTTGCTGAAAGAATCCATGCTGTCAGGCAAGGTAACTGACCGACATTGGGCAGGATCCAGAATTTCAGACAGTTGCCATTGTCTAGTTCTATCTGTTACATCTTCCACAGTTCTTGGTCTCTCTATATTTCGACCCACAGGATCAACTCCATTCTTGATTGAAAAAGCCAAAACCAATCCATGAGTTGCAAACAAGTATTAAGATGCCGTAAATGACTCATGAGTAACTTAAAAGATATAAATAACAATTAAGTTGCTCCACAAAGAAATACAAACACCATATTATACAGTAAAACAGATTCAAGTACACCTTTTGGATCTAATAGGAAGCCCACAAGATAAAGGAGGACATAATCACCATAAAATGGAAAGCCGATGTATACAAAAGATGGTTTTCCATGGTATGCAAGGGTTATTGCATAATGGAATTAAGCATACCATAAGAGAGAATAAAAGGACCAAACAATTGACACATTAGTCCGTGTGTTGTGTAGAGAAATGAAACACCTATCAATGTCACCATGTAAAAACCATAATGATGATTATTAAGGTCAAAGGACAGGATTAGGTTCATACAAGAATTGGAGAAGGCCTGGCAGGAGAGCTTCTTTCCACTTTGCAGTTGATAGGACTAACATTAACAGAAGAGCCAGATACCTGTATAACATAAACAAAGTGAACAGTACATATATTAAGATCTAAACATCAGGAACCAAGCAAAGGTTTAAATAACTATATAACTACCTTGACTGCAGCAGATTCAATGGGTGACCTCAATGTTTCAAATGCTGGGGTTTCCATTGCTCTTAAGGATCTAAGACCAGTAGCATTAGCAAGTATCTTGAATCCATTGTCTATAGTCACAGCAAGAATATTTCCTTCCTTATTGAATCTCAAGCGTGGAAGGCCCTGAGTAGATTCATATAAACATATACAGGATGTTTTATAAAGAATAGTTATACTCCACTAGAACAGCTAATTATAACACTGACCTGTAATCCACCATCTGCATCAGTGCTTGTTAGAAGATTAATATTGTCCATGTCCCAAAACTTCACTTGGCCGTCTTCACCTGCAGCCAAGAAGCGATTTTGGGTTGTGTCAAACTGCACAACACCGGCAGATTTCTTTCTGAATCCATTGTAAGTTCTCTTAATGGCTCCTTCACTTTCATTCCATTCAACAAGAAAAGACTCTCCATCTTTACTTGTCCCACAAGAAAACAATCTGGAGAAAGGTGGGGAAAATAAATTGGAAGACATGATAAGACATTTCAATAAAATACACTCAATTATCCATTGAATTTGACACTAAAAAATAATTACCCTCATCCAAATCCAACTTACCTACTTCCATCAGCACTGTAAAGCATCGTAGTACACCAATGACCAGGGGCATCATAGTCAACCCTAGAACCCATGTTATCGTATAACCAAGCCTTTATTTTCCCATCAATGGCAGTTGAAAATATGAACTGAAAAGTTACATTAGCAACCTTTAGTTTGTGCGTGTGTATTTGTATATATAGCTTCCAAGAAGTCAAGCAACACATTCTCCAGTTATGGAGCCAAAACATGTGTAATAGGATGGGGGCTGTAATTTTCAAAGACTAAAGCCGCTTTTTACAAGTTTAATGTAAAAATAACTACACATACAGGTAATTACATAGAGTAAGTAATCTCAAATTATAGCAAGCAACCATCCCAAAATAAGCATTAAAAATTATAGGTGCCTCAATAATGATATCTATTTCACTACCTGAATGTTCTCTTTGTGATGAGGACAAATAGAATATACAGGTGCCTCATGCCCCTCAAAGGTAAATAGTCTTCGGCCATTCGTATCCCACACCTATAAGAGTTTCTTATTTAGAAAACTAGATAACTTTTGCAAGATAAAAAATTGTAAGGACTTGATTTCACACACCTTTATCAATTTATCATCCCCACAAGTCACAATACAGAGCTGTTTATTTGGATGAGCAAATGCCAAATCATTCACAGCACCAACATGGGCATCAACCTGCATCAACAAGGAAATGTAAATCAAACTGCAATGAAAACTTAGTCTATTTTTTATGAGAAGTACATCACCTCTATGCGCTGAGCTAGGTCATTTGATCCAGTGTAGGCATATAAATGAATCAAATGTTTAGTAAAAGCAACACCTACAGCAAAGCAACCAGTTAGATATTCACTAGACAGGTTCAACATGGTTTCAGAAACAAGAAGTCACATACCCACAAAACTTCCATCAGGGCTCCACGTGACACGACTGACAGAAATAGGTGCATCCTTGACCGCCTGCAAAGTTCTCAATTGTAAATTCCAAAAGTTCTGAATTTTCAAGCACCAAGACTAGGGCCAACCATTATAATAATATAGTGGCCATGATAGCTTAAGCTGGACTAATTTTCTTGGTACTGATAACAAGGGTGCTGCAGAACAAACAAATAAATATTGCACTGTATGAAACCTGAAATGGTAATACGCTTGCTGACGCATCCCATATCTTGAACGGCTTTGAGACCAACCTTTCTCGCAGATTGAGTTCCCAGAGGGTAATCTCACCATTATTAGAACCAACTGCTCCAGGGAAATATATACCATTAGAAGAAAAAAAGTTAAGCTATATTTTTTGGTCAGGAGTTCAGTAGAAACTCGCTGGACTCGGGCTTTTAACTTGGATTACGGCTGACTCGGTCAGATGAGGATTTAAAAATAATAGAAACACTGCTGTGCAGGATTTGAGCCTCAATTCCGCGCTTGCGCTGTGAGATCACTACAACTAGGCCACTGCCTGTCTTTGTTAAATGATACGTCAGTTTTTTTATATAAAACAACTGAAATCTTGGCTGAAACTTAATGTTGTCATTAACATTACATTTATTACTGTTACCAAACTGGGTTCATGGGTGTGTTGCATCTTTTTAATTATTTTTAATCTGTTTAATTGAGATTTTTTTTTGGCATTAGATTTTCATGTTTTCTTTAATTGTGGGCCAAGTGGCCTATTTTCAGAATAACAAAATATATAAACTTTTTAAGATTAAACATTATTTGACAAAAAAATCATAAACTTGTTAAATGTTATTAGTTTATGTTTTAATTTTTTTAATGCACACCGAGTCATCCGGTTCAACCATTGACCCACTGGTCCGACTAGTGACCCATTGACCGAGTCGATAACCGGTTCAAATTTCAAAACATTGACCAACATATAGCACATAGTACAAGCATGATAAACAATACCAAGAAGTAAGGTATGGTGAGAAGGATGAAAATCCATGCTTGTCACAGAGGACCCCTGATGCAAAGTCATAGTCACCGTTCTTGGCAGATCATCCAACGACCAAGAGGCTTGTCGAGCCAAGGGATATGAAATCTGGTATTATAAATGAACCATACTGATGAGTTCCCAACCATTATGAAATCAAAATAAAAGAAAAAAACCAGGCATTGTGAAATATGTTAAGCAAAGATGAAATAAATAGAAGTAGAATACTAGTTACACACTCTCTAACACTACTTTTCAAATATCTTTCTTATTGGTTGAAATTCAAGTGAGTCCCACCAAATTGAGAGTAGGACCCACATGATTTTGTGGATCTCACATTAAATTCAACTAATAAAGAGTGTTAGAAATAGTGTGTTGGACAGTGTATTGCTAGTATTTCTCTTGAACTGAAATTTATCAAAATTACCTCCTCTACAGAATGATTAGGACGAAGCCTTTTCATTAGCTGTTCATGATCAGCATTCTGATAATCAACCATCCCAGGAGTTGCTGGAGGTGTTTTAGGACGTTTCAAGATAGACACTGTTTAAAAAAGCATGGGGAGGGTGTTTAAGCCATGGCATCCTCGTGTGAAATTATTGCATAAGTAAATTCTACATCAAGAAAATATTCTTCTGCTGACCTAGATAAGTTAATACATTTGCAAAGACACAAATAATAGCAAACCTTTCTTGAACTTAACAACTTAAACTAGGGTGCATAACATGTAAATCACATGGGACTTGTGAGAGATTCTGGAAAAAATCGGGTAACAATTACTGCTATTTTAACCTTGATTCTGTGGGACTGGAATAGTTGATGCTGTGACAACAGCTGCTTGGACAGATGATGAAGCCGAGGCATTGGCCATCCAACCAGCCAAAGCATTAGCATTAGCAGTTGCAGCAGCAGGAGGGAAGGGCTATACAAAATAATTAATAAACAAAGTATCAATTAGACTATGAATAAATTGAAAATGTAATAGCCAGTTGTTTTAAATGGAAGGTATATCATACACCGTGAGCTCCAAGTGAAGTATAAGCAGCAGGCTTTGCAAGTGCAGCAATTGGAAGGTTGATGGGGGTTGGCGCCAGAGGACCATTGGGAGGTGCACAAGTATGATCTGTGAATAAAGTCTTTATATCTGGGTTCGGCTTTGGGTTTTTACAAAGCTGGTGCTGCCAGTTCAGACTGCATTGACAAATGGGACATAGATAGATTAAGTGATCAAAATTCAAAATAGAGAAGGCAAGACATAACAAGCTAAAAATCCAAAATAGAAGAATCAATTAAAAAAGGCACGCGAAACCCTTAGAACTCTTATTATTGACCAATTATACCAATAATACATAAGGAAAAAAACATCATAAAATATACTGAATAAACTAGTTATTTACGTCCACAAAGAAAAACCCAAATAATTTACTTTCATTTATCAGTTGTATCGGCACCATGAGCCATATGGTTAAAAAAGACAGAAAGTCAAACTAATTAAGTATAATTCAATAAAATATATACATATATATACATAGAGAGAGAGAGAGAGAGAAGAAGTTGAAAGCTTAAACTTGCTTAATCATATACCTTTGATTGATTAAAGTTCGCAGTCTTGATGACCTGAGGGTAGGGAAGACAAGCTTATCACGGAAAAGGGGATTTGCCTCTATGAGTTTTTTTAGTTCTATCAACATAATGCTCCTAGCAGTTTTGGTATCACCATATTTAGACAGCTGCTCATTCTCTCTGTCATGAAACAATATAGCATTCAACTGTCATGTTTATCACTTGACTAGTCTGAGTTGAGAATCAAGATTCACGGAGATTTGCGGTATGAATCAGATGTACAATCTTGTTCACATAATCAACAAGAGAAGGCACTGGTTAACATTAGATTATATATTCAAGATATTACCTGAAATTAGTAAGAGTTAACAGCTGAGTAATTTCTTTGTATAGTTCCTCATTGAAGGTGGAGAAGACT
Organism: Acmispon strigosus; assembly: GCA_030819835.1. Lineage (NCBI taxonomy): Eukaryota > Viridiplantae > Streptophyta > Magnoliopsida > Fabales > Fabaceae > Acmispon > Acmispon strigosus. The sequence continues at coordinate 64,455,515 of JAUAMA010000003.1, read as the reverse complement.
TTTAAATCACCAACTAATATTTCCACAGCTTTTGCTTTGTCTTGCCTAAAATTTTACAGAACAACAGAGACAAAACAAGATGTGAAGTTTCAAAACAAGCACAAATAAATTAAGAAAGATATTCAAAAGGATACAAAGTTCCATATACCTATCAAGTGCTTCTAGATATTTCTGCTTCCTGATTTCAAAGAATATTTTCATTGAGTATCTATTATCGTCCACTTTGGTAAACCCTGTTAAGTACTTCTCAACTTCTTCCCATTCGCCAGCCTGCACTTTTTCCTCAAAGTACTTCATGTTGAAAAAGAAGCCCGATTCTTTCTCAAGTCTGCATGCGTTAAGAAGGTTAATCTAACAGTCAAGTTGACTCCAAATGACAATGAAAACCTTACAATAGAAAACAGCAAAAATCAGAAAATCTAAGCAGGAGGAAGAGAAAGAGTCGTCAATATATTTCTTTATCATCTCAATTCCAACTCCCAAGAAACGACATTATATAACTTAGGGTGCATTTAGTTTACTAAATTAAAGACTGATTAGTACAAAATACCAGTTCAACTTTTTATTTTAAAAATGATCAAAGGACAGAGGACAAAGCAAAAGATGAAGAACACAACGAAAGTCTTATAATTTATTACACAATCAACCAATGGACAATTTTCTGTTTACAACACAACATCATTCAAAAGTAAAAAATACTTAGCCTTTAATTCCACCTCTTGATAGCTCTCTTCTCTAAATCTCCTTCTCTCCCTCAACCCTCCTCCTCCTTCCTTTCTTACCCTTCTCTCCTTCAAAACTACTGATGTTGTGTATCAACCATCAAACAGCAAATAGAACTGAAAGTTGTGAGGTGGTTTGGCTACTTATACTACTTCAGTCTTCTTGTGCTGTACCTCAATGTGGCTATGCATCAGACACACCCTTAGAATTTTTGGACAAAAGGTGTAGGGTTATTAGTTATAATTAAAAGGTTCAACTTTCGTATATTGATATAGTAAATTGTTTTCCCAAGTAAAGCTACTTCAATGAAGAAACAACAATATACATTTTAATACCCCTGCCCAATTGGCAGGGAGATCGAATCATGATATAGAACCCGTTTGGATGTGGAACAAAGAGCATTCAGTGTGTGTTTCGATATCAGATGAGTCAACATAAAAGCATATTCATCTCAAGCCACAAGAAGAGTTCCGTTCACTTTTTGCCTTGAAGTGAGTGCTGGTATCCAGACACGCCAACGGTATCCAAACATGCCTACAATAAGTGCACTTTGGTCCGTCCCAATAAAATTCAACCGTCAATATACAAGTCAGTAGATACAGGCCGCAATGAAACATCTTAATCCAACTGTTCACATTCAAATAAATTACAAGAAAAACAAAATCAAGACAGCAAATTGAAAACGTTCCTTCCCTCATTTCTCTTTTAATTTAAGCTAATTTCTAGCAGTTTTCAGTTTTAATTCAAGCTAACTTCTAACACCGACCCCAACCGCAACCAAAAGTGACAAACATCTAAAACATGGAGAAAAAGAGAAAGAAGGCTCACTTGTGTACGGACTCTTTGAACTTCTCCTCCTCCAGAAACTGGAGTATGAGAAACACCAATTCTCTGCTCAGAGAAGTCATGCCGCCGGCCTCTCAAATCTGAAACCGCACCGTTCAATTTCGATCTCCGACCACCGATCTTCAAAAACCACCAGCACAGAACTCGAATTCCACCAACCACCGTAAAATCAGAGAGGAACCACACCAAGTACCTCTCCCTCCACCTCAGTTCCAAATCTGAACTCAAAAACTCAGAGCCTCTTCGAAAATCACACAAATTCAGCACGGTGTTCGAGAGTTTCTAGGGTTTGAAAGACTGCGGATAAGAAGAGGAGAGAGAAAGTGGAGAGACTCGGTCTCGCTATCTTCGATGCGTTTGTTCAGGGGTCGTTCTTTTTCTACTGATCCATCAGACGTAATAAGCATGGCTGCTTATGTGATACGTAGAAGTACTTATCATTATAAGCTATCGTTTCGTGAGTGATAAGAAAACTGAAAGAGTGTTCCGGATTCGAAACTAGTTATTCAAATCCAGTGAATATCCGCCGCACACGTCCACCCGGGCCCGTTCTTTTTGTGCTGTCGCTTTCCCTTTAAAACGTGATAATGCATAGTTTCGCGTTTTCTCATTTTCTCGCGATATGGTTCATGGTTTGATTTTGCAAGGATGAAAATCCACGCGCCGAGCAGTGTGGGGCCCACATCTCGTTGTCGGTTTTTTGTGCGAAATGTCTTTAAGTCGTAAGCGATTAACATGTCAACCACTCACTCCATTTTAGAACTGTCTTTATTTAAGGCTATAGGCCTAGTTTTAGAGTTAATTAATTAATTAAATTAATTAATTAATTAATTTAATTAAAATACATTTATTTAATATTAAAATATAGAAAGATGCTAATTGATTATGTAATTTGTATGCATTTTAATGCTTGAAAATATATATGAACTCGTACGTGAAATATATAATATTAAATAAAAAATAAATGAAATAGAAATAGATAAATAGTCTTGAGTTTCTGCTACATTAAAAAAAATTGATAATATATGAAAAATTAAATCAACAATCACTTTGTAATGAATGAGTAAAATTTTTGAAAATCTACCAAGGCATATTTGTGAATAAGTATAATGTTTTAGGAGAGAGAGTTTATTTCAAACTCAGATAGATTTAGGACTCAAGGGAGTGTTTAGTTTACATTGTGAAGGACATTGTTGAAAAAAGCAAAATTGAGAGAGAGGAAGAAGGGGTGGAGGGTGAGGAGGGGAAGAGATAAGTCAAAATTAAAATTGAAACGAAATGGAGGGAATCATATATCGAAATGGAGGAAGAATTTGCATATGAAAGGACAAATGAAGAATATAGAGAATAGAAATTGAGATTGTTGTGTTGAGTACACCAACAAAGAAGAAGGGGCGCGTTTTCCCACAGAATAAATAAAAATTGATATTATATTTAATATTTCATATATATATATATATTTAATCATTTAATGTTATTATTTAACGGGTTTGAATTTCTATTAATTTATGGATTTTGATTTCATATAGCAGGTTAAACAAATAACTTGATACTTGCACTGGAAGTCTATATAATTATTTGATCAATAAGTTTGGGAATCATCATATATAATAGTATATTTATTGGGCTTTCGGTGTATAGCCAAGTAAATAGGGCCTATGACGGATGGAAAATATGGTTATTGTTATGTTATATATATGGACAAGATCTCGTCTCCTCTCCTATACTTTGACTGTGCAATCTTCTGACTAGGAGCTTAGTTACAGAGATGGAGAAGGAGAGGAAGATTCTAACCATAGATATTATATAACCACAATTCTAATTTCCATCCATTTTAGGGCGTGATTACTTGGCCTTACAATATAGTCCAACACATTTATTGCGCTTAAGCCCAATAAACATTTATCATGGACTTTCAATATTGAAAGTATCATGTTATTTATTCAACATGTTTTATGAAATTAAAATAATCAATAGGAGTTCAAAACCAAAATATATAACATTGAATGATTAAAGGTGAAACTTTAAAATGTAAAAGATAAATTCTAGATAAAAAATTGCTTCGTAGATAATCTAAATAGACTTATATAAAATAACATTAAAAGTAACTTATAAACATATAAATAGAAGAGTGGAAATTGCCAAATACTCTCTTCAGTCTTGAATCTGAGTTTGAAATACTCTCTCTTTTCTTCTTCTTTTACACCTTCTCTCTCTCTCTCTCTCCACTAAACACTTTTGTGGATCCTTGCTTCGTTAAGAGATAAGTGAGCTTCGATGTCACACTCAAGTTGTATGGGCTGGGCTGATTCATAATTATGCGACATATTTCACAATTAATTGGTTTTAATTATCTCTCTAATCACAATTACAATAGTCGTTATTGTTATTTTGTGAATATTATTGTTATTACTATGTTTCCGGATCTTGATTGTGAACTCCATTTTTCACAATTTATTTTAGATCATTTTGAATTTCACGTCAGCTTATTCTCATTCCTCTGGTGCAAGACTTATTTCTCCAAAAAATTGTCAGAATAAATTCATGATCAACAAAAATAAAAATTGAAAAGCAAAAAATAAATGTATAGGGTTCCAACTTCCTCACGTAACAATAACATAGAATTGAAAAGCAACTTAAAAAATGGCGAGTCCAAGACACATATTTCGTCCAAAACATGGGTGAATTTTGATCATAGTTTTCTAGAATTCACGAGTCAATCACCACAAATATAATCATAAGAATTTAAATATTTATAAACCCTAAAATTTGCAAATTAAAATTTCAGGGTTCTAAACTCTCTGATACAGTATGTAGAAAACAACTTTAACTGGATCTATACTAGGATTTACAACACTAACTAAATCCATATCAATTGTGTACCTCTTGAAGACAAAATGAGAAGAATTATAGCAGCTTCTACATTCAATGAGATGTCATGCACAAACGCCGTGCGCTCTCAGGCCAGGACCTTCCTCTTCTTTTCGCTCTCTGTATATGAGCTGTTGATTGGAAGACTGCGCAGCCGAGTACAAGAGAGGAGAGAGGAGAGAGGATCGTGTCCATATATATATATATATATATAATAGAAACCCTAATGTCCATCCATCATAAGCCATAAGTTACTTGGCCCAACACTACAGCTTAACACACTTGCCATTTGGGCCCAATACATATAAATATTGTACATGGTGACTCCCAAGCCCACAATGAATCAAATAATTACACGGGCTTTCGGGAAAAGTATGAAGATACTCTTTCAACACATTTTACGAAATCAAAATCCACTAACCAATAGAAACTCAAACACAAAAAATTCAAACATCATCCCACTTGGGTAATATTAATTGGGGTTTACTATTTTAAAAAGAAAACAAAATGACTCTCGCGTTGAACTACTTTGTGGCCACTAACCTAACTTGACAACGACCACCAAAAAAGTATGACCAAAACACTTGATAAAGTCAACAACTAAGAGCCATATGTGAAGATAAAACGATTTAGAATCTAGTTCACTAATGACCACATAACTTATAACCTTATTAGCATAATCACAAACATAAGTGTGCACGTGCAATACACATCATAACATAATATTGTTCATTTCTATGTTACTGTGTATATAATCTCAGATCGTGTCTTCTCAAGAAAACACAATTAATCTCAACTATAAGATCACAAACATGCTTCATAATAATGAACATAAAGTCATTTCTACATTTAACACTCAGTAATAAGTAATTTTGGCTTTTCAATAAGGGAAAATTTAGGAATCTTAACATTGTTTTTATAAATCTACGGTTTTTTTTTTTTTAGACCAAGGTGGCCCCACAGCCGATTGCCGTGAGACTAATACTTCGCCCCACGGTCAGCGCACGAAGCGGTAGGGGGCTAGTCAATGAGTTTTTTCCATTCACAAGAGTTGGGATTCGAACCCCCAACCACTTGCTTAAGGGACGAAGTGCTGAACCACTACGCCAACCCGCTTGGTTTTATAAATCTACGGCTAGTATATTTTAACTATTTTTCTTAATTTATGTGAATTAAGTAAAATGACTTATAAATAAAAACATTTGGAGTAAATACTATTCAAAAGCATAGCAACAGTGGCGAAGCTTGGACTAAAATAATTAAGGGGGGTGAAATAAAGTTTCAATATAAAAATTACAAATATTTTTTATTAGCAATACATATATGTACATACATATATGCAAAAATAATAATAATAAAGGACATATATGCAAAATAATAATAATAAAGGATACACTAATAATTCATATACATCGATATTGGAAATTTATAATAAATTATTGAGATTCTCGGATCTCATTTTTTCCCATTTCTAGATTCTTGAGACATTTTTATTGAAATTTATAATATTGAGTAATTAGATAACGATAAATTTTTTTTAAGTACATAATTCAAGTTTTTTAGTTTCTTTTTTTTACTTACATCAGAAAGCATTTTAAACTCTCCTGCCACGGATTGATCCCTGGACCTCCCCTACCCAACTCATATGTCTCCCGCTCTTACCACTTGAATTATCATTCACGATCAATTGCATACAAAGTTGGTTCTAATAAAAATGACCAAATTGTACTTCTAATTTAATTCTATTTTATAACAAGAACCAAAGGAGCAGGTCCTGGAAAACATAATGGGATCCTGACTTGCAGAATTTCTTTAAGCTCTTCTTAGCTTGCTTTTTTAAAGGACTTCCCTAGAAAAGTATTTGTTCCAGCTTTTCCATATTATAGAAAGCTTTTAAGCCCAACAGGTGAGGTCAAACACTACCTTAATATACTATGATGCGATAAGAATTAAGAAATATACATTGCTACTAACATTGGCATTCCAATGAAATATAAACATAAAATTTGAGTTAAAAATCTAGACACCTAGGATGACAAAATTACAAATGGGGAGAACTAGGCTAGTATAATACAATGAATCTTATCTTTGGGTCTGATCGGTAGTGTGGTTGCTTGTTGTAGATGAAGAAGCTGTCCTAACATTCAATATTCCATTGTCCATAGGTGGAGAAGATCCCCACTTACCTTCTGATTCAGTGGGTTCTAACACTTTGACAGACCCATCAGTTAACCCAACAGCAAACTGGTTAGGTTCTAGTGGATGAGCTACAACCACAAGAGGATGCACAGCTTGGTTTCTGCAACACATATCTCGTATCAAATTACTGGGGAATTTTGGTTGAAAAATGTTCAAGATTTAATTCGATAAAGATTAAAATAATTGCAATTACTAGGGTGACACTTACCCATTTAAAGCAGCAGACGACAAGCATACTGATGGTGCGATACGGCATCGTAGTCTCAAACTATCAGCATCAAAAACCCCAATGTTTGCATCGCAAAATGTAGCATATATTAACTGACTGTTACAAGAATAAGCTGCACATGATATGGGAGCAGACAGAACATCTTGGGGAACCCACTGCAGCAAAAAGAATTTAGGAGCATATCTTAATTTCAATTTTGTCAGCTACAAGAAGCTCTATATCATTACTGGAAGAAACTTCCTACCTGCCGAATGCGTTCCATCTTTAAGGTATCATATATTGCCAACTGAGTCTCATGGACCACCAATAAGCGAAGTTGATCCGAATGGAACTGAACCCCTGTATCACCAACAGGTGACTTTCCCGCAGGTAGTTGTAATGCAATTGACTTTCTTTTCTCCCATGTATCAATACTCCACACACAAAGCTGGACAACATATAAATTCTTAAAATCAGTAAAGGCAAAAACATCCACAACAAAAGTGATGTTTCCTCCTGAGCAAAACACTGCAATTAGTAAGAGCGGTAGTAGAGGCACAAATATTAGTAAAAGACAGGCACTTCAACTCCCACACACAAGGAAATATTAGTAGAAAGAAACTCCACAAATTTATTAGATGCAGCAAACCAGCAACAAACTTGCACCAGATTGCATCAACTAATGTACAAAATCTTCAACCTTTTCTCAGCTAACCATAGAAATACTTGGATAGAGATGCAGGGAAAAAAATCAAACATAAACATGATTAAACTATATAAACAGACACAAAATCATTAGAGTAAACAAGGAATTTTGAAAAAAACAAAAATGAAAAGCATAGAATCAAAGAAATTCAAAAGTAAAATGAAAATTATTTTGAATAACACCCAAGTATTGGCATCTTCTAGTAATATAATTCCAATGAAGTAGATTTTTATTTAATTTCATATAATAGACCGGAGTTCACAAGCAAGGTTTTTCTGTTGCCCTTTAAATTGAAAACCAGATCTAACAAAACAAGGATAATTACAAATAATGGGAAGTAGGATAACCAACACAAAGATCTCCAAAAGAAATTATTAGGGGCTATCTGTACATAAAAGTTTCCCAGGAAACTCTGAATTTTATAAGAAAGTAGAGTGGTCAAAAGACTTACTTGAGCATCAGCACCAGATGAAACCAGGATGTTAAGATTGGTTGAAAAGGCTAAACCAGTAATTCGCTTCTGGTGACCCTTCAATTTTGATTTCACCTGGTACATACCCCCCAAAAGGGGGGAACTGTGTAAGATTATTTAGAAAGTGTAGAACTGAAGGGAAATAAATAAGTGGTTAAAGATAGTAATTACCAGAGCCACTCTGACATTATAGATGTGAATGGTTGAATCATCCATCCCAATAGCTATAACGTTGTTATCCTGGGGATGGAAAGCTAGAAAGGTAGAGGCAGGAGATGGTTGCATAAACATTGTCATTACCTATCAAAAGTAAACTATAAGTAACCAATAAGCCTAACAATTAAATGGAATATCAGGGTTGTATATCTGGACACACCTTGAATGTCAGCACGTTAAATAGTGAAACCTTTCCCCCACAGGCGGACAAAACATATGAGTCATTTTTTGAGAGTGCAATGCAAGGGACTGCTTCTTCAAGGTTGACACCCCAGATATCATTAGTCATAAGAAGACCACTGGGTGGTTGCCAATGTTGTGGAACAACACTGGCAGTACCCTGTAATCACATACACTTCAGAATCACGTTCCCTATTTAAAGTGAAAACTAATGAATAGTATATAGAAAATAAAGGACTGGAGGAGGATGTATATAAAGTAATTATTTGCTCAAAAACCACCTTTCCAGTAGGATTCTGTTCATTGCGAGCCCATTTCCAAAGCTTCTGTATACCATTTGAACCGAGGGCCAAAATACCAGCACCAGAATTCGTATATAAAAGTCGAGCAACCTATATATGGATTAGAGCATTAAAGCAAACTACAGGGCACCCAGTTTGTAATAGAATAATGGCCATCTCGTATATCCAATGTTCAACACACCTTGTTGAAAGAATCTGTGCTTTGAGGCAAGGTAACTGACCGACATTGAACAGGATCTACAATTACAGACAGTTGCCATGGTTCAGTTCTACCTGTTACATCTTCCACAATTCTTGGTCTCTCTACACTTCGACCCATGGGATCAGCTCCATTCTTGATTGAAAAGGACAAAACCAATCCATGAGTTGCAAACAAGTATTAAGATGCAGTAAATAATTCATAAGAAATTCTAAAATATTTAAATAACAGATTTTTTTGGTAAAGTAAAACAGATTCAAGCAAACCTTTTGGATCTGATAGTAAGGCAACAATATGAAGGGGGACATGTTCCCCATAAAGTGGAAAGCAGATGAATGATTTTCTATGGAATGCTAGGGTATTGCATAATGGAATTAAGCATAATATAACAAAGAACAAAGGACCAAAACAATCACATGCTAGTTTGTGCTTGTGGATAAAGAAATCAAACATCTATCAATGTCATTGAGTTAACATCATAATAATGATTATTAAGTTCACACTTCACAGGGTCTGGTTCATACAATAATTGGAGAAGGCCTGACAGGGGAGCTTCTCTCCACTTTGCAGTTGATAGGACTAACATCAACAGAAGAGCCAGCAACCTATGTAACATAAAGAACGTGGACAGTACACACATTCTGTTAGGTTATGAAAAATAACCCACAACAATAGAGAAAAGAAAATATCAAGATTTACTAATGTTATGAAAACCAGACCGGTCATTGAACCGGTGAAGGCACCGGTTCAATGGTTCAACTGTGGTTAAAACGGTAATAATTAATTGATTTTTTAATATTATATAATATATTAAATAATTAATAACATAAAAGGTTAAGAAATTAATTCAAAGTTAAATATTAAATTGATATAAATCAGTATAATGTACATTATAAGATAAAAATAAATAATAAAAAGATAAAATAACAATAATGCATGCACGTGAGAGTACTCTAACTCTATGTAGATATTTATTTGAATAAAATATATTTTTATTAAATTTAAAATAAAAGAATATAAATTTTTGTAAATATTACTGGTTCTAGCCAGCTAAATAGCACTGATTTTGACCTGTTTGACCGGTTCTAATCGGTTATGAGATCTGTCAGTTTTTCCTTTCAAATGGACGAGTCATTTGACTAGTTCCCGGTTCAACTGTTTGAACCGGCCGGTCCAGATTTCTTAACTCTGAGATATGCAGAACACTGCACAAGAAGGAATGTCCTTCTTTCAAAGGAAAATCCCTTTACAAACTCTAGAAAAAAATTCCCCGAAAAATTACAATTTGATAGACTGGAAACCATAAACCTATCCTAACCAGAAACAACATATTCACAACAATTCTAACTGGGTCAAGCTTAGTAACATTTAACTGTCAGGCCCATTCCAACTATTAGGCCCTTTTCTCCTAGTATACACTTTCCAAATAGCCTTATTATTTCCTTCCCTAACATATTCTGATCTAAACATCAGAAACCAAGCTAAAGTTTCTATATACCTTGATTGCAGCAGATTCCATGGGGGACCCCAGTGCTTCAAATGCTGGTGTTTCAATTACTCTTAAGGATCTAAGACCAGTAGCATTAGCAAGTATCTTGAATCCATTGTCTGTAGTCACAGCAAGAATATTTCCTTCCTTATTGAATCTCAAGTGTGGAAGGACCTGAGTAGATTCAAACAATCAGATAAGGGGTGTTTATATAGTTTCGTTATACTTCACAAGACTTGAACAGTTAACCGTAATACTCTACCTGTAATCCACCATGTGCATCAGTGCTTGTTAGGAGATTAATATTGTCCATGTCCCAAAACTTCACTTGGCCATTTTCACCTGCTGCTAAAAAGCGACTTTGCGTTGTGTCAAAGTGCACAACACCACCAGATTTCTTTCTGAAACCATTGTAAGTTCTCTTAATGGCACCTTCACTCTCATTCCATTCAACAAGAAAAGACTCTTCATCTTTACTTGTCCCACATGAAAACAATCTGGAGAAAAGGCGGGGAAAATAAATTGGAAGTCATGATAAGACACTTCAACAAAATACATCTCAATTAGCCATTGCACATGACATTCAAAGAAATGATTACACTCTCCGATATCCAACTTACCTACTTCCATCAGCGCTGTAAAGCATTGTAGTATAACAGCGACCAGGAGCATCATAGTCAACCCTAGAACCTATGTTATCGTATAACCAGGCCTTTATTTTCCCATCAATGGCAGTTGAAAATATGAACTGCAAAGTAACATTAGCAACCTTTAGTGTGTTTGACTATATCCATATATATAGCTTGCAAGAAGTTAAACAATACATCTCCTGTAAAAGGGCCAGTATATGGGGAAATGAGATGGCGGGTGTAATTTTCTAAGATTACAATAAAAGAAAGCCGCTTTTATAAGTTCAATGTGAAAATTACTACACATGTAGGTATACTAAATAGAGTAGAAATCTATAAATGACAGCAAGTCCAATAACCTTCCCGAAAAATTAACATTAAAAATTTTAAGTGTCTCTAATGATATCTATTTTATTACCTGAATATTCTCCTTGTGATGGGGACAAATAGAATATACAGGCGCCTCGTGCCCCTCAAAGGTAAATAGTCTTTGTCCATTAAAATCCCACACCTAGCAAGAGTTTCTTCTTCAGAAAAAAAGACAATTATTGCAAGATCCAAAATTGAAAACAAGTAGATTTCATGCACCTTTATCAACTTATCATCCCCACAAGTCACAATACAGGGCTGTTTATTTGGATGAGCAAATGCTAAATCATTCACACCACCAACATGGGCTTCAATCTACACCAACAAGGAAATGTTAATCAAGCAGCAAAAAAACTTTGGCTATTTTTTATGGGTAGTATATCACCTCTTTGTGCTGGGCTAGCTCATTTGATCCAGTGGAAGCATATAAATGAATCAAATGTTTAGTAAATGCAACCCCTACAGGAAAGCAACCAGTTAGATATTTACCTGACAGCTTCAACGTGGTTTCAGAAACATACAGCCACATACCTACAAAACTTCCATCAGGACTCCATGTGACACGGCTAACAGAAATAGGAGCATCCTTGACGACAGCGGCCTGCAAAATACTCAATTATAAATTCCAAAATTTCTGAATTTTCAAGAACCAAGACTAATGGCCAAGTATAATAATATAGTGGCCATGATAGCTTAAGCTAGACTAGATTTCTTGCACTGTAGAGCAAGAAATATTGCACTGTATGAAACCTGAAGTGGTAATGAGCATGCTGACTTATCCCATATCTTGAACAGCTTTGAGACCAACTTTTCCCGCAAACTGAGTTCCCAGAGGGTAACTTCACCATTGTTGGAACCAACTGCTCATTGGACATAAATACCATTAGAAGAAAAAAATCTAAGCTACTTTTTATTCATATTTAGCAACCGAGACATTAAAACCAATACAATAATGATAAACAATACCAAGAAGTAAAGTATGGCGAGAAGGATGAAAATCCATGCTTGTCACAGATGACCCTTGATGCAAAGTCATAGCCACCGTTCTTGGTAGATCGTCTAGGGACGAAGAAGCTTGTTGAGCCAAGGGATAGGAAACCTGAAATTATATAAATGAACCATGCTGATTTGAGTCACCAACCATTCGAAGTCAAAATAACACAATTTTCTTCGCATCACAAAAATATGCGAAGCAAAGTTAAATTCAACAGAAATTTATCAAAATCACCTCCTCTACAGAATGACCGGGACGAATCCTTTTCATAAGCTGTTCATGATCTGCATTCTGATAATCAACCATCCCAGGAGTTGCCGGAGGTGTTTTAGGGCGTTTCAAGATAGACACTGTTTAAAAAAATGTGAGGAGGGTGTTTAAGCCATGACATCCTCTTCAGAAATTATTGAATATGTAAATTCTAGATCAAGAAACTATTATCCTGCTCACTTAGGCAAGTAAATACATTTGCAACTGTGAAGAACAAATGATAACAAACCTTCTTGAATTGAAGTCAAAATTAAAAGAATGTAAGAAATTAGGGTGCGTGGCATGTAAATAAAGGGCAGAGTGGTGCACAAAGCTCCCGCATACGCAGGGTCCGGGAAGAGGTCCCACCATTTGGCATGTAAATATCATGGAAAAAATAGGATAACCGTTTTTATATTTAAGAAAAAAGGATAATAGTGTAGCAGCTATTTTAACCTTGATTCTGAGGGACTTGTATATTTGATGCTGTGACAACAGCTGCTTGAACAGATGATGAAGCTGAGGCATTGGCCATCCAACCAGCCAAAGCATTAGCATTAGCAGTTGCAGCATCAGGTGGAAAGGGCTATACAAAATAAATATAAGCAAATTATTAATTAATCAACACAGTAAGAACTATTGTGAATAAATTGAAAATGCAAGAAGCCAGTTGTTTGAAATGCAAGGTATCATACACCATGAGCTCCAAGTGAAGTATAAGCAGCAGGCTTTGCAACAGCAGCAATTGGAAGATTGATAGGGCTAGGCGCTACAGGACCATTAGGAGGTGCGCATGTGTGATCTGTGAATAAAGTCTTTATATCTGGGTTTGGCCTTGGGTTTTTACAAAGCTGATGCTGCCAGTTCAGACTGCAGTGGCAAGGGATATAGATAGATTAATTGATCAAGAAAGAGAAGGCGAGGCATAACAAGCTAAAATCCAGATTTAGTAGACTCAAATAAAAAAGGTGTGGAAAACTTTCCAATTCCCATTATTTACCAATTGAAACAATAATATATTGGGAACTAAAACACCATACAAAATACTGAATATACTAGTTATTTATACCCAGAGCAAATGCCACATGATTAACTTTTCATTTGCCACTTGCATCATACCATTGCCGAGAGGATAACAAAGACCCAACTAACTACGAAGAATCGCACGAAAAAACATAGCAACATAGAGGGAGGGAGAGAGAGAACTAGTAGAAAGCTTAAACTTGCTGAATCATATACCTTTGATTAATTAAAGTTCGCAGTCTTGATGACTTGAGGGTAGGAAAGACAAGCTTATCACGAAAAAGAGGATTTGCCTCTATGAGTTTTTTTAGCTCTATCAACATAATGCCTCGAGCAGTTTTCGTGTCACCATACTTAGACAACTGCTCATTCTCCCTGTCACATGAAATGAAATATCACTCAATAATCATGCTTACCATTTAATTGTCTGAGTTGTGAATCAAGATTCAAAGATTTTTGAAATATGAATCAGATGTACAATCTCATCCGCATAACACACAAGAGAAGGCACTGATTACCGATAAGATTATATATTTTAGATATTACCTGAAATTAGTAAGAGTTAATAGCTGGGTAATTTCTTTGTATAGCTCTTCATTGAAGGTTGAGAACACTTTTAAATCTCCCACTAATATCTCTACAGCCTTTGCCTTGTCTTGCCTTAAATTTTAAAACACACCAGAGACAAAAGATGTGAAGTTTCATAACAAGCACAAACAAATTTAAAAAGATATCCAAAAGGATATGAAGTTCCATCTACCGATCAAGTGCTTCCAGATATTTCTGCTTTCTGATTTCAAAGAATATTTTCATTGAGTATCTATTATCGTCAACTTTGGTAAACCCTGACAAGTACTTCTCAACTTCTTCCCATTCGCCAGCCTGCACTTTTTCCTCAAAGTACTTCATGTTGAAAAAAAACCCAGATTCTTTCTCAAGCCTGCAAGCATCAAGAAGCATTTGGAAAATGAAACTAACAGTCAAGTTGATGCCAAATAACAATGAAAGTTTTTACAATAGACAACTGCGAGAAACAGGAAGTCTTAACAAGAGGAAGAGAAAGAGTCATCAATTTGTTTTATTATCATCTTAATTCCAGGTTCCAAGTAATGACATTATATAACTTAGGGTACATTCTATTTACTAAAACAATGAAGGATTGTATGATACATTAATCCATGTCCGGGGTTTGATTTTGAAAATGATCAATGGACAGGATAAAACAAAAGTTGAAGCACAGAACAGAAGGTTCAAATTTGTTATTCAATAAACCAAGGACAACTTTTTTCCTACACACAACATCATCCAAAGTAAAAAGCACACAATCTAAAAGTAATAAATACCTACTTTTTCTTCCTTTTCTTGATATTTCTCTTCACTAAATCTCCCCCCCCCCCCCCCCAATCCTTTCTTTCCCGTTTCTCCTTCAAAACTATTTATGGTGTCCATCAATTTTCGAACAGCACAAAGAACTAAAGTAATGTTGTGACTCGGCTACTTGTACTATATTGCTCTTCTTGTACTAATTGCACCTCAATGTGCATCAAACACACCCTTGCCAGGTTATCAGTCATTACCACTAAAACATTTATTTTTGTATAGTTATATACTTAATTGATTCCCCATTTCAAAAGCCAAGTAACATCATCGAAGAAAGGACAATATATGTTGCATTGCCCCTACCCAACCGGCAGAATGATTGAATCCTGATATGAAATCTCACTGTCAAGATTCCAGATTGGACTTCTTTAAAATGAGCCGTGCAGTGCATTTTAAAGGATAAAGTGCGGAATTTTGATGGAAAAACTATCGGTTGCGGTTTTATGAAATTCACAACTTCTTATGTGTGTATGCTTTAATTCTATCACAATTTCAACTCTTGATTTTTGCTATTCACGTCCAAATCCAAATTGTAAATTATTAGAAACATGTTCCTCCTCATTTCTCATTTATTCAGCCAATTTCCCAAAACTTCTCAGAAACCAGAACATACATCTAAAGCCGGAAAACAGTTTAGCTCATTTCTAACATCACCACCATCCACACCAAAAGTGGCAGACATCTAAAAACATGGTGAGAAAGAGAGAAGGAAAAGAGGGCTCACTTGTGCACTGCCTCTTTGAACTTCTCCTCCTCAAGAAACTGGAGTATGAGAAACACCAATTCTCTGCTCAAAGAGGTCATTTTGGACGCTCAAATCTGAAACCCTGCTGTTAATTTCGATTTCCGAACACCAATTTCTTGAAACCACAACCAATACACGATCACAAAAACAGTGCAGAACTCCAATTCCGCCTGCCACCATCAAATTAGAGCTGAATAGCAAGAAATCCCTCTCCCTACAAATCCGAACTCGAAAAATTCGAGAATTTCTAGGGTTTGAAAGACTGCTGATAAGAAGAGAGAGAGAGAAAGAGACTCGGTCTCGCTATATTCTATGCGTTTGCACAGGGATCGTTCTTTTTCTACTGAACTACTATCAGAAATAAGCACACTAGCTTATGTGATAGGCACACGTACTTATTTGATACGCGCGTTCAGTTGCTTATTATTTCGTGGGTGATAAGAGAACGTAAGATCAAGAATGTAGCGGATCTGAAACAACAAATCCAATCCATTGAATATTCGCCACACAAATCCACTTGGTCCCCGTTATTCTTAAATCTATATTTTATTAAATACTAATCTATTGTCCTACTCCGAGTGGGTCAAAGTCAACTTTGATGCTTCAATTCGTGACTCTTGTGTTGTTATAGTTGATATGATAGCTCGTGATTGGGATGGTGAGATTCTAGAGTCTATTCCATGTTTTTCTATTAGATTCAGTTTCCTGGTCTTGTAGAGGCTCTTGCATTTAAGTGGATTATACTGTTTGCGGTGGATCTTGGTTTCAGGTTAGTGTGCTTTGAGACGGACTCTTTACCGTTATTCTGGTTGTGGAAGCGTCGCTCTAGAGGCTACTCTTATTCAGATTTGCTTGTTCAGGGTTGTCGGTCTATTTCTTTAGCTTTTGATCGTGTTGGTCTCCTTTTTGTTTGCAGAACTGGCAAATGTGTTGTTGAATTTTTTGGCCAAGTTTGCCTCAACCGACACTAGTTCGATGTGGGTGGAGGAGGGCCCTCCAGGCCTCTTACCTTATGTTTGTTTGTATATTTTGACTTTTGGCTTCTATATGCTGGCTTAACTGTTGAGTGCAATATTCACTTAAAAAAATATCTATTGTTATTTACATGAAATTCTTATCTTAGGTTCCTAGCTATTGGTTTTAGGTGGGTTTTCTCTTTGCCTTTTGATTTATGCTTTTGGCTAGTTTTTCTATTTTAAAATAGATTGCTTGCAACTGTTAGAGGCTTGAAAGTGTTTATTGAGGGACACCTCTTATTTTTCTTTAGTTATTAAGGATTATAGGAACCTTATTTTAACCTTTGACAATTTTTCTTTTTCATTTGTTCGCTTGAGTGGTAATCATGTTGATTACCTCACTGGGAACTCCAGTCCTTTTCCCAATTATGTTTAGGTTGAAGAGGTTCCACCAGACCTTCTCCTTTTTGTCAAACATGATGCAATGGTATATATAACGCCCCAATTTGGGTTAGGGGCCACATCAGTAATCCAATGAAACTTTTACAAAACCTCTCACAAAACTCATTTTCTTAAAATCATAACGATAACCATAATAATAATAATAATAATAATTATAATAATAATAATAATAATAATAATAATAAATATAATAATTCCCATTACTTATAATAAAATATTACCAATGTATAGTAAAAATAGTACTAAGTATAGCACAAGCACGTGCCCAAAAGAAAACATAAAAACAACAAACGATTTAAGCCTTCAACTCTTCATCATTAATTTATCCAAGTCTTCTAGTCAATCTCATCGTCTTCTCGAGTTTAGGCTTGGAAGCCAAATCAAACATCACGTGGATCATCCTCCTGATAATCTATGGCGTTAAACGCCCAAACAGCAAACAAAACAAGCAGAAATAGTTAACTCTTCAAAAAAAAAAGTATGAGCAACAGTAATATCAATTATATAAAGCTCAGACGATACAGCAAGAAAACATTAATTTTATAAAGCCTAGACAATACAACAAGATCAACAAGTAATAACAATTTTATCAAGCTCTGGACGATACAATACGATCATATCAATTTATATAGCTTTGAACGATACAACAAATAGAACATGCTTGTTAGTCGTACCAATAACTACATGTTTAACTATGGCCAGAATTCGCCAACCAAGGCAGGACGGTCATATGGAACGACAACCAACTCATCGTCCTTAGGTAGATGACATGGAACGACAACCATCTCATTACCTTAGGAAGATCACATGGAACGATAACCATCACAGCAACCCTTCCAACTCCTACAAATATGCATATGTCATGACAAGAACAACAATATTCAAAGTGAACCAACAGTTCAACATCAATCCAACTAGTCATAGTATATTAGCATAAGTAGGTATGATTCAATTCAGTTCAATAACCAACAATCAACATGTTATAGTTACAATCAAATAATAGGTTTCAGTCCCAGTAACATAATCCAAACAGTCCACAATCAACAAGTAATATTCAGAAATCCAAAGGAAAATCAACAAATAACAGAAATCAGCTATAAGCATAACAATATAAAACATGCATGACTCGAGACACTCTAAGACTGAGTCACCTTTACCGTCGTATGTAGAATCGCATAAGCCTCTCGTCCAACCTTGTAAGAACACAAACAACAATCAACCAACATTGAAAGAAATGAAACCTAACCCCCACTATTGTCAGAAACCCAAGGCCAAAAGGCAAGGAAGAAAACATAATCTATTTCCCAAACTTGACAAGAATTACACATGAAGAGAAATCTATCTTGTATGTCTTGCTCGATTAAGAAGAAAATGGTACTTCAAACTTCTAGAACTCGAGAGAAGAATCGTCTAAGGTATAGGAAGAAGTGCTTGTATGTCCAGAACTCGAGAAGGAATCGTATTACGTAACGGAGGAAGGGCTGGAAGAACTCTGTGATGGAACCCTTGGAAAAAGAAGGAAAGAGTTGGAATCAGGATTAGAATTGATTTCAGAAACATGGTTTAAACCTTAAACCTTTCATGAATTCAGAACTAGTATTTTGCTCACCTTGAACTCTTGGGAAAAAGGAGAGAAAGAATGTTTGGTCTTTAAGGGAAAAGAGAAATCGTGATCAGCAACAGAGAGTAAGACGTCTATGTACTCTCACGTTTGCCTAAGTGTTGTTATTTATTTTAGATGAAACCGAGTGCAAACTCCCAAGATAACAACTTCTATTACTTAACCTTATCTACCTAAAACAAACCAAATCTATATCTTTTAATTCGAAATTAACCCACAACAACCCACTTATATCTTTACGAAACAGAAATGGATTTATGTTAAAAACAGAGCATGCCCGAGATATGCTCTAAGAGATATTTTCTTTTCAATTTTTCCTTATCTTAACCAAAATAGAATCTATACGAGATAAGAGGAATAAACCGAACGAAAGGAAAAAAATAGAGAGAGTAGATTTTGCATTCTGGTACATTTTCAACGATGGGGTAAAACAGAGCATTCAACGTTCACGATTTGATTAGAGGTGATACTCATATACGTAGCAACGGTACTCCCTCCATATGTGGACGGTACTCTTTAAACGATACTCTTACGTGTAGTAAATGATACACCCACACATGCTGTAAACGATACTTTCCATGCTATAGACGATACTCGCACATGTCGCAAACGATGCTCTCCCATCATGTTGCAAACGATACTCTCTCATGTTGTAAACAATACTTTCACATGTCGCAAACGATACTCTCCCTGTTGCAAACGATACTCTCTGTGAACAATATTCTCTAAATGATGCTAGCAGACGATACACTCACATGTCATGGACGATACATCCCAAACGATACTATTATACATGTTGTAGACAATACTTTCTCATTTGTCAGTGAATGATAATTTCACAAGTAATGAAGCTGTAAACGATACTCAAACTTGATAAAATAAAACACAATTTAACATCATCAAATCCAATAACAATTAGAAGGACCAAACTGCAAAATATACAACAATTTAGATACTTAATTGTAAATATTAGAAAACGAGGATCTTACTATATGTGCCTGTTTAATGGTTTTGCTCAATGAAGTTTCTTTTAAAAAAATATATATTATCTTGACGAAGGCTTCGGTGGGATTTTTAGTTAGCAAACTATGATCACGGTACATTAAAAAATTATATTGGAAGTTGTGAACAAGCACTTGAATAGAATAATACTCTTGTCCTTTTCTCTTAATTTTTTTCCCTCCGATGAGCACCAACCGTCGGAAAGCTTTTGTGGGATATTCACTAGAAACTATGGTTGGAAAAGAAAAATCAATCAACTGATCACCTAAATATCGAGAAAAAAATAAGCAAATCACTTCATTCTCAAGATACATGATTGTAAAAGAAAAAAAAATATATATGAAGATATAGAATTTAAAATGTAATATGCATTGAAGCACATTATCTTCATGGCGTGGTTAAAATTGTTCGTTGTGTTTTAATAAGCAGCTATGACCCATACTTAGTGACCAATAGAAAGATGTCTAGTATACTACTTGTAGAAAAAACGAAGCCAAAACAGAGGGAACGACTTCTGTTGCAACAAGAAGAACGAGAGAGAGAGATGAAATTGAAGGAACGACGGTGGTGGAGGTAAAGTTAATGGCGATGGTGGAGGTGCGAGCAGAAGGGCAATGAATGGTGGAGGTGCTAAGGTGCAAAGAGAACGACGATGATGAAGTTTAGAGATTTCAATTTCACGATGGTAGAAATTAAGGTTTATCTTTTCCAAAATGATTTCTTAATTTTACAATTTAGTAGAAAATAATTATTTTTTGAAAAAATATTGGTATATGGTAAAATTATAATACAAGTAGTTGAAGGATCAGTATATGAATTTTAAAACTTACAATGACTTGTCACATACCTACATGTCAGCGTTCAGTGATTGGGTATTAGAGAAACAACATTTTAACCCCCTCAATAACCATAACCATAACCAGCATCTGAAAGTTTTCCTATCTTCATTACTAATGACTTCATTCTCAAAATACTAGTCCACACGTCAACATCTGCACTCTTCTTCACCCAAAAATATACCACATATGCATTGCATGGTTAAGCAACACAGTGCAAAGTCACGTGCCTTTCTTAATCCTTTGCATCCAAATCGATCCCTCTCTTTAGCTCCCTTTTGTAGCAAGAGCTTCACCATGCTCCTGTTTCCCGTGCCCTTGTGTTTATATGTCAATTCTGAAATCGTTTCTCTTATGTGGTCTTCAACAACGAGGTCCAGGGAAGTGTTGACATCTTTTGGTTAAGACAAAGGATCCACGTGTGTTAGGAAATAACACAACCGAACAAGTAAAATAAATCAGAGCGCAATCAACAATGCAAGAATATTACGTGCAAATTAAAAACTCTAAAATTGGAGAAAAACTATGACCGTTGTCTAAAATGACAACCAGAGAATAATCGCTATGTGAAATTTTTTACAACACATATACTTCTCTCAATCTCACCCCAATGCCCCACTACACCCACACTCTCACAAATCAAATATTTAAACTAAGTCAGATATTAGTTTCAAGTGCTACTAATCTGTGCATCTAAAAATAAAGAACTTGAGTCCAATATATAGTCTTGACCTCACTCTTGCTTCACTACATTAGGCGATGTAGGACTTCTCCAATAGCAAATTTACCTTAACCCTTTTCTTCCTCAACAAGTGATGACCTAGGGGTATAAGTGTCTTTTCTTTTTCTTTATTTTTGTTTTATATTTCTTTGAGTCTCATATGGTTTTATTTAATTTGTTAGGTTTTTATTTTATTTTCTGCATAAGCATATAGGTTAGGGATTTTTTTTAGTCCTTTTAATTATGTTAGTTTATCATTTTTAGTCTTTTATTATTCTAGTCACTACTTGGTGATTATTGGAGCTTTGATGGAGGAATTGATGAAGAAAAAGAGGTTTAAAAGCTGAGTGGTGTGCGATTAATGGAGAAATGAAGCAACAAAAACATTATAAACATGTGCAAATGATGAAGAATTGATGAGTGCAGCGGTTGCAAAA
Organism: Acmispon strigosus; assembly: GCA_030819835.1. NCBI lineage: Eukaryota > Viridiplantae > Streptophyta > Magnoliopsida > Fabales > Fabaceae > Acmispon > Acmispon strigosus. Next base: position 64,433,680 of record JAUAMA010000003.1, on the reverse strand, counting down.
GCCACCATGAAACCCCTTAATTGCATTGAAGAAGGGAATCAAAAGAGAAGAGCAAGAGCAAGAAAATGAGGAGTCTGACGTCCTCCCAACGCTTGAGCGTTGAGGAGCCAACGCTCATGCGTTGGCTCTCTGTCTGGAATCCCAAAATTAGGTTTAATTCCAACGCATGAGCGTTGGCTTCCGAGTGTTGGGAAGCCAACGCTCATGCGTTGGCTCTCTGCCAAGCCTCGTGTGAATTGTTTTAATTCCAACGCCCAGGCGTTGGGACACTGCAGATTTGGCTATAAATACAGACTTTGCTCTTCTTTGTAAAATATCTCAGAATATCCAAGTCCTTTCTTTTCGAATTGTAATTTTTCTGAGTTCTGAACACCTTTCCTAGAGTTGTGGGAAGCCTTTGTGAGCTCCTAATCCAGGTTATTATCATTTAATTATGCTTATGCTAGTCATGCTTGGCTAGTTTTTTTAGCATTTTGGATTTGTAGTGAATCTTCCTTGACAATGCTTTAAGCTTTATGGTTTTTATATGAAGTTTGTGTTCCATGTATCTCTTCCCTTTGTTTATTTATGCTTGATGTACACAAGTAATCTTGCTTTCTTCTTGCACGACGGTAGTTGGTTTGGATTAAGGGAATTGAGATTAGATTGAACAATTATCTGCTACTTAGGTATAAGAGTGGGAATTGTTTGTGTTGGCCAGAATCAAAAACTCATTTCTTCAATTGAATTGACTAAACACTAAAGTGTTAGGTTTAGCAAACTGAAATTAAATGGTTTACTTGCTTAAGATATTAACAAGTAGAGGTTTAGGCTAAAGCACCTTAAGAACATATTCCTATTTCATATGAACATTTGATTGTAAGAAGCTTGTTAGTGTAGTGAAACTCAAACCCGAATGCTATTTTTATCAACATTTCACAATCATCTTTATCTTGTTCATTCAAACACAATAAAAAATTATATCTTTTTTTTTTCTGCTCTAAACAATTGAGTTCAAGTTTTCACCTATTCCTGTGGTTCGACAATCTTTTATATTACTTCGACCAATATGAACACTTGTAGAATTGGTATCAACAAGCAATGTAGGACTTGCATTGCAATCAACCCCAGCCTTCATTGTCTACTCTGATAATCATAGCTTTCATTGTATTAACCGACAATCATAATTTTTCATTGTCTATACCAACAAATAAAATTATCATACTCCACCATAGAAAGTACATTTCACTTGGATCTAAACCATGCCAAGAATTTCACTTCACTTGAAACTAAACCATCCCAAGAATTTCTACATGTCAAAACAATGCTGAAAATTTATGGTGCAACTGCCATGTTGGCTTTTTCCAGAAGTTCATTAGTCATCATCGACATAACCACACACCTTGCATCAATGTCAGCCAATGCCCGTGCAATGTCACCACACTCCTTGCATCCATGTCAACCATGCCCGCGTGCTTTCACCACACACCTTGCATCTATGTCGACCATTGTCTGTGTGCCCCCTCGACAATCACATGCCCACCTTGTGTAATCCTAATTGCATCAACTCTGCTATCCAATTTCTTCATCACAACATCACTACATACCAACTGTATGGTGGGATGTAGTTTTTAGATCTAGAACAAAGGCGTGGAAGAGAGGCGGTAATGGTGGTTCGCTGGAAGGTAAATCGTATTTATCTGATATTGTTATTGTTATTATCGAATTTCTCATTTTCAAATTTTAGTTAACTAATTTAACCTTCTCAATTTTTTTTCTTTTTTTTCAATATTTTATCAAAGGAAAATATCCAAAGACAATTCTTATTGATCAAGATCTAGCATTTAAAGAAGTTGTTGCAATGGATTTGCCAAACACAATATATGCATTTCTTATATGGCATATTTTGGCAAAGTTGTTTAATTGGTTTTATTTTCCATTGGGTTTAGGATACAATGAATTTAAAATGAGTTTCATAGAGTATATCATTTAGAATGTACAAGTGATTTTGAGTATGAATGGAAGTTGATGATTCCACAATTTGGTCTAAGCAAGGATTAAATATTGACTTGCTCTATTCTCATCGTCAATTTTGGGGCTTAGCTTATTTAAAGGACTTTTTTTTTGCTGGGATGATAACAAGTGATGTTTATATCTATAAATTCATATGTAAAAAGATTCTTAAATGTCAAAATAAGTTTGACAAATTTTGTAAGTCCCGTAAGAACTTACTGGTTTAAAACATATATTTTGTGTAGGTTGGTATTGCGGTGAACATTATAAATCAAGAACAAGCTACAAAGACTGTAGAAACAAAACCCTAGAACAAGCTAGCCTACGACACCCAAACCAAATCAACCAACAGAAAGAAATAACCAAAACCAAACAGAGATGGCAGTAAACATGCACCTTCCACCCCATCAGAGATTTGCAATACCTGCACCAAAACATGAGAAAATTTGTTTACCGTCAATAGAAAAAGAAATATTGAAACATTTCCTACTCAATCTCCTAATAACTATGTTTTAGAAAGTATTTTTTTTTTGTTAATGTGTAATATGTTAAATTCTATTACTAACTAAGTAATGTTTATTTGTCCTTCCATTTGCTTTAGAATGATGAAAGGGTTGGAGGAAGTCATCATACAAATATGGGGGTCAAAGAAAAGACTGAAGTGAAAATGATTTATTCTCACCCCTTCCTTAGAGGTTCAAATAATCAACCTTTTAGTCCTACTTTTTTTTTTATAGTTTTTTTACGTATATATTTTTTAGTTAAATAAGTTCTTAAAAAGATTGATTTAAAAGATTAATATATAACACATAAAAAAAATACTAAAAAAGAAGTTAAATAAGTTCTTAAATATTTGAAACTAAAAAAGATTGATATAATCTAACCACAAATTAGTCTATGTATGTACTTTCCGTTCTTATTATTAAAATCAAATAACTATTCCATCCATTAAGAATGTCGTCTTGGCCGTTTGGGGTGTAGACTTGGTCGCACCATTTTTGGGCGATTGCAAATGAAGTACATATTGGTAGCAGTGGATTACTTCATCAAATGGATTGAAGCAGAGCCTCTGGCAACAATCATGACGGCAAAGATTACCAACTTTTGTTGGAAGAAACTGATTTGCAGTTTTGGAGTACCAATGGCAATCGTGTCTGATAATGGAACACATTTTGCAAGTAAAAGCACCAAGGAATTTTGTGATCGCTTGGGGATTCAGAGGCGGTTCACCTATCTGGAATACCCGCAGGCAAATGGGCAGACGGAATCGACAAACAAGATCATCTTGGCGGGATTAAAAAAGAGGCTAAATGATGCTAAGGGGCGGTGGGTGGAAGAATTGCCAATAGTGATATGGGCGTACAACACAACATAACAGTCGAGCACAAGAGAGACGCCATTCAGAATGACGTATAGGTCAGACACTATGCTACCAGTAGAAATGCAACACCAATCGCCAAGGGTATAAGAAGTCAATGAAGAATGCAATGAGGAAGGGTTGAAGGCTAACTTGATCATGTTACCTGAGGTGCAGGGCGAGGCACACGTTAGGGAAATGGCAAGCAAGCAAAGGGTGGCTCAAAAATATGATTCCAGGGTGGTCCCGAGGAGCCTAAAAGCTGGCAGCCTCGGTTTAAGAAAGAGAATGGGGACCGCCAATGTGAACAAACTAACTCCCCCGTGTGAAGGCCCATTCCGAATTTTACGATCTTTGGGCGGTGGGGCATTTCACTTAGAGACCACCACTGCAGAGCGTGTTTCGAGATCATGGAACGCCTCCAATCTATGGTTTTACTATAGTTAGGAGAATAAAAATGGGCGCGCTCTTTTTCTCTTTGTAAAGAGTTTTTTTAATGAGGCGACCTATATTGACTCATTTACATCACACTGCTTTTCTTCTATTTCAGCTTTATCTCTTTAGAGTTTTTTCTCTAATAGATCTAGTGTTGTAGCTCCAACTAGAACATACCCCTTAATCACTTATTTAATTTCTTTTCATCATTAGTGTATTGAAGTTTGGAAAAGATTAAAAGTCAATTAAATAAAATATTTTTGTATCTAAAAGTTAATGCAATATAAATTTCAAATGAACTCTTATGAACATGAGTAAACCATTTCTTTATTTTGTTTTTTATAATAAAGATTGTGAAGAAGTATGTTAGACCTTGAACCCTGCGAATAATTTGATTGCTCCACAATTTTCTTTTTAGGGCTAATTAATTACTATTCAAGTAGACAGTTATATATTATTTATTGTATCACTTAAACTTTTTTTCCTATTCATATCTCTTTGGTGTGAATGTATTACATGTGAACAGTACACACAGTTTACCTGAGGAATAAGGCATGAGTACTAAACTAGATGACAAGCTGTCCCTATTATTCCTGTATCAATCATGCCAAACATTTTTAATTGGCATTTTGAAAAATATCTGCATAAAGATGCTAACACCCAGCCGCGTGTCAATATCTCAAATCGACAGAAGAAGTAATCTCGATGCATTTAAAACTTTCAGTTCCTAGGTCAGATTTAGGTGCAACCCTATGCCCATGAATCATGGCGGTTTCAACTTTAATTTGACAACGATAGATACTACTACTTCACATGCTCAAATTTCACTATGACCATCATAATTATCTATCTGAGAAACCAGATAAAGAAACGTTTTTTACCAGCAAGAATTTTTCATTCATGTCAAAACTTGACCATGAGAATCTATTTTACTGTGGCAACTTGGTCAAGTGAAGTTGAAGGGTGAAAGAAGAGACAAATAGCTGAAATGTCATCCATGGCAATACCCCGTTTCTTGCACTTCCATGCACGCATTGCACACTCCACCAAACGTTTAGCTGAGTCTGTTTTGTCTGCTGTGGAAGATACAATATCCACCGCTTCTTCATTGGAGATCACATCCCACACCTATACCACATGCAAAAACCAATCACATATCTTTATTAATGGACTCAAAATTCACCAACAAAATTTATTTGGTATTGCCGACTACTATTTCAATCAGAATATTCACACATCTTGAAGCTTGAAGCTTGAAGCGAGTGCACTCAGCAAATCAGAATTGTTAAATGAAGATCGAATGGTGTAAATTTAATCGCAACAATTCAAGTTAAAATATGAAATTAAAATCTAAGTTGTACGATCTCCATTCAACGGCTACAATTTGCTGACTGCACTGACAACACGACATGTGTATGTTTTATTGGGGGGAGTTCAAAGCACTAGAGCCTACGGTAATGCTCTAACAAAAAAAAAGTCATCCGGCAGAGGACACTGATTAAAGATACTCTCATTTGAAATCACTGAGAGCATAGTAATTCAAGAACACCGCACCTTTACTCAAAACCTGAACATATAAGGGATATAGGAGTCCAGAGTAGGCCAATTTATGCTAATGATCTAACAAAAAAGTCAACCAATAGATGACACCGGATCAGGATACCCTCATGTGCGATCTCTGAGAGGATCCTAATCCGAGGACAACATATCTTTACTCAAATCTAATCTAAATGTATAAAGTATATGAGTCACATCTCATAGATTCAACTATCACATTCTTAAACAATGTGTGTGACTCAAAACTCATACTTGAAGACCCTAAAAAGTTTCAAGGACAAGACTTTACCCCATCAGTTGCAAGCACAACAAACTGGTCTCTGCTGGTTATATTCCTTTGTGTTACCTCAGGCACAGAAATAAGACCATAATCTTTCACACAGTAATCACCAAAAGCCCTTGACATGGCTAGTCCTGGGGACTCTCCATCCGGCAACCACACCCTATGAACTCCGGGCTCGTCCTCTAAGCAGAACACCCTTCCTTGGCACTCAAGTATTCGCTCTGCCTCCTCTGCAAACATTAAACATAATATCAGCATTTAATTCTAAGTCAAAATCGATTCCAGAGAGAAGCTTTTAAGGGTAGCTTCTCGATACTAGAATTGAATTTGAGGAAAAAGAAGTTGATCTAAACATGTTGTAAGATGTAACACACTAAGCAAGACTAACGTGGTAAATTGGGCTTGAAATCTACTGTTAGCTGAACCGGGACCAAGCTTCCATCATCTGATGTTGTAGCTAATACAGCACGAGAGTCACCAACATTTGCAATCACAATTAGTTCACCCTGGCCATCACAAAATCAAGATAAGTTTCCAAATTAAACATCTTTTGTCTAATCTAGCGGAGAAGCTCCTGAGTTTTAAAATTGATTCTAACGAAAGAGAAACCGATCTTTTTACCTGTCTAACAATTGATAGTGCTGTTGTTCCACTGAAAAATGAATCAATCTTGCGATTCTGCTCTAGTTCTCGATCAATGGCAGCACAAGTCTTCAAGTAAGAATGCTTCCATGCATTAAATCTGTGTTGATTTTTATGTATCTCTATGTCAAAATCTGGATCAAATGAAGTTTGGGAAAGTGTCTCTTGCCAGTTGCATAGCAAAGATGGTGGCATTGATTTCCTCACTCTTCTGGACACAAAGTGACCCCATGGACCATGCCCATCAAAAATCCCACAGAAGATTATGTCCTCTTGGCATCCAAATTCCTATAAGGAAGATCAATGGTTATTGAAGTAAAAAACAATCCTCTATTGTAATTTCACATTTAGAGTCATGGTATTTTCTTGTTTTTATACTTTCTAACGGTAAATCAAACGGACTCCAAGTGTCTGCAATGATAAGAAAAGAAAATGTTCAATGTTTGTACATACTTCCCATACTACGCAGCAATCTTGATTCACTCCTTTTTGGCCTTTTTTAGAGAAAACTGAGGCAAAGTTGTTTGAGCCATCAACATTAACAGTGCCAGAGCTATGAAGTATGGAGTGATTCTTTTTGGCTTCTTTTGCCATTGCTTCTGCGGCTTCTCTCCCGCTACTACATCTACTAGAACTTTTCACTTTCCTCATAGCAAGGGACTTTGCCAAACCATTGAACACGGACGAAAAATGCCCCATTAACTCAGAGCTAGGATTCTTGTGCCTCAACTCTTTATGAATATGTAGTACAGAATCTGAAATTCAACATTAATAATGGTTAAGCTAAGCATGAATCACAGGTAAGAAATTCTTCCAAGGAACTCATTAATAATGGGGGAAAAGTTAATTTGCAAGTATAGAAAAAATGCTTGGATCAAACTTCAAAGGATTCAACCACTCAAACATATTTTTTTATTGGTAACTGAATTTGGACACAAAAAGAAATAATTTTTATGGTCCTTGCTTTTTCTTGGATTAGATGTTCATCTTCGGTGAGGCTTGAGGCCAAGCCTCACCGCAACCGTAAAGAAAAGATTGTTGTCATGTCACTTTGCGGTCACAGGTTCAGGCTGTGGAATCAGACTCTAGCAAAAATGCAAAGTAAGATCGTTTACTTTAGATCCACAAAGTGAGTATGACTTTTTGCCAAAGCTCGCGCATAGCGTGAGCAGCCGGGTTTTCATCACTTCATCTTGTGTGAAAGAAACATAATTATTCTTCCCCAGCAGAATGAAATAAGAGAGACTGCATATACATGAGGAAAACCAAATTTTCCAGGAAAAAAAATCTCAAAATGACAAAATCCCTGAGCTGGCACTTGTCTAATACCATATTTCCAACATTTCAACAGGGAAAAATGAAAATTCAGGACATTTTACCCCCTATTTCTACCCAAAATCTTCTAAGGGAAAAGAAAATAGCTGGTTAAGTCCCTGATCCAATTTGGAAGGTTCATTTGGTTTTGAAATGGACTAAAAATAACAAAATCTGTGAAGCAGAGTTGAAACAAACCAGAGGAAAATGAATGGATGCAAGAGTAGTAGCAGGGGAAGGGGAATTGTTGGTTATGTCCTGAAAGTGAAGCAATTCCGACAAGTCGAGCTGAGAGTTCCAGAAAGCAAAGGTGTGGAATGATTCATGATGGAGCCAGTGCTGTTTGTTTGGTTCTACTTCTGGTCCTTTCTTTCTTCTTCAGTTGCCTTTTATCTACGGAACAAAGACAGACAGCTTTTCACTTTTCAGTGCATATATACGATCAATTATGGATCAGTGAACGTACATTGATCATAGATCACTATAAAGAGATATGAAGAGGTTGAAAGAGATATGAAGAGGTGAAAGATTAACAGATGTGATATATGATGTGATATGTACAGAGAAGAGAAATTGAAAAAAAAAGAAAGAAGAAGATGTCTACACTGTAGAGCAGTAGATGAATCATAACCCATATACAATCAATAAAGAATCGGTGCATGTAAATTTGTATCTGGGAGGGTTAGGTTACTTACGCTGTATCTATCTATCTATGTCACTAACAAAAGCTTTAGTTGTAAAGAGTAACAATCTTTCTATACTCAAAGGATTGTGTCACCACTTTTTGTTTTTCCAAATTTGGAAGTATAGTATAGAACAACTAGTTCCGTGTATAGTTAGTTATAAAGGGAGAAAATAATTATAAAACGTTTTTCTTTTAACGGTGAAAATAAAACGTTAATAAGGGGTTTGTTGTTTTATTAAATACAGATATCTTTATACATGAATATTAAAACGAGTATTTAATGGATTAGAATGTATTCATTTATTTATTTTGTATGACTTGGCATTAATGCTGTTTCCTCACATGTAGGAATATGTATATAAACGTTATACACAAGGTCAAGGTTGTCCGAAAAAATAATTGGGAAGATAAGATTCCCACTGTTTTACTGTACATATTTGGAGTGTCTGTGTGTCAGAGAGAGAGAGAGCATTTGCTGATGACTGTTTTAGGGCGTGTTACAATCAAAATTACAAATTCGAAAAGATGAAGAAAAACACTTATTGTCCGAGACAAGAAAATAAAGATTGAGGGTTTGTTTGATTTTAGTTTTATTAGTTTTTTGTATTTAAAAATTAATTTTAGAAACTGTTTTTTTAGAAGAAAAAAAACTGTTTGAAAAGATATTTTTCAACATTTAAAAAATTGTAATTTGAAAATTAAAAATAGAAACAAAAAATATGTTTTAGTTGCTATGATATTTTAGATTTTAAAACTGAAAATGAGAATAATTTTCATAGGCTGTATTTGAAAATAGGAGGTAACAAACAGGTTTTTAATTTTTCAGTTTTTAAAAATAAAAAATAGTTTTTAAAAACGGTAATCAAACATGCTCGAGTGTTTTGGGGCTTTGGGTGCCATGAGAAATAAGCAGGATCTCGAAATACGTGTGTGGCATGAAGCTTCAATCATGAAAGGATTGCGAATTTAGCTAAGTCATGATGGAGCCTTGAGGAAGCTAAAGTCGAGTCGGATTATGTTCAAAAGGACTAAAAGTTCAATGAGAGCTTAGTCAAGAAGTTAAAACAATTAGGCTAAATTTTACTTAAGTCCAAGGGAATCGGTCATCATTCGACGAATAGATTGAAGGAGGAATATAATAACATAGGCTTGAAAGACAGGATCAAGAGACACCACGACTCACACCCCACGATCCCACGATCTAGAAGCTAAGCGCACCAGCACCATGTACTCATGATTGCTAGCTTACTAGATGTGGGAGTAAGGGGACTAGTTCGAGACAAGTGGCAGGGTTTGAGAAGTCGAGTTCGAAACTACATAAGGCATGTTGATGGAACGAATTGGATTATATGTGCAATTTCGTTTATTTTCATTCTTGTCCATAGATTAGTTTTTTAGTTCGTATGTAAGCACTGAAAATAAGACAATGTAACTCATACAAGGGATTGAATATCTAGTACTCACGTTCTAAAAGCCTGTGCTGTTCGCATATGACACACGACCAAAGTTCATGTAAGGGATCTCCCTCCACGTTTTTCTTTACTTTATTTTAATCAAATTTTCCATTTCATGTACTTGTTTTCGGTTGGCACTTGTATATTTTTATTTTCTTATGATTCTAGCACTAATGCAATATCAAAAACTCTTTTCAAAATCGTAAATCTAGGTTTACAGGAGCCTTGATTTTTCAAGTTATCACTGAATAACTTGTCGTTTTTAGCGTTGAACAACATTTCAAGATTACACTACTTCACGCACTCGATACATTATCATTGCTTGTATTTCAAGGACATGACCTAAGTCCCAAATTATTCTTTAGATTCATTTATTTGCATGCGTGATTTTCACTTGCAACCCATTTGTTGTTGCAATGTATTCAGTTAGCACGAATTCAAATGCAGAAAACAAGTTTCCAATAGACAAATTGTGATTTTACTAAATGGAATTTACCTTTTAAATTAACTAAATGTACTTTTAGTTTGATATCATCTCATCTGTAACCCAAACATACTCTTAAAATCTTTAGTAGTAAGAGGAAAGTGAAGGGTCGTTTTCTTCCTACGATTAAATACTAAATGATCAGGAGTAGCTCATAAGATATTTATTTATTTTATAACAATACATGGGTTTTTATTAAAAAAAGTGTTGGTATTTGGTAATTGGTATTACGAGAACGACTAAGCAAAATGTGTTAATGTTTTCCCGACTATTATAGAGCACACCACAACTTGCAATGCTATTAAAAAAATAAAATATAAAGAAATATCTCATGGTCGACGTATCGTTGAAAAGCATGCTTTTATGGACCATTTCAACAAAAAATCTTCATTTACAATCATAATCTGATTAATAATGTTCATAAATAATTCAACATATATACAAACCATGAGAAGCAGTTGGTGATGGGAATTAGCTAAGATAAAAAATAATTGCACGCAATTTGTGAGGTATGCGCATATAATATAATGTGAGATAGATGTTATCTAATAATGGCTTACGTGATCAGAATATAAAAGCTGTAAGCACAACTTCATTCAACTGTCGATAATCATATATTAGTATAATTTAAGAAACCAGCTCATAAAGAATTAGTTAAAATTACCTCATAATTAAAAAAAATCGTTTGGTTTATTTTGCATAAAAAGAGTTGATCAACTCATAACATGCTCGCACATACACGATAGGAATAATAATTGGTCCATATTATTCCAGTAAAATAGCCATAAAAAAATTCTAATACCATAGAATTTACCTTTTAAAAAACTTGAAAGATAAATTTCAAACAAAACTACAATAATTTAAGTATATTACTTAATTTAAAAAGTACATAGTTTGTAACAATGTTTTTTAACCGTAAAATGCGTAAATTAATTGACACGTGATTATTCTAATATAAGTAGAAGTCTCGAGTTCGAACCCTATTAATGCAACTGCTTTAAATACTTAATAGAGAGAATAAAAAAAAAACTTTGTTTAGAATATCACCCTAGTATATATACATGTAATTAACTCGTGAAACATCATTTAATATTAGCATCCTACTAGGGCACAGAATCAACTATTGAGAAGTCTTGCATTAATTGAGTGTTCTCACATTGATTAGAGATATGATCAAATAAATACTCCATCCGTTTCAAAATAACCGTCCACTTAGAAAAAAATTGTTTCATAATACTTTGAATACCAAAAAAGCATTATTTGATGTTTTTCTATATAATGTCCATATGAGAACAATAAATAAGGAAGATACAATACATTTTAAATGTTAAAATAGTAAAACAAATGATATATTTGAAAAAGTTATCAATATTAATTACATTTCTTAATATATGTGTTTTACTCCCTCTGTCCCAAATTATAGGGTCCTTTTCAGACAATCACGCCTATTAAGAAAACATGTAATAAGCTAATTAATATGTTGGTTTTGTTACTTTTTATACAAATCTTCCAAATATGCCCTTATTTAAAAAAATCTGGAAAATGTTAATATAAGTATTGGATATACCAAAAGTTGGTTGAGAATATGAAAGAAGTAATTAGTAGATGTGGTAATTAAAGTTTTGGAATTTAAAATATAATGAATGCAAGGGGTAAAAAAGGAAAAGCTTATTTTTTTTCCCCTGAAATTTAGAAAGGGTCTTATAATTTGGGACACCGAATTTGTCTCTAGGGTCTTATAATTTGGGACGGAGGGAGTATCTCTTTCTGAACAGTTATGCTGAAATGGGGGAGTATTTATAGGAGATCTAGCAACTCTCACTCTTCAGCTTTATTAATTTAATTGTTCCTTAAAAAAATATATCCGTATTTAATTATTTAAAGATGTAATGAATTTATTTTTTATATTCACTAAATTAATTTTATCGTATCATCATCTCTTGTTCCTCTCTTCAACTAATTTATTTTTTCATTTGAGAATTTGGCACTTCAATGGTGCAATTAAATCAAATATATATATATAATATTTTGTTCTCACGTCGGTGATTTTGTACATTCCATGCATGCATTGGGAATGGTAGTTTTAGGTGAAGAAAAAACAAGCACAAGTTCCGCACAGAAACTGATAAATACTATGGGCAAGACATAAATTTTGAAGGCTTTTAACCTACGCAATTTGGCAAATTTTGCAGTAGGATATAATGAAATATGCATCTAGTCATCTCTAGATAAAATGACCCCACACAATGAATAAACCCCATTAATAACACTAGATCCAGTGTCATGATATTAGGTAAACTGTATAATTTGGAAAGTGCGCGTGAGTATATTAGTTTCCAATTCCAAAATGGTAATGGAATTCACTCCATGCAAATGTGAAAGCTAAAGTGAGTGAGTGGTTAAGAATTGAATAAAGTCACCTCCTACATACATACATTTCAATGACCCATTCCTTTGACTCACCAAAATCTAAAAGAGTGGGTAACTAAGTAACCAAACCAAAGCATCATACAATGTATATATATATGATCCCCGCAATGAGACAGAGGAGCGCTAACACACTTGATCATCTTTTGGTGGACCCTAGAATTTGGAATACCACTATTATTCTTTCTACTCTCTTCGAATGTTTGTATAAATGTCGGTGCAAACGATTGATTTTTAAGTTTGCAATTCTTAATTTGTTATAATTGAGTCTATAATACAAATGTGATTGGTTCAAATATGTTTACTTTCTCTTCGCGAAGGTTTTGGCTAAAAGCCGACTTTAATGCACCAAAAGACGACGCGAATGAAGAGTTAGTGTCGGCTTTGCATTAGAGTCGTGACCGATGATAATTAATGAGTCCAAAAGCTTAACGATAGCCGTTGCACATCTCTAAGTCAATGTCGACGTTAATTACTCGGCGGAACCCAATTGACTATTACGCCCGACGCTACATTTAGTGTCATTAAACCGACGGTTAATTTCCCAAAACTGATAAATTGTGACGTTGGCTTAGTCGACACTAAATGTAGCTTCATCTGTGACCAACACAAAATATGAAAGTTAATTTTCTCATGTGCAATTTTTTATAACTTTTTGTGATTTTGATTGTTTTCAGTTAGTAACAAATGAAACAAACAAATGTAAATTTGAGATTGATCAAGGCATTCCAGGTATGATTTCTCACTGTAAGGATCATTGTTAGAACGAGAAACCATATCTGGAATATGTTGATCCATCCCAAATTGCATAGCAACACAATGTAAGAGGCATTGCTCTTCGTACTCACACGCACAAGTTTAGAGACTCTGAATCAATGACCAAAGAACTGTAACACATCATCTAAAAGAAGATTGTTAAATTATTCGTCATTTGCATCAGTGTGACCAACACTAATAATAAATATGATAGCGTCGACCTTTGCCCAACACTAATAATAAACACGATAATGTCGGCATTCTTGCCAAATGGTTAGTGCCAGACTTGCCGTAACTAAATTAGCGTTGATATTATGACATATGCTAATATGTTTGTGTAATCAGGTTAGCACCAATCACGACATTGACACTAAGTCTACACAAAGATCAACATTAGCCACGACATTGATACTAAATTGATGCTAAACGAGATTTTACATCTTTCAGTTCAAGGCAACATTTAATTTAATGTGTCATCCATAGTTTTTCCTTAAAATCATGGGCATCGGTGACACCCTAGGCCGGTGATGGGAGGAAAGAAACACAGTTAGGTAGGCAGACTATCTAGCTAGTTCGATATTCCACGCGGTGGCACTTTTTCTCAATGGGTGGGTAGGTGTGGTGTGGTATCATATCATGGACCTCATCGTTAATTTGGTGGCCATACATTTCTCTCGAACAGTAAGAATCCAAAGATCGATACAGCTTTATTACTACTAACTTTTAGTTTCCAATTTGTCGTGTTTTGCATTTGGATCTCACAAATCATGATGCCATAGCTACAATACAATCCCCCCATGCTCTCTCGTTTTCCATGCATTAAGCCTGCCAGATAATTCTCACATTATCTTCATAGTGTCGGTAACATGAATACGGTCGGTTAGACCATATAAATAGCAACTTCCATAACCAATTTCTTTTTGAATATTAAAGGCAGGTGCTACTAGCAAGATGCAATACAATAAATAGATAGTTGGACTCGTTAAACATAGTCGAACAGAATTCGACCCACGAGTAGTATTAATGTGTATAAAGAAAGATTTATTAGAAGATGCCTAACACACTTAATATGATCTCTGAATCTTGAGGGGATTGATCTCATGACACCCGATTGTGATGATATATTGGTGCAACAAAAAAAAAGGCACATGGTCTTTTATTTTAGCAAACTTAGTTTTGTCCACATTGGAGAGATTAGAGGATCGTTGGTATAGCGGTTAGTAAACTGTACTCCGTAAAGATGAGGACAAAAGTTAGTGGTAAGCAAACTTAAACCTGTAAAGATGAGAACACAAGTTCAAGTGGGTGGATACACCGCAAAGAAAAAAAAAGGAGAGAAAATGAACCTATGGCTTTGAGGGTACTCATTTATCTATCCGATCACTCCTCCCAGGGGTTTGTACCTCATCCTTCTGTAAATGGACATGTAGACATACCTCCATCTAGATCACTTAGTAGATCAGGACCTATGGCTATAATAATACACACACCTAGGAAATCTTGTAGAGAAAGATCGCGCAGAGGCAGAGCACGTGATTAAGAAACAAAGCAGTGTCTATGTTAAGAACATTTTATATAGAAACTTGTTCAGCACAATTAAAATCACACTAGTGTCTGTGTAACGCATAGTAAATGAAATCAAATCCTTAAACTTAACTGGCGGAAATTATTAAAAACTTCCAAAATAATTATACATGAACAATTCCAAGGTCAATCGAAGAAGAAACATATGTACAACTTAACATTACAACAAACGACCTGTACAATGTCAAAGTTTGTATGGCAAATGGCAATCAATTATGGCCAAGTATTGCCATCTAACTATGTTTGGATACTTGTTGATACCAGCTAACGGATGTTAGCACTTACTTCTGAGATAAAAAGTTAACGAAACTCTTCTTATTGATTGAAATGGAAGTTCGTTCACGTGACATCCAAACACACTAACTCTGAACTGTGTTATTTACACCGATTTTCACACACTTCCCACGGTTACTGCACTTCAAGTTTTTTAAACAACTTGGATTCTGCACAACTACTTCGCTTTCTAAAACTCTTAGCTGTCATAACAAACCAATAACTATATAGAGTATCCTTTTTCCTTGTGTTTAATCTTGACAAGTCCTTTCACTCCCACCTTATCTTCCACATTTCCTTTAGATTATCTATCATTTTTGTTAACTAATGATACACTTGAGGAGATACATAAAACTCACTCTCAATAACAGCTGGTCTTAGATCTTCATCACGCATGAACTCCAAAGGGAACGAAACAAGATGTCCTTTTACATGCTTCAATTTATCTACTGGGTCTATTACTTTGTTTACTCCATTCTCATGATAGACTAACTTATCAGGGGCTATTCCCAAATCTATGGTGGTATGGCCAAGTTTTTCCTTCCAGTGAACCATGCTTTGCCTAAGTGCAGCTCTGCATATTATTGTATAGTGTAATACATTATGATAAAGTATAGACTAGAAGTAAAAAGAGATAAGAGAACACAAACTGGGATAGATACACACCTCGAGTGTATCTGATCATTGGGAATGCAAGCAAAGACCTCATGGTATATCCTAGCATTTTCCTGTCACATTTACAGCAGTTCATATACCATAGGAGTACAAAGCGCAACCAAAATAACAAAGACAGCATGTGACAATATCTTGTTCATTTAAGAAGAAAAATCTTTTACGGTGCCTACTATGTTACTAGCATGCTTGGTAGTGCGTTAGCACCATCCAATTCACGTTTCCAATCTTCAAAACGTTGTTTCGCGATTTTTGAATATGTTTGGAAAAAAATTCATTCAATTTGTTAAATGTGATTTGTGGTTGAAACGTGGTTTGGGTAGAAGCAACTCTAATTTTTGTGTTCAAATGGACAAAATCCAAGTATAAATCACTTTTACTTCAAACGACATTTAACCAAACTGATTTTACAAAAATAAAGTTCATTCAAAACCACTTTTAACAAATGCTCACCCAAACAGCCACAATTGTCAAGAAAATGATAAGCTAAGTCATTAAAATAAGTACCATGATTTCTAAACAATGCTATGACGTTGTTAGACAATGCTATGACGTTGTTAGACAATGCTTATAAGTTCCATCAATTACCAAAGAGGAAATGCAAAAACCAGCAAGACACAATGTTCTAGATATGGCAAAATCTAACCTTTGCAGTTGCTGACCACAAGTCCTTGTAGGTTGAATCTGCCACTGGGTCACTGATTTTACTGATCTGTTCAGAGAAAGAAAGTAGTGAGGATTGGGCTATGGCAATCCACGTTGGGTGAGTGATGCTTTTCCACTTTACGTCTAAAATCAGAATCATGTATAGATGTGATGAAACTTAATCCTTTCACAGTTTACACTTCCATGAACAAAAGTAGGAGAGGTTGGAATTTAGTTCATGCACAGAGCTCAGTTATACTTGTTCATCAAACCAATAATGAAAATCAAGGTGTCTTCACTTTTAATTATTCATTCTTCCCATTAACCAAAAACAAATAACTTGCTAGGAAGCCTGTGTTTGCTGCAATGATGTAGGATATAAAAACTCAGATATGATCATTTTGACTAACCTCTCCAGCAGGAAGACCAAGGTGCTCAGACCATAGGGAGCAGCGGAGGCTATGGGAAAATATCCCAGCCTTCCAAGGCTTTCCATTCATCATTGATTCAACATATTCTTTGTCTTCTATAAGCACTCCAATCTGGTTGACAGCAAGAAAGAATTTGAAGTAATTTTCTTATCCAAAAATTATAGTGACACAAAGCAGATATGAAGTGTACCTCAGAGTCTCTTAATCCAAGCAAACTCCGGTCGTTTATATTGGATGATCCAATAAAAGCTACACGGTCATCAATTATCATCAATTTGCTATGCACATATACCTACAAAAGCATGGGAATATACATCAAACCAAGGAAAACCTTTGTGCTGTTAAAGTCACTATAAGAGATAAACATTGAGTATTAGATCGAGGAGATCCAAACTACAATGTTTATAACCATTTCAAGATCTCTTAATACCATGGTAAAATATGATAAGATACCTGACTTGTAGCCATAGGACCATCAGCGTAAAGTCTACCATGAGATCTTAGACCATAGAAAGAAATATAATCATGTGTCTTAGGACCAAGTATAGCTTCAAGATTGTGCAATATGGAGTGCTTTCCTCTAGAAATTGTTCTATATTGCCAATGTGTTAAGGCCCTCACAGTTGCAGCACCACCATCATCTAGACCACCCTGTTATCGATCACAACCGTAAAAGATTTTAGTACACCAAACATAGGACTGACATCACAAAAAGGTGAGTAAGCTTTACCTGGAATCCAGGCAAGAGGGGTATCACAATTATAACTTTAAATTCTTTTTCCTCTTTGTGAGCTTGCAAAATACGCCTATATAGTGCTTCCAAAACACGATTTTGTATTATGTCATCATTTGCTAGACCTGATATGAAAAATTGATTCTGAATGGAAAACAAAATAAAAAAGACAGAGAGGAAATGAGTTCATTATTAGTCAAATATGAAATTCACCAATACTTTACTATTATTCTTTACATACATGAGTCTTTCCGGTGTTTCGTCAAGAATCAGATAATGCAGAATCAGAAATCAAGTTGGACATTTATCTCTTGAGATCACTATGAAAAATATATGTTTCATCTTGTTACAAGTTATCAATATTGAGGCAAGATCAAGGGAAGTCCTGTTCCCCATAATTAATTTACCTCAATGTAGATAAAATGCTTTGCTTTATCAATAAGAGAACAATATGCGGTGTGAATGCTTTCTTCAGGCTGACTTGTTCCTGCAGACCACTGGCTGACACTTCTGATTACCTGTAGATTTCACATCCATCCAAGATTGTGGCAGATGAATATTAGTTAATTGCTTCTTTCTCAATTTTCTTATGATGGCATATCACCCACACGAAAAAATACTTTTCAAACAATTATAAACTTTTCTCCTTAAGTTTTATAGAAGAATTAAATATAGCCGTTAACATTACTAACCTGGGTTTCAGAATACAATGTAAACTTAGTACGAATCATGTGATATTTACCATGTTTATTATAATGATGATATTTTCTACCTATAACAAGAGTAACATTTTACCAATCCTAATAGGCTGCGTTAAGTAAGAGAAACTAATTCATTCAAGAACAAATTCGAATTTTTTAAATTAAACATAAAAGATCCAGAAGGCATATCTCACCTGACAGTGACAAGTAGCACGAGGACCAACTTCTCCATATTCCAAATTAGTAGCATCATTGGCACCTTCAGCTGCTTCCCACCAATCGTCTAGAGTGTCAATAACAGATTTTGCCCCCAAGTTAAAAGGAACAACTTCATCTCGAAACCCTTTCTTCTGTTTATCTGAAACTAATGATTCATGCTCCACATTTTGGGATGATAATGGAGAATTTTCACTGAAATTTGTATGATCTTCACGCGAAGTAACTAATCCATCAGCTTCTTGAGGTAAAAGTAGTGGTATATCTTGTGTTGGAGACTCCGGAGAAAATGAATCCTGCCTTTCAACCTCTTTCCTGTTATCTTCATCTTCCTTTGCATCAATGTCTATCTCTTTGCTTCTTCCCATGTAATGTGGTAAGACCATGTGATGGTGAGGCATAAGTAGTGGAATTTCATGTTCATTTGGAGCCTTAGTTCTCTGTGATATGCGTCACCGAGTAAGAGAGGACGATAAAAAAAAAGCATGTAAGATAAAAAATATCATTTCGTATATGATAAGTGATATCAACACACTTTCCAGTACACTCTTTTAGACACACTCTTTCTTATTAGTTAAAATTCAAGTGGGTCCTATCATACTGAGAGTGAGACCCAAATGATTTAGCGGATCCCACATGAATTTCAACCAAATAAAAAGAGTGTGATGGAAAGAATGTGTTAGAAAGTATGTTGCTAACACTTCTCTTTGGTATTATACCTTAGCATGGTTCCAACGTTGAATGAAGTGCCGAGCAATGTCACGGCATGGAGGTCCCCAAATAGCACAATGGACATCATGCCATGGCATACGGGGATATTTCTGGCGGTCCAATTCATCTGTCATGGTGTCTTCCCATGAATTTGGTTCAGATTCTCTATCCATTAACAAAAACTCCAGAAATCATATATTTACTAAAACATAAAAAGCATCAAACCACTAACCAAACCTTGGATTCTATCACTCATTAACAACAGTGATGGCTTTTTATAGGTTCTAGACCTCTCAATCTTATGAATGTAATACAATATAAGACATGGCTAAATGCATGACAAATACAACGAGACCATAAAATGTCAAGAAACATGCACCTCTATCTCTCTGTCTCCCTCTCTTTGTGAACAGTACAGTGGACTTTCTGCAAAACGTTCCTTTATTCATAATCAAAATAGGAAAAAAGGAATACCTTGGATTGTAATAGTCCTTTCCAGGCCATGTTACAGAGGGGCAATCACCCACTTTGTGTTCAGGTGTGTCATATCGTCCAAAGCATAAATCTAACCCTCCAATATAGCAAATTTTGTAATCAATTATTACAAGTTTCTCATGATGCGACCTGTAAGAAACCAAGCCACCATTAGTCATATAAGTTTGCATAAGGTCCACCAGAGTTTATACTAAAGTTGATGTTCGAACTTCATTTATTGATGATTAGTACATACCATAAATACACACGAGAAGTGAAATGGTCAGGATAGCGCAATACCCTCACATTCTCATGAATTTTGAGCAGCCTTCTCATACTGTATGAGCTGTTGATTTTCAAAGCTAAAGAAACCTCCTTGTAGAGAAGCACATAAATCTGTATTGTCGTTTAATGATATAAGCATAATAGTCTTCAGCGTAATTCAATCTTATATAGCATAAAAGCTTCTGACTGTATCAATGAGAATAGTATTTGTACCTGAACCCCTTGCTTAGCTTTTTCTTCTAGTAATGAGTCTAACCTAAAGGCAGAAAAACTATCAAAAGGCCGTCTCAGATATAGCTCTGGACACAGCCACCATCCTGTAATGAAGATCTGCAGCCAGTTTTCATATTCTTATCGTTAAAAATTGTATGAGGACAACAAAACAACTTAAATTTAAACTTTATTATGGAACACAGTACCTCTGACTTAGCATCTTGAATTGAAGAAGCAATTGCTTCAAATGCTGCCTCTCCATCTACATACCATTGCGCTTGACTTCCATCTTCAGCTAAACCTCTTACAGGAGCAAATGAACCAAAGCGATGAGGACAACACCAACCCTCCTGAGGTCTTAGACCAGCTTCATTAATTGCAGTAACCCAAGCTTTAACTTTATCACTGCTGGTTGTTCTCAAACATATGCTCTTATTTCCACTAGTAACCTATCAATAATTTCCAATAATTAATAATTTGTTATCATTTAGTTTTTTTTCCAATAAATTGGTTGTTCATGGAATACTCTTCTCTGAAACCAATAGGCAATAAATTGTACTATATTAGTTTGATGACCATGAATTTTAATGGTTAATGAGAAAATGAAAAGGAAAGCTGGGAACATTATATACCGCAAGAAGGTAAATCTTTGATCCTCTTGACAATTATCATATTAGTTAAAATATAATAATAATTGAAATTTTATGAACTTGGAGGTTGTAATCTCAAACATGCCATAAATAAATGGATTTTATTGTCTAAAAACATTGAAGGGTTATTTAAGTTGAACCTAAAATATACAATACAGATATCTATCCAACAAAAAATCAGAACTAAATCCAGGTGATAAATAAATGAGATAATAGGAAATCTTAAAAAGAGTTAGTTACATCATCATAATTTTTAAATTTGGTAACATCAGGTTAATCTAGTTGCTTTGACTGACTGTGACAACAAAAAATATACACAGTTCATAATGGACTTAACCATTCTTAATCTTGAAGTGCAAGAAGGCTCACTAAGAGACAAATCTGATCACCTTAAACATGTAACGCAAAGGATTGCGTTCCTTCATAGTTTCAGCTAAATAAATTTTGGTCCCTCCATTTCCTGTTGAGGATGGGAGGACATCGAACATAATAATATCCAGTAGTTTGTTGTTGAAGGGGTCATCCAGCAAGGCCAAAAACCCAGGTTTCAATACAGCCCATACCTGTGAGCAGACAATGTAATCTAGATTAAAACTACGATTACATGAAATAAAGAAATACCAGTTGCAGGAGACCATATATAACTATAAAGTGGAATTGCTACAGAGGTGTTATATTTTTAAATTTGTTTCCTGATATTACTTTTAACATTTTATTGAATCATGTAAAAACTACTTTGAAGAGAAATAATATAAAATCATTCACGTGTCTTCAGCTAATAGTTTTGGTTGAAGACAAGTACTATCTTTAACGTTAACCAAACTTCATTGGTCATGATGTATTAAACAGGAAAAAAAAAACTTGATAGGTTAGCTAATATTCTATGCAAACTGACAGAGTATTTGATATATTGGTCAAAACATCTATAAAACTATTCGTTCAGCTCCATAGAGAAATATTGCTTGAAATAATATGAAATGGACATCCATAGCCTATAAAATCCAGGAAATTACTATAAAATGTGTAACCGGGATATGATCAAGTAACATTAAATTCTTCTATTGATCACATCCCTTACTTCTTTCCACATTAAACAACGGTTTATGTTTCGTCTATGGAAAAATGATATGCATACTATTTCTGAGTTTCCTATGCCTGGAAGGGAGAGTGCATAACTGCATATCATTGAGATAATGACAGGTTTTACCACGAGAATCCTAGATATAAATCATGTAATGCCAACTAAGTATTCTTTTAGAACTAATAATATCTACCATTGCATGCCTGGCATTGGAGTATTCAGCCTTGAAACATAGTAACGTGGTAGAAGTGGCTGCAAATGTTCATAATAAAGGTAGGGATTAACTTTATGTCACAGGAAAATGATGATTTATATTCCACCGAGAAAAGTCAAAAGAAGAAGATAAGTACTTAAAGGATAGAGTTAGCAAAATTCTATATCTAAGGATCATTGAAAGTATTGGGCATGTTAAAATTTTGAAGTTCATGTTAAAAGGAAGCACTGAATCCAAGGGCCCAGGTGGTTAGATTATTTCAGTTCACAACTACAAGTGAACTAACTTTGAAATAATATGCAGCTAAACAAACTAAGCTATCTATTGTTACCACAGAAAAAAAAATTTCAGAAGCAGACCTTCTTCCAGTTGTTATCACAACAACGAAACCAATTACATGGAAAGCATGTTACATCTGAATCCTGTGAAATATTTGACAAATGCTTGACCATTACATATCCCTCTCTCAGTTTTGGACCATACTCCTGTAAAAAGGATAGCTTGGAGACCTCCATAAACTTGCAGACCTATAATCCATAGCCATACGTGAGGATAGGTCATATTAGCTCTGGAGAAGTGTTAATACATACATGATAATGGACAATCATAAAAATAAATATGTGTATCTTAAAAAGTAATAATATAAATATAGAACACATCAAAGGAAACATATTTCTAGAGTACTATGATGCATAATTCTGAAAATGTAGGGACAGGTGTTTAGATAGACAAGTGGATTCAAAACATAATTTCGTGTATGTAGATAAACATAAGCAGTTTTATCATAGAAACCAGTTCAGACACGCACACACATTTTGATATATATAATAAACTGCCATTTTTGACTCCGTTTAGGTTTCACTTTATTAGATACAGAACCTAATGCTACCCATGACTGAAGAAAGTTTAAAACATCCTCTACCCTGGTCTGAAGGTCTGCTAACCATTACCTAAATAAATCCAACAATTGTCAACAGTAAACCTTCACTCCTTACCTCTTGAGAATTCACAATATCCAGGAGTTTACATAGACATGTGGATTCAATTTATCATAAGTATGTAGATGAATATAAACAGTTGTATCATGGAAACCAGTTCACTCACAATCACAATTTCTGATATATAAACTGCCATTTTCGACTCCGTTTTGGTTTCAGTTTATAAGATACAGAACCCAGTAGCACCACAAAAAGATACAGAACCTAATGCCAACCATGACCCCAAAAAAAGTTTGATAACATCCGCTACACTTATATAAAGGTCTGTAACCATTATCTGAACAAATCCAACAACTGTCAACTGTAAACCTTCATTCCTTACCTCTTGAGAATTCACAATATCCAGGTTTCCTAAAAAAAGATCCAAATAACTCTGCATTGCTACTTTGGCTCTCTCAGCAGTTGACTGCTGACCTCCTAATGATGGACGGATTATTGATAGAGCAGCAACGGATGGGACATATCTGTACAAAAAACAAATTAATACATATGTTTCTTTAAGCCTGTTTTGAAATAAAACCTAGAAAATTATATCTACTAAATAAAAAAGGGGCTTTATTTTGTATAACTGCTTGAAATATATATCACTGCATTTTTTATTAAAATAAAGAGCATAAACTATGTACTCTCAAAATGCTTAAGCTTTGGAAAGGCTAGTAGTACTCAATGTAATCAAGACATGGAATTCTGAATAATCCCGACTTTTAAGCACCCCAACCGTATAAGAAATACACATATACCCATTTTAACCTCTATATCACTCTTCCTATCACTTCACATCATATATCACATCTATCACTTCTTTCTCTTCTCTTTCTTTCTCTCTCGTACAGTCCTACTATCTAGGGTGTAGATTCCCCAATTGGGCGTCTCCAAAATATTTTCCATTTCTGAATTCAACTCCTTCTACCCTTGGTTCACCTTTTTCAAGAATCAACTATCCCATGCTCTGTGCCCAATGAATCGTGGGAAGCTTTGGGCCAACGACTAAGAAGTCCTTCACATGTATATCATGAAGTTCCTGATCTAAGCACCACACATTTTAAGGGGTTGAAACTTGAAAGTTTAAAAATGCATCAGATTATAGGTTTCTATTTTACTGTGATATAAATAAAAATACCTGTTATTAACACTGTCTTTATGATGTAAAGGTACAGCTCCATCATCAGGTTCCTCATCATCTTGCACCATCACCGTTTGATCAACTATTCCTATGCTTTGAAGCCATTCTTTTACCTGTAGGAGACAGATATAAATAAGAGATTAGACTGAATCATAAAAAGCATAACAAAGGAAACTAAAACTATTGAAAACTGGTATCTTCACATAATAACAACAGAGTAAAATGAAAAGGGATTTAAACCTGCCCTTGCTTGTCATGAAGATCTTCAATTAATGCACGTTTCCGCAAAGCGAACTGTAGATAGAGAACTTGTGATGCTTTCTTCCTTAGACGCCACTTGAACTATGAAATACAAATGCAATCAAGACATTAGTTGGATTGGAACTGCACCACTTGACATCATAATTCATAACATCAAAGTCTTATAGTCTACCCAAAAGGACATAAATCATGCAGGTGTAACCAAAAGACATACAGAAGAGTCATGAACGATTGTAAAAGGACCCTCAACACAAATTGAAAACTATAAACGATACTAAGAAATCCACATCGTTTCATTGACGGTAACCATAATTAGTATTTAACACTAAAATAATATCTATAGGCATTGTCCAACAAACTTGAATAGGCAAAATAATCAATAATTTGCTATTATAATCTTCTTCAATCACCAACAAGGTGTTGGTCTAGTAAGGGTGAGAACACAAATTCCATCACCGGGAAAATCATTTGTTGGGGGAGACAGAACTCGATCACCGAGAAAATCATACAAAAATTCCATTATCGAAAAAATCATTTGGTAAGAGACACAACTACCGTTTCCCGAGGAAACACATGTCAAAGACCAAACAAAAATCTTCTTCAATCTTCCTAAGATCTTCTGTTTATCCACATAAATTAAACCACCCCTAAAGAACAATTGACAAAAACAATACCAGAGCAGTTCGTTCATTTTTCTCACTCCAATTTACCAAATAGTATTTAGCTAGCTAATTTAACCAGTGCTTAAGTAATAATAATATTAATACAAGCGAAATGTTGGCCATTAAGTAAAAAAAAATTGAAAATTATCCCCTCCAAGACACTCTACCTTTTCCTTCACTTTAACTCGATGTTCCCAACAATAACCAGTGGAAAGTGCCGGAAAAAAAGAAGAGAATTTTGATTCACAAAAATAAGAAAAATGGAAAAAAGTGCTGTATACCTGTTTGTACTGCAACTCAATGGTATAAGAAAGAAGGATTGGGCTTATTTCTCCAGTCTCTGGTCGCGACACCGACACGATGGTGGCTTTCGGCAACTCCTCGAAAATCCGCCCTGGTTCGCTGCATTGCCGGGACGCCGCCACCGCGTCCGGCGGTTGAATCAGCGGCTCAGACGACATCGGAATGTCGGAGAAAGGTGTTCTGCTCCGCCACGGAATGGTCGAGGATCAACTCTCTCCGGCACAGAAGTTCAGTACACGTTACTTTCATTCCAGAAAATGAAAGTAACAAATAGAGGAGTTAGCGGCTTTTATAGTTATGCCACATGTTGCGCTTCTTCAGTTCTAAGCATGGTAGCAAATAAATAAATGCGTAAGAAATTCAACTATCTACCAGTTTTACTAGATTTTTACGGGTTCTACTTCATACATGTGAATTTTGCTAGAAATGAACACAATAAACTTATTTAACTTTTTAATACTTATGAGAGAATCTTGATTCATTAAGGCTTATCTATGACATTCATTATGTAAAAAAGAAAAAAACTAGGGATAACTAATACATTTTCATATATTAATGATTGGTAACAAAATATTATTGTAAGTACAACACAACTTTTAGGCTGAGTTTAAAGGCGTATAAGTATGGATTTTTTTGTGTTGTCGTTTAATTAGGTAACAAGACACATTATTAAATGAGTAACTTATAATTATAAAATTCCTTTTGATATTAGTATAAGTTCATCACAGTTAAAATTATATTTATGTTACTTTGGTTGAGGAGTGTGGTAACAATGCAAATGATGCAGGTGTTGGTGTTTTTTTGTTTCATTTTCATATGATGAAGGGCAACATGGTAAAATTGCGAGAACTGACGAAAGTTATGCACATAAGCAGGCATATCCTTTAGTTTAGAAGAGAATATCCAAGTTTCGATACTTTTGAGTCAGAATATGCTAAAATGTCAAATGATTGGTAGTTTTAGTTATAACAAATTCAAACTTAATAGCATTTGTGACTGCGGCATGTTCGCTCAAGTGGGTGGTGATTTGATTCCATAATATTCCACCATTAGGATCCATGTCATGTTAAAAAGAAATTATAATTGCTGCTGATTTTGAACACAAGTTGCTGATATGATATGACCCTGTTTGAATAAATTGCAAACCAATTGCTATTACGGCATGCAAACATTCAATACAAAAGTTGTGCTAACTTGTTCTTCAAGTTGAAGACAATTAAATTAAACGTTTCAAATCCAGAAAGGAACCAATGTCATATTGAAAGCATGATTAGCTGGACTGGAGCAGTCATGTCATAGGTCCAATTCATGATTAAGTGATCACTTCCCTTTTGGTGTCTTTGATGTTTTCAACTATCCATGTTGATGTGAGCCAAAACAACTAGAAGACCTAACTTGTCGCAAGTTGCAATCATTTTGTATGAAAAACAAACCCACATCAGCTATCTTATTTTAATGCCGAAGGCGAATACCGAGGGCTTTTACTATAAAAGCTTTGAATCATTTTTTGTTCGAGTCGGTCAGGTTGGTTTGAGTCGGTCAGGTTGGTTTGAGTGTGAGCAGCCCTACATGCAAGTCACTTTTAGTTCATTGAAGGGTGGTTAGAATAAGAGTACGTTTGCAGTTTTATTAAGAGCTTATGGTAATAAACGCTTATCGCAACGATATATGTTTATTCACAAGCTGATTTGAGAAACTTATTGTAAGAAACTCAAACTAGGTTATAGGTAAGTATAAACGTTTATTCAAAAGCTAAATCTGGACAAGTTATGAAAAATGCTCTCTCAAACATGCATAAAGATTTATGCTATAAGATAAACTTAAATAAATTCTTCAAAGTCTAAATCAAATAAGAATATGTAAATTAAGAGGGTAAAATGAAATTATTTGAATCTATCGACACGACAAGATGCAACATACCGATTTCTATAACCTTAAGAGTAAACACTCACTATAATCCTTCCAATTATGACTTACATCAATTTACGTCTCAAGATTATAAAAATCAACTGCTAGATCTCTAAATTTGGTTAAAATCAGCCCTAATACGGTGTAAGACCAGATCTGTGGATGCTACATTCCATACATTGAGTCAAATATCAATATAGATGCAATCAGCAAACGTAAAAACCATTTGAAAGAATAAATTAATGCAAAATCAATCTTTTCTTAAAACCAAATAATAGTTTACTCATCTAAACGATAATTTCATTATTACATTTTACTAGAGAATTCAACTACTAACTAATGTCTACTAATATTCATTTGGGCCGCAAAATCTAGTGAAAAGGTGATAGGAATATGACAATTTCTTTCAAGTATAAATAGAACATCTTATGAATCAGCTTCATCATGCTAAACTCAATGTACATACAACAAAATATTTTAGCTGGTGATCCAATTTCGACAAAGACAGTGAACCTTGGAAAGAGAAGCCATATAATCATCAGACCTGCATTGAAGATCGCATGGACACCTTTCATGTTTCTAAAATTGCATTTTTGTGTAGCAAGAAATTTATACATGTTCAGAACCAAACCTTTGCCCATAAGGAGACTGGCATGCAGCAACCATATGAACTTTAGCAGCATCCGCTTCATTCTACACATGGAAAATTGATTCATACGAGTTCACAAGTCATCTTCAAACCAAATTAAAGCCATAAAAAGAACAAGTCTTCTCACACAGTAAAATATTGGCATGGCATTACACAATATTCCAGTTTGGTCCACTTACTTCAACTTTGCAACTATGCTAAACAATTTAGAAGAGTAACAATGAAGTAAACTAAAAATCAATGATGAGTATAGTGCGTGCACGTGTTTGGTTGGAAATGAGTCACCATGCAAGGTGTCTAGAAAGGAAAATAAAGCAGTTGCAGGGGTTCAAGCCAACGGTTTTGAACCTTAAAAATCTTCTAAGCAATCTAATATTGGCCAAGAAAACCAGCTTCATATTAACAAATTTATTCATGCTGAGAGGGTCAAGTTGATTCTGGCAGAGTAAATCACAAACCTTGTTATAAATTGGAAATACCAACTGCCAAGGAAGATAAAGACTATTTCAACATCACATCTGAATTTTCCTAACCTCAAAAGGAAGATAAAGACTTTATTTGACAAATTATCACCCCCGTGAATACGTTTTCTAATTCCACCAAGCAGATCAGTGTTAAAAACAACTTCTAGACAATGGAAAAGAAAGTGTAGGATTGGAAGATGTATCTGAAATTGTGCTTGCCACATACATAAACTTCAAATATGTTTTAGATTGGAGTAACTAGTGTAGGTGGTAAGAAAGGAAAGATCTTCAAAGTTGCAAGAATACCTGAGATTCGTAATAAAGCCCGGCATATAGTGAAGCATAAAAGTATTCACCTTCTCTACTATTGGAGAATGCAGCAACAAGCTAGACAGGTAAATCAATTGCTTGTGTCAGATTGCATATCGGCATGATGAATCTTAGAGCACCAATAACATAGTCAAATAAAATACTTCATATCCTTTAGGGACAGGGAACTGAATGCAGCAGTATTGCAAACCATCTTATAAGTGTATAATTCTTATAATATAAACAATGAGAAGGAAAAAATAGTAAATATTCTATCTTAAATCTTAATGTAATTTTGTTAACATAGTACAAATTTTTACAACATAACCAAAAGAGGCTATTCAAATCCAACATTGAAAAAGTGAAACAATTTAGGGTATTTGCACATTGGGTCCTCAACTCCTCCTAATTCTAAAAAGTTGAAATTTTGCTTTCTAGTTTCAATTTGAATAAAGTCATCTTCATAGTTACCTAATTGATATAATTGAGCCTATGTCAATGTGCTGTTGATGTGTTTAACAAGTCCATGGGGATAAACATCAGTCTCAGCTAGTCCACTGGTAATAATACCCATCCTATTCTCTCACCAAAAAGTAGTGGGTTTTTTATTGTACTTTCTTTTTGTATGAAAAATCAAAATTTATTTCAAGATACTTTCTTATTTATCAGAGTTAATAATAGACAGAGGAACAAGTGGCGTCCCCTTTAGAAATGGCATGAATATTATTTAATTGTGAAGATGATAAGGTCAAGTTCAACATATGTGCAAACATAAGAAATAGAACAGAATTTATACAAATTTGATTCCATTGATACAAGGGCTAACAGAATCTCAGTTTATGTATCTCGGAAAGGACTAAAAATCTGGGAAGGTAAATTAAGCTATTAGGGGAAGGCTTATTCAAAGTTTTGTATCTAACAGAAATAACTACATTTTAATTGAAAAGGCACTGTTAAAGCATACCTTTTCAGGATCCCCACCATCTCTAAACATGTTATATGCTTCCCGCATTACTGGCCTTGAGTCTCTGCCGACCTAAATTTACTCAGGAAGTGGATGATTAATTGAATATTTCCATTTTTTTTTTTAATCTTAACTTCCTAAAGGAAGAACCAATGACTTGCCTCGAGATATCGCTTCCTTGCCTCATCCACCCCATATAATTGAGCTTCACACAGAAAGCACCATATAGACTCTTCTGTATCATTTGGGTTTTGAGCAACATCTAACCGAAACTGCTCAGCTCCTTCTTCAAATCTATGACAAAAGGGTGGCAAATTTAAAACCATCCATGACCATTTAGTTCAAATCTTGAGCTTTGAAGATAGTTAATTTAGACAAATGGGCCCAAATCCAATCCAGTCTCCTTTTGATATATTCTATAAGAATTTGGGTTAAGCCTAACTCTACCCCACAAGCTAGATTAGGAGCGAGGATTGCTCTACCCTTTATAAGGAATATCTTGGCCATACCCTAGTCAATGTGAGACCTTAACATATTCAGACGTGGCATATTGTGATTGTGCTTCCTAACACCCATTTACACTTCATTTTGCTACTACAAGTTTCAACAATGATTTTATCTTAAAATTAGTTTAGACCCAATAAAATGAGCAATACTGCTTTTCCTCATAACCAGAAAGTAGAATGAAATAATATAAAATTAGAAGGTTTAGTAGTGTGAGTACCTATTAAGGTAGTAAAGTGAGAGTCCCCTTTGCCAAAGATCTGGTAACAATCACAACGTCCATGACCAAATATCAAAATTCCAAAGTGAATTCACTATTCAAACAAGCGTTCCCAAAGAATGTATGTTAAACCTACACGCCTTTTGACGAGGGTCCAACTGAATAGCCTTGTCAAACTCCGCAACAGACCCCGAAACATCACCCTTCACAATTAGCACCCAAAATTAAGAACAAAAACTGAGAATGAAGTGAAGGAGAAGAAAGTACACACACCTGTCTGAAGAGGGACATTCCACGTCGAATTGCAAGAACGGCTTCACGGCCATTGTTGTTGCCGCCGGTGACGGCGTCCCAGATGCCGGAGACCGAAGGAAGGAAGAGCCTTCGGGTGAGGATTGAAGGATTGGAGCAAAAGATGGGTGCTTTCGAAGATAATTGTAATGGGAATGAGGAAGGGTGGTGCAAAGAAACCGAAATTGGGGGTGTAAGACTGTGGATAGTGGACATGGTTGCAGTGGAAGCTGAAAACTGATAACAGAAATTGGCGCATGTACACACAAAAAAAAAAAAGATTTTTTTTTAAATATATATATGAGATGAGATATGTTTCCCCTTGTTTCATTACAGCTTCACTTTTTTTTTCTATTTTTGTTGAACATGAGGGCTTAAAGCCCAAAACAGAAACAGCACTAAGACAATAAGCCCTTTTGGCCATTTAAAAACACTTCTTCGTACCTATCTCTCTTCTAGGGTTTTGCTTTGCTAGGTTTTTGCCCGGAGTCTCTAGGAAGAGTGTTTCCCTTAACTTGGTAGGAGTTTCCTTCCCTTTAGGAGACTTCTTACTTTGAGCTCTTACTGGACCAACTTGCGATTCTTCACAACTTTGCCTCTAGGGCTCTCTTTAATTGGGATTCGGGGTCCTCTGGTGACTTTTCTTAATTCACAAACAAAATAGCGTTAGACATGAAGTCTGAAAATGATAATAAAGGCATTACTTAGGCCTTAGACAGCTATACTATACAATTGGAAGCGGATGAAGAAAACAATGTGGATTTATCCAAAAGAACGTTTATTGTGAAGGTGTTAACCGCAAAAGTCAAAACCACTAAACATAAATGTGGGTAAGTCTATTGTCAGCAAGGCTTAGGGATGCTCAGGAGGATTGCAAGTCCAGTACTTGGGGTCCAACAAATTTATGTTCAGTTTCCAAGAGGAAAATATATCCAAGAAGGTCATGTTGAATAGCCCATAGAATGTCATTGGTCACCTCAGGATCCATAGGTATATTTGTTTGAAGTTAATTTTGACCTCGTAGCCCTATGTACTCAAATGCATGGTTTACCACTAGAGTTAATATCTACAAAGAATGTTGCGAAAATAACAGCTCTAATAGGAGAACCAATTGAAATAGAAAACCCAAGTGTTTGAGGTCAAATATTGAGAACCTTCATGAGGGCCAGGTAGGGCTGAAAAATGGATCCATGAACCCATCATCCATTAAATCCATCCTTACTAAAATCCATCCAATTATAAAACTAAAACAAAATGGATCGATATTGACCCATCTATTTAATTTGGTAGATGGATAATGACTCATCCATTATATTTTAAAATATATTGGATCATTTAGTTAAAAAAAAACCTTGAATTTAAAAAAAAGTACATGAATCAAATCGATGCTTTTTTACATAGCATAACAAAAATTTAAAACCTTTGGATAGGTCGGGTCGACCTGATTAGGCCAAGTTGACCTCAACAAGCCAAACGAACTAAATTCGGCCCTGAACCCTAAATCCAAATTGAAATGACCTAGTTGGGCTGATCTAAACGGGTCGTATGACCTGAACGGATCAGACTATCCTGAACAGGCTAGGTGACCTGAACTCGGCCCTACCCTAATTCCTAAACCTTGACATTAAACCCGACCTGAGTAAAAAATCATTGAATGAAATATGATATATTTCTAATTATATCAGTAATTATATGATATATTTTATATTTAACTAATGTTACATGTACAACAATCAACAAAATAAGGATTCATGCATATCATTTAACTAACACATTTTTCATTTTCTACTTTCATAATGTAATTAGAAGTTATTTCATTTTTCATTCCAAATTATTTTAACACATTTGAATTTTATTAGAAGTTATTTCATTTTTCATTCCAAATTATTTTAACACATTTGAATTTTATTATGATATTTCTTTTAGATTAAAAGTCAATACTTTAACATACATGCTACTATCATGATGAAAATAACAATTACATTTTGTTTAATAACCAACATTTCATGTTTCATAAGTGCACAATAATATGATGATATTGAAACATAAATAGGTATAAAATAAGACACATTCTAATTTCTATTCAGTGAGCGATGTTAAAATGTGGTGCGCCCATGAATCATATTCTCACTCATTATAAAATGCAATATTTAATATATTTTATTTATAATATACTCCTTGTGTTAGAATTATTTTGCAAAAAAATTGTTATAATTTGTGATTCAACGTTTTCTTAATTTATGGTAGATCAAACTATAAAATAGTTGTTGGATAGTAAAAAAAAAACTTTCAAGAGGGACTCAGAAGAAAAAAAAAATGTTCACAACAAACTTTTTAATATTTTTAATTGTACTTTAACAAATTTTGCATTTTATAATTTAATAAAAGTTTTTTTACTAAACCATATAGATAAGGATAAACGTCGGAGTCGAAGGTATTGGTTTGTGCCGGAGATATGAGAGACCGCCAAAACTTGTATACACACTTGAAGCATACAACAAACTTCACCGGAAACCTCAACAGAATTTCAGTTATCAAATCTTGAGGCACATGATGGGTTTCATTAACCTTCATGCCTAACTGGGAAAATAGACAAAATAAAAAAATACAAGTGAGATAGATATAAAATAGCAATTTATATGCTTTAAAGTGTGATATATATATATAATTAAGATAAGAAAGACATAATTAACCGATAGTTTGTTATCATTAAGATAAATTGTGATCTTCCTATATCACCATGAAATCAATCAAAAGTTCTTACATTTCAAATTCAAATATAAGTGATTTCAAAACAAAAAAAATCAAATATAAGTACGGTTTTTTTTTCTTCCTAAAATCTTATTGGTAGGTAGCTCCCACCAAGCAGCTAGCATATTGTTAATCATGGTCATGATGGATAGATTACAACAAGCACCCAAGTATTTTAAAAAATCAATAAGGATTTGAGTCAAAATATTGAATGATCATAATTTTTATTTCAGTTTTGGGTTAATCGGTATTCAGTTGTGTGTGATTTAAACGTATATTACTATTAGTAGAAATTGGAGGGAGTAAGTCTACTGTACCTCATCGGGAGTCACTTGAACAAAGGCGTCGAACGCGACTTGAAACTGTGTCTTGAAACAGGTAGAGGTCACAACTTTTAAAGCATTGACATGTTTTACCAAACTACAAATACGAACACATAAAGTCATAGCCTAGACATTTTGAAACCACGGTTCATAAATGTGGACAGGCTATGCTCATGGTTTTAGTCGTGGGAATGTTGTCCACACACGAAACTGTGGCATATAAGTATTTTATTTAAAAATTACAAAAATTCTGCTTGCTAAAGATTTTGGTAGATTGCAGTTCTATTCCTTTTGAAAATGAACACAAATAATAATTAGAAACCCATAGGTCAATTTTCCTAACATAAAAAAAACTAAAGTGTCAAACTCTTTGTCACTCTAGCCATCCTGTGAACCCTTGTTCTTCTTCAAAATTTGGTAAAGTGTGATGTCGAGAACATGTGCGTTGGACCTTTTGAACGCAATCCTTGTGCGTTGTGCTCGGCCTTCTCCTCTGCGACTGGTGCTATAAGAACGTCATCGACTACCTTTGCTCTCAAGCAGCAATAGTTCGATCTCAAGCGACAAGATCCATCACCCCTGCTCTGTGGCCGTCCTTCTTCCTCTACAATGAGAGCAACGAGAACAACCATCAGCTCCACCGGTTCTCTTCTCTAGGACAAGCGACGAGAACCATCACCTCCATCGATTCTATTATTTGCGACGATCGAGAAGAACCAACTTCTACTTTGTGTCACATGAAATTAACGAAGTGGGACGAGAACCCCACTGATTCTCATCACGTGGATATATAAAGAGGGTTTGAGTGTGTTGACTTGTAAACCTATTCTCCTCTTCTTCTCCATGGTAACCCTCTTTATCATATATGCCCTTCTATTCTTATTATTGATTAGGTGTTGAGGGTGCTTTTCTTCTCAGATGGGCATGCTAGAAAATACTTCACTATTCAAGGATGACTGCACCATCATCTTTGCTTTTCTTTCACTTGCTTTGCACATACTAACTTAAGCTTCGAAGTGCTATCGCACAGGGAACCTCCAGCGCTTGGCCGCAGTGAGGAGTCACCCCTATTCCAATCCTCATCACGTTCCCAGTCTATACCACATATCGTCTTCCCTGCAACAAACACCTTACCTAGGGTGATTTGATTGGGTTCTGTCCGACAAGATCCCCTACAAAACATCTAGAGGAACATAATTGTCATGATTGTTCTCAAATGAGTTCGCATTAGATCTTGTTTGCATGATGAAATCCTTGGGACATGTGATTTTTTTTTATCAAAGCCCCATGATGGGCGTCAATGTTCAGAAAGTGAACTGAGGTAACCAGAAACTAAGTCAAGAACATTGAGAGAAGAACTTTTCTTAATTTCTAAGTAATGCATCCTCCTTTCATCCAGGCTTTCTTTACATACTTGCTCAACCCACAACCGCCTTGCAATCGCCCAGTGAGATGTGACTTTCTAGTGTCGCCCTCAAAGATTGTGGCTGGCAACAGGTTGTGAGCACTTTACAATGTTGGATCGCCCATTTAATTACAAGCCACATAATATAACCTAAGCTTAAATATTATATCGCACACCTAAGTAAATGAAAGACATTCAATTGTCTAATGGCGGACATAGCCTCATTCTAGTCCAATTATATGTTCATTTTCCCATATGAGTCCAACTTCCAATCATCCTTCGTTGATAAGTATTTATAAACTTAGTACAGGCTTAGATACAAATAGAAAGCACTTATTTGAATTTATTAAATACAAGCTCCAATAAACCTATATTCAAACGGCTTTACCAATACTTCATTATTGGCGCTAAAAGTGTAGCGCGTATTCAAGAGTTTCTGAGTGATAATAATTAATATATACGATAGTATTGCATTTTTGCAATGAACATCAACAATATCAGAGTGCAGTTTGGTACATATTATGGACACCGCATGGTTTGGTTCTGTTAAGGCAAGCTGGTATAGTTGGTTCGTTTGGTGTTATACTGTTATCTAATATTAGAACAATGTAAAGCCTAATTTAGGTGGGCCAGTGGCAGACATATGTTTGTGCTTAGTTAGCTAGGATGATCGATGTTCTGTAGTGTTTAACGTATAATAAAATGCTTTTAGTTTTGAAATTAAAATAAATAAATATTAGAGTGTGATTGTTGTTAGTAACCGTAAGCAACCTAGGCTTACGTAGAGAGTGAGAGTATAAATTTAAATTCTGAAAAAATTATTTATTATGAGAAATATGCAACTGTATCCATATGATTGATGACATTTGTAAAAAAAAACAAATTGACAACTGAATTAAGGATTATAACCACAAAAAGCATATGCTTGACTATTGATAAAAAAATTCGGAAGATAATTAAAAATAATTTTAGCATAACTTATAATATATTATTTATCACTAATATAATAGGTCTAGATTCGCTTATAAAAAAAATATAATAGGTCTAGATCATTTATTTTATTTATTTATCATCGAAAAATATTATTAATTTATGCAAGAATTGCATTTGGTTATGTCATGCATATGTCACTAGCTAAGATCAGAGAGTAGAATTTGGATGCCAACGTATCTTATCGCTAAAGACCACTTTAAGTTTTCTAATATAAACTTATCCTTCGTCAGGTATGAACTCAATGATTTCACTACAAGTAACAAACAATTAATTAATTAACAGGGTCAGATCTCCTCTGAATCAATCTTATCTAAAATAAAATGAGATTTAGTTTATATAAACAATAATTTGAAGGATCTAATATATGTTGACCACAATGATATAAATAAAAAGTTTAATTGAGATTTATTATAAGTTTAAATACTTATACATTTGCAAACACTTTCTTGTATACAACATTTTTGACAACGTTTGTCACATTATTACTCATATAAGATTAGAAGTTTGAAACCTTTACTTGATCTTATTCTTGAGAGACAATTGCCCATGATTAAAGTATATAATTATATATCATCTGAACACTAAGTAACACAAAATATTTCCAAAAATAAATTATTTGATTATGCAAGAATTACTTTCGTCCTCGTCGTTGTCTCGTGGATATGTCGTCATTAGTGAGAACGTAGGAAGATTTGGATGTATAAATTGTACAAGCAATCAATGTGGATAGGTTTAGATCCCACTATGTACTGAATAATTGAAGTTTTCTTAATATATAATCTTATCTTTTTTAGGTATGAGCTCAATTATTTCACCGCATCACAGGTAAGAACCAATTACTAACAGGCTTTGACCCTCCCCTCGATGATGCTGCAAAAGCAATATTTAAGTGTCCTTCTATTATCGTGTATTCGGGAATCGTTTATAACTATCACTATTTTAAAATGTTTTTTATTTTTATTTATCTGTCATTTTTAAGATTTTAAAAGAGTATTAATTATATATAACCAATTATACCCTTAATTTAAAGTTATAGAAAAGTTAAAAAGTGAAAATTAATATGAAAGATGAAGGTATCTTAGGAAATCAAATAATAATCTAGAAAAAACAAGAGCATTAATGTTCTTTCTTAATACGTGTGCATCAACCTTAAAATGACATTTAAATAGGAACAGAGAGAATACTAACGAGTAACGACTATCTTTAAAGTAATTATAATATTTATGGAAATAACTTTTAAATTATTAATAGAGTATATGGCAAAGGGCACAAATCTCCCTTGAGATTTATCATTTTTACATTGATCTCCCCTCTACTTTGAGAAATTCATTAACCTCTCCTCGTCCATACAAGTTTTAGAATAATATAGAGATATATATTGAGTATTATAATGATAAATTTTAAGGGATGCCAATGTAATAATAACAAATTTAAAAGGAGATTAGTGCAATGTCCCTAATAAAATAAAGATTGTCAGAGCCCGTTTGAATAACAGCGGAAAGATCAGTACAATAATATTTTTTTTTTCCGAACAAGCACTTCCATAGAGTAAATATTATATTTCTTCAACCTTAGAGCAATTTTTCATAGAGTAAATATTATGTTCTTCAATAAATTTAATTTTTCTAATGTGTGCTCGAGTAAACGGTTTAATTTTATTTCTTCATAAATTAATTTTAGAAGAATATTAAAATCAGCTTAAAATAATTAATTTATATAGGTCTACAAGCACTTATTGTGCATTTGGGTAAACGACATAATTAAACATGTTTACTTGTTTGGTTTGAGAGTACACTTTGTTTGTTTGCGCCAACCTTATCAAGAGAGAAAACCAGAAGATGAAGTTAGGGGTGAGAGAGACACTCCACCTTGTTTGGTTTGAGAGTCCAAAGAAGTTGAAGAGAGAAATCATCTCATACCTTTTTGTAGTTTCTCCATTTGTGAGAAGAAAGAGAGAGAAACTATTTTATTTATCTCACTTTTACTCTTTTTTAACTTCAATAATTAATTTACAATTAAATTTAAATATTTTACATTACGG
Organism: Acmispon strigosus; assembly: GCA_030819835.1. Classification (NCBI taxonomy): domain Eukaryota; kingdom Viridiplantae; phylum Streptophyta; class Magnoliopsida; order Fabales; family Fabaceae; genus Acmispon; species Acmispon strigosus. The sequence continues at coordinate 64,395,242 of JAUAMA010000003.1, read as the reverse complement.
TGAACACGTCGTTTTATTCAAATCAATTTTGCTCTTATCACTCCCTATTCAAACAAATAAAAGAAGAGAGATTTCACCTCATTCATTCTCTTTCCCTTCTATTTCTATCATACCAAACAACCTACGAAATTAACCCTATCTTCAAATCCGTTCTCACTACCCATCTTCCACCTGTTTATCATGTTTTATTCTTTATTTATCCACTTTTTTCATTCCACGCGACAAGCCGGCACACATATAGAACATGTCAAAGTCCAACGATGACACCTGCCAAAATTGGCTATGTTAAGACAGGGCAAAAACCTCCCTTGATTTTTAATAAAAACCAGGTTGCTATGGTGATTGATGGCATGAACAACTAAAATGGGCATGGCAACTGGATCCAGCAGCAGCAGCATAGAAACATTGCCGGAGGAATGTGTTTCAGAAATTCTGTCTCACACATCTCCACCGGACGCATGTAGATTCTCCATGCTCTCTTCAACCTTGCGCTCTGCATCTAACTCTGACACCCTCTGGCGTACCTTCTTACCCTCTGATTACTCTCACATCATCTCAAGAACCCTCAATCCTCTCACCCTCGATTCATCATCTTCTTCATTCAAGCACCTCTTCAGAGCTCTTTGCCATCCAATTCTCCTAGATGCTGGCAGCATGGTATTACCTTCTTTCATTATTCATTTCAATGCTTGATTTGATCCAACAAATAGAACATTTTCTCTTATTAATTTTCTTCTTTGATGCATGCAGAGTTTCAAATTGGACAAGTTTTCTGGCAAAAAATCTTATATCATTTCTGCAAGAGAGCTATCCATAACATGGAGCAATGATCCAATGTATTGGACCTGGAAGCCGATGCCTGAATCTAGGTAACTAAATTGACTCTCAAGTTTCAACTTATCATGTTTGCTTAACAGTTAATTAAGCTTGTATAATTAAATAAAAAGGATAATATCTTTTGGAGCAAGTTAGTCATTAGAAGATTAGAAGAATGAAATAGTTCTCGTATGCCAAGTTAGTCTCTATGCTCTATGGTTGGATAAAACCAATGTTGGCACAACCGAACTGGACTGGTCGGTTCGATTGGAAACACCGGGAACCGCATGCCAGGTCAGTTTGGTTGACACATGAAACCGGGAGAGCATCAAACTGATCAGGAACTGGAAAAATCGGGGAGAAACTAGAAAACCGATAAAAACTGGACAAAATCTGGATCGAATCGGTTTAGTTGTAAAAAAAATTAGGTGAAAATGAAAATTGATATGAAAATGATTTGTCTCAACTTTTGAAGGTTGAAAATTTTAATTTCTATGTGTAATTTTCATTTTATATATATAATTATATATATATATATGTTTATAATTATGTGTTATACTCGTTAAAAATATTACTTAATTACAATCGGTTCCACCCCAGTTCAATTTCAGTTGAACCATAAAAACTATGAATTGGTAGCTCGAACGATTTGATGTTCGGTTCGGTTATGCGAACAGTAGATAAAACATTAGTTAGGACTACTTACCGACATTTTTGACAAAATCAGAGATTGCAGAAATATAATAACTTGTTAGACTCTTATAATTTGGGGATGAAATTGAGCATACCCCGTTGAAATTTTTAAGAGGATTGGAAATATGAAAAATTTAATGAAATTGAGCATTTGCTCTTGAAATTTTGCAGATTCCGAGAGGTGGCAGAGCTAAGAACAGTGAGCTGGTTAGAGATTGAAGGAAAAATGAGGACACGGATTCTAACACCAAACACGTTGTACGCTGTTTATCTGATCATGAAGGTCTCACACCGTGGTTACGGGCTTGATTCTGCGGCGTCTGAGGTATCAGTTACAGTGGGCAAAGAAGTACAGAGCAAGAAGGTTTATTTGTGGCAGCAAGATAACAACAAGTGTGAGAATGAAATTCCAATTCCGAGGAAAAGAGAAGATGGGTGGATGGAAATTGAGGTGGGTGAATTCTTCTGTGGTGAAGAAATGGATGAGGAGGTTAAGATGAATGTTATGGAGGTGGGTTATCAATTGAAGGGAGGGCTTATTGTTGAAGGCATTGAAGTGAGACCTTATAAGCAAGATGAAGACAACACATTGATGATTGATCTAAAATAATTAAGATCAAGAGTAAAGGGGAAGTTCTTGCCTGTATTGTATAGTGTGAGAAACAATTATAGTGATTTTTGCCATAGAAGCCGCCATGTAAATAATAAATAGCTCTAAAATAATTGAGCGGAGATTTTCAACAATGATTCTTTTCTTTTATTTGGTCAATGATTTTTAGCTGCCATGTTTTACCCTCTTTTAGCATGAACCAACTCAAAATCACGTTGGCAGCGCATGTCAATGAGTAAAGGTGGGTATAAATAGAACATATTCTACACTCTTTCGCAGTTAAAAACCTCACAATTAATTAATCGTATCATTTTCACATTTATATGGATATTATTAAGTGCTTTTTTAACGGAATGTAGAATATTTACTACTCTACGAGTATCATAAGTATCTATGAGTTCTTGTGAATATATATTTATAAATATTAATTAAAATAAAAAGTTAATTACAAATAAATTTAAGATAAATTAATTATCTTAAATAATAATAATGCTATAATATTAAGATCAAATTTCTTATTGTTTAACTTATATGCACACTTATTTAATTATTATATTTACCTATATATATATTGAAATGGAAGAATGAGATTAGGAAATTTTATTATATATATTCAAGGACATATTAGATATCTTCATATCGGGTATACGTACAAATATATTTATACCTACTAATAAATGGATAGAGAAAGTATCAATAAATAAATTCATGGGTATCTTTGGTATTGTTTAAACTGCAAATAAAACTAAAAATAAATCATTTATAGTGGTTAAAAGTTTAATACACATGAAAATTATGGTATATATTAACTTCACCTATTTCAATTAATTGTACCATTTTCATACCTACATGCATATCTATATTCATTAAGTGGATTTTTGACGGATTCTACAATAAATGAATAATTATTTTCGTGAATATTTATTAAAATAAAACATAAATTTAAGGTAAATAAATTATTTTAAATAATAACATTCCTATAATATTTAGATCAAACATTAAAAAAATTCATTATTTTGACTTGTATACACATTTATTTAATTATTATATTCACCTATATACATATCCATTTAGAAAGATTTATTATGTATGTTAACATATTAGATATTGCGTATTATGAGTATATATATATTTATATCTGTATCCGCTCCACTAATAATTAAAACAATAAATAAATAATTTATACATGTTTAAAATCGTACCTAATACACATAAAAATTATGATAGAGATTATTAAGTGTAGACCCATATGTTAGAGTTAAACAACACCGGATAGACATGTGAGTTGGGGCGTAGTCACATGCATAGCCAATGAGCGCTTGGCACTTGACCAGCTAATTCAGAATTTATTTTCGATCTCTATAATATACCTATTGCAAATTATACGATAATCATTCATGTGATTGCTTCTGGAAACCAAGCTACACCCACCCAATTCAACCAAACTTTCTTCAATAATTTCTTCAATTTCAATATAAAGGTTCTATGTTTATAGTACTAATCCGTTAACTATGACGTAAATGTTGGTTTCTTTTTATTATTTTGGAAATATTATTGTTTTTCAGCATGAAGCACAGATTTCTAGATCTTTTACAAGTTTATTTTGCGTGATGTCCAGGTGTCCAGAAATTGATAACCTGGAGAGCTTCATCATTGATGGAGAGCTTCATCAAGTGGCGGCGAGGGCATTCATGGAGGGCAAAACACATTCAACACTTTTAGAGACTCACATTATCATAGTTGCTAAAGTTGATAACCTTATTGATTAGTCTCTAAAACGTTGCGTATAAAATTGTTACAAAGGTCCAATAAGTTGATGCGGATTGGTGGGGCCTCTTAAGGGAAACTTCATACAATGTAGAGAAACTAGAGATAATACCATCTTAGCTCAGGAGGTTATGCATGCCATACACACACATAGGAATGGTGGGGGGCTACCTTATATTACTCTTAGTTTCCCCCTACATTGTCAATATTATTATTGGGGTGTGCAAGCTTTCAATGTATCTGTTTCATAGAATGGTCCAAATTGCCTTCGTTCGCTCCACAATGATGACTTAGACGAGGTGACCATCTCTTCTTTTTATCCTTTGCATGGAGATGCTTGCTATTCAGGTTCAGAGGTTGGTTTATGAGGGTATGTGACATCCAGTGTATATTGCCATGGAAAGTATTGGCATCTCTCATCTTTTCCTTGCAGATAATGTTCTCGTTTTTCATCAAGCTACAAAGGAACATATGAATTTGATTTCAAATACTTTGCGTAATTTCTATGAAGCATCAAGGTTGAAGGTGAACCTTGATAAGTCAATGATGTTCTGTTTGAATAATATTAATCATAGAAGGCAAGGGGAGCTTTTTGCTAACTATGGGATCCGTAGAGCCAACAATATTGATAAATATCTTGGTCTACCTTTTCTTAAGGGTAGAGTGACTACGGAAAATTTGCTCCAATTATTGACGAAATGAACACTCAATTAACATCCTGGAAGTATAAGTTGTTAGATAAGGCAGGAAGGTCATGCCTTGCTAATTTTGATTTGAATTATCTTCCAAGTTATGCGATGCAATCTCTTTGGCTTCCCGAGTCTATTGTGACCATGTTGATAAAATGATTTGCAATTGCATGTGGGCCAAGGGAGGGAAAAACCTCAGTTGTAATTTGGCGGCTTGGAAGGACATCGCTATTTCCAAAGAAAAAGAAGGGTTAGGTCTTGGGCGTGCTCGTTTGAATAATGAGGCTTTGCTAGGGAAACTTGTTCATATTCTACTCCATGAGGAAGATAAAGTTGAAGGACTTTAACTGTTCATTTTATGAGTGGCAGTTGCATACTTTTATTTGTACTGAGAGGTTGTAACTTTTCTATGTAATTGGGTTAAGTACCTCATGTACCTTTGAATATATGTCTTTTTGGACTATATAAATACTTTTATTTGTTGGGTAAAACCTTTCTTTGTTACACTTGAAATATTAAACGACAAACAACAAATTACACGTCTAAACATAGACAAGAAATAAAAAAGAAATGAAAAAACTCCCAGATATGCATAGGAGGTTTCTCCCATGAAGCTTGTCTATCTAATGCACGAGCCACTATATTCTGTTCACGGGAAACATACAAGAAACTGACATTTCAGTCCTAGATCAACATGTCACTAGTTCTCACTATCATTCCTCAATAAGTGACTATGCGCATCCACATTGCTATTCAGTAAATCCACAACATCCTTATAATGTGACCCACAAATGACCTTTATGTGTCCCAACTCTCAAACATGTTGATTAGAGTAGACAACAACAAATTTCTAATATTCTAGCTATTAGTCTGGGTGCCAACCTTGATTAATATCTTGTTTTTCCTATTATTCATGGAAGGGTGACCCATGAGATTGTTAAATAGAGCAGGTTATTTATGTTTGGCAAAATCTGTATTGTCTTCCTTGACGGTGTACTCTATGCAGGAGCTTTGGCTTTCTGAGGCAGTGTGTGATCATATGAACAAAATGACCATGAAATATGTTTGGCTAAAGGTGTTCAGAACAATTTGGTGGCTTGGAATGATATTACTCAACCGAAAGCTAAGGGGGTCTAGGCTTGAGGAGCACGCGTAAAAATAATATTTCTATGTTGGGTAAGATGATTGATAGTCTCTTGCATGATCAGGATGAAACTTGGATTCGTGTGGTTTCCCAAAAATATTTAACCCGTGATTCTATTATGGCTTCCAAATTCAAAGTTAGATATGCAAGCTAAGGAGGTTGTGGCACAATGTTTTAATGTGCATCTTGGTGACGGGAGCTCTTGTATTTGGTATTCTGATTGGTTAGGCACGGGACAAATCTGTGATCGCGTTCCATTTGTGCATATTTCAGATATAGAACTTCACGTAATAGGTATTTGGGAGTACGATGCGTGGAGTATGGCACGAGTGTGACTAGTGTTTCGCGCCAGATTCTGGAGGAAAGTTGTTGAATGATGATTCCATTTGTGCCTTAGAGAGTTGACTCATTGAGATGGAAAGGAATACATGATGGGTGATTTACCACTAGTTTTGCCTATGCTTGGATTGCGGATGATGGCAGACCTTGGGAGATTATTTGGAAATGTTGTGCGCTGGAGAAAGTTCACTTCTTTTTGTGGCTAGTTGGATGGGATGCTCTCCAACATATCAGAGACGACACCATTGTAACCTTGCTTTGAGTGCAACTTGCAGTAGGTATGGCACTGAGGTGGAGGATTTGGACCACCTGTCGTTGTGATGCATCGACTAGAGTTCGACAAAGCATTTTGTTTCATCCTTACTTGAGTTACCTAACACTATTTCTTTTCCCAAGTTTTCTCTTTTCCCGCAGCAATGTCAAAATTTATTGGTGGTGGCTATTTTTTGGTGGCTTTTGAAATGACAGAATAATAGTGTGGTTGAAACTTGCTCTTGGAATCTTAACTTTGTATTACTTTAGGTTTTGATCACCATACAATATCGGCAGTGATGGATCCACCTTACACTATTGTGGGGGCATCGACTACCAGGGTTGTGAGTTCAACAGTCAAGCTTTATGTTGATGGTAGTTGGCTCCCATATTGCAATAGAATAGTATTGGTGGTGTTCTTCGTGACTCTGTTGGGCGTTGGTTGACGAGGTTGCCAGCCCATCTTTGTGAGGGTAGTCCATAATACGTGGAGCTTTTAAAAGACCTTATTTAAATCTGATCCTCCCAAATGATTATGGACCGCTTAAAAGACCAATAAGTGCTCACACTTAAGGGCTTGGGGGGCTATGATCCTCCCAAATGATTATGGACTGCTTAAAGCCCAATAAGTGCTTACACTTAAGGATTTAGAGGTTGTGATCCTCTCAAATGGTTATGGACCATTTGAGGCTCGAATGAAGCCTGACATGGCTTGGGCTAACGATCGAGGGTTGCAATTCAATGCCCATCGTCACGAGGTTCCCTTGGCATTAACTCACTATTAACCAAACATATCTACAACAATAACCATCCACTAATAAGTACCATTGGAAACAGTCGGTGGCCACACTCATGAAGCAATAACACCCCATTAAGAACGAAACCCTTAGTAACCCAAGGATTAGGATGAAGAGAGCTATAAGAAAGATAGTCAAAACAAGACATAATCATCTTCACTCTAATACTCAACTTGGGCTCAAGCTTACAAAATCCCTTTGAGTTTGGGACCAAAAAATTCGAGAGGAACAAAATCAACTTGCGTTTTTGTCAAAGAAAAACAAAATCAGCTTGGAGTAAACACGACAAGAACTTCAAGTTTCTCATATAAAAAGAGGATTCTTCTAGTTTTGTGATAATAATACGAGGCTTGTGAGTTGGGACATTGACAATGACCACTTGGTACTTGACCAGCTTTGGGAACTTATCTCACACTTCACCACGACACATCCTCCATCCTTTTCTTTATCTTATAGTGGGCACAACTCGCCTACATACCTAATGCAAATTATTGTGAGTATGACACTTTATGATAATCGTTTCTGTGATTGCTTCAGCTGGAAACCAAGCTACACCCACTCAACAACTAAACTTTCTTGAATAATATAAATCACTTATTGAATAGGTTCTATGTTTACAAGGGTAAACACTAAATCCATTTCTTAAAGGTTTGTTTTTTACTATTTTGAAAAGATAATTGTTTTTAAAATTCTTCTTAAAAACTTTGCCTATAATTAAATTATTCTAAATAGAAAATAAATTAATTGAAATGAATACTGTATTTTCTTTTCAACAAAACGGTCAATATATAGATCAGATGTATAACTTTCTTTTATATTTGCATATTTTTACATGCTTACTTTTCGTTTTTAAATATGTATTTAGATATTATACAGGTTCTGGTATAAAGATGACAACAAGATCTAAACTCATCATCTCACATAAATATAAAACTACTATCAAAATCTCACCACTTATCAATTATAGTGGCTTAGATTTTCTTTTTTACTTTTGCTTATAGATATCAATTATCTATGTATGTACAAACAATAACATACAAAATTCCCAAAAGTTCATATTAAAGTACAATTATCTTCATTAGCATTAAGAATTAACGTAATTATATTAGTTATCAATAGTGGAAGAATAATATTTTATTCATGCATTAAATACACATCCATGCGGTGAGATAAGGAAGAAATGAGAGATATAATAGATGATGTGATTATGAGTAGAAAATAGATATGAACAGAAGATGTGTATCCAAAAGGTGTAGCACAACTTATAGTTAGTTGAACTTTTTAATGATCTAGTTCATACTTTAGACGGCGCGTATAAAGAAACATTTGTTAGGAGATTTACTCACTTAACGCGATCTCCACGTCTCAATAGATTAGTCTCATGGCTAAACCAAAAAAAAAAAACAAGTAATAATGAGATAAAAAAAAAAGGAATATGTGAAGGAATAAATATGATAATGGAATAGCCCAAGGTTTTCTACTTCCCGACTCATCCATGACCAATGAGCTGCAGTAACAGGATCCTGACACGTGTCCAAACAGGGCCACCTTAATCTCACTCTCACCTTTCTACTCTTTTGTTTATTCTCTTTTTATCCAAGTCACAACAAAAAAACATGCTCCACTTCATTCATTACAACAGTTGAAATCATAAGATTCTGATTAGAAACACAACAACGATGTTTCTCTCTCTAGTCTCAACTTCAACTCTTCCCTCTCATTCTCTCACCGCACTGCTACAGTGCTAATTCATTTGCCACCAAAACGATGTCGGAGAATCTCGACGGTTCTCAAATCTCGGCGAGCACGTCGTCCAGAAGCCTCGGCGAGGCGCCGGAGGTCGCCACCGTACGACTGGGAATCGATCTCGTTTCAGCGGCGAGGCGGAACATCGAGTTCTTGAGAACCGTCAGAGATTCTCCGTGGCTTCACCACACGCCCACTGTGGCAGAAGCAATACGAAGGTTAACAAGTTCAGAGCTCTTCCCCTGTTATGCTTGTTTGGTAATCTCATCTGACGGTGGAAAGTTAACATTTTTTGCAGGTACCACGATCTGTGGATGCCGTTAATCTCTGATCTGACGGTGGTGGACTCTTCCCCTCCCATGATTCTTCCTCCCTTTGATGTCGAGTGGGTTTGGTTCTGCCACACTTTGAACCCTGTAAGTGAGTTCATTATCAATTTCATTCACTAGTACCAACAAAGTCTAACATAGGTAGTAGATAGCTGAGCTTAGCTTTCAGAGTGAGATTCCTGGGTGGCGTGTATAAAGTTGAATTTGTTGGGAAAGTCGTACGAACTTAATGTGATTTTCGAGTGTGGAAAGGAGTCCTCTCAGCTATTGGCTATGAGATTTCGAAACCAAAAACGTTTCATTCACTGCTTGATTCATTGAAAAAAAAAGTGACTTTCAATTACTGAATTCTTGTTTTCAATATGGTGAAGGTGAGTTACAGGGAATACTGTGAGAGAAGATTCTCGAAACTGATTGGGAGAGCAGCGATATTTGACGAAGAGAACAGAGAGTACGCGTTGATGCGAAGCAGGGAAAATTGGAGCAGTAAATACCCATTTGAATCGTTCGAGAATGAAGCGGGTTCGGATTCGCAGGATTCGGATCCTGTTGCTGTTGAGGGTTTGAGATTGAGTTTGAGTGATGATGTTTTTAAGGAAGTTGAGAAGCAGAGGTTGTTGTGCTCCATGTTTGCTGAACCGTACAGGGCTGAATTGGTGTACTTAATAGCTTCGAGACATAGATACAAGGCTTTCTTGTTTATGCTGAAAAGGTTCGGTCATGAAACTTCTTCGCGTTTGGTCCCTGCTTCGGACATTTTGCTAATGTGGCTGACCCACCAGGTGTTTGTGCGTTTGACTTTAATTCAAAAGTTCTGTTCTCAAATTTCTTTCAGTAACCCTCTTCTGACTTTATTATATTACTCTCCTTTAATGGAATAGAGCTATCCAACAGTGTATGCGGAAGATTTCAAAGCATTGGCCTTAGATTGTGATCTGCAGAAGGTTGCAACTCTGTCTGAAACCGTGAACGAAAAGGAGGTTGAAGAAACTAAGAAATTATGGGATAGGGCATTTAATCTACCTTATGAGAAAGCTGGTGGAGAGGTGGATTTCGCATTGGGCGGTGTTAGCTCAATCAATTCACCTGTCTACTGGGATGAATCAGACATAGATGTCAATACAAAATATAAGTCCATGCTTCCGAGATTCTTACTCGAGGTCAATTTCATACTCTTACACAAGCTTATATCTTATGTGGTGTGGTTTTGCAACAATTGTGAACATGTTTCAAACAATCTGTGCTTTAGAATATCATGGACATGTCTGACTGTATTGCAAAAGATTGAAGTGCATCTATTTTTCCAAATGCAGGTTTGTGTGTTTGTGAGGCTTAAGCCAAGAACAAAGGCATCGCAAAAAGATGTAAACCGTGATTTCCTGCGCCTCCGAATGATAAGGTGTCATAGCGAGCTAAATCTAGATAAAGCCTTTTCTAGTTTTCCTCCCTTTGACTCTTGGAAAAAAGCTTGGCATCTTTACTGTGAGTTTGGGACTAAGGGAGTTATGCTTGAGCATCGTCGTCAGGGTAGTAGCTGTCTGAAAGAAAGTTGCCTGCAAGGTACGGTTTCGTTCCCCTGGAATGATTTATTGAGAGCGAATTCTCTGGCTTTGGAAAAGGAAGTAAGTCAGCAAGCGAATGTTGTTACTTCCATAACGCCGCCGGTTCAAGCACCGTACTTCTTGAAATGTGTGCCTGATCTAGTCACAGATGATTCTGGGGCAATGATATCTGATGTGATTCTGAAGATGAATAGCTATCGTCCACAAGAAGGAAGATGGTTGTCTCGCACGGTTCTTGATCATGCAGGGAGAGTGTGTTTTGTCATTAGAATCAGGTAAACCTTCAAAACTCTTGTAACTTGGTATTAAGAAATAATTGATTGAGTTCTGCGATTCCATTCTGTGGGCTTACATACAGGCAAATGTTTGACTTACAGGGTAGGAGGAGGATTTTGGAGAAGAGGAGGTGAAAAACCTTCAGCTGTAAAATGGGAAGATAGGATTATAGAGATACGTGAAGGATCTTGGTCTTATGTTGCTGGTTCCATTGGTAGAGCCCCTGGTATGTTTTATGTATACATGTTACATGTCTTTATTTTAGCATATGGTCATAAAACAAGTCAGAAGAGAAACTAGGAATTAGGAACCAAAATTAGTGCGAATATCTTATTTATTTCATGTTAGTCCAGATTGTAAATGTCAAAAGAAGTTAGTTTCTAGTACATGAGAAAAAATCTCTGCCTTCATTGCATGTTAAAGTCAGATAACCCCACTTAAATTGGTTGTATTCTATGACCTTAGATTTGTTTTCTGATAAGCTTTGGTCCTATCTCTTAGCAATTTAGATATATTAGTTTGCCGACCATAGTGGTCCTGCCCGGCGTGAAAATTGCGATTGCAATTAAAAATACCAAAAGAAGTATGGCTTTAGAACAGGAAAATTTAATGCTTGTTTGACAGCAGAATCATAAATACTAGATGACCATTCTGCTTCCATCCTTCCTTATGGGGAAAATCTCAAATATTTTATTGTTTCTGTTTCTGTCTAGTACAGAGAAGGTGGTGGCCACGGCAACACCGAAGGAAACCGCGGAACAATGGAAAGCGGCATGGTGCTTTTCAACCGGAGATGAACTTATTATAGAGTGGGAGTCGTCACTATCAGCGTCAGGTCTTACCTTTAGTCTGAGAAATCAAACATCTCCTGATTCATCGGTAGAGTGGAGACTTCACTAAACATGACCCTGAAATCAAGTACGGAATTTTCTTCTTATGTTGGCCTAAGTTTTGATCATCAATTGCAGGTGAAGTTATTGAATGGGAGGCAAATGCAATATCAATTAAAGAAAAAAGGGTCAAACTCAAAGAGCAAAAATGAAGAAATCAAAATTGAGTTCGAAGAGAAAGCGAATAAGCAAGATGAAGAGGAGGAGGGTTTTCTAACACTAGTACGTTTCACAGAAGAAAATCCCGATGGAAAAGCAACAGCTCTTCTAAATTGGAGACTACTAGTTGTTGAAGTATTGCCTGAAGAAGATGCAGTGTTGATGCTTCTACTTTGCATTGCAATACTAAAAAGTGTATCTGAAATGAAGAAACAAGACATTGGAGGCTTGTTGGTGAGGAGAAGAATAAAGGAAGCGACCATTGGAACTAGGGACTGGGGTTCTGTGATGCTTCATCCATCTTCATGGTCTTCATCCATTGATTCGACTTATCTTCAACCTTGGTTTTGGAATGCTGGTCGTGTGATGGCATCTGATACAGTAGATCTGCTCAAGAGACAGCCAGCACTAAGTCAATCACCGGTGGAAGGCAGTGACAAGCTATACAAGCATGGGGTTATCAATTAAGTGGATGTTCTAATACTCATTGGAAAACCATGGTGAGTCAAAATCACGATAGACAAAAGCAACTTCCCTTATATTGTGGCTGTCCAGCACTCCAGTGTGATTTTGGCTTCACCATAATTTTCCGCCATGCATCCAAACATGCACAAAGCTTGTATGCAATGAATTCTCTCAATGTAACTCTAAGCCTTGCTATATCTTCATTATTCATGCACACCTCACTATATGGAATGTCCTCCTGATATCCATCCTCGATCACCATAAGGAAACATCAAAGGATACTGTAGAGGAATAAAAGCTGTATGAGTTTTGTGTAATCTAGTGAACCCTCCTTCTACAGTTTTAACAACAAATATCTCTACCAAAATCCTCACTATTGAGACCTCCCACTATTAATGTTGCAACCTCATCACATGTTGGGAGATTGTATGTTTGCGGATCTTTCCCACAACTTCTAATTAACCTCAAAGTTGATGACACACCAGAATTACTATTAAGATGATCTCGAACACACCTAAATGACTTAGCCAGAACATTGTGTTGGTCAATCATTTTCTTTAAATCATCCACTATGCTCATATCCAAGTTTTCCCCATTTCCTGAAGACCTATAAAAATAGAAAAGTAAATGATATAAACAAAGCACGTAATAAATGTAACAATATTTAACATCATATAACAAAATAAACTTAGAAGGAAATTTACATGAAACGTCTCATCCTATTGAAGTTTTCATTATGGGTGTCGTAAATGTAGAATTGCGCAAATTTAGGAAGATATCCTTCTTTTGGAAGTAGATTTCCCATACGATGATAATTTTGACCACTCAAAATAAATTTCGGTGGTCCACTACCATTGTTAATAGAAGTCTCGACCATTCCACCAATAGATGTAAATGAAAACATGCTATTATAAGCTCTTAGGTTGTCATTAAAGTGCTTAAATCTATTGTCAACACCTGACAATAAATTGAGCAAGGTGGCTGGTGGTTTCTGAAGGTGAGGCAAAATAATTTTTCCTTTCATACAACACATGGAAAATTTTAGGGTCGTTGAGTTTTTTATTGTTCCTGTCCTCTCATCATACCACATAATAGCTTGGCAGTATGGACATGTGTATATGGGATCACCAATATCTACAACTTCTGATATACAATGAAAAAAAATCAAAACTTGTCAATAAAAATCTAGTAAAGGGATACCTTCATTCTCAGCATTTTGATAAATGCCAGCTATATCGACATCAAGAGTTGTTTTTTTTTCTGAACAATTATATGACTTGCAATTTTGTATAAAATTAAATGTTGGGTAGTAAAAATCCAGCAAGAAAGTAATCAATGTTGCAGAGTTGAGAATACCACGATGAAATATGAACACACAAGAAAAGATATGACAATAGATACAATTAGTAGAGAAAAGATGGAGCAGACCCTTTAACAAGACTAGTTCAGTTGGACTTGTCTCACTTGAGAGAGTGTGTTAAAACTTAAAAGAAAAAGTATAGCATGGTGTGTTTGATACTAAAATTATAGTATATAGGTTAGAGTGCTGCAAATCGAAATGGCTTAAGACAATTTGGATCAAGAGCACCTTTAACTAAACTCAATACACTCTCTCCAACCTATAGTAGCTTTCAAAAAATACACATTGTTAAACTAGTCTAAATGTTCCGTAGCTATACAAAGTGTTGTTCATGCATTTCACCTTTATTTAGAAAATAGATATTATTAGATCTTTTATTATTACCTATATTTAACCGCAAGTTTCGGGAAAAATTATATACGAAAATGATAAATAAGAACAAAATGCCTTTGAAACAAAAACAGAGAGGCTTACCATATATGAAGTACAGTGTGGCTTCCGTGTTTCGTCTACTTTAGAAAAAACAGGTACATGGTCTCATGGCTAAAGAACATAATATTCACAGGACTAACTTTTAACTGTTGAAAAATAGCATGACTCTTTATATATAAATAACCAAGCCACACAAATGCTTTCTCAAAAGGACCTTCACAGAGGATCATCATTGCCTCAGTGAGTCCATCTCCCTTCTATTCTCTGTGCATGGCTCCTAAGTTTGCTGAGCACTTTCAGGAACCAATATACAAGGTGAGAACAAAGAAAAGTTATTTATGGTTATTATTATTTATTTAATTAAACTTTTTGTTGTTAAAGTTAGCTTATTATTTTTTAATTTACAACAGGAGCTATTAAACTCAATAATCAAAATGTCTGGGGGAGATGCAGAGAAGGGGAAAAGAATTGCCATCATTGGTGTGTCAACCTTGTTATTGGTGGCTATGGTCGTTGCGGTCACGGTCGGCGGCAATTATATGAACAATGATATAGAAGACAACATTAAGAACAATAACCACGTTTCTACCACGGTAAAAGCAGTCCAAACCCTTTGCCATCCCACTGATTACAAGAAGGAATGTGAGGAAACCTTGTTAGCAGAGGCTGGCAACACCACTGACCCAAAAGAACTTATTAAAATTGCATTCAACATTACAATTAAGAAAATTGGGGACAAACTCAAGGAAACTGAGTTGTTGCATGAGGTTGAGAAGGAGCCAAGAGCCAAGATGGCACTTGATACATGCAAACAACTCATGGATTTTTCGATCGGGGAGTTAACAAGGTCAGTTGATGGAATAAGCAAGTTTCATCTCAAGAATCTTGACAAAATCATCATGAATGTAAAGGTTTGGCTGAGCGGGGCACTCACATACCAAGATACATGTTTGGATGGGTTTGAGAACACCACTAGTGAAGCTGGTATGAAGATGAAGGAGCTATTAAAAACAAGCATGCATATGAGCAGCAATGCCCTTGCTATTGTCTCTCAACTTGCGGACACCGTGTCGGATTGGAATGTCACAAAGTTAACCGGGCGTCGCCTCCTCCTTCAAAATTCTGAGACTCTGTCATGGGTTGATCTCGATCATCGTAGAATCCTCGACGCAAAGAAAAACACATTCAAACATAAGCCCGATGTGACTGTAGCCATAGATGGAAGCGGGGATTTCAAGAGCATCAATGAGGCATTGAAGAAGGTTCCTGAGCATAACAAAAAGCCATTTGTGATTTACATCAAGAGGGGCATTTACCAAGAATATGTTGAAGTTACCAAGGATATGACCCATGTCGTTTTTCTGGGTGACGGTGGCAAAAAGACACGAATCACTGGCAACAAAAACTTCATAGATGGGATTAACACCTATAGAACTGCTACTGTTGGTATGTCCTACAATTCTAGCTAGTCAAAATTTATTTATGGTTGGTAATTTTAAATTTACAATTTATTTTAATATTTGTACTAAGTATAAATGAAACATGCACCCCTTAAATGAAATTAAAGATATATTTTAAAAGTTTTAAATAAAAACCATTGAAGAATTTTATGTATGAATTGTAAATTAACGGACAAATACATGCAGCTATTCGAGGAGATCATTTTGCTGCCATCAATATGGGTTTTGAGAACTCCGCTGGCCCCCACAAGCATCAAGCAGTGGCATTAAGGGTTCAAGGTGACAAGTCCATCTTCTACAATTGCTCAATGGACGGGTACCAAGATACACTCTATGCACACACCATGCGTCAATTCTATCGGGACTGCACCATTTCGGGCACCATCGACTTTGTCTTCGGTAACGGGCTAACCGTTTTTCAGAACTGCACTTTCGTGGTCCGAAAGCCATTGGAAAACCAACAATGCATTGTAACAGCACAAGGAAGGAAAGAAAGGCATGAACCATCAGGAATAGTCATCCAAGGGGGTTCCATTGTGGCTGACCCTGAGTTCTACCCAGTGAGGTTTGACAACAAGGCATACCTCGCTCGTCCATGGAAGAATTACTCTAGAATTGTAATCATGGACACCTATATTGATGATTTGATTCATCCTGATGGATACATGCCATGGCAAGGATTAGAAGGCCCATCAGGCATGGACACTTGCTTCTATTCTGAGTACCACAACATGGGCCCCGGTTCAGATAAATCAAAGCGTGTACATTGGGCTGGAATATGGAACCTCAATTCAAAAGCTGCACATTGGTTCTCCCCATCAAAATTCTTCCATGGAGATGATTGGATTGAAGTTACTGGAGTTCCTTATTTTCCTCGCATTCCAAACCATCACAGGCATAAGAAGGCATTACTGAATTGGACGACAAAGAAAAATAACTAGTTAATTGTTTATGTATTTCTTCTTAATTTCGTTGATTATTTCAGAAGGGGGTATTCATATTCTTTATATTCTTGAGAGAAGCAAAAGTTTGCAGTTCATGTATCTTAAATCCCCATTTAGGTGATTTTTTTTTTTGGTTTGTGTAGTGACTAGTTAGTGGGCTTCCTTATGCATTCCACAAGTTTATTTTTTATTTTATATATAATAGCTTATAACTTTTTTTTCAAAATTATGAAAAAATTGCTATAGCCAAATATATAAAGAACGCGATAACAAATTTAAAAATATTAATTAGGAATCATCATGATAAAACTAAAGATAATCCTATTATAAAATTTATTTAATATTCATTCTAGAAAAATAAATTTTGTGTGGAAAAATTAATTGATAAAATTTTTTTCACAAAATTATATAATTATACTTAACTTTTATTTATTAAATTTTTGTTGTACACTTTTTATGAAATTTATTCTCTTCACAAGACAAATGTCACTTTGGGGGTACATTTATGATAGAATAAGTACACTCAAAGTGACATAATTATAATTCTATGTGACCTATTTTGCTGTTAAGTCTAATCTTATAGCTAGGCTTTTTATTGAAAATGATTTTACTGTGACATGGAGCCACTTGAAATTGAATTGTGTCGCACTGAGTTTTTGTTTATTAAGTGAGATAGTCATTTAATCTAACTTAGGAGTAAAATATATCGCATAAGATTACACTAGGTATGTCTCAATGGTGACATGAACTACATCAATTAATTGTGAAATATTAATAGTGAGGATTGAGACCAAAATTATTGTAAAAGTAAGGATAAAAAACATAACAATTACTCAATTAGATGCAGTACCATAACCAAACCTAACAGGTGAATTTAAGCCAAAATTTCAAATTAACTATTTTAAAAACAAAGGAAATTTAGATTAGGTCAAAAAGAAATTTAACATGAAAGGAAATAAATTTGGGCCACAAATAAATTTCCATTGCAATATTAACTTTAATTTTTTCAAGTATTAATCATGTATCCCACAATTAATAATTGTGAGACTAATCACTCGACATTAAGAAATGGGAATTGTCCAACCACCACTAATAATAACTATGACACCCTCGTTTATCCCTCTCGACCAGATTTTGAACCCTGCAGTACCTAATTTAATGTGCAGCTAAATATAAATATACAAGAAAAAGCCTAAGTTAAAGTTCCATAGCCATCAACCCATTACTATTGCTATGGCCACTAGTTTGAAGAAATCCACTACATTGTACACTCTTCTTTCCCTCTTCTTCATCCTCTTCCTTTCTCCCTCTCTTGCAGCCTCCTCCTCCTCCTCCTCCTCATATAGCTCATGTGACATCACACCCTACCCTGAATTCTGCACAACCACTCTGCCTCCAAACTATTCATCATCCACACATGACCAAGGCCGTTTCTTCCTTCAACAATCCTTATCAACAACAAAAACAATTCTTCAATTAATCTCTTCTTATCTCAGGAACCAATCCAACATTCCAGAATCCACAGTACATGCCCTTGAAGATTGTCTTAATCTAGCAGAACAGAACACTGATTTCTTGTCCTCTGTCCTCCAAGCCATAAAAAACAAGACTTTGACAAACCATCAGGTTTATTGTAATATACAAACCTTGCTCAGTGCCATTTTAACCAATCACCAAACATGCTTAGATGGTTTTAATGAAGTAGCTCCCTATCCAAGAATCACAAGTGCCTTATCAAACCCTCTTTCTGATGGGGTCAAACTCTATAGCATATCTCTGGCATTTTTCACCCATTTTTGGGTTAACAATGCCACTGAAAAATCTACACAAGAGAATAGTGTTGAGAAGATTATGAGTAGAAAGTTGTTAGAGAAAAACGTTGGCAATGTGATGGTGAGAAAGAGGGTGGTGGTGAACCCAGATGGGTCTGGGGATTTCACTACCATAAATGATGCAGTGGATGCTGCACCTAACAATGCCGGCAGCGCCGACAACGGGTACCATGCAATTTATGTTGTTGCCGGGGTTTACAATGAGCACGTGGCTGTTGCTAGGAGCAAGGAGAACCTGATGATGGTTGGAGATGGCATCAACCGCACTGTGATCACCGGCAATCGGAGCGTGGTAGATGGTTGGACCACTTTCCAGTCAGCTACGGTAAGCTAGTTATAAAAATTAGGGTTAAATATGTTTTTTTTCCCTGATCTATGAACGAAATTCGGTTTTCGTCCCTCGTTGGTGTAAAAGTAGATTTTAGGACTCAAACTATGAGAAATTGTTGGTTTTCATGTCTGTCGTTGACCACCGTGTCCATGTGTCACAGTCACGGTGGAGCCTACATGGTATGACCACATCATTTAATGAAGTGACATGGATTTTTTCATTTATTTTTTAATTTCAAATCAAATATTAATTATTAAAAATAAAAATATTAATTAAAATAAAAGAGTAAAAATCAATTAAAATCATCGTTCTTCATCTTTCTTCTTCATCCAAGGTTCTTCTGTTGCTTCTTGGTCGTTGTTTTTACTCTCGTCTTTATAACGCCCCAATTTTGGGTCAGATGTCACATTAGTAACTGAACAAAACTTTATAAAACCTTACTTAACACTCGTTTCTCAAAACATGGCGACAACAATATTAATAAATATAATACTCCCTATTTACTTATAAATAAACGATACTATGAGTAGTCAAAATAATATTAAGTTTTGCACAACACGAGCCCAAAAGAAAAGTAAGAAGTACAAAATAACAACGAAACATAAAAACTTCAACTCCTCATCAACAGTTCATCCAAGTCTTCTAGTTAATCCCAACGTTTTTTCGAGTCTAGGCTTGAAAAATTGAATCAATCATCACATGGAGCAGCAAGCAGTACGAAGGGCGAGCTTTGCAGCAAACGGAGGAAGTGCCATTGCTAAAGCAGTAGGAAGTAGCGACCAATAGGCATGGAGTTAGAGACGCATCAGACACGATGAGATGGGTGCCCAAAAATCTTCTTCTTCTTTTTCGCTCAACCCTCTTCTTCGGCAAACCCTTCCTTCTTATTTTGAGCGAGGGACAGATCAAAACCCTCTTCTTCTTTAGAAGCGGAACACGAGATCTGGGTGTGGTTGGGTTGGGGTGGCTCGGTCTAGGTGTGGATTGGTTTGGGGACGGCTCGATCTGGGTGTGGTTGGGTTCGGGGTGGCTCGATCTGGGTGTGATGTGTAACACTTAAAATATTTTTCGTGAATACATTTGCAAGTCTAGTGTCTCACATTAATTAAAAATAGATAAGATGAAAACTATATAAGAAGTGTGGTTTACGAATTAAGATAGTTTTTCAATTAACTTATGAAAATTTTACAAGTAAGATAAAAAATAAGACACCGGTTGAAAGTTAAATATTTCAATCCATGATCCACATACCTAGCATTTTAAGATTTACTCAAATTAGTAGTATATGATTAAGTTATTTTAAATTTATTTCAATAAATTCCTAATAAGCATTATGTGATTATGTTCACCCAAACAAACCATTATGTAGCTGTGGTGGGAAAAGGGTTTGTTGCAGTAAACATAACATTCCGCAACACCGCGGGTTCCACCAAGCACCAAGCAGTTGCACTGAGAAACGGGGCAGACATGTCCACATTCCACAATTGCAGCTTCGAAGGCCACCAAGACACACTGTACGCACACTCCTTCAGGCAATTCTACAAAAGCTGCGACATCTACGGCACCGTCGACTTCGTATTCGGCAACGCCGCCGCAGTTTTCCAACACTGCAACATGCTCCCGCGACTCCCCTTGCAGAACCAATTCAATGCAATCACAGCACAGGGCCGAACAGATCCTAACCAGAACACCGGCTTCTCCATTCAGAATTGTTACGTCGTAGCGGCGAGCGAATTGGGTGGTGCCGCCAGCAATGTTAGGACGCTTCTGGGTCGGCCTTGGAAGGAGTATTCGAGGACGGTGTTCATGCAGTGTTACATGGATGGTGTGGTGGATCCGAAGGGTTGGATTGAATGGTCAGGGGATTTTGGTTTGAACACTCTGTTTTATGCAGAGTATGCGAATTGGGGAGCAGGTGCCAACACTAGCAACAGGGTCACATGGGAAGGGTTCCATCTCATTGATCGAAAGAATGCGGGTGATTTTACCGTGGACAAGTTTATACAAGGTGAGACTTGGTTGAAGAAGACGGGACTGCCTTTCAAAGGTGGGTTATACTGAATTCTTCTGGTGAAAATGACTCACGGACCTACTTTATGGCGGCTTTTAACCGCCCATGAAGGTTAAACACTGCCAGAATCGTATGTCTAAAGGCACTGCAGCAAACATAAATACACTTTTTTTTTTGTGCTGGCTCATACACTTCAAATTGATGTCATTTCATTTTTTTTATTGCTCCTCATATTTATTTACTTTGAATAATTACTGTTTAAATTTATCTTCTTGTTTCACTTATTTTCACTTTATATTTGTCTTTTCCTTTTTTATCACATTATTTGTTATATTTATGCACTTCTCTTTCTTCTATTTCTATTTCTATTTCATCGGAAAATAAGAAAATAAGTAATATTACGAGACGAATTGCAAGAGAAGGGTGTAGTTAGATAAAGTTGTTGTGTGTTCTTGTTTTTAATTCAAGGAAACACATATACATTCTTGAATTTCATAAAGAATTTTTCTATAACTCTTCTATTCTCTCTGAGTGAAGATGAATTAGGGTGTGGATGACTTACTTTTCATTCCATATTGGGAGCGGTATAGAGCTATAATACAAGGGCTTTCTTGAATTATAATTCAAATTTTCAGAATTTTATAAAAAAAAAGTCAAGTAGAGATCAAGAAAAAACCAATAAGTATTGTACTTGGATAATAAGATATTTCTAAGGCCTAAATATATTTTTGTCCCCTACTTTTAACTTTGTTCGATTTTAGTCCCCTTACTTGTAATTGCTTAATTTAGTCCTCTTACTTTAAACTTTAAGAGATTTTAATCCTCTTACTTTCAACTATTCAATTTTAATCTCTATATTTTTTTAAATGTTGTAATCAAATCCCTCCATTAAAGCTTTCCTCCGGTAATCAAAAGAAAATCCCTCCATTAAAAATATCATCCAACTTTAAACTACTTTCAATTTATCATCATGGCGAGTAACATGATTGAAAATAATTGTTACATTAAGCGGGTTATTGTACTAAACCTTCCATTAAGTATGTCTTTTTTTAGGACGAAGATTTTTAAGAGAAGGACGGTTATTTTCACTGATGTTACTAGTACCTCCAAGTCCAGAAGTTGAAACAATGTGTTTCAAACAAAAAATCCATCAATTCAATTCATTGGATCTGGTCAATTAGAAACTGGAACTGGTGGCTAAGAGATTTGTGCATGCATCTATTGATGATCTCTACCTTTGCAGTTCCTACAGCTCTAACAACATTTTGTGACTGATTCATGAAATCCTCAACCTGTTCAACAAAATATCATCAATATAACGTAAACATCATATATTCATATGTATTACAAATCAAATGAAAAATGAGTGGTGGAACCGCCGAAATGAATTTAGTTACACTTATTGAGGAAGGATATTTTTATGATTTTAAAATCCATTTCCCAAATGAACAATTGAGTGAATTCCTCCCGATCTTTATGGAAGATGTTGGAAGAGATTTGAACCAACGAGAAATATTTCTCTTCAGATTTGACAAAAAGCACGTTAAAGTCCAATGTGTTCGTGCTGTTGACATCCATAATTTCCATGCACTAGGTGAAGATGCTTACATGCTCGACTGGATTTACCTTTCTGAAAAATGGTTTTATGTCAATTTTCTCTAATAAACCTAGTGGTAGGCACTACAAGAAAAACTCATTTTATCGACTGCCAATTGATGGCCAGAAAATCGTCGTGATATACCTCATAAGTAATTTTTTACTGAAGATTCTGTAAATTGTCGATAATATACCGATGAATAATATAACCATCGTTAATTTACCGACGGATAATAGCTGTCGGCAACTTACCGGCAGATAAAAGTCGTCGGTAGCTTACCAACAATAATTACCGTAGGTAAACACCGTCGATGCAATCGAAATGTACTGACGACAAAGACCGTCGAAAAAAGTCATCGGTAATGGATAATTTTTTAACAAATGGTTCCAGATTGATTACATTATCAATCCTCATCATCAAAACAACCGTATCTCGAAGTCGGTGAAGGGAAAAGTGACCTTAAGCTGCCAAACTACAAACTCGTAAAAGTAGAACCCTAACTAAGGCCGATCGCGGGCCTTCTCGGCAGGAGACGGGACCTTCAACTCATAACCCCCATTTTCCGGTATCCGCAACTTGTCTCTCAAACTCTCAATATCCTTCGAGTCAATACAACTCGGGGTACATCTCACCTCCTCGTTCGCCCACTCGAATTGGGAAGATAGAAGGGAAATCTCATAGATCACCTTCTATTTATTTTGAAAAGAATCTCGTAGATCACCTTGTTTTTCACTTTCTCTTTCTCTTTCCTTGGTCACTTCGACATCGTATCTGCAGGGGGAGTCCCATCAGCAATTACTTCACACTCGGCCCCGGGTCGGAATGCATGGAGCAAATTGGCAGTAAGAACGTTGTGCGCACCGAGGACTGAGACTTCACTAACTATTTCATGGTCACAGTCAAACATCCCTTCAAAACGTCCAACCCCGGTCGGTGATGGTGTTTCACTAGGACGGACTGGGTCCCATCATCCTCCGAGGACGACGACGGAGAAACGAAATTAGGCTAAGCCTCAAACCGGCCAAGCTCTCCTGGGGATTCGTACCCACTCATAACCCGAAAAGGAAAAAAAATTGTCGCTAAAAGAAGGCTGAGTCAAGGCGAAGTACCTTTGGTATGGATGTCACGGGTTATAGCGGATTGGTTGGAAGCTTCGCACTCCAAGAACCGGCTCCAATCTACTAGGAACTGTCTACATCTCGCCAAATTGCGTTGTTATCTCGCCAGAAATCACTTACGCCACGCCAGAAATCACCTATCCACACTGGAAATCGCCAGACAACTGAATAAGGAAACTTCAGAGTGGGGAGTATTTATAGAGGCTCCGTACCAGGGGTGCCAGTGTAAATTCACCAAAGGATCCCAACCGTTGGAGAAATCAATGCAACGGAAGCTGAGAAGGCGTGGCCATTCGCCTCCCTAGCAACCCTTGGCATTCTCAGTGGGCCAAGGGTTGCGATCTTGGTAGTAGAATTTGTCAAACCGGCACCAAATCCGACTTCAAGACAGAAGCTAAGGCCTCCGACGGTGATCTCGGTAGTAAACTTTGTCAAACCAGTACCCAACCCAACTTTAAGACGAAGCTAGGGGCTCCGGCTGTGATCTCAGTAGTAAACTTTGTCAACCCTGCTTCAAACCAGGAGCTAGGGGATTCGACTGTGATCTCGGTAGTAAACTTTGTCAAACTGAAACCCAACCCAGCTTTAAGCCAGAAGCTAGGGGCTCTGGCTACGGCATCGATAATAAACCTTATCAAGTCGGTATACGACCCAGTTAACACGGGACCAAACCGGAGCAATGGGAAGCCGATCGTGACGCTCTATCACAAATTCATCTTACCAGGTGAGAAGTTAGGCTGGCTAAAACCATAAGGAACCATTCCCCTACCCCCGCAATCAGAATGTCAACCAAAGGATCCACAAGGCGCTTAATGGCCAAATACGTTCCGGATCAACATCCCTTTTGAATCACAGAAGACGCCATCAAAGTCTCACCACCCCCGAACACCGAGATTGTCAGCTCCAACTGTTTCAACTCGAAATCGTTGTTGAACCAAGCAGACCGACCCTTCAAGCGTGTCGTCACCCTCCCAGTTTAGGGTGAGATGAGCCCGACTACATCTAGCCCCAGCAAGGTGAGGATAACATGAAGAGTGGGATGAGACAGTAAGGCGGCGTGTCTGGGGATTATGAGTACAATTATAACTTGGTCTACTTTGCAAAAGTAAGACCAAGTTAAGAGGCTACTGTTCTGGGAGTCGGTACTAGAGGGTCGATTTCCGCTCCATGGATGAACCAATGATGATCGGATGGACAACTTAACAGTGGTCTGACCTATGACGCTCTTTGCCAACTTGGAAGACTCCACTGAAAGAAGAAGTGGCCAAGGTGAGAGGGAAGGCAAGAACGGTCCCCACCGGAGTGACATTATTATCAAATCCTCACCGTCTGTTTTCCAACTCTCAGAATCAGTTACGATCCAACGGCTATGCGATGCATATGCAATTCCAGGCACAGGCAATAGCAACCACGCCACAAGCTAGCTCGACAAAAGCAACCTTCGTTAACTCCCAACCTCTTACAGAAGCGCTCACCGCCATCTGGCCACCATCAGATCACCTCTACAACAGAGAACGGATGAATGCGATCATAACGTTACAAAGGAGGCAGGACCCGCTCAACCATCTCCACCATGGTATATTACTATATTATATTAGACTTAATTGTAATTTTAGTCCCTTGTCTTTTACGTTTGTGCGATTTGGGTCCCTGATGTTCAAAACACTCGATTTAAGTCCTGGAATACTTTTTTTTGTGCGATTTTGGTCCCTCCATCAATGCTCCGTCCAATCACTAACGGCAGTTGCTATTTTCACCTCCTCTTTTTACTATCTGCACCACCTACACTTAATTTTAAAAAAAAAAACTAAAAAAAAAACTAGATTCAGCACCACCTACATTCATCTTGACTTAATTTACTATCTCCATCACCCACCTTCTTCTTCTTCTTCTTCTCCCCCCACCCCCACCCACAACCCACCTCTCATGGCTTGACATGCCCCACGGAAGAAGAAGCTACGACAAACACCAATCCTTTGGCATTCAAATCCTCGATCGCCGTAGTTCTATCTTTTATCTCAAACTCTCTCTCTCTCAATCTATTTTTTATTTAGTGGAAATTGGTTAAGGGAATCGGTCGATGGATATTGGGGTTTGATTGAAAGAATGAAGATTGGGGAAGTCTCATGTGTTGGTGGTTTTGGTTGATGATGTTGGTTGGTATATGGGTTGAGGAAGAAGAGAATCGGTGGTGGCGGATGTCATGGTGAGGGAAGAGAAAAGTGATGCCGGTAATGTCATATTTGAGGTTGAGGAAGGAAGAGGTAACTGGCGATGTGGGGATTGTGGAGGTTGCCATTTGGGAATTTGGAGGTTGGGGGTTTTCAATTTTCTTTCATCTTCTTTTCTGCTTGTGATGAGGATAGGGATGACGGCTCCTGTGTGCAGGGAAAGATGTTGGTTATGGCAGGGGTTTATTTTTTGGTTTTGTGAATAATTGGGGTAGTGACAAAAGGATAACTTCAATGGAGGTTGGGGTGAAGGTTTAATTGGGGATATTTTGATGGTAGAAGTCAAATCAGTGGTGGCTGAGCAGTTTGAAGAAGGGTGAAGGTGGTGGAAAAATGAGAAGCTCAAATCCCTAGGGTTCTGGGTGGCGGTGGAGGTTGGGTGGGTGGAGGAGATAGTAAATTAAGTGAAGATAAAGGTGGGTGGTGCCGAATCTAATTTGTTTTTAAATTAAGTGCAGATGATGTGAATAGAAAAAAGAGGGGATAAAAATAGCAATTATTGTTAGTGATTGGACGGAGCACTGACGAAGAGATCAAAATTGCAAAAAAAAAATTTCATGACTTAAATCGAGTATTTTAAAACTCAGAAACTCAAATCGCACAAACGTAAAAAATAAGGGACTAAAATTGCAATTAAATTATTATATTATTATATCAGCACCGAATGAATAATTGCTCCACCACCTCCACCTCAAAGATACTGAAATATTTTCTGTCTGGGTTCTTCAATCAATCTCTGAACCCGGTGACAGAAAAGTGAACAGAGAACGAGAGAGATGGAGAGCATAGAGCACAGAACAGTGGAAGTAAATGGCATCAAGATGCATGTCGCAGAGAAAGGAGAAGGTCCAGTGGTGCTGTTCTTGCACGGCTTCCCTGAACTCTGGTACTCCTGGCGCCACCAGATCCTGGCTCTCAGCTCCAAGGGATACCGTGCCGTGGCCCCGGATCTCCGGGGCTACGGCGACACCGAAGCACCTGCTTCGGTGTCGAGCTACACGTGCTTTCACCTCGTCGGTGACATCATTGCTCTCATCGATTCTCTGGGTGTTGACAAAGTTTTCCTTGTGGGTCATGATTGGGGTGCTATCCTTGGCTGGTTCCTCTGTTTGTTCCGACCAGACAGAATCAAAGCCTATGTTTGCCTCAGTGTTCCCTTCCGAGGATTCGTCCGAGGAGATTCGCAAGTAAAAACCGTGGATGGTTTTCGTGCCGTGTATGGAGATGACTTCTATGTATGCAGATTTCAGGTAACGATTTCAAAATCTCTCTGTTTTCACGTTTATTGGTTGAGTCAAGTGAAACTGTTACGATCTTGGGATTTCGCTTGTTATTTAATTAATTCGGAGTGGGTTTTGAAGAATCTTTTGATTAATTAGGAACCAGGGAAGATGGAAGCTGAGTTTGCTGAAGTTGACACTGCATATCTGGTCAAGAACATTCTCACAATGCGAAAAACAGGTCCCCCAATTTTTCCAAAAGGGGAGTATGGAACTGGGTTTAATCCTGATATGCCAGAGACCTTGCCCTCTTGGCTATCGGAAGAAGATATTGATTATTTTGCTAGTAAACTCAACAAGTCAGGCTTCTCTGGAGGGTTGAACTACTATAGAAATCTCAACTTGTAAGTTCCCTTTTTTGTTTCATTAAGAAGTCTCACGTTGGCTCAAGAAAATGGTTAATAATAGGATATTGAATTCCATGATTTGCAGGAATTGGGAGCTCACAGCACCTTGGAGTGGAGTAGGCATCACCAATGTGCCCGTAAAGTTCATTGTAGGAACTGAGGACTTGGCATACCATTTCGCAGGGATGAAGGAGTATATCCACAATGGTGGCTTCAAAAAAGATGTGCCAGGTTTGGAGGAAGTGGTTGTGCAAGAAGGGGTAGCACACTTCAACAACCAAGAAGCAGCAGAAGATGTGAACAATCACATTTATGACTTCATTAAGAAGTTCTGATCTGAGTCATTTCATTCCACAGGAACACCTTTCTCTCATGTCTTTTTAATAAAACGCTGTTCTATTGTCAAAGCTGCAAAAGCTCATCTGTTCTGAGCTTCAATTTCACTCCCCCCCCCCCCCCCCTCTTAATAATAATGTTCACACATTCTCAAAAATAAATGTTCACGCAAGAATTCCCAACAGATCAAGATCGATGATATCAAAATGAGCTCATTGTATCAAAGCCTTACATTGGCACCATTCAAATAGCAATTATGGATACTAATATCTTCGTTAAGTCAAATGATTTCAAATCTTAATGACCTTTACTCTTTAGTGTCTTGCACACTGCACTTGAGACTTTTCATTTTAGACTGAGACGCACTTTCATTTTAATTCATAAGAAATGTTTTATTTACTTTTATATTAAAATGCATACTTAGTTTTTTTAGTAGAAAATATGCTTTGAAAAGATTTTGTAGGTTTATCTCCTAAAAAGGAAACAAATGCTAACAAGAAGATTCTGATGATGCTCAAAGTGTTTATGGAAAGCTAACGCTTTGAAGACCTCCAAATCTCAAGTTATAGCTTAACAATTCATGCTAACAAAGTTAGATGATACAGACTCAGAAGTTTAAACGCAAACATGCTGAAAAGTTCAAAAGGTATCAAGTGCTAAAGTACTAATAAAGAATGATATATGCTAATGATCCAGGAGATGGGAAACATGCTTGCACATCAGCATATGGTTTTATGAAGTTTAGGAGTTAGGAGCTTATTTAACTTGGACTCTATTAGGAGATATTAGAAGATGTGTTCCCTTATTAGATTAGCTAGACATTAATTCAGTTAAGTCAGATATGTGTGTAATCAATTAGGATCTATTAGTATCAGATATATTCCTACCGCATTTACATATGTAGCAGTATATAAGAGTTGTGAACCTATTGTAATCTGCAATTAATCAATAACAAAATGTTTTTCATTTACAATTCCTTTTAGACTCAGCTCAGGTAAACCTTTGATCATGTTTCTTTTTTCGTTTTCCTTCATCTCTTCCTTGATTTCATTATTTTCTTTTCCCACAAAATTTTTACCCTATCATCTATGCAAATTAATCATTGATTTTGTTTCGATATAAGTTGTAACATACGTTCATCCATACATAGAGAAAATGTTTTAATTTTGAGTTTTTGTTTCAACTTTCAATGTTGGTATATTTTATAGGATGGAATTAGAAGAAGAAGAAGATGAAGATTAGGATGCTAGTCAATGCTGGCTACAACCTCATGCTAATAATTGTGGTGGCAAGGTGAATTGAGTTTTCAACAAAGAACTCAAATTATAAAAACATGTCTTAGTGGCTGGTCTTGTAGAATCTTCATCTTGTCTGATTCTTCCCCCTCTTGTAGTTGCTTCTACTATTAGTCTAACCATTTCTACTTCTTAAGAATGAAGTAAAGAGAGACACTGAAATTAGCTTTGGATTGGGTATCAATAATTGAGTACATTGATGGAATTAACAATGAAACTGAAAAATTAAGACACTCTTTGAGCTAACAATTGTTTTAGAGGAATGTCAGGATCAAATGAAAGAAACTAGCATAAAGGAAGCAAAATTGCAAAGAGAAACAAATGGGCTGTTAGAGAAAATTTTAGAGATAAGGGTAACCGTATTATGTTACAAATATTGTAACAAATGAAAGTGATAGTAACGATACTATTAACAATTTTTTTAAAAAAATATTTTAGCCCCTTCAAATATTGTTCAGCCACTTATCATAAGCTATATAGTATCAAATTCTGAAGCTCATATTCATATGCTGCCAAAGGTAGAAGATACAAGATGCTGAAGTGATAACGTAAACTGGCCAAGTTCTTATTGAATAGAAAATTTTGACGGTCCAGAAAATGTTGATAGTCAATTATGAAGAAGCATTTCGAATTCATTAAAGAAGCATTTTGAATTCATTAGAAACATTTGAAGTGTTACTCACTATAAGATTAATTACTGATAACTTTTATCATTTGGACAAAGTCTCTAATAAGATAGAACGTCTTTTAACCGGAGAACAATGCCCAAGCAAAAAGTCAATTTGTGAGTTACTTTTCAGAAGTGCTCAAATGGGAGAACCGGCGAACTGTTGTTTCCAGTTTCATAGTATTATCAACGGTATGTTTTGTCCAAGCATTAAATGTCTATCTCAAACAAATACATTTTAAGATAAATAGAACTAAGCCCCAATACACGTTTTCATTTTTTGAGTTTGTCAAGTTTTGAGATAGTTAAGAACTTGTGGAAGTTGATATTTACATCAATTTGAGGATTAAGACACTACACTGAAAATGTTGTTTTCCGGCACCTATTTAGCGGCGGTTTGCAAGGAAGAGATATGAGCTGGTAAAATTTGCTCGAACTGTCGGTAGCTGAAATTATTAGATATATTAATCAACTATATGATTATTGTTTATATGGTGCAAAAACTTAGGAGTTGCAAGATGGACGACCATATAATAGAGCTGATATGTACATTGTTTCTCACCAAAAAAATGATGGATCTTTTATTAATAATGAAGCTAGAGAAAAATCTGTGAGTATAGTTTATTGTTAGTCATTTATTATTGTCCTTAGGAAACTTTATCATTGTGGCTTATATACGTGTCTTTTTAAAAATATATGCAGGATCAATTACTCAATGCAATTGACAATTGTTCGGATGAAAATGAAGCATTCCATAATGTCTTTGGAAAGGAACATCCTGGATATGTACGCGGCTTGGGCCTTGGAGTTACTCCAACTCAGATCACTGAACTCAAGTTTGGCAAATCAACAGTTGAAAATGATAGCAGAATTGAAAAAATGCAATCTGAAATTGATTCTCTAAAAGAAAAAGTTGCTGAAGTTGATACTCTAAAGGAACAACTTGCTTTCCATATGCAAGTTCATAGGGAAAATGGGGTAAAAAAAATTCTCTCTGCTTGCTATGCATTACTAACTTATTGACCAACTAGCACTTAATCTTTTATTTCTTTTTTATTTCAGTTCACTAACTTGGAGTCACCGAGAGAAATGAGGCCCTCTTCCTCGTCTAGTCATGTATTTGAAGATCGAAGAGCACCATCACGATAGACTTTTTTAGATTATTAAGATTTCTAATTATGTACTAGGTGGATAATGCAATCCTTTGTTATTTTTTCTTTTAGCTTTTTTTAAGCACTTATGGCTATGTAGTACTTAATTGAAACTGTATACTTAAGTAAGTACCGTAGGCAGTACTGGGGTGTTTTGTACCAATATGGTTTGATGATGGAATTATTAGTGGACATGGTATCCCTGGGTCTACTACTTAATACTACTATGGTTGCTGATAGGATTAAAGCCAAAATTTTAAAAATCTTACTACTATGGTAAGACTTGTGGAAGTGCCAATATTCCCTTGCATGCTTGATATGGTACTGATATATTGATACAAATGGGGTCGAACTCAATGTCCTCTCAACAGTAGGAAATTGACCGGTTTTTTGGCCTTTGGTGTTGATCCTTCAGATAAATTTTTGTCTCTTTAGGAATTTTAATTGTTTGTTTTGCCTTCATGGCCTTTTCCCATTCTTGTTTCATTCTCTCACCATCTACTGTATTGTATTATGTATTATGAGTTGGGGTACCTCTAGTACCTCATTCTAATGCAGTCTTTTAGCTTATAAAAAAAAAGTATTTTGGTGCATTTGAATGGATTTATTTGCTATATATATATATATATATATATATATATATATATATATATATATATATATATATATATATATATATATGTCTCTCCTAGTATTTATTATCTTTTTACCAAGTAGAATTTATTATAAAGTAGTCAAAAAATATAAGCATGTAAAAAATATAAGCAAGTAAAAATATAAGCAGAAAAATAAAAAAACCTGTATAATTTTAGCGGCGGTTCAGAACCGCCGCTACGTTTGTAAGCAAATACATGTAACGGCGGTTACAACCGCCGTGGTATTTGGAATTAAATAATAACAATCTTCACATTTACCGGCGGTTATAACCGCCGCCATAATTTCGTGGGATTTTGCGGCGGTTCTAAACCGCCGTTAATAACCAAATGTGGAAGTGTTGAGGAAGTTAAATTAACAGCGGTTGTAACCGCCGTTAAATTTAGTACGGCGGTTTACGTGGCGGTTTAGAAAATCGCCGGAAAATTCACTAGCGATGCTCAGAATAGCGGCGGTTGGTAAACCGCCGTGAGTACCTTTTAGCGGCGGTTATAACCGCCGTCAGTTATACTAATAACCGCCGCTAAATAAGCTTTTTCTTGTAGTGAGAGATAGTTTGAAGAGACCACTCAAAGGCTACTTTGTAAGCCTAAATATACGTGAGTACAAAATCCCTTAGGTCCTTAAGGGGACTAGATTGGCCCAAGTGGTTTAGGGTGAACTAGTATAAAATTGATATGTGATCTCTCAACCCTTATCGTTCTCAATTTGGTTTTGGTTTTTACCAACTTTGGGGAATTGAACTAAGATTATAAAATATCACTCAAAAATAATCATAAAGTGCAAACACGTCTAAACATCTTCATTTTTCTATTTTCTTATCACATTAATTATATATGACATTCACTACTTATCTCTCTTCTCTTCATTTCTCTCTATGTAAAAGATGTCTATAAATCACGACTCAATATCACTCTAAGCTTTAAGAAATTATTTTCACCGTCAAACTTCTAAGATTGCAGTATGGTGCTGAACCATACTAGTAGTACATGCTAATCACTAGAACGTGCTGTCAGTGGCGGATCGTGGAGCATTTCGCTTGTGTGTGTTTGCATACCAGCTGTTGAGGAAAGTTGTGGTCCTAATTTGTATGGGGTAGATGGTGGCGAGAGGTTGAAGGTTGGTGTTGGTTGGGGTTATTATTTATTGCATGAGTGGTTTGGGTAGCGGAAGGCCAAGGTGGCTGGATTCATCTTGACGGAGGATGGAGGTTCGATGGAGCTATGGGTCTATTTCGGGTCTAGGGTCGTGGCTTGAAGGTGGTTGCAAAGGTGTCGCGTTTAAGGGCGATGATGGTGTTGAAGGGTTTTGACTGAGTGGTGTTATGAGTAGTTTCTAGTGCGAGGAAGGTGGTTCTCAGGTTGGAATAGGAACAAGGGGCTTTCGGTGGTGGTGCAGAGGAGGTGAGTCACACGGTGGTTGGGGCGTGGGTTTGATCGAATTATGGCAGTAAAAATTGGAGTAATGGTGCTGGATTTTGATGGCTTGGGGGTGTGAGGCCTTGGAGCTAAAGGTTAATGATGTGATTTTCTTATGTTAATTTTGAACTCCTATTCCCCAATTTTCTACACTTTTTCTTTGGGATTTTGGTATAGAATTTTATGAGACTTTTATTTCAGAATTTTGTACAAATTTTTCTATTGAAAATATTAAAATCAATTTTCAGAGAGAAATCGGTAGGAATTAAGATGTCTCCAAATATCATACTTGGCATCATAGTTTTTTAAATCAGACATGCCGATCAAACGAGTTGAACCATAATCGACTAAGTGACCAGACTATTTGAAGTAAAAATTAATAAATTTTAAAAATGATGTGAATTGATAAAAAAAATCGATGAAACCGACTTAAATCTAAGTCAAAATCAGTGCTATTGAATCAGTCATATATTTTAAATATTTCAAAAAAAAAATTATTTGAAACTCAATAAAAACATTCAAATAAATGTCTAATATAGTCTATTTTTTGAAAACGTCTAATATAGAGTTGGGCCTATATGCATGAATTATTATTTTTATTTGTACTATTTATTTTTATCTTATAAAATATATATTATGGTGATTTTAATTTAACTTAATTGTTAACATTTTTGTTTTTTTGTTTTTGAAACATAATATTAGTTCACATGTTATATAATGTTAAGAAAATATTTAATTATTATTCGTTCAATCATGAACCCGTTGACTTTATTTTATTTTATTTTGAAACAAATAATTGAGATTTAAAAAACATTATTATGCGTGTATTGATTTAACGGGACCGTTTACTACTATAAAAATACACAATTTAAAATAGCAAAGCAACCAAACTAGTAAACCTAGTACATAAGAGTGCAATAAAATATTGGGATAATCATCATATTGGTCTCTATGTTTGGGTCCCCGTCTGAGGTAGGTTCTCCTCGGAAAATTCTTAGCAAAAGGTCCCTATGTTTGCACACTGTCTGAAATTGGTCCTCGTCGGAGCCCGAAACTTCGGCGAAAGTGTTGAGTGGCAGGACAGAGATGATGTCGCATTATCCACATCATTTTTAATTAAATTTTAAATGACGTGGATAATTAATTAATAACTAAAATTAAATTAAATTAATAACTAAAATTAAATTAAATTTATTACTTAAAAATAAAAATTTCAAAAAATCATTAATTCATAAAAATTAACACAAACACTAATTCATACAATTCTTCATCAGCTCTTCATCTTCCTCTTCCTCCGGCAACCAAACCCTAAATTTGCAAGAGCCCCAAATTTGCAGCAACCCCAAATCTGTGAGAGCCGCAAATCACACCCACCAAACCCAGCAATCAAACCTAAAATCTGCAAATTCCTCTATTTTCTTCGCATCTCTCAAACCCCATCGCCCTCACCTTCGCACCCTGCAGATTTGAGTTTTCCTCCTTCAACCTTACTTCAAGTTCGCACCTATAGGGCTCATAGCAGAGACAAGGAGTGAAGGGGAACAAGGATTCATGGGTTCGCAACTTCAAGTTCGCATCGATGCTTCTAAATGGGTGTTTGTGAAGAATGGATTAGAATCCCCCAATCGGATCATATGAAGTTGTGGAATTTCACATTTGAAGAAAATGGGTGTTTGTGCGTTGAGAAAAAGATAAGGAACAAGGGGAAAATGGAATGAAATTTCGATCTTAAGCTTGATTGATATATTGGGTTGGGGATTTTCAATATTGTTTCTCGTTACTGGATTTTTCCTTTTCCTATATGTGTTTGCTTTCACAGTTCTTTAGGTTTATCAGCTATATGTCTTGGAAGCCTCATTTAAGGGGTGGGTTTGGTCTGGGTGCAAAAGAAAATTTCTCTCCCCTGTTCGCATGAATTTTTTTCTTTCTGTTTTTTCTTTCTTTCCCAGAGATATCAGAAAATATCACGACAAATGAAATGGAAAATGCAATGCGTTATATGGGTGGGGGATTCGGTTTGCAGTGGAATGTGCTCTCATGGTGGAAGGGGTGGGTAGAGGTTCTGAGTTTTATGGGTTTCAAGTTCTAGGTTCATGGTGAGATGATGAAGATGTTGAAGATGAATGCAGATAATGAACAAGGTGATTAAGTTTCTAGATTTCTTCAATTTTATTTTATTTTTAAATTTTTATAGCTTTTAATTAGTAATTTTAATTATTTTAAATATAAATTTTGCATTTAGAAATTAAAATTTAATTAAAAATGACGTGGATAATGCCAAGTCATCTCTGTCCTGCCACTCAGCACTTTCGTCAGAGTTCCGGGCTCCGGCGAGGACCAATTTCAGACCGTGTGCAAACAGAGGGACATTTTACTAAGAATTTTTCAGGGAGGGACCTACCTCACACGGCGACCCAAACACAGGGACCAATATAATGATTATCCTAAAATATTTATTAAAAATATATTTAAACTTGTTGGATGTCGGTGCATATTCATTAGTAATTTTTTACTTAATTAATGTTAATGATCTTGAAGAAACTGAACTAATTATTGTTTATCAATTTTAGCTTTTATAGATTAAAAACAGTTGTAACCACACACAAAAAAAAAGATTAAAAACAGTTAAAGTTCATGGCACACTAAACCTGTAAAATTTGTTACCAAAAAAGAACCCGTAAAATTTTTCTATTTGATTTATGTATGCAGGACAATATTTAATTTTATGTAGAACTTACACTTTTTTATTCCTAGCGTATTATTATAAGGGACAAAATGCTAGTTTTACTCTTATTTCATTTAATCTCTATATATAAAAGAGAACACGATGATAATAATATTTAATATTGGGTTAATGGTATAGTGGGTCCCTGTGTTTGTACCCAAGTTTGCGATAGGTCCCTCGTCGGAATTTTTTTTGAAATAAGTCCCTTAGTTTGCACCAAGTTTGGGTTTAGTCCTCATCGGAGACCGGAGCTCCGGCAAGTGCTTACGTGGAGTGCTGACTGTATTAATTTAAGATTTACAATAGTTTAGGGGTTTTAAATTTAAAATGAATTTAATTATTTGGAATTTCAAAAATAATTAAAAAAATCCACGTCAGCGCTATTAATACAGTCAGCAGTCCACGTAAGCACTTGCCGGAGCTCCGGTCTCCGGCGAGGACTAAACCCAAACTTGGTGCAAACTAAGGGACTTATTTCAAATTTTTTTCCGGCGAGGGACCTATCGCAAACTTGGGTACAAACACAGGGACCTACCATACCATTAACCCTTTAATATTTTTATCATGCTTTATATTATAAAAAAATATGTATATATCTTGTTATAATTTAAAGAATTAAATAAGTTTTTGGTCTTTGTAAATTTGTAAACAGAGTGAGTTTTTTTCCCTTGTCGACAAATAGTTATATTTTGGTCCTCACATTAGAGAAAACATTTGTTTTGATCCTCACCTGAGGCTAAGTTCAAGCAAAGTGCTCGAGTGTTTGGCGCACGCCTAGGTCACATGCCCATATTATCTGACACATCACGTGGAAGAAAATGCAAAGATGACATGATGATGATGTGGAGAGACTAAAACTAAATTTTACTAATTTTAAAAAGAATAAAACATATTTAACATATAAAAATAGATTTTCCCCTCCTCTCAAACCTTCTTCCCCACTCCTCCGATTCCACCAAAACTGCTGACATGCAAGCTCTAGTTTTGATCACACCCTAGAAAATATCAAGGGGGAATCCTTCTCTATTTGGTCCCTAAGAAGGTGATATAGCCTTCCTCCATCAAATCCCCTCCACCTCCTCTTCATCGTCATCAAGGGGGAACCTTGTCATAACCGCCACCAATATGAGCTCAAGCACGTTTTCCATATGTTCGATCAAAACAGGGATGGACGAATCACCAAGAAAGAGCTCAATGGCTCGCTCGAGAATCTAGGCCTATTCGTCCTCGAGAAGAAGTTGGCCCAATGATCATGAGTGCTTGGACATTGATGAGTTCAGGAAGCACTACGAAACCATCATGGACGAGTGTGGTGAATGTTGAGAAAAATTACACTGAACTTTTCTGCAATGTCATATTTGTGTTAGTGAAAAATGAATGTGGAATAATTGACACACCAATTGATAACGGAGTTTGGCCAATAATGCCTACGTCTCCAGACTGCTGCAGATATTTTATAGGAAGAGAAAATATACAGTGTTTACAACACACTCAAAACACTCACAACCCAAATTCCCAAAAGCTAAAGAAATTTTCTCTCTTGTTTTTCTTTACTTCTTGTTGGCTTTTGTTGTGATGCTATTGTTTTTGGTTTTTGTCTTAATTTATAGGAAACATGGGAGGTTAGGCTCCGTTGCTTTCCATTCCTATAATTATGCTTTTCCCTTTATGAATCTGTGGTATTTCAAAAATTAAAAAAGCTGACCATTCATTGCTTATAGACTTTTTCAACAGTGAAGAGGATAACATGAGGAGGGCCTTCAACGTCTTCAACCAAAAGGGGTTGGCTTCATCACCATTGGGGAGTTACATCACTTCGGGCTTCCCTCGGGATCAAACAAGGCAGAACAATGAAAGGTTAATGAACATGAGCTTTTTTCTGGGTTGTGATCCAAATTGGAGCTTGCATGTGGGTGGTTACGGTGGAATCCGATGAGGATGAAGGAAGACAGTTTGAGTGGAGGAGAAAATCTAATTTTATAAATTAAATAAATTTTTGATGTCTCTAAAATTAGCAAAAATTGTCTTCAGTTCCTCAATTGACAAGTCACTTATCATGTCATATGTTATATATATCATCTTCAACGTTATGCATCGGATGATGTGAGTGTGCCATTATTTAAGCGTCTCCCAAACACGCAAAAATGGGGCAAAATGCAATTATTTTTCGGTGAGAGATCAAAACTAAAACTCGTCTATTTACGGGGATTAAAAACTTATTTAATCCTTACTAAAATTATGAAAACCATTTTTCATTTTCAAAATTACATATAATTCTTAAATAGATTTGAATTATAAAAAGTAAACTAAGTTTATAGTTAAAATATACGACCAACTGATCAATTTAACCTCCTTTCAAAAAATACATTAACTTAACCTAAAATTATAATAAATTTTGTTAGGAGTATTTAACTTTAAAATTTAACTATGATAAATACCTCTTACAATATTAATAACCATAAGTACACATATTGGCTTTCATGACATTTTTCACAAATATTTAAGAAATATAGGATTTAATACTATTGTTGAAGTTAACATTACAATAGGTACGTACATACATCCTAATTTTAATATAATTCCCTAGTAAATTCCAAATAGATGGAGTTCATAACCATGTAATGTCAAACTGCAAACTTGGTCTAAGGATAAAGATAACTACCAGGCAGTTAGCGGGACCAAGACTAAATTGCGTATATCTTCTAAGAAAGTTTAATTTTTCTGTGCAAAAAATTATATATAATTCATATTTTTAAAAGAAATATATAAGTAAATTGAGTTCAATAAATACTAACAAGCATACAAGCGTCACAAGATTAGCAACAACATCATCTCAAAAAGTAGTAGAAAACATAATTTCACGTATCTTAATGTATTAACGCAGAAGCTAGAATTGAATATGTTGAATTTAGCGAGGATCAGAAAAACAAAATTTGGATACATTAACTTCAACACTGATCCATGTTGAGTTCAACGAAAATCCAATAAAAAGTTAAAAATTTAAAAGTTGTAATGAATTTTGTTTTGTAATTTTAATATGTAAGAAAAGTGTCTTGGCAAAATCTATGAGTCTCATGACAAAGAAATGTAAAGAAGTTAGAGAATGTAAGTTGCAATGTATTTATCTAGATTTAATCACATACACTATGAATCATAAGGGGTTGTTTGATGATTGGACGGTGGGTAGGGAGGGTTGGTTGACATGGGATTAGAATTATTAA
This sequence comes from Acmispon strigosus, assembly GCA_030819835.1. Classification (NCBI taxonomy): domain Eukaryota; kingdom Viridiplantae; phylum Streptophyta; class Magnoliopsida; order Fabales; family Fabaceae; genus Acmispon; species Acmispon strigosus. The sequence goes on along the minus strand of JAUAMA010000003.1, from coordinate 64,356,298 downwards.
AGTTGTGATTTGTTATGAGGATGTAATGTAGCGCAACAATTAGAGACAAGATATAACAACACTTTATTCCTTGAAGTCACATATTATACTACATATATATTAATTTTTTCAAAAATTTGGGGAGGTCAAGGCCATTTCCTATCTCAATGAAGTTCCGCTACTTATTACTGCACATATGAAATTATGTGACATCCTTTGGACTTACTGATGATCGGCAGTTTTAACTACTGTAAACGATTGGGACAGTTAAAAATCGTCATTAAAATATCAGTAAATCCAAAATATATTTAACACAAATCATATGTCTAAATATTAGCACTCATCAATCTACCAAGAAAAAATTTAGCACTAGCACTCATCAATTAAAGATACTTTCTAGGCTCTCTAGCACAAAAGGTTCACACAAATATAATATAATTATACGGTTAATGGTTTACTAGGTCCTTGTAGTTGCACCAAAATTTGTCTTTGATCCCTCGCCGGAAAAAAGTTTGCAATAGATCCCTGTAGTTGCACAAAGTTTGTTATAAGTCCCTGCCGGAGACCGGAGCTCCGGTGAGTGCATATGTGGTAGAGTGACTCTATAAATGAAAATGATGTGGAATTTATGTTTTTAATAAGAAAACAGGTCAGAAAGATAGAAAACCTTAAATCCCTAAATTAACACTCCATTAATCTTAAATCCCTAAATTAACACTCCATTGACTCAAAATCCCTAAATCCCTAAATTCCTAAATCATTTTTCTTCATCATCCTCCTTCATCTTCACCTGCTCCTTCATCTTCACCCCCTTTCTTTCTCCCAATCTCAAATTCTTCCACTTCAAAAACCAAAAAGCAAGGCAAAAATCAAACCCAGCCCCTTCCTCTTCATGCTCCCTCATGCTCTTTTCTTCTTCCTTCTTTCTTTTTTCCTGTTTCTTTGCTCTCTGCTCTCTGTTTCGTTGCTCTTTGTGCTCGAAGCTTTTCTCTCTTAGGTTCCACAATCACAGATTCGCAGAAAATGTTTCTTTGTGAGATATTGATTATTGTTTGGCAGGGAGGAATAGTGAACTTGCGATTTCTGTGACATGAATTCGAAGTTGAAACACAAACTACTTGTTGAAATGACTTTTATATATATATATGTATATATATATATAAGTCATTATTCTACTTCCTCTCTTCTTCTTCCTTCTTTCTTTTTTCCTGTTTCTACTCTGGTTCTCTTTTCTTTCTTTCTTCTTCTTCTTCTTCCTTCTTCTTCCTTACGTGCAGAACATGAAGAGGAAGGGGCTTGGTTTGATTTTTGCCTTCCTTCTTGATTTTTGAAGTGGAAGAATTTGAGATTGGGAGAAAGAAAGGGGGTGCTGGAACTTCGACAGCATGAGAAACCAAGAAGATGAACAATAGTGAAGATGAAGGAGCAGGTGAAGATGAAGGAGAAGGATGAAGAACAATGATTTAGGAATTTTGGGATTTTGGGGATAATGGAGTGTTAATTTAGGAATTTGGGATTAATGGTGTGTTAATTTAGGGATTTAGGGTTTTCTATTTTTCTGAGCTGTTTTCCCATTAAAAACATAAATTCCACATCATCTTCATTTATACAATCACCCTGCCACATATGCACTCACTGGAGCTCCGGTCTCCGGCAGGGACTTATAGTAAACTTGGTGCAACTACAGGACCTATTGCAAACATTTTTCCGGCGAGGGACCAAAGACAAATTTTGGTGCAACTACAGGGACCTAGTAAACCATTAACCCATAATCTATCTATATATTATATAAAAGAAGGTTTATACCCACCTACCCATTAAAATAAGGTATAAATCCTAACTACCCCCATTATAACCTACACACTAAGATCATACCCTAAATATTAAATAAGGAACGAATCATGACTAATTAATATCAAATTTTTAACCAAATCTTAAGATTTTTTTTTTAATTTTTTTTTAAATAATTAATATTTATAAAATTTATTACAAATGTTAAATAAAGAACGAATCATAACTAATTAATACCAAATTTTAATAGGAACAAAAATTGATATTGATTACAAATGTTAAATAAGTAACGAACCCTAACTAATTAATGCCAAATAAAGTTAGCACAAGATGTGGAGGGGTGGTTAGCTCCCTTCGTCTCTCGACCATGTAAAAAGGGGTTTCGGTCCTGAGAGTGAAGCGCAAATTGTCGCCAATCGTTCTTACGACGAGGGTATTTGTCACTGTTGTCGACCAGACAACAATAGTTATAAAAGTAATAAAAATAAATCATTTCATACTCATTAACTTTAGTTTATCCAAAAGTTACTTGTGTCTTGCACAGGTTAATCCAGCTAGTTATATAACTAAAAGATGGAAACTGGAAACAAACTAAAATGATTCACCAACATACGTCGGAAGTGGGATGTGAAAGGCAAATAAAAAATTCAACAAGCCTTTAGACGTTAGAGCATGCACCTTTGCTCCAGATTTGGTATTATCCTTCCTGACTCTCTTCTTCCCATTCTTAACAAACGCATCATAATTAATTGCATAATTGCCGTGGGAAATAATAGCATGTGTATTTGTCTTGCTTCCATAATTACTATGCGAAGTTGTAGCAGAATTGGCAAGATCATTCGTTTAATTTAATGGTTTAACTTAATTGTTAACATTTTTGTTTTTGAAACATAGTATTAGTTCACATGTTATTATTCGTTCAATCATGATCCCGTTTAGTTTAATGATTGAGAGTTTATTTTATGCGTGTATTGATTTAACGGGACCGTTTACTAATATAAAACTAGAGGACTTTGGAGGGTTGACTCAACCAAAGACAAAATGGAACGAAACGACATGGTTGCACGTCATGATTAAAACTACACAATTTAAAATAGCAAAGCGACCAAACTAGTAAACCTAGTACACAAGAGTGCAATAAAATATTTATTAAAAATATATTTAAACTTGTTGGATGTCGGTACATATTCATTAGTAATTTTTTACTTAATTAATTATTGAAAAATTCAACAATTCCCATATGTGTACACACGCCAACAAACTAGTAATAAGGGCATTAGTTTTAATACTATCCTTATTAGTTTTAATACTATTCCCTGTTGATTTTTATGTCATCAATTTTGATAATTATCTAGATATTCATAAAAATTAATTTCATTTTTAACATATCATATTCCCTTACCCCATTTCATATCATTCAATCAACTCACCACCATCTTTTTCTTATCATTCACCATCCACTAACGGGTCTGAAAGGTTTGTAAGTTGTTCGCACATATTAAATGCGTTTTAAGTTCGCACTTAATAAGTGCGTTTAATTTTCGCACTTATTATATGCGAATCAACCTTGGCTGAGCAACCACTCAGTGAATTAGTTGTCTTAGGGTGAGAATTATCTTGGGTATGAACAATAGTGGATTTCCACGTGACAGGTGGGCTTTTGAGTTCTAACAGGAGTTCCGGGGCGACTACGGGATTCGCAAGCCTAGGGTACTTTGTCTTATGATAGATTGGTCATTGAAAATGTTTTTGAGAGAGAATCTGAGCTGTCTTGTTCCTTTTGGGTTTTCTAGATGGTAAGAGATTACGTCTAGAAATTTCAACCGATAGATGGACCTAGACTAGGGATAGTTAGGTAGATAGCTCTCAGCATCATATGTGAAATGAAACTTTACAGATGTGTTTGAGTGGAAAACAATCAAAGGATTAGGTGATTGCATTTCTCAATACATATTCTTCTTTGTTAGCTCTGTAAACCTTTTTTTTATTTCCTTTCGTTATATTTAAAAATCATAAAAATAATTTCTCAAGCATCTTTTTATTCGCTCAAATCAATATTTAACTGGTGGAATTAATGTTCACACAATCAATGATGACGATAAATATGTATCTGTTTGCTATGATTGAATCATACAGGTTTAGCCAAAAGTACTACAACTAGGAAAAAAACCTTTATTAGGAGCACAATCCCGGAAGTCGAGATTCTGAAACTAAGCAGTTGATCTTCATAAGAGTTTGAAAATTCGCCAAGGTGGAAATTGTTGAGTTTGGCTCATCAGGAAAAGGAAGCTGCATCGTCTTCTTACATCATCTGCTGCATCGTATGCTTGCATAGTGCTGCATCATCTGCGTGCATCATCTACTGTGTCGTAAATTCTGTTATTTATGATATTTTTCTGTTTTAAGCCAATATCTGTTTGTTTTTTACGATCTGATTTGTTGGCGGATTGTGATAGGATTTAATGTAATGTAATGTTATCTTGTAATATCTGGATCATTAGAATCATTATACATCTTGTAACACCGTAACTCTAAAAGAAAAATAAGAATGATAACGGAGCTATTCTATACACGCAAAGATAGGCTCAATTAGCCGAACTGCATGAATAAAAATTCATGTGATAAAGTTACTCTGTGCAATCCAAGTGTTGTTTGGTAACCGTAAGCATACAAGAAAACCTCACCCTCCAAGCTTATATATACAGGCTTTGTAACCTGAATTTGGAGGCAGAACTGAGAATAAGAGAGATGGAGAGCATAAAGCACAGAACAGTAGAAGTGAATGGCATTAAGATGCATGTCGCAGAGAAAGGAGAAGGCCCAGTGGTGCTGTTCTTGCACGGCTTCCCTGAACTCTGGTACTCCTGGCGCCACCAGATCCTGGCTCTCAGCTCCCAGGGGTACCGTGCTGTGGCCCCGGATCTCCGGGGCTACGGTGACACCGAAGCACCCGCTTCGGTGTCGAGCTACTCGTGCTTTCACCTCGTCGGTGACATTGTTGCTCTCATCGACTCTCTCGGTGTTGAAAAAGTGTTCCTTGTGGGTCATGATTGGGGTGCTATCCTTGGCTGGTATGTCTGCTTGTTCCGACCAGACAGAATCAAGGCCTATGTTTGCCTCAGTGTTACCTACCATGGATTCGTCCGAGGAGATTCGCAAGTAAGAACCGTGGATGGTTTTCGTGCCTTGTATGGAGATGACTTCTATGTATGCAGATTTCAGGTAACGATTTCAAAATCTCTCTGTTTTCACGTTTATTGGTTGAATCAAGTGAAACTGTTACGATCTTGGGATTTCGCTGAAGAATCTTTTGATTAATTAGGAACAAGGGAAGATGGAAGATGAGTTAAATGCAGTTGGCGCTAAATATTTTGTCAAGAACATGCTCACAATGCGAAAAACAGGTCCCCCAATTTTTCCAAAAGGGGAGTATGGAACTGGGTTTAATCCTGATATGCCAGAGACCTTGCCCTCTTGGCTCTCGGAAGAAGATATTGATTATTTTGCTGCTAACCTCAACAAGTCAGGCTTCTCTGGAGGGTTGAACTACTATAGAAATCTCAACTTGTAAGTTTCATTTTTTGTTTCGTCAAGAAGTCTCACATGGCTAAAAAAAATGGTTAATAATAGGATATTGAATTCCATGATTTGCAGGAATTGGGAGCTCACAGCACCTTGGTGTGGAGGAGCCATCAAGAATGTGCCCGTAAAGTTCATTGTAGGAACTGAGGACTTGGCATACCATTTCGCAGGGATGAAGGAGTATATCCACAATGGTGAGTTCAAGAAAGATGTGCCAGGTTTGGAGGAAGTGGTTGTGCAAGAAGGGGTAGCACACTTCAACAACCAAGAAGCAGCAGAAGATGTGAGCAATCACATTTATGAATTCATTAAGAAGTTCTGATCTGGGTCAACTTGATTCCACAGCTTGCCCTGGAGCACCTCTCTCTCTCTCTCTCAAGTCTTGTTGAATATAACAGTGCTTTACTGTTAAATAAACCTGCTCATTTGTTTTGAGCTTCAATTTCACTTTTTTTCCACTTTCTCCTTAATAATAATGTCAGTGTGTGTGAAGTTGTGGTTTCTCATTGTATCTAAGCCCTTTTATTGGCATCAATAAATAACAATTATGGATACTAATATATATTTACATGTATTGGTTTCTTAGTGTTCGTTTAACCGCAGATAAGAAGTTATGATAGTATAAAATAAGGGTTAAATATGTCTTGGTAGCTATATTTAAGCGAATAGTTATGATTTATAGACATTTATTAGTGGTAGACATATAAAAATAGAAGTAATTAATATGATATATAATGTGATGTGATAAAAATTAAGAGGTATAAAAAAAAAATAAAGTGTTTGTGGGTATTTATACTATTTATATATCTATAAATCTTTATTGTTAAACGAATTATTGATACTTGTCCTTTAAACAAATTTTAATTTTTTCTTAGAAAGAAATTCCTAAATTATGGAAATAGTCAGGTAATTCCCTAGTAAATTCCAAATAGATGACGTTCATAACCATGTAGTCTCAATCTGCAAACTTGGTGCATCAATTGAAGATATGTTCAAGGATCTCTAGCACAAAATATCAATATAAATATAATTATATAAATATATGAAGGCAACCGGAAACAAATTAAAATGACTCCAGCAACATATAAGGTATCATGATCCTCAGCCCTCAAATTATGTTTTCATACTTTTTTAATTGGCGTGTCATAATTTCATCGATTTAAACAAAAAATGAAACATCATTTGGGAACATATAGGATTTTGATCCCCTTAATGGATGTGAAAGTTAGAGCGAAAATTCAAAAACTAATTTGGGTTGATGAGAAAACAAACCCAAACATTTTTTCCTTCAACGAAAAATCCCAAATATCATCTGAGTTGTGTCTAATGAGTCCTCAAGAATCATGTCACCATGTATCACCAAATAGTTGGAGGTATATTTGATATTTTACCGAGTTTGAGGTATATTTGATATTTTACCGGCATTTAAAGGTTTGGCTTAAATATATTTTTAATCCCCATAAAATACGTTGTTTTTATTTTTTCATCACTAAGAATTTTTCTTGTTTTTAATCCTTGGAAAATTTCATCTTTTGATTTTAGTTAAACAACAAATGTAACTTTCAGAGGATAAAAAAAAAAAGAAAAAAATTTTCTAGGGATGAAAAGTAAAAACAACATATTTTACAAGGAAAAGGTTTTGCAATTTGCAAACAGAGAATCCGCAAATGCAATTTCATTGCATGTGTTGCAAGCCCTTTTTTGAGATTCATTTGAATGTTGCACAAGTTACAGAACTCGTTTGTATATTGAAAACGTACTCTTCTGAATTTGATTGTTTCCCCCAACTTCATATTTAAAATGGATGTTTGTGACTTGGGACAGTGATAACAAACCAACAAGTACAAATTCGTATGCTGCGGCCAAACTAGAAGAATCAGTGAATCACTGACCATTAAGCAAACCCGATTGTAGACAGTAAATAACCATTATTAAAAAACATTAACCATAGTTTTCAAATGTAACACAGTTGATTTCGGTAGTACAAAAACGTTCTTCAATGAAATTAAATAAATAACGCAAGTTAAAAATAACTTAAATAAGCATCTAAATCTAACTACCGAATTTGTAACTTTCATAACTTTTGAAAAATAGTTATTTTCAACGATAAAACATGAAAAAAAACTTGGGCTTCGAACATGCATGCATCACATGATTAAAGATTATCCATTATCTAGCATCAAAATTGAGTTAAAAGTAAGCTCCACATAACACAACGTCGAATAAGGGAACCAAGAGCAAAAATCTCCATACTTAAAAATCATAACAAAAACTAACATGAAAAGTGTCTTCACTGAATTTCAAAAGTAAACACCAGCAAAGAAATACTATCGCATTAAACTTTAAATCCTCGGCTGTTCCTCTTTCCTCTAGCCCTCTCGAACTTCCTTCCACTTGATCGCACATAAGGCTTGGTGTGGCTGTGTGGCACACCAGGAGCAGGACCAAAGTGCTTCACAGCCTCACGAGCATTCTTAGGGCCTCTAAGAAGGACCTGCATCCAAAAAAATTATAAATAAGACCCACTTGAAAAAAAACCTATAACCTAAGCTCATTCTAACAAACTATACAGCAGAATACTTACACACACAGATAATGAAACATGATAAAATCAGGTCCCAGAAAGATTCACAAGTATAACTTAGATCATATAGAACTAATATGAAGCAAATAATCCATAAATCCAGTAAATGACGGCAAGAGCATGGTGACAGTTCTGTTGCTAGAGACAAAGGGAGGCAACAAATTCCAATATATAAGAAGTTCAAATAAAAGCATGTTCAACACTGACAAAGAGAGCCAACTTCATCATTTGACAACAAAATGCAGCAATTCATAAGAGTTAATCACTCAGAACACAAAGGCCATACCGTGCCCTGTCCCAGAGGCGCCGTAAGAGCCAACTGATCAAATGTCAAGCATTCACCACCAGCCTTTTCTATTCTTGCCCGTGCCGTCTCTGTAAACCTGAGTGCTGTGACCTTCAAGGTTGGAACTTCATAAACACGAATATCATCGGTTACAGTCCCCACTACCACAGCAATCTTACCTTCCTGTTTAGATAAATTTCAAAATGAAATTAGGGAAACTGATGAACCAAACTAAGAGAATTACTGTGAAATATACATACAGAAAAAGACAAACCTTCCCCTTCATAAACTTCACCAGCCTTGACAAAGAAAGTGGAGGCTTGTTGACTTTGCTCATGAACAAGCGCTTGAGTATCACAGCATTGAAATTGCTGCCAGTTCTCCGAACAAGGAAGCGATAAAGCTGATGATGAAAAAACTAATTAGAAAAATCCAATATATAAAGAAAAAAATTGTGTAAACATACATCCAAATAATTAGGCATACAGAGAGATAGTTAAAAAAAACTGAGAACAAAATGCTTCTGAAACTGGTAGAAGGTCTCTACAAAAACATGAGTTAACTTCTACATTTAAATGAGACATGGTGATCATTAATAAAGATCAAGGTCCCTCAGTATAATAAACAGAAAGCATGAATCATCTTTAATCATAATTAACATTGAAATAGATTAACCTATAAACCCTTTACAAGCACAAAACCTACAACACTGCATAAAGTAGGCAGAACTTGGAGGTAGAGCTAAAATAAAAAGGTTACGACAATGAGAAATGCAGTTCCACAAACAAATTAGACTTGGAGGGTTCAATCAATTGAAAAGTAAATGTGGGTGACAGAGTGAGATAAGGGTGATTTTCAAGGTTGGCTCAGACAAATGTGGAAAAATCTAGTCCTAGACCTTGCAATGGTGAAGGCCTCATAATGAGCTGGGATCACATTTATCATCATCGACACCAACAACAAGAAGAATAAAAAATAGATTTGAACAATAGCATGAGTATCACAGCATTGAAGTTTGAACTAGCAGCCAGTTCTCAGAACAAGGAAGCAATAAAACTGATCATGTAACAACTAATCAGAATAAATCTGATCATCCAAATAATTACGCATGTAGCCAAATGGTTAAAAAAATGATAACTTCGAGAACAAGATGCTTCAGAAACTGATGCAAGGAATCTCCAAAAACGTGTGTAAAATTCAAACATTAAAATGAGAAATGATAATTATATCAAGATCCAGTTCCCACAGTATAATAAATTGAAAGCAATAATCATGGAAATTAAAATTCCATTTTACAGTAAATGAAAATCAAAATAAAATAATCCATTTTCAGGGGTGGCTCAGATAAATGTGGAACAAGGCTTAGTCCTAGACCTTCTAATGGTGAAGATCTCATAGAGCTGGGATCACATTAATCATCATCGACAACAACAATAAAAAAGAAAAAATTATTTGAATTATAGCATGCTATGTTCCATAAATTAGCATTAGAGAAAGCTCTTACCTTGACTAAGAGCTTGAGATAGATATCATTGGACTTGGGTGCTGTTCTGTTCTTCTTTTTGCTCTTACCTCCTGCCTTGAGATCGATCCCCTGCGCGTCCAATTCAAAAGGAAAATCGTCAGAAACAGAGAAACCCTAACACTGAAACATAGCGACAACAAGAGAGAGAAAGAGAGAGGAAGAACCATTGCTGCTTCTTGTCTCCGACGCTGTGAGAGAGAGCCGCACCTGCAACTTTGGATGGAGAACACCAACTAGGGTTTTGGAGTTGCTTTGCTTTCATAGTACCTATCTGGGCTTCCATGATGGGCCATCTTTGGTTCCAAAACCTAAGCCAGGCACTTCACTTACCAGATAAGGCCCAGTTCCTAACCCATCATTTTTTTCGGTCTAGTTTGACCTATTTAAAAGTCGGTCAAACTTGAAAGTTTAATTGAAAGTCTTTATAATTAAGTATGTAAATAATGTACATGTAAATAGACTTACATGCTCCGACTTTTATGTAGATTAACTTGTTTAAATATTCAAATAATTCAATAAATCTATAATTTCAATTTATATAAAATTATAAATAATAGAAATATTACTTATATTTACCTAAATAGATAATAGTATACTTAAGGAGTATCGATCACAGTGGTAAAAAATAGTTGTTTGCAACAATTTTTAGGAGTCGCACCCTTGGGGAGACATTTGTCTTTCACTGCATTCGGGTCGAAATTGTGAAGCAATTTAATACATTATAAAATAGATAATGGTAAAAACTAATTTCTAAAACTATTTTTTATGATGTGTTTGGTTTGAGGGGGGGGGGGGAGGAGAAGGAAATAATGGTTGTGGATTGAAAACACAAAAAATAATGCATTTTCCCCTATTTGGTTTGAAGAGAAAAATAAAAAGAAGGAACACTTTTTAGTGGACCCCACTAGAAAAATCCACCCAAACCAAATTGGAAAACGAGGAGTGTGCATAATTTTGTGTAAAAAGACTATTATGCCCTTATGACCTATGTTCTTCCTTCCCATGTATATAACTTCATGTTATTTTATTATATTAGGGTTAAATAAGTGTTTTGCCTCTATGAAACGGGTGACTTTTGATATTTATTCCTTGTTGAGAAATTTTTCGCTTTTCATCGTTCCATTTAGGGAAGAGCTAGTGTTGGTTCTCACTTGAGAGCATAGCTTATGTGACTTTACCTAGTGTCACGTCATCCATGATATTACACACTGAGGTGTGTAATGAATTATATGTTGTGTTTTATTTTTTTATTTTTATAATATCATATTTTAGACCAACTTACTCCCTAAATTAAATCCCCATATTGACTAACCTCTCTCATAATTAAATCAAAGAGAAGAAGAAAAACTAAGTTTGTTCTAACATAATCTCACTGAATAAACAAACTTTCGAAACTCATCCATTTATCCATCACCATTTTGTGCTCATCAATGAGCGTGAGTGAAGGTTTGAGATTGAAGGTTTGTTTTCGTAGCTTGTTGGTCGTGTGAAGGCTCGAGTTACTCCAGGTAAGTGTCACCCTCTTTGCTTGCTCATGGGTTACTAGTTACATTAATAAGTTTTTGGTTTAAGGGTTTGATTATCGGTTTGTGGGATTTTGATTGTTCGGTTGCATTTTGGTTAAATCACTTTGTGATGAGTGATTCTTATGGTATGATGTATTTTCCATGTTCGTGAATCATTTGGGGTCATCTATAAATGAACTTTATTTGCATTATATATGAGGAGAGGTTCATATTTATCGTGGGATGAGCATTGATAGGTGGTCGTTTTTTGAATTTGTTGGTACTGTGAATGAGCTAGAGTATACATCAAAATTCAAGTTGTAATGGAGAGCATGTGAGGATGCTGCCTATAAGAGGTTTAGGCTTTTTTTTTATTGTGTTATAATCTTGGATAACTCTGTTGATAATACTGATAACCTGTGTGAAGTTTCCTTTTTTGATGAGCAGGAAGTGGAAAAGCCACCAAGTGCTCTAATTGGGTTGCTTAACTATGACTTACTTAATGGATATGAATGTAATCAGAGTCACAATACTGGAAAAAAGTTAAGATGGGGACTAATGTGTAAAAAAATATTGAGGATTAGATCTGAATTCATGGAAAGGGTGAAAAGGCGGGTTCATGTATGGAAAATTTATCAGACATACATTCTTCTTATATGGGGGACAGGGGGAGGTCGTTGCATCTCAGAAGGTTGTTACATCAAATGAGGAAAAGGGGGAGGAAAATAGGGAAATGGGAAAATGTGAGGAGGTCTTCAAGGTTGATTATGTAGTGAAACCTGCAAAGTAGAATTCCAAAGGTTGAGGTGATATTTGGTGATGACTAATTAAATTATTTCCAATCATTTAACACATTAGCTAGCACATTGATTAGCTTTGTTTATATCATCAGAATTGACTTAAAATTTGATGACACTTTTAATGGAGGGATTTAATTGCAACAATAAAAAAACAGGGATTAAAAATGAGCAATTGAAAGTAAGGAAACTAAAATCACTCAAAACTAAAAGTAAGAGGACTAAAAAACAATTGAAAGCAAGGAGATTAAAATCACCCTATGTTAAAATTAAGGGGCTAAAAAGGTATTTAAGCCAAATAATTTTTTATTTAAGAACCGGGTTAGGGATGGTTGCTAGTGGAAGCAACCGTTGCTTTAATTTAAGCAACTAGCAACCCATGTAGGCATCATCCAATGAGCACAAAAAGTAAGCAATTGTTCTTAACACAATAACTCACTTTAAGCAACCCCATTGGAAATGCTCTAAAGTCGTTACTAGCTTGTGCATTGGGGTCACCGATGCAACATGGCATGAAACTGAAATAAATGTGTTTGGTTTAAAAGTGAGAGAAAATAGAGAATAAGAGTACAGAGAAAGGTGTAAGAAATAGAGTAGATTTTTTAGATTGTTTGGTGTACCGTCATGGGTTTTGGACCGGCCTAGTTAAAGCTCGAGATCCGGCTTGGCTCGGTAAGAATGGAGTGGTCTACTAAAGGAAGTTGCAGGGGAGTCCAAGCCCATCCAAACGATTGGATCGGGCCGACTAAATGATAAGTGTGTTAGTTGTTAGCTTGGCTAAGTCTTATAAGGATCCCGAGATTCGCTCATTGATACTGGTTACATAGTGCGTACGGCTAACTGATTGATTCCAATGTATCTAGACAATAGGGTAAATGGCATTCCTATCATATAAGGGTGGCCATCAACTCACATTGTATGTTCAATTTTTTACTGAGATGATACTCTAAAGTTTCTTTACCCGGTCAGACTTGACTTTAGGGTTTTATTCAAAAACATTTGACACCCACCGTGGGGCCCTGGTAAAATGTTTCCCAGGTCCTCAAGGTCATCCTTCCACGACGATCTCACACTAAGGTCTAGAACCTACGGCGATACCACACAATAGTCTACCGAAGAGGCTCTCTAGGCCATGATGACCCAGATGCAACAGCAAAATCAGGCGATGGAGGAGTTACGTCGAAAAAACCAAGCGATGGAAACCCAGATGGTTGGCGTGGAAGAACTTAGTTGGCAAAACCAGACAATGAAAACCCAGATTGCCGGTATAGAAGAACTTCGGAGGCAGAATCAAACATTTCAGATTCAACTGGCTGACTTGGCCAAGGAAAGGAGGCAAGATGAAATCCTTAGAGAAGCAGTGGTGGAGTTTCAACCTTTCTCGAATTCCCTAGTCACGGTAGTGATTCCTGACAATCTAAAAATGCTGTTGCTCGATTCTTATGACAGACCGACCGACCCATGAGAGCACTTGGCTGTATTCAACACCAAAATGTTGATCAATGGTGCGACTGACCAATTAAAGTGCAAGATGTTTCCGGGAACGCTAAAGATGGCGGAACTCACCTAGTTCACCAACCTCCCAGCAAGGTCAATCACAACGTTCAGAGATTTTTCCCAGAGATTTCTCACTTAGTTTTCAGCCAAGTTATCCCATCAGGTAACATCGACTAACCTCTTTAACATCTGACAGGGGTCAAGTGAGAGTTTAAAGGATTACTTATTGGATTTACTAATGTGGCCATGCATGCAAAAAGTAAAAACCTGACAATATGTACCGATGATTTCGAAAAAGGCTTGAAGGCCGAAGATTTCAACTACGACCTATATTTGCGACATGCCTAGTCCTTGGATGAGATCCGCGTGAGAGCGACACCTTTCATTATTAAGGAAGAGAGTAACATCCTTAAAACAACGCGAGATGAAGAGGAGTCAGTTAGAACCTCAGTCAAATCCCCAAAGAATTATGAAATAACGGCGGACCAGCCTGCAGGTAGGGCTGGACAGCCAAAGAAGGATCGCGGGTGCTTCCAACGGCAGCACACCAACAGTGTCTGTAGCAATGTGTGGACGAGGTGGAGCAACAAAGATCTCACTCCTCTTAACACGCGACATAGCTTGATATTGAGGGACTTGATCCCGACTCAATTAAATTTCCTTTACCTGCTAACGTTTCCCCCAATGCAGATAGGTCTATCTGGTGTGAGTTTCACAACAACGCTGGCCACTCTACGGATAGTCGTTGGGCACTAAAATACCAACTCGAGCAGCCGGTCCGGGCAGGACATTTAAAGAGGTACATTCATAAATATTGAGGTCGAAGCCAAAGCACGAGAAACTCGCGGCTTGGACCTCAGCGGCAGATGCACATGAGCGCACGACGGATCTGGCGAAAAGGAAAGTTGAAGTGGCAGAAAGGATAACCTCTAACGTTGGACAGATTTTTGTTGATCTCAAAATTGAAATATTGGGAACATAGGCAATTAAGTGGGCTATGGAAAAGGGGTCCAATATGGGGCTGTCATGTGTCTAGTCCACTTATCCACCTCACGAGTCTATAAAAGCAACTTTGACCATAAGGAAAGTTGAAATTCTTTATTACATAGCAGTGTATGAATTATAAGATGTTGGATGGCTTGGTAAATGAGCACGACGGCGTGGCATTGGAATAAACCAAGTTGAAAATCCTTATTAGATGACAATGCAAATTTTAAAAGGTTGGATGGCTTGGTTTACAAATATGCTATGCGAGTCGGGTGCAGAACCAGCCGGTTGATATGATGCGGCTTCACAAAGGCTTTTGCGCCTAGCTTCTAGGCGCAAGCCTTGGGAGGTTGTGTACCATCATGGGCTTTGGACCAACCTGGTTAAAGCTCGAGATCTAGCTTGGCTCAATAAGAGTGGAGTGGTCCACTAAAGAAAGTTGTAGGTGAGTCCAGGCCCATCCAAACGATTGGATGGAGTGGACTAAATGATAAGCATGTCAGTTGTTAGCTTTGGTAAATCTTTTAAGGATCCCGAGATTCGCTCCTTAATACTTGTTACATAACTTGTACGGCTAACTGATTGATTCCAATGTATCTAGGCACTAGGGTAAATGACTCTCCCACTATATAAGGGTGGCCATCAACACACATTGTATGTTCACTTTTTTACCGAGATAATACTCTAAAATTTCTTGAACCAGTCGACTTGGCTTTATAGTTTTATTTAGGTACATTTGGTATAATAAAAATAGCTGAGAAAGAACGATATTGATTTTTGAAATAATATTTTTATCTTAAAAATATAAGGTAATAATGAGGGTGTAGAAAAACATAGGGTAGTAATGAAAAAGTAAAAAATATCACAACTTTCACTTTCTTCGCAAAGGAGGGAAGTTTACTAAAAGCGGTGTGAGGTCCACCAATTTTAGTCTCTCTTCTCAAACTTTCTTCACAATCAAACGACGGTGGTTCCCTCTCTTTCCTTCTTTGCTATTTCTCTCTTCTATTACTATACTCTTACAAACAGAGTGTAACTGATTCAATTATATGTACCGTTAATTGAAATAAACAAATGAAAGGGGTTTGGGCGTTGTTGTATTGACGAATGAATTGCTCTCGTGTTGTCATTGTAGACAGTTGTCCTCTTTACAATAAGGGCTATGAACCTAAGTATGAAGATTCAAGGGAGCATTTGTTTAAAACTTTAGAAAAGTCTTCCTAAGAATTCTAATTTGAACAAAAAAAATTCTACATTTTGATATAAAATATAGAGATATGAAATAAGAAAGATCCACGAGTAGGTTTAATTCTTATGTAAATGCAATTTTACAATTTGGGGGCATATTGAGAAGAGTGACAGAGGTGGTGGCGCTGGATCAATATGAACGCTCAAAATACATTCGCACTTAAAACACCTCAAATTAATGATAACCATTAGTTCCAAGTATACCCTCCTTGCTCCTGGTTCAATTGGTTCGGTCAAGGAATGTGAAAATTAATTTCTCCTAGTTCAACAACCTCACAGGCTAGTTCGCAGGAGGAATTAGAGGTCAAAGGTGGTGGCGCTGGATCAACCCTTTGGATAATGACAAGGGCTTTGGCAGATTGTTGGATCCGGGTTGAAGTTTCAATTCCAAGTTCTGGCAATTTTGCACTCACAGGAGTGCTTTTTGTGGCATTTGTTTATTATCTCCATCTCTCTATCCTATAACCAAAAATCCTCAGCCTGTGAGGTTGTTAATTCTATAGGTTATGTTTTTTATAAAAAAAACTAATATTACAGTTATTTTTGAAGTTGTATTGCCCTATCATTTCTATTTCTTATTGTACTTTTTAAATTAAATTTTGAATTGATTCTTACTAATATAAAGTTTAAAAAAAATATTCTAAAACTTCTATAATTGTTAAAATATTCATACTCATTTTAGTAATTACATAATCAAAATAAATTCTAATAAAAGTTACCCAAACAAAATTCTATTACAAAAATCACCCTAAACCCAAACATAAATCACATCACTCAACCACACTCAATTCTAGCAACCATGATCCAAACCCAACTTATTTGATATTATTTATGATGCTATCAGTTCAATTCTGCATTTATGAACCTCCAAAATTAACATTATTTAGTTCACTCACTAAATTACATTCTTATCATCACCTACTTCTCTGAAAATGTATAATACTCAGCTCTCAACATAAGTATCGAAAACTCCATTTATATGGGAACAAAATTTAATTGGATTTTTTTTACCAAAATATAGATTTATAATATCTTATACCAAACATAGTGATCTTCATATCAAAACTTATTCTGAGGAATGTTTTTCTAAAGGTTGAAAAAAGAGCTCCATTCGTCATGTAGGCAAATCAGATAGAAAATATGTCCAAAAACACAGTCAGCCACTACATTAAAATGAGACACGAGGATAATTATTAATCAAGATCCATCTTCCTCAGTATAATTAACTGAAAGTATGAATTATCTTTTTTCAAAATTAACATGGAAATAGATTAACCTATGGTATCACCAAAAACATGAGTCATTTCAGAATATGGTAATCATATTACAATGGAACATTGTAATCGATTAAAAAGTTTGAATGGAACACGGTAATCATTAATAAAGATACAGTTTCCTCAGAATTATAACTGAAAGTGTGAATTATCTTTAATCAGAATTTAGATGGAAATGGTATAACTTATAAGCCTCTTACAAGCACAAAACCTACAACACCAGATAAAGCTAAGCCAAACTTGGGGATTGAGATAATAAAAAAGTTAAAAACCATACAACAAATGACTTTCAGTTCCACCACCAAAACAAAATAGACTTAAATGATTCAACAAAACTGAAAGTGAAACTAAAAGTGAGGGAAGGGTGTTTTTCAAGGTTGGCTCAGACAAATGTGGAAAAAGTCTAGTCCCAGACCTTGCAATGGTGAAGGTCTCATAATGAGCTGGGATCACATTTATCATCATCGACACCAACAAAAAGAATGAAGAGGAGTAAAATTCCAATATTGAAAAGATAAATGATAACTGTATAAAGATTCAGGTCCCTCAGCATAATAAACTGAGAGTACAAATCATCTTTTATCAGCACTAACCTGGAAAAATTAATCTAAAAGCCTCTATAATTGACAAGGACAAAATCAAAATCAATAGATTAACATGGCATAAAGCTACTGCAAACTTTGGGTTTAAGATGGAAAAAAGTGGAAGCATACACCAACAAATGACTTGCAGTTTCCACCAATAACTCACTTAAAAATATTAATTATATCCAGAAAATGAAGATTAAAATAAAGAAGGGTATTTTTCAGGGGTGACTCAGACAAATGTGGAACAAATCTTAGTCCCGGACCTTCTTGTGAAAGTCTCATAGAGCTGGGATCACATTCATCATCATTGACAACAATTAAAAGGGAGAATGTACTAGAATTATGCATGCTATGTTAGATAAATGAACAAGCACTCAAGTATCACAGCATTGAACTAACGACTAATCAGAATAATCCAATAAAAAAAGAAAAAAATTGCTTTAGTCACACATACAAATAATAACAAATTAGGCTTAAAAAGTGATAACTTAGAGAACAAAATGCTTCAAAACAGATATAAGGTATGAAATCTGGGTGGCTCAGACAAATGTGGAACAAGTCGTACTCCTAGACCTTCTAATGGTGAAGATCTCATAGAGCTGGGATCACATAAATCATCATCGACAAAAATAAAAGAGAAGAATTTCTTTGAATTATTGCATGCTATGTTACATAAATTAGCAGTAGATCCATGAAATCGGTGCCCTACGCGTCCAACTCGAGTGAAAAACCGACAGAAACAGAAAATTTGAGAGAGAGAACCATTACCGTGAGAGGGAGCTGCACCTGCAAATGCAATATATAGATTGGGAAACACAAAACTAGGGTTTTAGTTTGCTTTCATGGTAACTGGTGACTATCTGGGCTCTGATGATGGGCCACCAGCTTTTCACTCATAAGATAAGGCCCAGATTCGAACCCATGGACTTTTTAAGAACTATTTTCATGCTTTCTGAATAATATGTACATTGATTATTTGATTCAATTAAAATATCACGCGAGATACAATTTTAAATTATTAACTTTATAATATTTGTAAATTTACAAGCTAAAAAAATAGAAGTTTTTGCTTTACACATTACCCCTCACCCACCCCAAACTACAATCCCTTATTTTGAATATTCCAAAACTACCTCCCTTTTGAAATAACACAAAACCACAGACCTCCCCCCTTCCCTTCAACCTTCTTCCCATTTTCATTTTTGCATTTCTCCATTTCTTTCCCATTTCAGCCCTGTGATGAAGCTTCCGCCATGGCCCATGGGAAACACGTTAGAGTTAGATTAGTTTCGGGTTCTAAAACCCAGTAACCATGTTAGTGAAATATGTCCCGAATTTTAGAACATGGTTGTATTAGAGTAGCCATGGAAGTGAAATAGGTTTCATGTTTTAGAACCCCATTAGTACAAGTTTAACCGACTTCTAATATCCGGTAATACATAAAGTTCATTTTTCGTTCAAAGTTTTATAAACACAGTAGTACTAAAACTTAAATTTATATTCCGAGTTTTAGAATTTGGTGATGTCTACACTTTAATTTTTTGTTCTGGATTTTAGAACCCGATAATACTTAGGATAGTTCAAGGTTCTAGAACCCAATAGTGCATTAGTGCTTATATCTAATTATGCTTGTTGTGTTTACTT
Organism: Acmispon strigosus; assembly: GCA_030819835.1. NCBI lineage: Eukaryota > Viridiplantae > Streptophyta > Magnoliopsida > Fabales > Fabaceae > Acmispon > Acmispon strigosus. The sequence goes on along the minus strand of JAUAMA010000003.1, from coordinate 64,337,012 downwards.
CCTTGATCTTCATCGCGTGCAGTTGGTCGCTGACCAGCTCGCGGTACGGGTGGTCGCGGAGCAGGAGATTGTGTACCAGCTACTAGTATCGTTTGAATGACTTCAAGGAATTTGATTCCAGCTTAAACTTCCAAAAGCCTGTATTCCAAACTTCCTCAGGGCCAGGTTCAATAGCTTTTAATTCTGCCATCTACACCACGGATAAGACCACCCATCCCTGCACTGCCAGGGTACGCAGCTTTCCTCAATGTTAAAGTTTGATCCAATATCTCAAGAGGCACGAACCAGTAAAGCAATGTTGAGGGATAAGGATTAAAGATAAGCACAATGCTCATACAGTAGCCAAATTCGTGGCAATGGTTGTATCATAGATGATTGAACAGGTGAATCGGAATGCAGTTATGCTGCATTTTGTCTCCAGAGAAAAACCATAAGACCATGCCGAAACTGTTTGATAATGACCTTATACTTTTTTCAAAAACAAAAACCATTTTGAAAGGAAAAATATCATAAAAAAACTATATGACAATAAGAAGGGAAAGAACGTAGACATCAAAAAGCAAAACTTCATTTAGATTATTGTAATAAGAAACTCGAGTTCCTACAAATTAGCTCAATTAATATGTTCACTATTACACATACAAGGGAACACTCATCTGGAAATTCCTTTCCTATTTTCTAGAGCGCGCTTTATAGCTGCTTGTTCCGCCAGCCTGCCTTCCACCTTCCTTGCAGCGCGCTTTATCGCTGCTAGTTTCTGGCGTTGGTTATGGCTTTTCCTTTTGCTGCATGATTATCATATAGATATAATTAGAAGATACGTACCATTCGAACAACAAAGATAAAGGAATAATTTGTTAATGAACGTAAACTACAAATAAAATATATGGTAATTTTGAAATTCGAAGACTCTGTTTAAGATGCAACTGTATTTTGAAATTCAGTCCCATGTGGGGAATATTTACTACACACAGTTTGACAAGATGAGCAAAGTTAACGAAAAAGTGGCATTAAAACAATACATGGCAAAAAGGAAAAGGAAAAATGACCAACAACCTCTCACGTTTACTCGGATTTTGGGAAAAAATTGGGTTGACACCCTTCACAAGTTGTCTTTTACTTGCCTAAGACTTTTTTTTGGTAATCACTTGCCTAAGACTTAACTGATAAGAGTATACAAAATGCAAAGCTACTAAATAATAGGAAGGAAAAAGGACTGCATTCTGACCTTATGAACACCAAGCCAGCTGTTAGAACCATCCCTCCGATAGCCCAAGAAACTCTTTCACTGAATGGCATTTCCATGAACCATTGTTGGAAATCATCAAACATCCCCAGGTTCTCACCTTTCCGGGTCAACTCAAATTGTGAAGCCTTCCAGGAATCAGATACTGAACCTAGACTTGTTTTATCACCATAGCAATAGGTTTCTTCTGAGGCAATATGTACAATATTAGATGGTTTCACTCGAAAACCTGCAGCAGCACAAAGATCTGTACCATTGGAGACCCATTCAGCAGCCCTACCACATACAAAGTCATTTACTCCACAAGGTGCTAGAACCTGGGGTTTCAACACAACAACAAAAAATGACTATAAGGAGACAAGTTAAAATTTCCATGTTCTGGTATTAAAAAGGCAAATATATACATATTGAACTGTACCCCACAAAAATACTTAGGCAGGTAACCTAAACACTTAAATGACATTCTGCTAAGAATTATTAAGAACAAACCAATCCTGTTGTGTGACGCACAAGTCACAACCACTTCTCAAATGAATGCTTTAAAATGTAAACTAAATTACCAATTTAAGGAAACCCCAGATAAGCTTTTGTTTTTTACAGCCACGTATAGGACTCCAAACTTCTTCCTACGATCTTATATCAAAATTTTATGATGGACAATCACCCAAATACCTGTGTTTTCACATCCATAGAGAAGTAAGCATTTGAGCATGCGTCAAAAATTCTCTCACATAAAGTAGCACAAACCACAGGAGGTCCAGGCCGAGTACCAACGTGTGGATCACATATGGAACATTCCAACAGTTCCCATAAATGCAAGCAATCTTGGCTAGCTTCTCCCGTAGAAGCAAGCTTCCTTACAGACAGCAGTGCAGGATGTGTATGGGTTACATCGCAGCAAGTCTTTTTGCGAAAAACCCGGCAAAGGGTCAAATCTTTGGGACCCTTACTGGGAGGGCTACCATCTGATTTGAAGGGAGGAAAACGACCGCCTTGAGAGACACACACTCCACTGGGTTTACCTGCATTCAGGAAATAAGAGAATTGAAAACAGTAAGCATACATGAATACTATTCTAACTTCATTTATGTGATAAAGGAGCAGTAACAACCAAGATAAATTGCAATTCAAACATTGGCCTATCAAACAATATGTTAGATACTGCGTTGGAGAACAAACTTTGGTCGATTATATAACCAACTGGTTGTTACAACCATCGTCCCAAGATGTATTAAAACCCTAAATTTTTCAAAAAAAAAGCACTCAGCTCTATGTACATCAAACCTTCAATTACCGGTGAACAGAGAATGCAGCATATGGAATAAAATTGGAGTTAGAAGACAGATTGTGATAACATAAAAGTAACAGCTATACATCTGCTAGTTACAAAGCGAACAGGGTTGCTTCCCATAATAATTTTCCAACAGAATCATGCTAACCACAAGATATGCGACACAGGAACAATGTGAAAACTAGGATGAAAGAAGGTTCAAAACAAGCTAACTTTTGAATTTCAAACACAGGCCAGTAAACTGTAATCAGGGATTTTGGGTAGCTGGAGCAAGTTGATCTGATATAAAATTTGGAATCTCCACAAACGATTATTGTTTTATCAAAAACTGCGCCTATCAACTGGTTCTAATAAGATGTCCCCTTTTTACTATACTTCACTAACATAATGGATGGCCATAATACTGTGTAGAGAATGTAACACTGGGTCAAACAGAACCTCCTATCTGAAGAGAGATAGAATCATAGTAATGAGATCAAAGAATGATGTTAAGAAATGAACCTTGTAACACCAATCCAAAGAACACAAACTCTCATCAGTTCAGTTAGCTACATCAGACTAACAGAAAGGAACAAAATTGAAGAATTTCCCAGATCCTAAACACTATCACACTACTGACAATTCAAATATCAGAATGTTTCAAAAAAATGATCCTTTTTTTTTCTCTATGAATCCCAGTTTAAGCTTAACAACATAAATTTTCAGAATCAAACAACAAATTGAAGGAAATCGTCGATGACGGATAAAATTTGCAAATCAACAGAAATTTGTAAAAATACAAATAAAAAAATTAAGACGGAGTTAGAGAGAAAGAGAGAAGGAAACCGGAGGAGTGAGGAAGGAAGGGATGGAAGAGGATGAGCAGAAGCAGAAAGCCATATCCCATTGTATGACCTCGATTGCATAAAGTTTCTGAACTCAATTTACTGCACCCAAACACGGTGCAATTGACTCCTGTTTTTTTTAATCGTTTATATGGGCCAAACTCAATTTACTGCACCCAAACACGGTGCAAGTGGTAGATTGGTGGAGCTTGTCCCATAATTATTTCCCCCCAAAAAATAGGGCTTTTCATGCCTGCAAGTGGCTATAATTTCAGATCTAAAGTGATTTCAAAGAATTAGAGATTTTTTTTCCCTCTCAAAGAATTTGAGCTTGAGACTAGAGTAGTGTACAATGTCATAGATTAGAGCTGCGTTTTGATAAATAATTTAATTAAGTGTTTATGTGATAAATGCTTATTCATAAAGTTAATTTGAGAAATTTATTGGAATAAGGTGGAAATATATGTTATATATAAGCTAAAGCTCATATTCATAAACTAGTGTGAACAACTTATAAAGATATAGGTTCTTTTAAAAAAAATGAAGATAGGTTCAAAAGAGTTTAAAGTAGGTCATACATAAACTCTCTCAAACACTTGGCTTATGCTATCTAATTTATTCAAACAATTCTCATTATGAGAGTTAACCCCACCACGATATGAATGTTTCTACCTCGAACAAAATTGCTCCCGTAAAGAATACTTGTCTAATAAATAGTAAATTTAAATAAGACCTGTAACCAAAAAAGAATTTAAATAAGAGCTTTTAAGTGAGGTTTAAATACAAATATGATATTTTCTCAGCAAAGCGTACTTGACAAGTCTTGATATATCACTTGGTTTCATTATACCGGGTATTTTCTTACTATGGCCTAGTGCAACTATTTTGTTGTCAATTTTTTCTAGGATAATGTTTACTTCACACTCTTCCACCTCACAGATATACGAACAGAAAAGAAAAATAACTGATATAATACGTGATATGATTGAATTAGAGAAAATGTATAGAAATAAAAATAGTGTAAAAATGAGATATAAGATAAACAAGAGTATGAACATATCAAAAATCTTTTTTCCAGTGTCTTGGAAGCCTGCTTGTTTTGATCACAATTACACACAAGTTGAAAGGATTTATACATCACAATACTTTTATGTAATATTGTCTCCTTCAGTGTCGCAAACTAGTCTTCCATCAAGCAGATCCTATTTCAACACCCCCGACCGTACGGAGCTCCTCCTCCTTATGAGAGGTCTCCCCCACCCACTTTAGGTGGGTTTTCCCTCTTACAAATGTTAGAATTTTTTGAGTTTGAGCTTTTATTGATTGTAGATTTTGATTTAATAAAACAAGTTGAATGGATAACTTGATATTTTTTATGGAAATTCATATAATTATTTGATTCATTATAAGTTTGAGAATCACCGTGTATAATATTTATTTTTCTTAGACTTAAGCCAAATTGATCAGTGTGTGATTATGATGTAAGACCAAGTGACCTAAGGTCTTGTGTGCATACTCTTGTGTGCATGCTTCCACAAATCAAGAGTTTGTAAGGATATCTTGAAGGGGTACACAATTTACAAATTTGTTATTATATATAATGATATTCCAATAAAAAAGATGCAGCTAAAAGCTATTTCTAACAACAAAATCATCATTTTGTATGTTTATCCGCTGCATTACGGTGAAACCAATAATAGAATATGTGAAACTGAAACTCGCCATTACGAGAAATTACATAGATAGGATGCTACGGAGGCAAGCTTTTACAGCGAGAAAGCAAATTAAACCACGAACAAACACTAGGAAAGGCTTCAAAATACAAAAAGAAGATCTAGTTCTTATTTACAACAAACGAACCACTAGCAGCTCAACTAATTACAAAAGTTAAGACGTCTGAGATGCTGCCTAAAATACACGCCTAACCCGCATCATGACCTCAACTCGATCACTAACACACACTATTCACATATATTATTATACGCACAAAAATGCCAAACCAAAACAAACATTTTCTGGCTCATTTTTCACACATCGAAAGGAGATGAAGGGCTTGGTCTTTTTTCGCCTCCAGCCTTCTCGTACGCATCTGATGTCGACCTTCTTCGAAACCGAAACGACTCTCTCGCTCCTATCACAACATAATCAACCATGTTAATGTTAATATTTTGTTACACACTAAATGGAAAATGGAAATGGATAATTAACGCTCATATAATCGTGTATTAACATTGCAGATAAAATAAAAAGAAACTAATTGTAACAAAGAAAATTCTTCGTAAAGAAAAAAATTAAAAACTACCGTACCTGCAAACGGAGACACGGGAGGAGTAGAACCGGCGGGCGAAGCCGGAGCAGATCCACTCGGACTCTGTAACTGTAACCCAGGTGGTTTCACGATCATGATACTACGAGTCACTCTTATCGCATCCTCCGGCGAATCCACACCGTACGATCTCACGCTTCCCGCGTCTACCACTTCTGATCAACCAAACGCAAAATCACACAACGTCAATGCCTCAACGTTACCACACATATATTTTTTCATTTTTCATTCATAAAATTAAGATATTCGATCTTCAATAAGCTACTCAAACAAACATCTAACTTAGACATATATCATTTTATGTTGCATAGATCGTAATGTGTTTTGCTTTGTTATATACTATTAATTTATTGAAAGTAACTTATGTAATTCGAGCGTTTAGTTTGCTGAGGGCAAAGTTTCATTGGAGCGTACCCTTGCCGGAGCTAGATCGGGGAGAGAAGGTGGGGTGCTTTCGGAGCTTTCCGAGGCCGTTCTCCGGCGGAGGTCCGGCGACGGTGTCGTCCCACAAGTGATCGAGAAGGCCCATGAGAAAGTAGATCCCAGTGAGCAGGTTCTGGAATAGGGGAAGGAGGACGATGCAGCATGAGATGAATATAAAGGAAGGTCAAGTTGCTGTGGGTTTCAAAACAGATCTGAACCGTTGATCGGGATCTGTATGACGTGGATGTTTGATCTTGATTCTCATAGAGATAAGGTTCAGAGGACACGTGGGCCCCGAGAATTCGGGGATAAGAGGTGACACGTGACGTTGCTTGTGTGCTTAAGGAAGGAGAAATCACGTGACATGTCATTTTCCTAAAGGGTGTGTTGTTCTGAAAATGCCCATGACTGTTATGCCATTTAGAAGGATAAGACCTTCCTTTTCTGTGATTCCAAACAAAATGGCATTATTAAGAATGAACTTTTTTGAAATTTTGTCCATCATAATTTTTTTTCCAAAGCGCGGTGGGACTAATCTTTTAGAGCTTGAGATCAAGTGAATTTGTTTTTCTGAATAAATGTTTTTTCATATGTACAGCTCATAATTCAAACTCAGAACTAAATGTTTTACCCATTGCGTCTAGTGACACATCATTATAATATTATCTTATCTACCGTTTTATAATTAGTTAGTTCTTTTTTAATAAAAAAGCACAAACAATTTCATGTATACTAGAAAGTCAATACAAGTTTTTATCTCATAAGATGTTGGAATGTTTTTAAAATTTTGTTGACATTACACTTTAAGTAAATATTTATCACTTAGAATTTTGTTTAGATAACATTTCGAAGTTTCAAAAGTTAAACTATATACCTGAAATCATAAAAATATGATTTTAATTAGTGTAACATTAATAATATAAATTATTTTACATAGATGTTTAATTGTATCTCTTCTTCTAATCTTTCTCTTTTTCTAATTTTAATTAATCTATCTATATATTATATAAAAGAAGGTTTATACCAACCTACCCACTAACATAAGGTATAAATCCTAACTACCCCTATTATGACCTACCCACTAAGATCCTACCCTAAATATTAAATAAGGAACAAATTATGACTAATTAATATCAAATTTTTAACCAAATCTTAAGATTTTTTTAAAAAATATTTCTTAAATAATTAATATTTATAAAATTTATTACAAATGTTAAATAAGGAATGAATCATAACTAATTAATACCAAATTTTAATAGGAACAAAAATTGATATTGATTACAAATGTTAAATAAGGACCGAACCCTAACTAATTAATACCAAATATTTAACCAAATTTTAAAATAAGGAACGAATCATAACTAATTAATATCAAAATTTTAACGAAATCATAAGATTCTTAAAAAAAATTTAAATAATTTATATCTATAAAATTTATTACAAATGTTAAATAAGGAACGAATCATAACTAATTAATACCAAATTTTAATAGGAGAAAAAATTGATATTGATTACAAATGTTAAATAAGGAACGAACCCTAACTAATTAATACCAAATATTTAACCAAATTTTAAAATAAGGAACGAATCATAACTAATTAATACCAAATGAAATATTTTTTTTTGTAATATGAATTTTTATTAACAATTAGTCTCCTCACTTGATGCTATAAATTGTACCACTACGGTTTCTCTCCTATATCGTTTTAAAATAATAAACTCAAAAATCGATCGTGAGAACTATTGCATACTTCTAAATTGTTTTTCTGCTACATCATTATGAAAGTAATCGATTATGGTGGTGAGTTTCAAAGTAGAAATCTCTGTGTAAGCAATCTGTTCATTCTTACAAACTTTGCTTTTTCTATTCTGCACGTGTTACCGTGTTCTAATCATTCAATTTGTTTTAGTTTTAATTCCTTCACATGTTGCAATTTTATCTATTTTTTATTTGGTTTTCTTATAATCCTGATTGCACTATTCACATTCTCCTCAATTTTGTAGGGTATAGGAGATGAAGGGAATGGGAAGCACTCTCTTCCACAAGAGAGAGAGACAATGAGTTCCTCTATTTTTAAACGATCAGCGAACTCAAATCCCGTCATGAGGAAATGGATCATGTCAACGTTATTATGTTTGAATTCTTCAATTCGTTTTAGTTTTGATTCATTCTAATGTTACAATAATTTTTTTGGTTCTCTTTTTATCTCAACTGTAATATTTATCTTCTCCATATTTTTGTAGTTAGGTTTAGGAGATGAAGGCACAAGGAAAGGACTAATGTTGGAGGTAAGAAAAATATTATTGCTTTTTGATCCTTTGGTTCATCTTAGTTTTGATTTCTTCTGGCTTGCTATGCTTAACCTTATCGAATTGATTTTGTTTGATACTTTCTCATGTTATAAACTCTTTCCTACTTGCTTCTCATAATTATATCTTTGGGTTCTACTGGCCACTTTCTATAGACATGCATCAATGATTTTGGAAGCGGAGCACCAAACAAGAAGAAGAAGAAGATGAAATCAGTAAGGATCATTCTGTGAGAGCCGGTTCATTAAATATACGGAGGAAAATATTGAATTTGAAAACACATTTTTGGATGCTGAATTGATTTTCGAGCAAAACATGTATCATTCGAACTATCTAGCATCACTCTAATGAATAATATATCATTGACACATGAATAATGAAAATTATTCAAATGAGAACTAATTTTTAATTTAAGTTAATTAAATTTATTTTTTTGAATGAGCAACAAGTGTATGTAGCAAATTACCATTGTTGACGTGTAACAAAAAAAAAATTACCATTGTTGACACCAAGGTATGTGTGTATACCTTTGTAAATTATTTAATTCCTTTTAGAACGATTTTGTGCTCTTTAGCGTCATAGGAAAACTGTTTTATTAGTGGCGTCTAACTTATTTTTCTGTAGAACGACACGATATTTTGAACCAATTTATATTAAAAAGTAACTATAAATGAAATTTGACAAAATTGTTTTTAACCACGTTATAAATTAAATTTGGATCTAAAGAGATTATAACGTGATTAATATGGTCCCACCTAAATATTTACAAAATAAATAAATCTTTATTTTGAAATCATATTTTCGTTTAAATTTGCAAAATCTTTTTGCTTTTACGGTTTGTTATGGCAAATATTTAGAATTCCAAAAAAAAAAAATTCATCTGTTAATTTTCAAAAGTTGGTGTCAAATGATAGTATTGATGCATCCCGTTGTTATTCACAATTTAAAAAATCTGATATACATCTTAATAGAAGATTTTTAGTTTAATATATTAATTAGTATTTCTGCAATTTGGGATCAAATAATCAAAGCATTTATACTTAGTAATTCAAAAGGAATCATAATAAATTAGTTAATCCTTATAAATAGGTTAATTAACAGCGTGGATATCCTAGACTCATCTTTTTAAAAATTATCATCCAAAGTTTTTTTTTTTAAATTTAACATTAACATAACTTTAAATATACATCTCTAACAACCATTTATATCTTTTTACAATTATTAGAAGTATAAAACGTTACAAAAATATAACATTACACACATTTTAGCTTTGATTTATAAAAAGTTATTCGTGCATTTGCACGGTTTAATTTTATTTCTAAACAAATGAATATTCACAAGTAATTTGAGATTGAATTCAAATTCTTTTTGAAATTTTTAGTGAAAGATTTAATGTCAAGTCAAACAATGTAAATAATGAACATTTTACATAAATATACTTAAGTCTAAAGATTTTGAACAAATCAAGTATGTTTTTTTTCGGAAGCTGAAATAATACTAAGAAGAAGTCGTAGATGCAATTACATCAGAGAGCAAGAAAGCTTCAATGCCCAGACCCCAGAGGCCCCTCTTCCACCCAAACACGATTGTTAAAAGAGAAAGCCTGACGAGAGAGGAAGTCCGCAACATAGTTCCCAGATTGGCGGACAAAACCAAACTCAAAAACAGAAAAAGCCAAAACTAAATTCTTACAATCCAACAAAATAGAATGCAAATAAGAAGAGGACATCAAAGGTTTCTTCCACTTTTCCATCAACGACAAGCAATCGGTCTCAACTAGATACGACTGAAAACCAACTGATATCTAATCTCAGGGACGACCGAAAAGCAATAGGCTCAGCCATCTCCGGAGAGAACACAACAACGAGAAAATTTGTCACCGATGCTATGATCACGCCACACACCCCAAACTAGCAATGTTTGCATTCAGAATGAAGCACAAAAATTAAACTTGATCACCCACTGAGCGAGTCTCGCATAAGCATTCATGGGAGTGACCGAAGGAAGCGGCTACCTTGAGAAGAGAGCGAGCGTGTTCGTTCTTGAGAGAGAGAGAGAGCGTTGGAGAGGTGTGATGCGAGGGTGGAGCCAGCATGTAATGGATATCGGTGAAGAGGCATAATTACGCGACGGAAAGGAATCATAGTTACTCACCCGTTGCGCGACACAACACAAACAGGAACCGATCGGAATCCATTAGATCGAGAGGTGATATTGTCATTAATTTTACCTCGAGGGGTTTGCTGCACTGTTGTTGCCCGGAGAGACGATGGTGCACTCCAGGCTAAATATTCTTATACCAATAATCGAGGAATCAACATGATAAAATAACATCTAAATTTAGCACAAGATGTATCGTGATAGTTAGCTAACTTTATCCCTCGATCATGCAGAAGGGGGTTTCGATCCTTGCCCATGTGAGTTAAGCGCAAATTTTCGCCAACCGTTTACTGCTAAGTAACTATTTCTCACGGCTATAGTATTGGCCACTATTGTTGACCTCACAACAACATGTATAAGAAATTATAAAAATATATCATTTCACACACAATAATTTTAGTTTATCCAAAGTTACATGTGCCTCGCACAGGTAAATCCAACTAGTTATGATAATAAAATTAAGTTGAATATTTATATAAAAATTATTTACACTATACATGAATTTGTAGTTATTAAACTCTTAAAAAGGGTGATTTAATGTTTTTTCTACCAATTAAGTAATTTAATGGTTTTCTACCAATTAACCAAACGGTGATTTTTAATTCGATATTTTTTTAAGGGATTTTCATTGTTCAATCACAGTATATATATACGCACATTGTTACCACTAGCATTAAAAATAGTTAAAAGAATTTGAAATTAGATGAGGTGAAAAGTTTTTTTAATAGTATGTAAAGTAAAAAAAAAAACGCATCATATTATGTACTTTATAATATTTGGATATCATTGCAACTAATTTTATATCACAATACGTAAAAATTAAACTACGAGTGCAACTTCCAATTTTATTCATTTACATTTATTTTTTACTCATCTTCATATCTCTTATTTCTTGTTACTCATGCTATCTCACTTCTCCTTTTTATTCATAAATTAAAGTTCAAATTGAGGCGCATAGATCATCAACTTATTGTCATAGATATTAAATTTGCATGGTTTTGTCTTTTGCAACCGATATTAAATCATCCATCATGAGCAAACATTATTAGCAACAAAGTGAGGCAACTAGACCAATCGCTTTCTTTTGTTTCTTTGGCAAATATGTTTTCTTCCTCTTCTTCTTATCCCTTCCCTTCTCCTTGTGAAACTTGAAAATTGCCATCGGACATGTTAGTCAGAGGAGAGAGTGACATTTAACCTATAGGGAGAGAAGACAAAGGGCCCGTTTAGTAATGAATGCAATTCACAAAGGACTTTCAACTTTTCTTAACTTACAATCACTCAAGTTTATTGTAATGTATAAAAGAATTTTATTTGGTATGGGATTGTCTAAACCATCTTAAATAAATATAAGGTAAAACCAATTTAATTTAGGTGGCTAATTAGTACTCCATCCGTCCTAAATTATAAGGACTTGTTCAGACAATCACGCTTATTAAAAAAATATGTAATAAGCTAATTAATATATTGGTTTTGTTATTTTTTGTACAAATCTCTCATATATGTCCCTATGTTAGTAGTTGATATATCAAAGGTTGGTTGGGAAACATGAAAGAGAAGTAATTAGTAGATGTGATAATTAAAGTTTTAGAATTGAAAATATAATGAATGCAATGGGTAAAAAAGGAAAAGCTTATTTTTTTTTTGAAATCTAGAAAGGGATCTTATAATTTGAGACACCAAGTTTGTCTCTAAAGGGTCTTATAGTTTGGGACGTTAAGCCGCTCTTTAAGAGCCAAGTGATATAAAGATCGAAAGGTCGACAAGATTGAAGATTAAGGAAAAAATAGAAAGAGAATTGCAACAGAATATAAATGGGATTAAAAAGTAAATGAGTTTCATAGCAATCGTACTCAAGATCTCGTAGTTAATGTTTGTTGCTTGGATGGACGTATTGGCGTTTAGAGTTTTTCGAGCAGGGACTGTGAACCCCTTCTACACACAAACCAAACCTTATTTATAGACTAACTACTTTACAATGGCCAAATAATTATGCTACACCACATGTTTTTGACATGTCTTCAACATATTCTACAGCCTCCACATGCCTTCTAACTAGGTCTTCAACTAGGTCTTATTAAAGAGATATGACAACCTTTTTTTATGTCTATACCTTAGGTATTTTTAATTAAGTTATATATAAAAAAATTGACCTCTTTTATGACTTCTTAGAAGTTTAAATCAACTTTTACCTGGAAATAGTAATCCTTCGGGTTGAAAAGATAACTTCTTAAATTTTAATCTTAACAAGTTAGAAGTTTGTACCAAGACTCTTATTCATTAAATTGAAGTTCAAAAATCGTTTTCTCAATTTAATCCTAGGTCCTCTGACTTTAATTCAAACTCTTTGATACAACCTATTCTCCTTCGTATTTAGATCGAAATAAGTATCTTTAAATTGTTAGATCTCAATTCAAAACCTAGTGATATTTTATACTAACAAATGCCCCTAGAATATTATACTTTAAAAATTGCCTATTCAAAAGGATGATATTTTTATTGAAAAACATTCAGCAAACACAACTTGATCTTTTGAAAATCCGTCAAGTGAAAATTCCATATTACCCTTGAATAAATTCCCCCAATATCTACAACCCCATCATGGATCCTTTCATTTCATCACAACTTCTAAGGACGTGTAATCATGCCTATATTTGAGGCTTACATCACACCGAAAAAATAGTCACTCATGCTGAGACATTATTTTCTTTAAAAACACATTATCACCATAGGATTTAATTCCTTTCTCTACAACCTTTCACATTTATATTTAATCGTGTGCCATCTCCTTTATAAATAGCAAAGTGTTATTTCCTTTTCATATTCCTCATTCTCTCAAAACGACAATAAATTTTTCCTCTAAGTTTCCATCTTTTTTACCATAAACATCTCATTTCCCTCCTCAAACATTTATTTTTCCTCTCCTTTGGAGTTCTCTTCAACGTTCTCTTCTCTGCTTCAAAGTTCTTCTTTTGCTTCAAAGTTCAGCTTCCTCATCACTCCAGCACCAATGCCAACTTCTCTTAGTTCAAGTTTCATTTCAAAGGCTATTTGTAACGCCCCGATTTTCATGAGGGTTATTATCGTAAATTTCAATAAATAAATAACTTATAAAAAGTAACAGAAATTAAAACTAAGATGAAACTGATATATAGACCGCCTCAAGGCAAAAATTATTCAAGAGAGGAAGTAAACGACTAAAAAGTAAACTAATGTGAACACAACCAAGAACCACACCTATACTTACTAAATTCCCACAAGGTGAATTTCTTCTTCTATTATGGTTGAAATTTCTTCTTAAAAGATTTTTCAATATTTTTAACATTTCGATTCCAACATTGCTCTTCCGGCTCAACCTTTCAAAATTCCACACGAAAAAGAAGATTGAGAAACTCCTGAGGATGAAGAAGTTTCTTTGAAAAATAAATGTCTAAAAAAAGAACAAGTAATCAGTCTTAGGTTTATTTTGATTTCATGAGCCTCCATGCTTTTCATCGAAAAATTATAGATCTCAAATCGCTACTCTTTTTTAGACATCAAGACTTACAAGATCTCGAAAGAGAGCATCCGAAAGTGCGGCTTTTGATAGTCGTAAAAAATCAAAGATTGATGTAGTTGATCTTGGAGATGATAAGGAAGATCCTAAGAGGAAAAAAATTATATTTAAATACTTTCTCGATACTTAAAATTCATTTTTTTGTTTGCACCTTTACTTAGTTCTCTTCAGTCAGGCCATCATGATCCCGAGGCAGTAAAAGATACCATCAACAAATTTGAGATCAAAAAAGAAAAATATGAAAAACAAAATGACCCTTTGGAGGCCGATAATAAAGAAGAACATGATCAAAACTTGTTCAGAGAAAAAATAATAAATTGAAGCTGATGTTCATGACCAAACAAGGGTCGAATAAGAAGAAATGATAGACAATCCTCCTATTCCTACCAAATTGCCAAAAAATGGCAAGAACGGTCTTTTTGAATCGAGGGTTGGTTCTTTGAAAGGCTACTCAGGTAGTTCTTCTAAATTCGGAATGTCCAATGCTTGCAACTAGGTATTCGGTCTCACGTTCCTTATTTATTTCATAACACTCCTCATTTCTAATTTGGAATACCAAATCTCAATTTATAAGAAATTCTAACTTCAACTCTGGCTGTTGTTCCTATGAGCAAAGCTCCTCCCAAAGTAAATACTTATATCTCAATTTCTTCTTCAAGTTCAGAAGATAGTTTCGATTTTGTTTTTTTTATTAACTCTAGCTTCGAAAAGACCTAGAGTTAAAGTGTTCTATATTTCACAATTTGTAGATCAAAATAATCCTCTTTTTCCTCAGGATCAAACTATTCATGTCGATCAAGGAAGTGGAATTTGTCTTAGCCAAGAGAGTGAAGGCCAAAGTGTATGAAGCCCCAATCTAACTCCAATTCCAAAAGCCCAATAATTGAAAACACCAAGTCCAGCCCGTTTCTAAAGACCAAGATCGACCCAACATGATTGGAAGTCATGTACTCCTACATACTCAATCAATTACTTGATGAAGACCCAATGATTTCTCTAGACAAATAAATATTTAGCTGGGAGTGTTTCAATCTCTAGACTAGAAGCAAGTGGAGATCAGATCAATCTCTTCAACAATTATGCAATTAATTTCTCTGGGTGTTTTCTTAATGATAATGATAATATCCTGCAGATGGAAACCAAATCTAGTCTCCAACACGCAACCCCAAGGAAGAGATGGCACCTTCACCTCAATCACTCCTGAATGCCAACGTAATCCATCAGAAAATAAATTTAAAATAGATATATAGAGAGAGTACTAACATTAATTAAGCTAGTGTATATTTATATTTATTTATCTATTCAATCGATCTTGAAGTATAAGATTCACTGGTGTCAAGTGTCAAATTGACGGTCAAATCTACAAAACCATGCTTCTACTCTCCAATTTCCATTTTCCACACAGAACGCGGTGTCAGTGTTTCAATACATAATCATAATCAGAGTTGTTGTTCCCAATTGGGTTTGTGAGACAGAAAGGGGCGATTGCTTGTTTGGGTCGCCTGCGTAATCAATGAATACCCACTTCAAGACACAATCTCTTACTAACTCGCACTCTCTCTTCACTACAACTATATATTGAGCTTCTCATTCAGTTTTCTCAACTGAAGCTGCTGCTAGTTCTGTCAGCAAGCTTGGTGGGTAGATCCTGATGGAGAAGCAGGGCACGTGCAACATCCCTCCCTTCGACTTTGCACGTGCTCCGTTTCTCCAACACGATTTTCTTACCTTCAATTTATCTCTCTTGCTTGCTTCACAGGGGTTCTTGCCTTAATTTCTGCATGTACAGTAAGTGAATGTGGAAAGTTACATGCATATATTATATTATGTGAATGTTTTTTGCAGGGTCAAATGGAATAATGTGCTTGACAAACATGCATTTGAAGCTAAGAAGATCTACTTGAGCTCCTCAACTTCACTGCTCTGCATGCATGGGCCCTGTTTCTGTTGTACTTTTTCATTTCTTGAAACTTCATCTTCATCTCTGCTTCTCCAATATTACAAGCGGAAAAGGCCACTTAATACAATGTACTTTATTTGTTAATGTGATCTGATCACTGCCTTGTTTCCCCTTAAGCCCAAATGTTCACCTATTTGTTGATTCCTGGTATCTTGGAGCTCACTAATCCTTGTGTGATAATCAATGACATGGTCATGAATAATTTAACTTTAACTTGAAAGTGATACTGACAACATTTATTTAGTTAAAGAAGCAAGTTTTATTATAAGTTCTTCTACAAAATGTGGGCGATTTCTTTCAATTAGTAATAGAAAGGTGTGAAAGCTAAGAGAGTATTAATTTAGCAGGAGGATGCCTATTGATACGAGATAAATGCAAAATAATAATAACAGAAATGTTCCATTAGCAACGTGATAAAATTATCTTAATGATATATGATAACTATCAAAACATAATTATCCAATTTGTAGAACTTTATATATATATATATATATATATATATATATATATATATATATATAATATTGCAAGCTACAATAACATAAACCTCACGGCAACTGCATATTTAGCAGTCCTCAGCAGTCAAATAGCCATGATTGGATGTTACAAATGGAAATTAGTTGATCATTTGGAGTTTCTATTATCAGAACTAGATGTATATATAAGTTAAAAAGGGGGTGGAGCAAATACTTGACTAATTCCTCATTAGTCTATTAGCATAGTGTGATTAGAGTATGTCAAGATAATATGACAACTTTTTTTTTACCCATCTAAATGGAGGGGTTTCATACCCTTTTGACTTAGTTTGCCATTAATTCTTTTAAAACAAATTTTTATAATTGTAATTTGGTTTTTATACTCTAAATATAATAAATTAACTCCGCCTGCTGGTTTCAAATTAAATCTATAAAAAGGAAGAGAGTTGTGTTGGACTTTGACAACTAATGTAAAACCGGTCGACATCTGGATCAAACACTCCTCTAAATAATGAATTGAAGGATTTCATCATTTCAATCTCTTCCATATTTTAAAAGGTACCAGAGCAACGCCATGATAATATTTAATAAGAAACCTGACGAAGAAGATGATGCAATGAAGTGGTACTTGCCGTTCTACTTTGACTGAACCCGGTATTGCCGGGTGAGTGATTCTTACTTAAAATTCCTAGGCAAACAGACAGAGAGAGAGAGAGAGGGAAATTAATGGAAGTTGGAGTGCAGAACTGTAACTGGAAGTATGGTTCAGCAAATTGTGGGGGAGTCTAGCTGCTGCTGGGTCATTTTAAGCTGTGCAATGCATGCAAGTTAACTTGTTGTTGGAAATTGAAGTCTTGAGAAGAAGGTGGGTGCTGCGAAATGCCAATAACCAATTAATGCAGAAGAACCTTAAAATGCAAGCAATATACTACTGAATGGCTGAGAAAAGAAGAAAGTTATGATGGAATGGAATATAGGCCATTTGAACACGCAATCGCAATGCACGAGTATCCAAGTGTTTTCCTTCGAAGCAATTCTGGATTGTCATTATGTCATACATGTCACCAAGATGGAAAGCCAAATCATGGAAAATAAATTCACACCAAATTCAATTTATATCACATAACTAAACTAAACTAATTAATAACTTACTCCACGAGCTTATAATCTCACTCTAGGTGTACCAACAGTTTAGTTTATCTCATCATGAAGTAGATTTTCAAATGAAAAAAAAAAATGTTTTGAACCTTTAAATACACTTCCACCCGATGAAGTATAAAGAAAAGAGGGATAAATAAGTGATACTATAGGTGATGTAATAGGAAAAAAAAAATATAATGAAAAATGAGTAGAAATGAGATGAAAGATAAATTAAAATGGGCAAGATTACCATATTATAATATCTATTTATTATATATACACATGTCAGCACAAACGTGATTTTACATATCTTAAAACATGTTTATATATTTTAAGGCATCAACAAAGAAGTTAGAGTTTAGCATGTTCAGTTAAACATGAACCTGAGAAGCAAGATTTTAACATGTTGACTTCAACATAAATTCACATTAAGTTCAAGCTTACAACCCTCTTGCTATTGTGTCATTTGTTCATGGGCGGCAACCATGTTAAGTTTAACGAAAATGAGAGAAATAAAATTTTAATATGTTAACTTCAACGTGAATCCACATTAAACTTAATAAAAATCCAAATTACCACTATGAAAAAACTTAGACAACCTTCTTGCTATTGCGCCCTTTGTCCATGGGCTGCAACAATTGGCTGCAAGATAGTTTTTTCCGAGGTTAAGCAGGAGATTATGTATATTTGATAATATAAAAATATTCCTGAACATCATCACAGTACAGTACAGGACACCCCAACACTTGCTTTATCTTGCACTAACATCCTTTTTAACTTTTTATCTTATTTCTCCATACCTTTTAGCCAATTGGATGTTTCTTAGGTGGAGATACCGGTACAAAAATCAGAATTGTTGATAATATTGTAAATACATTTTACTTTTTTTTTCAAAAAATTTATACATTTTACTTTTTTTTCTTTCAAAAAATGTATACATTTTACTTTAATAATGTATTGAAATGAAATCATTTTAAGAGGGTCATTTCACATGTAAGTATTATTAGATTTCACACTCTACATTTGGTGAAACAGAGGTGAAGAAAGAAGGGAGATAGGAAAAAAAGAAAATAAAAAGAGAGAAAAAATATGAGATATGATGAGTATATGATTGAAAGGATGAGCGAAAGTTGGAAACAAAATTAGATAAAAATTAAGTTAGTAAAAAATAAGTGTGAATGTATCTTATTAAATTACAACAAACTTTGATGACCGAAATGGATATTTACTGTCATTTTCAAAAAAATAAATAGATATTTACTGTATTCAGCAGGTCACTAATATGAACGCTTTTTATTTTTTTATGATGAAGTCACATAAATATCGCCTTCTCCTAAGAAGAAACTGATTGCCATATTTAGAGAAAGCAAGAAATTGAACCGAGCTGGCGAATCATCGAGGCTAACACTAAGAGGCAGGGTAATTTTATAAGGGTACATAATACAGTTAGAAGTTTGAACATGCATAAAGAATTAGAGACTCAAGCTATGTTTGGGTGCCGTAAACTTCATAGAAAACTTATCGGACTATATTAATTATAAAGCAAAATCAAACGTCAACCAAGACAATCATACTGATGTTTACTATCCATAATTCCAAGCTGCTAATTACTTTTTCCAACCTAACATCAGCTCCAATTTAGTAACCTAATTCGTTTCATTAATTTAGCATTGCTTCTAAAGTAGGTACATAGACAGATTCAGTGATATCAAATCATCCATTCCAGCAGTATTTTATGAAACATGTGAAGCGCTAAGATTCAGTTAATGGGGAGAGGTTTGAGGTAATTTAAATAATGTTATAGGGGCAAACCTCATAGTTACTTTAGAACCAAAAGAAGAAAAAAAAAGATATATGAGAAATATGATATAGCAATGCAATTGTATCAAAGGCAGAACTTAAGAGTATAATAGATGAAATACGCTCAATCCAACTTAAAAGTAACCGCAATTTTGATAAACAAAACTGTTAAATTGCAACTAATGTAATCAAAGCAATATATCTCAAGCAATACTTGTCTAGAGAGAAAAGCTGACACCAAGAAAAAGGGTACAAAAGGTTCTCAGATGAATAAGCTGATCAAATGACTAATCTTCTTCCTCTCCTTCATTCTCTGCAATGTTGAAGTACCTCAGTTCATATACACTTCTATCTTTGTTAGAAGCAATCACTCTGAGCCAGTCCCGCACATTGTGTTTCTTCAAGTACTTCTTTGTCAAGTACTTGAGGTACCTGAAACCAGATGAGATGTTAAAAACAATGCACGGTAGTTTATGGAATTCGACATGAATGAAAAACATTTCAAGTGTCAAATCACAAAAATAAACCAGGTACAGAACACTGCCTCCTGAAATTGAGGATGCGGTGATGCAAAATTATAATAATGAAGAAAATCAGCCAAGGCTAAGTATTGAACAATTACAATCAAACAAAGCAATTTGAAAAGGAGGACAAAAAGCTGGGCAGCTAGAGATATCTACAATTTTCAACAGCATCCATAAGCCAATCTTAAAATACATACCATTAAACCCACAAAATGGCAATAACATCTCTAAGTTTTTGGTTACTGACTTTAGTTTCTATCCACACCTATATACTACATCAAGTATCATTATTTCATCTCTAAAAATTTAGTAATATGCCAATAATACTAAAAATGTCATTTCCAATTAGTCTAACACAACAAGAGACTCCAAAATTGGATGCCGAACAACAGTCCAAATCAAATTGTGAATAGCCAGGCTAATTTTTTAAATTATGAAATCTGTAAATCATATTGAATCTTAAGATTCAAAGACAGTTGGGGGAAAAACTTGAAGTATATTATATGATGTATAGTTCTCAGCGTAATAATTTCAATCAAGCAATTGAAAAACAACTAAACCATACGTCTCATGGAAAAATCACAAGAATTAACCGAGTCTCACTATCAACTAATGTATAAGCTAAAAGAATCCCACCAAACGTAAGTAGCCAAGTGAATTTATAAGTCATCATTCGTGACTAAATGGTAGTCATTAAGAGGAACTACCCCACACTTGTTGTGGACACAAAGTGATTGATTTGTAGCAAATGTATGAGAAGACCAAATCAGAGCAAAGATATAGCCTAAAAACGTCAGAAAGTGAGCAACTAATGTGTGAAGTCTCCATTTTAGAAAACTGGAAACAAAGCATCGAAACAGCCCAATACAGTGCATAGAGTGAATGAGTGACGAAGTGAAGCCCCTATCTCAGAAAAGTGAAAACAGATTAATGCAATCATCAAATAGGGTCTGTGTTAAACAGAGTTTCATTTTCATTCAACAATTTAGATTATTTAATTTTCCAAATTCTTTAATCGTGAAAAAAAAACTCTCAAATGTGTTGTAATTCATATATAGAAATGCACCCATTTATGATTTATGCAAGTATTGCTTGCTTCAAAACCATCCGCCATTTATCACTGATACAGATAGCTGCTTGTTGAATTGTATCAAATCTTGCAACTTGGATTGTCTATAGTGAAACTCTAACAACTGTGCAGGAGACTGCTCAAAACTGGACATAAAAAATATGCATAACAACGTGTCTAATCTGAGCAAGAATGAGAGCATAGCCAAATGTTGATGATAGAAGGTTATCTTATCACTAAAATGCAAAATTAGCTACTGATAAACGAAAATTCAACTTCAAAAACTAGTCCTAAGCAAACGATTCCACACCTATCTAAGAAAATACAAATCTTCCAATAAAACAAATGAACATACCATACAATCAATACAAGTTAAACAAAACAAAGATAGATAATTACCGTTTGGAGAAGTTGCTATCAGAGGTAACAGTGATCTTGGATTTCTCACGCGTAACAGTAACAGCATCGCCGAGAGCACCGGCCTTGCCGCCAACCTTAATCCTCTCCTGAAGGAACTTCTCGAGAGATGCAATGTCCATGATCTTGTCCTCCACCGGCTTCGCGCAGTCGATGGTGAACGTCACAGCCTTCTTCTTCCCTTTGGCACCAGCAGCACCTCCTCGACTCATTTTCTCTTTTCAGCTTCTACTCTGAATCTCTGAAACCACTCACACGAACAAACAAAAAGGGGAAAACAAATATGAGATCCGTTTTCAGTTTCGGTGATTCGAAAATTCATCAATCCGGAGAGCAGAGAGAAAAGATTGGTTACCTTCAACCAGACGAGAGAGAGCACGGCGAAAATGGACGGCGGTGGAATTGAGAGAAATTAGGGTATGGAGTTGGCTCCCTTTTATATGCTAACATAAAACGCGCGTTTCCTCGTTTCTTCACGACAAAACCCTCACTAGTCACTACGGTTATGGAGTATAATGCTAGCAGAAATACAAAAGCTATGTATATTTCTAAATATTTTGTATTCATAATTTTAATTATATATTGTATTAAATTGTTTAAAAAAATTATTTTTAGTGAGATACATTACATGGATAAAATTATATGTTTTACAATGAATTGATTGGCAATGACAAGAGCTAGATCAACGAAGGTTAAGAAAGTCTTGAATCAAGTAGTGTTAGGTTTGAAGAAATAAATCCATGGTATATATGGAAGAAATGAGACCCAAGTATCCATTTGATAAATCATGAAGAAAATATTGTACATGCATTGAGCTTAATGTTAAGTTTTTATTCACATTGTTACTTTTGGAGCTTAGGTTTCTTTTTTTATTTTTTACAAAAGCTAAGAAAAGAAACAGACAAATGTCTTAAAGAATGGACGTTTATTTAAAGAAAGTAACTCAACCATATCAATAAGGGGTGGAATGAACTACAAGCTTAACAGCATGTTGGGTTCCCAGCTTGGTAAAAACATATGTAGAAACAATGCCTTCACAAAAAAATGTGCTCAAAGGACACTTCTCAAAGAAGAAGCACCAGCACTGCTCCTCAAAGTAGCACTACATTGATGAAGTGTATTCACTTCATTGGAAATGATGTTCGATTTTTATTATCTATTGTTCTACTCATCTTCCCTCTCAATCGAAACTCATACCTCAGTCTACATTTTGGTTTGATCCAACTGCTTGTTCTATGATTGGTCTCCCTCGCAACAGCTCCACAAGAACCGTCAAACCCTTTAAATCTTTAATCAACCACCTTTACTCTTTTGACGATTTTCACTTGACTTATTAATAACCTTGATTGTTGAGATTTTTTTCTTCTTTCTCATTCCATATTTTGTCTCCTTGGTTCTTACGATAAGCAAATTTATTAAGCAATTAATTTTCCAACCCTAGAAAGATCGTTCATGATTTATGGAATTGAATCTCCTCAATATATCTTCAAAAAAATCTCCAGTTAAAAATGCATTATTGATTAGCATTTCTCTTTTTTTTTTTGGGGGTACATGTAGAATTTCTCTTTAGCAACAAGACAATAAATTTATGGGTGTTAGGTTTGGGACCACCCCTTTAGACCCTCCACCACCATTGAATATGGTCATTTATCATTTTACCTATAAAAAACAAATTTTTTCCTTACATATCTCTCATACCATTTGCTTCCTTCATCTCCTTAATCAAGCATCTCCCTTACCACCATCACCTTCCTTCCTCACTACCTATCCCTTACCACCATCCCCTTTCGTTTCCTCATCACCATTATGAGAGAAGGTTATGGTTTGTGGAGATAAGAAAGATGATGGTGGTTGTGAGCGTGATTAATGAAAGGGGATGGAGGTGAAAATGGTGATGAGGAAAGGAAAGGGGATGGTGGTAAGGGATAGGTAATGAGGAAGGAAGCTGATGGTTGTAAGGGGGATGCTTGCTTAAGGAGATGACGGAAGGAGATGGTATGAGGGATATGTAAGAAAAAAAATTTATTTTTTAACGGTAAAATGGTAAATGACCATATATTCAGGGGTCGTGGAGGGTCCAAAGGGGTGGCCCCAAACCCAACCCCCTAAATTCAATCTCGCTTGTGTAAAACCCTGAGCAACCAGGAGGCTTTTCTATATCCATGTAAAATGTCCCATCAGATTTGTATTTGATCTTGTAAACTGATACACACCTATCCCATGCTTATTAGATGGTGGGGGGAACAATGCTCCCAGGTAAGAATAAATTCCATAACATGCAAATACTCTTGGCAACTAGTAGCTGACAAAACTGGGGCTCGTATGCAAATGACACTAGGAAGATGTATGGACATGAAGAATATAATTTGTCTAGTGTAAGATGATTGGAAATGGGATATGATCTGGAATCTTATGAGGCTCTAGAGATTTCCTGATTGGAATAGGTGATATCAAATTTGTAGGGGTTTAAAAGTGAGTATAGATACACGTTTCTCAGCCAAAGAATCACATAAATTCTGTAGTCTGTTATACAGTGTGTTCATCCATATGAACTGAAGATAGCAAAGCATAAGTAATAAATTGACGTAAATTTCTAGCAGTTGTATAAGCAACTGTGCAACTAGCACTAGAATGAATCCATTGCAACAAATAAGAAATGCATTACTTGCCACACGCAAGTACAAATTTCAAAACATCATTTTATACTATGAGCATATGAACCACTGTATATATTGAATTGTAAATTTTCCAATCATCATAATGTACTACGCCGGGCCATCGGATATGTCTGTTAACTAAGATCCCCTAGTATGAACAATTCCGTGGACTCTGGTTAGATTTTATTTATTGCTCAGAATTCCTCGTGCGCTTCGCTTCTGTTTTATGATCATAATATTCTACTACTGCAGCTCCAGCTAATGCTGCCAGTGTAAGAGCCTGTGCATGCAACCTGAAATGAAATAGTTCAAAATGAAATTAGCAAGAAGCAAGCATAAGCTTATAATTTGCAGGGTGTCCCAAAGCAAATTCAAAGAAAAAGCTCAATGGTCCTAGAAAGTAAAGCTCAAACCCCCAACTTAACACAAAAAAAACTACCGCAGTTCAGCATGCAGACATCTTGCAAGAGAGATTCTATTTTTCCTATTTTCCCCTACCTTCCAAATTCCCATGTCTCTCTAATTGAATAATATGGAAAATCAGAAACAATATCTTTCCCTCTTTAAATGACAAATACTTTCTCTCTTAGTTATCAGTTTTTTGGGGTAGAATTGTCGCTATTCAATTGACGATGTGGAGAAGGCAATGAAAAAGGGTCATAAGACTTGATTGTTGATTCCATCCTTGAGAGTTAAGTAATTGCAGATCGAAAAGCATATTTTCATATCACAAGGGGTCAAGGACCATAAGAAAAGGAAAACAGAAAACAAAAACCAACAAAAAAAGGAATAAATCACCAAACACTACAAGTCTACCATAGTATTGTTTCTAACAGAAAGAACTCCAATCAATACATGTCCTAGTACCAATCATCAATTGACTTTTCCCATTGAAATCTGAGAAATAGAAACAATAGGGCATGTATTTCCATTCTTAGTTGATTTTCATCATTAACTTCATGGGAAAAATGGAATTAGCATCACAGAATGAAATAAAGGGAAATGGCAAAGGTAAGCAGATTTCAAGCAAACCTAAGCAGAAGCACAAATGTACCTGGGGAACACGGTTACACATAAACACTAGTTTTGAAGCTAAATTTTCTTAATTTAATCACAGATGGTAAAGAAATAGAGCAACTTGATCCAAAACAGATTTTCATTGATTCTAAGATGGCTCAAGTTCACACATCCTAGAATTGAAAGGTGAAAACTACAACGAATGTCATCAGTGAAACAAAACATCATTAGATTGGAGCCAGACGACCCCACGACTTACAATATGAACAAAGAACCATATAAATTCCTCAGCAACAACAAAATTTGATTAGCAATTCACTAATCACAGTTTTGTTCATCAAAACATGTAATATGGAATTGCATCATGCATTTTAAAAGATCAGGAATTGTAACAAACCTTGCGTGAATGATCTTGACACTGGTTTTCATGTTGGGACGAGACCAATTGTAGGCAATTGAACCCGTAATACCACTAAGCCACAAACACCCTGATCCCAACAAAGATCGAAAACAGAAACAAATTAGATATCTTTAACCAAAATCAAACACCAATCAATAACCTAAAATTAAGAAAACGAGTGCAAAATCAAGAGGGGAGTTGAGAAATTTACCAACAGTACGGAGTTTGTGTTCAACGACCCATTTTCTTATAGATTCGACTTGGGTCTTAGCATCCGCCATTGTAGCGAGGGAAAGGGAGAAGGTGAAGAAGGGAAACGATATTTCAGAGGGAAGGGAAATAAGGAAACGAGAGAATGGGAAGAAGAGAAGTTCACGGTTTTGGTTTATAAATTGGGTGAGAGGAAGAAAGAAGAATCGAATTGGGCTTTGTAAACATGAGAGGCGGCGAAATAAGGAGCGTGTTCACGCACGTGATTTTATTAAGACAAATTATATTCACTAATTTTTTTTTCAGTGTTAACATGTTTGTGTGGTTGAATCTAATTTGCATGTCATTAAAACAACATTTTTTTTTTCTAAAGCATCTACAACCCTCGCATATGTGAAACTAATTGTTCAAAATTTTGAGATCACATTAATTGTTTCATCATATTTAGATTTTCATGTGTTAATTTCACATGACTATGTCATGTAAAGATCTGAGTTTTTAATTTTTTTTTTAGCCCGAGCTCTTAATAAATATATGGAGGGAGAAAATTAAAATTGTGCGGAAAATAATGCTGACCATCAGGTTTTATTAAAAAAAAATTAAATGCTCAAATCTTTCACATGAATCATCAAATTTCATTAAAAAAAATAATTAAAGGCTTAAATCTTTCACATGATACGTTCATGTGAGATTCACACATGAGAGAATTTAAATCCATGTCTTCCCTAATAATTTTTTTTCTAATACACCGCTTATAGGTCGAACCCTGAATTAGTAGTTTAAAGAGTCTAATTATTTAATTGTTGTATTATATCTTATTAGTACTCGATCAGCACCTTCTTGCTAAAACAATATCACGCGGGACTACTCTATTAGTTTATTTTATAAAATTAATATTATTGTGGAATATTGAAGAAGAAAAATTGACATCTCCTTAAGACGTTATACTAATACTTTTTTATTATATTGATATCATAACTTTTATCAATTGGGGAGATGCTTGTGGCTTTGTGCGCCTTGTCTTCTGATACCCACCGTATTAGCAAAACCGGGAAACGAAACCACCGCTGAAAGAGCATTATTCCCCCAAAAAAAATATTGACCGGTGACGACACATGTGGCTTTTACTTAGTATAATAAGTGTTACATCGCTTTTGACCTATATCTTATTTTTGTCGGGTTTCGTATGTGACTTTTTTGTAGTGTCAACTATTGTCTACACTCTACATTGTACAAGTATCATACAGGTATGAGTTTTCTTCTAAGAGCATCTCCAATGGAGATTTAAAAGTGGGATCTTAAAATAAGATATAGATTTTATAAAATCCTATCCATTGGAGAGGAGTGACATGATTTTGGATCTTATTTTAGTGTCTTACCTGGTTCCTCTTTTAAAGTGGGATCTTAAGTAAAATAATATTGTTTCTCTCTCATACAACCAACAATCATGTATTTTAAAGTGAGAATGAGAATGATGAAAATTAATTATTATGAAATATTATGTATTTTATTTAAAATATATTGTCATTTATTTTTCAATAATATATATTTCCTTTCATTTTCAATTAAATAATATCATGTTGAACTTTAATTATGTATTTCTTATCTAATTGATATTTAATTATATTATATCTTTTTTAATTATTAATTATGTTTGTATAGAATTATTAGTTTAATTTAATTTAATATTAGATGGAAATAAATAATATAAATATATTGTATATTGTGGGTCCAACTAAAAGTAAAATAAGATCCCGATCACTGGAGCGAAATGTGCAGTGAGATCTTATGAGTGTCTTAAATCCTTTGTGGCAGTATGGACCCACCAGAAGTATTTAAGACACTAAAATAAAATCTTACCACTGGAGATGCTCTAAAGTGCGGTGAGTCGGTTCGTCTCATTTGAGATTTGAGAATCATGAAAGAGACAACGAAGGGAGAATAAGTTTCACGTCATTTTGATATTTTATATTGTACAACGTTGGAGAGAATTAGACCTACTATATTACGTTTGATAAGATAAGAATTTAATATTATACATTTGATTATGTATTATACAATTTATTAAATCGTTTAAATTGGTATAATCATATTTTTGGTGGGGCGTAGTGGTGGTGATGATGATGGTGGTGATGAAGGGTGGTAGTTGTGGCGGTAGTGGTTGCGGTCTTGGAAGTGGTGGTGGTGAAGTTGGTTGTGGTGGTGGTGGTGAGTAGTGGCGATAGCGAAGAGTGGTGGTGGCGGTTGTGCCAGTATCTCAAACTCTGGCCAATTTGCTGGTGGCGAGCGGAATATTGACATTTTAAATGAAGTTTTTGGCAAAATGAAGTTTACTGCCAAAATTAGTATATCATTGTTGCACAAGCCCGACAGGATTTCTGTTTCTCTATGGAAACGTTCTAAAAAGTCGCTTATAGACTTATCCCTCTTTCGCTTTATCTCAGTATAGAAAAGCCATTCTTTTGGTATTGGCTCGGACCTTTATTGTTTTCTTTTGTTCGGTCCTTCAAAGGGTTCTAAGAAGAAGTTGTTGAAACTACGCTAATCTTTCATTATTGTTGTTAGAAGTAATTTGAACCATTGTAAGGCTTCTCCCTTTAAGGTTGACAGCAACATCCTATAGCTCAATGCCTCTGCATAATTTGTTTGATTGTTTCCGTAATCCTCATAGCTTTGATGTGTTTTTCAAAGGTTTGTAAATGTCGACAGGGGCTTGCTCGCACTGAGAAAGAAGTCACATCTAACAACTCGAGCAATCCTTTAAGCATCTTCAACGAGCAAATTTCTGCAACAAACGGCTCATAAATCGCCTCAGTGAACCATGATTGCTTGGCGTTGCCCGGTCCAGTTTTCCTTAGGAAGCTTCTAGTTCTTCCAGGAGTTTGACGAGAATCTCTCATTAAATAAGGGATTTAACTCATCTTATTACTGGATTGATCAATAGTTTGGGATATTGAGAAGAAGATATACCCTCATTACGTCCCCACAAAGGGCGACAAATGATCTTCAACGAATCAGGACTAGTGGTTCTGCTTGAACCCTGTGGCGGTGTGCAACCTTGTTTGGTCGGAGAAGGTGGTGACGCTGGCCTCGAGCGAAGGGGGAAGTACCGTAGAAGACACTTAGACACTCAAGTCAGCATGTTAAGTAAATGAACAATATAACTTGTATTTATAGGCAGGAATGGGACAGATCTGTGTGAAACAAAAGGGGGGCAAATGCCCCCCACAATATTTTCATATATTGTACTAATAATACATCATAATAATAGTATAATAGATATTAATATGGGGTTGGCTAAATGACCCCATGTTTATTTGGGGTCATTTAACCCCGTGTACACATAAGCTAATAAGAATGTGCCGAGTGTGTTTTTTTTAAATCTAATTTTACTTTTTCACCTTAATTAATTAATTCAATTAGTTAATGTGATTATTTAATCAATTTTATAATATATATGTTAAATTACATATTTATGTTTGAACCCCAATTGAAAAAGATTTTTCATAGTCAAACTTAGAATCACTTCATATGGTTAAGAATGACTTAAGTCAAACTTAGAATCACTTAAGTCAAAATTAGAATCACTTCACATAGTTAAAAACGACTTAACTGAAACTTAGAATCACTTAAGTCAAATTTAAAATCACATCATATAGTTAAGAATGACTTAAGTCAAACTTAAAATCAATTTAGTCAAACTTAGATCGTAGGGGTAGTGGTGGGGGAGGGGGTTGGAAATGAAAAATCTTTTTCTATTGAAAAATCTTTTTCAATTGGTGTCCAAACATAAATATGTAATTTAAGATATATATTATAAAATTAATTAAATAATCACATTAACTAATTGAATTAATTAATTAAGGTGAAAAAGTAAAATTAGATTTAAAAAAATGATAAAAAAAAAACACATGGCACATTCTTATTGACCTATGTGTACACGGGGTTAAATGACCCCAAATAAACACGGGGTCATTTAGCCAACCCCGTATTAAATATGTATATGTGGGTCTTTTAAATGTTTATGAAGAGAGATAGACAAAATATCAACATGAAGGACTATGAGAGAATTTTCACACAAGAAAATCATAATCTGGTGTTATCATGTTTCATAAGAATCTAATCGAGACAGTTGACTGGTTCGCTAGTCAATCAACGAGCTGAACTTTGGTTTGTATGTAGTATTATATGATCCTTCTCGAGATTGTAGAGATAAGTTTCATTCAAGAGGTTTTTCTTAATTTAAGATTTTTATTTTACGGCCTTTGAAATGTGTCACATTAAGTCATTAAGTCATAGTAGCTATGTACATGGCACGTGTGGATTTCATCAATCTGCTATATAACCTGTAGATTCCATCAATCAGTTACGTACATGGCAATATGGCACCATACTTGGTAATTCAGCTAACGAGGCATAAAATTGTAGCGCCATAATATATCCATTTGCTTAAGAAATTAGCTGACAACGAAGATAGGTTTGAAAGCAGAACACCCCAATGCATACACATAATGCTACTGAAATCAGGTATAAAAACTTTCATCCTTGGGGCATTGTGAGCTTTCGTCCTTTCTTTTTTTCTTCTCTTAGCATCCGCCATAACACGCATCAAAGAAGAAGCTTTGAATATTGGTCTTAGCAAGTGCTTATGCTCGTTCTCTGCCCATTATTTCAACAGTTCAGACATTGGTTCTTGAATGATATATTTTTGTTATTCAATTACTTCGGGTAGCCCAATTATATAGTGATAAAATAGAATATGTTTACAACTCATTGATCAAAATGACAGAACTCCATTGTAACTAGATTGTTTCATAAAACTTGAGTCTTAAGAAGATTATCAATTAAATGGTTTTTACTTGGAAAAAAAAGTATCCTTTAGATCTTGGTCCCTCTCTTGTAAATTTCTGCCTCCGCCCCTGGACATGAGTGATTTGTTTGACCACTATAACTTATATGATGGAGGTTAGTGGTATGCACATGCAAACTGGGTTCTTCTACCAGATATGAAAACACGTAGCAGCTATTCCAACAAGAAGAAGATATTGGTTGTGGCCCAATTCCAGAAGTTTCCACCAAGGCTTTAGGCGCTGCATCAGATGGTAGAGGAGACATCCCACGTGGCTGATCGAAGGGGCTGGGTTGGTGAACCGTTTGGTCAAGCACATGGGGCGCGTTTCACGGTTCCTTATGTGGACTCCAATGCATTATCAACTTGTGTTAAATGGACACCATCATGCGCTGCTCCCTTGTAGTGTATGATGAGATAATTGAAAATGAAGTACCTCATCCTCTTGAGGATGATATTCTTCCAAATTAGGCTGACTTCTGTGAATAGGTGGGGATGTAGGGTGGGTTGAGGATAAGGAAATGGTGGAATTTGATGAAGGACGTGGTGGTTGGCGGGGTAGATAGTTCAAATGGATTGTGTTGTGCAGGTTTGGTTCGAGCTTTAATTAATTTTGCCAACCCAATAGCTTGATGAACAAAGTATGGGTGAAATACCTTGAGCTCTTCTTCAATATCATGTCGCAACCCTGAGAGAAAACAGTTCAAAACATTGTTCTTAGAACCGAACTAGTCGGGGCTACGGTTTAAGGTCACTAGTCAAACCGAGGTTGAAACGTGGTTCAACCAGTGATAATTAAATAATAATATTTTTCTAATATATAATATACAAAAATGAGTTCATAATAATTTAACAATTACATGCTGGACCAAACTACAGTAAAATGATTTTTTCTTAAAAAAAAAAAAAAATCGGACTAAACTAAATGTTGGACCTCTTGGCTTAGCCTCTCCACACAACCCCTTCACGGTTTTTTTAAACAATACCATGGGCTTTGACAAAAAAAACATATAAAAGGAACTGGGATACGACCAAATATACTAAACAAGGGCTAAAGGGATCTAGTTAGACCTAGCTCCTCCTTAACAAAATAACGCATGAACATGTGCGCTGTCACAGGGAGAGAGTGCGAGATCAGTAGGGAGATTGAGAAATGAGATCGAGGCAGTGGCTGGTTGCGTCATTAGAGCTTCGATTTATGGTGGTTGCGGCAATTTGGAAACTTGGGCGCTGTAACTTCGATCTATGGTTGTTCCGTCGGAGCTTCTATCTGTTGCTTCTACGATCTGTTAAGCACAGTGTAGCTGTGGAAGCGCGTTTTCCTTGGACCAATTCAGACCGGTTTTACATCGGCTCATGACCATTTTTGTTAGTTTTTAATAGATTCTGCACCAATTTTCATCACATCCGGTTAAGGGAGAGGACCAAACCGACCAAGGTCCCTATTCCCGGTTGGATTGGGCGGTCTAGTTCTAACAACATTGGTTCAGAACCATATCAAGAGGTAAACGCAGAATCTGATTATTTACCTTTTCAAGTCGTTGTTGATAGTCTAGGTCAATAGTCGTTTGCTGGAGCTTAAACAACTTATGTTGTGGATTTTCATAATAGGAAAGACTAAAATGCAGGGTTAAGGCCCTTTTGAATTCATCCTAAGTACTCAACTAGTTATTGTTGTGGAGCCATTTGAACCAGTTGAGTGTTTCACCCCTCGTATAAAATGAAATAATACACATGAGTTGATCTGGAAGTGTGTCATGAAACTAAAAAATGTTCAGCATGAGAGTTTAGTCCATAGGTTCAGATCCATCAAAGGGATTTAGTTGCAATTTCATAGATTTGGAAAGTAAATAAGAGTTAGGGTTTGGTACACCTGTGTGTGGGGGGCGCTGATTGTGAGAGAAATCTTGTTTAAAGTGCACAGACTTTTGAACCCATGTGGAGTGTGGTGGAATCGGAACCTGCGAGTGGGTTGGAGTGTGTGGCGCCTGAGTTGAAAGGTGGATCATCTGCTCCAGCAGTGACTTCATCTTAGCATCCATGGTTGAGTGAAGGTGTTGCGTCGACGACTTTAGTTCTCTTGTTAGGGGTGTTGTGTCGACAGCTTGATCCTGACCTGTTTGATGACTGAGGCTTCAAGCTCCTTGCGGGTGTGGGGAGGGGTGATAGGATTGGACATGTGATGTGACTGATTACAGGTTGCCCCAGTCCACCTTCTATCAAGCATTCCTTGTCAAGACGAAGATCCTACGCATGTGATCGGATCAGTTTGGAGTCGGGGGAGACACTGTGATTGTCGAAGGGGGTCGCTCGTCTGGTCGGTACAAAGGATTATACTCTCCCTCGGAACACAAATATTCTTATTTGGTTTTTTTTTAACTTGCACAAAAACTTGTAAAATTATAAAAGTGATTCTCTATCTACCAAAAAAAATGATTCTCTTAATTAAAAAATATTTTAATAAAAAATAGAAACAATTCAAAGACACTTAAAAAAAACATTTCATAAAATAAAAATTATATAAACGTATGGAAAGTTCTTTAAAGCCATGAACGAACGGCTAAGATGCGCTCATGGTTCTGGCCATACATGTGTAGCGCAAGATTTATACAGTTTGCGTGTCCATATTCTCTCCTTCACGCCTTAATTAACCTCAGTGCTTCTCCCTGTTTCTAGAACCTCGTTTTCCATTCTTCGCATCTCTCACTCTCTTTTCATCTTCTCAGGTACGCATTCCCTCTCACAATTCCCAATGTTTCGTTGCTGCAAGATTTTTTCACTCACATGTTTGTTTTTCACTTTCTTCTCATAATTCTCGATAGGTAGGGATTCATTCTTCTGGTATTGCCACTTTCCCGTTTCCTCTTCTCGAAATTTATACGAACTTGGATCGATTAATCGAGCTATTCCATAGATTTTAACTTCAATTCTCAGGGATTGATATCAATCCGAAATTTCATGTTCAATTAATAAGGGATATTACATTGGAAGAAGCTAACTCTAATGGTGTAAGGATTCTCCTGTGGGAAACTAGAACTGAAAATACTACATGGAAAAAATAAACCATACCAGGATCACCAAGTAAATTGAAGCTAGAAGGTGTCCCAAAGGATAGCTCAAGGGTAAGAGCTGGGATATATGAGTTGGAGAGGGGAAGGTCCATGGATCAATCCAGGAAGGGGAATTTAAATGCTTTCTGATGTACAAAACAAAATTGAAGCTAGAAGGTTCCCGAAAGAATTGAAATTAAAGAAGCATAATATTGATACTTGATGGCCATAAATTATAAGATTGTTGTAGTAATTTTTCTAAAGCATGACTTTTTGAAATTATGTATGTTTCTGCTATTCTTTAGATGAATGAATCCAACAATTTGCATTATGTGTGGTGTGGTGTGGGAGTTCAATGATGGAACAGTGCCTTATAAGTGTGTAATTTGAACTGTGTTTCAGGAAAAAAGATGAGTAGCCGGTCAAGTCGCACAATTTTTGTTGGCAACCTCCCTGGCGATATTCGCTTGAGAGAAGTAGAGGATATTTTCTACAAGGTACTTGTATTTAATACTTACTGAATACTTACTGTAGCACTTTTAACTTCTATAGCCTATATGCTAAAAAAAATATAAACTTTGGTTATCATCATGCTTATTGTAGCATTTGGACGTGTTATGGTTTGATTACCAACATAATTATGTTGGCAAAAGGCAGTAAAGAAGAATCCTTGTTGTTCTCTATCAATTATAACTTGCCATTTTTTGTTGTAGTTCACTTTCATTGTAATACAATAGTACTCAAAATCGGGATTACGACCTTAATAGGGGAGGGGGTTGTAAATTGTAAATTGCTAAATCGCAACTAAATCTTAAGATTTAACTGGTTTTGATATTTATATATGTATATATTTACACATACAAATTCTCATATGTATATAAAATAGCAGGAATAACCAAAATTCTTAGTAATGTCGTACATAAGTCATAAAGTGTCATAAAACACAACTCATAATTCATAGGAATGTCATGCATAAGTCATAAAGTACTAAATCCAAACACTATAAGACTTAGAAAGCCTAAAACTGAAACATGAAGTTCTCATCAAAGCATAAAACTTAAACATCCAACTTAAAAAGCAAGGAACCTTGCCACATTAAAATCATCAGGATCCTCCGTTAGATCCTCATCTTCAGGTCCATCAA
This sequence comes from Acmispon strigosus, assembly GCA_030819835.1. Classification (NCBI taxonomy): domain Eukaryota; kingdom Viridiplantae; phylum Streptophyta; class Magnoliopsida; order Fabales; family Fabaceae; genus Acmispon; species Acmispon strigosus. Next base: position 64,302,163 of record JAUAMA010000003.1, on the reverse strand, counting down.
CTTCATTAGGAAAGTTAAACACAGTGGCCATTGTCGCTACTTGCGGAGCCTTTGGTCGAAGTCGCTTCTGGTTCTGGAGGAGGTGAGACGTGAGTAACTCGTAACATCATACAAGAAGATTTGTGTTTCAAACCTGTAAAAATGAGGGGTTTTCTCACCTGGTCCGCGCACAAATGGGTCGAAACCTGTTAAATTTTGGATCTGCCTAAATTGCAAAATCTCCCATAATCCCAATATAGGCCCGATTTAGTGATTTTGGGGCGACTTAGCTAGAAAGAGATTTAGCAAGCGATTTAAATTGCATAGGGTTGCAGATCGCAAAATCCAGCAATTTAGCGATATTAATAGTGATTTTGACTTCCAATACACACACGTTTTTTTTTCTTAGAAATATAATTGCAGATCAGCAGGCCTGGATTTTTGTTTCACTAAATGATTTCTTACATGTCTCATTGCAGTTTGGTCCTATTGTTGACATTGATTTGAAGATTCCTCCAAGACCACCAGGTTATGCTTTTGTTCAGGTATGTCTTGATTACATTTTTCTAGGATGTGAAGAAGCATTTATTAGCTATCCCATGTATTTTAGGTCCCTTCTTCTGTCTTATATTTGTCAAATGTTATATTACAGTTTGAGGATGCTCGTGATGCTGAAGATGCAATCTACTATCGAGATGGTTATGATTTTGATGGTTTTCGATTACGAGTTAGTACTCTTTCCCTCCTTTCCCTTTTATCATTTTGGTCTCTATGGGACTCATTATCTAATTTGCTCATAAACTTTTGGTCATTGCTTATTACTGTAGGTTGAACTTGCTCATGGTGGACGGGGATCTTCATCATCAGTAGACCGTTACAGTAGTTATAGTGGTGGAAGCAGTAGCCGTGGAGCTTCCAGGCGTTCTGACTATCGTGGTATGTATTGTATCCGATTATTAGTTTTTTTTAGCTTGATATCATTATACAGTAATATATTCTTATTTCTTTTTGTCTTATTTTCTATTGACACATCACAAGAGAAAGTTTTCACTGACTATTTTGTTCTCTTTGCAGTTCTGGTGACTGGATTACCTCCTTCCGCTTCATGGCAAGACCTGAAAGTATGAATCGCTTCATTCTTTTTACTATCATTTGATGTCTGCAACAGGGTTTATGACATTTGATGTTAATTCCTGAGCAATATTGGCTGATTTTGAGTTTTGAATGACTAGGATCACATGCGTAAAGCTGGTGATGTGTGTTTTTCTCAAGTGTTCCGTGAGCGTGGAGGTAAGTGGATTGAGATATAATTAGGCATAATTTTTATTTTATTGCAAATGCTGAGTGCTGAGGGGTTCTTAGGGTTAGGCAGTTTACTTCTTAAGTTTTCATCACATAGTTCTTAAACATTGGTATAATTTGTATGTAGGCCTGACTGGGATAGTAGACTACACCAATTATGATGATATGAAATATGCCGTAAGTATTGTAACCCTATAATTTTGTATTTTACTTGTCTGGCCATATTAAACTGGATTTCATTATGACTGCCATTTGACTACTGTTCTGCCTCAATAACTTCATATGGTCTTACAGATAAGGAAACTTGATGACTCAGAATTTCGAAATGCCTTTTCTCGAGCATACATACGGGTGAGTGATATATTTGGCTATATTTTGCTTTCTATTTAGGTACTTGCTTTCCTTACCATATCTTCTGGTTGCTCCAGGTGAGGGAATATGATCGGGATTATTCTAGAAGCCCTAATAGTGATTCTAGGAGGAGCTATTCTCGAAGCATCAGCCGCAGTCCATATTTATCACGAAGTCGGAGCCCAAGTCGTAGCTTTAGTGGCAGAAGTAGAAGGTTCACTTTGGTTACTTTGGTGAAGTATTATTTGGTATTGTTTTTGGCAGCTTTGAATAATTAAGTGTCCATTTCATTTTCTGCAGTTTGTCTCCAATAGCAAAACACTCTCGACGTTCGTTATCTCTTTCCAGGTCAGTTTTTACCTAATCCTGTTGTGTACAATTTACTTTTGATGCTTATACATAATAGGTAACTAGAATTTGACTAAAACATTTTTAGTGAATAAGAGTATCTTGTCTTTAAAGTAAGGTGTTACGCTTGGATATACATTTCCAGGAGTTTTTTTCAATGGTGGTATCATGTGGTCAATTTAGAGGAGATATATGAAAGAGGATGTTTCTATTGTTTTTGCACACATGATAAAAGGCTTCGGTTCTCTTAGTGACCCTTAGACTATTCAGCATATCCAGTTCACTATTACACATGATTGTTCCACTATGGTCAATGTATGCTGCCTTTGTTTTATCATGTATTCACTACTCCGCCATGTCTCCATCTCTGACTGTAGTTTGAAAAAGAATTGGACAAGCAGAATCCTATTTCAGCATTGAGATTACATATTCGATCTCTTCTTAAGGAGTGATGAAAACTTAGTTCGTCATATGGCCTTAAAGTTATCACATATATTATTGTTTTAGGTGTAGCAGTGAGTCGGTGAGGTATAAGTGTTTGGTAACCAGTTTACCCTAGAATATCATGTGTTTCCTTTCTACCTTAGGCTCAGATGATGGAAATTACTGAGATGAACTCAATTATAATCATAGGCAGAAGATTTCGTATATAGGCATTTCATTTTTGTTCTTTGAACTTCAACCATGTCTCTGCACTTTTTGAAGTCTCTCTTTGTTTTCCTTACTTTTTATAGGTGACCGTTACGCAGTGGCTCTATTCCTTTCACATCTCCTGATTTAATAGGATTGAGTTTTCAACTGTAATTTGCTAGATAGGAATGAAACTTCTTTGAATTATCTGCTGTTGTAAGGATATAATTTCCCTCTATTTCACATTTACAATTTAATTAAGAAAAGCCTTAAATGTTCATTGTCCATGACATTGTCTATATCCACATGGTATTGCATTCAGTTTCTGTCGTGGTTGGATTGTGCTTTTTATTTGGTTTTTCTAGAATATTATGATATTGCTAGTTGGGTCTCAATTGTAATAAGCTTGTCTTTTCTTTTCTTGTGCAAGGTGTAGGACACATATCGTTTCCTTATAATTTCCAGTTAATAAATGTCTGAAAGTGATCATTTTATTATATGCCATCCACTTCGATTTTTTCACAAATGCTAATACTGCACCATAGATTTTTCACTATCAGCATGATTTCCCATGTTGAAAGATTGAAAGGCATTGGTAAAGTGGTCCTCGGCTTGGCCTCTAGATACACAATCTTCATTAGGGTTAACTCTCTTGTTTTTTAGATGTGGCCTTTTGCGGGGATCTGGGAACTGCATGTTAGGATCTTGATGGCATGTGGTGCTCAAACGCCCGAGACTTTGTGGTCTAAGGTAATAACTGTTTTGTTGATGAGCACCATTGGAACACCTTAATGTTGTGACTAATGATAACGGTAATGATGTATTGATTAAAGGCATGGTCTGCGATTGTTGTAGACTGGATGACAGTTGATGGATATGTTGCAATCTAAAAGCTGGATCACCGTGAACTAAATGCTATTGATTCCAACAAGTGCAAATCAGAAGTCTTACAATTCAAAAACAACAACATAACCTGTGCTCTAAGTTCTGGGTCAAACTCATCCTTGTCTTTAGGATTTCTCGTATTGTCCTATATGGGTGGTTGTATCTTCACTATACTTGGTTCAAAGGGATCATGCACTGATGAGAATAGAATTTTAGCACTTGTTGGGACTATAGATGTGTGATGCTGGGATCAATTGCTTTTCCCCTTGAATGCTGCTCAAGATTTGTGGTGGATCAATTTCTTTTTGGTTAAGAATTTGATGTGAAATATTGGGCTCATAGATCAAATATTTTCCTGGATCATTGTGGATTTTGAACTTTGTTTTGTTCCTTAAATTTTTTTTGCAGATCCCGGTCAAGATCCAGATCTTCAAATTCATCTGTAAGTGATATCTAAATTGCATTGCTTAAGAATATTTGGAAAAGGGGGGGATGGAGGGAAAAACGCACAGTAGTTTTTATTTATTGACATTTGCATGATTGTCTTTCGATATGGTGTCTGCCAAGCAGTTACAAAGTGGAATCAAGATGTAACTGTTTAAATGTGAGGGATAGTTTATGTTAACATGAAATCATTCTATAATATGTTTTTATACCATCACTTTGTGTGCTATTCAGCCTCAACCTCGCCGGCGGAGTCGCAGTCCGAGCCAAAGTCCAAGGAGTCTGTAACAATCTCATTTGGCTCAAGTATAATCCTAACCATTCAAGTTGCTGATTATGGCTTTACTATTTCTCTGTTTCAAAAGTTTCTTGATATTCTAATGATAGATATGATTGACAGGTGGAAACTGAACGCAGCTGAACTGTTTAATCTGGAGACCACTACTGAACATGCATTTTCTGTGCTGCATTTTAATGGCGATTTGAAAATTAGCATATTCAAGATCTGATATAGCTCTGTAGCTACATCTAGATTTGTATTTGGATTTCAAAATTGATAGGTGAAGCCGTGAAACAAACCAATTTGTGCATTTAAATTTGAAGTGGATGATTCGAATGAACTGAAGTTACCTATATTTTAAACTGCGTGGCTGGGCTGTGTTGCATTTTAACCTGGCCTGGGATTTTAGTACTGTGATATTGGAGTGGCTATTTATAATTTTATATCTTAATAAATGCCAAAACTTTTTGTTTTCCCTTTTTTATTTCATGTAGTGTGGTTGTATTTTTTATTTAGTTGAGTATATACAAACCTAATCTAAATTATAACTTGTCTCAGTTTGGAGTGATAAAGAGGGTCACATCGGATTCTAGTTGTCTAATTTGGAACTATAATCGTCATCACCATGTTATTTCTAATGGATGAGGATACTATGTGAAATTCTGTAAGTTGTCAAACAACATTATTGGAGTGTTATGTTATAGCATTATGGTTCTCATTTTTACCAGGAGAGAAAAATAGCAGATAATATATTCTTTAGATATTTTTTATACTATTTGAAACTTTTTATCATAAATATTAAATAAACGATTATCTATTCAAGTTACTATAGATTAACATACATATACAGAGGTTTAAATCATGGTGACGATTGAGTTTTTTTACTTGATTTAATTTATGTCATGTTTTAATTAATTTTTGTAATGTAGTTAAAGGAAGTTCGAATTAGTTTGTACATCCTTAATCCGACTTCAGCCAAGCTTTATGGACTGGAATAAGAAGATTGGACACTGTTAAGGCTTCTTTAATTCTTTTTCAATTTTCTAAAATAAAAAAACTGATTCGAGAAACAATTTTTAAAACATATTTTTTAAAAGAAGAAAAGAAAAAACTGCATAAAACTTGTTATTTTTTATTTCCAATTCTTTATACCCGCGTGACTAGCAATTTATATACTAGTATGGTACCCTTCGAGCAAATATCTACCGGTACTCATTACTCGCAATTTAGTTAACTAAAATATAATTGCACTTTAAAAATAAAAGTATAACTACTATTATAAATAAAAAGCATTGATTAAAATAACAAAATGTAAAAACCATCCAAATACTTGAGTAAAATCATTTAATTAAATAATTTTTTTATTAAAGTATTAAGCAAGGAAGTTATAACTTTAAATTCATAATTTTAGATTTTTAGTCCTAAAGTTTTTGGTTATTAACTTTTTCTAAAATATAACTGAGTAAATTAACAATAGTATTAAGACCTTACTCACTAATACTTCAAAAAAAGTAAGTTAAAAAATTATAGTTTTAAGTTTGTTAATATATTACCAATTGTGTGAATAATAATAATAATAATAATAATAATAATAATAATAATAATAATAATAATAAAAAAATCAAACGAAAGTACAAATACACATGCACCCAAAAAAAATACATACTATGTTTGGCTTCCTTCTTGCATTGATGCAAACGTGAAAACACAGACCCAATGCACAAATAGAGAAGTATTTTATCCATATTAATTTAATATGGATTCAAATTAAGTTCAAAGAAAATTCAACCACACACTTAAATGAGATTGTCCACTCCATTTGCAAAATTGTCCCTTGGAGATTAGACTAGTACTTAGCAGGCACCAAGTTTTGGTCAAATTTGCAATGGCAAATAGTAACTTTGGTACGACGAAGATAAATATTGGTCACCTTTTTTTAAACAATAAATATTGGTCACTTCAGTCCATAAAAAAATGAAAATATTATCACTGTTTCCATTTTATTTTAAAAGATATAAATAATCAATTTAATTCCCTAAAAAAAATTTAACTTCAATTTAATCTATGAAAAATAGTAAGTTAATTGTCATCATACCTTTTAAGGGTGAAAAATGGTGAGTTAAAATAAAATAAATATTTATTCAACTACCACCAAGCACGTAAATTAACTTGTAAAAGTTTGTTTTAACTTAAGCAGAGATCTTGATTTCGAGCTCTTATAAATACAACTGTGTTAAATACTTGATAGAGAGAGTTTTGCTCTTCATAGGGATCCTGTCTGACTTAAAATTGCAAAAGCAAATTCTTTATTGTTATCCCACAAGCCAATGCATATGATGGAGATGGAGAGATGGAAAAAGAATATGTCTGAGAAGATATGGATATTCCATGCAACATAACAAGTTGCTTCCACTACTTCCCCGGAGCATACATATACCATTAGATGAGTCTGACATAAGAATATATTTGACTAAATTAGCCAATAAGCTTCTTTTTTTGAAACCTTTAGTGATAAAAAATGAAATTCGGTTAGTAAATTGATTAAAAATGATTAATAAAATTTGTAGTTGTATTAGTTAAAAATATAAAATAACATAAATTTATTTTCATGATTATTTTTATACTTAACATTATTTTGTTAATTACACATTAATAACTGTATAATATTGATTTTAACATGTAATTAACATATAAGTTTGTTGATATCTTTTAACATATAATTATCACTTTAAAATTTTAAATAGTTAAGTCTAATCGCCAAATTTTTCAAGGATAGATCAAGTGATTCATTCAATTAATTTCATTTATTTATCCTCTCTTCTATCTACTCATTCGGTTGCTAAAAATCAACCGAGCACGACTAACAATAAATTTAATTGTAGTTGAGAATTCAAAATAATTATAATAACTTTCGAGATAGATAGAACTTTTTTTCCTCAATTATAAACTATTTCAATTTTTTTTAAAATTCAAAAAGCACGATAAATAATTAGTATTTAAAAAGATACTAATTAATTCGATATCTCATCCCCAAAATTTCCCATAATCTACTCACATGACTGAAATAGAATTTTCTGAACATATATCTAACTTCAATAAAATCTATTTACCTCTTTTAACAAAACAAAAAAAAAAACCTCAATAAAACCTATTAGATTTAGATAAGGTTTATTAATGCTATATTCACTCTCACTTTATCAACAACAAATCCTATTATGATCATGAAACTAGTATTTAAGAAGATTTCTAAATATGATCATGATATATTGATAACCCAAACAAATAAAAACAAGTAACAAGTAACAGAATTTTTGAAAATAAAATTAGAATGAGAGAGATTAGAAGTCTCTGGAGAAAAATCAGGAGCTATATATGATTGCAATCTAATATCAGGAATCCCACCCTCCCCTGAACTCTCTGCATTCTATAAAACCTCACCGCCCCTGTTCTCCCTCACAAACTCTGTTCTCTCTCTTCTTCTTCTTCTTCCTATAATTCTCAAATTAGATTTTGATTTCTGTGTTTAGAAACAAAAAAAACAACAACTGCAACCATGCTTGTCTACCAGGATCTTCTTACAGGTAAAGCTTTCATCTTCCTTTGCAACACAATTGGGTTTCTTTTTTCTTTTATTTGTCCCCTCCTCTGTTTTCTGCAATTTGGGATCCCTTAGGATAGCATAATTTTTTTTCCAAAAAAACAGAGCAGCTTGAACCTTTTTAACGAATATAGAGTTCTTTCTGTTTCTTGTTAACTTAGCTTTGAAGTTGGAAGGTCTTCCATTATTATCCAAAATTAGAGTAGAATTTGCTGGTCTAATCTCTTGTGCAAAAATTAAAATAAAAATTGATGTATTTGTGATTGTGGCAAAAGTGTCATAAGAATTCGATGCTGAATTTGTATTCTTAGTATTATAAGATTTGTTTATAATTAATTTTCTGATTTTGTGAGAAAGTGCTACACTGGTTGTTTTCATACCTCATGGCCTTATTTGTATGTTTTGAGTTAGTCTGATTGCTAGTAAGAGATAATGTTTAAATCTAAGATTATTTCTATTGGTTGAGATAGGGATTAAGTGAGCCTCTCTCCCTATTTTGATGTCCGCTCATTGTCGCACCAATTAAATTGTGTTATGTCATTTAAAAACTATTCATGTAAAGTTATAATAGTCCAACTCGACTATATGACACAATTTGATTGGTAGGATAGAGAAGATACCAAGTGGGGACATAAGATCAGGTTCATGTGATGATAATATTTAAATGCTTCAACTTATGAACTTCATTATTTGATGAATTTTTAGGTGATGAGCTTCTCTCTGACTCATTCCCCTACAAGGAAATTGAGAACGGTATGCTGTGGGAAGTGGAAGGAAAGGTTAGGAATGATTTCTATAATTTGGATCCTTTGTTTCTTTGCATACTTTATATCTCATGTTCTTTGTGGCTCACACATGATTCATATTACTCAACTTTATTGTGCAATGTGGCTTTTTGCAGTGGGTTGTTCAAGGAGCACTCAATGTAGATATTGGTGCTAACCCTTCTGCAGAGGGTGGTGAAGATGATGAAGGTGTTGAAGACCAGGCTGTTAAAGTAGTTGATATTGTTGACACTTTTAGGCTTCAGGTAAATATCACACTTCTTATTTCTAGTTAATCATTTGTTCACATCTTATGCTATACAAATAATTTTTTAAAATTTTTCCAGGAGCAACCTCCTTTTGATAAGAAGCAATTTGTTACATACGTGAAGAGATATATTAAATTGCTGGCACCCAAATTAGAGGCAGAAAAGCAAGAGTTGTTTAAGAAGCACATTGAGGGAGCAACCAAGTTCCTCCTCTCAAAGCTCAGTGACCTCCAATTGTAAGTGCTTCATTATCTTTCTTCCTCTTTGGATTTATTCTCTTCGTTTTTTGAATAATCCTCAATTTGGATTCTCTATAAGCCCTAGATTTTTTTAATCAATGGCTGAGATTAATTTAAATAAAAATAGCTTATTAGATTCAAGAGTTTATGATGATTTATTAGCGGCAGGGAATTTAAATTCTCCTTAAGCTTTGTTTATTGTGTGTCAAGTTCACAAGTTAAAATTGTTTTTTTCAAGTTAATTTTAGCGCATAAGAAGCATATTGTAAATAACATGTACTAAATGGTAGTTGTGAAAACCTGGTTATTAAAAACATGTGATTGGTAAACCGGTTTTTAACATGGTCCAATTGCCTTAATTCTTAATGCTAAGTTATTTGGTTGCTTCCTTCATACATAAATAATCTTGCTGATTGAGATTCGATGTGGCAGTTTTGTTGGGGAGAGCATGCACGATGATGGTAGTCTTGTCTTTGCTTACTATAAGGAAGGAGCCACTGATCCAACATTTATCTACTTTGCCTATGGGTTGAAGGAAATCAAGTGCTGAAAACATGGTTTAGGCTTTGTCTGTGATTTTGAGTCCTTGTGTTTCTGGGTTTTGGTCTTTAGATATCAATCGAGCTTTTATGAGCTCAGTATGTTATATTTAGATTGTTTAATTAAAGAATTTGATTTTAAATAATTTTCTTTTGGTTGTTATGAGAGGATCACATTATCATATAGTAGTTTAACCGAGTAATATGTCTTTTAGTTATGTCTCTTGTTCTATTGTTTCGGAGTGATGTTCAATTGATCTTATTATCAATAATATTTCTTCTAATCTAATTTTTTATTGAACTTAATGGCCTAATGTGATTCATATAGGTGACCTTTTAATTTGTTTAGTTTTCTTCCACTGCTACTAGGTCATCATCCATCATGTCCCACTCCCTTTAATAAATTACTTTGCTGAACCTCTCATCATTGGCCAAAAAGAGATAACACACGAGTTTGCAATAAAGAAGGTGATATGATGACGAGGTAACGAATTAGACATAAAATTAGGATTTAGATCGCGTAAGGTGGGATTTAGGGTTAGGTCCATGTCGAATCGAATAGAGGGTTTAAGTCGGCAGCGGGTTAGATTTAGGGTTTAGATCAACGTCGGATGGAATTAGGGTTTCGATCAATGTCGGATTGAATTTGGGGTTTAGGTTGGTGTCGGACGAGATTTAAGGTTTTGGTCGTTGTCGGTCAAATTTAGGGTTTATGTCGACGTCAGGTGAGATATAGGGTTTTGGTCTTCATCGGGTTGTATTTGGGGTTTAAGTCGATGCGGGTTAGGATTTACGATTTTGGTCGATGTCGAGTCAAATTTTGGGTTTAGGTCGGCGTCAGGTGGGATTTAGAGTTTTTTTCAGCGCCGGATTTAGGGTTTAAGTTGGTGACGTATAGGATTTATAGTCAAATTTAGGGTTTAGGCTGGCGTCGGTTCAAATTTAGGGTTAACCCTTTAGGTCAACGTTAGGTCGTGTTTAGGGTCGAATTTAGGGTTTAAGTTGGCATCAGGCGAGGCGGTGTCATGTCGGCCAAGTTAGATTGTGTAGGCCATTGAAGTCGGGCTGGAGAGATGAAGGTGCTAGCGAATATGGCGGTGGCAATCAACAACGACAGTGGCGACAGTGAGTTAGGAAGAGTGGCGCGTGCAAGGGCTTTTACTTGAAAGCAAAATTTTGATTTCGCAGATATATAATTTAGAATCTGAGAATAAAAAATTTGGGAATTAGGTCTATTAACTTTTTTTTATTTCAGTCATCATAAATCTTTAGAATTCAAATTTAAAAAATATTAAAAATCAACAAAAAAAATGTTATGTGGGCCAACCCTAGGTCAACCGTATCAAGCCCACATTATTAGTTGGGCTGAATAAGCTAGGGCTTAATGGCCTTGGGCCATGGGCTACATTGTCAAGTCTACTTACATCTCGATCTCTAAAAAAGTAAAAATTATATCAAACAATATTTCATAATAGAGCTCATGGAACCAACTTGATTGTTGCATTGAACTCAAAAAGTTCACATGTTAAAATTAAATTTGGTTTACAACCTTTGCTTTAATCATTGTAAAACGAACGTTAATTGTTTAATGAGACATTCACCACAAGAGAATCGCGAAATCCGATCAACACAACTTAAATATTGCAAGCAGATGAAATTTCTATCAATACTAGGGAATCAGCGATCGGATTGTGTCTCTAATAGATGATTCTGACGAACTATATGGCATAAATATGGAAACAGCAAACAAATGTCAAACATCAAATCAGGTTTTCCATTGGCTTGAGTTGTCTCGGATTTTCCAGAAGTGAAAATAGCTTGTTCCAGAATCCAGCCTATGCGTAATAATTTAGGCTTGCTTTCTTCTTTGCTTGGACTTGAATGATGCCTTCATTGAAGTCCTCATGGTTCACCTACAATTGGAAACAAAAACAGATATTATGAATATTCCCATTTATATGAAAAGCAGAACTTGTAAATAATATAAAAGCTCCAGGCCCAGCAATATTTTGTTATGATCATGATGTTTCAACTATATTCCCAGTTACATTTGTGGAAGAAAACAAACCTCAGTTGCATCACGGCGTAGGGCCAACATGCCAGCCTCAACACAGACAGCCTTCAGTTGTGCTCCATTGAAATCATCAGTAGACCGAGCTAGTTCTTCAAAGTTGACGTCTGGGTGAACATTCATCTTCCTCGAATGGATCTAAAATACCAATGTGAGAGTATCAGCAAGTATTCTGTTTGAAAAAGAAATGTTAGCTGATCAAGTTCGAAGATACCAAACCTGCAGAATTCGAGCTCTTGCTTCTTCAGTTGGATGTGGAAACTCAATTTTACGATCCAATCGACCTGAACGCATCAGGGCAGGGTCAAGAATATCTGCACGGTTTGTTGCTGCTATCACCTATAATTTACAGGAATAGATGAAAATGGCACTTCAATTACTTATATCCCAGATGAACAAAAATCCAACAAATTTGGTGCCATCTTTAAACAAACATCATTGATGTTTATCACATTGCACAGAAAAAGAAGCATATAGTACATGAGAATTAAAGACAAACCTTGATCCGGTCATCACTACTAAAACCATCAAGTTGATTAAGCAATTCTAACATTGTTCGTTGTACCTCCCTGTCTCCACTCACTTCACTGAAATCAGCCACAAGATACATCATAAGGTTAGCGAACTGCTATAATTGGGCCAAGAAAACACACTCTATCACTAAAGGAAAAAAGGGCAATTGCAAATGTAGATCTACAATCCTGTCAGCTAATACCTATCAAAACGCTTTGTACCAATTGCATCAATTTCATCTATAAATATAATGCATGGTGACTTCTCTTTTGCTAGTTGAAAGGCATCACGAACAAGTTTTGCTCCATCTCCTATGAACATCTGTACAAAAACCAAACAGAATAGAGACATGAGTACAAGTAGCAAAGACAGCAATTCAAATGAAATAAAGAAAGTAAGTTGACTATTTAGATGTGCCGGATTAGGTAGAAAAACATCAGAATCAGATACTATTTACCAAGCATGTTTGTATTCAGAATATTAAAACATACTATAAGAAATGAGAAATAATTAATAAATTATCCTTATACAATCAACTAGTGTAATTGTGGCATAAACCATAAGCAAACTCAAGCCTAAAAAGGCTGAAGAATAATGAAAAATCAGGCCCTGGTGCACTGAAAAACGAAAAGATTGGACAGAATGTTACAGATAAGTGAGAATTGAATCACTAGCCGTGGTTACAAATATATAAAGGAGAAAAAAGAAACGAATTGTCATACCTGGACCAGCTGAGGGCCGGCCAGCTTTAGAAAAGTGGCATTTGTCTGTGCCGCACAGGCACGGGCCATTAATGTTTTCCCAGTACCCGGTGGTCCATATAAGAGCACTCCCTTGGGAGGACGAACTCCTAACTTCTGGAATCGCTCCTTGTGGGTCATTGGCAATACAATGGCTTCAACCAGTTCTTGAATCTTTTCACAAAGACCAAGTTATTAATCAGAGAGGCCCTGTTACCTTCCCATAACTTTGTTTTTAAAAAAGTGCTTCAATAAATGGGGGCAAAAATAAAAGCTCACCTGCTTCTCTAATCCACCAACGTCATTGTAGTCCTCAGTTGGCTTCTCATCAACTTCCATTGCCTTAACTCTGGAATCATACTCAGAAGGCAGCGTATCCAGGATTAAGTAACTATCTTTGTTAACACCAACCAGATCACCAGGTTTTAGTGTGTCAGGGTCAACAAGCCCGACAACGGGAAGAAAGATTGTCTGCAGTCAAAATAAAACATCATTGATTTTCTGGTTGCCATTAGTTATATGAAGAGCTTTCCTTCACTACCTAACCATGAATAAATTGACATTAACTACAGCCACAAAAAAGAAAAAAGAATTTGATATAGGAATAACAAATATTGAAATCATGTTTTTAAATGATTTTGGCTGCGACAGCCAAGTTTGTTCACAATTTTCCACAATACAAAGGACCGCAACATATCTATATCACAATTTTCGACAATAAAAACCTTGATTGAAATACAAAGTATCTATATCCCCCTTCCAAAGTTTATGAAATGGTCTATGTTACCTGTCGAGTAGATGTCTTTAGCACAACACATTTGCCCTTCCTTTGTGAATCAAGATCAATATTGGCACCATCTTCTTCCGCTTCATCTTCTGGGTTCATTTCCAATATCTACATTAAAAATAATTATCATGTCATAATCCAACAAGGAAGTGATAAATTCGGGGTGCAATGAACAATGTAACAGCAACCTGTGCCATCCAGTGAAGAAATTCAGAACTCAAAAGCCTCTAAAAATTTCAAATAAAACCCCACGAACCTCGACAATGTTGCCAACGAGGTAGGGCAACTGTTTATTGAGCTTAATCTTCTCCTGATTCTCCTTGATCTTCTCCTTGTACGATTCCAGTTCCAAATTGGTCCTCTGCAACTCTTCCTTCAGTCACAATTCAAACAGAAAATCAGAAACTGCGGAACTGCAAACCCTAGCGAGTGAGAAGAAGAATGGGGCGAAGAGAAGGAACCTTGAGAATGCGAATCTCGTTATCGAGAAGACGAGAAGCTCTGACGATGTCGTCGGTGGTCATGCTCGCAAGCTGATCATCTTCGAAGCTCGTCGTGTCCTCTACCATGGCGGTCGCCATACCTCAATCGCGCTTTTTCAGATGCGAATAATCGATTCGATTCACAAATTAGGGAAAACTTAACACAAAAGCAGCAACCGTATAATCGAAAATAGAATAGAATAGATTTTCTCAATCGCGCTTTTCTTTCTTGCTTGTTTTCTGTGAGAACTGAGAAGCGATCACAGCCACCGTACTAATGAGGCTTAGCCCAAGTTTTTTTAGAGCCCAGCCCATCTTAACTATGCAAGAAACTCTTGGCCCAAATTATACTTATTTAATTTAATCGTAAGTCTAATACGTACTAATTATAATTTGAATACTGAGGTTCCTCAACAAATTCCATTGTCGTCCAGCGGTTAGGATATCTGGCTTTCACCCAGGAGACCCGGGTTCGATTCCCGGCAATGGAATCTTTTTTCAATCACAAAGCAAGAAGTGAATTTTGTGGATTTTTTTATTATTATTTGAATTTGTATTAACTAAAGTTCAGATTTTTAGCTCCATCATTTCCAGTACCGGCAGACATTCAAACATGTGACAATATAATAAGACTTAAAGATAAAATCTCACACTCAAGACTATCTATTACTACTACTTTGCTTAGAAGGATCTTAACACTATCATCATCATAAATACTAAAAGGATGCCAAACCAAGTAACTGTGTAATCATATATAAAGAAAACAATGATATCTTGAAGGAAAAAATCTATTATTCAGTTAATTTTTACCTCTATTTCTATCATATTAATAAATGAGAAATTCCGATATTCCTAACAATAGCCAATAAATTATGTCATAAAGTTTAAGTTATCAAAGAGTGGTTGGTTGAATTAGTATATATTTGATTCCCCTTAAATAAAATTTTGGATTTGAATCTTGTATATGCAAAAAAAAAAAAATCGTTAGGAGAAATAGTCACACTAGAACGTGAATATTTACAGCTCAAACAACTTGAGATACAACATTAAAAGATATATGGACGTACACCGTCATTAAGAGTTTATTTGATGATAAACGTAATTAAAACTCTCCAAAAGAGACCATGTAGGCATTGTAAACTAGATTCGGTAAACAAATTACTGACTACAAGTCACAACTAAGTCTCCATCTAGTACTTCTTTAAACATGCCAATCCCAGAAAGTGAATTACACAGCGAATTCTGAAATGTGTTAATATTATTATATTAACATATCATGAGAAAAACCAATTAACTATTAAGCATGCTTAATTAACAATTCTAGAGCTTTAGTCTGGTCCCTTGTCTCCCTGACCCATAGAATCTCACATCTTGATGATTTACTGGAAACAAAGCCAATCAAACCTTACTACCTACTTGGCATTTTTGAAAAAAATATGGAAATCATATGTGGGGCCTTAATGTATAGAAAGAAAAAACCTATGGTTTGGTATGGGGGACACTCTACCTTTAAAATTTAGTCTGCCTTAGAACTTGGAATGTAATGGAACGTTCAGTTAACAAGGACTTTATTCGTTCCTTAATAACTGTCACTTTAAAGTTTTACATACATATTAAGGAATTGTATTAATGGTCTTGTTTTTATCAAAGTTACTACTTAACTTCCTAACATACTCTTTTTCTCTTTTTATTAATTTTGACTCTTTAATTTCCTATCACTAATAATTTAAGAGTAGTATTGGTATAACATAGTTAATGTTTTCTTAAAATTATAAAAGTGACAAATAAATAAAAATAAAAATAATATTAAAATAGTGATGGAACTAAGGGAGTAACCAACTGCTAAATTATAGAGAAAAAGAAGTATAGAATTAACAACTCTAATTAATTCCCCCCATAAAAAATAATCAGCCGGCAACTTTTACATAAATGAATAAAACTATCTACTTTTGCATTTTTTTAACATCTAGCTAAATCTGTAATTTTCTTCTTTTTGGGTGCACAAGAACTTTTCAAATGAGGGGTGGTTACAATGCTCCAAATACCAAATCCCTGATGACCTGTAATTCACTTTCATGGAATCGGTTCTCTAGTTGCTCCATTTGTTCTTCTCTTTCTACTTTAGAGAACAAGAAAGGAAGTTTCTGAGACCTGAACTTTCTCATAGGTAGATACACCTTCCTCAAATCATAACACAACAAACCCAAAATTCATGGTCTTTGTTTCACCGAAAAAACTGCATAGCATGTGAAGCACGGAGCAAAGTTACCTGAAACTATCCAACTTTGAAACCCCTCAAAACATATAGCCACATTTCGCGGTGGGAAAAGATGATTACCTTGCACATTTCACGCATATACCCGGTTCCTACGTCGTGAGTGTTCATATTAAATGGTAAACAGCGGATGACAAAATATAGCTCATTCTTATAGGCGAAGATTATCAAACCTTGAACTTCATAATTAAGGAGAATGGGATGAGCAAACCCTCTTCAAATTTGAACTAAACTTCACTCAAACCAACAAACCGACAAAGTATCACATCCTCATAATATTCAAAGTTACTAAAACCCAATAACATTTTATTTACCCTTCAGGCTAGCATGGAAAGCGAAGGATGTAAAAGTTTAGCCTATAGCAGCAAAGCACTAACAAAAGGTAACATAGGGAATCAAATTGATTTTCTTTTTCCTTGTTCAATATACAAGAGACCAAATGTAGTGCAATGATTTATACTATCATAAAGTTAGTAGCTAAAATTACTCATAAAACCCAACTAAATTCAAGGGAAAATTATAGACAGAAGAAAAAGAAAAGAAACACATTTGACCAAATTTGCACAGTAGAAGACTTTCAAAATTCGAAGACGAAACCATTAATGTCGCTGATACCCATCACCAATACACGGAAACTGCCTCTGTTTTTTCCTCGCCCACTCAGATTCAGAGTCTGATTATGACAGAACTTGACAGAAGAACAGTGAAGAAGAAAAATTTGAGCATTGTGTTCTTAATTTTTCACCCCCATTTTAGTAACATAAACAATCAAATCCAAATCACAGTATTAATAAATAATAAGAAGCATTGTATAATACTATTCATGAACTCTCACAATTACAACTACAGTGACTCGCAAATCGTAACAAATTTATATATAACAGCAATAATTGAAATTGAAATTAAAGAGAAATTGAATTGAATTTAACCGCCCCTGCACCTTGCAATGGCGCTGCAACCGCGGGAGTAAGGGTTGGCCTGAGCTCCTGGGCGGCAATTGTAGTAGGAAGCGCCGCGTTGAGAGCAGGGGACGGTGTTCCGCCGCAGAGCGCCGTAGCCGATGTATTTGGTGGTGTCGGCTAAGATGCGGCGGTTGATCTCGGAGTCGAGCTCGAACTCGTCCGCATCATCCTCCTCTTCACGTTCCAGGCACTCCGCGATGGTGCCCTTGCAGTGTGGCGGCCTCGGTACTACCCACCCCGTCCCCATGAGGGTGTCCCCTCCGGCGGCGACCACCGTCGGCGACGAACTCACCGCGACGAGAATCACGGCGGCGGCGGCGGAGATCGCGAAGAAAGCTAAGGAAAAGGAATGTGACTTGGCCATTCCCTTTGTTTGTTTGTGTTGTGGTGTTTGTTGCCTCTCTTCTACTTCTTCTTCTTCTTCAATCTTCAGTGATGAGCACAGCGTTGAGCCAGCTGCGAGTTTTTTGAAAGTATAAAAGCTTCTGTTCTTACATAAAAGGACACTGGAATGCCCCATTATTACATATATGCCATTTTGAACGAGGAGCTGCTTCACGTTACTTTGTTTCGGGAATTGTAACGTGATTACGCGTGTATATTACTACTACTAGTACTACCCCAGTCCTTACCTCCTTTTGTTGATGGCTATAATTATACACATAATAATAATAATAATAATTTAACAAAAGTTTAGTTACATACAAAATAGTTATTGTGTTTACCATAAAAATTTAAATAAATACTCATTAACAACATAAAAGAAAAAATCTACAAAGTAATAATCAAAATGGGCAATAATGGAATATCATCTTGCATCCTATGTAAAATGGGCAATAATGGAATTTTAATAAAATGATAAGGATAAAAATACTAATAAATTCAATAAGTTTTAAGTTATAAACTTAGTTTACTAAAAAAGTTTTAAACTGTTGAAATAAGTTCATTTCAGCGCTTAATTAAGTTATTTTCTCTAACGCGACCTAAATGTCATGTTGAACATTTTCTTAATTTTGGAGCTTTTATAAATAATTCTAGTGTTTCTCTAGTTCCACTTTTAAAAGCCTTAATGTCAATTCAATTTATTTTAGTGGTTATATAAAGTTTCACAGTTGAGTTAGAAAATTAACTTTAATCCCAAAATCAATTCTACCAAAGCTAGAGAGATTAAGTTTTGCGATGGACATAATCGATTATGTTATTTCGTAATTAGATTTTGCAACATTACCTTATAGAAATCATTTTTCTCAAACACAAATCACTTCACTGGCAACTCACTTTTACTGTAGTCAATTTGCCAAAATCAGTTCTATGGAGAAGATAGAGAGACTAGCTTTCATAAGTGAACTTCACAACATTATTATATGAAAATCACTTTTACCATAAGCGTATGCAAACATAAATCATACCACTTCCAACTCACTCTAACTCTTACCATAATAAATCTTACTAAAATCAGTTATGTGGAGGAGCTAGAGACAATAGCTTATGCGATGGACGTAATCAATTGTGAGATTTCATAATTGGGTTTCACAACATTAACCTATAGAAATCACTTTTTCCATAAATATATCCAAACATAAATCACTTCACTTCCAACACAAAATAACACATTTTTACGTAATGAATTTTACCAAAATCAAACTCCATAAAAAAAACACTACTACATTAGGCGTTGTTTTATGGTGGTTGACTATCGGCGATTACTAGGAATCACTAGTAAATGTTATTTGTATAAGCGGTTTTAAACCAATAATAGATTGTGTCAGTTGTTTTTTTGTTTACTGACAGTTTAATCCGCAAGCAAGTTTTAACTTAAAAACCCCATGAGCTTCTACAAACTTATTTTCACAGTCTTTGAAATACTTCTTCATCCTTCACTCATTCGCAAGAAACCTTGTGCTCAGTTCCCTGCTTCGTTTTAAATTCAGGACCCTAGCAAAACTTAGGATCAATCGTTTCTTAGTGCCAAGGTTGATGGGTTGAAGAGGCTCAACTTTGTTTCTCATCCCCCCCCCCCTCTTCTTCCCGGGGGGGGGGGGGGGGCACTCCACATTGTACGACTAAATCTCATTTCCAGAAGAAGCAGGTTCGCTCGTCATAGGAGGTAGATTTTGAGCTTGATGGTTTGGGAGATTTTTGCCCTAGAGGTTAGGAGTAAAAACCTCACTATCATCCATCACTTGGTTCTCCTTAATCCCTTCGTGATCCATTTAATGCCAAGCGCGTCTGCATCTTAAGATGCCTTCCTTGATGAGGTTGGCACTGTAGGAACTCGTACCATTAATGGTAGGGCTAGAATAGTCAACGATAACAAAATCATCCTCCAGGCCTACGCATTCCTTCTGAATTTCTTACTCGCACAAAGATTTGTGCTCTAAGCCTAGGGCCATTTTCCCAATATTAAGGGTGATATGTGTTAGCGCTAGATGAGGATTAGGGTTATAGACAATAGGCTCTGATATACCTAATGATTCAATACCTTTTGAGGAGAGCGGCTTGGGAGAATGTTTCCTCCCCTCTTGGGCAACATCAAACAGGGGGTGGGGTTATGTGAACAAGTTGCACCTTGTTTTTCATGAGCATTGGGGTTCATAACCAACTTTTTTTAAGGCCCTCATAAGATTATATGGGATGAAAATTGACTAGAGGACATCTCCCTGGTAGCCATGAGGGCTTTATAATGCTGGTCAAGACCATCAGAGTCTCGGGGTGTTACCTCTTGTTTGGAAGTCGACCACGAATCTATCTTATGGTATGCCTAGTCGTTTCTTTTAGTAAGCAACTTCAAGGTTTGGTTCCCTAGGTTCGTCTCCTTGGGGGTTTAAGGGGGAGGCTCTTCCATCGAATTTCCTAGTTGGTGTTTTTTCCTTTACTTGACGCCACCATAGAGGATATAAACTTTGTAGGGGGACCCCTAGCAATGCGTTGTATCTGGGAAACATAAGCTGACACACTTACATCAATCTCTTTTTTTTACAATCCTTCTGTTCATGACCAATTATGCCAAATTTGAAGCATAGGACTTGAAGCTTCTCATATTTCAGCCTAGCCCAAGCGTTGGGTAAGTTTTTTCTTGGGCCCAAAATTTTATAGGCAGGTTTTTGGACCCGAGAGCCTTGCATGAATCTATCATGGTTGTGGCGGTGGTTCACGGTGGCTATGTGTGGTTCCAACTATATTTGACTTGGCGGAGCTCCAGGTTCCACAACGAGGGGGGTACTTGCAGAAGATACTTTGACGCTCAAGCAGTGTTTGAGACTCAAGTCTATAATGCAAAGAATGAATAACACGTTATGTAAGTAAACAATTGAACCCGTAATTATAAGGTTGGTAGCCTTGGCGGTTATCTCTACAAATGTGACAGAGCCCCTTTAAGTTGGGCCTACAAGCAAGCAGATGGCTCTCAGCCGTCTTGCCTCGACTTGTTGGTCTCGGTCCTCTGATGGTCGAGCGGACACTGTTAGGCGAGATGTTTCTTCCTAAGCCATTCAACTCAAAACATGGTGAATATCTTGATGTATTCCATTTGGTCGGTTGGTATGTCATCAGGCCGATGGCTGACAAGTCAACTGGAACACAAATGTTTAAAAATATCCACCGAATATGAGCCCTAATTAAGGCCCTCAGGACTTAGCCACTGATCTTAGGATTTTCACTTTTAACAAGGTCTCCAATTAAGGAAGCAAATTTAACAGCATTACTAGTAGACGTTAATTACAAAAGTAGACCATGTAGTTATATCCAAAGTTATTTGCGATTAAAGTTAACCTCATATAGGGGTACCTGCGGAGCCAGGTATTGGAGGCTTAGGAGATGCCTTATTACATTCAACAGTCTGCTCTCCTTCTGAAAGTTGAAAATGAACTTGTTTGATCCCATACCTTGAATGTTCTGGAAATCATCAATGGAAATCATCTTAGACTACAAGGGAAGGGTAATAAAGACAACAGAAAGCGGTGCTAATACACTAATGTTCAAAGGGAAAATATCAAGCCCAAGAAGAGCAGAGGAAGCCACCTGAGTGGTTAGAGAGAGGAGCTCTATGACACCAGGTCGCGAGCAAGAGAACCCTAAGGGACTTACAAACTCCTACCAAGCAGAGATATGGCTTTTCTTAAAATTTTCCTATGAGGCCGAAACCCTAGTAGAGAAAAACCGAAGAGGAGAGGTTAAACCCTAGAATTTTGCATTAGTTGATCAATTTTAATTTATTACCATCTTTTGATTTAACTTTCTTCATGAAGCCCACTAGCAAAAGAGGAAAACTTCATTTGCCTAACTTAAGTACTTTGTCCAAATAATAAAAATAACTGCAATGTTCAACCACCCCATACCCAAAAAGCAAAAGAATTTATTTTTTCTTTAAAGAAAGAGTTGCTTTAAATATCAATGTGGAGCCTAGCTGCCTCTCAATAAGACGAGGACAACGAAAGTTCAGTAATTATTCAAAGAAATATAAGATGTTGATGTGCTTTCTAACATCAAAAGAGGATTGCTTTACATAGAAAGAGTATATAAGCCTAAATTAGTTACACTAGGGTGGCAGCTGAAATTTGCTAACTTGAAGATCAGTGGCAAAGGAAAAGGAAAAAATGCACTATGCAAAAGAACTACCAATTCTTTTCAAAAGGAAACTTGTCCAGCGAAGCTCATGTCAATATTTGACAAAATTATAAAGCAGAAACAGCATATTGATATCAGGGTAGCTTTCGTTCTCCTTAACAAATGTAAATTCCACCCCCACAACACAGTCACTGAAGTTGATACTACAACCAACCACACACAGCAACAAAAAAGCACTTTGAACAGAGATTAATGTCTTGCAATAAAGTAAATGAAAGTGTTTTTAAACAAATTTAACGAAAATTCAAACATACCATTACCATTGGGTGTCAAGTTCAGTCTCACAGCGTGTTTGGATTCACGTTTCCAAACGTGTACTCAACAATACAAAAACAACTATTTCTTATTTCTACAAACGCGAATTTAACTCCATTTTCCGAACATGCACTCTACACACCCCCTTTTCAATTTACTAACAAAACACGTTAACAGCATGTCTTTTTCATCAGAATATGTTCCATGTGGCCCACCTCGTTCTCCTATAACCAATAACGTTCTACAACTTTCCATTGCCTAAAAAGCAGCCCTGCATAATTTGTTATGGAGAATGTGGGCAGGGCAGGTTAGCATTAGCATCAGAATTCAGAAATCCAATAATTTATTAATTATATAATTCAAGTATAATACAATATCATCATGAAGAAGCAAGAGCAACCACTGAACAAAAACCAGAGCCCCATTATTGTCTTCCCCAACTTTTCTTTCGTTCAAAGCATTCTGCTTTTAAAAAGCTTTTGATGATTCCTCTATATCTATAAGCATTACAAAATTACCTCAATGCTCATACAAGTTGTATATGCAAAGCACTTGAATATAAATGATTCACATGACCGAACACGCATTAGGATTTTCATCACTAAAGTACACGAATGAATCCGACGGCTGTGATGGCGCATATGATTCAGATTCGTAGGTGTACTGCGGAGGAGGCTCCATTTCGTTCCCTGGACGCACCACGTGTGCGTAGGAATACGGTTGCGGAGGCGCATAATACGACGCACCGTAGCTGCTGCTGCTAGGATGCGCCGTGTGGTAGCTCATGGTATAAACTGGAGCGGGCGGTGGAGGACCATAGTAATGCGGTGGGTACATGTGATGACGTGGAGGACTCTCATTGATGGGTCTCGAAATTGGAACTGATTCTGTTGGTCCTGGCACATGGACGTGGCCTTGACTTTTTGACTGGTTACCGGAACCACCGTTTGCTGCAGCATCACCACCGCCACGTTCAACTGTAACAGCAACACCCTCATTGCCGTTGTTGCTATTCACTTTCCCTTTCTTCTTCTTCTTTTTCCCACCGCCGCTGCTGCTACTACCACCGCCGCCGCCAATTTTCTCATTCCCCGGTGCTTCAATTTCCTGAGGAACTTGCACAGCAACGCTGACCTTCTTCCCGGTCACCGGCCCGGCCGGTAATATCACGGTTTGCCTCACATCAGCTGACGCCTGCGGTTCTTGAAACTGCACACCGGTTTTGCCGGTTGCGCAACCTTCGTTAGCTTTGTTAACGTTAACCCCACCGCCGCCGGTAGTGACTTCAGCGCTTTTGGATGCGTCGTCGACGACGACTTTAACGGTTTCTTCATCGTTTTCTCCCCTGCTTTCTGGGTCGCTCTGTTTCTCTTTGTTTTCTGGTTTTTCCTTCTTCTTTTTCAATTCTGCTTTTTCCAGCCACAACTCTGCGTGCTTCCCTGCCTTGGTCAATCTCTTAATCAAAATATAGCTGTCTACGTTCCCCGTTACCACCACTTTTTGTTGCCTCAAATCGATGTTTATGTCATCAACACCTTGATTACAGAGGAGTTTAAGGGAAGTGTTAAGCACAAGATTAAACTTTGGGGGTAGCTAGGAACAAGTAAAATTTAACAAGAAAAATAGTTATTTGCAAATGAAACCAGATACCCAGAGAAAAAGATTTGATTTTGAAGATGATTACCATATATGCTCTGCAAAATTTTCTTTACTTTCCTTTGGCAGCCTGCGCAGTGAATGGAGACTTTCAACGTAGTGGTCTGGGACACAGAAGCGTAACAAGTTCAGAACATGTTGGAGAAAAAAACAAAGAGATTTTGGAGAAATGAATGAGAGTGAACGGTGGAACAAAGTTTTACCTTGCCTGTGAGAGGTTCTGAATGTTGTTGCTCAACTTCTTTGGCTCCTGGTTTTGATTCTGTTGCGGCCATTTGAGCTTGAGAGACAGTGGTAGCTGAGTCGGTTTGCAGAGAAAGAGAAGACGGGGGAAGGGCACTATGAGAAAGATGAGAATGCTTAAAAAGCAGAGAATAATGCTTTGAGACATGAGCTGCAAATAATTTATAATTTAAAAGTTAAAAAAAGAAAAGGAAAAGCTTTCTGAAAAGAAGGACCTTCGAAAAAAGCAGGACAAAATACCGCGGCATATAAGGCCTTTTTCTCCTTGTATGTCAGTCGTTCAATTAGATTGGTATTTTATTTTTCACTTAAATAATATAAGTCTCCTTACTAATTTTAATAAAAAATTATTATCTTTTTTATATTTATTCTTGCATTTATTAAGAGAAATTGTAATAATATGACCACGTTTCACTTCTCAGCTCACGTTGCAATTAATATAACCTGATTTTTCATTATTTTATTATCTCTCCCAAATCTCAGTAGTATATATTATATATGTACAAATTTTTTCGCGTAAGGAACTTGCTTATTTAGCCGTACATATTACACGGCCTGGGTGGCAGTGGCAACAACGGTGATGGTGGTGGAGAAGGTGGTGACTATGATAGTGGTGAAGAATGGTGGTGACAGTGGAGGTGGTGGTGTGGGTGGTGGTGGCGATGAAGGTGATTGTGATGGCGATGAAAGTGGTGGTGGAGGAGGTGGATGTTAACCGGTGGCGGCGACAATGCTGGCGATGGTAGTAGTGGTGATGGTGGTGGCAGCAGTGGTGGTGGAGGTGACGACATTGGTGATGATGGTGGCAATGGTGGAGCGTGATGGAGGCAGTGCTGGAGGTGGAAATGGTGATGGTGGAGGGTGGTGGTAGAGATGGTGGAAGTGGTGGAGATCTAGAGGGCTGTGTTGGCGGTGGTGGAGGTGGAAGTTGCGGAGGTGGCAGCGATTGTGGTGGCGACAGTAATGGTGGAGGGAGGAGGATGGTGGCGGTGGTGCTGATAGCGGTGGTGGTGGTGACGACGTTGGAGGAGGTGGTGGTGGTGTGATGGCGGCAGTGACAATGATGGGAATGGTGCTGGCGGTAATGGAGGCAATGGTGGTGGCGGCGGTGGAGTCGATGTAGGTGATGATGGCAGTGAAGGTGGAGGATGGTGACCGTAGATGGTGATGGTGTTACATGTTTATAAAACTATAAACCATAATCATTATATTATATTTTTTAGTTTTAAAAATTTAGTTGAAATCGTTTTAAAATTGAGTAAAAAATCATTTCAACTCTAATTTTACCAAACACATTTTGTTTACAAATTTACATTTTAAAAACGAAAAACTAACAACCACCTGAATAAAAGTTTTTGTCGTTGCATAATCAAATAAATTGTATGTAATTTTCACATATTCACATTTTTTTACAACACATCTTTTATACTTCTATGTCAATTATATCAAATAAAAAATTCTCTGTTTAATTCACCATTTAGAAGTTTTTTTTATATATCTGAAAGCATTTAAAAGAAACTCTCTTTATGTAACCAAAAAAATTTAAAAGAAACTTTCATATTTTATAAATAATTAATTTTTTAACTGCTACTTTCAAAACATTTTCTACCATTTAATTTAATTTTAAGTATTATGGAAAACATTAAAATATAAAGGAGACAAAAGAAAGGAGAAAATTGACCGCTGAAGATCGCGCCTAAAACAGTCACATACAGAGTGAACGAGACCAAAATTGGGGATTTAGGGTTTTCTCGTTCGTAGTCGCCAAATAAATCCTTCGCGCGAAAATGGAATCGGAAGGTAATGGCCCTTTATTTTTGTCACACGACAACCGAATTGATTTTTTATCCTCGTTATTGAAACGATTATACAATGCGGTGTTGCTATTCGTAACCCTAGATGATACTGTTTTAGGGCAAAAGGGTACGCTGAACCCGTCAGCAATGTTGGCTACCCTTCTTAGTAAGAGACACAAGCTTCACGAGGAGCTTCGCAATATTGAAAAGCAGGTAACTCTATCTATGTTTACATCTGGGTTTCTTTGGTTGCTTCAAAACGAGCGGAAACTGTCTCTGACTACATACACGGTTGCAATTTTTCTTCCAAATTATTTTTAATTTATAAAAAAGTTAGTTTATTTGTTTTGTTAGTAGTTTGTATGCTTGTGGAGCAGGATAATCGGGCAAAGTATAATTTAACCTAAAATTGTGCACCAAGTAACAGCAATGATATTATTTTCAGGAATTCTACTTTATGCATTACTTCCTTATTAGATAGAATCAAGGTTACAACTTGGTCATGAATTAGGCATCTAAAGGATTCACTGTCTCTTTTATTGATTGGTATAGAAATCCTTTTTCTTTTTTTGCTTCACAGGATTGTCTTGTATGAGTTAAGTTACCCCTTGTAACTTTTTAGTATAATTTTTTTTGGCTTATAAAAAAATCTAAAATTGTGCACTTCAGGTGCCCAATGATACCATGTTCATTTATCACTTCGTGATAGGTGTTTATCAGCATATCCTCTTAAATCCACATAATTTTAAATTCTTTTAGACTGAGGTTTCTTGTTGAATTGGGCATGCAATAATGCACTCTTTGCTGCTATATCCATCTTGCTCAAACCTCATTTCGATGCTTAAGTTGACTGTTGATCAACTTAAATGAAAAACAAATAGTGAAGTTAAGCTCGTAAAATGAACATCCCACATGTTTCTTAGCAAGCAGTAGCTAACATTTGTCCCCTGACGCAGGTTTATGATATGGAGACAAGTTATTTACAAGATCCTGGACAGTGTGGCAATGTATTAAAAGGATTTGAGGGGTTCCTATCTTCTTCAAAGAACACTGCACTGTATAAATTTCTTATCTGTGGCTTTCTTTCTCTCTGAAATATTGATAATTTCTGTCCTCTCTATCCTGACTTCTAATAGATAAATAACCTGTTCTTTTAGTTCGTGTCGTTTCTGAAGAATATTTCATTTCTGCTGAGAACAAATTAATCCATATTTTCTATCAGAATCACAGACTGTGATAATCCTAAGGAAAATAGGAAGGGTAATGGCATGCTTTCAAGTGTATGATCTGCTATACTTGATCATAAACCATAGTTATTAGGCATATCTTTGGGTCTTCCTGTAATTTTTATTCATTGATTGTTGGGGAAAACTAACTCATGAGTTTTGTTACTTATATTAATATTGACTGCTAAAGAAGTGCCACAGACAGGGATATCTTGCTCAGAATTGCCTATATGCATTAGTAATAAATCTTTCCAAGATTTTAGATGAGGGAGTAGAATTGTCTGAAATTCTGTGAATCAAGTGCAGCCCATAGGGTGCTGCTGGAAGCACAATGCATAGCCTGAACAATTTTATGTGTATACAACTATACATCAGAATTCCATGTAAAAATAAATAGTTTTGAGTAGCTGTGTGCCTCTATTCATTGATGACATGCTATTTTCTTACTCATGGTTTGTATGACTGGTGAATCTAATTTCTTCATGGCAGCTTGAAGCGGTCTAGAAAGTTTCAGCCCGAAGATAGACTCTTTTCATTATCTTCAGTGACCTCGCCAGCGGTGTGTTTCTGATATTCAGTATAAGCATCCAACTAGGAATAGAAATACTAAAAAAAGATGTCCAATAGTGAGCACTATGTAATAAGAGTGACTAGGTCTACGAAAAATTGAAGATAGCCTCATCACTGTTAATTTCTTATTCATTTTTTACATCATTGTTAAAAGTGGTAATAGTACTTTTGCGTGACTATTGATTTTTGGAATTATTAATATGTTAATCTTATGAAGATATGAGTAAAAACAGGTTGGAGCAAGACATGAGTCTGGTCCTGTCATTTCATTTTGACTTTGCCCAGTGTTATTACCATATTGGAGGAGTAAATATTAGTTATCTTCAAACTCAAGAGCATCAAAATTCAATCATTTATTGAGAAATTATAACAGCTTTTGTGTTGGATAGGATGCATTTGAGTTCAAGTTAGTAAAACAGATCTCCATGTGGTCCAACTCAGGATCCTTTACTGGGCATATGAACCTTCCACCCACTTAACACCCCTTCCATAACATGAATCTTCTGTTTTTTTCTTACCTCCAACTCTGTTTAGTCATGGTGCATTACTCCATTTATTAATGGTTGTATGCACAACTAGGTTATTTCTAAACTGTGACCTGCATTTTCTTCATCTGTTTCCTGTAGGCAGAAGAGCTTGCAGCTGGACGAGATGGTGAGTTCAGATAAGTGAGCATTTCAATGACTTTGCTGGCATAACTTTATTGTCTATTCATTGTATTTCTGTTTATCTCACAGATGGAAGATCAGATTTTGGTCCTGGTCGTTCAAAGGGTGGTGGAATTTATGCAAATGGACAGTAAGCGCTGAACTAATATGATTTTGCTTTAATCTAGTTGACTTAATTTTACAGAAATCTGTGCCACATATCTTGGCAAAGATGTAAAATATACATGCTGTATAAGCTAAAAAATCTTATGTCTACCATAGGGGTAAACCAAAGAAAGGAAGAGGTGCACCAAGAGATGCGAAGAGAGCAAGGGCTTCTAGTGAACAAGATTTTGATTATGAAGATGACCCTGACGCAACAATGTGATTGAAAATTAAGTGCCATTTTGTGTTAAACCTTGTGGAATTTAAGAGCCTGGAGAAATCTGAATGCCTACTTGTTGGATAGGCAGTTGGTGATCTGTGGTTTCTTCATTCTATGTATATATTTCTAGTCCAAATAGTTGTGGATTTTTTACTTCTTGGGTGAACAAGCCCATCTACTCTTCATGTCTCAAAGTCATGAGTGACATGTCATGTTGAAGGTAACCAGGATACTGTAAATGTTTCTTTGCACAAGTTCTTGTTGGCAGTTTAATGATAGGCTCCAGGCTCTTAGTAGGCTCCAGCTCTTGATGAGCTCTAGACGCCATGCTGACCAGACTCTTCTCTTGCTCCAGACTCTTAGCTTGCTCCAGACACTACACTTGCTCTAGACGCTTTTTTAACTCTTGTTTTTAGATGTTTTGGTCTAGACGCATATGCTCAACTCCATAATTTCCAGTATTTGATCCTCTTTTGACAATTCAATGATCTTTATTTGTACTTAGTTCTTGTATCCTGAAACACTTAAAAAAACCTCGTGAAATATAAATTTATGTTTTAAATTCATTCAAACTTTGAAGATTCATAACCAATTTTACATTAAGAAGTTCTACCACCACTACATTTACGTGATTTAGAGGTGATTACATAGAGGTCGTCACAGAGACAGCGGTTGCGTGACGGTGTTTGCAGCGGAGATCATGAGATTGATGCAGGATTTCAATGGTGAAGGTGAAGGTGCGATGATGTTTGTGACAAAGAAGTTGCTTGGTGACTAACCTAATCCCTTTTCATTTCGGTGTTACACTTTTGAGTTTCATGAAAACTTTTATAAAAGATTTCAACGTCGTGCAGGCACTGTTAAGATGAGACGGAGGTCACGTGTTGTTGTTTCGGTGAAGGTACGGCGTGATGTTTATGCCAGTGAAGATGGTCGGTGACTACCTTAATTCCTTCTATTCCTTTGTTACACTTTTGAGCTGTTTTTACTCAAGGTGCTTGTCCTTCTAAATCCCCATTCAAAATTTTAGATAATTAAGAAGCATTCTACTTAGGTTTAATTATACTTATGTTGATTTGAATTACTTGCATTGTTTATGTCATATTTAGTTGATTAGGAGTTTAATCTGATTTTCCCCTGTTTTTGGGGACTTATCTTTCTCCCTCTGACTGTTTATATTTAGGTCATTGTTCTGTGAATCCTCTACTTGGTTTGGGACTTCCACTCGCTCTCTCCAACACTGTTTCTGTTGAGTTTGGTATGTTTCCTTCCTAACTCTGTTGTGTTTGAAATGTTATTAATAATGTTGAAATGATATTTGCTGATTATAGTTTTAGTTTGGATGCTTGCTCCAAAATTCTAGTGTTTCTTATTCTAATGTTTTAAAACTTATAGTTGTTCCAGGGCTGTTTTTTATTTTTACTAGATATATTTTGTTTGGAGGTTTCCATCTGATAGGGAAATTATTTTTTGAACTTGTACTTAGAAAAATAAGCAGTCTGGTACTTATGGTATCAACTCTTTAATGTGAGTAGAAGCAGGGATCATAGAAAGGTCCAGTCCAGCTTTAATGTTTGTACAATAAAATGAGAGATATGAAGAGTAGAGGGGAGTGCGGGATAAGATAAAATGATAGAAAGAAAAGGAAAGGAAAATAATATTGTAGGAAGTGTTCTACAAAATTATTACATAAATAAAATAACTCATAGTTAATTGATGATTAAATTACTTGAGAGCACTCAACTTCACGATCCACTTCATACTACACGTGAAGACAATTTCACTTAGCAAGAGCAGCTAGCTACGCATGTAGCCCTGCAATAAATTTACTCCAACTATAGATAACTATGTATTAGTTGTGTCACAATTGAAAGGGGAAAAAACGTGACAAAAGAATCTAAAAATTTTCTTTGTGAAAATCAAACTTGGTGCTGGTTTTTCTTGAGAAGTCTTGGGAAAGCCTTCTTAGTTCTCCAACCAATCCATGTGCCCCGCAGTAAAAAACACCTAAAAATAAATTAGTTTATGTGAAATTAGCTAAGCAATATTTATAAGTTGGATTTCAGCAATCAGAATTAAGAACAAAATCAATACTTACCAACTCTTTTGCCAGGGTTTTTGAGAGCTGCATGTTCAAAGACATTTCGCCAATTTGGTCTACCAAAATGTGTCTTGACTCTCGTCTCAGATACTTTATTTGTTCCATGTTTGGCATGGTGCAGGGACTGAAGCATTGTGAAAGCGGATCCGGCATCTCCTTCTTTGTGCACCCTGGTGCAATAGTTGTGAAGCTCAATCGCTCCTTCCTTATCATTTTCCGCGACCTCATTCATGAACCCTTTGAACCATTCAAAGCAACCCTGCTCACGAGTAACCCAGTAGAAGTAGGCTCTCTTGGTGGCAAAAGGTTTTTTCTTGTTACTCTTGACTCGGCTTTCGACCACTCCTTTCTCTAAGTCTTGTTGCATAATGTTATTTAGCACGTTTTTGAGTATGCTAATCAAAGGGGTGGCACCAATTCCTAACCCCACAAGAAGGAGGACTTCATAGTTTTTGTAGTCTTGTGCTGGTGATCCATAAGGTCCATCAATCCAGAGCCTTGGAATCCTGCAATTTATTTGAGTTGTGGGTTTTCTAACTTACCTAAAATATTAAATAACACCACCTTAGACATTAAATACAACTTAGCATACCTTGGTTTGATGGTGCTCGGTAGCATATCAGCTTGTACAATACCACTTTGGTCATCACTTGATGGTTGACATGCCTATATCAATCAAGATGATCAAGAAATGGTCATGACCATTTAACAAATGTACAACTTGTAACACCACAAGAATCTCTTATATAAAAACATCATTGTTCTATTGTGGAAGATTTACTTTGGTCAAAATAGCCTTCAGCTGTGAGGTCCAGTCACCTAAAGTTCGAATGTGAACGCTTAAATAGTCATCTTCTGGAGTTGATGTAAGAGAAAAAGGATGCCTGGTGAAATATACCAATATAACATAATTAAATCAATGCTCTTGGTCACCTTTCTATACCAATGGAAATAACATACAATGTCAGAGTAAAAATTAATTATCCGATGTGGCAAAAATCTGAATTGTTAAGTTCTTTTACACTGACGGTGCATATTAAACTCAAATAATAACTAAAAGAAAAGGAATGTCAACTTAAATTAGTTGCATACCATTCAAATGGAGAGATATCTGAACAATTAACATAAATATACTGGCCACTAATGTACTTAAATCCTCGTGGTTTAAACAATTGCAGTGCAAATACATTTCCCGGGTACATTGTTACCTGGTTTTGTAAAAAAAGAAAACAATGTTAATAACATGAATAAATTTAAAATAGAGTGATTTTTTTTAAAAAAATATTTACCTTTTGAATCCTCACATAATTACAGCAAGACCTGAAAGCACGGATTAGCCTTTCGCTTTCGTATAATATCATAGGAACGGCGAGATACATCCACGTCTACATGTCAATGGTAATTTCAAGTGAAACATTGTGGCTATTTTTATATCATAAATATTCAATTTTGAAGAGAGAGAGAGAAACACATATAATTTCAAAATCACAATGTCGTGTTTGAAGTTTTCACATGAGAGTTCCTGAGTGAGATTACATACCGTATTCTTATACCATTTCTTGCAAAGGTAAAGGAAGTGTCCGTGGATGACAAGAAGCACATAGACGATGACCAAAAGGTGGTGGGAGTACCAAAAGGCATTGAAACCAGTGAACTTCTTGAGAGGTTTAGGGAGGTTTAGTCTGTTCCTACGAGCCCAAGGTTGAGCCAAAATAAAAGGTATGGTCATAAGCACCACCATGAGCACTCCGGTCCAACCCTCGGTTCCTTTCACGAACCACCAATAATCGTCCGGTTTTTCATTCCCGAAAAATGGTTTCATAGGTTCATATTCTGCATCTGTAGTGTGTAATAACCTTGGGAAGTCACAAGCTAAATGTGTAACTGCATGCAACCCAGTCCCAATTGCAATGCCGATAGCGATAACCTAAATAAACACAAAAAGGCTCAATATAATTTTAAAACATTAGTTCAATTGATCTTTCTTGGAAAATCTATCATGTGAAGTTATTTTACTTTACCTTATGAAAGTTGATGTTGTCCTCAAATGGAACCACCATTCCTAACTTGGTCTTGCTTCTGATCCAAGTGATGGTGTTTCTACAGACAGGGAACAAGATTAAGGCCATGTTAAATTTGAGTGTCTCAGCGCTACCCTTAGCTATTATAACACAATATCCCATGACATGGAACACAGCACGGTTTTTGTACTGCACAAATTTCCAAGTGAAAAGTGTTGCACAAATGAAAAGCCACAGGGCCATAACCCAGAAACGTTTCCAATTGTCTTGTACAAAGTATGCTAGCGCTTGGAACCGCCGCTTCATGGGGTTCCACTCTTTGTTAGGAACGAACATTTGACTCAACACCCTACTATCTTTGGTTATGTGAGTTGATTGTGATGCTGCTTGCAAAAGAAGCATTTCCAAGTTGTACAACTGCATAGTGATACGTTAGGGATTATTTCACAGTCATAATAATAAGAAATTATTATTGATTTGATCTGTAATCAAGTTATTTTTGTGCAGAATACAAATTAACCTCAATGTATCCAACGTTGTTAGGATCCAGCTCCTCCATGATAAGGGCTGCATATTCCTCAACGCGTTCTCGTATTTTTGAAAACTTATTAACTGAGGCACTTAGGACAATAATCTGTAAAATGAAATCATATATACACAAATCTTCACACTTTCTTCAAGTCTCTGGTAAAATAAGATATCTATAGTAGAAATTAGTATAATCGTCACTTAGTAATAAGTGGATGTTTTTGTTTGCAATAATAATATAAAACCATCCATACTCAACAATTTAAGTTTTTTGAGATAATTAGTTATTTGATATGGTATTAGAGCTTCCATGACCAAACGGTCTAGAGTTTGATAATTGTTGTCCCTCAATTTTACTAATGAAAAAATGTATCAACCCACATAGTTGATGAGTCTGTGTATTCTCTACGCTTCAAGTCCAAACAAGCTCTTGCGCAAGGGGTATATTTAAGTTTTTGGAATAATTTGTTGATTGAAATTTTTCTCATGTAAAAAATAAAGATACACATATCCTTATACATGAAAAATGATAATAGTAATGCAAATATTGATTTTGGACTCCAAGTTTTTTTTCTCTAAAAAATCTGACAAAAAACTCCTACCTCTTTTACTTCTTCTTCAGTAATTAGTCCATCAGCATTCTTGTCAACCCTGGCATGAGTTAAGCTTACAATTCAGCGAACGTACTTAACAAATAACAAGTACAATTTTTTTGACATTTGGCTCAAAAGTAATTTTATTTTGACAAAGATATACATAAAGAAAGATTTCATCTAAATCACCTAAGATTAGGTAAATCTTACATGTCAAAAAATGTCTGAATCCTGCAATCAAAGCTCTGATCTATAATTTGGTCCCAAAATCCACGAAACTCATCCTTGGTTATTGAAGCTGATGTTATGCCTCTTCGACGAGCCAACGCGTCATATAACTCATCACCCGCAAAATCCTTTGACTCATTCATTCCTATAAGCACATGAAAGTGAACTCAAATTATAAACACTAAATTACAACATACATAAACTCTCACATAGTAAAAAATTATTACATAGATAAATACTTAATTAAAATGTGGAACTATGAACTATGCAAATGTAAAAGAAAATGATGAAATTAATACCTATGCACTGGGTGAAGCGAGTCTTGGGAAGTTTTCCCTTAACAGCAAACTCATCAAAGCGCTTCTCAACCTGCGACCAATCTTCAGTGCCAACGTTTCTAGTTATGAACTTGAGACCTCGGAGGGCCTGAGCTGCAGCTCCGGGTTTGTATCGATCGACCGCGTCGAAGGTTGCGGAGTCGTCATGGATGTTCAACGTTATCCTATCGTTGTCGTTGTCGTTGTTGTCACCGTTTTCATCCCTGAAACTCATTTCCGGCCATGACTCTTGAATCTCCATTTTACAAGTCATGGCTCTAATTCATTAATTTCACTCTTCACCTTAGTAGCTAAATTTATAAGACGTGAACTTATAATGCATATTCGATTATATTATTAACAGATGTTTTTGTATTTTTATTCTCTAAAGTAAATCCTTGCTTAATTTAGAAATCCAAATCTAAATGTTTTGCATATAGTTAGTGTGTCTATGGCTCCTGAGAATCATTTATATAATTGAGGCCCAACTCAATATAATTTCAAGATAATATGATACTTCTACACGCAATGGAAAGTACCCGCAGAAGTTGAACAAATTAAAAATCAGCATTTGTACTTTTTATCAAATGCTTTTTATATTTTTAACAAATGTTCTTCTGACGACATTCATTAGCTGCAGAATTTAAATAATAACTTCCTTAAGTCTTTTCTTATAAAAAATATTCTTGTTTAACTTTCATTTAAAATTTTATTGATATTAATTATTGTTTAAGCAAATACACCTTTATTTTCATAGCAGCATATAATTATAGACTGGGATATACTTTTTTTTACTAAAGAGCATTGCAAGAAACACAAGAATGAACTAATCTTCTTTTATTCTGTCAAACCCATTTAAATTTTTTCTTCAAAAAATCACAATTTAATTAAAATTATTTTTAAAACTTTTAAGACGTTTGTTTAAGTTTTTTTTTTTAAATTTAATATTTTAATTAAAAAATTAAAATCAATGAAAAAATTATTATTTTGAAAAATTACTTTAATTAGCTTACGAAAAAAGTTATTACAATAGATAAGAGAGAAAATAAAAACTTGAAAACAATGAGAATTTATAGGGCAAAAATATCCTTAAAAAATGTAATATGACAAATATATCATTTTTTAGAAAAAAATAAATTAGCTTATGCTTTTCATAAAAATCTTTAATAGAACTTTTTTTAGACCGTTAAAAATTATTTTATTTAGTCTTAGACAAACGGACCCTCAAAATAACATATTCTTGCTTTTCGTTTCATCCTATCTAATATAGTTGTAATAAAAGATGACAGAATAAAAAAATAAACGGTATGTTGAAAAATTAAAAAATAATTTTAGTATGAGCAAAAATATTAATTACATTTCTTGATTTATAGGTCATTGTCTTTAGCAATAGTTAAAAAGGAGTGCTAGAACCAACAAGGTTCAGCACAGTTTGCAGATAGTTGAACTCTTTGAATATTAGTTTAGGGTTCGACCTCCGAGCAATGTATATGAAGAATAATTTGTTGAGAGATACATATTCACTTAATGTGATATGTCAATTGCATTATAGTAGGAGTTGCAAGATTAACATAGTAAATTTAGCTTAAGAATATTTTTATTTTTATTAATGCAGATAAAATATCATCTTATTTTTAATAATTTTATTTTTTAAATTTAGACAAAAAATAATAAAAACCCATTTTGATAATAACAGAAATAATATTTAGTTTACTTTAATAAAATAAACATCGAGAAACTAGCTAGTTTCTTTTTCTTTTTTAAAGGAAAAACTAGCTAGTTTCAAAACAAAGATACATTCAAAATATTAAGTAAAATTTAATAGTATACGAAAGTTGCTAACCTAAATAATCTTAAATATATACTCAACAGTACCTCAAATTATTTTTAATGATCTTGTCTCTTTAAGCAGGGTTAAAGAGTTATATATAACATAACAAGCTTTCTATATTATTAATATATTGTAATTTGAGTTTTTTTCTTTCTTTCATGATTACCCTTTCAAGGACATTTATAAACTTTGTTATTCTCGTACATTAAACTATTTGAGGTCATTTCATTTGAGGCCATTTCATTCATCAGTAATTGTTTTTAAAATGTAATTATGGAATATCCGTTTTGTTATCCAGAAGTATGTCAATTGCTCATTGACATCTCCGATTCAATTACCATTGATTAATTAATAGAGAATATGTCATTTTTAGTCTCACGATTAATGAATAACTAATAAACTATACGTGCAATGCAAGATTGCATTAAAATAAATATTTCGTAAAATTAATTTTGTACTCTACTAAGTTGCAGATTGAACTTTGAATCTAGAGATTCAATCAGACATTTTTTACTACTGCAAACCTATTGGGTACATAAAATTAACTTAATATAAAAATATTAAATGGTAATAAAATTTGTTAAAATATAATCTTGTAATTATTTTAATTTTTTAAAATCTAAAAATATTTCATTAAATCATTTTAATTTATTTTTTGGTCATAATTTAAATGATATTTTAATTGTGACAAAAAATGATTAGTATACTTAGTGACAATTGAAGAAATTTAGATTCCTACAATTCATCGATTTTTTTGTGAAGAAGTTTAGATATTGATTAGGGAAATAAAAGAGAAAAAAAATCCTTGTTTAAATAATGAATTAAAAATCGATTAATATTCGTTTGATTTGATACGAAGTTTTATAAAACATGTCTAAATATATGCTGCAAGTAATAAAAAATACACATAATTTTATTAAAAAAAAGAGAGAGAATATGCTGGTCCAATTTTGAGGACTAGTGAAAATACCTGTTTCTTTGTGATTGAATATTTAGCTGCAAGTAATGAAATGAATTGTTATAAATTAGATGGTTAAATATGTTTTTATCCCTTTACAGAGGTAAATTTAAATTGGTATCTCCAAAAAATTTGCAAGGATTATGGTTCTTTGAAAATAATATATTTTTTTAAATTGAAAATGTTGAGGATCATAAATCACTTTTCGCTTCCTCAAGTTATCCTTTGTTTGAACTCTATTAAGGGAAAACCTTTCGGATAAATGCCTTGACCTTTGAGGGCGCTATTAATCTCCAAATGTTCTTATACAAGTGACTGTCACCTGAATCATGATGACCCACCTGAACAGCATACGCAAACCTTATTGTATATACACCTTCTTCAAATGCCGCCCACACCCACTTATCCTTCCTTCCACGAGTTGGCATAAATGGTTGGACCTCTATCAAGAAATTGTCCATCAACTCCCTCTCCCATTCAAACCGTTCCCTTATCCATTTAAATTTCCAGGTCCACCTGTTCTGTACCCAATTTTCCATCTCCTCAACCCCAATAGTATAGTCTTGTTGCAATGATAGATCGAACAATCTCTTATATTGATGCTTCAAACACAAGTCATTGCCATCATGTTTATCATGCCAAAAAAAGAAATCATATCCATCTCGAATAGTTTTCCTCACATTATCCTGGTACCACTCCATACTGTTGCCACAAACTTTCTGCAGATCCTGCCACCACATTGAGCCCACGCTAGAGTCATTGTCCCACCATCCAATTCCAAAATCGACATACTTTGAATGCAGGACTTTAACCCATAATCTTTCTTTTTCTGCCATTATTCTCCACTTCCACTTTGCAATTAAAGCTTTGTTGAACACACAAATGTCTTTAATTCTGAGCCCACATTCGTTCTTAGCTCTGCATACAATATCCCACTTTACCCAGGCAATGGTCCTTTCCGCCTCTTCTCTCCCCCAAAGGAAATTCCTTTGTATTCTTTTACACCTTTCAGCAATTGTTTTTGGCATTTTAAAGAATGACAAAAAGAAGAGCGGAATGGATGAGAGAACACTTTTGATCAGACAAATATTTCCCTCAAAGGATAGCAACTTATGCTTCCAAAGCAACATTCTTTTTTCCAGCTTGCGGATCACCGGCGACCAAGTCTCTTTTCTTCTTGGATTAGACCCGATTGAAATGCCCAAGTACATGAATGGGATTTCCATCGTCCTACAATTAAGCAAAACTTCAAATCTGCTAGGATAATGGGATTTCCATCGTCCTACGATACGCCAGGATAATGTTTACATCTCGTTTGAAAATGAAGAAGATGGAAAGGGTTTCTGAGTTTTTAGTGTGAAAATATATTCTTCCTTTAGAGAGGAATGAACACAATCCATATGGAAGCCTATGTGGATTGGGAATTAGGAAAAAATTGTCATGTAAGCTTTATGATGCCATGAGAACCACTTTAGATCAACTAAATTTTTTCAAGGACCAAAACTTAAACATTTTATTTCAAGAATCATTTTAAACTTAAGTGTATAAGTAAGATATTATAACCCTATAATTAATTTATCATTGAACTGCATGAGAACACTCAACTTAACGATCCACTTCATACTACACGAGAAGACAACTTTTTCATACATGTATACAATTTCTCGTATCAAATACATCTAGCTAAACATATAGCTCTTCAATAGAATTTCTTTTTTTTTTTTGAATGATACAATAGAATTTAATCCAACTATATATATAACTATAACTATGTATTGCGTCACAGTTTGAAAGGGAGGAAAAGAATTTTGACTAAAGAATCTAAAAGTTTTTTGTTTGTGGAAATCAAACTTCGTGCTTGTTTTTCTGGAAAAGTCTAAGGAAAGCCTCTTAAGTTCTCCAACCAATCCATGCGCCCCGCAGTAAAAAACACCTAAAATTGAATTAGTTGATTTGAAATTACTAAGCATTAATGTTTATAAGTTAAAATTTCACAATCAAAATTAACAGCAAAATCAATAATTACCAACTCTTTTTCCAGGGTATTTGAGAGCTGCATGTTTAAAGACATTACGCCAATTTGGTCTAGCAAAATGTGTCTTTACCCTTAAAGACATTACGCCAATTTTTCTTCTACTCGAACCCACTCCTCGAAACCTCACCCGACCACCGTTACTTCATCGATCTCCACCGATCTACACTAAAATGCCGACGCCCGTACATTCAAATAAAACATCTGACCATAGAAACTGTCCAACACACCCCATTGACCTAACCCCTAACTACGACCCACAATTGAGCAAGACCTGCAAACATATACTCGCATCAACCCTCACCGCAATCGAACACCATTAGACCTAATTGGTGACACGGTTAGGGTTTAAGAAAAGTTTGCAAGAGGAAGAGGGAGGGCGTGTGGTCGAGAGAAAGAATTCAGGGTAACAACAAGAAACAAAGTAAGTGCTCGCTAGCAGTTGCAGTTAATGTTAATTTGTCTATACCTATAATTTTATTTTTGCCACTAAAAGAATCAGTGACCAAAGTACATTCTCGTAAGTATAAAATACTTATACCCACAATTTATAATATGTGTGTACCTACCCTTTTAATTACTGTCACCGTGGATATTTGGCAAATTTCTTGTAGTGACGTTTGAACTTAACAAAATATTCAAGCATAAGAGGAAGCGTTAGTGGCCCATATGGTATTTGTTAGGATTCAAATCTCACACGTCTTGGGTTCAGATGCCGGTACATAGATTTTCCATCAAAATATGTATATTAATATACAGTTTAGTGTCACCTAGCCATTTATTTGTTTTTCAATTCAAATTCTTTTTGTCTTTTCAATGCATATATATTGAAACATGCGGTGAAAATTGCTGTTCAATATAATGAGAGGGTTGTTAGTCCTTTTACTAATAATAGATTAATGGTAGTTCGGAAATGATTAACGAAAACAAAGGGGTAAGAAAACTAAAAGAATGTGACATGTAAATAGGAAAAAAGGGTTGTTTTTATTAAATTAATAATTAATATCAACTAAAGAATTAAATGGTTTTGTTTTTTCTTTTTCTCCGTCACCATAAATAACGAACATTCAGCCATTTTCTTTTCATCAACACACATCTTGGAGAAATGAATTCGAAGGCCATCGTGATTCTTGTTATATTCTTGGCTTCTAGTCTTCTCATCTCAGCTAGGCCGGTTGCACTCGAAGTAAAAGATGGTAATTCTGTCATATGAGTTTTTCGTTATTATTTGTTATCTACTACGTATCTCCTAAGTGAGTCCTTACTTTGTAGGGTGAGACACTCAAATTGCACACTCTTTCTCTTATGAAGACACATCATCAAATTTTAAAATATTCATTATCAATATCTAATTTTATAAGGAAGTGTGTATCACTCTCCCTCTCCCCTCTTGTATTTGTTTTCATTTTGCATTAATTCTCTTCATAGTTCATACTTCATACACACATTTACTTTCTCTCTCCAATTTTTAATTTTTCTCATAAATTTACTAACATTTTCCCCTTCTAACAACAATTTTAGATTAGTCTTCATTCCTCACTTTCTCCTTCCTCCTCTCTTGATTAAAGTCGGGCACGAGCGCAAGTGTTTTTTTTTATAATTTCATAATTTTTCATTAGGAAATTAACAAAGTTGTTTAAATAACTTTATTATTATTTATGATAGCTTTTTTTTTTGGTAAATAATTGTATTACTATTTATGATATTTACATTTGAGTTTAATACTCATGCACTATCACTGTAAATTTTTTTTTTTACACAAATTACCAATCATAACTCTTAAATTTGTCACATCATAATCTAATTTCATAAATAATTGAAATTAATTATCTGATTTGATAAAAATCTGAATTATTATTAGTTGCTTATGTAAATTTTTTTACCCTGACACTGCATGAATATTAAACTCTTCACCTTTTCATATGGAATTATATTATAAAATAATGTGATTAAATATTATTTATTTCAAAATTTTAAATCAAAATTAATCTTGAAAGGTGATATTTAAATAAGTTAATTAGATTGGTAATCATCATTTAGAATTATTAACACTAAATTAGTTTTTTGATGTGAAAAAAAAATTAACACTCAAATTATAATTTTACTTTACTCTTTTATTCGTAATCATTTCTTATTTATTATCTTTTTTGATATAATAATAAGTTTACAAATAATTAATAAATAGAAAATTGTAATTTCACTTTTTAAAAACATAATTATTAGTGTTTTGATAATACCTGTGCATTGCACGGGATACCTCGCTATAGTTTAGTACAGTTGAACCATTTTATGTGTAGGACTTCTATTTTATTTTTCAAGTTGATAATTAGGAGAACTTCATTGGATTGGCGAAGCTTTAATATATTTCACAAAGTAACAAATGAGGAGAAATTGGTGGGAAACATATAAATTAAGGGTTTAAATTCCTATTCTGTTTAGTAAAATCTCAGTTGGTAGATAATTTTTTTTATGGAAATTTCCTGACACTTCTATCTAAGACTAGGTGGCCTCTGGTGGTCTCCTCCCTTGACACACCACTGACACCTTGTCTAGTAGTTTGGAGGTGTTTCATTTCTATTCTACCATAAAGATAAACATCATTTAGCTACCTATGCGATTATTTTATGGTTTTTGTAAGAAAGTAAGACAAAATGTGATAATTATTTTATGGCTTTAATTTATATAAACGACTAATATAATTTTTTACAGATATACCTAATTATATCTTGAGATATTTTTCTGGTATTTTCTTAATTTGATTTATTTATAATGTGATGAAATAGTGGTTGTCTTAAAAGTTTTTTACATTTAGTGCATAATTATTAAACTCTTGATTTTATAATTATTTTCCAGATAACCTTAAAATAAATGGGCCGGATGGTATGCCTACTTTGCTGTGGATTCCTCCAGAGTGTACAAGTTCTACTGTTTGTTGTTATGGCTGCTGCGCGCCAAGCGTCGATGGAACATGTGCAATATGCTGCGCTTATCCTTAACCATGAATACATGTTGTTATCCCTATAAATAAAACTTCACCAAGAAGTGTAGTAATTAATATATGCTTTGTAGTAAAAGTTAGAGTACTTGGTTGTACTTTAATTATTATTAAATGAATAATAGACTTGACATCATTCCCCTTTCAATCTCTTTTCTTTGGATTTAGATTCTCTCATGTGAAATATCTCTTATATGCCATCACGTGAGAGTGTTGTGTTTATCTTTGGAGTGGCCGTTGCGGCGCTTAGGGACTTAGGGTTAGGGTGTGACAGTGGGTTTTGCTATTTATATGATGCTATGTCGGGTTAGGTCGGGTACCGATGGTATTGAAACCCAAAACCGAACTCGACCGTGTAACCCAGTCCAAACCGCCTTTTTTTATTTCGCCCCAAACTGAACCGGCCCGACCCGCCAGCGTTTTTTGGCATCGGCTTTTTCGAGTTCGAGCCGGGCCGGTTTTATTGCTCACCCCTAGTCTGCGCGCAGTGTCCACACAGTATCCACACAATATTTCACACAAAATTTCCACACAGTCTGCTGGATGGATAGACCTGCTATTCCAAACAGATGAAGGATGACGACAACGACGTCTTGAGGAACATTCCTGCATACAAAATTTATGAACAAGCAACAACAACAATGTGGACGGGTTCCTCA
This sequence comes from Acmispon strigosus, assembly GCA_030819835.1. Taxonomy (NCBI): domain Eukaryota; kingdom Viridiplantae; phylum Streptophyta; class Magnoliopsida; order Fabales; family Fabaceae; genus Acmispon; species Acmispon strigosus. The sequence continues at coordinate 64,259,038 of JAUAMA010000003.1, read as the reverse complement.
TTCCAATTTCCCCACCTAGCAGAAACGTTGTTTTTACGAATCCGAGCCCCTTTTTCGAAGGCGGTGTCATCCTTGTCGGAGTGTCCGTCTACTTCGAGGGTTTGTGATCGCCTGAACCCTCCTGCTCCAGTGATCTCTCGTCGGTAGCTGCCGAAGCGTAAAACACCCGCTACTACCAACGAAGACATTATCGAATAAGCTACCCAAATTTCCTGAGAAAACATCTCTTGAAATATTTTCGTAAAGGTCTTTTGAGGCTTTCGGAAAACATGACTTATGATTTCTCGTGAGGAAGTTCTTATAGTTCTTTTTTCCAAAAAGTGACTTAATTTTCATTGCAAGATAAAACTTGTAGAAAAGAAGGGAAATCGTCCTTAAGTTCATAAAAGGGGGTGATGAATTCCTTTAATACATTATGAATTTTCCTTTAAGAAATGTAGGACAGATTTATTTCGAAAGCTCACGGTTTAACTGCAGGTTCTCTTGAAAGCATGTTTCAAAACGTTCATTAAGTTTCTAAAAGAAAGTTTCTCTTCTTATTATTTTTGAAACTTTTAAGCCTTTACTTTTTCCAAAATAAGGTCTGCATACTTTATTTTGAAAGGAACCCCATTCCCATGGTAGCTTAAACTAATTCCCCGGCTAGCGCACACAATAACAATTGGTGATAAGGCATAGCAATATTACAGCAAGCAAAATCAAGGGAAACGGTAATTCAATCAACATGCTATCAAACATAAAAGGGCATACATATTCAGGCATGGCTTGCTCTTTTCATATGAGCTAAATAGCATGCTTCATAATTAACAATAATCATGTAGAGCATGGGTACATATCTAAACAAACATAAAACATGTGTGAAAGGAGATAATGCTTACAATTAACAGTATAGCAAGAACATCAAACAAGTTAAGCCGCACATTCAAACAATTTCAACGATGTCATACATCAAACAATTCTAATCTAGCATATCATATGCCTTCAGATACTTGCAATCATAATTCAAGCAACTTAAAGTCGGGATGTTCGTAGAATGCCGTCGACTAGCAAGTTATAAGTCATAGTATATACATATGCTTAGTAGCTAGGAATAAAGAAGTGCCCTTACCTTTTCCTTTGCTCCGAGCTCCAATGCTTGCTCCAAAAGCTACGAAGGTTCCGAAGAAAGCTACGTCGTCTCGCTCGGTCCGAAGTCTCGTAATCCTTCAAAGAATGCAACCTAGCTTAGAATTTGAAACTCAACCCTAAGGTCTTTCCACTAGCCCTACAAGGTTCATATTACTTAGGCAATGGTCCTAACTCATAGGAAGATCTTTGGAAGTCGAAAATGTTTTAGCAACTTTGACGACCATCAAAAGGACTCAGAAAACCCTAAGTTACAATTTTCAAAACTTTCCAGAACTTTAAATCTTTAAAGAGCATCAAGGCTAGATGCTTACAAACCAATTTGAAGGCCTTAAACAAGATTTTGAAACCAAAAACACACACAAAGCCTTAAGGGTTCAATTCTGCCCACAATGTGTAAATTCACAAAAACTCCCCATTTTTACCAAACAAATCATTAAATTGCCCAAAACTAGGTCACAACCCAAAATGTAATGATAACTGGGGGTTTTATGGTCTTTTTAATTTCTTTTTCTTTATTTTTATTTTATTTTGTTTGAGTCTCATATAGATTTTATTTTATTTTATTAGAGTTTTTATTTTATTTTTGCATTTGCATATAGTATAGTTAGTATTTTGTTTTTATCCCTTTTATTTATGTTTTATTTTAGTTTTAGTCCTTGTTAGAGTTCTTGTCATTATTAAGTGGTTTATGGGTGATTTGATGGAAGAATTGATGAAGAATGGTGGCTGAATTATGGAAGAAGAAGAAGCATCAGTCTCTTGGCCTATTTAACATGTGTGAATTTTGGAGAATTGAAGCGGATTGAAGGTTGTTGCTGCTGTTTCAAGACAAAGGGGATGCCACATGAAAGCCCTTCAATTCCATCAAAGCCTTTCCATCAAGGAGGAAAGAAGAGAGCAAAGAATGTGAAGCAGCAGACGAGCCCAACGCTTGAGTGTTGGAGAGCCAACTGCATGTACGTGCTGAATTGATTAATTTCCAACGCCTAAGCATTGGAAGCCAACGCTCATGCGTTGGGATGCTGACAGGAAAAGTTATAAATTGGATGCTTTGCTTTCTTTATAAATATAGACCTAGACATATTGTATTGTTTTAAGCTTTTGTTCGTGGAGTTGTAAGAGGCTTTTGGAGCCCTTGTTCCAGGTTTTGTTTCTTTATTTTGTTTATGTTTAATCTATCCATGCTATGCTAGTTTCCTTTTACATTTGAGTATTATGTGAATCCTTGCTAAGTTATGCTTTAAGATTTTGTTGATCTATATGGATAAAGTTGTAGTTTCATGTATCTTTTCCCCATGTTTATTCTGCTTGAGTCGACACAAGTACTATGCTTTCTTCTTGCACAATGGTAGTTGGAAGGAATTAAGGGAACATGGAATAGATTAATCGATTTATCCGCCACTTAGGTATAAGGGTGGGAATCAATTGTGTTGGCCAGAACTAAGAACTCTAATGCTTCAAATTGATTAACTAAACACTAAGGTAATAGGTTTGGTAATTGTAATTGAAAGTTCTATTTGATTAAGGTATTAACAAGTAGAGGTTTAGGCTAAATCACCATGAAATGATTTCCAAATTCATATAGTTATCTGTTTGTGAAAAACATAATTTAGTTAGGTGAAGCTATTACCCAAGTGCTTTTTTTTTATCATAAGTGCTTTTAGTTCTTATGCTATATCAAAATCAAATCAAATTTAATTTTGCTTTTTCAAACTCTAGAAAACCGATTTCAAGTCAATCCAATTCCTGTGGAGACGATAATCTTTTATACTACTTCGATACATTCTGTACACTTGCAAAATTGGTATCAAGTTTTTGGCCCCGTTGCCGGGGATCGGCTTTTTGATTTTTAATTGGTTGTTTAGAGTTTCTTTTGTTATTATTTTCTGAAATTTCTGCTATAAACTGGTATTGCTAATTTTGTTTGCTAAGTGTTGTAAGGTATAGCAATGGCTGAAACATTCGAGCAAAGGTTGGTAAAAATTCGAGCTGATTGTTGAAAAGAGTATGAGAAAAAGAAACAGGATACCTTCACTCTAATTGACGAGTTTTACTACGAATTGGAATGCATGCACAATGCTGTATTTTTGCCAAATCCTGAGCAAGAATGCAAAGCCAGGGAGATTTTACAAGTGAAGATGCAAAGCATTTTGAAGCGGCAGCCAGTGATTGGACAAACTCCCACGGACCCGGTAAGTGAATCTATGGACCAAGGTGGGGAATTTAAAATTGAAAAAAGGGATTATGTAGTAACTACAAAATTAGTTTCTCTTCCCACACCGGAGGAGGAAGAACAAAATTCCCTAGAAGAAATGTCCATAGGTGATGCTTACAAATCAATTTGAAGGCCATCAAGGCTAGATGCTTACAAATTCCCTAGATGAAATTAGCAACTTTTGACGACCATCGAAAGAACTCAGAAAACCCTAAGCTATAATTAAATAATTATTTAATTACTAGAGGAAATTTAGGGTCTTACACTTATTATGTACTTAGTGGATCATGTGTGACAATGTTATTTTCATGTTAATTTTCGTTTGGATTTGTTTTAAGCACTTTTGATTATGTAAAACTAATTGATACTATATTTCTGCAAGTGTTTTGTTTTAGTTTGAATGAATTTTTCTTGTACAAATCATTTTTCAGTTTGGATTAATTTATTATGTATGCACAATAAGAAAACACATCAATTTTTTTTAATTTACTAGAGATATGATGGCGGTTTGAACCGCCGTAAATATGTATTGTAATTTGTCAGCAGTTAACCATCGTGAAAATGGAAGACTGGAGTGTTGCAATGGTGACCTTGGCGACGGTTGGAACCGCCGCTAATATTCTGAGGCAGTTTGTCCAACCGCCGGTGAATCTCTTGGCGACGGTCGAATTCCCGGCGGTTTTGTAGCCGCCAGCAGCACAATTTAGCAGCGGTTTTAACCGCCATCGCTTGAACTTATAACCGCTGCTAAAACCCCATTTTATTGTAGTGTATCACCGTTAGTGGCCCATATGGTATTTGTTGGGATTCAAATCCAAGAGGTCTTGGGTTTCGGTACATAGATTTTCCATCAAAATATATGTACTTAATATACAGTGTAGTGTCACCTAAGCCATTTATTTGTTTTTCAATTCAAATTCTTTTTGTCTTTTCAATGCATATATATTGAAACATGCGTTGAAAATTGCTCTTCAATATAATGGGAGGGTTGCTAGTCCATTTCTTAATAATAGATTAATGGTAGTTCGGAAATGATTAACGAAAACAAAGGGGTAAGAAAACTAAAAGAATGTGACATGTAAATAGGAAAAAAGGGTTGTTTTTATTAAATTAATAATTAATATCAACTAAAGAATTAAATGGTTTTGTTTTTTCTTTTTCTCCGTCACCATAAATAACGAACATTCAGCCATTTTCTTTTCATCAACACACATCTTGGAGAAATGAATTCGAAGGCCATCGTGATTCTTGTTATATTCTTGGCTTCTAGTCTTCTCATCTCAGCTAGGCCGGTTGCACTCGAAGTAGAAGATGGTAATTCTGTCATATGAGTTTTTCGTTATTATTTGTTATCTACTACATATCTACTAAGTGAGTCCTTACTATGTAGGGTGAGACACTCAAATTGCACATTCTAACTCTTATGAAGCCACATTATCAAATTTAGTTGTCAGTTGCAAGTCATCATAGTTTAGTAAAGTTGAACCATTTTATGTGTAGGACTTCTATTTTATTTTTCAAGTTAATAATTAGGAGAACTTCACTAGATTGGTGGGAAGCTTTAATATGTTTCACAAAGTAACAAATGAGGAGAAATTGCTGGGAAACACATAAATTAAGGGTTCGAATCTTAATTCTCTTTATAGAGATCTACCGACACTTCTATTTAAGAGTAGCTCTTTAGTGGTCTCCTTCCTCAGCATACCACTGACACATTATCTAGTAGTTTAGAGATACTTCATCTCCATTCTACCATGAAAATAAACATCATTTAGCTACATATGTGATTATCTTATGGTTTTTTTTATAAAGGAAGACAAGATGTAATAATTATATTATGGCTTTAATTTATATAAACGAGTAATATAATTTCTTTTGAGACACCTAATTATATCTTGAGATATTTTTCTGGTATTTTCTTAAAGTTTTATACATTTAGTGCATAATTATTAAACTGTTATTTTACAATTATTTTGCAGATAACCTTAAAATAAATGGGCCGGATGGTATTCCTATTTGGCCGCCTCCTCCAACGTGTATAGGTTCTTCTGGTTGTTGTAATGGCTGCTGTGCGACAAGCGACGATGGAGCATGTATTTGCTGCGCTTATCCTTAACCATGATTACATGTTGTTATCCCTATAAATAAAACTTCACCAAGATGTGTAGTAATAAATATATGCGTTGTAGTAAAAGTTAGAGTACTTGGTTGTATTTTAATTATTACTAAATGAATAATAGACTTGACATCAATCTCTTTTCTTTGGCAAGTATCAGTATTACGTTCTCTATTTGTTTTGACTAATTAAGATTAAATGGGGAAATTAAATTGATTTTAACGAACTTAATGGTGAAAGATACTTGATGAAAGAAAAAGGTTTTCCTTCATTGACTACCGACAAATCTCTTTCAAAATCTAATCGTATGTATTATCGGGTTTTGTCATCTTCACATAATTGTTTTTTTATTGCTATTAATTATAATAATAATAATAAAAAAAGAGAATTATGTGAAAATAAAATAGAAGAGAAAATAACGTGTGAATAAATTAAAATCGAATGGGTAAAAGTTTTGGAAGTACTAGACAACTTTTTCATACATGTATACAATTTCTCGTATCAAATGCAGCTACCTAAACATATAGCTCTACAATAGAATTTGGTCCATCTATATATAACTACGTAATGTGTCACAGTTTGACAGGGGGGAAAAAAGAATTTTGACAAAAGAATCTAAAAGTTTTCTTTGTGGAAATCAAACTTTGTGTTTGTTTTTCTGGAAAAGTCTAAGGAAAGCCTCTTAAGTTCTCCAACCAATCCATGCGCCCCACAGTAAAAAACACCTGAAATGGAATTAGTTGATATGAAATTAGCCAAGCAATATTCATAAGTTAAATTTCACAATAATAAATAACACAAAAAATACACAGTTGAGGTCTTCACTTTGGTATCTAAGCAAAAACCGAGAGATTAATCGGGAAATTAATCTCTCACTTATCGGGTGGAAGATACTTCGAGAGAGACAAAAAGAAAATTAACAGCAAAATGAATACTTACCAACTCTTTTTCCAGGGTGTTTGAGAGCGGCATGTTTAAAGACATTACGCCAATTTGGTCTAGCAAAATGTGTCTTGACTCTTGTCTCAGAAACTATATCCACACCATTTTTGGCATGGTGAAGAGACTGAAGCATTGTGATCAAAGCTGAGCGAGCATCTCCTTCTTCATACACACTTGTGCAATAGTTGTGAAGCTCAATCACCCCTTCGTTGTCATTATCTGCTACCTCGTTCATCACCCCTTTAAACCATTCAAAGGAACCTTGCTCGCGAGTAACCCAATAGAAATAGGCTCGCTTGGTGGCAAAAGGTGATTTTTTCTTGTTGTTCTTGACTCCGCTTTCTACCTCTCCTTCTTCCAAGTCTTGTTGGTTCTTGATGTTATTTAGCACGTCTTTGAGTATGCTGATCAAAGGGGTTGCGCCGATTCCAAGCCCTACAAGAAGGAGGACTTCGTAGTTTTTGTAGTCTTGTGCTGGAGCTCCATAAGGTCCATCAATCCGGAGTCTTGGCATCCTGCAATTTGTTTGAGTATTACTAGGATTAGAATGAAGGTATCCTGCAATTCAATGCTAGTATATATTTTGGGCTATTGTTTATGATCACTTAGTTCCTTTTAATTATACCCTTAAAATTGTAAGAGTGGCACTAGGAGACCACTTTGACATCATTCTTACACTTGCATTCCAATACAAACAACATTAAGGACAACTTATAATACCTTGGTGGTTTGTTGCTTCCTGGTAACATATCAGCTCGCAGAAGACCACTTTGGTCGTCATTTGATGGTTGACATGCCTGTATCGATCCCAATGATCCATGAATAAGCATTTATGTCATCAACATTTATATTTATAACTTGTAACATCACAAGAATCTACAAAAGAAAAACATATCGTTCACTTGTGCAAAACTTACTTTGGCAAAAATAGCTTTCAAGTTTGATGTCCAGTCACCTAAGGTTCGAATATGAACGCTTATGTAGTCATCTCCCGGAGCTGATGTGATAGAAAAGGGATGCCTGGAGACAGATACATGCATAACACAATTAGATTCACTTTGCTATGGTCACCCTTTCTATGTGAATAGTAGAAATAAAAACAATAAGAATAGGAATTTTGAACTTAAATTAGTTGCATACCATTCAAATGGGGAGATATCTGAACAGTTAACATAAATATACTGGCCACTTGTGTACTTAAATCCTTGTGGTTTAGACACATGCAATGCTAGTACATTTCCTGGGTACACTGCAACCTGCATTTTTCAAAGAACAACGTTGAAATTTCATTCATAGCATCATTAATGACACTTAAAACAGAGGAGTCAGAATTTTAATTTTGGAAATGTGTACCTTTTGAATCCTCACAGACTTGTAGCCAGACCTAAAAGCACGAATTAGCCTTTCGCTTCCATATAGTATCATGGGAACGGCGAGATACATCCACGTCTATGGCAATGAATTTTTTATAACCAAAAGAAACAAACAATGAGAAGAAGAAAATTTCTATGCAAGACAAAAATGGAACGAAAAATGTGCAAATTTGAGTGAGATTGCATACCGTTTTCTTGTACCATTTCTTGCTGAGGTAAAGGAAGTATCCATGAATGATAAGAAGCACATAGACAATAACGAAAAGGTGATGAGAGTACCAAAAGGCATTGAAACCGGTGAGCTTCCTGAGAGGTTTGGGCAGGTTTAGCCTGTTTCTACGGAACCAAGGTTGAGCCAGAATGAAAGCTATAGCCATTAGCACCACCATGACCACCCCGGTCCAACCTTCGGTACCTTTCACGAACCACCAATAGTTGTTGGGCCTGTCATCACCAAAAAATGGTTTCATAGGTTCATATTCTGCGTCTGTGGCGTGTAATAGCCTTGGGAAGTCACAAGTCAAATGCGAAATCGCATGCAACCCAACCCCAATCGCAATGCCGAAAGCAACCACCTAAATAAGTACAAAATGACCCATAACGTTGGTCATTTGGCGTTAGTAAAGTAACATCATCAAAGAAGTAAAAATAATTCATCATGAAACTAGTTAATGTAATAGCATAGTTATTCTACCTTGTGAAAGTTGATGTTATCATCAAATGGAACCACCATTCCTAACTTAGTCCTGCTTCTGAGCCAAGTGATGGTGTTTCTACAAACAGGGAACAAGATTAAGGCCATGTTGAATTTGAGTGTCTCAGCGCCACCCTTAGCTGTTGTGACACAATAGCCCATGACATCGAACACGGCACGGTTTTTGTACTGGATGAATTTCCATGTGAAAAGTGCTACGCAAATGGAAAGCCACAGGGCTATAATCCAAATACGTTTCCAATTGTCTTGTATAAAGTATGTTAGCGCTTGGGATAACCGCTTGATGGGGTTGTGCTCTTTGGTAGGGACTAACATTTGGCTCAACATTCTGCTCATTACTCTACTATCTGTGTTTATGTGGGTTGATTGTGCTGGGGCTTGCAAAAGAAGTGTTTCCAAGTTGTACAACTGCATGAAATCGCACAAATTCCATGTATCAAAATCTATCTATACATTTTAAAAATGAAATTTATGTATGGTGTGTACCTTGCTAAGTCCTAACTTAAAATATTGGACTGCTAAGTCGTATGAAATCAAGACATGAACAGTGAGTAATTAATTAGATAATAATGTTGTAATAGTTAATACTTAGTACCGGTTACTTGTATAGTATAAGGCTTTTGATGCTTCAAATAATTGATCATAAGAGGACTGTTTTGAAGAACAAAACAATAATCTTATTGAGCACCAACGGCGTTTAGCATAACTGGTAAATAGCTAAGCTCCTTGAGCATCTAGTCTAAGGTTCGATCATTGAGTGGTGGAGATTAATCTCATGACTGTCAGTTGTGGAATACCTTGGAGAAAAAAAATCTTGAGCACGAAACGAAAGCTTTCTAAATTTGTCCATTCAATCTATTTAATTTTCTCAATGGCCGGCAAAAAAGATAGTGGATGTGCAAAATAGGACAGCAAGAGCACCCAATATATGTTAATGGCCAAGAATGCAGCACACCTACCGAAAATAAGATTATAAAAACAATGACTAAACATAAAAACCACCTTCAAATTAACCACTTATGAGTGCCATTTTCTAACTAATTTCAACTTGATTTTGTTTTGAAATAATTTATGTGTAGAATAGAAACCTCAATGTATCCAAGGTTGTCCGGGTCCAGCTCCTCCATGATAAGAGCAGCATATTCCTCTACACGCTCTTGTATCTTTGACAGCTTATTAGCTGAAGCACTTAAGGCGATAATCTGTAAAATGGACCATACATGCAACAATTAATTAATTTCACACCTACACAAGTCTCTAGTCAAATAAGCAATCTACCATATTAGAAATTGGAATTTTAATTAATCTAATTGCCACTCACTTAGAAATAAGTTGGTGGGTTTTCCCTGTTCCAAGTTCAAAATTCAAGATTCGAATATTCTAATTGTCATTTACTAAATGATTTTGCATTGATGTAAAATTATACAGATATGATCTATATAATAATGCCTTGCAATCAAATAGTGGATTTCAAGATTCAATTATTTGACAAAAAATTATTAAATGATGTAAAGCACGAGTGTAAGCTCAACCCTCCTCTAATAGTAAATTTTCATTTGGGACACTTCACTTTTTTTCTTGAGTCTGATTATAAACTCTTACCTCTTTTACTTCTTCTTCAGTAATTCGTCCATCAGCATTCTTGTCCACCCTGACATTGGTAAGTTTACAATTCAGAGATATGGGTAAGTACAATGTTTTTGACATTTTGCTCAAATAAATTTATTTTGACAATATGAATAACTAATGTTCTTCAAATATATACATAGCTTCTAATTCCTTGTATTTTTTTTATGTTCAACGTACACCCAAACCATTAATTAGTTAACTGAAGCATTTAAATAATACGGTTTTCTGATTCTTATTAACTTGTTTATTTGTTACTGTTTCACTTCTATAATAAAACTTCCTCAAGAGTACGTTGAAGCGTTAATCAAATAATTCGAACACAATAAAGAATTTGAAGAAAAAAGGTTTTATATATAAACACTAAAAAATATTCTATAGCGGCAGTTTTACAATAGATCATAAAAAGTAGGCCACCCATTAATATTTTTTACTACTACTACTACTTTTTATTACGCATTATTTACAATATAACTTTTATATGCTAAAAATACTTCATAGAGAAGTTCTTTAACTTATGTTCCAAGTTTTTTTATTCAATGCCTTCATTCAAACTAGTCGTATATTTTAGGTTTAAACATGTGCATGTAAAATACAAGTAACTCATCTCTCAAAATATGTTTCATTATTTTTAGTCTATAATATTAATAAAATGAGAAAAATTAGTCCCTCAATTCATTTATGACAGTTTACCTCCATTAAAACAAAAAATAAATAAATTATGGCGGTTAAAAACTGTTGCTATTACACAAAAACCGCCACAAAATATACTACAGAGACTAACTTTATAACATTTCGGTGTTGTCTAAGGTGAACTACCAATTAAGTAGTTCACCGTGCACCACCAGCTTCTAGCCAATAAGATCGCGCCAAGTGTCCAGGTAAGTAACCGGTAACCTGTTCTACAGGTTATTTTATTTTTATAATTTATTATAATTTTAATTTGTTAATTACTATAAACACCTCTGTTAATCTTTTTTTTATAATTCATCTTTACCTTTTTTTTAAAAAAGAAAGGTAAAAATATAATTAACTAATTATTATTATTTTGAATTTTTTAAATATCAGGTAAAAAAACCTGCTATAGCAGGTCATTTAGAGTGGTGCACGGTGCACCACTTAGAGTGCAAGTGCACCCTAGAAGCCACCATAAATTTCAATAATGTTAAGAATAAACACTATGAATTTTTTTTTGGAGTTACTAAATTCATCTCATCCCTATTTTAACTCTATTTTATGAGGCAAGGTTTCTAATAAATGCAAATACCGCTAAATGCTGTTTGGATATTTCAAGTCAGAGTGAAAAAATCTGTAAGCAAAGTCCACACAGTATGTAACGATTTCCCAATCGTCGTTAGAAAACAGAGCACTCTAATTTGACATTAGTTCAATTTTTAATCCGAATTCCGAATCTAACAAAACAAGTCTCTTTCAAGAAGCCAAATTGAATTACGTTTCTTCAACCATATCCTAATTAAGTAACAGTTATTTAGTACAACGACAAAAAAAATTCTATCGAAAATGAATTTCATAAAAATGAAGACGAAATGAAGTCTCACATGTCAAAAAAGGTCTGAAGCCTTGAATCGAAGCTCTGATCTGTAATTTGCTCCCAAAATTCACGCAACTCATCCTTGCTTATGGAAGCTGAAATTATGCCTCGTCGACGAGCTAACGCATCAAATAATTCACCAGCAAAATCCTTCGACTCGTTCATTCCTGGTTTTCATTTTCATCCAAATTAAAATTCAACGTTACAAATTCTAACTGGGTCGCTCACACTTAAATAACTTGAGATATGTAGAATCACGTTTTGGCAAACACGCTTAATCAAAATGTTGAACCAAACGCAGTGAAATATATGAACATTAAAACGCAGGGAGCTATGAACAATGCAAATGTGAAAGTAATGGTGAAATACATACCTATGCACTGGCTGAAGCGAGTTTTGGGCAATTTTCCCTCAACGGCCAATTCATCAAAGCGCTTCTCAACTTGCGACCAACCTTCAGTGCCAACGCTTTTGGTCATGAATTTGAGACCTTGAAGTGCGCGAGCAGCACCGGATTTGGATCGATCGACCTTATCGAAGGCATTGAAGGACGTCATGCGCTTCAGCTCCTGCGACACCTGCTTCAGGCGAGCGGAGAACGACGACGGCCGCTGCATCTCGAGCCGGCTGGCGAGCAACGCCGTCTCGGAGTCGCCGCCGCGAATGTTCTGCACGGAAACGGTGTCGTCGCGCACGTCCAGTATGATCTCCACCATTTCGCCGGAGTCGTCTTTAAACCTGGCGCTCTTGTTCTTGCTTCCGGTCCGCTTGTTGGAGACTAACGGCCCGCTCAGAGGCCCGCTTATAGGCCCGCTGAAGCCCACTCGCGCGCTCCTTCGGCTTCCCTCGCTCTCTGTCTCCGACCATGCCGACTCTCGTTGGTTATGATCTTGAATCTCCATTGCTATTGCTATTGCTACCTAAGTAATTAAGTTAATTCAATGATTTAGTTCTCTCTCTAGCTACCTTGCTATATATATATCTGTTTAAGAATGAAGATAATTTGAAAGAAATTTTATGGTGTTGGATGGATTGGATTGGATTGTAATCTAATTATTTATAAGGCTTTACGTTGAGGGTGTGATATATGAGAAATTGGAGAGTGGAGTTGAAAGTGTTCATATTACATGTGTTATATACACAGGGTGTAGTGGGTGGCTGAATGGGTAAGGTTTGAAAGTTAGGATAATGAATGGAAAAACTTATGATGACTCACCAATTTCACCCCAACTAACAAATATGTAAAGAGAAGAAAAATTACTGAGCGACGTGTGATGTGATAGAAAATACATAAAAAAAAATAAGTGAAAATAAAATTGAAGAGAAAGTAGAGTGTGAATGTATTAGAAGTCGATGTGAGAAGATAAATAAGTCAAATAATAAGGGAGAGGTGGAGGTGAATCAAGGGGCGCGTTGTTGGTTTGTTTGTGGTGGTTTGGGGCGCGTGAGTTGACGGAGAAGGAGATTAGTTGGGATGATTCAAAGTAATTTGTTTGTTCAAACTTCAAACAACACGCTTGAGAAGATGCATTTGGCTGTCGTTATATTTTTTTCACCGGCAACAACAGAATGGAAATGGAAAACGATCTGCACTCACAAGTGTGAAGGTAAACAAACTCTCACAACAAAATAATAGTGGGATTGGCCTGTCATTTGAAAGTGACGTGATCGTTTCTTCTTTCTCTGTTGTTTTTCGAAGACACTGTGTGGTTTTCATTCAAAGTCAATGATATGGGTGTATTATAATTCATAAATACACTGCCACTTAAAGGCATTCTGATTTGTGATGCTTAGTGTATCAACCATCATATTTTCAGACTCAACTTTCTATACAACACATTTTCATTCTATTTTTCTTCATATATTTGTCTAATGTTATTATCAAAATTTTTATTATATCTTTCATTTCTCACCGTTCGCCTTTTATATCTTCCTAAAAATGTAAGTGTATATTACATTTTCATATGTGTGTTTTAGAAAATAAAAAGTAACGTTTTGTTTGTTTTAGGGAATTTAAGCTGATAGATTATGAGCTGAAGGATTATGAGTTGAAAATACATTTTTATCTTTTGGTTTCATCAAGGAAAGTAGAAAACAAGAGGGGGAAGAAATAAAACATGTGGGGTCTACAAGTAAAACTTTCCCTTCTTAACATTTTGTTTGGTTTATGAGTTTGAATGTCAATGGGACAGTTTGTAAAATAATAATTATGTATTATACTCATTTTTTATATTCTTATTTTTCCTTTCATTTCTCATTCTTTTTCCTCAATCCAAATCAATAACATAAAAATCACATCATTTTCTTTTTATATTAATTTCCTCTTATAATATTTCCATGTATCTTCACCTCTATATCCAAATAGAACATAAAATAATATCATAAATATTGATAAAGTCTTAAAGAGACAAATTTAATACATCAAAATGGAGTATCTTAAGAATTTACTTTAGTCCTAATTATATCCCAAAAATTATGTTAATGTTGATATTGGTCTTACCCTTTTTTAGAGTATTATTTGTTATATCTCTAGTTAATGTAAGAGTCATATTTGAAAATTTAGAGTGTGGAGATAGTAGATATCGATTATAACTTCATCAATCTCTTTAAGTTTATACTTGAACTTCATACTTCTAAATGTGACCCATTATGGTTGGCTTGATAAGGAAACATATTTATAGGCCAACACATATTAGCTCATTTGGTAAGAACAAACATTTATTTTTCTTAGAAGATTGCGTGTTCGATTCTCGTTGCTGATATAAGAGTTGTGTTAGTGGACTATTTGTAAGTAATTCTATAAACGACATATATATTATCCCAGGGGCATGTCCTGGCCCGTGTTGATGGCCAGAGCCAAACCCACACCGAATTTGATTACCAATTTTTTTTATAGGAAATGCCCTAATTAAATAATGTCATCTTATAAATTTAGGCTAGGTCTAACTCCAAGTCTAAAGTTATTTTGCAACTTGCAATTGTCCTATCATTCATAAGAATTTATTTTATCATATTTCTAGTTAAGTAATTCTAACACACCACGTCACACTTAAAGCTCAACACCTGGGACATAGAGACTTGAAACTTAGCATGTGTTTGCATAAACAACTTGATTAAGTGTATATAGCTAGCAATAAACATTTATTACATAAGAGTTTATTCATAAGCTGATTTACATAAGGATCCAATTTTAACAAATAAAAAATTGAGACTACAATCACTTATTTTAAACATTAAAATTTTAATTAAATCGCGACTAAATGTGCACTTAAACTTATGAAAATATACTCATACCCATTTTGGGCTATTTTAATTGAGGTTTTTTTCCTATATTATCTTTCATGAGCATTTAAAAACTTTGATTATTCTCGTTTACATTATTTGACGCCATTTCATTAATAATTTATTGGTTTTAAGTTTTAACATGTAATTATGGAAGACCCATTTTGTCATCCAGAAGAAATAACACCATCCAAATCTATGATTGATTTAAAAAGTCTGGAGGTCATAGTCAGTTGGAGGCGGCACCGGAGGAGGTGGAAGAGGAGGAGCCAACAACAGATTTGGTAGCGATGGTGGATATGGTAGAGGCGGCAGCGGGTGAAGGCGGAGAAACTAGAGATGGTCTCAAAGAAAACTCAGACTAAAAGAAGAAAAACCCACTAATCTGGGTACCAAAACCACCTACTATTGTAGAGAACTCACCTATTGTGAGGAGAAAACATCTACCGTGAAGAAAGAGAAACCTCCCTAGAAGAGGAAGAACCCTCCAAAGAGGAGAACCCCAAATGGGGGTGGCAGCTGCTTGAAGGTAGAAAATCCCTCTCTGGTAGGGTTTATAAGTGAGAGCGACATTTTGCACATGTTTGTTATTAGAGACAGGGGGAGAGAGAGAGAAACAGCAGAGAGAGTCAGGCGAGAAATGAGAAATCAACCTTGTTTGGTTACATCACTGCATAAGCGAGAAAGAAAACAGATGGCGGGGTCTATGTACTTTTTAGCCTCTTTGCAAATTGAAGAGAAATAATGAGAGACGATGTTAATTTTACTCACTTTCCAATTTTATATCTCAATTATTATCATAGTTAATTATAAAAAATTATATATTTAGGGTAAAAATGTCATTTTATATAGAACTTATCTTGTCTCTTTCTCTTCTCTATTCAACCAAACAAAAAGAGAGATTTTATATCGTTCTTTCCCTTCTCTTTCTTCTTTATTCCTATTATACCAAACAACCTACAAAATCTACTATTTTTCTCACCACTTTCTCTCTTTTCATCTTTTATCTCTTATCTCTTTATGTCTTCTCACTTTCTCTCCTATATCGAACAAACATTAAGTGGAATGAAATGAATTATGATAGAAACAAGTGGTCACAGTCTTGCTTTCTTCCTCAACCTCCAAGGTCACTCTTAACTCCACAAAGCTCATTGGCAATATGCTCTCTTCTGTGAAGCTACTTAAACTTATCATCAAAGGATTCATGAAATGGAAGAATTTTCTTTCTGATCCCTACAGCTTTATTGTCTTCTAGTTTTCTTGTGGCATAATCCATCTTTTGTTTTCATCGCTGAAAAGAGGAAGAAGAATTCTCGTACTCTTCCGCTCGAGATCTGAATTCCATTAAGTTGATTGGGGGCTCCTGTACTAAGGATCCATGAAATGACACTCTATGAAACACTGTGTCGGTCACTAATTCCAAGACCTCATTCATTCCTATTTATGGGATTATTGCCACTTCCCTGTGAAAACGTGGAAGAAAATCACCAAGAGGCTCGTCTATGTGATTGCCTCAAGCTTTCATTAACTCGTACTTCTCCGAACGTTTTCTCGTGCATGGGGAGTTTTCCTTGGCCTTTCTTGGAAAACGTCGGGAGTTATTTGAACCAACATAAAGTGTTTTCCTTTAAATCAGACACAAATTCTCTACAAGTTAAAGTATTCGCGTTGTCACAGTCTAGGATTCTCATGGCTTCCATGCACGTGATGAAGGTATTCATGTGCTCCTTCGGACCCTCCTTTCCAAGAAATGGAGCCATATCAACTTTCTCAAGCCAACCTAATGGTGGGTTCAGAGCCCAAATCTCATCACTCAAAGGCGTACATATTTCCCCTTCCAAACATATCTGACGCGAAGAGTAAATTCTTGTCCTGAAATTCCTCAGTTTGACCCGAGTGCATCGTGATTTCCTCATTGCGGTGGAAATTGAACTCATGATTCTTGATTTTCAATTTCCTATAAAAGGCGTCGAATATTCTTCCTAAAATGAGATTGCTTTAATCTATTTGTCTTCAGTGGTGGTGCACGACCTAGAATGGCTTTTTTGGCACGATGAAGTTGCGTTGACACGAAGAAGGGTGTATGTAGAAGACACTCCGACGCTCAAGCTAGTGAGAGAACAATTAGAGAATCCCAGAGTCTAAGAAGAACCAAGTTTGCATAATGAATAATGTGTACACAAATGAACAACTACACATGTATTTATAGGCTCGATGTCCGTCACACTTGTCTCTGGAAGTCTTTAGAAGGTCTTTTGAGATCTTAGATATCTCTGGGCAGCCTTGCATAGACGTTAGTAAATGAGGTGGAATCTTACCGCTCGGTCTCAGCTGGGACAAGATGTTCCTTAGCTACTCGTCTGCCTCCATGGTGCTTGTTTTCCTGCAAGACCTTTGAACCGGCTAAGATGTTGTTGTACCTTATGACTTTTTGGGCTGGTCGGAATAAAACTTTAGAGGGAAGATGGAGTCGAAAGAAAATATGCACTTTCCCAATTATTTCTTCTCCTCTTTTTTATTGTAGCTTTTAATCTTCAACTTTATTTAAATTTATCCAAAATAGTATTTTTTTAGTCGTAATTTTTAAAGGAAGTCATAAATTTTTAAATTATAAATATATGCATTTATAACAATTCATGTATGTTCCTTCCGTTTCAAAATAACTGTTCACACGCATATTAAGAAATGCAATTAATTTTGTTAACTTTTTAAAATATTTTATTTATTTTACTATTTTAACCTTTCAATTGTATTTTTATCTCTCCCCATTTATTATTCTTATAGGGGTATTATATGGAAAAACATTAGTTAATGTTACCTTAAAATTTTAAGTAGACAGTTATTATGAAATAAATTATTTTTCTTTAAGTGAACAATTATTTTGAAACGGAGAGAATATCAATTTGATTTGAGTGATCATGAACTCAAATTTCATTTAATAAAGCTTAATGATTAAAAATAAAAAAATTGCATGTATTGAAAATGCGAGAATAAAATAAACATTGTTCTTACAATTTTCGTTATGCATACTTAAAAACAGAAAACAAAATAGAATAAGATGTTATTTTTGAAGCCACTTATAAAAATAGATAATAAAGAAGAAATTATTTTCTCAAAACAAACAAAAAAGGAAATCCCTTGCTCAGATCTAAAAGGGATTGTTTAGTCAAGCACTCCATTCAATTAAATCTAAAAATGAGACACAATACATGTAAATGCCACTAGCTGCGTTTTATGTATAATCCATTCATATATATTGGTTTCGCCATTCACACACATACCTTTAACTTTTTAGTTTTTAGAAAGAACTTGAGTGGAAGTCTTTTCTTTAAAAGGTCGAGTGGAAGTCAAGGTTAAACCAAGGCAAGTAGTATATAAACTAAAACAAGATAATGGAAAGGGTTGTTAGATAAAGTCCATTAATTAGCTTTAACAAATTGTTGAATATTTGTAATTAATAAGTAGTTATTGACCAAAAGAAAGTTAATAAGTAGTAGTTTTTTTTTGTCTTGACCAAGGTATCCCCACCGCCGATTGCTGTGAGACTAATCCTTCACCCCACGGTCAGTGCACGAAGCGGTCATATGAGACATAATTGCACCAATGTGTTGGTGGTGAGATAGTATAATAATTTTGTTTTGTTTCTCCATGTGCACCAACGCATTTCACATATTTTAGTTAATGCATAAATATATAAATATAATTTGGTTTAAATACATTTTTCTTATAAAATATGTTATTTTTGTTTTTGTCCCTGAGAATTTTTGTACTTGTTTTTAGTCATCTTAAATTTACATGTTTTGTTTTTAGTCTTTACTAGATGTTTTTCCATCCAATCAAGATCTAAAATACTCTCACACGCGCTTAAATATGCTCTACAAGCAGTGTAATTAGGTTCAGCCATAGCAGATTCTTTCCAAATTGTAAAAGCTCGTATCTGAATAGATGAAAAAATAATTAACATTAACTAAAAAACACATGTAATTTTTGAAAGGCTAAAAATAAGAAAAAAAATTGATAAAAAAAGAAAACAAAAACTAACGTATTTTACTGGGAGTAAAAATATATTTAATTCATATAATTTTGTATTGCTATATTATCGGATTTGAATGGAATGCACTACAAATTCAATCGCACATGGACATTAAGGAATTCATATCCTCAGCTGCCTCTACAACCTTTGCAGCAGTAAAATAATTTGTGTATAAATTTTTTGACTGATTAATTTTTTTATACGTCAATCTGAACCATTTAATATTATAATCAAGAGTAACTATGCTGGAGATCAAGATTGTCATAAATTTCATTCACGTTTTGTTACGTGGTACACAAATAAACTAATAATTCATTCACATTTAACTTTATCTCTATCTTCATTCCAGAAAAAAAAAATTTTATCTTCTATTTCATTTTTACTCTTTTTATTATCGCTTTTTTTTAATCACATAATAATCCATTATATCTTTAAGAAATAAAAAATTAAATAAAATTGCTTTTAAATCATTAATAAAAAAGTAAAACATATAGCCTATAACTTTACAAAATAAAACAAACCCTGGAATTTTTTTTATTCAAACATTCAATTAAGAGAAAGCTTAATGAAAATACTATCTTCAACTTATACCACATGCAGATCAGAATTATGAAAGCAATTTAATATATAAAAAACTACAGATAAAACTTTCGTGTATATGTTTCGAAATTCAACATTACCTGCCTCTTAATCAATTTGTATAAATTAAGATATTTTTTGTGACTTAACAATCTTCTGCAAGTCCATTTTCTCCATTGGAGAACATTTATTTGGAAATTACCTTCACAGACAAATTTGATGTCACCGTTGAAAATCTAGCACACGCAAAACCTATGATTGAAGTCAAAAACAGTAGTATAAATTTATTCAAAACGTCAAGAACAGTATAAAAAAAAAACTAAAAACACCAATTTATTCAAATGATTTCTTTTAAAACTATGGGTTGATTAAGGGTAGTTTAAAAAATTGATATAAATTTAGGATAACACTAATATTACTAACTATATTTACTATAATTTTTAATGAAAGTGAATTAATTATTTAATTTTTATAATAAGAACAGGATGTGTTTTCCTCTTATAAAAAAATTAAGAACAGGATGAAGCTCGTTTTTTTACAGTTGAAAATTATGAATATGAACAAAATAAATGGTTGTTAGAGTCTTCTATTCCTTTCATGGATCAGCGTGGATAAGGAAACAGAAGGTTACTTGCTCAAATTTTTGTTTAATTGAATATAAATTTACATTGAAACTAACATGTTAAAATTATGTTTAAATATGGAACATTTTAACTTCTCCGTCAGTGTTTTTAAAATATGAAAAATCATGTTTGCGTTAACGCCGACTTAACCGAAATTCGCACAGGTGTTAATGATATTTGTATGTTGGATTTTAACAGAAAGAAAGGGATAATACACAAAGCTTCCACATTTGACTGGCTCTATTGGAATTGGAAGGGTTTTAATTTGCATTTTGAGGATTATTATTATTAGACGATTCTGAAAACGACGGCCACTGGTGGTGGAAAATTGATCATAGTATTTCATTACTTCAAAGAGGCTGCGTAAAACCGCGTTTACAACAGTCAAAAGCAAAACGACATGCACAATTGCAAACGACACAATGAAAGGATTTATGTATGAGTTTAATACTTATCAAATGATAAAATAGCTTTATATAATGACACTTAAATTTATCACATCATAATCTAATTTCGTAATTAATTGAATATGTTTAAATGGCTATGTCATGTTTAAGGATGTCAATGGTGCGGATGGACATGGATAATATATATCCATCATCCTCTCTGCAGGTAAAAATTTGTACCTGTACTCGCTCCATACCTTCATTAAGTGGGTTTTAAACGAATTTTAGAATATCTTTAGCTATCTTTGGATACTCATGGACATATATTTATTAAAATGAAAAGGTATTAAAAATGAAATTAAAAGTAAAAATAATATTAGATTCACCGCTAAAGGCCATGCGATGCGTGTATAGGGATACTTCTTTTCTTCCCCCTTTTTTTGGGTCTAAGCTTTTTTTTACCATTACTGTTGTACAAGCTTACTTGAAGGAGAACCACGGCACAAGACCCAAGCACAAAGTCATTAGAGATTAGACTCAACATACATGTCTTGTTGGATTATATATATGATGTATTTTAGTATTTTATACATCGGGTGAGTATCTATGGATATAGATACCTCAATACTTGTCTTATATATAATGGATAGTGAAAATATCTATTAAATAAATTTTATTATACGCATGGGTGTGAGTAATTTTACCCGTAACAAGTTTTAATCAACAAGTATTCGCTGACGTGAGTAACCTTGACATCTCAGTTATGTTCCTGAAGAAACTAATACCTTTGTACTATGTTTAACTGATATTGGATTGAGTCTCCAACGTGGTTTCACTTCTCTTGACTTACCTCTTGGAGAGGATTGGATTTTTTTATCTACTGAAATTCTAGTCAGTAGCTTTTTTCACTTTGTTTTTTTTTTTCTAAATTTGAAAATAAGCTTTGTCGCTTTATTTTCCCATTCAATAAAAAAATTGTTCAGCTCAGAAAAAATAATTGTTTTTTTTAAGAAATAAAAAATAATTGTTACAACTCTTAATTTAATTTTCTCATATCTCATTTCCCTCACTCTTTTTATCTCTCTTTCCATTCTCGTCATATTATTTATCACATGCTTCACTTTTGGGTTTAAATTTGTATATCTTTGCATTAATTTCCAAATAAGGAAAGAAAGGACAGCAGGTGTTGCCTGTTATTTATTGGATGATTGGGAATTCTTGTTCCTATTTAGATTTGATCTTATTGGGCTTTTAGTGGTTATGCAGTGAAAGGCCATGTCACAAAAGTAATGAAAAGTGAAAACCTGGTCCAACCCATCTTTATGATCAACCAAACATAAAACTCATCTTCATAAAACCACAAAGCCCACCTGACAAAGAGATTGAAAGAAAAAATAAGAGTTCCAAACCATCTTTATGGATTACCAAACGGCATATACATAGTGAACAGCTACAATAAGTGTTTAAAGTTCAACTTATCTGTTTACCCTTTGCATGATTCCTGTTCCCATTTAATCTTACTGCATTTATTTGCAGGTGGACTGAAAACTTTAGTCATGCAAGTGTTCTAAGACATTGACCAGTGGAAGTACAAGATAGTCAGATAGATATGAACATTCTTGTTTTATCTAATTAGCTTCTACTTAGCACTTCTTTTGTTTTTTTTTTTTGAGAGCAGCTGGGTACAATAGTATCTGCATATGGATGTAGGCAGCTCTTGAAGAAGCCGCCGCTAGAAAATGGTGAAATGGCTGAGTTTCTGAGAAGGGGTTTGGAAGAGGGTATGTCTACAAGCTCTAATGGCTATAAAGAGAAAGAAACTAAAGGTTCAAACATGTTGCATAGCCGATATGTTGCAGAGGAGTTTAACCAAAGAGCAGGGTTCTGGGGTTACCTCATGCAAATCACCTATCAGGTGTGTCAAACCCACATTGATTAGATTATAAGTTTCCTCTAGAAAGTTATGATGAAAATTGCTATTTGATTATGTGTTGTTCTTGCTGGTACTAACTGATATCCACATTGAAATATGCCAAGAGTAGTACCCGAATTTAGCACTCTAAAGTGAAAGGAAAAGTAAGCTGTTACAAACGTTGATTGAATAGTAATCATATAATCTTTAAACGTTTATGCAGCTTTTTTGGGCCCAATATGTAAGCTACTGCAATACTGCTTTCAATTAGTCTATTCTGCTTTGTCAATTGTCATCTGAAATAGCAGAAAACAACATTCACATCTCTTGGAAAACAAAATTTTGGGCTCTCACAGTTTAATTTTTCCTCTAAAAGGGTTCTTGCAAATGCAAATGCTTGATATCAGACCAGTAACATTGGAAAACTTTGAATTATTTGTATACTGTAGGAAATTTCAGATAAAATGAAAACAATTTGAAAACAAGAGGCTTGAGCAATTTGAAAAGATCCAACATAATTCAAACAGAGTAGTTTACTACTTATTTCACATTTCATTACAACATGAGAGTACACATTTACACTTGAATTGATGAAGAGCATGATAATTGATCATACTCAAAGCTAAAAGAATGATTCCAAACAAAATTAAAAGCCAAAGAATGATTAAATCATTTTTTAACATAAAGTACAAACAAATGAAGAAGAAAAACAAAATAAAGAGCATATCTTTGGATCGATGCACACACAGAACAGAACAGATTGGGTCGTGAATTTCAGCAGAAGATTGCAGCTTCAGTTAATTAATAACACTGCAACGCTTTCTAATCTCACCTTGTGATCCAGTTAGCACATCTATGGAACCATATTCAGCATTGCTCAACACCATTTTCCTCGTTGATTCTGTGGCACTTCGTCCCTGATGGAGATGCTGCCATCTCTGCTTCCTGCTGCTGCTACTGCATAGTTTTTTATGCCTCCAACTTTTTTAGCGCTGTCTCGTGCAGCGAATGCGAGGATGTCCGCCTCCAGCATTGGGGGTCGGGGCAAGCACAGAGGTAGCGCCGGTTGTCTTCATGGCCCTCCTTCTAGCCAGCCCAATATCAAATCGCCATTCACGGCGAGTGGCCTCCATCGCCACTGTGCACGGCGGAACTGAATGGGCCGCAACCACCTCTTTTTCTGCCGTAAAGAGGAGGAGATGGCTGCGAGCAGAGAGAATTGAAACTCGGGCTGCTCCTCACATGAATGTTTGTTTGAAGCTGTAACTGAAAAGAGAAGGGACGGCGTCGCACTGCCATGGAAAGAAGAGGTTGAAGCCGCAAGGGCACGGATCGGAAGTGGCAGGGGAAAAACAAGCCCTGATTTCTAACGGAATAAGAGAGATGAGAGAAAGAAAGAGAAGGGATAATGAAAGAGCTAGAAAAACAGCCAATTTTCTAATTCCTAAGATAATTCCTAGACCCAGCTAATTCGCAGCCAAACCCAAGCCAAATTGCTGCCAATTAGCTAGAATTTGACCCCCAGCTAATTCGATAGCTAATTCGCTTATTCCAGACGACATTTTCGTAGCTAATTTTCGTAGCTAATTTCTCCGCAGCAATTTCGAAGCTAACGTCGTAGCTAATTCGTAGCTAACTTTCCACAGCAATTTCGTAGCCAATTTCATAGCTAATTTTCGTCGCTAAACTAGCAGCTAATTCGTAGCTAATTTTCAAAGCTAGTTTGCAGCTAATTTTCGAAGCTAATCTGCAGCTAGTTTTCAGCTAATTTGCAGCTAGTTGTCAGCTTAATTGGCAGCTACAGCAAATTCGCAGCTAAATCACAGCTATTTCGCAGCTAGTTGTAGCTAATTTGAAAGAACAGATGTTCAATGTTATGCGCCATGTTCAATTAGCACGAAGAATTGGAATTGATTTTAAATGAGCAAACTAGCAAAATAAATGGAAAATACAAATTCCTATGAAATATGGGCTTGCAGTAATTTTCCCAAGCAACAGCTTTAGTAGTTTCGAATCTATTTGGAATTCAGAACGGCGTTTAGCTCTGTGAAACGTTGGATTGCAAAGGAAGAACAAGAAGCATAGAAACATGGTGGCTGAAGCAGAACGTAGGTGTGTTAGATGTGAAGTATTTTCAGAATAAAGGAGGTAATTTTCACGAGATCGGAGATGCAGATGCCGTGTCACCACCGAGTTTTGACCGAGTTCGTCCTTCTGAACCAGTCTGTGTTCGAAGAATGGATGAATGTAAGAAAGAAAGAACAATTTGGAAACCTAAATCTGTAAGAGAAAGAGAAACAGTAATAACAGTGTGTGTTATTTTGCTAGAAAGAACTAAAATGGAGCGACTAGTGGCTTTTGAAATTCGAACTTCTCTAACGGCTATATTAGATTCGCCGGAGCGTTTGGTATTGGGCCTGGGCCTAGGATTGGGCCTGGGATTGGGCCTTCAGCATCGCAAAATTAAAGTGTTAACTGGGCTTGGAGCCATAAACCTTTGGAGATTTGACTCTATACATCATTAATTTGTTGAAAAGTTATATTGCCATGCAATATTTTATTTTTTTTCGTTTGCAAAATTTTGTAAAAGTAGGCATTTTCCATAACTAAAATAATATGTTTCAAATTTAATAAAGTAAAAAATGTAATAAATATTTATTAAAGTAAAAAGTTTGAAAGCAGTAGAAAATTTTGATGTTATTTATGCATTACTCATTTATTGTCTTTATACTTATATCCATATCCATAGTGCATATTCGTGTAACAAAAAAAATAGTGCAAATTGAAAAGATATTAATAAGTTTTTCTATTTAAGTGCAATAACTAATTTAATAAGTGTATAGATTTTGATAATGTAAAATAAAAAATAGTTGGGGAGTTCTATCCCTACATCATCACCAATGGCTCCTTTGAGAGAAAAGGGAAATTTAAGGATGCATGAGGGAGTCATATCTTAAAGGAAGTAAATTTATCTCATATCTCAAATATTGTAAACACATTTACCAACCATTTATTTCCTTATTTTGTTTCTTTGCATTCTACATTTTTTGGCATAAATGATCGGTGTACATATAAAATTGAGTTACATGCTTTTGACATACCATTTAGCGGCGGTCGCGCGATTTTGCATGTCACCCATTAAGGACTCTTTCTCGTGTTGTACTAAATTTGTTGTATTGATGATCACACATAAACATAATTGCGCTTACGACGTAGCTTGACCAGATTCTAAACTCCAATTCTTGCGAACGGCAAATATACAAGTGTAGCAAATATTCAATTACAAGCTTCAAAAGGCATACACCGGCTTACAAAAATAAAGTTGAACACAAGAGAAGTAAAGTTGTATTGGCCGGAAAAGTCCTCCACTCAATGTGTGTTCGGATACAAGTTAAGGTTAAAGAAAAAGAGGTTTTTCTCAATCCATAAAGATAGCTCCATTTACCTTTTTATAATTGCGAAGAGGAAAATGAGCACTGAGTCATCACATTTCTCTGGAAGGATGTGTGTAAAGAAGCTAGCCCAGGATTGCTGAATTATGTTTGGTTCATGGAATATTGGTATTTTGATGGGTAAATTTGGGGAGGTGGTGGACACTATGGTTCGAATAAGAAGTTAATATATTACCGGCCCTATTTAGTGAGATAAGACTTTTATTGTTGTTGTAAAGGGGAAAATGTGTTTTTTCAGTTCAACTAGGTGATATCCAAACATGCTTAATTGGCTGTTTAAGTTTCTTTTATTATTATATTAATATCTGATAATAAATAAAAAGAACTCATGATTGTTGTATTCCATAACTGAGTATTGATAGGAAATTCATCATCCAATATAGGTAAGCCCACATGGAAGCTTAGATAAAGTCATGGAAATTCATCATCCAAAAATATGACCTTATACATAGTAAGTCACAACATTTAACAAAGTTAAATTTTTAAACCTGAATGGTGAACTATTATGCTAAGAAATTATATTATATAGGAGGTTAACCTCAACACACAATCAATTAAATTTATAATTCTAATGTTAGCTGATACAATACAGTAGTATTTAAGCCATTTTTCTTTTTACTTTGGTTTGGCACCATTTTGATATTGATATTCTATGGCTCAGGAACAAAGCCTTAACTGACAGAAATGGCGTCTTCAACCATAACCTGCAATTTCCACTCTTCCATATGGGAATAAGATTTCACACCCCCATTACAAGAAATTACACCCCAAGGATTTTTCCAAAATACCTTAAATACCCCCAATCTAAAAAAACACTTTAAACTCCCCACCCCACCCATTTCCCCTCTCTGCTTCGTCTTCTCTTCTTCCGGTTTGAAACCCTCGAGACCCATCTACTTCCTCTTCTCTTCGAACTTCCTTGCTTCCGTCGTTCGAGCTTCCTCCTTCGAGCTTCCCTCCTTTGAGCTTCCTTCGTTCGAGCACATTGAACTTCGTCCTTCCTCGTTGGAGCTTCCAGGTACCTCATTTCCTTTGTTCTTCTCTTCATTTGTTTAGTGTTGTTGTGTAGGCTAGATGGTTCTGCCATTGTTGCAGAACTATAGCTTTCCGGGTTGTATAACCTGGAATATAGCGTATGGGTACTGGGTTATAGAACCCGGAATATGTACGTAGGTCTGTACACCGAGATATAGATCCCGGAAGATTTGTCGCCCTTTTTTTGCTTGACAAAATTGTCTTCCGAGGTTTATAACTCGGAGTAAATGTGTTCCGATACTTAGAACTCGGAAGGATTATCTTCCGAGATGTAGTACTCGGATGAAATGTGTTCCGGGATCTAAAACCCGGAATGAATTGGCTTCCGAGATTTAGAACTCGGAAGTTATAGTCTTCCTAAAGCCATTCCGGATTATATATCTCGAAATGGCAAAAACCTTTATATTTGTTAGCCTTCGAGATATATAACCCGGAATGGGTTTAGGAAGACTATAACTTCCGAGTTCTAAATCTCGGAAGCCAATTCATTCCGGGTTTTAGATCCCGGAATTAGAACCTTCAGAACCCAAAACCAGATTTCAATTTTGATTATGTTATGCATGTTTTAAATTTGATTTTAATTTCAGAACCCAAGACTAGATGACAAGGACTCACTTCGGACCCCGTGGACGTGGTCGTGGGCGGAACAACACCGACGGCAGTGGTCGTATCCCCGATGGGCGTCTCCCACCTACAGCGTCCAACCGGAAACGCAAAGCTGATGCTTCTTCATTAGCTCCACCTCCTCCCCCACCACCTCCACCACCAGTTGGAGTTGACCAGGCAGAGGTCCTGCCCATTCCACCACCACCACCTCCACCATCAGTTGGAGTTGCCCAGTCTGATGCTTTTTCTTCAGCTCGACCTCATCATCCACCACCACCACCACCACCAGAGGGGCATTCAGAGCCAGAGACTGAAGAGTTAGTTCTTCAGTGGGAGCCTCCTTTTGCAGGGGGCCCCGATGACCTTTCGTTGCTCCGTAACTACCTCGAGCATGTTGCACCCATCCTCTGGGAGTCATACTTGGAGTCGCACCCGGTAAGCATATTTACGACGCGTTATGTACGATTTTTAAGTTATTAATTGTTTAACATTGAACTGTTTTTTTATTTGCAGGAGTACGTCGACAGAGGAGACCTGACGTTGATAGGCCGAGAGCGGCCAGATGGAGATGTGGGAAGCAAGGGACAGTCCCGTGCCGGACACGGAGGGAACACATTGACGACATGGACGCCCATGCGGTCATCTGGACCCCTTATGCTGGGCATATTGACCATCGTCCTTTGCACCTAGTGTCTCAGTTCTCCGGATACATCCGTGGACCGGACTCCACGAGACCGTACCTACCAGAGAGGGTCCTCCGCCAGTTTGGCCATGTACAGACTGTCCCTCGATCTCCTCCTGGTCCACCACCCTCTGCGGATGACATAGATGCAGCCTTTGCAACATTCACATATGCAGTCATCCCACTAGGTCTCCAGGTGTCATTCCCTGCAGAGTCATCCCCTGACTATATGACGTGGTTCTTGCATCATTCCCACCCTCTGCTGATACCAGACCAGATGCGTGACAGTGTTGGTGTTGCGGTAAGTTCTTTATCTGAAACATATTAATATTTTTCAATTACACTTTGATAATTCAATGACTTTATTGGTTTCATTTCAGTCTATGCTCCGGATACTGGAGGGTTGGTTGACGCAATCTCTCACGGCGCATGATGCACCCCCAGCCGGTGGACCTAGTCGAGCTGCCTTGCAGCGAGCTTTGGACTACACTAGGCAAAGGACGACATCGAACTTTGTGTACCAAAGGAGTGGTAGGGGAGGGAGTTCGACCTCGACGTCTAGCGGGGCCAGATGATTGTTCTGATTTTGTTATATTAGATTAGACTAATTTCCTAATTTCAGTATGGCTGACAGTGTAATATTTTCGATTGAGATATCTTATTACCTATATTTTTTGAGTATATAATTTCATTTATGTATGACATATTTTGCAATTATTAGTGTCATTGATTTATTATAAATAAAAAATAATAAGATAATATGCAGGTAAAATTTATATTATTTACAAATATTTAATAATATAAAAATCCCTTTTGACTAGTAATCTTCCTGTTCCGGGAAATAGAACCTGGAATATATTTCATTTACGGGTTTACATAACCCGGAATCTGTCCTGAAGACAATTCCGGGTTTATAGAACTCGTATGCTCATAAATCACAATCCGGGTTTAGTAATCCCGGAAGCAATCTTCAATACAGTTCCGGGATTACTAATCCCGGTATATAGCAAAAAAACATTCCGAGATATTAAAACTCGGAACATAAATAATTAAAAGTTCCGGGTTTTACAATCCGGTTTGTTAATTTTATGGTCTACTTCCGGGTTTAATCACGCATGAAACATGGGTTCCGGGATTTCAAAACTTACAACGGCTTTGTTTAAGGGTACATAGGTAAATTACTTAACCAAACAACTGAGGTGCAATTTTGGGTGCTGGTTTTAAATCTAACGCCCCTTCCATATTCCTTCCAACCTCACCTACTCGCTTTTCCACATCTTTCTCGCACCCTCTTCTTTGCTCCTACAATGGGATTTCCCTTCGCCCCTCCTCCATAGTTCGTGCCAAGTTTGAAAAATTCCAAGGTGAACCTCTCCAAGAAGCAGAAGACCCTTCATCATCATCCTCACTAGAAAACGCACAAACTTCTCTTGAAGATCAAGACGAAGGCGATAGGTATTAATAAATTACTTCTTTCCAATTTGAGCTTTGTGAATTGTGAGTCTCATAACAATCAATAGGTACAATTGTGTTTCCCACAGTACTCTTATCTTCAGGGTTTTGTGAACTTCGTTTTATCTAAGATGTTTTGTTCTAAAATATGTTCTAGAAACTCAAACATTATCTCCATCAATTTTGACTTGAGTCATCATATTTTGAAGTCATATGGCAACAAGAAATTGGTAGAATAGAAGAAGTTAGATGGAAATTCAAGTGGGTATCAAAAAGCTGTTAACTTTTGGTGTTTTTATTTCAGTTGCTTGCCTCCAGACTTGGAGGGTGCAGTGCGGCAATCAAGTGAGGCTGCCGCCACATTTGTAAATTCAGGAGGGATGAGGGCCATAGTATGTGCTTAAAGTTTTATGCTTTTTCATTGTTTACACAATGGGTAAAAGTGAAACCATTTCAGACCTGCTTCAAAATATAATTTGTGTTAGTGGTAGTTAAACATATGACCTTTTGCGAAACAATTCAAGTTCTGGTCTGCTTGTTGCTATTAGGTGGATACTTGTTATTAATGTTTATCTTTCAGAGTAATAGAACTATTTATGTGGACATGCTTCTATCTGGATATTTTCCATAATTTGGTATTTTTTTACTCAATTACATTGTGCTAAAGATCTTTTTTAGCATTGCAACCGTTTTTAAAAACGCAGCCATCTTAACCTTGTTAAGATCAACAACTTCTAAATTTAACATGTTTGAGGTGACAAAAAGTAAGACTGTTTTTCTTATTATACTTGTATGATTGAAATTAAAGTTTTAATTATTTTGCATCTCATGTAAATGCAATTTTTGAGAAAAGGCGGTTTAGTGTTTGAAAATAGAGCTATGTAGAATGCAGCTTCATAGGCAGCTTGGCTTGTCAGTCAAAGTTAATAATTGTTCTCGTTCAATTGCTTAGCGCCCCATGCTTCTTGCACTAAATTTTCATAATTGTCTTACAGGTTGAACTTTTAATCCCCCAATTGCAATTTTTAGATGACGAAGGCGCGCAGCTGGAGCTCTGGGAATTATCAAAGATTTTTTTGGATAAACTCATGGAAGAAACAAAATGCCAGGTAAGTGGGACTCATTCTTGGAGTTATGAACTTATAGCACATGGAAGATATGAAGGATTTTCTGAATTCAAAATGCTTTCTCTGTTCCCTATCTTAGCAACCTAATGTATTTCTCCATGATGTGATTGTATGTGTTGTTATGTTTATTTAACTTGAATTGGTTTCTTGTGCCATTGAAATACAATAGAGACCCACAAGCCATAGCCCACCCTTGTGGTTTCTCATGTTTATACCATCTTTAGTGTCCTACTTGTACTCCTATGAAGTACATGTTCTCCTTTGCAACACAAGAGGAAGCTAACATGTCACTCAACTTGGTATTGTTAATTGTTTCGTCCTTCGTCATCTAGAGGTAAAAAATAGAATTTGCAAACACTCAGCTAAAATGCTAGTAGACTTCAATACTCATTTGTCACTAGGATCCACGAAAGAGATGATTGTGCTATAATGACTGACTTTTCCACATACACAAATATCCAAAGAAAAATTGATGCTCATATAATAAATATTGACTTTCCTGCATATTATCTCTTATAACTAGTGCTTCATGATGAATTAAGTGAAGACTGAAAGTGTTATGATGTGTGTACTGATGTATACATTTTGCAAGTTATAAACTCAGTTGCTAATTTCTGTGATTTTGATTGATAGAATGTTAAAGCCATATTTCCAGATGCTGGTGTGTTGCAGCTCTTCTAAAATATCAGTGGAAAGATGCTTTGTTCAGTTTTGCAAGGTGACTGCCACCGCATTGATTACTTATTTATGTTTTATTCTGTTGTTTGCTCTGGCAACGTAATTGTGGGTTATACTTTTAGTGTTTAGATACTTTTAGTGTTTGGACCATTGGATATGGACTTGAAAACAGTGGATGGAAAACTGAAAATATCATGTCTGAAATTATTATTCTTCACAAAGGGACTAATCAGAATTGATAGAATAATGTATATAAATTCTATTAAATAATAAATACTAACCTAAAATTGAGGGATAGTAAGTCTGTCCTAATAACCAAAAACTAAGTGTAAAAACTGTACAAATAGATGAAATAATAGAAATAGATGAAATAAGTAAAGTTGGCTAGATGGATGTGATTTGTGTTGTTTTTTTGGACCATTACATATGAATAATCTATGTGCAAGAATTCAGTTGGAGAGGATCCAAATCAGTACTTTGTACCACTTGATTCTTGCTTTGCATTGCACTTAAGAACTTGATTGCTGTGCTGTCACAATGCAGTCCGTAATATTTTAATTCTCTACCTACTTATAGTCATGCTATAGGCATATCATGTATAGTTCCTTTTTCTGTTTATCCAGCTTAAGAGACCGGAAGCCTGTAGGGAGTGAAGATGATATTGTGGTCATGATTGTTCCCGATTTTCAGATGTTAGAATATGTACAGAGAATTGCATCCAATCTCTCAAATGATCCAGTAAATTTCCTGAATTCTCCTATTGGACCTTTATGCTATAATTTTAATTTTCAGCAATTTCTTGTGATATCTGAAATTTGAACATCCATATGTTGAACAATGCAATGAACTGTCCTCATCAAGAGGGAAAGCAATATGTGAAAGCTTCTTATATGTGTGTCAATCTCTATTCACTAGATTCTAAGTCAATTTGCCACATATGAATAGAGCTAGAAAAAAATGACAAAGGGGTTCAGAGTTAATCACACTTTCATTTATCATTCTGGAGAACCATAGACTGTAAGATAGAGATTTTGCTAATTCAGCACCTTGCATTAAGTTTAGAAATTTCCATGTATTCTTAAGTCGTAATATTTATAACTTTCGGACAAACTATTCATATATTGCCAGCCAACACCCCTGATTATGTGGAATCCACGCCTGGTTAGTGAGGATGTTGGGGTTGGATTTAATGTCCGGAATTTAAGGCGCTATTTTCTGAGGTATGATTTCCACTCCTTTCAATTAAAAAGGCTTAATGATATGCTTCTTAAACTTCAACTGACAGCAAGAAATAGTATCGGTGTCAACTGTAATTTAATTTTTGTTTTTGTTATTTTCTGGTGATTTCTCATCTCATTGGGTTCAACCTTACTACATTTGTTATCCTCATTTATGTGAAAAATCAGTGTAACTAGCATTAGATAAATTCTAAGATTCACTTCAAGGCAGTAATTTACTGTCTGGCAGTTTGTGTTAAGTTCCTTTCTTGTGCTTTCTCAATTTGCATTTTACTTGAAGAATCGATTTATTCTGCACCAGACTACTAAATTCTGATAATTTGTTTTACAGCACTTTTACAACTGTCTATTACATGCGACCTATGCCGTTTGGTGCAGTCTTTAGATGTTATGCACGGTAAGGTCCTTTATTCCCTCCCATAAGGTTTAACAGAATTCCGAATACTGCACATATCTGTACCCTGTTTTGATTTCTACAGCTCCTAATTTTCAGATTGTCTTCATCCATAGTTAACTCTAGCCTAGACCAATCCTAAACCACTCAAAACCTGCCATAAGAAACACCACGTTTTGGTTTAAAAGCGGATTCTTAGGTTGCTTTTATTTGTAGATGTTGTGTGCAATCTGGACATGATTCGTTATCATATACAATTCTGTTTCCATGAAGATAAGAATTTCTGAAATTTAAGTGTTGACCAAATGAGAATAAATTTGGGTTACCATAATTGCCTGCTCCAAATATTAATTGTTAAGCTGACTCCATTTGCTATTTGTTGTTTAATTCCTGTGTTGTTGATCACACTCAGATTGTGGAAAGTGTTTAGTGATGACAAGGATAGGTCCAATAGATATTTGCTTGAAAAGGAATATGCAAACCGTCCTGATGCTGAAGATCTTGAGGTTAGTAGCTTCAGTTCTAAACTACCATGAACAACACAACCATTTTCTATGTACTTAGTTGGGAGAACTATTATTTCTATATGTGATTAAATTTGTAATTTTAAATAGGAGGAAAAACATCATTACATATAGGAATGAGTACAAATTTAAATTTGTTGATGAGTAAGTCCTGATGAAAAGACTCTGAGATGTACTCAAGGTAGTCAAACCGGAGAGTTCATGTAGAGTTGTGAAGGGGGGTAAACTCGTAAGAGTTTAGCTCGCGCAAGTATATATATTAAAAACACCACAACTAATAACATTAAAAACTAACCAAATCATCCAATAATAATGATAAGAACGAGTTCATAACATACATAAAACTACCAAGTATCCAAATCTAAGGTTCATAAGTCATAATAAAACATTAAGTCATTATTATTGCGGTGCACAGACTGAAGAACAAAGAAGATGGTGGGCGGCACACAGAGAAGAACAGAGGGAGAACTACCTTTTCTTTTCGCGTTCCTGCTTTGTGTGAGGGAGAAGGGTCGAACCTCACAAAGGCTCTAAGACCCACTTTCCAAAACAGCGCTCTTTTACATAAAATGAGAGAAACCAACTTAAACATTGAACTCGATGAACTCAGGCGAGTTTAACCGTCTATAACCGAGTTCACTCTAAAGCGAGTTCAGCACGGTTTTAACTTTTAACATGATTCCATGACTCGTAGACTCGGTAACTCGGAGACTGAGTTTACGAGTTAAAATTTGAGTTTGATAACCATGGATGTATTACATACATCCTTAAAATCAATGTGGTAATCCATTAATCTCTCTTGACGGGTATTCTTTTCCTATATGGTGTAGATATTATTTGCCAATGAGGAACAGACGTCAGAGGAAGGGGAAAGTTTGCTTGACAAAGCGGCATGCATCCTCTCTTCGATTAACCGGTTCATGAAAGCTATGTGATGATTTATGATCGATGATGATCTTTTATACTTGTCATCCTTAGTGCATCCCGCCCCCATTCATGATTCATGTTAATTTATTTAGTTGCTTCTCCTAAATTAATTTTTAGAAACCTTGCAGCTCGTATCATATTCTGTAATGCATGTATATTCATATTGTGATGTGTTCCACTTTGTACCAGATTACCGGTTTCAAGTGTTTATCCCTGTATATTAGAAACATTTCTGTTTCTCGAGACTCTGAAACATTTGGCTCGGAAATATGGAGAATTTCAGTCACAGATAACTAAATCATTATCAAATAGCAAGCCATCACTGTACCCCAAAAAACAGTTGTAAACCATCATCAAATGATTGAGCCATAACCTTCATTCCCAGCTCCCTAGATGGTTATTCAATAAATATAGGTAATAATATCCACCAAGATGGTTACGAGATGATGAGATATACAAAAAATAATGAAAAATAAATGTGAATTTGAAAAGGATGATTCTGCGGCATTAATTTAAACACAATTGATGAGATGGTGATACACATTTAAAATTAGCAATACAAATTTAAATGTGAATTTTCAAATAGGGAATTGCGTTTGGCGCCCCCCTTTTGCACCTTGCGCCCCCCCCCCCCCCCCTATAGTCATTTTACCATTTTGCCCCTAAAAAAAAACTCCCAATATATTCATCTTCTTCATCACTCTACCATTTTTGCCACCCCCTTTTCCAATTCTCTCCACCACCCCCCACCCCATCCCACTTGTGACCACCATCCCCTCCAAACTTTTAACCACCACCACCTTCATCTTCTAACAATTACCATCTTCATCTTCTTGCAACCAACATCCCCATCTTGTAACCACCACCTCCTTACTCTTCCTACCTCCATACTTACCATCAATCGTTTGCAAAAACAAGTATCGACCAACATCTTCGTCATTCAGGTTTCCTTTCGCCATACATGGGAGGTATGGTCCCTCACCCTTGTTGTTGTCTTTCTACTGTTGGTGGATTGGTCGAGGTCCAAATTGCACCAACATGTGCGATTTTGGGACTGAAATAAATTCGCATCTTAAGATGCGATTTTATTACAATGTTAAAAAATGCATTGTATCGCACCTTAGAATGCGATACAGACCTTTATGGTAAATTTATTTTCGCTGGTTTAAGTGCGATTTAATGATCTAATTCATTGATGTGGTATTGGGTGCTATATTTCAGTCATGAAAACCTTGCTGTCAGAGGTGGCTGAAGACCATGGGAATGGGAAAGAATTAGTTGTCATCAAGACTGAAGATGATGGTAATGAGTCTTCTTCTGCTTTCCACGTTGACTGTACAGAAACATTTACTACTGACAAGGTTTGTGTTTGTGTTGTCCTAAGATGATTTACTGTAACCACCGCAAAATCGCACATTATTTGAATTTATTCTTTGCAGGTATTCGGGACTCGACATGAAGTCTTTGACTGGGCTCGAGCAGTTGGGAAGGAGAATGGTTTTGTTGTTGTAACTGCGAAGTCTGATTATGGAAGTGTAAACAGGAAAGAATTCCTGACTTTGGGCAGTGAGCGTGGTGGAAAATACAGGCCGTACAAGGGGAAGTTGACAACTAAGAGCACTGGGACAAGAAAGTGTGAGTGTCCCTTTACGACAAGAAAGTGTTCTCAGTACCGAGTTGCCTTACTAGCTACCTCTCACCAAAACCAAAACATGATTTCAAACAGTTTTTGGGCTGGGGTTATGATCTGCATTATTCTACTGCTTCTGGGAGTTGTGTGGTTCATGATGCCAAACGGTAAAGTCCTCTTGTCGGAAGTCGCTATGATGTTCACGTAACTACAAAGGAATTTATTAACATTTGGACTCCAGCACCACGAGCACCAGAAATTGCTACGAGTACTGCAAATCCTATAATTAACTCAGCTTCCGAGGAGTCAACAAGTTCGAACAGTGTGATGATTGGATCCAATGGTTTTAAATCATCCTTTTATCATATGCTAATTTGTGGACCTAGCTAATGACTTTCCTTTTTTATTTTACATTGTTCATTTCTTCATATTTGAGAGGGTTGTTTTCAAGCACAATCTGGTTTATATTATTAATAAAAATTTATGATTAAAAAGGAAAGTCATTAGGAAAGTCAAGTGCAATCTGATTCATTTCTTCCTAAACCTGACCCGACCCGAATTCTCTGAAAGATTGAAACATAAATTCATTTTTGTATCTGCCTATCTGGGAAAAGAAAACCCTAACCTCCAAAGTCTCAACAGCACTCTGCCTCCGCGTGATTCACCTCCGCCTCAACGCGATTCACTCTCCGCCTCCGCGATTCGCTCTTCTTCCGGCTCAGGTAACCTGTTGTGGTGATTTGCTCTTCTTCCTGAGAAGCTCTTGCTCATGGCCACCTACCCTTTGTTGGCAACTTGATAATATGATTTTTGAGACAATTATTTGTATAATACCTTCTTTATTGATTTAAAGTACACTTAAAGGGATATTGTTCTATAGGGATGTAACTTTTTGAACCAGAAGAAGCAATTCTGATATTAATTGATACTAGGAGAAAGTGAAAATAGGAATAAGAAGAGAGGATAGACAGTACTGATATGGATTTTTGGAAGCAAAGTGCCTTAGTTTATTTCTTGGTTTAATGTGGTGTAACCTCTAATTCTCTAATGTACTTTACAACATTGAGCAAGTCCCCTCCTACCACACCCCACTTAGGACTAGAGAGACCAACGATTAAGTGGCTTTGTATTATTTGTATGTGACACCATGAATGGAATTGCAGGCTCTTCTTTTTGTGTACTCAAATTAGTTTCAAGCTCAAGTGACCAAACCTGGTCCTTAGACTTCACAAGCTGCTGATAGTGCTTTTGCAACTCTGGATTGCTACAGAGGAAGCTGTTGCTGAATGTAACTCTGGAAAAGGCTTGCAGTTGCTTCCCTTGCACCAACGCAAACATCACAGTTCAACAATTAATAGATTAACAGACCAATGTAGTTTCAATTCTTTAATATTACACAATGATTATTGAGTGTGATTAATCATGTTTTGGATATTTTATCTGAATATTTTCTATACTTACATTATTTTGAGGCTTTTCTAAAGGTAGTGATATTTTGATAAATGAATGAACAATCAACCATTCCTTTTCTTTCCTGATGAATTTCACTCTAACTTCGTGTGTTATGCATTGAAGTGAATACTGAACTTAGTTATTTGCTGTCAGGTCTTGAAGTGGGTGATGAACTTGTTATTGATGGTGGGACTGCCTGCTTTGTAGTCATTGAGAAATCTGGAAATGATTTGCATTGCAAGTGCATAGATTCTGGTCTTTTCTTGCCAGGAGCCAAACTGAGTTTTTTGAGAGATGGAAAGCTTGTGAGGAGGAATTACGACCTCTCCACTCTATCAAAGAAGGTAGATGTATTGCAACTTTCCTCACGTATTTAGTAAAGACCATGAAGCTAGTAGAATGTTAAATAAGTTTTCTTCAACCAAAAACTTTATTTTGCTCTTTCTAGACAATTGCATGGATGCTTGAATGAAGTAGATAACATGAATTATATGAGCTTTCCAAATCCCTAGAATTTGTGATGCCAAGAAGTGGCTTTGGGCCCATTATTACAGAGTATAAGAATTACTTAAGTGCATGTGCCATTGTGCCCTGATGATGTCTTTTGTGTTTCTAGTCCTAGCACATTCTTAGAGTTGTGGAGTAAAATTTTTCAACCGTAATCAGCGTTAAGGACCGGACTTGTCTTTAGATCAAAGGAATGGGGACCTTGGTGATTCAGAAACAGGAATAGGTGTGTACCAAAGTTGGATATTCAGAGAAGAGCTTGAGAGACGGAAGAAGGAAGGTGTGTTTTTTTATCTTGAGCCTTGGAATGTTTAATATTCTCAAACTAAGAATATCTTCTTTATTTGACTGTTTGAAGGTGAAACCCACTGAAGAGCGACATTGACACGGAGCTTCCATTGCTCCTCCCAAGTCTGGGGTAACAATGGCTGATAGGATTAGCAAGTTGCCAGATGACGTTCTCTGTCATATTCTCTCATTTCTTCCGACTGAAGAGGCTGCTGCCACACTTGTTCTCTCAAAGAGGTGGAGGCCACTTTGGCCTTTAGTGCCTACCCTAGACTTCTGCAGAAATAGATATCTCCAAGTCAAGAAGAAGAAGAAATCAGACTCGTCCTTTGTCAATTTCGTGTATGCTGCCATTCTCTCTCGAGGTTTGCATCAACCCATCAAAAACTTTAGCCTCGATTGTGATGACTGTCGAGATTCCGATGTCAAGGTATGGTTAAACGCCGCAATACAATGCCAAGTTGAGAACCTCCTAATCCACCTTTCCTATCCCATAGAGTCCTTTTCCAAAGTGCCTTGCTCTATTCTCAGCTGCACAACCCTTGTTGATCTCAAGTTGGGTTTTGTATATTTTGATGCCTTTTCTTCTGTTTATCTTCCCTCACTCAAAACACTGCATTTGGGGGATGTTTGGTTTGACAAACCTCAATTTTTGATGGAGCTTCTTTATGGATGTCCAATTCTTGAAAATTTGATAGGAAATGACATAGGTTTTTTTAATTATTCATTTGACGGGAAGGTTAAAAGTTTATCGAAGTTGGTCAAAGCAGATGTTCATTTCGACCAATCTTTTTTTATTCCTGTGAAAGCTTTTTCTACTGTAGAGTTTCTGCGCATAGACCAGGTATGTATATGGAAACAAAGAACGTGTTCAGTTTGTTATTTGTTTTCTTCATAGAAAATGTTTCTAATACTTCTGGTAATTTATCTTTAAAAACTCTTGCAGTGCGATGTGGACATTCCTGTGTTTCCCAATTTAACTCGTATGGAGCTCACCTTTGGAGGCACTGTCAAATTGAGTGTGGCGCTTGATTTGCTCAACCATTCCCCTAAGCTTCAAACTGCTGTCTTTGAGTTAACTTATGCTGATGATGATGTTTGGCCAGACCCAAGTTTTGTTCCCGAATGCTTTTCTTCGCATCTTAAGGAGTGCTTTCTCAACATTTTTTCAGGATTCGAAAGTCAGTTGAGATTTGCAAAATATGTTCTGCAAAACTCAGCATCATTACGTACCCTGACAATCGAAAATTGGTGTGACACAGATCAGGGGAAAACTGAAATGATAATAACGGAATTAACCTCATGCCCAAGGAGATCTGCAAACTGTGAACTTTTATTTGAGTAACTGCTATGGTTGTTAGTAGTTGGAAATCATTCCTTAGGTGACTGCATTTGTTCTTAGTTCTACTTTTAATGTATCTGCTAGTTTTGGTGCCTTTGATGGACACAAACTTTGTGTGTCGTTGTACTCTTTCTGCTGTTATTGTTTTAAAAATTGCTGTCTCATGCAGTACAGCTACTTTTGCAAATGTAAGAGAAACTGAAATGACTAATGGGAGTAGACCTTTTTCTAATTTGTTGTGTGGATGTGTATCCTTCTCAGTCTTAGACCGTTTAACCTTCCTAGAGGAGAATAATCTGTGAATTTTTTATATAATATTCATTACAAGTACTGCTTTTGAAGCAGTGATTAAAAGCACTTGAGGAAATGAACTATTTTAGCTTGAAAAATACTGATTGCTTCAAGCTTGAATTGATAAGGGAAATTTTATTTTAACGTCATTCGTAATTTTAACTTCATGGCTAAGGAAGACAAGGCTTTTGTGTATGTGTTTGAAAGCTTTAACTTAATGCATAGAAGGGGGTATAATTGATGTTGATATATGATGAGGGGTGTGGTTAAATTTGCAGGAAATTGTCAGATTTTAT
Source organism: Acmispon strigosus (assembly GCA_030819835.1). Lineage (NCBI taxonomy): Eukaryota > Viridiplantae > Streptophyta > Magnoliopsida > Fabales > Fabaceae > Acmispon > Acmispon strigosus. Next base: position 64,218,635 of record JAUAMA010000003.1, on the reverse strand, counting down.
AACCTTGTAACATTTAAAATTCTTAAAAGAATGTGCACAGAGAGATCCAAATTCAAATTCAAATCCAAATAGTAATCTGTATTTTTCAAAATCACATTGGGAACTTGTCTATTTGAAGATAACGTGATCTTGCCCTTCAACATCTCAGGCAAGATGATTTGTCATTGGATTTAATTACTAAACTTCTAACCTGGATTGAAATCTAATTCCTTGATTAGTAAACTTATATAACCTGGACAGATTTTGAATGTATATTTTGATCAAGTTACTAGACTCATTTGATGCATGCTGTGTACATAATCTACATGCTTCTACAGCATCCAAGTATTTTTAGTAATATTATAACAATATGGCAATATCAAGCTAGAAAAAAGCCAAGTGCTCAGTTTCTTCTATCACCACCACAACCAAACTTGCATCATGCTTAGCTTAATGACAAAAGGACATCGGTTTCCCATTTTTCCTTCAAGCCTCTTCATCAGCTGCAGGGTCCCCTTTTGTTTTTGCGTGTAGCTTTTGAACCTCATTTCGGAAGAGACTACTCAGGTTTTTCAACCACTTTCATACCATTCACAAACTCCTTGGAAAGCCTCAACTTAAGCTTGGTGAAGTGCACACAAACCATGAAAGGGTAGCTCTTCTATGTTTGGAGGGTGTGAAAAGGACCGGCCGAGGAGAAGGAGAAGCCTTGGTTGTTTCAGAGCCGTGGCGCCATTGTCTCCTTCTCAACCTTCTCCACCGCACTTGAAGCCTTCTCCACCGCGTCGTCGTCCAAGCAGTGGCCTCCTCTTCCCTTTATAATAAAGTTCCTATTTTAGTTGAAGCCAAATAATGATAATCAATTGAATTGAGTCAGACAAAATGTGTTTTGTGCTATCATTCCAGGAAATTGTTGAAGCCTCCTTATGTTGATTCTCTTGAGAGGTCTAAGTAGTACATGTTTTGGTTGGATGAGAGAATCGTGCCTAAGACTCATGAAGATAGTAACTGCAAGCTTCCTTTTGATGGATTTCTCTCCAAGGTATGTTATGTTTAGTAAATGATCAGGTATAATAATTCTTGTCTTGGTTCTTTGTCTTTTCTTGATTTTTTGAAACTTTTGTCCTGAAGCTTTAATCAATCACCCCATAACAGTCATCTTCATTATCTTGAAGATAAGTACTAGTATTGTTAACTAGAGTTAGAGTCACTCCTATATCATGTCCATCAATTTCAGAAACCTTCAAACTATCACTTTTCCCAGCTAGGCATCTGTGTATCCTCTTAAACCAACCAATTTCTTGATCTTTTCCAGCCTCATTATGCATGTTTTCCAGTGAGCCTGTAACAATGCAACTGTCACGTTGTTTAGCAGTTGAACTGCGCTCAGGTATTAAACTATTAGTATCTGGTCTTTTAGATGAGTTTTGCACATGCATTTGGAGTTTGTAAGTGGATCCTTCAATGAAAACCTCGGATGTTATCTTAAGAGGTACTTTCTTCTTCCTATAAGACTCCAATAGCTTGTAATCCCCACCAGGAAGATGCAACCAATAGAAGTTTCGAGATAAGATTCTATAATCTGACATGTGGTAGAGTTTGAGAAGAAGAAAATAGACTGGCTTGGGATTTTTCGACTTTGGATACTTCATCTCAACAATAGATGTTACTTTTTTTGGCAGCAAAGAGAGATTTTCATGAGTTTTGTAGTATGGACATGTTCCTTCCATATCCCATACTGAGGCTTCAATAGCTACATTAGACAACTCTTCAAAACAACCTGTTTTAAGAAGAAATATATAATGATAAAAAACCTGTAAGAAGCTATTCATAACTGGACAATCAAATACTTTGCAGAGAAAAATGTGATAATTCTAATTTTCACCATTTCAGTACACTTGTAATCCTTTTAACTAGCTATTCTTGCTTCCTAGCTCAAATTTCACTTTACAAAGTCAAAAGATTATTTCATATTGCAAAATGGTGATTCAATTTTCTTTCGCAAGTAATAAAATGGAAGTTCAATTTAGATACTTACCTCTATACAAAATGTAGCCAGGTTAAGTTGTACATGAATTGGCTCTGCGGCACATCGACAGCCATAGAAACCTGCTGTTTGGTCAAGTAGATGATCATATCTGCATGAAACTTGTTTCAGAGCCGTGGTGCCATCGTCTCCTTCTCAACCTTCAGAGCCGTGGTTGAGAAGGAGATACTGCCACTTGGTCCCTGATGGAGATGCTGCCATCTCTGCGTCCTGCTGCTGCTACTGCATAGTTTTTTATGCCTCCAACTTTTTTAGCGAATGAATGCGAGGATGTCCGCCTCCAGCATTGGGGGTCGGGGCGAGCACAGAGGTAGCGCCGGTTGTCTTCATGGCCCTCCTTCTAGCCAGCCCAATATCAAATCGCCATTCACGGCGAGTGGCCTCCATCGCCGCTGTGCACGGCGGAACTGAATGGGCCGCAACCACCTCTTTTTCTGCCGTAAAGAGGAGGAGATGGCTGCGAGCAGAGAGAATAGAAACTCGGGCTGCTCCTCACATGAATGTTTGTTTGAAGCTATAACTGAAAAGAGAAGGGACAGCGTCGCACCGCCGTGGAAAGAAGAGGTTGACGCCGCAAGGGCATGGATCGGAAGTGGCAGGGGAAAAACAAGCCCTGATTTCTAACGGAATAAGAGAGATGAGAGAAAGAAAGAGAAGGGATAGAGAAAGGGCGAGAAGGGATAGAGAAACAGCCAATTTTCTAATTCCTCAGATAATTCCTAGAAATTCGCAGCTAATTCGTAGAAAACCAAGCCAAATTGCTGCCAATTAGCTAGAAATAGACCCCCAGCTAATTCGATAGCTAATTCGCTTATCTCAGAGCACATTTTCGTAGCTAATTTTCGTAGCTAATCTCTCCGCAGCAAATTCGAAGCTAATTTCGTAGCTAATTCTTAGCTAAATTTCCACAGCAATTTCGTAGCCATTTCATAGCTAATTTTCGTCGCTAAATTAGCAGCTAGTTTCCAGCTAATTTCCAAGCTAATTTCTAGCTAATTTCGCAGCTAAGCTAAAGCTAATTAACGGCTATTTCGCAGCTAATTAACAACAAAATTGTAGCTAATTCGCAGCTAATTATAGCTAATTTGAATGATGTTCAACAGTTATGCGCCATGTTCAATTAGCACCAAGAATTGGAATTGATTTCAAAAGAGCAAACTAGCAAAATAAATGGAAAATACAAATTCCTGTGAAATATGGGCTTGCAGTAATTTTCCCTAGCAACAGCTTTAGTAGTTTCGAATCTTTTTGGAATTCAGAACGGCGTTTAGCTCTGTGAAACGTTGGATTGCAAAGGAAGAACAAGAAGCATAGAAACATGGTGGCTGAAGCAGACCGAGTTTGGAGATGCAGATGCCGTGTCACCTCCGAGTTTTGACCGAGTTCGTCCGCTGAGTTGCTTTCTTCACAAGATGTCAGTTTACATGGTAATTGCTGCTAATTGTCTCAGATCAATTTACATGCTAAAATGTCAAAATCATCAACTCTGAAATATTCATCACCATGAGGGTGAGAATATGGGTTGGCGGGCCCAACCCGCTATTGACCTATTAAAATGAAGGTTAGATTAGACCGACCAACTTTTAATACTTTAAATATATGAGTTGAAAGTCTCAGCTCAACCCACCAAAAGAGACAGACTGACCGGCGGGCCAAACCCATTTTTACAACCCTAGCCACATGGCTGATATTCATCGCATCATATTAGATTAAAATGAATTTTTAAAGACACCGTAACCTGCATTAACCAGGAAGCACTGAAAATACGCAGTGGAGTGATAAAAAGAATAAAAAAGTAGTGGAGGATAAATAATTTAATGAGATAGTACAATAAGAAGACAAGAAAAGAAAAAGAGGCAGAGTTTTCAGATTATGGACACAAGGATAATGAAACATAGTGCGTGTTAAAGCATGAGGAGAGTAAGTAATTTAATACCTTGTGACTTACTAAAAAAAGAGTAATTTATATTTTATACCTTGTCTAAATTAATTTAATTTCGACAAAAGTTTGCATTGGATTCTTGCTATTTATTTTTTTCCCTTGCTTCGTCCCCTTGTTTCTTGTCCTAGCTAGATACCTTACACATATATATGCTCTGTTCTTTATAATTATATATGTTTTGAACCTTCACCACATTATGGGCCCTTGTGGACCCTCATTAACTTCCCTCCTTACTATAATAACCAAGGAAAAAACAATGTTCTCTATATTAAAAAATCTAATTTTCTTTTTTGTTCGGCTTAGGAATTAATGATTAGGATTATTGTTATTTTAAATTGGTCAAAGTTGGTGTTATTTTAAATTCCCAACTTCTATTCTGCTTTCTAGTTTTTTGTTTAAAGCCTTTTTCTAAAGGTTCAGTCAATGCTAATAAGATGGTCTCTTTCAAAACTAGATTTGCTCCAAAAAGAAACAAAGAGTAATGCTATACACACACCTCTAATACTTCAAAAAGATATTTAGACTAACAGGATCAAATTGTACAAATTCATGTGTCTATTTGTTTTCTATTTTCATTTACTTTTTACTTTATCTTTTATAATCAAAGTTTTACACAAAAAATGGAAAAATATAATAAAAAACTTTTAAATATTTTTTCTATATAAGACCTTAAAATAATAAGATATTTTTATAATAGAATAGCAGTCATGATCAAACGAAAAGATTGTGACATTATCATTAAAATGAAATTGATTTGGCTATAGGTTTAACAAGAAGACTTTTGTAATGTAAATAACCTTTTTAATTTTCTCCTTATAATATAAATTAGACGACCCCAGCTCTGATTTGCCTTCTTTAATGCTAAAGCAACACATAGCAGGTTTTGCAAGCAGCTGTCAACACAAGACCCTCATGTAATTGAATTCTTATGACCCTCATGTAAATACTCATTAAATCACCTTCTATGAATTATTATTTTTATTAAGGTATTTCCACATCCGTCAGGAGATTAATCCGTTCAAGGCTAAGATCAAATAAAATGTGTAGACCGTTCCAAACAAATCATTTTGCATATGCACGATTGTCCTTAATCTTGTTGCTAGCTTCCAATCATATATGCATACCCATATTGACCTGTAAAACGGTAAAAGCATACAACAACATATACTACAAAGTGAATAATCAATACTAGCATGATTTTTTTAGCATCTAATACAAGGTTCGATCATTAAACAGGGTGTATGGAGAATTATTTATTGAGAGAGATCTACCCACTTATAATGTGTTTGGATTCAACGTGGATCCAGCAATCCAAAAGCAACTATTTTTTGCTTCTGCAAACGTGGATCCAGCCCCTATTTTCCAAATATGCACTTAATATAATATCAAAACCTCGTAAACTAGTCTCATAAGTGCCGGCCGTGAAAATACATTACAAAACTAAAAAAAGTTGAATAATCAATAAAAACATATGGTAAGAACACTAGTACTCTCTCTCTCTCTCTCTGCTTCTCATTATTAAACAATCAGCCTCTTGCTTTTAGCCGTTCATACATGTCTTCACGTGAGATGTTGATTACTGAGGAAAAGTTTCTGACTAGAATCAGCATATATTAATCCAATATAATTACATGAATATAAACCTTTATATTATTCAATTAACACATAGACAATCTTATTGAATTGGATGGGCACAAAGTCTTTTCTGCTAAGTATTGAACATTACACATTTGATTAAGCTAGAACAATACGTGTTAGTTTTAGTTCCACAAGATAAAATAGATCATTGAATCATGGATTTAAAACAAATTTGATTTTGCTGAAAATACCTATAAGGTAAGAGTCTTGTTGTCCCCACCTTATGGACCAAACCATGGTCTCTCTTACTTATAAAAATGGGGTTGGAGAAATGAGAAATGTTATGGAATCACCCGTGTAGCGTTAGGCAAACCCACAACAGAAACAGGACCCACCATCTACCTTTCACATTGTTCTGATTAAACGAGTTCTTTAGCTATAAAAAGTTTTATCATGTTCCAATTTTCAGATACCAACCTTATCAATCCTCAACCTAACACTAAAAGGAAGAAAATTTTCAAGTGTTTTGATCACAACATGTAGGAGAATAAGCCACTAACATGACTTTTCTGACAAAACCACCTCTAAAAAGCATGTAAGACAAAAGAGTTAAGTCAATACCAAAGGAGGGAAAGATTTTCCAAAACAGTGTTAAGCATTAACAGTGTCTTGCAGGGTAGAATTCAATTTCATTGATTATGGTGAGAGGAGATAGATAAGGTGTATGAAGAGTGAAGAAAAGAAGGTCCAGTACAACTACAACTGCCAGGTTCAGGGGTTCCTTGGAGTAGCATTAAAGACACAGTTCCAGATCTTCACCTCACACCTCACCAGCACCACAACCCAAATGGAAATTTTTTTGCTTTTTCTCTTGAGAAACTAATGGAACAAAAAGGGTAGAACCTTTTATAAAGGAAAGGTGCATTGATTAATATCTCAATGACTTTTTTTTAGTTGGAAGAAGAAGAAGAAAAATGGGTTGTGGCTCTGAGCTTTTTACCATGATCTTCATCATCATCACCCTCTTGGTGATGCTATCATCACAAAGTACCCACATTTTGTCTGTGGGTACTTTAATGAATGCAGTTGGAAGCTTCCACTTTCATGGCCTGCAACAGATGAATTTCACAGAGGATAATGAACAAGGAAAAGAAAACAAGGTGAAGAAAATCTCAGGAATTGATGAGAATGAAGAGAAACAAGCTTTTATAGTGGAAAAGTTTAGATCTTTGCTTGGACTAAGGAGTTTTCACAAACCTTTCAATGGAGATTCTGAGTTTCTTCCTCCATCACCTTCTCCATCACCTGCTCCTTCTCCTTTGCATCATCTGCATCCTCATTCTCATCATAAGCAACATCATTTTCACAGGAATCTTCCACTGCCAGCAAACAAAGCTCATGGTGGAGATAGAGACAGGGCTAAGAGAATACTAGTAGCTGTTCTTGTTTCTGTGGGTGTTGCTGCATTGGTTGGTGCTTTTGTGTCAATCTTTTTCTGCTGGAAATTCACAAAACACAGAAAGAAGCCCAAGAGGACAATGCCACTCTGCAGCAGCAAGAACAAAGAAGCAAAGGTGAGTTCATCAAACCCAGGGCTAGATCTGTTTTATCTTGATGCTTTAGGTGAGGATATAGAGCAACATGCTTGCAGCTTGAAAATGAAGAATAGTTTAGAATGTGATAATGTTAGCTGTTCTTCCACCAAGGAAATTGTGTCTGTTCATGATGATGTGGTGGAATCAGTGAAACCTGAATTTGATGGTGCCAACTATTCTGAAATGGATAAGATTATCCCTGAAGATTGCCATTCATCAGATTCAGATGATGAAAGTTTTCATTCCTTTGTTGATTCTCAATCAAATCCTAGGCTTTCCAATGCTTCAGCTTGTAGCTTGAGTGACACACACTCTGTGTCTTCCCCTCAAAATTCAAGTGCATTACCAAACCAATTTACTAGTTCTTCTCCCCAAAACTCAATCTCGAAAACACAATCTTACCAATCACCTTATAGTCCAAAACAAGAAGAGCAAGAGATTGAAGCCTCTGCCACTTCTCCTCCACCTGCTCCACCAACTCCTCCACCACCTCCACCACCACCTCCACCTTTGCAAATGCCATTGTTTTCTCTGCATTCACTTACCACTTCTTCTAGAGTTTCCTCTCACTCTCCACTTTCTTTGACATCTCATAATTTGTCATCTCCTATAAATTCAGACACTTCTTCAAGATCAAATCCAAGTCCTGAAAAGGAGTTGCTTTCTCCACCTCATTCTGACCCGACAAAATCTCCTTCCACCATTCCTCCACCACCATGTCCACCTCCATTTCTAAAAAGCATTAGTAAAAATGCCAAAACACCACCTCCTCCACCATCTCAATTCCCTCAAATCACACCATTAGGTAAAGATGGTTCACCACTACCAAAACTCAAACCACTTCACTGGGATAAAGTAAGAGCTGCACCAAATCGCACTATGGTTTGGGATAAGCTACGATCAAGCTCATTCGAGTAAGTTCAACTTCATTTGTAACAAATAAGCAATACCAATTTTCTTTTTTTAGTTCTTTATTTTTCCCCAGTTTAAGCACATGATGAATTTTATTATTAATCAGGTTGGATGAGGAAATGATTGAGTCACTTTTTGGCTACAATTTACAAGGTTCGATTAAAGATGATGAATCAAAGAGCAAAACTCCATCTCCTAGCAAGCATGTCCTTGAGCCAAAACGGCTCCAGAACATAACAATACTCTCAAAAGCTCTGAATGCGACAGCTGAACAAGTATGTGAAGCACTAATGCAAGGTAAAACAAACTCCTCAATTTTGAACACTTGCCACAAAAATAAAGGTCCCCTCTAGTACATTGTAAAATTGTTGTTTAACATGTTCCAAATTTCAAACCGCATTTGCCATAAACATGGTGGAAATAAAACAATTTGCCCCATTCTCATGAGATAAAGTATAACCTTTACTGAACATCATTAATGCAATAATAATTTCTGTTACAAGTTATTGTAACTACTAACTAAAATCGCATACCGACTTTGACTTGTAGCATCAGAAGATGAATGCATCTACCATATGTTAAAGACAATTAATACCATGTTTTTGGACATGTTTTTTTCTTCCCAGAATCAATTCTGACCAGAAGCTATTAATAGAAATTTCTATTAATCGAACTAATGTGGTCTAAGTAAGATCTTATTAAACTGTTTGAAAAACCAGGAAAAGGACTGTCTTTGCAACAACTAGAGGCACTTGTGAAAATGGTGCCCACCAAGGAAGAAGAGGACAAGCTCACCGGTTACAAAGGCGACATAAATGAACTGGGGTCAGCCGAAAAGTTTTTGAGGGCAATGCTCAGTGTGCCATCTGCCTTTCAACGAATAGAAGGCATGCTCTATAGAGAGACTTTTGATGATGAAGTTGTTCATCTCAGGAACTCATTTTCAATGCTTGAGGTAGCCACCACACCCACCAAATTTTAAAGACCCTTGTTTCTTTTCCCTTGTAATTTTGGTTGCAATGGTAAAATGCTTTAGAATCAATTCTAATTAGAAGCTACAATGACAAGTCTTAGCTTCTGAATGCATGTTTGAAAACTCGTCTGAGAACTACAATGAAACCAAAATTATGGTGGATATGAGCAAAAGTTAAAAGAAACTATTTTCGTTCACCATGATTTCGTTTTCACGGTAGTTTTTGAACAAGTTTCCAAACAGCATTTTGTAAACATGTCTTGGATTCTCCGCAAATTGTAAAGCCAAAATGCATGTTTTGAAAACTAAGGTGAAGTGAAAATCATGGTAGATAGAAGGAAAAGCTAAAAGAATTTTTTTACGTTTACCATGATTTCGTCTTCACTTTGGTTTTTGAACGAATTTTCAAACATGCACTTTTGTAAACATGTTTTGGATTATGCGCAATTTGTAAAGCCAAAATGCATGTTTTGAAACTCTTTCGAAAACTACAATGAAGCAAAAATCATGGTGTATAGAAGCAAAAACTAAAAGAAGTTGATTTTGTCCGCCATGATTTTATCTTCGTTGTGGTTTTCGAACTAGTTTCCAAACATGGACCAAGTAAACATGTCTGGATTCCGCACAAATCGTAAAACCAAACATGTGATTAGTTTCAAGCACAAAACAACTTATAGCATGTTTGGTTCCACACTGAAATGCTCTAGAATCATTTCCGATTAGAATCTACAAGTCTTAGTTTCTGAGTAAACATGTTTGTTTCATATTCTATGCAAATCATATTAGCTTTTTGAATTCTTACACTGTCTCGTAGGAGGCTTGCAAGGAACTAAGGTCAAGTAGGCTCTTCTCAAAACTGCTTGAAGCAGTGCTGAAAACAGGGAACCGCATGAACGTTGGCACCATCAGGGGCGGCGCACGAGCATTCAAGCTCGACGCCCTTCTCAAACTCGCAGATGTCAAAGGAACAGACGGCAAAACCACCTTGCTCCATTTCGTTGTTCAAGAGATCGTTCGCTCAGAAGGGATCAGAGTTTCAGACAGCATCATGGGAAAAATCAGCCAAAAAACCAACAAGAACAGAACAGAGGAAGAGAAGGAAGAAGATTACAGAAGAATGGGACTAGAACTTGTTTCTGGTCTCAGCACTGAACTCTACAACGTGAAAAAAACAGCTACAATTGACTTAGATGTTCTTGCAAGCTCTGTTTCGAATCTCTCAGAGGGAGTGGCGATGCTGCGAAATCTAGTGGAGAAGGAGTTGCGTGAGGATGAAGGAAGCATGAACTTTGTGCGGTCCATGAAGTTGTTTTTGAACTATGCGGGTGCGAATTTGAAGGAGTTGCGTGGGGATGAAGATAGAGTTTTGGCTCGTGTGAAGGAGATAACAGAGTATTTTCATGGGGATGTGAATGTGGGCAAAGAGGATGCGAATCTGCTAAGGATCTTTGTGATAGTGAGGGATTTTCTGGCGATGTTGGATAATGTGTGTAAAGAGCTTAGAAGGAATAGAGCTACACGGGCACCAAACCCTCTTGCTCCCTTCAGATAGATTGTTTATTACTGTTGTTTGTGTTCATAGGAATGAAAATTTTCAAACAACATGACATGAGTGTAACTTTATCTTTGATTCTTGTGGAGTTTTTAGAATATGTAAACTCTTGTTTTTCTTTTCTTTTGACTTTTCACCTTATAGTGTATGTATACTAGTAGAGGAATGTTCTTTACAGTTTGAAAATTAGTTATTTTCCATACTAGTGTTGTATATCATATCTATACATTATCTTTAATTTTTCATTTCACATTGTGGCCGATGAAGCTTGCGAGAGCTTTAACCTAGCAGAGAGAGAACTATAGCAGCAAAAGTGCTGCAACTGGGTCTCCGCCCCATCGGAGGTTCTTCATCCTCTAGAGAGACCTCTTCTTCATAGGTGTTTTCTCCCATATTATGTGGTTTTGATATCCCAAATAAGTGAGTTTTTCTTCTTTTTAATATGAGTTTCTCTTAAGGCCATCTCCAATTTCTCCACCTCTGCCCACCATCGCATCTGCCTCCGCCTCTATTGTCTCCTTCTGCATCTGTTGCAGTCATTGCTTATGTCGCTGTGTTTGCCGCTTCTGCCACCAGCTTCGCCGATTCCACCTCCGCTAGTGCCGCCTTCATCTCTTTCATCAGCTTTCTCCTGCTGTTCATATAGGTTATTCAAAAGCTACCTTCTCCATTTTGAGTTCTCAGAGCTTTTGGTTTATCCCTTCAGTGCCGCTAAAGCCGCAAGATTGGCTTCCTTGTTGGCTGCACAGGTTGCAACTCCCGCCGAGCTGAAGAGCATTTGGAGCGCTCATTAAAAAAGTATGAGAAAAACGCTATATACACTATGTAGAATGCTGATTTTGATTTTTTAGGGTTTAGGGTCTTCTGTATAGCTTTTAGGTTTTTGCTTACTTCATGTATCAGCTGGTTGTACCAGCAGTCAACATGCTTGTTCTCAATTTACCTAGCTATAAGCCTTGTAGTATCATTTTCTTGGAATTTGTGTCCCACGTGATGTAAGTGCTGGGAAGCCCTTTTACGTGATCAATCTAATCATCTATTAAAAAATCGGTGATTAGGCTTGGACTTTTTTTCTAGTCAAACCATAAATGATGAGTTAAATCTAAATCAAATCATATAAAAGTTATAGGGCATTAGTTTTAATGCCACCCATTGTTAATTTTAATGCCATCCCTCTACAACGTAAATTACATTAATACCCTTAAAATATAATATCTTTCCCAAAATATCCATTGGCCTTCTATATTTACTTGTTTTTTCAACCATCTACTTACCATCCTCCACCAATCTCCGTAAGGTTAGTAATTTAATCGCAAATAATAAGTGCGTTTTTAATTCGCACTTATTATTTGCGTTTTTTATTTCGCACTATGTAAGTGCGTTTTTATTTCGCTTCTTCATGTGCGAGACAAGTTTTCGCACCCAGTGATGCGAAATGGTTAGTTGAATTTCGCTACACTGAGTGCGAAATGGAGAAGGGAAAATAATTAACTTTTTTACGCACTCAATGGTGTGAAATTATATAATCAGGATATGGTTTTGTTAATAAATTTATGTTGCATGTTTCTTACCCCTGTTTTCCCTAAAAATTATATAATCTATAACATTTTCCCTTAAAATATAATCTTCTAAGAGTTTGATAATAAAAAGGAAAGAGAGGAACACAAAACGCACAACAAGGTGCGAAATACAAAGAAACAGAGGGACAAACAAAACGCACAATATGGTGCGAAAAATTGGGGAAACAAAACGCACTCACATGTGCGAAATCAAAGCAAAAAAACGCACTCACAGCTGCGAAATCAAAGCAAACAGAACGCACCTAATAGTTGCGAAATCAAAGCAAACAGAACATCCTAAAACGCACAACAAAAGTGCGAAGTCCAAACCACACGCACCTATTAGTTGCGAAATAAAAAGGAAATAAAGCAGAAATTTCATGCAAATCGCACATATTGAGTGCGAAAAGATCACGGAGAAGACAGGCAAAAGAAACGAAGAAAAGAAAGGATAAGGAAAGTGAGGAGACGGGTGGTGGAAAGTAAAAGAGTAAATAATAAAAAGTTAATATTTTTTAAATTTACCACAAGGGTAGTTTTGGAATAAAAAAATTTGGGGATGGCATTAGTATTAATAAGGGTGGCATTAAAACTAATGCCCAAAGTTATATCCTAAAATTTGAGATTAATTTTTCACCAAACAATAAGTGTACTAAGTGGTAAAAATAATGAATTTTTTCTCATTCATAAAAGTTAAAAATCAAACTTATAATCACTCACTTAAAGGACGAAATGTTGTAACACAACGCTAACCCACTTAGTTTTAATAAGTTATATTTTTTTTTACACGTGGAAAGACAATAAATTATAATCTAATTTAATTTAATTTATGGAGGTGGATATTAATTACATCAAATTGATAAAATGAAAACATGTTTTCAGCTAAAGAACATTTATTCTGGAGTACTGTTGTAGGTGTAGGGGTAGACAATTTGATGTTCAGAAAACGGCGCCGTTTCCAGAAGGGTTTTCTGAGATTGTGAAATTGACCATTCCTTTATATAATGTTTTTCAATTTTGATACCATAATAGATTTGGCGGGATTCTGTCTTCGGAATCAGAACAGTAACATAGTTTCAATTTCACTCCCTCATTCAATCCCATTGGTAGAAGAAGAAGAAGAAGAAACAACCACACTGCTGGTTCAGTAGGGTTTTGCGTTTTCGCAAATTTTCAGCCATGGACGGCAACAACAACACATCTTCCGATCAAGTCATTGCAGAAATGGTAGAAATGGGTTTCGAGCATTCCACCATTCTCCAAGCCATCAAAGCAGTAGGTCCATCAATTCCCAGCGCTGTGGAGCATATCTTCAAGACTACCACCACTACTAACCCTAACCCTGAACTTGAACCACCCATCCACACCAACAAATTACACAATGTGAATGCGAATGCTCTCAAAAAACGATCTTTGCCTTCGCCCTCGTCGATTCCGAAGCCGATCAACCATTATTTCAAACCCATTGGTAAAATAAAGACCAAGCAAAATGAGGTTGCAATTGTTGATGATGTAATGAGAGCTGATTCTGATGTAACTCAAGATTTGGAGCACAAAGCTAAGAAAAGTGAGGTTGCTATTGTTGATGAAGTAATGAGAGCTGATCCTGATGTTACTCGAGAATTGGATGTAACATTTGATTGGGAGCACAAAGTTAACAAGCTGTTGCGAAAGCGTTTCGGTTTATCGTCATTGAAAAGTTTCCAGAAAGAAGCACTAGCTGCCTGGGTTGCAAATGAAGACTGTCTTGTTCTTGCTGCAACAGGATCTGGTTTTGTTCTTTCTCTCTGACTAATCTTGTATGTTTCTTAGTTATTGTGTATTTATTCTCAGAAAGGTTTTTTTTGGCAGGTAAATCTCTGTGCTTTCAGGTTCCTGCATTGTTAAGTGGGAAAGTGGTGGTTGTGATCTCACCCTTGATAAGCTTGATGCAGGACCAGTGCTGGAAGCTAAATAAGAATGGGATCAGTGCTTGTTTTCTTGGCTCCGCGCAACTTGATGAGACTGTTGAAAGGAAAGCAATGAAGGGGATGTATAGTATAATATATGTTTGCCCGGAGACACTCCTGAGGTATGTATGGCTAGGGGCCTTGAAGCCGGTCTTGTGTCTGAGAAGTCTTCTTATGTCTTGGTAACTACAAAAATCCTATGTAGGTTGTTGCCACCGCTGCGGAAGCTTGCAAAAGGCCGTGGGATTGCTTTATTCGCGATTGATGAGGTGCATTGTGTTTCTAAATGGGGTCATGATTTCCGTCCAGCCTACAGGTCTGTTTTATGCCTTCTATTCCTTGTGTATGGACCAATCAGTGTACAATTCATAGAACATCTTAAAAGATGATATATGACCTGTGGTTTGTACTTTGTATATCAAAGAAACTAAGATTAATTGCTAGTTGATTTGGTTGCTGGTCACTAATATCACTTTTTTTTATCTCTTGCATGCATCTAGCTTAAATATCTTTACTCTACTGTCATATGTATGACCTGTTTTTAATGTATCCTCTTGTTGCAGCGAATTGTCTACATTGAGGGAAAGTTTCTGTACTAGCAGGATAAAATCCCTGGAATTTGATATACCTCTGATGGCCTTAACAGCTACAGCTACAACGAGAGTTAGAGAAGACATTTTAGAATCACTATGCATGTCAAAAGAAACAAAAGTTGTTCTCACATCATTTTTTCGCCCTAATTTACGCTTCATGGTGAGTTTGCTCATGTTAAATGACTATAATTTCATCTGACTACACCATCTTCTTGTTACTTTATAATGCTTAAAATTCACTATGGCTTCATACAGGTAAAGCATAGCAGAACATCGCAGGCTTCTTATGGGAAAGATTTTCATGAATTGATTAAAGAATATGGTAGAGAGCAAAATATTGGTGGAATTGGAAATAAAGAAGCTTTCATCTCAGATGATTCAGATGATAGTGGCTCTAATGCTAGAAGAAGCTCTGATACAGAAAGTGATTCTTCTCATGAATTGGATGACAACCAAGATGAGTATGATGATAGCAATATTAATATAATGCGCTCAGGAAACATAGACAAACTTCAAGAGCCTTTGCAACCAGGACCAGCAATCATATATGTACCCACCAGAAAAGAAACACTGAAAATCGCTAATTATCTATGCAAGTTTGGCGTGAAGGCTGCTGCTTATAATGCAGGGGTAAGGGTTATATATTATATTCAAACTTGTTTAATTTAGATGGCCGTTTAAATTTGTAATGAACTAAATTTATCGAGATGCAAATCTTCAATTCTAAGAGACAATGAAGTACTAAGAATGAGAAAATTTTTTTTTTTTTTTTTTTTTTTGTTATTGTTCTTCCTGTTTTACTTTTAAACTATTCTGGCATGCTCCATTACATTTCACTGAACCAAGCTCAATAGTTACTTTGACATTACTATATAAGTTTGCTGAGCTCATTTTCTTTCTCCAGCTTAACAACTCGCATCTAAGCAGGGTTCATAAAGAGTTTCATGACAATACTTTAGAGGTATGGATCTGGAGCCTGAACAGGATATATATGTTTGTGTGTGTGTGTGTGTGTGTGTGTGTGTGTGTCTCATTTCTTGTTTCTTGGGAGGGGGGTAGGATTCAGAAAAATTAGTTCATGTATTATGTTTACAAGTTTGTACAGCTATGGTGTGCTATTCACATGACAATTATTATGAAAATAGAGGATAAGGTGCATGGAGCTCTGTCATTAAAAGCAACTGAATAATACCCATTCGCTTTTTTCCTGATTTTGATATCTCTTTTAAGTTTGTGACTTGTTTTCATACTGAATGCACCCCCTCCCCATGTTTATTTACTTTTTTTTTGAATTTTTTTTCACTTCAGCTTTTTCGACCCTGCCCAACCTGTTATACATCTAAGCTTTGGTGTTTCTTCGTAATTAGTTGTTAATATGGTTTAAGTTTTTATATTGTGACCACCAAAACATCTAGAGTGGAATTTCTTGAAAAGTTTGGTCATGTTAAGACATGGCTCTGAATTGTGTTTTTTTCCCACCTTATTTACCCCTATGTTGTCTGTGGAGTTCACTACATAATTTAAAGTATTTCCTTCTTCCAGAATCAAGGTTTGACTAGTAACAGTTATGCTTTTGCATTTTACCATTTTCAGGTTGTTGTTGCAACAACAGCTTTTGGAATGGGGATTGACAAATCAAATGTCAGAAGAATCATCCACTATGGTTGGCCGCAGGTCTGTTTTTCACATAACTTTTCCTGATATATTAATTAGATTTCAAGTTTGTCTTTTCTTGTGCATTCCATATTTTATGCTTTCACTTCGTGAGTTGTTTATTTTTTCGTTTGACATACCTCAAATAACAAATATGTAACTTTTTCAGAGTTTGGAAGCCTACTACCAAGAAGCTGGACGGGCTGGTCGAGATGGGAAATTAGCATGTTGCAGTAAGATCAATTATACTAGAACTTATAATTTTTTACGTTGCACATTTCCTTTGTGCTCTTCATTTCTGTTGGATTTTAAATTCATGTTGTTTTATATCTTTATTCACATAATTAGTATGTTCTTTATTGTTTAATTTTTTTTGAGACACTTATATCTTGTATTTGTCCCCATTTTCACAACCAGTTCTATATGCGAACCTAGCACGGAAGCCATCACTTTTGCCAAGTCGTAGAAGTGATGATCAGATAAAACAAGCATATATTTTGTTGTCTGATATTTTCAGGTTTGCTTTGATGAATACACCTTTGTTTGTCTTTTCTTTTGTTTTATTTTAGTGCAGAACCTTAATGTATATTTGCAGATATGGAATGAATACTTCAGATTGTCGCGCAAAGACACTTGTAGAGTACTTTGGAGAGGATTTCAGTCATCCAAAATGTCGCTTGTACGTAAAGTTTGGTCTCAATCCTTATTATGTTTAAGCATCTGTTAAAGTGAAAAATTATTCTAAAATAGAAGTCTGAGATCCTATATGTATTTCTAATTCAACCAATACACGGTACTGAATTACCTTGTTTATTGCACTAACA
The DNA here is from genome assembly GCA_030819835.1 of Acmispon strigosus. Lineage (NCBI taxonomy): Eukaryota > Viridiplantae > Streptophyta > Magnoliopsida > Fabales > Fabaceae > Acmispon > Acmispon strigosus. The sequence continues at coordinate 64,201,479 of JAUAMA010000003.1, read as the reverse complement.
TATTTGCTTCCTTTTGTAATGAAGGGATTATTTTAACTTTTAAGTCGTTTATGAACCTCCTTTCATGCAGATGTGATGTGTGCATTAATGGACCACCTCAAAGGCAGAATCTAAAAGAGGAGGCCTGTGTTTTACTGCAAACTATATGTGCTCATCATGTATGTCAAGTGGTTTCAATTTATACCAATAAAACTTACATTTATGGCTTGTGAATTTATAAATACTGATCCAATAGGCGCCGGTCCCAATGGTTAAAAGTGATTGTTTAACCCCCTAGGTCAAAAGTTTGATCCTTAGGAGTCGCACTCTTGGAGGCACCTTTGGTCTTCACCACATCCGGATCGGAATTTTGAAAGTGATTTAGTACACCAAAAAAGTATTGGTTCTTATGGCATTCTTTCCAAAATTCCCCATCCTACTTGTGTATTTTGTCTCTCTCTTGAGGTTAAGTTTCAACATGATTAAATGATCAAACAAAGGTTTTGTTTTCTTGAATATCTGGATTTATAGTTTTAAGAGCTCAAATTTTGTGCAGGAATATTGTCACGGTCCATAGATTTGTATTTTCTATATTTCATAGGAGAAAAGAAACTGATGCAACATGAATGCTAATTTTTCAGGATTGTAGCGACTGCATGGATCCGTCATATAATGATGATATCCACTTTGGCTCCAAAGGTAGAAGACTAGAAAAGAGGCTAAGTCTTATGAAGTTAGTTAGAAATATAAGGAAGCAGGTGAACCATCCTATTATTGTCATCTCTCGCTGTTTGTTATGTTGGTATTCTATGTTGTTAGTAGTTCCTGTAACAAGTTTTAATTGTTTTCATACATGATGGCCATATGCAGTTTCAAAAGTTTGTAACCACTGATATATTATGGTGGAGAGGTCTTGCTCGAATTTTGGAAGTTAAAGGATACATCAAAGAAGGAGATTACAAGGTATACTTGCTCTAACTAGAAAAAAACTATCCTTGTATATCAATATTGCAAAAGCCTGTTCACAAATGTCATGGTTGAAAGTGTGGTATTTGTTGTCTATTAAGATTAAGAAATGATATATACATTTGAACAGTGATCCTACAAAGAGGTAATTTAACATAGATCTAAACCACATACCATATGGAAAACCTGTTGTTTGGGTGTTCTAAATTTGAGGATTGATAAAAGATATTTCTGAAATAGCATTCAAGTAAAATTGAGCCACTGTCAAGATTTGGTTTGGTTTGGTTTGTCTGTCTTATCGTGTATATCTTGCATGTATTCAACCATTTGCCAATGGTGTGCTTTGGTAATTTGACTTTAACTTGATCTGAAGTTTTGCTCTATACAATTGCAGACCCATGTTCAGATAAAACACCCAGAGGTAACAGAATCGGGAATGGAATTTATGAAGTGTGAGGACGCTTTCTATGAGTACCTTGAGGCAGATATGTTGTTTGCAAAGAAAACTAAGAAACCTTATTCCTCATTCTCAGAATGGGGAAAAGGTTGGGCTGATCCTGAGATCCGTCGCCAACGCTTGGAAGCAATGCGACTTAATAGAAATCCAATGCAGCCAAGTGTTAGAAAGCAACCGAAGAGGAAGGTTAATATACCTGATATCAAGACTTCTGGACATAAACCGACATCAAAACTTTCACGGCATAAGTGATGTGTCTTACTTATTTCATTGAAGTATATAATTAACTCCTCTCCTAGAAGTGAATTCATCAATGATGATCTTAATTTAAAACCATGAATGTGGTTTTAACATTTTGTATATCTCTGGAAGGAAAGATGAACTAAGAATTATGTACTGATTCATTTGTGTGTATAGCAGTGGTTAATCCAATTAAAGCAAATGGAAATCATATGAATGGAAAATATCTTATTCTAAGTTCAATCTTTTTTTTCTAATGTTGCTCCCCTCGGCATTCAAAACTAGTCATATCATAACTCCCTCTTGTACTAACTTTTACAGCTTATGTTTTTAGTTTTACATATTCATGCAGAGTTGTAATTTCCATTTAGTGACATTGTATCTCAATCGAGAAAATGATAATAATTCACATTTGATCACGAGCAATGAATTGCTTTTCTGTTAATGATAAACTATGTTTGGATATTTGTTGATGCTAATGAATGTTTGTTCACATTCTCAAATGATATTCAGACACACTTTTCATGCCTGCGATTTGATTGTCACTCATTTTTATTGAAAATGAATGAAATTCGAAGAAGCTACTTGCTTGTTCGTCACCTAACTTGTAAAATTGGTGATAACGGATTATATTGGAAGCATGTAAAGGGCACTTGGATATGTATTTTCCTACGCAGAAAAGGAAGAAAAAGAATAGAAAATTAATTCCTATTGAAGTAATGTAGTAACCCCAAACCAAAGCAAAGTATAAGAGTCTGCATTGTTTTACTCATACACCCCAAGGATATGTTGAACACTTAGCATCATTGATGGGCGTTAGCAACATCATTTTTGCGTTAATAGGCTTCTCTGCGTCGTTCATATTTTGCGTGCCGAACCTCAAAAGATGGCATACGAAACAACTGGCTACACAGAAGTTAAGAATGATTAGCGAGGCGTTGGAAGCTGCAGAAGAAAGGGTGATGAGATTCCAAGAAAGACATGACAGAATTTTGAGAGAAATAAGCGCATGTTACTTGGCCAATGCAGAGGTTGTTGAGGCACTAGCGGGTGCTCGAGCAACTATGAACCAGGCATTGGAGTTTGCCGTTGATTTGAGGACAATTCAGTACAAAATCATTACCTCTTTCCCTGATATAATCGATGTTCTCTAGGAAGGATGCATCAAAACAAGAGGTGCTTGAATGAATTGCTCTCAATTTTCAAAGTTTGCTTAAGATGATTCGCCAAGTAATGTTCACTGTGCATCTTTGTAGTTCTTGCATGTTACATTTTATGAGTAAAGAGTTGAATCATGTGACTTTGTAATATTTAAGGTTGAGTACTCAAATTTACATATAGTTATACTTAAATAGTTCTTGAATGCTTACATGAAGTTAATTTACTAATTACTAGACCGATTAGTCGAATACAGTTATACTTATAAGTAGTGGTATATATCGATTATAACTTTATAATAACTTAAATATAATAACCTGCTTGTTAACGAATGTGACATAGAGCCGTTTATCAAGTGTGCATACTAATTGCGTGTATGAATCAACTTATTTTTCCTTCGAATCAATTATGACACTAAAAACTACCAAAAAAAAAACTTTTCCCAAAAATTAATTGACTTCAGAATCAGTTTTACAAAAATTTCCAAACATGTACTAAAATTATTTCCCCATCCGTATCAATTCAATCATAAATACCACAGTACATAGCAATCATTGCTATCTTAAGTTTGAATGTCATTAAGCACTGAGATGCCCTCAAGTCCACCATAGCCGAGTTCAACTTGACAAAACAATAGTTATTGACCAAAAAAATTAAGGGTAAAAGAAAAAGAATTCCTAGGTTACAAATCTGTCATTCTAACATTATTTACCTTTTCTATAGTGTAAAGAATCTGAAGCGAATGTGACTAGATTCAAATCAGGGAAAACTTTTTCACGTTCTCTCCAGAGTGTTGCCCTTTTATAATTAATCAGTAATTGTTTAATATAGTAAAGTCATGTCATACCAAATAACAAAATTTGAAATTTGAATTGTAGTGAATAGCAATGAAAGAAAAACACAACCCTCCAAGTTAAAGAGGAAATGAGAGAGCTCCCCTCATTCTAATTGATAGCAAAGTTATGTACACGATATGAGGGCAACAGAGGAACATTTGTGGCCTTCCCATATACAACCCGTTTGGATGCAAATCAAATAGCTCTTATTGGAGCTTATCTAGCGTTTTTTTAGTAGATAAACTTCAATTCGTTCCAATAAATCCGTATCAAAACGGGCTCACTCATATTTACAGCAAATTCAAATCGTATTCACAGCAAGTGCCACTGGAGATATATACATCATGGTGCATCCATACTAGAATGTCTCCTCTGGCTTTAGGAAATTGTAATATTCAAGTTGGGTCATCTCTCCACCAGTTGCAGAATCAAACTGACATCGATAGAAGCTGCATAAACAATTCAATAAAGAATTGAATCAAAACTTAATTCACTAGAAAAAAGGGCGAGTCATAGATGAAGAACTAACTGGTAAACATTTCATTTAATAGGAGTCGAGCATTTAAATATGTAAGTGACCCCCATTTTATCCGTTTCTTCTTTTGACATCTATTGTTCCAAAACCTGGCATCTTTTCTCAATTATAATAATAATAAAGAACAACGGTAGAAGCTAGCTGTCTGGTGTCAATATTCATGAAGTACTTGAACCTTAAAGCCTAAAAAAGGCATAATCTATCATCCATTCTTTGACTAGAAATCAAATTGATTTTTCTGTTAAGACTACCATTGGCACAAAACCTAAAGGAAGCTATTATCCTCTATCAAACTTAGCAAGCAATGCGCAAGCACAGGCCTATCTGAATGTGTCTAATACCTCTAAATGTGTCTAATACCTCTAAGTAACAGCCAAAAATATATAAAGGGCAAAGACAAACTAAAGAAGGCAAAGATATGATCCATTATGAAATACCTGCCATCCATGCCAAGTATTACAATTGTGTTCTTCTGATGGCCAAAGGCAACATTATATTGCAAACCTTCTTGCAAGTGAAATTTAGCCACAGACCACTCTGAGCTAAAATACTTAGGCAACACACCTATAAAACAGACAGAATTAAGATGATTATTGACAACTTGTAAATACAAAATGTTATTCTCCTGATTTAACAAAACTCTGGAATGTTAAAGCGATAAATGCCGCTCAAGTTCTTCTGTAGTTACAGAACAAGGCACCTAATTTCCATACATGATCGATTGATTACTTAAGAATAACTCTCTGTGGATAAGTGAACAAACCTTTAATGAATGAAAGAGACGAAACTGCCGTTGGGCTAGAAGGACTAGACTCAGATGTACTATGTGATCTTTCGTGCCCCAATAGTCCTGAATCAACTTTCAGGTTAAAGACATGAACGGTTCCCTTGTCACTCGAGACAGCTAGCCACTGTGCCGTAGAAGAGAAGGCAAGGCTGTATATCTCTGCTCGGTCAGCACCTCTCCTCACCTGCAATCATCACCCCACCAAAAATTTCCATTCCAACTTCAAAAACAGTTGGACTCAACACATAAAGAACCCCTAAACAGAAAAATTTAAAACCAGCAAATGAACCTCAGCCTAATTCTCAAGCATCATTTCAATGATTCTATTCCTAGCAATTGAACTAACAAACCAATTCTTATAATCATGATTTTTTTCAATGATTCTAAGAATAAACCTTGAACTAGCAAATGAACCTCAGCCTAATTCTCCAGCATCATTTCAATGATTCTACTCCTACCAATTGAACTAACAAACCAATTCTTAGGATAACCTTGATTTCTTCCCACCCTAATTTCTACACTAGTCTCCACTTTTCTCTTCCTTTCCCATTTTTCACTTTGCCTATCTCACTATTCCCTCAGGTATTTGCACTCCTTCGAGTGTGAAAAAATCTTTTTTGTTAATGGAAACAAACAAATATATAAGCAAATAAAGAAACAACCACAATTCTACATATATAACACAACAATCTGAAAAAGGTAAAAACTTGAATCCACCTCTTGGAGCAAAGAACCATCCAAGGTATTGAAAATCCTAAGGAGGGTCCCCTTGGAGCTTGCGGTGGCGAGCAAACGGCCATCCTGTGTGAGAGCGAAGGAGGCAATTCTGGAATCATGGGCCATGATGAATTTGGTCCTCTTGGAAGCGTAATGCTCCACCCTAACCTGACCCTTCTGCAACCCTGGACACACCAACACCATCGTCCCCGAAACATGAGAAACCTCACAGAGCCCCTTAGGGTTCGCAATGGTCTCAATCTGATGCATAACCTTGAGATCGGCGAAATTGTACACGAAAATCTTGTGACCCAGAACCACCACGATTCGGTCCCGGCGGAGGCGAACCCCTTTGACCTCCGATCGAAATGAGAGCTCCCCGATGCAGCGGGACTGGTGGTCGTCCCAGATCATGACCTTGTTGGGCGGGTAGCGGGGGTCGGAGCCGCCGCCGACGAAGGCGAGTATGTTGCAGCGGAAGAGCATGTGGACGAGGCCGATTCCGCCGCCGGTGCCGAACTCGCGGCGGAAAATCTCGCGGAAGGGGTCGCAGTTGTAGATGCGGAAGCCGTGGTCGGTGCCGGCGGCGAAGCAGCCAGAGTCCTGGTTGAAGGAGAGGTGAAGGAGGGCGGAGGGGGCGGAATTCGAGGGCGGGTTGGGCGTCGTCTGGGTCGGCGACGAATCGGGTGATTCGTCGGAATCGACGGGCATTAGGGTTTGTGGGGTGTGAGACATTTGTGGGGGTTAAGGTTGTTGCGTTTGTGAAGCTGTTAGATTTGAAGGTTTAGGATTCGTATTTGATGATGTTGCTGTTGCAGGTGATGTTTGTTGTTGTTGTTGGATTTGAACGATGAAGCAGCGACGACCCAGATGACGATGAGTTGGGTGTTGAGTATTACTTGTTATACAAGGGATAGAATGTATACACCAACGATTAAACAACTTGTTAACTCACTATTTATTCCTCCAAAAAAAAATCTAGAAACCAAATCTAATCCTATCTTTTTTTAATTAGATTGCACCTTTGAAATTGATTCAATTTAAGATAAATTTTGCACCAAAATAATTAATTTTAATCTATGTGAGATTTGAGTAAGTTGTCGTGTTATCAATGTTCTTCTATCGGATTTTGAAAAGTAATTATTCCTCTATTCTAATATTGGTCAAGACAAAAAATTATTCTTCTATCTAGTAATATGTCAATCCTCATTTTTCTATCATGTTAGATTTAAAATCAAAATCTTAAGGGCTTACAATAAAAATTTGTGAAAATTTGATAAAAGTTAAAGGAGATGTGAATAGGGACGTAGCTTAATGCTTTGTCTGGTTAAAAAAAGAAAAGAAAAATGTTAATTAGTGATATGATTTTGTAAGTTATTCAGTAAAAAATAATATAAAAAAAAAGTGGGAGGAAAAAAATATATTTATGAAATAACATAAATATCTTTAAATTAAAATAAACTATGAGTTCATATTTTTAATAAAAATAAGAGGAGAGATTCATATATTTCATGATTAACTCGATGCTGATTTGGTGCGGATAGAGGATGTTCCTTCTGCTTTATTTGTACTTTTGCGTTTAAATGTGCTGGCATGCTCCTTAATTTATGATTGAACGTTTATTTAAAAAAAATCTATGCTTAATAATATAATATAAATTTAATAAATAAAACATTGAATTGAGTGTTTAATGTTAATTTAATCACTTTACCCTAACAATTGGGAAAGATTCATGTACTCTCGAATTTCTTAGCAAAATTATAACGATCAATGACTCTCACTTAATTAATTACTAGTATGGAAAGGCTAATGTGATAATAACACATAAGAAACGAAGAAATTGAACAATAAAAAATTATGAAAGGTACATCTAGAAGAAAAATTAGAAAAAAATATATCAAAAAAGTATTTTTTAGTGTAGATTTGTCGAACTACTAAGTTCATGCAAATTGTAGAAAATTAACTGAGCAATGTAGTCTGAGCAATATTTTGGTGAAAATGCTAGTGAAAATGGGAAAATAATATTATATTATATAATATTGAAATGTAAGAAAGTCATAAGGAAAGACTATCATATACGAAATTCTTACCATAAATACAACATGAAAAATAACAATTAAATTAACAACAAATTAAAACAATTAACGAAGTTATCAAATATTACGTGATAAAGAGATTGATATTCTCCCTTTTTAGAATGATAGAACGGGTATCTCAAATTTATAATAGAGTATATTAAATTATTACTTTAAAAAAAAGATAAGGATAAAAAAATTATTAGATAATGATAAGATGAAAATAAAATCATATATAACAATAGTCTGAATTGAAATAGATAATTTTTTTTAACTTCATTATCTTATAATTATACTGATCATAACAGCAGGTTTAGTACTTTTAGTTTTTTTTAACTTGGTATATGATTTAAGTCTCTTTATAATTTTTTAACGAACTTATTTTCTTAATTTTTTAAATTCTTACAATTAAGTTCTCATATAATTTTACTCTACTTAAAATTCCCAAATTATAATTTTTAATTAATTAAGTGAAAAGTAAAGAGAATGATATTCTCTCGTACTTTCTTAAGAATTTAATAAATATGCATTTTCAGTGTAAAGTGTTTTTACACTAACATCCAACTATTGCGTGCCACATAAGACTAACCGTTACATTTCTTTTTTATTTAAATTTAATTAAAATTTAATTTTTGATGTGGCGGAAAATAATTAGGTGTGTGTAAAAAATGTTTACATGTACAATGTACAAACATTAAATCTTTTTGTTAAATGATTACTTTTAAATTTACATTATATTCCCTCCATAATCATAAACACCAAAATATTTGCATAGAAAATAATGATTTAAACATTTTTAGTATGTGTAAATCAATTAATTAAAATTTAATTGATTTAGTTTGAAAATGTAATTGATTTATTTTGAATTTTGTTCACGTCTAGTGAAACGAGTGAATGAACTAGGTCGAAACCCTAGCAAAAGTAGGAATCTCTAATAACCTAGCCGCTTTTTAATAAACATGTGAACATCCCTTATTTACAAGCTCATGGCTCCCTTTTATAGAAGACTCCTTAACCCTATAATTCTATTTTCATATGAACCTGTGGGCCTCGTAGTTGCTTTTACCCAAAAGCCCTTACGTTGCTTATCTGACAAACGAATAAAACAATCCGAAGATAGGGGTGCACCCCCTGCTAATCTGGACATGGGCGGCCCTATGAAGCCAAGTCCATTTGGAAACCTCCTCCCCTCATCTTGGTCAGACCCAACCTCTTCTTTGGGCCCGCCCCATCAATAAATTTAAAAAAATCAAAATGATTTTCTAAAATGAATAAATAAAGAATATTAATATTTTATTGAAAAATAAAAACAAAATAAGGTATTTCAAAAAAATCAAAATAACGTAAATCAATTAATCTATTGTGAAAATAAAAAATAATTTTTTTAACACGAACTAGGCCAAATTCTATTTAATGGGGAGAGTATAAAAAAATTTAGAGCATAATAATATTTAAAATTCGGTTAATATTTTTAAATTTAATTATTTAATTTGGAAAGTTTATATTTCTGGTAGGTAGGAGGAGTCCCTTAGAAGCTATTGAATGAAGGAGTCATACTTCATATGATTTTCATCCTCATAATATTTTTTTATTATAATATTAAATTAGACTAGATCTTATCAATTCAACACTAGAAAACTTGTATACTCTTGTTTGAAAATATTTGTTGTTTAATAGTGTGATTTTATTTTTCATATACTACTTATTATCTTTTTTTAGAAATCATATATATATATATATATATATATATATATATATATATATATATATATATATGATGTATTTAGTGAGAAAGCTCTTCTTCTATGAGAATGGTGAGAATACATCGTGGCCGTTAGATCTACCAATGAGTGGTCATGATTAAAAGAAATAAGTGGTCACATGACCACTTAAAAATGTCATGTGACTTTTTAAACAAGTCACGTGACTTATTTCTTTTAAGCATGACCACTCATTATTAGATCTAACGGCCACGATGTATTCTCACCATTCTCATATAAGAAGAGCTTTCTCACTAGATACATCCTCTATATATATATAACAAGAACATAGTCGGCCAACCTCAACAAAATGAGAGGGGGGAGCAAAAAAAAAAGACCAAAAAGGGCAAAACAGAACACCAAACAAAAAGCAGCTCCCTATACAACAACGCAAGAGAAAACCAAAAATCCAACCCAAACCAAAACCAATGACACCCCAAGAGCCTACCCTTAAAGCGTCTAAAAGACAAGACCCCTCAAAACAAACCAAGCACACAAGACCTCACTACGAAGACCTGCCCGACCTAATGTGATCCACAAGGTGGTTCAGCGCAACCTCATCAGAATCCTCGAAAACAACGCCCACCTGCTTGGCGATCGCAAGAGCACGCCTAGCCCTAGTCAGAACACCCGGATGCGAAGAGACATCGGCCGACAAAGGCACCACCAGACGATCAACGACTCCTTCAACCTCTAGAGAACCCTCCACAGACACACCGGGAAGAGCTGAAACATAGGAATGTTAGGAATTGAAAGCCTAGACTTCACCTTCCTAGGTCGGCCCCGAGCCCTCTTCACACCAAGCCCACACCCCCCAACCGAGGGAAAGGCCACCAGCGCAGACCCACCCCGACAAGCCTGCTTTGGGCGCTCCTTTCTTTTATGCAGCTGCAAACCCAACCCGCCCCCAACACAGAGCTCCCCAGATCCAACAACGCCATCATTCCCAAGAGAGGAAGGACAAGGAAAGAGAAGGGTCCCGCCGGCCACACCCTCCGGGACCAGAGGAGCCAACGGCCCGGAGGAGCCAGCCGACCAGGACCCAACTTCAGGAAATAGGAATTCCACGAGAATCCTATCGTCTAAACAACGACCCTTATCAGCGCCCAGAACCATCGATACCTCTTGAGAAGTAGAATCAAAGAATTTCCCTTCGCAAGCTTCCGCCCAGGATTTCAGACCATATCTCTAACACAAATAAAAAAAAATACTACTTATACTAATTGAACTTATATTGAGAATAATTTTAGTTCTCTTTGATAATATTGTACAAGTAATTTTGAAAACTTGATTGAATTGGTTGGTTCAAATTAGAAATCAGCTTGGCATCTTGTCCATTTAACCCAAAGAACTAGTTGATCTATGAGCATGTTTAATTTCAATTTTAAATGCAGTAGACGCGGATCCATCTTTCTAAATGTAATTATTTGTTTCTTTAACTTGATGTGGATCCCTACTAAATATGGATTAAGAACTAATTAAATTGGTTCAATACGGATGAAAAATGGTTAAAATCAATTTGAATCGGTTTTATTTTTACTTTTTCAATTTTTATTTTCCAATTTAAAAAATTTGGCCAAATAAAAGTTAAATGACAAGTTATAATAGCTATATGCATACAAAATATGCAATATTTTCCTTATACAAATCTAAAATATACTTCACCGTAATTTTTATGTTAGTTTATTGCTCGATTGTCCCAATGGAACCAATAAACCGAACCAAACTCATTAAGTTGGTTTGGATTTTTTCGCTGTTCGGATCCAAAACCAAACCAAACCAATGTCATACTAAAAATGATTGCTTCGATTCACAGTTTGAAGATTTGAAAACTGATTAACTAATGAAATAAACTGAACATGTGTAATTATTAATATAAAACAATATAGGCATATCTTAGTCATAATACTAGCCGCCTAAAAATTACTTTTTAATTAAAAATCATTTTTTTCAATCTTTGGGTGTTTGTTTAAACTTTGAAAAATATCACTATTTTAAAAAAATTGAAATCAAATTATTTGAAAAATTACTTTAATTAGCTTATAAAAAACAATTGCAACGCATGAGAGAGGAAATACAAAATGTTTTTAATTGAAACCATACACAAACCAAATTATGCTTTTACTAAAATTCTCTAAACAATAATGTTTTTATGACAGCTATAGAATTTTTTTTTATCTGAATCAAGCGCACTCATAATTGTAAAAACTAAATTTTACTAAACAAACTATAATGTTCAAACATGACACATGAAAAAACAGAAGTCGCTAAGGGAGGTTAAAAGATGTGACTATCAATGTGAGAATACATTTACAGTGTGAAGCCCTAAAACCACAACAAAAACAAACTACTCAACGAGTATATATATTTCACTTCTCCCACATCCAACTCTTGAATTTGATTTGTCAAATTGTTAAGTATGGTGTCAAAGTGGATGGTAGGGCACATAACCTAAAAAACCCGTCAAGTTAATCACAATATCGTTGCACCTTGTCAAAAGGGTTATCATCTGCCGTGACACATCAACTGTGGCTGAAGTAGCTGATGATGCACTCGTATTTATAAAATAGGGAGTATTTCTCGGTTCCATTTCGGAATTATGCAAATTATGTTGTGGGGTTTTCGCAAACTGAGTAGTAGGAAATGGAAGGATAGGCAATGGTGGCGGTGGTTGAGAAATGACCTTTTGATCATTGTTACTACTAAAGTCCATAGCAACAGGAGAATGTGCACAACCATCAGCAAAACTAGCATTGTCCAAGTTGTTTGAATTATCCACCATTATTTGCTCTTCATCACCTAACATGAATTTTACACGCGGGGTTCCTTTACTACTACCTCCGTTACCGGTTCCCTGGCCTAGCTCATCCCCAGTAGATTTCTTCAGGATGGATTTGATCACTGGCCGGGGACGAGGTTGCTGTGCTGATACTGATGTCTTACGTGGAACCACCGAAGGATCCTTAATCTGAGGTGTTTCGCAGGTACCATCATCTCCTCTACCCTTGGCAGCTTCAGAGACATCATCCCCAAGTTCCCGGAGGAAGCACCTCACAGCCACATTGCCAAATAAGGATTGATTTGCTACAGCATGTTTATATGCAGCTTTGGCATCGACCTTGTGCACGAAAACAACGCGACACGATGAAGACTTCCAGAAGACACGGAGACTCGATTGGTCTATTGGCCCAAAACGAGCAAACCTTGCCTTCAGCTCTGCCACAGATGGAAGTGATGTCCCGGGAGGAAATTTGATCACCAGTACAGTGGGTTCAACTGGCTTAGCTGGACGATGCACTTTCCTAGTTGAATCTGGTTTTACTATTTTAGCCGGAGCCTGGATCATGGACTCTTTTCCCTCTCCTTGCCTAGCTTCAGAAGTTTTCTGGCTGGTCGTTTTTTTCTCGGCCGCCAATGACTTTATATCCTGGATTTTCTTCAATCTCTTTGCAGTATTTTCTTCTTGTCGATCAGAGGGAGCCCTTTTCCGCCCAGCTTTGGTTGGATCATCAGCCCGAACAATGTGTTTTACAGGCTTTACAGGTGGCGAAGCTCTGGCATGATCATTAGGACTGTCAGATTTAGAAGCACGAACTTCAGGAGCTTCATTCTCTGTTGGTGGGGACAAAACCAAGCTTTTCTGGTAAACAAGGGACCTGAACCGCAAAAAGAATTGCTGAGTAACTGCAGGGATCCCTCTTTTAACACCGTGAAAAGGATTCAAAGCAAGAGCTTGCAATTCATCCAAAAGCTCTGGCAGCTTAAAATTAACTTCTGCTATGTTACCCTCAGGGAGCAAATTACTGGCAGAAACATCCATCTGCCCTGGTTCTGTATGTATAACTTCTCTAGGGGCCAATCCAATTGAGACAGGTTTTCCGATCAATTTTCCTGAGAGATGTTCAGATTTTTCAGAAGTCTTCTCCAGATGGCCTGAGGTAGGTTGGATATTTACACTCTGTCTATTTTTCTTCTTCTTCTTCTTTTCTACAATACCAGAAGTCTCAGAGTTCAAGTCATCTGCAGGTCGCTTGCGAACTTTTACCTTCTTCAGCACACCATCAACAGTAAGTTTGTGATGCTTTACTTCATCAGGTACAGTCAGACATCCCTGCTCTGTTTGCAGAAAATCTTCATGTGGTCCTGACAGCACTGCATTGACATCGTGTTTAACATCAATAGACGTTTTGCTTTCCAGAGGGGCAGACTGAGATGTCTCATCAACTATGCTTGGTAATGCCATCTCCTCGGAGGAATCAGGCTTGCCCATGCTTTTGCTAGAAACATCAACAGGTTCAAAGGTCTCGGACATTTCTTCTGAAGATTCATTGCCCTTTTCAAGAAGACAAGGGTTTGCGTCTAAGGTAATTTCTTGGGATGCAAGACCAGTGCCATCTGGTTGAACCTGGCCTTCGACAGTTACTTTGGCTTTTATAGCTGAATCTGCGCCATCCTGGCTTACCAACTCTGTATCTTCATGCTTCTCTAAAACCTGAGGTGCTACAGACACAGCTAAAGGCCTCTTCTCAGCTGCATCTGGTGTATCCTCCCTAGAAGTTAACTGGAAACAGTCACTGGGCTCATCTCGACGCTTGAAAAGATAGTTATCCTTTTTTAAATTGTCCTTAACTTTCGGGGACTTTGTAGTGTTCGTCACACCACCCAAAGTTTCTGATGTCACCAGCGGACCACTCAAAGGAGCTGGAGAACAAAACAAAATAACCATAAGAAAATCAAAAAGCAAGAATTCACACATGAAACAGACTTGAATAGTTAGACCGCCAGCAATCATCCAGATATCCATTTGACACTGACTAACACCCTTGCATAAGAGAATGGATAAATTAATCACAACTCGACAGTCAGATCAACAAGCTCATAAAATGCAAACGGCCAACTATCCTCATGCCGTGCAGGAAGCTTCACCTTCATGTAACCTTTTCGTAAAGTTCGGGGGCAAACTCAAATACGGTAACAACTAATTACTAACAAGCCTCTCTTAACTCAAAATTTGCAATAAGGTGAATAATTTACATAAGGGAAAGCTAATGGAAGAAAAAATTGAACTTCTCTATTGTCTATTGATAGTCTAAGGTGAGCAAACAGGCACTGCTCGCAAAAAGAACATACAATGGCATACAAAATGGAATATGGGAAAGAGCATATACCTCTAATGGGATGGTTCACAGGCTGATCATGTGCATTATCCTGAGGATCAGAAGGGCGCGACTGCTGCAGCCCAAAAGCCTGGGCATAAGGCTCATCAAACGGCTCAAACACTGCCCGTCGAAAACCAACAACAGCGGCCTTATTCTTAGTGAAATCAATGCTTCTGTGATCACCCCCATGGGGAGCACTGGCGAATTGCCTGATGAAAGCAAGCGCTTCTGCGGGTCCAAAACCATCTATTGCCCTTCCGATTTGTGCGCTAGAATAGATTCCAGGCTCATAATCAGGCATATGAACAGAAAAATACCCTTGAACAGTGGTGGGATGAAAACTATCAGGGTTCTTACACCTGCAAACCAATCCGAGAGCACTCCTCCTACTGGCTTCTTCCACCGCCTCTTCCACAGCCTTCAAGAACGGTCTAGAATTCACCTGCCTCGATTTCTCGGCGAAATTCGCATCGAAGGGGATAAGCTCAGCCGAATAAAACCACCCATAACTGCTGTCACCAAAGAAAGCCACCAACACGAGCCCTTTCCTCTTGGAGCGACGCACCGCAGCGGATGCTAACGCTTCGTTGTATATGTGCCCTGGCCACCACGGGTGAGACTTCACCTTCGCCCACACCATGTCACCCACTTCGAAACCGTGCCCTGAACCCATTGAAACCCCACCATTTCTCTCAGAACCATCAGACTCCGACGATTCACCGGACGCGTGCGGTTCGACATGAGTGTTGGTCTGGTCAAACCGGTCCGAACAAACCCTAACCCTAAAATGTTCCGTCGAAGTGGTAACTGGCACTTGGGAAATGCGAGCACCGACCTCGCTGCTGGTAACTTGGCTACCGGGATTTTCGTCACCGGTTGCTTCGGCGGCAACGGTGGCGTCGTGGTTGTGATGGCGGTTCATGGGCGGTGTTTAAAGAAGGAGATGGGAAATGGAGGGTTGGTGAAAGAATGGGAAACGTACCATTTCTTGAACCGTGCGAGATGGAAAATCCGGAGAAGTTCGCAGCAACAGAGAAAGTGTTGAGCTTCTGAATTGAACTAAAACCCTAAAGAGATAGAGAAGATAAGGTGATTTTTGTGTTCTGTGAAAAACTGGGAAAATGGACGGAAATGAAACACACTCCGCCACTATAAGCGAAGTCTCTATCGCAAAATTTAAGCCATGTAAATATTTTTTTTATACGTGAAAGAAACTATTATGAGTAATTTCTGACTTTTTTTTTACGTTGTGAAGAAAAATAAATTAATCAATTTTTTTTTGGGTATAATATTAAGAAATGAAAAGGTGATTGGATAAAATGGTTCAATAATCAATTTTTGGTTACAGGTTCATCCTTCAATTTAAATGACTAATGTGACACTAAATATAATATTTAAGAACAAAATAGCCACCGTAAAAAAAAAAAGAGAACAAAAAACAGTCGTTCACTATTCTCACGCAGGAGTCGCGATTAATGTTTTTTTCTTCCTGCATTAAGAGAAGCGAGGATTTAGTAAAATTAAAACCAAAACTCTATTAAAATAAATATTAATTTTACTAGTTCCACACAGAATAATATGATCAAAGTTCCACAACATATATAATGTGTTTTTCCAGGTTACAACCCTAAGACTGACTCAGAATAATATGATCAACTCTATTGGATTTTTCTTCATTTTGACATGATTTTTTTTTTGAAGTCTTAGTGATGAGATACTTTTGTTCAGCTCATCTCAAATTTAAAAATAAAAATGCATATGAAAGTTAAACTAAAGTGTGATACTCGTATTATAAACACGTAAATTATGTTTCGTACTATATCTACAATGCTTAAAGTAATGCATTATTATTATACATGTGTGGGTTATTCAAGCACAAAATTTAATATCAGAATGACAAATTCAACATTTTACATGATAAAGCAATTGTGTTGCGTAACGCTAAATCTTTTTACTTTTATGGGAAGTCTCATAGATCCTCTAGTGACTTAGCAAATGAATGTAACGCTAAAGCTAAAGCTTTCGTTTAACCACCAACATAAGTGACAAATACATTGAAGATCTAAAATTATAGTAGCCCTAAAAGAGAAAAGAAAATCGTAAATCATTTCATTCAATCATAAATTCATTTGGAATTGAATACAAATCAGCAAAAATGGTGGGAACAATAACTTGCACTGTCCTGGACTAAGCCATATGAAACTACACAACTACAATTACAGTGTCTGTAATATGTATTACTGCAAAACCCCTGGGGGTTTACTTGGCCAAACAACAGCTAAATCTTATTTCCTTCAATAGAAAAAGAACCGAATCAAATCAAAACACAATAAAAAATGTAAAGGATATAAAATTGGTTAATGAAACTTATAGCATTGTTATCTACTTAGGCTAATCAAGTGTTCATTCATCGTCTTCCTTCTGCCCAGGGGGAGTACCAGCAAGCCAACCCCATACTCCACCTGAACCTTGCCTTTGTTTTGCACTTAAGGCAGCTTGCTCAGATGCAGCTTTTTGCCGCTGGAGGAGTTCAAGTTCCTTCTGTAATGTCCCAATTGTTTGGAGTTTCTGTCCCAACTCAGCAACTTCCACCTATGATCCAAATACTCTCTTCAGTGAGCAAATTTCAAAATCTTTATCCATAATATAAGGAGACAAATACCAATCTTTTGAAGCAGCCTCAGAAAAAGCGTAACAAAGAGGAATCTCATTAGAATGATTTCTAATTTTGATGAAAGATTCTCTCAGGAAAATAAGGTTCATTAAGTCACCCTTACACCAAATTGACCATAGAATAATTCGTATTTTGTGCGAATAGAATATATAAAATAAGCACTTTCTGCAAATAATGGAAAATTCTGAAATTAAAATTCTTGAATAAATGGACTACTTGTCACTCTATGAACAGCTTAGTTCATGGATGATATGGTGCACCATGTTTCCCTAATAACTTTTCTTCAGTCAGCTACATTAGCCACACACACACACACACAATATTTGTCATGAAATATGGATCACTTCATTCCAATGCCTATACTTGATAATTATCTGACTGCAATTCTTAACTGCAGGTGAGTAGAACTAGAGAGTCAATTCAAAACCACACTACTTTTTTGTTTAGGCAACATAAGTTCTGTGATTTCTTCAAGGCTTTTTTTCTAACAATACAGATCTGTTTACTTTAAAGTTGAGTGGAATAGCTTTGATAGAATTAATATAAAAATCCTTTTTGGAAGAATGCAATTTGATCGAATGATTTGCGTTTGGAAATCATATAGTAAAAAGGTTTAAAAGAATTACTTTTATCGGGATGGAAAGATAAAATTACTGTTAATTATATATACTACAGCTACATTTTGTAGGTGTCACACTTAAAGTTACTGTTAATTATAGATACTAAAGCTACATTTTGTGGGTGTCACCTGAAAACTTTCATTTCTCCCAAAAGTCATTCTACCACCGCAAGCGTAAATTGTACCCAAACAATTCAAAGAAACCAAACCTACTTTTAGTGAAAGGAAAAATGTCCCAAAATATATATTTGGGGTGTGTATCCAAACAGGGTCTTCTACATCATATTTTGAGTTGGGTTGATTGGAGAAATCAGGGTAAATGTTTTAGACACTGTCTGTTCTCACTTTTCAATGCCATGATAGTACATGTTAAAAAACACTTTATCATGAAACCCAAAGAGGAAGGCTGTCAGAAGGATTAATTTTTACCTCTAGTTTGAAACACCTTGACTGTTCAGCAGCAAGCTGACCACGTACTGATTGAAGCTCCTGCATTATCAGTGCAATAACAATGAGGAAATCTTGATAGCATTGAAGAACAACAATTAATATTCATGTATTGTTCTTATATATTGTTGGTCTCATATTTATTAATATTGTATTAGAAGCACTTTTCACCATCAAGGCATCAACCACCCCTGCAAATTACTTAATCCTTTCTTAGCACAAAATTAAATAAGGTATTGTCACAGCATGGAGAAATTATTTGATTTCAACAGCATCATATACCAACATCCTACCTAGGCACTATTCAATATGTACTGATAACATAAAATTTCCTGTTAGCTTTTAACTGCTTCCGGAATGAGAAGGAAACTTCAAATATTAAAGTAGTTACCTTGCAAAGGTCAGAGTTTTGACCTTCGGCTTCTCCAAGCTCTTGCTTTAGTTGAAGAGTGAGCAACTTCTCCTTGCTGAGTGATGATTCCAGTTCATCTTTTTCAGCCCTCAGGACTGCTATAACATCACCTTTCAATTTCTGTAAGATACGCAAAAATCAAAATGTGGAAGTGGTGAATGGCAGGTATTAAAATGAAACGCACCAAATGTAAGATGCGATCTATGCCCCATAATTTGAATGATCCAGACAAATTCGCAAATTTTGATGAGTGAAATAGGTGTCCAATATCTATGAATGCATGGATTATGTGTTCGCCGGAGTTTCTTATGAGCTTCCAAACGATTTTTCATTATTACCCTTACTTCAGTCCTAGAATCAGAAATCACTGATATATCACTAAGAGAAAAAAGGCATGTTTTGCAATAATACATACTGTTGAATCACCATTGTCCACGGCAAGCTCCTTAATTTTGCTTTCAGTGCCTGTTTCAAATTCAGACTCCGCATCTCGAGTAGCATTTGTGGCATTGTGAACAGCAGCAACACTGTCTGGTATAGGATTTTCAGATGTATTTGATTGCAAGGTTGATTTGTGGCTTGGTTTAAGGACATAGACCTGAATGCAGCAAACTACATCAGAGGAGGGAGAACTATCCAACAAAAGCAAAAGAAAGCAGAAAAGGCTTAAGATTTTGAAAAAATCTTCACCTCGTTGTTGTAACGTCCATTATATCCTCCAAATGATACAAGTAAGTCTCCACCATCATATGAGCTTACAACCAAACTCAAGCCCTGCAGTGAGAAACATTTTAATATCTTGAGCATATGGAACTAGAAAACTATGTGAAAGGTCTAGGCATCTTCCCCATATGACAGTATAGTTAAAATTTGTAGCACATGTAAACCTGAAAAATTACAATAATAAAAGAGGGAACTCCAATATATTATAAATAATAACCACTTCAAGTGGTTATTTTTTCTAGATGGTTAATAGAATTTAACAAGAGTTCATTAATTGGAATTCTCCCACGAGTATAGGAAATAGGCCCCTACAAATAAAAAGTACCTCACTAGCAACAGGAACACGGCCCTGAACAGAGGTAACCACGGACCATGTCAGCGTAGACATATTCAAAACAACAGTCTCTGAGACCCCTGCAGAATAATATGGAATATAAATAGAAGCAAGGCATACATAACAACAGTGAGACAGCACCGGAAATGTCCTCTTATCTAAATTCATTAAATTTGCAACCAGTGACTAACTAGGTGATGGAGCCAATTGAGATATATAATAACTTCAGCAGAAGTTGCCCTTCACAATGATCCCAATAAAACAGTAATGTTTTTCCTTGTCACCTTTCTTTTACAAAGAATGGTATTCTTAAAAAAATTGCCCCAAATGAGAGCTTCTGTTATCATATCAACTCAGAATCAAATTCTTCATATATTAGTCCTTAATAACTATTACTGCCCCTTTTTAAAACCATTAATTTATACTTGTTACTTTAACTACATATCTGTTATCAGGATCAAAGCAGCAAACACTGACAATTAACCTCCTTCATCTATGGATTAAATATCCAAAACCAGAGAGGAATTAAAGGAAACACAACGAGATGCAAGTCATCTCATAGGAAAATTGCTTGTTTCAGTTTGAATTTACTCTCTAGTCTCTATAATTCATTGTAGGGGGAGGAATGTTCGAGTAACATGCTAATTTTTTTTACCAGAATGCACATTTCATGACACTGATTTATCCTTATTAAAGTAAATACATTATAAGAAAAACAATGCATTATATAAAATTTTAGTAAATGTAAGTGACCAGGTCGTGACAAGCCATACCACTCTTATTGTCACCCCCACCAACAATGAACCAATTCTCCCCTACTGTCGCACCAGCATGTCCCGCACGTGGCGTTGGTATTTCACCCAGTTGTGTTGGTCGAGACCATTCCATCTGCATAGTTCACATAGATGAATATTAGATGATGGTTTTTCAAGTTAACTTAATAGGAAAGGCAATGGTCTTACAGTCTGCAAATCAAGAACATGTAAATCATTATAGCAAGTCGCATGTGAACCCCCACCAAAGATAAGTAAGTATCGCTCCACGTGTACAGCAGCAGCATGATCAGACCTCGGAGAAGGAGGAACCCCACTGCCAATTGAGACTTATTTAGCGTCAAACATTAACATGTTTCCTTTATTATTATTTTCCCTCTATATATGAACAAGAAAATCAGGACTAGCATTCACTACTGATTAAAAGAACATAATTACCATGTATCAAAACCAGATTTTGGCATACGTAAAGAAGATGATTGCAAAACAAAGTCAAAATGCATTTTGTTTCTATTGAACTCGGGTTAGACTTAACTCAACCCCAAAAGCTAGCTCAAGTGTAAGGATTGCTCTAGTTAAAGTGAGACCTCTCAACACCCCTGCACACCCAGGCTCGAACATCTGGAGGTTAAGTTTGCAAAATTTGACATCTGCAGGTACCCCATTTACGAATACCTCAATATACAGATCTATGACAGACCCTGATACCATATTGAAGTTGAGTTAGGCCTAGCTCTACGACTCAAGGGTGGGGATCAATCTAACCTTTTTTAAGAACTTATTTGGCCTTATCTTTAGTCAATGTGGGACCTCTCAATAGTTTCAATGTTTTTCAATACACCCTAAAGATAACAAAATTTACAAGCATATTAATTAAAACATCCATATCCACCCCTGCCCCCAAAAAAGGTAAAATAAGAAACCAATGAGGAATCAGCTTCTTGCAAATGGAAGGTACAACTTCCTACAATAAACCCACAATTCCCTGGAACTTGCCATGCTAGTTTCCCTTTCAATTTCCTTTAGAAAACCAGTAAGATAGAAAGAGTTGCTTCAGGAAACTTCTTACACAGCATCTATTTCGTCCCATGTCATGGTTTCCAAGTCAAGAATATGCAAATCATTCAAGAGAGTTCTCTTTGCATCTTGTCCACCAAAAATTACTAAGCTTGTCCCAACTAAGGTGACTGATTGGCCTCCGCGTGATACCTAAAATCATAGATGCAAAAAAAAGCAACTTAGCAGTTCATTAATGTGTTTCCTTAACACCCCCCCCCCCCCCACACACACACACACAAAATATACCATATATCAAAAACCATTAAATTTATGCATTTCTTGTTAGGCAGTAAGTGAAAAAACAAACATGTCACGTACTACACAAAATTCAAAAGTTTACAAGATTTTTGGGTTACACAGAAGAAAGAAAAATAGATACATACCGGGGGTTTCCCGTAAGTCTTTAGAGTTGACCAAGTTGCCACTTTTGGATCAAACACTTTCACTGTCATAATATTAATTAGTATATAATAATATTAAAATTGGATGCTTAAATGTAAATATAAGATAACAGCAATAAAAGATCAAAAATGTAATTGCCTAGATTGAACCAATAAAGCAAAAATTCATAAGTGTTTATCATTCAACAAGAATTTACTTAAAGGAAGAAAAGTTACAAACAAAATTTGTCACATGAATGTTTCACTTAAGTATGTACACAAAAATTTCATCACTCCAGATGCTTATCCTCTTTAAGGTGAATGTAGTAATAGTATCATGTTTTTAGTTTTTTTATGGAGGTGGAAAGTAAACCATCTAATTTCTTAAAGCTTCTTTTCTGAAGTTCATCTAAATGACATTCTTAAATTTCTCATTTCTGTGTTTAAAGTTTTGCACAGATATGGTGCCAATGGCTGAAATAATTATAAGATATAACAACTATTATTGTATACCTTGAATACTTTCGTCAGGATTTTTTGTATGCCCAGCAATTGACAGAAGCTTATTTTGCCATGCAATCTACAGTGACAAAGTTTCAATGGTCAAAATCCAAATATTCCAGAATTAGTACTAGAAACAAACAAACAAACAACAAATTGAATTTAGCAGATAAGGTTATGTAGGGTTTTTCAAATGAGAGAAACATTTTCAATACAAACCAGAGAATGGCCAGCACAAGGGGTTAATGTTATTGAGGATGACGATTCAGTAGACTCATCTGCAACCTTAGTCTCAATCTTTGACCAAGTCCAACTTCTCAAATCTAGAACCTGTATTTGTTTCCATGTATTTCAAAGTAAACAGCATATAGTGTAGTCAGCTCAAGAGCGAGATTAAGATAAGTTAAGCTGTTAAACCACATGGTAAATCATTACTAAAACTAAACTTGGTGGTTTCAGCCTCACAAGATATGTAAGTACTTAGCCAAAATGCTTAGCTTCATGAAATAGAGATATTGAGCATATTCTTACATGAAGATCATTAAGGTAACGGCCATTGTGGTTTCCACCATATATGTATAATTTATCTTGCATGACTACAGCTCCATGCTGAACATATAAAAAAAACAGTAGCTCAAGAATAGGAATAAATTAACTGGAAAAAAAAAAGTAAAAAACTAGTGAAAAGAATGAATTTTATGTTTTGACCTCATATCTGGCTTTTGGATATGGACCAGACACTGGAGGTGGAATCCATTGATCATAGACTTCAACTGAACCAAAGCCTTCAATGACAACATCTTTATCCTGGGTTGCAACTTGATTTCCATTTTCAGTGGAAATGGTCTTTATCTCTGGATATGAGTTCCCATTCTCAATTACTGGTTCAACTTTGGAATCGTGCTGTGAGACAAGTAAGATAGAATGAAGGGGGAGAAATTACAATGATAACAGTAGCAGCAAAAATGGAGAAAAACATGATGTTCTCATTGCAATTCTCTTTATTCGACTTTGCAATGACAAGTCTCTTACATTAATTAAAATCTAAAGATCAAATCCTAGATGCCTTATAAATAAATCAACACAAGACTTAATGGCGAAGTCATTTAACTTGTTCTTGGTTGCATGAGAATTGGATGCATGCCTGGTGCAAGAGAGTTGTAAGAACACAAAATATGTAGAGGTTCTTGAATTTTGATCTTCGAACAGGTTTTCTTACTTGTTTACCCAGGAATAAGACAATTTCCTAATCTTTCAATACTTCCATTCTAAAGCAACTCCGATGAAATAGATAGATGAATGTAATATTTAAAGCTCATAACAGGTCATTGGCAGAAGTATACATGAAAACTATGTATACTGTCAGGATAAAATGCCAAACCAAGATAAGGACTTAGCATTATATAATATTTACATAGCCTTACTTATACTCACATTCATTTGCACATCAATAACAGGGTCTGCAACAGAGTTAGATACTCTGGAATACCATCCAGGATCTTCTTCCTGCACAACAAAGGAAATTAAGAACAAAATTAATCAGCTACCATTCAGCATTATACCAAGGAAGAATGGTGAAATAAAATTATTTGCACGACCTCCAATATTTTCACAAAAAGACGCATGGCCTCTGTGGAGGACATGTTTCCGAGCTGGTTCCAGCTGCATCAACAACTACTACTTTTTAATAATATTCTCAACAAAATGAAAGCAGGGTGCAATAGTGTAAATTGCAAGAATTATACTGATTAAAGGGAATATTTGCATTATATCTATATATATAGCATGAAGAAGCGTAATAAAATCATAATCACACCATATGCATGCATATATAGGTAATAGAGCGAATCGATCAGAGAGACTGTAAGAAATGGCGCAAAGAGAAAGCAAAGGCAGTGTGAATGTTTAAATCATACAAACCTGGCCCATTTGCTATGCTCCACGATTTTCCATGAACTTGGTTCTTGGATGTTACAAGGTCCTACAGTAGCCTGAAATCAAAAACTACGCGTTAAATGTATATCTGGTACTCGGCGATAAGTCCTTACTTCAACTCCGTTCTATATATCAAGAAATCTGACAATACAGCAAAAATCCACTCTGACACAAGGAAGCAAAAATGGTAGCTAGGATCAATCATCAGCACAACAAATCAATATTTCAATCCTTGGTGTTTAAAATGTGAATGCGAATTATGCCTAACTGTGAGCATTTCATTAGAACTAAAGTTGATCTAATAATCACGTAGCTTTTAACAGTAATATTTCACCATTTCATGATGGAAAAGTAGAAATTGTACACTCTTGTTTCCATCATGCAATCCGAAAACCAGATCTACCAACAAGGTGGCAGGCAATGTATAAAATTGAGAAGCGCAATTCGACGTTATGAAATTGGAGTGGCGTTGAGTGAAGAAGAAGGGATCGGAAGGGTACCTGGTGGTACAAGCTGTAGAGAAGAAGAGCGGCGGAATTGTTGAACTTAGAGGAGAGGGCTTTGGTCGGAGAGGTGGATCCGTCGAATCCGACGTATGAGGCCGCGGCGTAGAAGCGCTCTGGGTATTGCAGACCAGAGCTTGCTCTCGCCATCGCAATCGCTCTTACCTTGTTCGGATCAATGCTATCGTTTTCTCAGAGTTTATTGTATTATACAACAGACAAATGGGAGGGAGGGAGGGATTACAGTTTTTTTACAACACGATGGGGATGGTGGTGGAATTGGAATTGGAATTGGAATTGGGACTGGAATTTGGAATTGGAATGGTGTTTTTATATATTGCTATTGCTGTTTGCTCTGTCTGCTAGACTCCGCTCTACTGCAATGCAAACCAATAGCAAATTTCACAGATCTACCATATTTGGTCAAAATTTCACATTAATCCCCCGAGGTTTTCTTAATTACACATCGTAATTATTGTGATTATGATAATAATGCTTAACATTTCGAATAAGGAAAAAAGATAAATCTGCCAGTATAAAGTAAGTATATGATAAAAAGTTTTGGTTGGAGTAGTTTTTTTTGGTTGGATATGGATACACTTCTAAGTTCTAAACCTCATGTTAGTGACTGATTTGTTTTTTTAAAGAGTAAACACAATTGTCTCAGTTTCTAGAAAATATATTGACTAAATAAAAATTAAATCAGAAATGTATTTAAGATAATGTGTTGTTAGCATTTTTTATTTCTTAAGTGTAACTTTTTTTACAGGGATATCAATTCATAAATACATCAAACATTAATATGAAATTAATTTCGGAGAATAGTTTTATAAAACCAAACTCCATTCGAAAAATTAAAAACTAACTTTACGAAACTGTCAGCAACGGAGTTACCTAGTTTAGGAACAAAATGTAACTGAAACGCCTCATAATGTTCATAATCCTTGATGCTGTCTTGAATTACCCCATCCAAATATGAAGAATTGAGAGAGGCTTTTCATCTATGATGCGTAGTGAGACTGACAATTTCAACCTGAATATGAGCAAAACGGGGGCCTTTCACCATACTAATGCCCATCTCAGTGCTAAGGGTTCGCCTAGAGCACTAGAGAAACCACCAGATGTTATTGCCATTGTTAAGGCCATACAACAACCTACACCGTTCTGAACCACAAACTCGTACCAACCTCCATTTCTTGCCCAATTGTTGCAACGACGTTGAGTTTAAAAGCTCCTGGTGGAGGCGGCTTCCATCCCTCAGTATGATCTTGATCCTAGTTTGGCAAATTTGTGGAGGGAGCCCACGACTAAATGGACACATTTAAAGCAACATGTAACACTTTAGGGACCGGTAGTCATATATTATCAAAGGACCAAGTGTTTTTCCTCTTCAAAATTTTCCAAATCAAATGCATAACATCTCCCATTTGATCAACATATATGTCACTAAGTTCCAAAGTTGTGGAACGTTTCTGATGAAGCTTGTATGGCTAATGGAGATCCAAACCACACCTCCTAAGCACATGGGCAATCAACCATAGCTTGTAAGACTGTCTTAGGGTGCTCCCCACACACAGAGCATCAAACATTGACTTCCATACCCCAACCACTTGGCTTTTGGTGAACCAGATCTGCCCCCGACATGCGTCCACCATAAGTTTCTGCATTTTGGTGTTGAGTGAGCATTCCAAAGCTTGGGCCATAAGTCTTGTAGTTCACCCAATAATGAAGAGGATGGGGCACCTCTTTCAACAACCATGCAAATGAGCTTACATTTAGACCTCACAGTGTACACACCATCAATGGAGTATTGCCACACCAAGGAATCATGATCTAAAGTCTATAATGAGATATTTAAGTTGGTTGGTTTAGGATCCATGCATCTTGTCATATATGATCATAAACTCTAGCACCACGTGAGATGCGCCACATAGAACATTCTTTGATAACTTAGCTGGCCTTAGAAATACGCCTTCACGTGAAACTTGGCTCGAACCACCTCCTAAGAGACGACCTTGCTTGATGATGAAAATAACATGCCTTAAGCACCTTGGAAACAAACTTTCTTGAACTTTACCAAATCTTCCCAATGTAACCGATGAATTTCCATTTTCTCCCACCTCCCCTAGAAAAATCTCAAGCCTCAATTTGGTGGCACATATGACGTGTAAATTTCTAACATGTCTCTAATATTACACTAAACATCACGTTTATTTAGTACAATATTAGAGACACATTACTACTTCTTTTCTTCTCTTATAAATTCCCATTTTTCATTTTTGTTTCCGTATCTCAATCTAAAAACATGTATAATATTTCAAACTCTCAATATTTATTAAAATATAATTTTTTTAATTGATTCTATTTAATATTAATATCTGAATTGACCAAAAAAATATCTGGATTGAAATTTTTTGGTGTATCGGATTGGTCTCAATTGTTTTATTTTTTGGTTTTGTTGTGTTGTGGACCAATATACTGGGCTGGACCTGTTTCTCGTTAAAAAATCAAAGACTCTTTCTTTCACTGAAGAAGGAACTAAGACCTAAACAAAAAGCAATTACCAGCGGCACGAAGAAGCACCTTCTGAACTTTCATTCCCTCCGGTTGTTGCAGCCATGGCAGAAAAGGCAAGCGAAGAAAACACACCGAAACAAACCCTACGCGACTACGAAGAAGAAGTCGACGACCGAACCTTCGAAGAGCTCGGTTTGGACCCTCGTCTCGTCCGTGCCTTGCTCAAGAAGAGAATCCAGAAACCCACTCCCATTCAGCGCGTCGCATTGCCACTCATTCTGGTCACTTTCCCCTTCCACCTTCATTTCACTATCAACTTCTTCAATTTCACCTTCCATAATCTGGTTCCCCTCGCTTCTTTTTTTCAGGAAGGTAAAGATGTGGTTGCTCGAGCTAAAACCGGTTCAGGGAAAACCTTCGCGTACCTTCTCCCATTGCTTCAGAAACTGTTTACTCCTAATGTTGATAGGAAGAAGCTCGCACCCAACGCCTTTGTTCTTGTCCCAACTCGCGAACTGTGTCAGCAGGTGAATTCAAATTTTCAATTTTTAGCCCCTTTTTTTTTTTTTCAATTTCTGTCTTCAATAACTAAACTACTTTCATGTTATTTTATGTGTAATTTTAGGTATAT
This sequence comes from Acmispon strigosus, assembly GCA_030819835.1. Taxonomy (NCBI): domain Eukaryota; kingdom Viridiplantae; phylum Streptophyta; class Magnoliopsida; order Fabales; family Fabaceae; genus Acmispon; species Acmispon strigosus. The sequence continues at coordinate 64,173,302 of JAUAMA010000003.1, read as the reverse complement.
GCGGAGGTCTTGTCACTCATTGAGTTATGCAGGGTTCAGCTGAAAGTTGTGCAGTTGAATCGCGATATGCTTCATAATGACTTGGTTGGTTATGCCCTCCATGATTTTATTTTATTTGTTGTCACTATTATACACCTAGTTTGGAGATTAGATTCTATTTCCTATTTATTTTAGAATATGCATTGTCTTAAAGGTCTCTAATTTGGGTTTGCAGCGGGCAGCACTGGCTGGTCCACCTGATATTTTGATCTCCACTCCTGCTTGCGTCGCCAAGTGCTTGTCTGGCGGTATAATTGAGGCGGCATCCATTAATGGTTCGCTTGAAACTCTAGTTCTTGATGAGGTGAAATCATATATATATATATATATATATAGCCTGTTGATTATTTTAGTATTTATGTTTAGCCTTAGGGTGTCTTCGGCTTAGGATAATGTTACCTGTTTTCACCAATGATTGGTTGGTGTCCAACTATTTACTGGTTTTAATGGTTTTCATCGATTTTCAATTTTTGAACGTTGGTTACTTTTTATTTATTGACGCGAATTCAAGTAGTCGATGGACAATCACTGACTGTTCCACTCATTGTTTGTATCAATGCTCTCAGGCAGATCTTCTACTATCTTATGGGTATGAAAATGATATAAAAGCTTTTACACCTCATGTACCACGAAGTTGCCAATGCCTTCTCATGTCTGCAACATCAAGGTGTGTTATTTGTGGTGTTTCTGCCACTTTTCCATGAGTGTGCCCAAATGATTTGTGATATAATGGGGATGCTACATCTGTCATTCTTCATTTCTTTCCTGAAAACCATCTTTCTGGTCCTTTTAAAGATTATATATATGCTTGTAATCAACAAAATGTCTTTCGAGCATTATCCATGTGCTTGCTTTTAACAAAATGTTATCTCTGTGAAGTTTTGCTGTTTGAGTATTTTGCTGTGTATGGACATCGATCCATCTGTGACATTATTTTTGGGATTAGTCTCACATAAAACATGTCCAATTTTTTAATCCGTCTTCAATTGTATGAATTAATTTCTAATGTATTTTATCTTCTGCAGTGCTGATGTTGACAAACTAAAGAAGTTGATTCTACACAACCCCTTTATTTTAACTTTGCCTGAAGTGGGAAATCATATGGATGACATCATCCCTAAAAATGTTCAGCAGTTCTGGGTAAGAGATTGTACAGTTTTATATACCTGGCTTCTTGATATTACAAAGTTAATTGCGGTTTAAGTTAATTTCTCATTATATGCACAAAAATGTGGCATTATTTCTTTCTATGGAGAGGGGGGCCACCTTTTTCTTCTATAGTTGGGATCCGTTCTGCAAGACTGTATCACTGATACTAAGAGGAAATGAACCATTATGGCAAGGATATATTTAATTCAGGGAAATGAGTTTACATGCTTGAAATAAAAATGTCATTTGAGTCAGTGATCCTCCAAAAAAAATCTTGAGCTTTTTATGAGTGCGTAATCTTGCATATTAATTTTGTTGGCTATTAAGTATCTACTATGTTTCCACCTAGGGGGTGCTTGAAAGCTATTGTTTTGCGTAATAGGTCTTAGATACTAATTTGCTTCTATTATTATTTTTTAAACTCTTTCCTTTTGCCTGTTGACTTCCGATTCAATATTTTTTCTATGGAGTCAACAACCTTATAACTGTTTTCATCTGTCAGATCTCATGTCCTGCCAATGACAAGTTGCTCTATATCTATGCTGTGTTGAAGTTAGAGTTGGTCCAAAAGAAAGTACTAATATTCACTAATACCATAGACATGGGTTTCAGATTGAAACTATTCTTGGAAAAGGTACGTGTTTGATTTAAAACATTCATAAGCCTTCAACTAACATGTTTAAGCATTCGGGATAGTGTACTAATGACGTGGTATAAGAGCTTCTATGATCAAGCAGTATAAAGTTTGATCCTTGCTGTCGTTAATCCTCATTCTTCTTAATAAAAGTTGACTTTTAGCATAGGATCGAGTGAACATTTGCATTGCCTACACTTCAATCTCAAAGGATTCCCATGTGAAGGGATTATTAGATATTAAACTAGGGTGTACGCAGGACAGGTCGGTTTGGTTCGGTTTTTGTTCAATTTTAGGGGAGAACAAAAACCGAACCAATAATTTGATTGGTTCGGATTTGTGCAAAAAAATTCAAATCAGAACCAAACCGAACCGACAAAGAACAGTTTGGTTAGGTTCATCAGGTCCAAACAATAAAATGGGCAGCAAAAATCCATTAGAAATGTAAAATTCCAGCCCACTTGTGTTTTTCTAAGTGATCCAGACCTAAAATCAATATACAATCACAATGTCATTTTTAATACAAACTAGAACCACAACTTAATAAGATAGACAGCAAAAATCTGCCATTCTTAATACAAACCAGAAGCAGAAATTGGCTAATTCAGTCTTCTAGTCACATTGTACCTAATACAAAGGTAATAATAAAACACTTAAAACACTCAAATACAAATTCTCTTCACAGATCACCGTCAAATTTCTTCATTGCCCATCCTGCAAGATGGAAAAAGTGTTAGAATGAGCTATTGCCACAAAAGCATCCAGAGCGCAGCAGGTTAAATTAAGCATCAAACCAGATCAAACTTGGTAACAAATCAACCAAACAGATCAATACAACAGATCCAACATGGTGGAGGAACATATCAAATCAACTAAGTAAGAACAGCAAAACAACAGATTAGACCAATTTGGTTACAAACTCTCATTAAAACAACCGGTGAGTAAAACATTAGGCAAAATAATATCAGATCAAAATAGCAGATAAAAAACTTGGTGAAGGAACAGATCAAAGCAACTAAATAAGAAGATAAAAACATCAGATTAAACCAATTTGGTAACGCTCAGTAAAACAAACTCTTAGTAAAGCTTCTTCATGACCAAATGTCGAAGTCAAACCAGTTTGCCCAAAACCACAAACATTGTAGAGGAACAGTCAACAGCGGCGAAGGAATGGACGCTCAATCACTGATTGAATCAGGAAAATAGAGAGGAGAGGGGAATATGACTTACCAGGAATTTGAGGTGAAGGATGGAGCAGCTAACAGCAGTGGAGGAACGGACAGAGGAACGATTTCACATTGAGGAACGAACGGTAGCCAAGCAGAAGCAGTAACCAAAACGAGCTTCACGAGGATGAGTGGCAGAGGAATGTGGCCGTGAAAGGCGCGGTGACTGTGAACCGTGAAGGAGGTCCGTCCAGTTGGAGGAGAGCGGCGCTGTTAGGGTTACGAACAAGGGGGCTTAAGGCTTTTCTTTCCCTTAGTTTAAGTTTAGACGCTACACGGTTAAGGGCTGGGCTGCTCATTTTTTTTAGTACTCTAGGTTGGTTCGGGTGGTCGGTTTTCAAAACCTTCAACCCGTGAACCAAACCAATCATCCTCGGGTTGGCGTTGGTTTGATCTGAATAGAGGGAAAAAAATCCAAACCACCTTAATTGGTTTGGTTTGGTTTCTCTGGTTGATCGGGTCAAACCGAACTAATGAACACCCCTATACTAAACCATTCATGAACCTCCATCAATGATCAAACAGCTTAAGTTTGGGTTTAGTTGATTCTTGACATAGGTGCAGTTCTTTTTATGCATTCAGTAAATTAAACCCACCTGATTTTACATGTCAAATCATACATGTCATATTTTATTTTTATTATTTTACATTGATTTTCATACTGTATCAGTTTAATAGTTAATAAACCGTTTTTTCTATATTCTGTTTTTTTTTTTTTTTTGCATTCAACATGTCTGCTCAAAATGTTATGGATCAAGGTTTCAATCAACTTTGGAAGATCACGCCGCTTCCACTCCAATCTAAACATTTATTGATGCTGTAGGATTATTTTGTTTTCATCACTGTTCCTCTCATTTGCCCCCTATATTCTTCCAGTTTGGGATCAAGTCTGCTGTTTTAAATGCTGAGTTGCCACAGAATTCTCGTCTCCATATTCTTGAGGTATGCAATATTATCCCTTTCCTTCTTTTTCTATATGATAGCTGCTAAGACTTTTCTACTTAATCCAGTTCTATGGCATTTTCCTACTAGTGAAGCATAAAAAAGTTCATGTTTTCTTTAAAAAAACAGGCTCAGTTATTAATTTCTCACTATTTCCGTTTCTATTTATCTATCCACAGATAGGAAAACAAACATAAACCAAGAAATACGATTGACTGTTGGAATTATTTTTATACTTTCTATTTAACTCTTGACCTATGGATTACTCAATAGTGGAGGCTTTATTGTACTTGAGAATAGTATGTGGACATGAGGGTATAATTAAGAAAATGATAATTAATGTACTATTACATGGGCAGATAAGTAGGAATAATTTTTTTAATTCTCTCTAGACAGATAAATAGAAATGGAGATAGTATTTATCATTCAAAGGTCTATATTTTCTCATGATTTTGATAAACCTGTTTTCATCAGGAATTCAATGCCGGCCTATTTGATTATCTAATTGCAACGGATGTCAGCCAGTCAAAAGAGAAGGATGAAGCACCTAAGGAAAGTAATGTTGGATCACGAAAGTCTAGAAAACATACTAAGCTAAAATTAGATGCTGAATTTGGTGTTGTCAGGGGAATTGACTTTAAAGATGTATACACGGTACGCAAGTCATCTATTATAAGTTATATCTCTTTGTGATATGTTTTGTCTAATGTGCACATTTTTGTACTTATTATGCTGTATATGTCATTTTTGTAAGAGTTGTTTGCCATTGTAAATTTCGTCTTCTAGTTTATATATTTGCTCAATGGGCTGTCCACTGAAATCATTTAGTTTTGTTGGTTATATCTTTACTCTTGTTGGTGAACAGGTTATAAACTTTGATATGCCCCAAAGTGGTGCAGGATACGTGCATCGAATTGGACGTACAGGAAGAGCATACAATTCTGGCGCTTCTATCTCTCTGGTGAGTTTGTCATATAAACAAAGCCCCTCTTTTCCACTGACTAAATTTCAAGATATATTAATACTGTTAGATTTTTCTCTCTTATTGCTACTGCAATTGGGTGTATTATTGAGATCCAAGGTGGCACCAAACTACATAATGCTTCGTCATTTATATATTCCTTGCTTCTTCATAGGTTTCTCCAGACGAGATGGGTACTCTAGAAGAAATAAGAGCTTTCATCGGGGATGATGAAAATAAGGGCTCAAACTCACTTGCTGAGTTTCCCTTACTCACCAAGGATACAGTTGAAGCCATGCGGTATAGGGCTGAGGTGACATATCATTTCCTTTATTCATGAAACAAAACTTAGTATTGCATAGAATGCATCAACCAGTCAGAGCCTTTTAGACTGACTTGGTATAACTTTTTTTTTTTTTCACTATGAATTTCTGATTAAGAATCCTCTAGTTTGAAAATGAAATTATTTCATAATGGGTCAATATTTTGAAATTTTTGTTCAGAAAAAAGCGGGAAACTTTATTTTTATGATTATCATATTATTTCTGTGTCAGTTAAACTTGAGATTATTGAGATTAATGGCATCTTTGCATGTCTTCTCAGCTGTTTTCCTTGTCAATGAAAATTATATAGAGGATCTTTTGCTGCTATGTTTAATCTGATTTAGCTGGTTTTGGAAATAGCATTGATGATTGGCATTATATTGCAGGATGTAGCAAAGAGCGTAACTAAAATTGCTGTCAGAGATTCACGAGCCCAGGACTTGAGAAATGAAATTTTGAACTCTGAAAAGTGAGTGCCTGGGATTACATGTTTTATGCTAGAGAATTGTAACTGTAGTGTTAAATTTTATTCCCTTTCTAATCCATTCCTGTTCACCTGCGTTTTTCTGTCTTAGGTTGAAGGCACACTTTGAAACTAATCCAAGAGACCTAGGTAAATGTTATTGATTGATTTTATTGTTACTGTGTCCCTTGGGCATTTATTTCTTTGCGATTTTTATGTCTGAAGAAGTTAAACTTTTAGGATTTAAATTGTATTTGAGCAGATCTATTGAAACATGACAAAGTCTTGAGCAAGAACGCCCCTCCTTCACACCTTCGTGATGTCCCTGACTACCTATTAGACAGAACAACAAAAGAGGCAAGGGAAATGGTCAAGCTTTCAAGAGATGCAATGGGAAATAACAATCGCCGCAGATCCAAGAAAAAGTTAAGAAAAAGTGGAGACCCTCTGAAGGCCATCACTGCTGGGGTATGATCTTTTCCCATGGATTTTACATCCTTCCAAATTTATGCCAATTCTGAATCTTGAATCTTAAATGAAGGAAAGGAAACAAAAATTCATGACATGAGTTTTGCCTTCAAAACTTTGTTGACGGTTTTGATCAAGGTTAAAGCTTAATAGACAATATTTGTATATATACTAGATAAAAAATAATCTTTTTGCATAGAGCCATTAGATTTTATATCTATTTTAGTAAATATTGTTAATATAACCTTGCACAGATCTTGGATATAAATTCAATGGTGAAGAATGGCGTTACATGTTACTTTTTTGTATGCTGATTCTGTATTCTGTATTTAACTTTTGGATAACATTTTTGTCAGGTATCAAAAAGACCAAACAAAACGAAGGCTAGTGCAAGAGATGGCAATAACAATGATAGACAACAGAAAAAGTTAAAAGCTTTTTGATTGATTTGCTTTTTCCTGCAAGCAGGCTCCACAATTTTGTTGTAATTTAATTCCAATTTCCAAATATTTAACATCAACATAGTAAAGCATTGTAATTGTTCACTCAATTTAGTATTTACGTTAGAAGATGAAATTTTGCCCGCTTCTGTCTCGTCTTACGTTGAAATTTATATTGGTGATCCTAGATTTTCGATGTTTCTGAGTTTATTTTATAGTATAAATATTTATGTAAATAATTAATAAATATATGAAAATAGTTTACGATGATCCTATAAGTTACTTAAAATTTATTTCAATAAGATTTTTAAATTAGCTTATTATATGTAGCTCACCGCATAAGTGCACATTCATAAGCTAATTTGAGAAACTTATTGAAATAAGCTGAAAAATAAGTTATAGATAAGCATAATTATTTTTCATAAGCTAATATGAATTATCTATGAAAATGAGCTCAAAACAGCTTATAAGTATGCTATAAGTTATTTACATAAGTTCTTCCAAATACTTATATAAACGCTTATGCTATAAGATAAACCTAAATAAGTTATTTCAAACAGGCCTTAGGGAATGAGTTCAACATTGAGTTCATCATTGTTTAAAAGAGCTTATTTCGTAGGGGTTTTATCTAGAGAGATACGTATAAGTTAAAACATTTGTCTTGAGCAAAGTAACAATTCAACATCCCAGTTCCTCTTGTAAATGGGTTTAGGCACCCTTTGTGTCTCTTAATAAATTTGGTTTACCAAAAAAAAAAAGAAAGTTACACTTTATTTAGTTGAGGAGAGAACGGGAGAAGAGAGAAGATGAGTAGAGAGAAATATATGAGAAATGGATTAGATTTTATACATTGTTTGGTATGGTAGAGATAGAAGAAAAAGATAAGAGAAAGAATGTGATGGAGGAAGGAGAAGAAGTACCATCATCTTCCTCCTGCGCATATAGTAGAATTCAACCAAACAAGAGAGGATTAACTATCTCTTCTCTGTTTATTTCCACGCTCTCTCCATCTTCGGTAAATATGCTCCACCAAACAATGCATTAGTAAGAAGAAATATTATAAGAGATAAGGATACAAACATGAAGAAAAGATTATTCTTATTTGTCTTTCAAACTTGGGTTATCTTCAGTCCTTAACATCTGGTTTAATTATATTTGTAATTCTCATAGTTTTACAAGTATGTGATTTTGGTTCATATAGTTTCAATTCTTAATCAAGTCTTTCTACTTTCATAATTGAACAACAAGGATTAAGTATTTATACTTTCAATTGCGCTAGAGCGCTTTTCTTGTAGTGAATGTAACCACTATTCACCACTAGATACCCTCCATCGTCTACCATGGAAAGTCTTAGGCAACAATGACTTTGGTAGATGGTGCATGGTTGTGACTTTGATGTAGTGTGTTGGGGGTGGAAGGTTTCAGGCGGTGGTGGAAAATGATTGTGTAAGGTGGTGGATGGAGTATCGGTATTGGTGGGTGTTAGGTGGTGGTGGTGGTGAAGGGAATTAGTTAGCAGTGGTGGAGTGAAGTGTGTGGCGATGAGGTGGTAGGTGAAACATTTAGCACCCCGATTTCTCGAGGGTTATTTTCATAATATTGACACTTATTTAAGATCGTCTTCTTTTTTTCAAAAACATTATATAAAAGAAACCATAATCAAACATTATCAATATTAAACCGTCATTGCCAAGTGGAACCTTGTTCAAAAGTGGAAGGTAAAACAAGTTGAAAAACTCCTGACTCCAAACACCTCCTATGTCACAATGCGGGGCAAACCACACGAAAGCATTATAAGATTCCCCTGACTCCAATGATGACATATCCTTTTTTCTTCATCGGAAAAGGAATGAGGACATATCTTTAAATTGCAACTAGTATTTTAGCCCATACAGGTAAAAAAAAGCATTTAAATAATTTAGCTCGTGCGTTACACGTGCCGGCCATAGGAAAAAAAAATTAAATTAATTTTAGTATAATGTTGTAATAATTTTTTAAAATAGTTTATATAATTTTTTTAAATAAAATAGATAAATTTAATATTTAGATATTAAAGTACACTTCTCTAAATGAATATTTTTTAAAAGTTAATATATGACAATAGTTTAATATTTTTTTGTACCAAAAAATAATTTAATATTAATAAAAAATTAATATTTTTAACATATTACAAATTATATCATAAATGATTTTTTTTTGCGTGTTAAATTACTCTCGCAATTTCGACCCGAGTGTTGTGAAGGTTGGATTTATTAATTCAGCGTCACTCTGAGGATTTGATGGGCTTAACATTCCAACCCATGACGCTTAACTCGTAGTCCCTCGGTACCATATACTATAAGGAAATAAAGTTGCGCCCTCACTAACCTCAATTGCTTTTAGCATAGTGGTAAGTGTTTGATCCAATAAGTGATATCAAAGCAAGGTCATGAGTTTGAACCCGCTGGCCAACACTAGGGGGAGATTGTTGGATTTATTACTTCAACATCACCCTTTGAAAAAAAATATGAATATGAAGTACTTAAATGTTATAGTTATCTCCTTTAGAATAGCTTAAGGGAAATCAAATATGTACCACTCTCGTTGATTACATGAATAGAAGTTATTTAAGTATAAAATTTAATTTTTTAATAAAAGTAAAAATAAAAAGGCATGAGGGGTGTGGGGCAATTAAATATAAAATATTATACTTATAATAGTATATATCATAGTATATTAGTGTTAAAATTGAAAAATATAGCGGGGGCATTGCCCCCCTCCCATTAAATTTGAAAAAATACAACGGGTGTACACATTAAATTTATGTTTGAATACATGGTAAAAAATTACATTAAAACCAAAACATAGTCGAGAAAAGTTACTTTCTTTAATTTTCACTATTGTCCACCGTAATTTCGCATCTTCCAACCCATTTAAAATCATCATATATATTAAAAATTAATCTTTTATGATGTTTTTACCATTCCAGCTTCCAGACACACAGAGAGACAGTGACACACAACTAAAGTATAAGGTCCTAAATATTGCAGGCGCAAAAATGGTGATGATCGCTTCTGTCTCTTGTCTTACGTTGAAATTTATATTGGTGGTACTAGATTTTTTTTTTTGGAAGAACTTATTTGAGTTTATTTTATAGTATAAATATTTATGTAAATAATTAATAAATATATGAAAATAGTTTACGATGTACCTATAAGTTATTTAATTAGCTTATAATACGTAGCTCGCCGCGTAAGTGTTTATTCATAAGTTGAGAAACTTATTGAGATAAGTTTAAAAACAAGTTATTGATAAGCATGAGTTTTTTTCATAAGTTAATCTGAACAATTTATGAAAATGAACTCAAAACAGTTTATAAACATGTTATAAGTTATTTACATAAGCTCTTTCAAACATTTATATAAGTGCTTATGCTATAAGATAAACCCAAATAAGTTATTTCAAACAGTGCCTTAGGGAATGAGTTCAACATCGTTTGAAAGAGCTTATTTCGTAGGGGATCTATCTAGAGAGATACGTATAAGAGTTAAAACATTTGTCTTGAGCAAAGTAACAATTCAACATCCCCGTTACACTTTGTTCTAGTTGTCTATGTTGAAATCACTTGTCTTGGTGATTTCCTATTGTAAACGGGTTTAGGCACCCATTTGTGCCTCTTAAGAAATTTGGTTTACCAAAAAAAAGAAAGTTACACTTTGTTTAGTTGAGGAGAGAACGAGAGAAGAGAGAAGATGAGTAGAGAGGAATATATGAGAAATAAATTGGATTTTATAGGTTGTTTGATATGATAGAAATAGAAGAAAACGATAAGAGAAAGAATGTGATGGAGGAAGGAGAAAAAGTACCATCATCTTCTGCCTGCGCATATAGTAGAATTCAGCCAAACAAGAGAGGATTAACTATCTTTTAGCTATCTCTTTCCACGCCCTCTCCATCTTCGCTAAATATGCTCCACCAAACAATGCATTAGTAAGAAGAAATATTATAAGAGATAGGGATACAAACATGAAGAAGAGATTATTCTTGTTTGCCTTTCAAACTTGGATTATGATCGGTCCTTAACATCTGGTTTATTTACGTTTGTAATTCTCATAGTTTTACAAATATGTGATTTTGGTTCATATAGTTTCAATTCTTGATCAAGTTTTTCTACTTTCATAATTGAACAAATAGGATTAAGTCTTTATACTTTCAATTACACTAAAACGCTTTTCTTGTAGTGAATGTAACCACTCTTCACCACTAGATACCCTCCATCATTTACCATGGAAAGTCTTAGGCAACAATGACTTTGGTAGATGGTGCATGGTTGCGACTATGATGTAGTGTGTTGGGGGTGGAAGGTTTCAGGCGGTGGTGGCAAATGATTGTGTAAGGTGGTGGATGGAGTATCGGTATTGGTGGTGTTAGGTGGTGGTGGTGAAGGGAATTCTTTGGCGGTGGTGAAGTGTGTGGCGATGAGGTGGTAGTGGTGGAAGGTGAAACATGTAACACCCCGATTTCGCGGGGATTATTTTCATAATATTGACACTTATTTAAGATGGTTTTTTTTCAAAAACATTATATAAAAGAAACAATCATTAACATTACCAATATTAAACCATCATCGTTAAGCGGAACCTTGTCCAAAAGTGGAAGGTAAAACAAGTTGAAAAACTCTGGACTCCAAACACCTCCTATGTCACCATGCAGGGCAAACCACACGAAAGCATCAGAAGATCACCATGACTCCAATGATGACATATCCTTTTTTCTTCATCGGAAAAGGAATGAGGACATATTTTTAAATAACAACTAGTATGTTAGCCTGCGCTGGTAAAAAAAGTATTTAAATAATTTAGTGCATTTTTGAAAAATGCTGTTTGGATCCACGTTTCCAGAAACAAGAAATAGTTGTTTTTGGATTCTTGTATCCATGTTTGGCCTCTCCAAAATTGAAACCAAACACACCCTTAGCCCGTGCATTACACGTGCAGCTCCCTACCGCTTCGTGTGCTGACCGTGGGGCGAAGGATTAGTCACACGGCAATCAGTTGTGGGATACCTTGGTTAAGACCAAATTTTTTTTTAAATAAAATAGATAAATTTAATATTTAGATATTAAAGTACACTTTTCAAAATGAGTATTTTTTAAAAGTTAATACATGACAACAGTTTAATATTTTTTTGTACCAAAAATATTTTAATATTTTTAGAAATTTAATATTTTTAAGATATTACAAATTATATCATTAATGATTTTTTTGGTGTGTTAGATTGCTCTCGCAATTTCAACGAGAGTGTGGTGAATGTTGGATTTATTAATTCAACGTCACTCTTAGGATTTGGTGAGCTTAACATTCCAACCCATGATGTTTAACTCGCAATCCTTGGTACTCTATAGTATAAGGAAATAAAGTTGCGTCTTCACTAACATCAATTGCTTTTGGCATAGTGGTAAGTGTTTGATCCAATAAGTGATATCAAAGCAAGGTCATGAGAGATCCATAGCATAACATATTCTTACTATTAAGAATTTGAATATACATCGTAATTTTTCTCTTTAAGTTTTCATATTTTAAAAATATTAGGAAGTTTTTATGAATTGAATTCCAATTTTTTTCATAATTGAACCATTGACAAATCCAAGTATGAAAATGAGTAAGTTGCTCTTGATGAGAAAAAAAATCTGAATATGAAATACTCAAATGTTATAGCTATCTCCCTTAGAATATTATATATCAACTATTTGAATTAGTCATTATTAATTTTACTTATGTTTAAATTTTCATCATCCTCACCAAATTTATATGATTTCATCCCTTGAGGACCGAATGTTTTTTCTAGTGCTTGAGGTCGATGATTACTTTGATTTATTTAAAGAATTTTTTTTTCATCCACAAGATTCAAACTCAAGACTATGCTTAAGGGGAATCAAACATGTACCACTTGAACCAACCACTCGTTGATTACACGAATAGAAGTTATTTAAGTATAAAATTTAAATTTTTAATGAAAGTAAAAATAAAAAGGCATGAGCGGCATTTATTATTTTGTAGGGGCAATTAAATACAAAATATTATACTTATAATAGTATATATCATAGTATATTAGTGTTAAAATTAAAAAATATGGCGGGGGACTTGCCCCCCTCCCATTAAATTGAAAAATACATGGCGTGTAATTGTGTACACATTAAATTTATGTTCGAATACACAGTAAAAAATTACATTTTACATTTTACAGCCAAATCATAGTGTAGAGAAGTTACTTTCTTTAATTTTCACTATCGTACACGGTAATTTTGACTTTATGGGAATCTTCCAACCCATTTAAAATCATGATATATATTAAAAAATAATCTTTTATGATGTTTTTACCATTCCAGCTTCCAAACACACAGAGAGACAGTGACACACAACTAAAGTATAAGGTCCTAAATATTGCAGGCGCAAAAATGGTGATGATCCCTTCTCTCTTTATCCAGCGTTGTTGCTTTACAGATACTGTAATCTTTCTGCAGTATTCAAATAACAACACCACTAAACGACGCCGCCGCTGCTGCAACAACAACAACAACAACATGATTACACCGTAACACTATACATACATTACATTACACCCATTCAACTCATCACACCTCTATTATTCTCTCTGCTTCGCGTTAGGGTTTAGGGCATTTCACTCTCAATTGGGCTTCTTCGCTCCTTCTTCAATCATGGATCACGCTCGATCGAACAACAACAACAACGGTGAGGACAATTCCGGGATTCCGGACGATTTGCGATGCAAGAGGTCCGATGGGAAGCAATGGCGCTGCACGGCCATGTCCATGCCCGACAAGACGGTCTGCGAGAAGCACTACATCCAGGCCAAGAAGAGAGCCGCCAATTCCGCCATGAGGGCCAACCTCAAGAAGAAGGCCAAGAGGAACTCCTCCATCTCGCTCGGCGCCGACTCTGACGGCGGAGATTTCGACGCCCCCCTTTCCTCCGCCTTCAACAACCGCTCTTCCTCCTCCTCCGGGAAGAAGCAGCTCTTCGACAAGGTTTCCAAAAACCAGTTCCGTTACACCCCTGACCCTGACAACTTGCGAAGGGGCTCCTCCGCCGCCCGTCGTGGTCCTCCCAAGCACACTGATGATTCCCCGGAACGCGTCGATGCGGGGGTTTCGGTTTCCCCTCCGTATGAAGAGAATTGGGCCTCCAACAGGAGCCTGGATGCTAATGCCACCACCGTGAGTTTTATTATATGTGCAATCTAATTCTTTTGTTTGTGTATGGTGAATTGAAAAGTGGCAATTGCGTGGCAGGAATACTCCGATGGAGCCTCGGATTCGTCTGAAGAAACCGGTGGGCTGACTTGCCATCATTGCCGGAGGAATGATAGAGACCGTGTTATTACTTGGTGCCTTAAGTGTGATAGGAGAGGATACTGTGATAGCTGCATATCAACATGGTGAGCATGTTGTTTTAGTGAAGATACTTCCTTTTCGGTTGAATATATGTATATTTTCTTGGATGGTGACAGACTGTTATGGTTTACTTATTTTTAGGTACTCAGACATTTCACTCGATGAAATTCAGAGGATATGTCCTGCATGCCGTGGTATATGTAATTGTAAAGTTTGCTTACGTAGTGATAATTCAATAAAGGTATTTTATTAGTTACCAACTTACTATTTGATTGTGCTTGCCTTCAAATTTTAGCATATGCAATCCTTTTTCCAGTCAGTAAAGTTTCTGGTTTTTGCTGAGATTAAGGTTCGGATACGGGAGATACCTGTGCTAGATAAGTTACAGTATCTTCACCTGCTGCTGTCGTCAGTGCTTCCTGTAGTTAAGCAGATCCATCACGGACAGTGTTTTGAAGTTGAACTTGAAAAGAAGTTGCGTGGTAAGATGCATTTTGAGGTTTCTTTGGGCTTGCATATGCAGCCTTGAATTGATAGTTGTATTTAACTATATTTTTATTTTCTCTGGTGTACAACTATTTGACAATGTTGAAATAATGGTTTCTCCCTCAGGTGCTGAAATAGATCTTCCGAGGACGAAATTGAATGCAGATGAGCAGATGTGCTGGTACGTCTATAGCACCTCTCTTAGAATTGATGGTTTTTATGGGTGTAGAAGCATCATGCGCAATTTCGATTCATACATAGTATATGGCTCACGATTTATTCTGTTTTTTTTTTTTCCTTGCAGCAATTTATGTAGAATACCTATCACTGATTATCACCGACGCTGTCCAAGTTGCTCATATGATTTGTGTCTTAATTGTTGTCGAGATCTTCGTGAAGCAACTGTACATCACAGTAATGAACCCCCAACCAACCAAGCAAAAACTTCTGATCGAAATATATTACATAAGTTTCCTCATTGGAGATCCAATGACAATGAAAGTATTCCATGCCCCCCTAGGGAGTATGGTGGCTGTGGTCATTCATCACTAAATTTAAGTCGGATTTTCAAGATGAATTGGGTTGCAAAATTAGTGAAAAATGTAGAGGAAATGGTTAGTGGCTGCAGAATTAGTGATGATGATGGTCCTCCAGAAACTGGGATGAATTCTCTCAAACTTTGTCAATGTTCCCAAAGGGAAGCTAGTGATGATAATTATCTATATTGTCCATCTTCTGAAGATCTCAAAACAGATGGGATTGGCAATTTTAGAAAGCACTGGAAAACTGGTGAGCCCATTATTGTTAAGCAAGTATTTGATAGGTCATCCGCTACAAGCTGGGATCCGATGGTCATATGGAGAGGTGTTCTAGAGACAACAGATGAGAAAATGAAAGATGAAAACAGAATGGTGAAGGCCATAAATTGCTTAGATGGGTCTGAGGTACACACATCCATATATCTTCTCTTTTTTGTGGTTGGGATTGTATTTTTTTTTTTGTTGCACTGTGTTTATTTGGTTAATCGTTTTTGTTGAATCACTCCACATTGCTGCATTTATTATTTTTATATTGGCAGATTGATATCGAGCTTCATCAGTTCATGAAAGGATACTCTGAGGGACGTTTTCATGAAAATGGTTGGCCACAGATATTGAAGTTGAAGGATTGGCCTTCACCAAGTGCATCTGAAGAATTTCTATTGTACCAAAGACCTGAATTTATCAGCAAACTGCCTTTAATTCAGTATATTCACTCCAAGTGGGGCCTTCTTAACGTTGCAGCTAAACTGCCTCATTACTCCTTGCAGAATGATGTAGGTCCCAAGATCTATATATCTTATGGGATTAGTGATGAACTTGGTAGAGGTGATTCAGTGACAAATCTCCACTTCAATATGCGTGACATGGTACAGTACTTTATCCTTGTTAACCTAAGAGTTGAAAAGTGTAATTTTTTTTCTGTTGTAGTTTTGATTTTGAGTAGATACAAAATTACTTTACAAACAGAAGCTGCTTTATAAGTCTGGTTCAAATTTCAAGTGTATTTAGTATATTAAGTTGGTGCTTCATTCTTAATATATGTTTGTGAGGTTCTATAGACGTCTAAATTTTCCGATTAATATATGCAGGTTGTTGATATTTGTAATTGAATATATTCAAGTTGTCTATAATAAGGGCTTAGGGATAATTTGCTATGTACTTTTTCAATTCAAATCCCAAACATGTGGATTGTTTACCCAAACTCTGCTTTTGGTACTGTGCATTTGTGTTTTATAATTAAATTCTATCCCTCACTTTTTCCTGCTATCTTGTGTAGAGTGAAATGATGGAACTTTGATTTAATTGAAGAAATAAAAGAAAAGCAATGGGCTATTAGTAAGTAGTAACTCAACGAATGATAAATTTACCGTTTTTTCAACAGGTGTACCTGTTGGTCCATACAAGTGAAGTTAAGCTGAAGGACTGGCAGAGAACTAAAATTGAAATGATGAAAAATGCTTACAAGGAATCGGAGGCAAAAGAATCTTGTGGGGATCCACAGATAAGTTCAAGAGGGAGCTCACCTTCACCACTGAGCACAAAAAATAATGGACTGGATTTGGAATCAAACCAGAATAATTCAATTATTGATCAAGGGTTTGAAATTAATTCTAGTGCTGAAGGGAACATGGCCAATTCTGAACTTCCATTTAGACAAAATGGAGAGGTCTCTGAGAATACACATCCTGGAGTTCTTTGGGATATCTTTCGTCGGCAGGATGTTCCAAAGGTGACTGAATATTTGAAAATGCATTGGAAGGAATTTGAGAAGTCAGATGATACAGGAAATGACTTTGTAAGTTTTAAAAAGAATTAAACTTACATTTCTACTCCGTCCTTTTGGTTAACATACCAGTTTCTTTTTTTTATTGTTGATGGTAATGGTGCTCTCTGGGTTCAAGGTTACATGGCCTCTCTATGATGGAGCTATTTTTCTTGACAGACACCATAAAACAAAGTTGAAGGAAGAATTTGGTAAGATCTTATTTTTCTTTTCATGAATTGTTAAGTGCTAGATAGAGAAGTGCAGTGCTAGGTTAGGTTGAAAATGATTCAGGGGAAACTACATAAGGCCTTACCCTTTGTTTGTGTGTTATTGTGGGGGGGGGGGGGGGGCTTTATCACACCCTCATTCTTAGGGTTTCTTATAATAGTGGGTATCGAGTGGGATGGAGGTGGAATGAAACAATTACCCATGGTTGGAAGTTTAAAAATTATGAAGTGGAAGAGAATATGAGGAGAAATCTTCCCTCACATTCCCCAAAGTGCTGTATTGAAAGTTTGAGAGAAGGGACAAGGAAGGATAGTTACTTGCTGTTGTTTGGATATTTAAGTGAAGGAAGTTAGTGACATCCTTTTCCCTCGTTTGGATGTAAATGGAACACGATTTACTATCAACACTTTATCCCCCTTCCTCCTTTTTTGGTGGTTTGGGGAGGGGGGGTATTGTATCCCCTTCCCTTCCTCAACATTTAATTCTTTCTACAGTTTCAAGTCACTTTTCTGCTCCCTTCCCCTTCCTACCTCCCATCAAATTAATTCATTAAGCTCTTTTCCTTTCTATTTCAAATTGAGGGCAATGGCAGGTAATGGTATGCCTTTATAGTTAAAACTTGTCATTTATAAATTCAGTTAATTAAAAAAGTCTTTATGCAGTCTTCCATATCGGAATTTTATGCTTTTACCTTCCCTCATTAATCATCCAAAGTGAGGAAAATGCAACTTTTTCCCATTCCATCCCTTCCTTTTCCATTTATCCATACCTTTCCATTTCGTCACATGCTCTGTAAATCTTCCGCTCAGACTTTGATTTTGATTTGCATTATTTTGTCAATTGTCAGTTTGACCCCCCTTAAAAGTTGACAACATTTCTTGAATGCCCTCAAATTCTTGGGGTAATTTGCCTGCTAAGTTCTCTTCTTATTTCTGCCAATGTGTTGATGCATCTTATACTGGCATCGGTCTTCAGTCTTCACTATGTTCTTCAATGGTTAGTCAGAAAAGCAATGGAAACAAATGTGCTGGGAAAACAAAAACGGCGGTGAGCAGTTGTATGATGCCTACGGGAAGGTATCTTAGAGAAACTCCCAAGTGTACTCTTCATCATTAAAAGTTTAGTGCTAAAATCCCACATTGTCTAGAGATTTGGCCAAAATAATCATTATATTGGCTTTCGCTATCCCCACCTTACAAACTTGCATTTTGGGTTGAGTTCGGTCGAGCCCCAATTCTAAGATGGTATTAGAGTCTATATAGATCTAATATTGGACCCATAATTCCACCTTCATTGAAGCCACCCCTGAATTTTTGCCTTCATTTTGGGCTCCAAATGTTAATCTAGGTTGTGAGAGACACGTGTTTAGATTCCAAATTAACTAAGGATATGACTGAAATTATTCTTATAAACTCTGACAATCCTCACTGAACGCGCTAGCTTTTGTGATTGAATTAGGCTGAACCTAAATTCTTAGAAGTGCTAATGTGACGAATTGTGGGTAGGCTAGAAATTTTGAAAATAAATGGTTCTAGGCTTAAACAAGTTTTTAGTCCCTCATTTTAAGCCATGATTTTATTTATGTTCTTCCTTTCTAATGTGATTTTAATATCTTTCTATGTAGGAGTTGAGCCGTGGTCATTTGAACAAAATTTGGGGGAGGCTATATTTGTTCCTGCTGGTTGTCCTTTTCAAGCGAGGAATGTTCAGGTGAGCTAATTTTCCTAAGATTTCTCTAGAGTAATTACATTGGCCTTCCTAATAGTTTCCCAATTTACGCACCGCTGCACACATCCCTCTTGATTTAGAAATTATGCCAATCTGCTTTGCTTACAAGAAGGGAGTTAGATGTGATATGGACAAAGCTTAGGGAGGCCACTGTAATTTATTGTATATTTTTTGAAAGGCCTGAATTGTCTAAGTCTTTACTCAAGCGAGTCAACTTTTTAGGAAGTTATTGCAAATGTTTTAAAACTATGAACTTTATATTGCAGTTCTTTTTGGATTTAAATATTAATTTACTCTGGCTTTTTAACTCTACTTTCGTAATAGAATAGCCTAGGTTCACTACAACCAAGATCTTGAAATTATTGTAGAATATTTAATTTGATAAGTTAACGTGGAAATCCTTTCATTTAATGAAGACAATACGGATTCTTCCTTGTCCAACTTGTCATGGTATATGTGATCATCTCTGTATTATGAAAATTTCAGTCAACGGTTCAATTGGGCCTTGATTTCTTATCTCCGGAAAGCCTGGGGGAGGCTGTAAGATTGGCTGAGGAAGTTCGATGTCTACCTAATGAACATGAAGCAAAGCTTCAAGTTTTGGAGGTCAGCAGAAATAAGAGTGAACATATAACTATCAAGTTTCCTTTCAAAATGCTTGTGATTCATTTGTTTTTGTATTGTCACCTAGATCTTGGTCCTGAACTTCTCTTGGACATTTATTCAGGTCGGGAAGATATCTCTTTATGCAGCAAGTTCTGCCATCAAAGAAGTTCAGAAACTTGTACTTGACCCAAAGTATGTAAATTCCAACTTCTCCTTTTTTTTTTTTTATCTCAGAACATCCTTACCTTGTCTTTAAAATGCAATATAAATTCATTTGGTCGACTGGTGTCCTTATTATGCGGCTTTAGGTTTAATTCTACAAATATTTTTGAGTTGTTCAGTTGCCCTGTTGGGCCCCTCCAAAATCAACCTTAGAAATGCTATGTGTTTTCTTATTGGTTAATTCAAATATAGTTGTCCCAATATCCCCAGTTCTTTTAAGGAGATATAAAATAATGGAACGGCTTATCTGTTGTTTTGGCAGACTTGGCTCAGAGATTGGATATGGAGATCCTAACTTGACTGCAATGGTTTCTGAGAATTATGAGAAGATGGTTAAACGGAGGCAGATTGCTTGTGCCTGAACTTCCCCGTTCAGCTTGGTTTCGAATTAGGAACGTGGTTATGTATAGTAGTTGTGTATTTGAGCAATATTTTATGGGTTGGTATGTTTCAGTTTAGTTTATCAAATACCTAGGTAATCATTGAAAATGTGTATAGTAGTTGTTACAACATTATAGAATCATGTAATGAGATTTCAAATCTGTATTTTATTTCAAAAAAGCGGTAAAGAAACATGTAATATACACAAATCATAAACTCGTGTCTATTTGTCCGTGCTGACATTTTAGTTAAATTCAGAAATGCTCGGGATTTTGAACCGGTAACGGGCACCCATTGATCACACATCCTAAGGGACAAACCTCTGTAGCCATGGAGTTTAAAAACATAGCTTTGGAAACAAAAGAAAGGAGTTTCAAGCTCCACCAGGAAGATAAATTCAGTCTTTTTCGCTTCATTTGAAATCACTAAGTTGTGAGGCTGAATGAGTGAGCAATTCTATAGAAATCTGACTTCAATCCTGGCCAGGCTGATTCAGGTGCCTGAGCATTTAAAGTAAAAAGCCTACCACCGCGAGCACAGCAGACGCAAACGTTGCGTCTCTGAAATGATGGACTCTCTACTCTGAACTCCAGTTCATAGTATTTGGCATTTCTAACTAAGTCCTCTCTCAAACTTGAGTTTATCAGTGTGCCCTTCAGGTCAGGGCGCTGCCCTGATCCTGTTATGGTTTGAACCAAAGCCTCACCCACCTCTTTTGGACTTCCAAATGCTTCAATCCTTGTTAAAAATATACAAAGAAAAGCTTTCAAAAATTAGTATGAGATGAAAAATGATCTCAAATTGGTAATAGTTAAGAGTGATACTTACGAGAAGTCTAGAGCAACAGGGGAGACAATAACACTAACATTGAGTTCGCCACTTGAACCAGGGGGACCAAATGCAACTACAGGTTCGTTGATATTAGAACGTGGCCGTATATTCAAGGAAGGAGGATCCAATGATCTTTCCAATTCTCGTTTCTTAGCAGCTCTATACAGCAAAGTCTGATCTCCAACCCAATTTGCTGGGTATATGAATTCTGATATATCATCCAAATCCAAACATGAAATGTATATGGTTTTTAACATAATAATAGATAACATATTTTCAAAGTGAATTACCAAATCCTTCCTTGGTGTCAAAGCAACGGCTGTAGCCACCAATGGGATAAAGCACGTCCAGTTTCAGATTACGGCCATTCTCCGGCGACAAACCCAGAAGAAAACTGGTGATGCCACCAAAGTTCGCGCCCACAGCTACGAGTGAAGCTGACCCAACGCCCACAAGAAGCCGTCGCTGAAATTTCGTGGCTAACGGTGCAAATTCCTCCGCCGGATCGCCTGAACATTGTGCCATGCCAATTCGGTTCCATGCCCCAAACCTTGCTTGTACTGCCATCACTAACCTTTTTATTTAAGTAGCTATCTCCTTCCAATTGCACAGGATGCATGAAATGCAAGTCTAATTAAGACAATAAGTAACCACATGGTGGATTCTGATTAGTCGTCTTGGAATGGAAATAGGATAGCGTTTTTGTGGTTCTCATTCATTTGGGTTCTCAACAATTCAGCACGAACTCAAGTACATGTATGGTCATTTTCATTTAGAAGATTTCCCTAAATTCATATACATGAAATGAAAAATTAAAGGTACTTTGGTTGAAGCGTGCATATTGAACAGGGAATTAATTAATAAATTCTTGATGATTTGCCACTTTTAACATATCAACACAAATTAAGTTGTCGGACCAAAGAAGTCTACACTGTTACACTGGCTTAATGCGCATGTCGTGACCCAAAGGGAGAACTAGTAGTTATATAGAGTAATTTTTTTCTTTTCTTCAAAAAAAAAAAAAAAACACATAATCTGAAAATTCAACCCACTAAAAAAGGTTGAATATTATTATTTCTTGATGGTGTTTTCAAATGTTGCTTGTTGCTGAAAACGATTGATCAAATCCTGCATTCTTGGCTGTCCAATTTCTCCAAACCTCATCTTCAGCAGCAGCTTCTGTTTGTTGTGTGCTACCAAAGAAATTCCCATGCACACCGCCACATTCACTAACACCACCACCACCACCTCCTCCTCCGATTCCCAACAAATCCAGAGTCATTACATCCTCCTGGCTTCCTTTACTTCCTCCACCAATGTTAATAACATTACTCGACGATCCACCATTTGTTGAAACTGAAACTCCTCCAGTAGTACTGTTATTATTCTGCTCTATGATCTTCGATAAAGCCTTGCTTTGATCCAATATGGCGTTAAACATGTCCACACCATTCATTCCTCCTCCACCATTGAAATTGTACATGCTTTGTTGTAGCATGTACTGGTTCATGAAGGACTGCCCATCTGGCTGTTGCTGTTGTTGTTGCGCCGCACCGAATGGTGGCGGCGGCGCCATGTTTGCGGAGCCGCCGCCACCACTCACAGTTGCGCCCATTTGCGCTGCTTTCTGAAGCAGCGCTGTGGCGGACATGTGGGGTGAGCCTGCTGCTGGTGCTATGTGGAGGCGGTTTTCGTTGAAGATATTGTTTGACGTGAAGACGGTGGTTCCAAAGGGCTTTTGATCAGAATGGTTGAACTCAGGAGTGATTTGTGGGTTGGGAATAACGGTGTTGATTGGTATTGGGATTGGTTGTTGGCATTGTTGCTGCACGTTTGGAGGGATGTTGGAGAATTGATGTCCATCTTCATTGGCTTTGTGGTTCTCCTCAGCCAGTGCGTCGCAGAATGCTCTGTGGGTGATGAAGCTATCTCTTCTGCACATACATACATCAATATAACAAAGCACACAACGAGTGAGTTAGTTATTCGTGAGAGAAAACAGATTGGCCAGCGTAAAGAACTATATATATAATTGCTCATAAGGACCATGCATGAGTATGTTTTTTAGTCTTTGATTCGTCTCCTATAAGAATAAATATTAGTGGATATTCAAATGACGTAAATAGAGATAAGAACAGATGAAAGATAAATAGTAAGTGGTAAATGTGATATATGATGTGATGTAATTGAAAGAAAGAGATAGAAAGAAAAAATGAGTATCCAAAAGTGTCTGTACTATTTAGGTGTACAACAATTAATATTTCTGGTATGTGCAGAAGACTAAAAAAATAATAAAGAAAAATGAAATATGATAAATGATTTGATAGAAAAAGATTGAAAAAAAAATAAAAAAATATATGTGACAATGAGGGTAAATGTATTAAAATTAAGTAATCTATAATTTATTCCTATTTCAACAAGGAATCTTTTGACTGAACCAAATAGATTATATATATATTGGAAAATGGTAGTTTGGAATCCCTTGCAGTGTTAGACATACATAATATGAAGAGTGAGAAAAAAAAATAGATGAGAGAAGAATGATGATAGATGAAAAATTGCTAGACACACAATGAGTACATAGATACAAAGAATAAGAAAGAAAGAGAAAACAGTCATAAGTAATTAAGATACCATATAAAAAGAAGAGAAATATTGAAAAAAATTAAGTGTATGTGAAATGTGTATAGTACAAATCATAACTTAAGATTATATATAATGTGATAGGACAAAAATAGTGTGATTCTGAGCACAATGTGGTATATGAAAGGTATGAAGATACCGTTTAATTTTGAGTGTTTAAAAATTAGAATTGTTTAATATTTATGCGGATTAATGGATGTAACTTGTCCTTGTCCATGCAGTCCAGAAAGACTTTCTTGTTGCAGTGCACATATATAAATATTAATTTCTAATCATTGTTGATGATTCATCACGAACTAATACACATGATATGTTTATTTTATAATTATCCAGAGAGAAAAACTAATGACAGATAAGACAAACCTAGAAGAAGTTTACGAAATTTAGTCCTAAAATACAAAGCAATTGGTGGGTTTGGTCAAAGAAAAGAAAGACCACTATCTTGGCTGCTGAAAGTGCACGCTTTATTTGTAAAGGATAGCTACACCATGCAACTTGTGCACGAAACAAACAATCAAAATATTCATAAGTCTTCAAATTCACTTAATTTTAGTATATAAGAAGATATCTTAAATTATATATAGTTAACGAGTTATGATTGATAGACCACCATTAGTGGTAGACATCTAGAAAGAGAAAGTAAGAGAAACGAGAGAAGTAATGAATGCGATGTGATAAGGAGTGAGAGATAGAAAGAAAAGATGTGAAGATTTAATATATATGAACCTGGAAAAGATGGTTCCGCAGTCACATTTGTATTCCCTCGTACCACAGATTTTGGAGTGCGCTTTCCAGTCAGATTGAACAGCATACTTCTTGGAGCACTTATCACATTTCCACTTCTTCTCGCCGTGCTTCCTGCAGAAGTGCTTTTTGATACCGGTGAGATCGCCGAGTGCTCGTGCCGGGTTATGGTGGACACATGACGGTTCGGGGCAAACGTACACCCGCTTCCGAACCTCTGCGGTGGTTCTCTGCTTCAGCTTCCACGGCAAGTTGTGGCCGCGTCGGTGCAGTTGGAGGTTCTGGTCTCTTTGAAAGCCTTTGTTGCAGATCTCACACAGGAACCGGTTTGTGGCCATTAGTGTGGTTGGTGATAGAGCTATCACTTCAGCACTAGGATCTGCACAAAGGAAGTTTGGGAAAGATGACATTAAATTAAGCTGATGATAAACATTGAAAAAGTGAGAATATATCCACAAAAATATTTGAAAACAATGAAAAAATTGTGTAAGATTTAAGGCCTTATCCGTAAAATTAAACATTATTCATAAGTTAAAAAAGTTTATCTGAAAATTTGTTTTAGCACATAAACAAAAAATATATATGACATGAGCTGAATATTAGTTATAAAAACATAGTTTATAGATGGATGACAGAAGGTTTATTGTGTGATTTTAATTAAATGCAAATTCAAGTACCTCTCTCACTTTGTTTCTTCCATGGTTCCAACTTCGTTTTCCATTTTGGTTTTTTGAAAAATCCATATATAGGCCCAAGAAAAAGATATAAGAACACTTTATTTGTATTCAGGTAGGATAGAAAATTCATAACTTCATATACACAAAAACTATATTTATGTTTGGATACACGGAAGAAAACCACGATTAGTCAAAATTATAATGGCTAGGAACAACTTTCATTGGCTTCTACTACTTCTATCTACCATAATTCTAACTTCCTTGTGGTTTTCTACTGTCTATCTAAACACGAAGTATGTAGGGTAGCTTCAATTTCAAGTGACTTTAGGGGAATTTGAAGTGAATCCAAACATAGAAAAGGGAGAGAGCAAGAGGTATTGATAAGCGAAAGTATGTGGTTATTTTAGCTGAAACAAATGTGGAACCAGAAACAAGGCAAAGAGAACTAGCTAGATGAGTCAAGCAAAGTCAACAGTGAACAGCAATTATTGTCAAGGCAATAATTGAGCTTCTTCTCCAACTTAGGCACCAATAATTCATCATTTTTGCGACCCAAGATCATTGTTTTCCATAAAAGAACAAATTAACTCAACAAAGACCTTCTTTCTTCATGCCTACCAGATCAGGTCTTACCTCTTCCATGGAGCCTAGAAATCTCTCAAATAAATGTACTTAATTAAGCTTCTCATCATCCAGAAATTTAATGTAGGCCTTCAGTGGGATATCATTTTTGTAAAAACCCATTTTGACTTTTTGAGCAAATATATACAAGAAACTTTTTTAATCATCACTTCCATTTTTAAAATCAATGAGAAGGGTGAAGCAACATGAACTTCTTTAAAAATAAAACTCAAGGTACAAGATTTTTCCATATATATTCTAGAAATAAGCTCAGGCTTCAACTTTAATTTGATTATCCCTTCAAATTACAATTTTTTTTTTTTGCAAAACCACTAATAGAGAGTTACTTCAACTACTAAAGCTCATAAAGTAGGAAAAAAATAGGAAGGGAGAAAACTAAGAATCAATATGCAAATTAATGAGAAAGAAGAAAAGAAAAAAAGAATCAAGCTAAATGGTTGTTAGAAAAGTAGAAAGATACCTGGATTTCCTGGTAGGCTTCTTTTCCTCTTAGCAGGTGCAGATGGTTGTAAATTTGTGTTGGAACCATTGTAGCTATTATTTGTTGTTGTTGTTGAAGTGTGAGAATGTGGACTGTGGAACTGACCAAGTATCTCAGCTGGTTGGTGCTTCACTGCAATATTATCTTCTCTGGTATTCTCTGTAGAGAAGCTCCCACTATCACAGCTTGTGATGTTTGACATCGAAGAGTAGCCAAAGAAAAGGTAAGAAGAATCTACTGAAAAATGTTCCCTTTTCTTAATTTACAAACTAGCTTGTGTTTGTTTTGAATCTTGTTGTTGTTGCTTATGGAAAAGTAAAATTAAGAAGAGGTAACAGAAACAGAAAAGAGGGGATTTGTGGAACCAGAGGAAGACAAAAACCAGGAAACTCTCCTCCTTTTATGGTTTGGAGACGAGGGAAATTGCTGGCATAAGAATACAAGAAACCAGGCCTTGGATTTTGTATATATTGTAATATAAAAAATATACTTATTTGAGGCACTGTTGTTTCTAGCTAAACATATGCCCTTGGCATTATTTGATATTAGGAAAATGCCCTTCACCTAGCTATTCTTATTCCTATTCCTATGGGTGGGTATACAATTAATTAGTCATCTTCAACTTCCTTAATAATGATATACCCAGCTTCAACATTTTCTTTTATCTGATTTCCATTTTTTTTTTCTTATCACATTACACACCTTTTGTTTATGTCTCTTCTTTTCCTATATCTCATAAGGTAGAAGTAAGATTGTTTTGTCAACACATCTTTATCCTTGTTGATGTATAAAGAAAACAAGTGAAAATGTTAAACTATGATTGTATAAAACCAATTTCAACTTATATTATTTTTAATTTTTTATTCATTTGGCTTAAATATATTTTTTGTCCTTATAATTTGGAGAATGCGTGATTTTAATCCTATCTTTTCGATTGTTTTAATTAAATCTTTCTAATTTCAAAATTAAACAAATTTTGCCTAAATGTTAATTTGTCAATTCAATAATTAATAGAAAAATGGACATATATCATAATTTTTTACGTGAAAAATGATATAATTCATGTTAATATGTCTTTGGCATAAAAAATTTAATCCACATTAACTTTTTTGTTCATTAATTAGTATCGGAACCATATTTATTTAATTTTAAAATTATACAACATTTATTAGTATATTAAACTGATACAAATCTTACCTTTTCATCTATGCCATGAAATATAGGAGTTCGCATCGGTCGATCTAAATCGGTTCCTGACCAAACTAGAATCTGAACCAATCAAAACTGTTTGGTTTCGGATTATATTGGATTTCACTTTTTTTTTTAATCCAAACCGATATGATCAGACCAGGTACTTGGTTCTGAATAAAAAAATAAAAAAATATAATTCTACAAAATTTATTAAAAATTCTGAAAAAATAAAAATATGAAGAAGAAAAAAATGAAGAAGCATGGTGCAGGAACAAGAAGAACCTAAAATCGAATAATGGATGCGGAGCCTAATTAAGGACTTAATTTCAAGATCAAGAATTTCTCTAGACCTACTTGTTGCTGTTTTGGTTCCAAATGGTGTTCATGAAGAACTCATTGATGAGCCATTAAATGAGGACTTTTCATCATGGGTTAGGAGCAAGGATATGAGGCTTTTAGAGGCTTTGCACCTATAGTAACATTTCAATGTGATTTAGTAACACTTTTTAAATGTTACTAAATCTTTTATGTGTAGTAGTGGGGGATGTATAGGTCAACGTTTTGGTGGTTAAGGATGGGAGTGGCAGTTTGAAGACCATGGCTTAGGCTATTTCATCGACACCAAACAATGGTAAGACAAGATATGTTGTGTATATTAAGAAGGGGACACAATTTTGATCGACCTAAATTTTTTTTAAATCCATTATCTGAGTCGATGGTTACCACAATATAAATTCAAACAGACTTGTGAATCCAAATCAAACCATACTTTTGTCTTCAAATTAGATTGGATCAATCGGGTTGGTTGAGTTGACGTGTATCCCTGTATGCACCCTAATTATGTTAATCAATTGTGAATATATGCAAATGCGTTAAATACTTGGTAGGAAGAACTTTACCGTCTATAGTGATCATACTTAACTCGAAATGAATTAAGTTATGTTAACGCTTTTCCACTAAACGGCTCTAGAGAGATATAAGAACATAGAGAAAGAAATGAGTAATATAATATGTGATATGATAGAAATTATAAAGAGGCACAAGAAGAAAAATAAGGTGGAAAAGAATGGTAAGAAATAGTAAATATGAACCTATCCTAATTCAAGTCAAAATTGCAAAACAATTTAATAAATAAAAAATATAATTTTGAATCTTGAGTCATATAACATGAATGATAGTCTTGTTTTGTTTTGTTGAAATCATTAATGGAATTATTAAACTAAGAAAGTGAGAAAATATTCATTGTTGTTAAGGAATGAGGAAGGGTATTATGGGCACCACACTTGTGGTAGTCTTTTAAAAGTTTAATTTATATCACGTTGCTAGCGGACGAGGACTTCAAGTTGGAAACTTTGTCTGTTTCTGAGGATATTTTATCGTAAACATTATTATTCCGCAAATACCCTTGTTCTTTCGTAAAAGACAAAAATGCCCCTATGGTAAGAATCAGCCGCCTAGAGGATGTAGTTACTAATATAACCTTACCCTGTCACGGGTGACTCTGATCGAATCATTCTCGAAAATGACCCCACAATAATACAAGAATTCTTCTGTTCACGTGTGCCTGGAGTAATTTCCTATAGGTCATAGTCAGAATTAATTTTGATATCAAAATTAAAATATGGGGCTTTTAGGTAATTTACCATAGCTTCGAATAGCAGTGGCGTGATGAAATCGGTCTCCCTTCCAATTATTTTATTTTTTATTCATCGGAAAAAAGTTTATTTATTAATTAATGAAGGATAGTCTCTCAACAGAAACTTTTTTAAAAGCTTTAGCAAATTAAAATTGAAATAATGAAATGAAACAAGTGAATAATTGAATATAATATTACTAGTGAATCTTCTTCCCGAGCATTAAAAAAATACTATTAAGAGAGAAATATAGGTTAATGACGTCATTGATGTCTCATTAAATTAGTAATAATTAATTAGCTAAAAGTATATGATTTTCACGGAACTAGATTATTTTGTCTCTCGAGGTGACAACTCCCTTTCAAACTTTCCACCGGATGAAAGAGGTTCTTTAAGCGTTATATTGTCATTCCAAGATAAGTTTATTAGAGAAAATAGAGTCTTTCCAATTAGGGGAATGACTAATTTTATTAGCTAATTCACCATTATTTACAATTCACTATTATGTTTTATGCTTTCTATAGGAAATACTTCACCAAAATTATAATAAATAAATAATTTTAATAACAATTATAACCAACTTCACTATAAATTTATACTTCTTGAACGGAACAAGCCGCTCAATCACCCTGAACAGGTGTTTGTTGAGGAGGGTACAGTGCTTCTGGTGGCGGCGGTACGGATGGTTGATGCTCTTCTCCTGGTGGTCATCCGAGAGGGATTACTGCGAAGACACTTCGATGCTAAAGTCAGTGACTATGCAGAGTGAAGTTTATGTGAGATTAGAATGTATGTACCTTTATGAAGTGATGAGTCTAGGTATTTATAGAGGACCCTAGCACCTGTCTCTATCAAGTCCTTTGTCCTAGGATGGCATCAGCATTGCAGGTATGACATGCAACAAGACAAAAGGGAGTGTTAGGCGGTTCAGTGGGCCTATGCTATAGTTTGTTTGAGTCTTCTGTACATCAACCGTCTCCCGTCGCGTTTCGCGATGGGCCGCTATGTGTCCCGGTCGGTGAGGGGTGTCTGACAAGTGGAGTCGGTTGTCAATGGTGGCACTTCGGAACAGTCTATGCTATAGTCTGTTTGGGTCTTCCGTGCATTGACCGTCTCCCGTCGCGTATCGTGATCGGCCGCTATGTGTCCCAGTCAATGAGGGGTGTCCGACCGGCGGCCGAAGTGCCACTAGAAGCATGGGTTCTCCTTCTTCGAATCGGTGGCGGTGGATTGGAGCATGTAGTGAAGGGGAGAAGATAAGAAAAGTGGTGGTTGTGGCTCGTGGAGAGGAGAACTGTGGTTGTTGCTCATGGAGAGGAGAACTGGTGGTGGTGGCTCTTGGAGAGGAGAAGTGGTGGACATGTGGTGGTGGGATTGGATTTTAGAAGAAGAAGTGAAGAATGACAATTAGGGTTACACAACAAAGCTAACGTGTGAATTTATATAGGCTGTTTTTATTATTATTTCAGAGCTGGTTCGTTCAGTTGACAACTCAAACCAAACTCGACTAAATCAAACCATGCAAAGTTGATTTTTACACCCATTGAACCTGAAAACCGACCCGATCCAACTGGTTTAATAAAAAGGCTTCAGTTGGATCGGTTTCGGTCGGACCGAATCAATCTAGACAGTCATGCTTTGCACCAAGAAGCCTTTCAAGTTCATAAACTCTGACACTAGAAATATTTCTTCTTAGGGAATGTTCTGACATATCGAGGTTTATACTCTGGGCCAAATAAGATTCATAGTCTTTTAGGATTTTTGAGACAAATGTTGCTTCTTCCATTTTGCTCTAGCTAAAATCACACTATCTTCTGCAAACAAACAAATGTGAGATAACTTGGGTAGAGGGTGGTATCTTGATGCCATGAATAGTCCTCTTCTCTGTTGCATCTTTAAACATTACTGAAAATACATCTACGCATAGTTATCAAGAGTTAAGGAAAAAAAGATCTCCTTGTCTCATGTCTATACCCAGCGAGAACCTTCTACTAGGTTGTCTATTTAACATCACTTGGAAAGGAATTTGGATCCTCTCATATGAAAGTTTTTGTGTCTATCTTTCTCTTCACATGCATTAAATATGTGATACCATTTCAATATTTATAATGAGATATATAGACACAATGTTCACTTGACATTGTCATATCACATGAGAGAATCAAAATCTCTTGAAAAGACATCGTTGATTCACAATACATATTAAGAGACACCAAATAATGTGGGAAACCCATTTGCTCTAAGATGCACGGAAGAAATGATCATTTCACTTGACCACATGCGTTGACATGTCTAGCTTGAGAGCCATTACCCTTTCACACCTCTAGTCTTTCTCTTCATGTAAAGAAATCATTCATGTGTGCTATGACCCCATTATTGGTTATTAGTCTCTTTGGAACAAAGAGACTTTGTGTTTCATCCATAGTGTTTTATAAAATCAGTTTTACTCAATTTTTTATAGAACTCAGTTATCTATTAATTGTGCTAAAATTTGCTAATAAAGAACTCTTTGAATAGTATTCTATTATATTATTTTTTCCGCTCTAAATTGAGTGTAATTGAGGTGTCAAACAAATAAATATGGATGATACATAATTACATAGTGATGGGACTTGGGAACCGCAGGTGGATTATTGAACCACGCCCCTCAGTGGCTCCTGCTTTTGTTTCTATCTTCACTCCTCTTTTTGAAATTGAAAATGAAAATGACAATTTGAAGGTAATTTTCATATTCTAATTCTAATTTATTCAACAAATTAAATTAGTATAAAACTTTCAAATAAAGAAAGAAAGAAAGTGACCATTCCATATAACGCGCTGTCCTCCGTCCTTTACGTTCTTTTTTCCTCTGCGTGCCCTCACCACCACAAATTCATTAAAACCTTCATTTTCAGGCTACCTATTTTTCTTTTACATACTGGATATATATATCTTATCATAAAATTTATTTTATATGGGGATTTGAGAATAAATAAAGATTATTAAATCTAATAATTATAATTTATTTTTACATTCTCATATAAAAATATATTTCTCATATAAAATAGAATAGTAGAATATAAATTTAAATTCATTGTAGAATAGTAGCGCGTTCATAATCGCTAACACCACTGCTTTAATTGTGTTATGACCAGTATAATGCATACTTAGGTTTAATTTGATGGGAAGGGAAACTAGACCGAGGAAAAAGACAAAAAAGAAAATACATTATTTTCGTGTTAACTAAGGTTTTTCCAAATTGGTAGTTTTGAGATTAATTTTGTATTTCACTGTCAGCATATTAAGAGGTACGGGATTGACAAATTTTTTTTTTTCCATTAACAAGAGTTGAGAATTGAATTACCGATCACTTGCTTAAATAAAATACATCTTTGGAGCATTACTTAGTTTCAATTTCTAATTAAATTAAAAGTTCAATCTCAAGCTAGATTTTAGTTGAAGATCTATTTATGTTGGCCATAATGGCCAACAAATCCTTGATTTTTCTTGTGAAAGCATTGGTTTCTTAACTTCTAAACATTGTCTCAACTCTCAAGTCTCAACAACCATGATTACACCTTTTTGAACTATATCGAATAATTGATGCATGTGCATATGTATGCATATACTCATTTCCTTCATCCGAGTTCCTACATGGGAGTAAGCTTGTTAAGATCTAAATATAAGATCTAAATATGAGTTAACTTATTTATATTTCATCGTTTTAAATTAACTATTTAAAAAGAAAAGAAATATACATGTTAAAAAATACAATTAATTTCATCAATTTTCTAAAAAGTATTATTTATTTTTCCATTTTAGCTTTTAAAATGTATTTTTATATCTTCTCATTTATTATTCTCATAAAAATATTATTTAAAAACATATCAATTAATGCTTTCTTAAAATTCTAAATGAACACATCTTTTGAAACAAATTTTTTCTTTGATAATTATTTTGAAATGAGAGAGTACTAGAAATGCCATTAATTAACATAGACGTATGACGTGGATCATAAATGTTAAATATCGACTTCCCCTATCAATCAAGAAAATATAATGTGATAGATTGTTTTCCTTGCACTTTCTTTTCCTTGAGGCATATATATGTTGACGAAATGAAACCATTAAACTATTCAATTCACTTGTCCCTATCAAATATCTTCTAAATTATCTTCTCTTCTTCCATGAATATGAATCCGTAAATATTAAGTAACTAACAACTTGTTTCATATATGTTAAATAACACATACATCCCAAGTACTGTTGAACATGATATAAATCAAATTTGAACGATAGTTCCTTGCTAAGAAAGGAGATTGAGTGAAAGTTATTAGGGATTGGGTAGTGATGATTTTTAAGTGATTTATAGGCCAAGTCTTTATATATAATATGATGTAATAGTAAGGGCATGGTTTTGTCCACTATGGATGAAAAAAAAAAATGGTTCAAAAGTTAAAATGATTCTCTACAAATTAATAGCACATAAGAAAAACATTGTAAATAACATATATTAAATATTAATAATAAAAATATGGTTTATGAGTGGACCAGTTTTTAAGATGATCCACCTAAAATTGCACATAAAATATTAAGTGAAATAAAAACAATTTGACTTAATTTAACCGGATGAATTTTCCTAAAAAAAATTGCATATATCTTGTTCTCAGCCACCACCAAGATCTTAATTTAAAGGCAAAAACGTTAATTTTATAGATAATAAATCTGACTTGAGTACAATATGTATCCAAAGTTGAGATACTAATAATGAGTTATACTAAATGAATATAATTACAAGGTGATATTGCTAGGTCTAAACAAATATCTACTTCTTGAAACTATATATAAACATTGAGAAGGAGACGACTCCCAACAAAATAAAGGAGAAATAAAGTTTAACCAGTTGAATAATATCTTGAGCACACATTATTGTAGAATTAAAAATTAAGTCATTTCGAGCACTCTATATTAGCCACATTGTTGCATGTCAAATCATCATTCAAATCTTAATTTTCTCATACATACCAGAGAGAATCCTTGAAATTGAATGACATGCTCCTGAGGAATGTAACCCGATGCTGAAGAATAACCTAACTAATACAAAATCAGAGACAATACATAGCACTCAAAGAACAAATTAATGATTACAATTGTAAACTTACTATTTTTTAATGAAATTTTATTTTTTATTAATTCCCTCCAAGTAATCCAAAACATTTTATTTCCTATAAAAAATAGAAATTTTAATTTTCATTACTTTCGCTATTTGAACCTTTGGGTTCGCGACATACATAAGTGTTTTAGCAACCGTTTAAAACGTCACTAAACACGAAAATCAAAAAAATCATTTAAAACCTCTGTAAAATAAATGTGCAACTTTGTGCGATTTGTGCAGGGGTTTGAGACCGCCTGAATACAGTCTTTTCTCGTTTTGTTACACTTTACATATTATCGTTGCTTGCGTATATCGAGTATTAAACCGGCGAGTCCAAAAATCATTTTCATTTTCATTATTCATATGGTGTGATTTGCTGTAAAAATTGAGCCATGTATGGGTCCCACTACTTTCTGATAAACTTGGAACATTAGGCCCTATGATTAAGATTGAAAACTTTATGTCGTCCACTAGTTACAATTATATATAAGTGACTACATTTACTTATGAGCCTGTAGCCGATGTTGTTGTCGTGTCCATGAGTCACACTTGATATAATATTGAAAAAGTACCTATTGTTGCACATATTGTATTGAGTAACAAGTTATTTATTTGGTACAAGGGAAAAAATAAACAACTGGGGGGAAGGAAATTAAACAATAGAATGATGAAAAATAATAAGTACGCTCTAAAAGTTGGGGATATATAAATACCAAATTAACGAGTAACGGCACTTTTGTAGTTTGCATACTTTGTCATTATTTCCAAATCATGAGCTTTGTTATCATCGATGATTATTGCCTCAATGTGCATACAAACAATAATACAAATTTGAAGAATGACCAAAGAAACTTCCGATTCACGTACAATTCATATAAAAGTACAAAGAAGGCCATTCAACATGTGGAAAATTTGTATCAAACATATGTTGACTTGTTTTTAGTTGGAAAAGGGAGAACATTGTCGCATGAAATGTATTAATAAACTATAACTTTTAAGACAAATATTAACGTATCATTAATGATGATTTTATTTAAGATAAATCTTGAGTAATTTAGACAATTCCGTGTGGAAAACCCTTATTAACTTAAGAGAATTAGTCTTATATCTCGACTTGAACAGAATTACTTCAATTCAAAGGTAGATTTAATTGATAATTTAATAGTGTAACTTTTTTAAAAAAATAATCCAAAAGTAACCTTGCATCTAGACAAATCTAGAAACCAAGTTAGGTCGATCCATTTAAGGATGTAAAATTCCTCCAATTGATGGCTTAAACCAAATAAATTATTTAAGTGGAGCTATAAACTAATCGTCACTTGTGAAAAAATAAAATAAATTACGAACAAATAATGAACAGGTTGGACCAAGTATAATAAATTTATTTTGAAAAACCATTGATTAAAACACACTGCTTAGCCCAATTTTATTAGGATAATCTAAATCTATGATCCAATTATTTGTAAATGGCCGTACAATAATATTAATGAGGGAATAGTAAATGTGTCTCTCGTTTTCTCGAGCATCGAGAGGGTTGCAGGGGATAATGCGCTCTTATGATGTGTCCAATTAATGTAGTTTTGTAAAGGCAATCTTTGTGTTATGGATGAAAGATCCTCATCAATCATTTTAAGCAAAAGTTTCACTCATGCCAAATTTAAATGTGTGAAGGAAGCTGCACTTAGCACATGTGGACATTAGCTCACTTGCTTGTGGGGCTAAACTTGCATGCAAATAAACTTAATTCATGCATGTCTAAAGGCATTGTACAATGTTCAACCAGTCAACCTATCTGGATCTCACTCTAAATAATTTAACTCTTGTTTAAAAATCATAACCTTAGTACTATTATTGATCAAACAAACCTCATCAATCACTGGCATAAGTGTCACTTTAAACAATGATGGTGGCGAAAGGTGGCTCAGAACTTCTTTCTCGCTGGGTGTCCTTCGTGCTCTTCTAGGTTCTTGTCAGGGTATCTGTGAAAACACTCTGACGCCCAAGTCACTAAGGGAATTATGGTTGAATGATCAGGCTAGCAAGGGTTTTTCTGAATTCATATTTGGCACTTTGTATCATCTCTTCTTATATAGGCTGAGTTGTGGGTGGTTTTCGTGTTGGGTTGTTATCGTCCGCTTACCGTGCTTGTCCAGGTGCCAAGGAGAATGAACAAGGGAGGCTCTTTACGAACAAAGTCAGCCCATCCTCGAGTGTGGGGAACAACTTCGGTTGCAATGCAAGTTTTACTCTGTTTGGGTGGGACGATCTCAGGCATCTGAGTCGTTGTCTTTTTATTTTGGTGTCCTTTCTCACCAAATGTGTTGTTGTGGAGGTCCATTTGGTATGCGACCTGGTTTTCCGTCTAAGATTGTTAGCTAGTTTGTGTTTCTCTATTATGATGCTATTTATGTAGGTAAGTGGCATTCAAGTGTGCGGAGCCCTGAGTTGATTGTGATGTCGCTACATTCCTCAATATTTGGTACGAGTATGCTAGAGGATTTGTCTGACTTGACCTCTAAGTTATTTGTTTCGTCGGGTGTCAGCTACCATTGGGTAAGGGTTTGCGTTGGGCGCCTTCAGGATGATGGTCTTGGGGCCACTCTTGAGATATTCCTCTGCCAAGAGGACCTGTGCGAGAGGTTCGACATATGAGTGCGTCAGATGGTTCGCACGAGGGGTAGAGGTACGAGTCCTTCAAGAGTATCCAAAATAGTAGTCTCCTAGCTATGGCAGATTAGTGTAGTTGATTGGTCACAACTAAACAGAGGGTCAAGAACATGACTATTTTAAAGGTGCTCGAGTTAAGGACGGGCCCGTTGGAATATTCAGAACAATTATCATTATTTATTATTTAATTTTTTTTATCAGTATACTCTCCTTTGGATAGACTCCCAATGACACTACGATTTGTGACAATTTTTTAGCGCTACAAGTTGTAGAGTTTTTTAAAAAATACATTGAACATGATTGTGGATGTTTCAAATGTCACGTGTTTTTTTCATACGACCCAATTTGTGGCGATTTAAACCCTCTATAATCACGTTTAATTTTTCTTACAATTTGGCTCCTCTAAATGAAAAACTCACTTTAGATGATAATGTAAGTAATTATAACCATTAATAATGATTACCTAATTTTAAAAGTCAATAAAACAACTCAATCAATGGTTGTAATGACTTATTTTATCCTAACTTTAGACGAGTTAGACTTCCTTTTTTTAACTCTACAACTTGTGGCTGTCGAAAACCGTCGCAAGTGTCGTTAGATGTCCACCAAAAGAGAGGTCTATAGCTCATTTTCCTATCATATCTTTCACTTTAGTTTCCTCACTTCATTTTCTCCTTTGTTTATATCATTCTCTTTCCACACCTCTTTTAAACCTATAATATAGTGTGGATTTTTTTTTTAGTTTTTTCACTTAGATGGCACACTTTCCAAAAAAAAATTAACAAACAAATTTCCGAACCCCGAGGGAAGCTCGTGGCCACGGAAACAAGACATCAAGAGAGTTCGACATTACATCTTTTTACCAAAAACCTTAAATCATTAGGTTTATTAGTCACATCTTTTATATTATCTTCACTCATTGACACTTAAATTCTCAACACCCTCCCCATCCCCCTCATTTGTGAGTCACCACTACACATTACCATGTCCCCCTTCGCATCATCACCCAGTCTGACCACATTGGCAAGAATTTTTTTGATACAATGAGTCGTTACACCAAGGTTGGTTACACCAACCATCAACTTTGATACCACTTATTGAAAAGATCAAGGGAGTCATGAGTCATGGATATAAGGTTCCAAGAGACCTGACACATATATTTACCCAAAAACAAAGTATTGAGTTTATAAGTCACGTCTCTCACTGCACCCCTTATTAACTAATATGGGACTCAAAATTTCTCAACACCCTAAGGGTTGGAGACAGTACCTGTAGAAACACTAACAACTTACTAATAGACTATGGCTTATAGAGGCTCTTTTATATACCCATATGGGACCGATGTCGTTTGCAAACGACATAAACCCAAGGCTGCACTCCTCGTCATGTGCAATTGCCTTAAAAGTAACATTTTCCATCACTACTTTTTCTTTTGCTTTTTACATATTTGATAATCATTCATTTTCCTTGTCTTTTGGAATATTGAGTGGGGGAGGAGATGATGTAGCAGATTTTTCTTTTCTTTTGCAAACATGATTAAACCTAAAATGGCATGGTGAGATCCTCATAGAGATTGTGAGTTCTTTTTGTTGGCGTTTGGTAAATAATGATAAAAAGAAACCCCACTCGGTTGAGTTGGATGAGCAATCATGGTTAAGCTTTCAGCCTTTTACATTCTTCAGTTCCTTGTTATTTCAAAATTTGAAAATCTTTTTCCCTTTCTGGACTCCATATTGATACTTCAATGATAAAAGTGCAAAAAGATATATTGAATGATTTAGTAAAGGAGATAAACTTTTGAACACCACCCTAGATGCTCTTCTATATATATACATTAAAATTGTCTCCTCCCAATAGATGATTTGGGACACATTGAGAAAGTGTTTGATCTAGTGGTAAATAATTTTTATTTTTTTTGAAACTTGGTAAATAAATTAGAATCACATAAAGATGATAACATAAATTTAATACCACAAAAAGTAGGACCATTCATCAAAGAAAGAAAAACATAATTTGGGACACATAAGATTGTGAGGTATAATATAGGAGCAGCTAATATGCACATAAAAAATGATTTGCAAATTTTCTTTCTACTTCATCTAATTTCTTCTTGTGGTTTGATTGGGTTTTGGTGGTTGGGCGGCGGTGAAGTTTGGCGTCACGGTGGTCAGTGGTGAATCTGACCAATATATGAATTATTATATTAGAAGAACCTAAGTACAAATACCTACTTGGGCTAAACTAAGATTTAACAAACTGTTGGGGAAAAAGTATAATTAACGTTTTAATAATTTAAAAAAAATCAAAATACAGGGAAACCCGGGTGACACGGCTCATGTGCAAAGTTGCACACTGTTTTTCATGTGCATATTAGGCGCACCCTGTACTATACATGTAAATCTAGTGTTAAAATCATTTTGGTTTTGGTTGATGCACCGTGTCAACTTTTTTTACACATGCATTTAATTGATTTCCATCAAATTAATAATTTATTTTTATTTTAATTAAAATTAAAAAGTAGCAGTTTGATTCTATATAACATAATATGATTGAATATCTATGTAAATTTATTTTTTTACACTAACGATGCATATCCATTAATCTTTTGATGCATATAGATTCCATTGTGGATTGTGAGTAAAACCTTGAATGACATAGGAAGGTGAGTGGACTTGGGATATGGGCCCAAACAAAATTGCGGGGTGGAGCCCATGATTCATGCCATGGTCCTTCACACTTGACGGTAAGGGTCCGTTTGGTGGACATGATAAATAGATAGGATAGAATAATAGTAATCATATCCTGCTATAATCTACTGTTTGTTGCACCAGCAGGATAAAATAACACAATCATGTCTCTTACTCTATCTTGAGGGGGAAGCTGAGTTAGAATTTATCCTGACAGGATAGGGTAACGATTTTCAATTCTTTTAGTACTCTAATCCAAAATTAATTTTAATATTTATATTTTATATAATTTATAATAATATTAATTTATAAATATAAAAATTTATTTTAATAATATATTAATTTTATTATTTATCAATTACTAGTTGTTATTGTTAAGTTAAAACTATTTAGTCATTTATAAATTTAATTAAAAAATGAACTAATTTATAAATGGTGAAAGTATTGGATTTACTCATAAAATAATAAAATTATTTGTCTGGTTGGGGTTGTGCTTAGGAGGCCGGACTTTGTGTTTTGTTGTCTTGCTGAAGTGGCGTCATCTTCAGATTGAGGCGTTTTTCTTGATTTGGTGTAGATCGTAGGGCTTGTGTTTTGCGGTTTGGGTCCTTGGGTTTTGTGTATTGGCTAGCGTATATTTTGGGTGGGGCTTTGTATATTCTCTGTTTGTCTGGTGCTGCCTGTCCTTTCCTGTTTTTGTGGAGGAAGGGTAGCACTCTTGGTGATTTGTAGGCCTTTGTTATTATATATATATAATTTCGCTTTCTAAAAAAAAAAAAAAAAAATTCTCATTATCACTTTCTTCTACTTATTTAACATTATTTTTCATTTTTTTATATTACAATAACAATAAACAAAATAATTATTCACTAATAGTAAAATAGACTACTCACATATAAATATGTATTTATTAATAAATATAGACTAATTTTTCATTATCATATGCTATTATTTAAAATTATTTATTTACTAAAAAAACATTAATTATTAATTTAAATGTAAATTAATTTTGAAAGAATAATATCTTTTAATAATTTTTCAAAAAATTAATTAATTTTAATTGTTTACCACTTACTCCTATTAAGTTAAAATTCATTGGTTACCTATATCCCTTGGAAAAAAATTAAAATTGGCTAACTAATAAAAATTAATTTAATTTTAGGTAATATTTAAATGCTCATTTATAAAAATGTGAAATAAATTTAAAGAATAATAATTTTTTTGAAAAAGTATTTACAATTTTTTTTTAAATTATTTATTTTATTTAAATTTGATACATTTCCCACTGTTTATATTATTATACTGTCCACCTCAAATATAAGATAAAATAAGCGACTATCTTACACTTATTATATCCTGTCCTTATTCAACTTTTTATTTTATCCTACTCTTATTCTATTCAAACCACCAAACGACGGGTACTTTCCACTTTTTGCTCATGTATGAAATTTCCCTGAAAGGTTTTAGTTTTTTGTTTCTCTCTACAATACAAGAGTGATTTTTGAAGATAAGATAATTTAGATGTCCATTTAGCTTCATCAACAAGATAGTGTCTCTATCTGCAACTAACTTCAAATCATTTTGTTTTGAAAGTTTGCCAAGTACAAATAATCACACTCATTGAAAACTACATCATTAGGGTGTAATTATACAGCTCCCTGTCGAAAAAAAAATGGATTTAAGAGGAAGCAGAGAAGTGACTATTCTAAGTTAGCCCAAAAGTCTCATGAATCATATTTTGATGGAAAAAAAAAGCTTAATTAATTACATAAAGAGAAAAAGAAAGTAAAACAATATTAGCAGTACTAACGAACAATATTACAATGCGACAAAATTAAGCATTACAATCACATATCGTAATCCAATAAATACATCAAAGCAAAAACAAACAAAGAAATACAAAACAGAAAACTCATGAATCAAATTTGACATTCAAACAAAATCTCTAGCCAATAATCTTCATTATAACCCATTAACCTGGGCCTGTTACCATGGGGCCCAATACTAACTGCTCTTGGATCGGAATAAATGGGCCTATGTAATAATTAGTTAGTTAGTTAGTTTGGCTGTTGTAACAGTTAATTTGTTACCATCCTATAATAGAATGAGGAGGTAGTTAGAGACTCTCATCGTATAAACACAATTTTCTTTCTTTCAATTCTAGACCAGGCCAATCACTCTGCAGTTGCAACTGAAACTAAATTCCTCAGTATCAAATCTTCTAACTTCCTCAGACTAAGACGTATATATTGACACGAAAAATGATCACACCCACATGATTATCACCACACATAGTGCTAACAATTAATGGAAACCTTAAGCACCCAAAAATATTTCAAAGGGTCTTTCTTGTTCTTGGTATATATAGCAGCGGTTATATTAGACACACATTGGAGAAGATTATTATTGATTAGATTAGATGATATAGAAGGATGAATAATATTGTTAACCTCTGCAAGTTTTGAAACGTCAAAATTAAAGCGTATACACACATATGTAAATGTATAGGTGATAGCTTGAGTTAATTTAATTTGCTTACAAAATTATTATAAGTTTTATCATATCATACACATTGAATAAATCAAGCAATAATATAAAAAAGAAAAGAAAGAGGTAAAAGACATAAAGGAAGAATAGATTAGATAGAGAACCTGGTGGTAAAGGTGGGGGGTTCAGTGGGCGAATTCGCGGGCGGGCCATAGGATCATTAATCAAATAATAATGTTAAATGATCATTAATTAATTTGATTTTGTCTTTAAATTTGAGTAACTTAATTGACAATACCCAGAAGACTCTGACATGGCTCCACTTGTTTCTCCTTGGCTTGATGGTGTTTGATGAAATGTGTAAGACCATGGGTATTTTAAATAATAATGTAGTTATTTAATAATTCCGTTGTGTGTGATGAATGCTTTTGAGTACGAGTTAATGCCATGAGCAATTTGAGTCACCCGTGAGGGGTTTTGTGACGACAGTTTGCTGTAGAAGCACCAATTGAACCTCAACTGATGTTCGAGCAGGAGTTGGGCTTTTATTATATTTGTATGATGATATATGCATGTTTTCATGAAGTTTGATTGTGATGTTGATGTGTTTTGGTTCCAAGGCCCGGTAAAGCTTCTAGCACCCAATAACGGGGCTGTGAAAAGCCCTAAAGTGCATAAACAGGCTAGTTTGAGATTTTTCCCGAATCTCAGGACGATATGGAAAGTCTTAGAATGTTTTGAGGAACTCGTTTATGGGATAAACCTATTTTCGATGAATAGTGTTTTGGATCGAAAACAATGAAAATCTTAGGAAAATATATTCCGAGATATTTTGGTGACCGATGCTCGAGTTTGACGAGCGATTTTTCCGCGTTAATTATGTTTTAGTTCCTGGGATTTCTAAACATGCACTATATAATTGATCTCCTAGCTTGCAGTTCAATGGACTACAACTACTACCACAACTGGATTCTCAAATTCAAAAAAATCCTTGCGGGAAAAATAATGGAAACCCTTAAGAAGGATGCTTTTTAAACCCATTTCAATAGGCCTCTAATTTGGTGTATGATCGGGAAAAGCCACATATAAGTGCTATCTAGAGAGAGTGAATGTGTTGAGTCCTTTATCTACAGATAACAAATTTTGTACTTTAAAATTCTAATAGCTATGAACCTCTAAGCTCTTCTCATGAAACTAAATCAAAAAACAATTATCTTATCAAAATTTCCACATAGAAAAATTCTATGCAGTATGTCTGATCTCTCTGGCAGCTTCAAAATCCAATAAAATCAGACAAGAGAAGCATCAGTAGTTTCCAAAAGTCAAAACCTCTCACTTGGAAAATTCCAAGTATAACAGACCACTACTTGTCAATACAATCTAGAGGCTTGCTAATATTTGAATTGACACTACAATCTCCATGCAACATTGTTTTGTCTTTATGTTTCTGGGTGTCTTTTCTTCTCCGTCTCTTTTGTACCTGCAAGAACTCATTTGCTAAAGATTCCCACGCTCTAACTGTCAATGGTCTATGTCTTGTGCTCTGCCTCCTGGCATTTGTATCATTCGGCTTTACGCCCTGCTCATCGTCCTCCACCATTGCCATCATTTCACCCTCTTCAGACTTCAATGGAGCCTGAGGTGCATTGAAGTTCATTGGCGGTCGCGATTCACATTTTTCAACTTTATCACAAGTACACTTTTCAAGACAAACTCTATTGAGAATGCTTCCCTCATCATTCTCTTCCAGATTTCCTTCAGCTGAAGAAGATTCTAAACTTACATCCTGCTGATCACTGGCTTGATCACTAGCATTGTTGTTGGCGTCTGGAAAGCAAGACGACTGAGAGAATCTTAGTTTTTCTGATTCTGAACCTCCTGAGGAATTCTTCTCCACTATGCGGCTTGTCTCGGCCTTAACACATGCAGCCAGTCTCCGCCGTTTGATGGGAGGAACTGCAGGATTTGAATGATCTGACCTTATTCTTCGACTGAATTGATGCTTTATGTTTCTCTTTACTTGATTACAATCAGACACACAGGTTTTCGTATTTTCATGGTTTTCTGCCATCTTGTTTGCATTGTGATCCGGGTTACAATTTACTTTCGGGCAATCAGCATTTCTAACTTTCTTTTTGCTATATATGAGCATAGCAGCTTCTGTCTCATTTGGCGAACCATGACCAGTAGAGAACTTATCAATTTTTCTTGCAATTCCACTCATCTCAGAAGCATGTTCCAATTCAACAGGTAGATATCTCATTTCCTGAACCGTACATAATTTTCCTTCATAAAGCAAACTAGTATTAGCAACTTCGGACATTGTCGATTTTTGGTTGATGCTATCAAGCTTACCCTTGCTGTGGTTAGCTTTACTGATATGTTTGCCCCTTTTATATGTTATAACAGCCGCATCTACCTCAATTTTTCCCACTGAATCACCAGGTAGAGATTTCAATATCCTTTTAACAGATTTCCCCCCATGCACCAAACTGATATCGGTAACTGTGTGCTTCATATCGTCCGCATTGCTAGTAGAAGCTCGGGGTTTAAGGTAACTATGGCAATGATGATCAGATTGACCATCCTCATTGGATCCATTTTCTACCACTTCATCATTGCAGCTACCAACTTTAGCTT
The DNA here is from genome assembly GCA_030819835.1 of Acmispon strigosus. Taxonomy (NCBI): domain Eukaryota; kingdom Viridiplantae; phylum Streptophyta; class Magnoliopsida; order Fabales; family Fabaceae; genus Acmispon; species Acmispon strigosus. Next base: position 64,128,849 of record JAUAMA010000003.1, on the reverse strand, counting down.
CTTCGATTTCAAGCTCGAGAAGATTTGGCTCAGCTGCCACTTTGCTTAAGACATCACTAACAGAATCGAAGTAATGATCACCCTTCATAAGCTTTCTCCTTGAAAACTTCTTGACACCAGGGATAAGAAAAACCAAAAATTCTTTGGAGCCTTGATTCTTTACTTGCTCAGAGTTCCAACCCCTTGCTAGCAAGCGGGGCCAAACAGCTTCCCAGAAGAGATCATTTCTTTTAGCTTTGCTCAGTCGAATTCCTCCGGTCAAAAGTTTTAGTATGTCACTGGGTCCAAGGGAAGACCAAGCTGTGTTAGTTGGTACCGGAAACACCTGTTTTTGCTTCCCACGTTCCGTGGCTAGGTTTGTAAGGTCTTCCTTCCCCTCCTTACCAATACCTACAGCATCCACAAGAACACCAAGTCCAACAGTAGACTTCAGAGAAGACATATATTGTTGTAGAGAACTTTTCCCCTCCTCATATGACTTAGAAATCTAACAATAGACATAAGAAAAGTTAGAACTGAAGGAAATAAAAATCCACTGACCATAAAGTTCCAAATAAGATCATTGGTACATCATAGTAGAAAAACAAACATACATCAAATATTTTGCCTTAATAACCATTTTATCTGACATATAAAGTATGTCATATCAAGGAAATAAAATACTTGGTAAAAAGTTTTTGCTTCTAATGGTTAATCTGATTACGAAAATGCAAAGTATAATAACATATATCAAAATGACTGATTTGATTCCTGTGCATACTGAGAGGTTAAAGTGCTTCATAAAGCTTGGTAAAGCTTATAAACGAGTACTGCAACAATTAAGTTAGGCTGTTGTTGCTGATGACATATATACATATAGTGTGCCACATAAACCAGATTATAATTAACAAAATTATCATTCAGTTAAAAAAATTTGCATAACTCAAAATAAGGACATTAGAGAAATAAGGCAGGAGAAAGATAGAAATGTTCAACATCATAGAATGCATTTACACAAGCAAAGCTAACTTTCAGGTAGCAGAAACACAAATATTTTAGTTCATGAACAGAACTGGAGACAAAAACTCTCAAAGATTGCATGGTTCAATACCTCTATCAAAGTATCTCGCAATTCTTCTGAGACATGTGGAATCAAGCGAGACAATAGTTCATGTTGCTTTTGTCCAGCAAAAAGTTTATGCACACATTTTCTACCTTTTCTTTTCCTGCGGTCTGACCATCTACGAAAGTCATCAGACTTGTGAAATCTGCCATAGTAAAATGAAAGTATTTCCCCCATCCCTTTGTTCTCTAAAAATCCTTTTATCTGAACAAAATCCTTACCAAACACAAACAAACCAAGAAGAAATATTTTAACATCAGCACTACTCCAGGAGTTGCTCGATGTACCCGGGGCCATAAGATAACTTTCACTTTTACTCAGTTGATCACCTGTCATCTCAGGTTGAATAGTGGTTGGTCTCAAATCATTCCCATTATCTAATATATCATTCTTTTCCACATTAGCAGCTGCTGCTGGTACATTTACATTGCCTGCACCATCTTTGCCTCCTAGAGATCTCGACCGTTCATGTCCACTATCCTCCACTTCATGAGGTATCCTTAAGAGTGGGATGGGTAGACCCAATGCAAAGCAATGCGAGTTATCATGCACGAATTCTGAACCAGCAGGATTCATTAGAAGTTGAGACCGTTCTGATTCTTTTATCACGGAAGGAACTTCCACCTGGTATTCATGACCAAGTCTAGGATTTATGTGCTCTATGCCGCTTACATCAGAAGAACTTGGAGGAAATAATGTCCTATTAGATGCACGCTCCATTAAATAATCATTGCCCTTGTCCTTTGAGTTCATCTGCCAAGCAAGAAATGCTAGTAAACTAATAGCTTAACTCAATCTATGTGTGAGAATATCACAATGAAAATGTAGATTAGATAACATAATCAAGAACCTCCAACATGAGTTGGAACTTGGTATACAAGTAATGTACAGGAAGTTCCCCCTAGTTACTCACCAACCCTTTCATATTTTCCCCGCCAGCACTTTATGCAGAGCATCATGAGTATTGAAGGCATGGGGATTTGATAACCATATACAAGAATTTTGCTAATCTTATCCTCTGAATTTTAAATTTTCAACCATGCATATAGCTATCTAACAAAATATTAGACCTCTCCTTGTATTCACCTCTAATTTTGTCCCCATTACAAAATCTTCTAAAAATCAAACACAATCCATTAAATCTATGAACTGATCATTTGAGGATTAGGAAAATCATAAATCTTTTAAAACAAGCTGGTGGATTTGAAAATCAGTAAAAAAGATCAGGCTGTTTGGACTTTGATGAAGCAGTTCAAACTAGTCAAGTGTGAAAATTTGAATGGCTAGTGATCGAGTTTCCAAAGTTACAACCTTCACAGATATATTATAAGGAATTTTCAACCCCTGCAAAAACCCAATCAGGGCTTGGCCACTGATGCATTGGAGGGCACTGTCCAGGATTAGGGTACAACAAAGGAGCAATTTGGGGGGAAGGGATTCTTCAATGGAGAGTAACTCCAAAAGTTGATTTAAAACTGAGCTCATACACCAGCCATTAATTGCTATTAAGATAAAGAACCAGAAATCCAGAACAATGGCTCCCTAGAGCAATCACATAAAACCCTGCCAATTCTCTTTTCCAGTCTACTCTTTCAAGACACAACATTCATTCTTCACAGCTTTACACAATTTCAGAATGATCACACATGATGACCACTATATTAGCGATCTTAGTAGGGCAAATAAAATGCCCTTTTTGGAAAATGACATCAACATACATAATTTACAACTAACGAGTATTTTGAAATATTCAACAAAAATACTAGACGTATTGATTGAACAAAAGGAGATATGAAATCATGGAAACCAGAAAATAACAAGTATATTGACAAGAAAATTGATCACACCCACATGATTATCACCATATATAGTGCTAACAATTAATGGAAACCTTAAGCACCCGAAAAAAATTTAAGGGTCTTTCTTGTTCTTGGTGTATAATACATAGCAACGCTAAGACATACATTGGACAAGATTATTATTGATTAGATGATGAATATTGTTAACCTCTGCAAGTTTTGAAACGTCAAAAGCATATACAATATGTAAAGATTATAGCTTTGAGTAAATTTGCATACATACATGTCTTACAAAAAATTTGAAGTTTCATGATACACATTGAATCAAGCACTGAACAAGAAAAGAAAGAGGTAAAAGGCATAAAGGAAGAAGAGATTAGATAGAGAACCTGGTGGTGAAGGTGGGGTTGAATGGGCGAATTCGCGAGCCTTAAAGAGAAGGATATTAGAGAATAGAGTGTCAAAAGAGGGAACGAAGAAAATAGAGAGAGTAGAGACCAATGCAAACTTATAACTTTTAAACACAGGCCGAGTTACGTTCACCAAATGACTCGGTCGAGTTCATGAAATTGGAGTTGAGTTGACGTCCACGGGTTTAAAGATTTTTTTTTGGTGTAGGCCTCGGAATTAAATAATCTTTTTTAAGTTAGTTATTATATAACAAAAAAAATATACAATATTATAACTTTACAAATACTACATGAATGGTCAAGTTGTTCCTGAAAGTGTGATCGTGGATTAAGTTATTCTCTAGATTAAAGAAATACCTTATATGGTCTAGGGAAAACGTTGATCACGTTCGTCCCTCCCTCTCCAACCGTTAATGTTGGAGGTGTTATAGTTAATTAAATGTCATTTTGACATATATTGTGTGTTGTTCAATTCCATATAGTGTAGGAACGTCCATTTTCTTGGATACATTTCTCTTTAGGAGCTTGTTCTGTTGCTGCCTAAGAACAAGATTTGTATTTGGTTCCACTTTGACAGACCAATTCATAACACACGGACATAACATAGCAAAATTAAACTCATACAAATTAGCATTCATAATCTATTAACCAAACTATAACCCACAAATCAGTTCAAAATACCAAAAGCACATGTGTCAAGTCGCCATTATCGTCGCCCTTGATCCTGGATTCCACTTTATCAAATCGATTCATAACATATTATGTTCGATACATCTATCACAGGCAGACACAGCCTAACAAAATAAATCCATACAAGTCAGGAAAATAAACACATCATTAGCAAATAAAACACACTAATATTTTATTAAGGTTAGCCCTTTAGGATACTTATAAAAAAGTTAATCAAATCATATTAGCATACCACTAGATCCAGTAGAAGGAGGGTGGTTGATCTGGTCGCCCAAAAAGAGGTTGAGGGTGGCAGAGAATGAGGGATAGGGAAGAAAGGTAGCTTCTTCGAAGGGATGGTGAGGAGCGTGAGAGGGAGGTGACAGTGGTGGAGGAGGAGGGGTGGAGGCGCCTCATAGCATCAGAGGAGGGTGAGGGCGGTGATGAGCGTGAAGGATGGCAGAGGAGGGTGAAGGGAGAAGGGCGGCTGAGCAAGGTGAGGGGGAGGGTGTCGAAGGTGGGTGAGGGGCAAAGGACAGTTGAGGAGGGTGGGTAGGAGGAGTGACAGAGCAGGGAAACGAGGGCCGGATAAGGCGAAGGGCAGCGGAACAGGGAGAGGGGTGAGGAAGGTGTAAGGGTGAAAATGAAGGTTGAAAAATGTGGAAGAAGGGTTTACAAGGAATTCTAGGCAGAGAAATCTATGGCTATTAGTGTCGGCCAGAATGGCGCTAATTTTCCCGCCCATGTAATGGGTCACACACATGAGGAATTAGCGACAATCATAGCCGATGCTAAGTTGGTCGGTGAGTATAGCGTCGGTCCATAGTCATCGCGATTTGTATGTGGGCGGACGCTACATGGACCAGTAATTTTAGCGTCTGTCTAAACCGACAATAAATGCTACTTAGCCAACCTGAATTAGTGTTAATCTAGCCAACGTTGACTTTAAGTGAGTTTTTTCTACTGCTTGTGGCGGCTTTGTATTAGTTTAACTAATGCTAACTAGTCAAGTTTAGCGTCGGTGTTGAGACCGACACTAAATTTGAATGCTAAAACAGCTCATTCTTGTAGAGTGCAGCAGTTTTTACGGAATAAAATGTTAACTAGACTTGTTGGAAAGCATTATAATTATTAAGTACAAATAAAAAGTATTGGAAAGAACATCGTATTGAAAAGCTATTGTGATTCCTATGGGGATGTTGTTTTTCTCGAACTAGACAAACCCAGGCTATAAGAGCATTGTTTCATTGTTACCGATTCCGGCAGACGTATCCTCACCATTGGAGTCCTATCCAATTTCTCATTTCTCTCCCTAATTTTCTTCCTCTCTTTCTTTTTTATTTCCTTGGTCCTCGTTAATCAATGGCCGGAGTGCCTTGTCACGACTCATGATGGTTTCTCCGGTCTCTATCATGGAGTTCTGACTGTTGTGAGGAAAATACGAATTAGAAAGAGAGGGGAAGAAATGAGCAAAAGTTGTCTATTAATTTTAGGGTTATTTACTATTTATGTAACAAGAAATTTTTGTGTGTAAATAGTAAAATTAGGGACGTGCAAAAAATAATAAAAAGAAAATAACAAGCCCAAAAAATACTAGAACACAACTATTAACTAAAATAAAAAGTTATGACAAATCAAAATGGCCCCGAAATACTAAACCAGCTAACCTTGGGGAAGAATATTGATTCAAAGATAAGAAAGCCCAACATTGATGGGCTGAAAACAGAATATGCAACACGAATGGGGTTTACTTTTGTCACCCACTGTTTTGCCATTTATCCCACCCACAAAAAATTAAGATAAAAAATAAAAAACCATTAAGATGAAAGCACCTCAATTTCTCAAAATAAAAAAATTAAGATCATTGTAAGAGCGTTAATTGTTAGATGGACATACGCTTTTCTTGGACATATTTTCGACATACAAATTTGTGGTAGTTTATGCAGAGGTTTTTTTTTTTATAAAAAAAGTTGATCCCGCCGTTTGCAAATGCTAAAAGTACCGTTAGAAAAGTTGGCTATTTTATTAACATAGGTTACCAAAGGTTAAAACCCTAAACACATACGTCTCAATCAGTGGTTGGTTGCAGAAACACATGGTCAACTTATCATTACTTTTATACTTATATCCTTTGCTGTAAGTGCTCTGTTTACTATTTTAAGCACTCAAGCATTTCTGATGGTTTTCCTCATTAATTCCTACAAATGAGATGTGATTAAAATTAACTATTCATATCTGTATTATAATATTGTTGAGAATCTAAGCATCAACTAGATTTTGAATGCGAAAGTTAAAGAGAGTCCTAACGTTTGGTAAAGAATGAAACACTAAAGAATTTGAATTTATAAAAGAGGAAATGCTGTTCCCCCAAAAGATTGCCTAAAAGATAATATGCTATTATGGTATGTGCATATGTAAAGACTTCTTTTTAGGTACGTTTAGGTCGGATCTGTCCCAGAACCTGAAAACACACAAATGTGCTCCACTTATGTCAATTGTACGAATAATAACATTTATATTATTCTCCAATAGTTAAATTAAGGGCATTATTATATTGTATAATGGTTATAAGTGGAATGGAGGTGGGGACCAATAGTACCTTAACTAATAAGCCTTTGATTATAAAACTGAAAGATTTGATCATGAATAGCTATTGTGTCATATATATATATATAGTATACATGATTTAAGGTTGTGTATACTCTATAATAAGAAAAATCTGTTCACAAATGAAATAATCTTGTATAAATTAATTGTAATTAGTGCAGAAATAAATGTTAATTATAAAAATATGGTTTATGAGGAGGACTTTTTATAACATGGTCTACCATAAAATAACCCACGATTTAATATTTTTAACTTAGCTTTATTCCAACCCAAAATAGAATTAGTAGATGGTAGAGTTCATATATTTAGAGCGTGTTTGGATCCTGTTGGAAAACTCCAGAATCAATTTCGACAGAGTAAAATTTATTCTGGATAACAATGTTGATGTTTGAGATTCATTTTAGAGAATTTGTTTCAGACTCAAGATCAATTCTGGTGAAACTAAAGATAATTCGGCTTTCGAAATATCAATCATGGAGGAAAAATGATTCTGAATTTTGGCAAACAGTCTGCCCGTTTGACCTGACCCTTCGTAAAAGTAAGTCAATGCCTTAATCCGACTACTTTCTAGCTCTTCCATCTTCCTCACTCGCCCTTGTCACGAGTTCTTCTCCGGCAGGGACAAATCTATTCGAAGAGTAATGGGGCAAGCGCCCCCACAATAGTTTTATATTTATTGAACATCATTATATATAATGTACTAATTGCCTCCACTAAATTTTTAAATTTTAAGGCTTTTGTTGTTGTAACATTACATGTTTATGTATATGTGTGTATTGCCCCCACAACTTTAATTTTCTGGGTCCGTCATTGCTCTCGGGAGACTTGTCTACTTGGTGAGTGCATATTGGAACTTGTGAAACGTGAATGGATTTCTCCAGCTCATGTATTCTTTTTTCTATTTTCTAAATGAAATCATTGAGTTTTGGGGGCGACCCTTCACCATCCTCCGCAAGGGGCTATTCTGGGAGCGCTCCCTCGAGGAATCCTCCCTAGGAGCTGATTCACCATTCGACGATGGTCGTCTACGTGTTTGAACCAACGTTTGAATGTTCCACGACAACGCCAAAAGTTCTTTTTAAAATGAGATTGCTCGGTTCTCCTTGACTCTGCCCGTGGTCTTTGGCCTTGAATGGCTCTGCTTGCATAGTGGATCTGCGTAGACACGACAGAGGGTGTACCTGCAAAAGACACTTTGATGTTTAAGTTAAGGTAAGAGCAAAGAAAAAATCTTAGAGTCTAGAAAATCTCATAGTTTAGCCTAATGAGTAATGTGTTAGGTAAATGAACAACTACATTTGTATTTATAAGCTCGTAGTTTGTCATAACCATCTATGCAAGTCGCTAGGAAGCCTTGTAAAAGGACTTTCGAGATAGTGGCTTCCTCTAGGCAACGTTATGTGATCGTAGATTAGTATGGTTGATCGACCTTAATCATGACGAGATGTTCCTTAACTATAACTAAGTCATCTCGTCCGCCAGTGTGATATCACTTAATTGTGAGACTTTTAAACCGGCTAAGATGCTATTAAATATGTTGACCTTTTAGACCGGTTGAAAAAACATTATAATAGCATTAATTCTTTCTTCCAACTACAAAAGATGTTTCATTAACCAGTAAAGGCCTTGAATTCATACACAATAAAAGCAAGATAGTGAAATATAATTCAATATTTTTTTTGTAAAATTTCCTTACATTGTGTAAAGTTATTAAATTTTTAGAAGGAAAAAATCTTTTTGATGTGAATTTAATTGTTTCTACAATTTCGAGCCGAGTATGACTACTATAGACGGTAAAGCTCTCCCTACTAAGTATTTAATACAGCTGCATACACATACACTTGAACCCAAGACCTCAGTTTGAACTAAAACAATTTTGTGAAAAAAAAAAAAAAAGGGAATGTCTAAATTTACTAGGTGTTGTTACTAATAATTAAACATAGTGATATTTTACAAGTGACATCCGTATCGTGTTTCACAAAACATTGCATTCTCACACACGCATAGGCATTATGAGATAATCTTATTTTAAACAAGTTTGTCCATAAAAATCAAAAGCAAGGTGTAAGAAAAAGCAAATTGTTATCTAATTTGAGAAATGGAAGATCAAGATAGATTGTTGCCCATTGCAAACGTGGGTCGAATCATGAAGCAAAACCTCCCTCCAAGTGCAAAGATCTCCAAGGAAGGCAAACAAGTGATGCAAGAGTGTGTGACGGAATTCCTAAGTTTTGTGACGGGTGAGGCGTCTGACAAGTGTCACAAGGAGAATCGCAAGACCGTTAATGGGGATGACATCTGTTGGGCTCTCAGCTCCTTAGGGTTTGACAACTATGCTGATGCCGTTGGAAGGTACTTGCATAAATACAGACAAGCTGAGAGGGACAAAATTTTGAATCACCACAACAACAAACTTGATCAAGATCAAGAAGAACCAGCAACCAACCAAAATGAAATCCTGGCTCCTCTAGAGTGTAGGGTTATTGCTCAAAAGGTTGAAAACTCTCCTTCAAATCAATCTGGATGAATATGAACCCGTTTGGATATAGACTTATTGATGTTGAAACTTATCGATCTACTAGAAAAAGCACTAAGTAAGCACCGGTAAGTGTTCTTTAGTTTCCATCCAAATGGCGGTAACTGTTCTTTAGTTTCCATCCAAATGGGTCCTATGTAGTTTCTGTCTTTCTGAAGATTGAACAAGAGGTAATTTACCACTACATATCTGATTCAATAAGGGACTTTAATTTTCCTTCTTCTATCTTGAATATTGTATCACTGTGTTGAGCTTCTTCATGTTGTAAGTATAATAGCTGTACTCATTAATAAAAATAGCTAGAGTGATCCATCTGATTCATATCTAGAAGATTGGAAGAACTAGCTAGCAAGTTTTTATAGGCAATTTTTGCAGAAGGTATTTACATCAGAATGGAATTTTGGTTAGTTTGCAATAAATATGTAAGCAAAGCAGATTTCTTATAAACCTTAATTAGATTATCATGTTCAAAATAGGGGCAATGAATTTAGTTTCTAGATCCAGCTTAAATAGTACAAATTTTGTTATACTTAGAAAGATAAATCAATATACATGAAACTCTTACCCAAAAACTCTTCTCATATTTTTCATGGAGTTCTTTTAATTTTCTCTTTTCATTTCATGTATATATTTTCCCTTGCTGGTTTACTGCTGATCTTTTAAGCCTTTAAATCATATCAATACCTATCATTTGCTGTAGAATTACATCCTGATGATCTCTGTGTTTTTTGCAGTGATGTTAGTTTATCTATCGTATATCACATCTATCACTTATATTTCTTTTCTATCATTTGTTACTCTAAGTGTTTGTTGGATGTCTGCACCATATATGATGCAATTGTTTACTAATCATATCCTTTTATAAAAGTACCGGTCAAGATCACAATTCCAATGAACATATTTAGTTTACTAGTTCAGCAACTCTTGAGTTTCCTTAACCAAAATCCCCATGGGCCATGGCCAAACCTTCTCCATTAATAACACACTTACTATGGAAAGAAAATTAAAGGTTAGTTGATGGACCTTTCCCAACTTATCCTTAACAGTTAAAGCCTTTGCCTTAACAGCAGATACATAACCAAATGTGATTTTGAACAAAATACAAGTAAATTGTAGCCAGTAAACTGTGAAAAGCTATAAAATAAGTACTAGGTTTTGGTTTTGTAACCCTAGAATTGGGGGACCACCACCATCTCTCGTTGCTTTACATGTGCATAATTAAGTGTGAAAGGTCGAATCATATCTCAGGCATGCCTGAAATATTAGGACATATCCCATTAAAGTTGACAGCAAATTAGCCCTTCCCAACTTCAACTTCTTTCAGAATTAGGGTTTACTGAGATTATTTTCCACAAGCTCTTTGGGTTTTGGGACCACTTCTCAACTAACACCTTAATCAGCTTATATATATAATCTCTGACAAGCTCCACACTATGAGGTCTGGTACACTAACAAGCTTTCACCACTAATTGAGAAGCATTTCCAGTCTGTTAAAGGCAAAAGTATTCGTAATTAGAGGGAGATTAATTGTACTTGATATTAATTATTATTTAAATGGTCCAACACTAGCAAGAGATAAGAACCATCAAAACCAAAGAATTAATATCAGTTTAGAATTAAAACTTTTTTGACCATATATATCCCAATGCAATGTTGTTGACCAATGACCATATTACTAAGTTATATATGGTTTAATTTTTGCATATATATACATTAAAATGTGTAACCGAATATAAATCATACATATGGAATGATTTACAGTACAGTTGAACAGTGTTCCCATAGGCTCCGACCGACCATGAAATTGCGGTATCGAGATTCATAACCTTTTGACTGGCAACTGCGTCAGTGAGATGTGCCTTTTTTTAAGGACATGGTCAAAGGATCATTGGTTGTAGTAGTCCATGTAAGTTGCAGAACCTCAACACAGAAGGTGGATATTACATATTCTATACACATAAAAAGATTTTCCATGGAGCTAGCACATTTCGATCCTAGACTGTAAATTAATGCAATCTTCTTGTTATTAATAATTTCTCACCTTCAAATTTAAAGTTCCATGGAATTTAGTTTCCATGCAGTAACTCCGAAAATTAGATTGTGAAAGGCCTTTGCATACTGCATGAAATATATCAGTCCTGATTATGGTTACTTCATCATCACATATTAATTTCACAACAAAATTTCAAGCTCAAAAGCTTCTTGTTCTTCCAAAATCTGAGTTACGGGATGCTCTTAATTTTTCACGATAGTGCACGATCCAAAAGTATCTTCCGGCAAGGTGGTAAGGTGTTGACACAGCGGAGGAGTACATGCAAAGACATTAGTCCAACGCTCAAGTAAATATGAAATCATTGAGAGAGAAGCTCAAAGTTATAGAAGGTCGACAACGAGATAGCAAAGATATGAGGGGATTAACAAAGATAATTTTAACCTAGAACTTGTAATTGAGTCCTCTTCATTGAAAGGAAAGTCATAGAAGGTTATACACAATATAGCAAAGATATGAGGGGATTAACAAAGATAATTTTAACCTAGAACTTGTAATTGAGTCCTCTTTAACAACGATAATCAATGTGATTATCTTTCATAATTAACCCTTTGAAGTCACATTGAAAGGAAAGTCATAGAAGGTTATACACAACATATACCGTAAGAAATGGTTCAATGATGAATTTATTTTTATAAATGTAGTTGAAGGAAAAACTCCTTTCTACAGGAGAAAATATGGGTCAGAAAAATTCCCTTTAAGGGAAATTCACCCAAGAATGCCAAGGAATATTCTATCACTTGAACTTCTCATAGTGTGGTTGAGCAGAAATATTTTCGTGCTCTCATAATCTTAATTTGTAAATGAAAAGAAGGAGTCTTTCCTCTCTAGGGATTAATCAATTGAACTTATCCGGAATTAAAAAAGTATCTGTGAAATATTTTTGCCTTGTATTTGTTTCATTTTCTTCCTTCGATCTCTTGAATCTTACTGACACTTTGAAAGGGTTTTTCTTTTTCAGAAGACGCTGAGATGTTGGATTCGGATCTTATGGCTGAGAAGCTCTCCATTCAAGCTGAAGAAGAAAGGTTGTTGTCTGAACAACAAAGAGAAGAAGAAAACAATCATCTGCTCACAAATGTTGAAACATACCAAGGTTATGAGTTACTTCAAGTGAATGCTTCCAATAATTATTGTGCAAGATGATTCTTCCTCACTAAGTGGCGGTTCCATACCCATTATTAATTGTTGTCAAAGAAACATGTTCCGGGTCCTCTAATCTTAAGTCTAAATAGGAAAAGGTTGAACACAGCTTCAGAACAATCAACCATCAAACATGGCAAAATCATTCAAAAAGGAAATTCTGAAATGGGGAATCTTAAGGAAGATGTTGAAGAGCGTGAAATTCACGAGCCTTTTTTATCAAGGAACCTATAAATTTTCCAGTTGTGAACCAATTGATTGTTAGCAGTTTTCTGCTCTGCCAACTTCAAGGTGTTGGCCCTTCTGAAATATTGAATTTGGTGACCAAACAAACGGTCTCTTTAACACAGTTTCTTCCTGAATTCGAGCGGTGTTTAGCTGAAAACTCTAGGAAGGCGTCTCAATATATTGCGGAGGTTAAAATATTAAGTCTTAAACTTGAAAAAGTTGAGCACGAAAGGGATAAAAAGATAAATGAGTTGGAGATTCTCAAGGCTAAAGTTAAGTCTTTAAACAAAGGGTTGAAGATTTAAAACCTGAATGTTCTGATGTCAAAGTTGTTGCTTCTTTGAAAAAAGAAAAACATGTTGCTTGCCGATTCTTTGAAAAAAGAAAAACATTTTGCTTGTCTTTAACAAGACTATAATTCTAATGTAGATAAATTTCTCTAGAAATGTCAGAGAAAGAAAATGCTCATGTTCTTGCTTCGGACGAGAAGAAGAAAAATGAAGTTCTCCAAGCTACTCTTGAGGATGCCAATACTAGCATCATCAAGCTCAATACAAAGTCTCCGAAGGAATAATGATCATGGCCTTTTAAAACGTTGATATTTTGAGTTCGGGCATACCCTTATTTAAGTCATAGCCTGCATATATACATAATTGGAGTAATAAAATGCAATTTAAGTTGGCCAAATTTTAATTCTTTCGAATTATATAAAAAAGGTCAAATATGTTTTTAGTCCTTATAAAATAAGAGTGAATTGATTTCAATCCCTCCAAAAAAATTTCATTGTTTTTAGTTCTTAACATTTATGAAATATGTAAAGTTAGTCTCTGTCATTCATTTTGTGGCAGGTTTTTTTATTAGCGACGGCTAACAACTGTCATAAAATGAGTTATTGCATTTTTTTGCATTGGTGGCAATTAAAAATTGTCATAAAATGAGTTAGTAACGGTTTAAACCACCACAGAATGAACGATAAAAATTAACTTCACATATTTCACAAATGTTAGGTATTAAAAACTATGAATCTTTTTTGAGGAATCAAATCCAATTTATCATTATTTTACATTTTACATAGACTAAAAACCTATTTAAACCATGTGTGCTATTTTTTATTTTGTTAAGGATGAATTAATTAAAGCCTAGAGGTTGCACACACTTGCATTTCAACCGCTCCAACACAAAACATTACAAAACAAAGCCCACTCACTCAATATCCAAAAATAAAAGGCAAACGTAAAATAAAAATAAAAATAAAAAACTCTTATCTTCACAACCACGTCTTGGTCACAAAATCCAAGTCTACAACCACTAAACGAAAATTAGTTCTTTTTTGCTCCGCTTCTTTTTTTCTCAAGTCCAATCGTGGACACTACAACTATGTTAACTGCAAAAATGGGCATCATTAATAGGATATTTGTGTTACCCAAGTTGTTGACATACTGAGGAAGGCTGCAACCACAATCACGGGAAGGAGGAAAGTCATTGTTAAAAAAAGACAGAGGATGAAGGAAGAAGAGAGGAGACAGGAGGTTGCGCGGGGTGAAGGTGGCGGAGGGGACGGCGGCGATGAGGGAGAGAAAGAGGAGGTGGTAGCCGAGGTGTCTTTAGGGAGACAAAGTAGACTGAAAGAGAGAAAAAGGGGTAAGATGATGGTGAGGGTTAAGAGAGATAGAGGGAGGCAAGCATAAAACAAGAAATGGTGGAGGTGGAGGTGGCAAGCCACAAGGTGGAAGAGAAGAAAACAATCTCTCACTAGGGAGAGAGGAAGCCCTCATCTGGTTAATAAACCTCCACATTGGAAGGAGAGAAGACCCCTAAGAGGGAGGCCGGACCGCCACCACCAAGCCTCTCTCTCTTTATATGGAGTTAAGTTTTGCTCAAATGATAATTGTTACTTTTGTAGGAAATAAAAAGGCTTAATAGCACTTTTAGTCCCTCACTTATCACGACTTGACATTTTTGGTCCCTAACAATTTTTTTAGCATAAATGGTCCTTAACTAATACAAACAGTTGCACTTTTGGTTTTCCATCGATCTGCCGTTAGAAACTTAACCGTTAAGTGACGTGGCTGCTGACAGAAGAGAGAAAGAGCATAACACATCAGCAATTTAAATAAATAAATAAATAAAACATAAGTTAAAAAATTATAATAAAAAACAAAAGTATTTGAAGAGAAACCCTAGTTTCTGTGTCCAACATGTTGAATGGCTACCGTCAGCCGCACCAGGATTCAGAAATCAGAGAGAGAGAGAAGGAGATCAAGGAGGAGGATGAAGAGCGACGACGGCCTGAGGTTCGATGGAAAAACCGCGCACCGCGCTTCTCCCTCTTCCACGCCCTCACCCATTCCCCCACCGTGAAATCAGAGAGAGAGAGAGAGAGAGAGAGAGGGAGAGAAGGAGATCAAGGAGGAGGATGAAGAGCGACGACGACCTGAGGTTCGATGGCAACAGCGCAACGTCCTATTGCGGTGGCGGTTCTGTTCTCGATCTGGGTTCGATGGCAAAACCGCGCACCGCGTGCTTCTCCCTCTTCCACGCCCTCGCTCATTCTCCCACCGTCAAACCCTAGCCAAAGATAAAGAGCGATCGGGGTTCGATTCAGAAATCAGAGAGAGAGAAGGAGATCAAGGAGGAGGATGAAGAGCGACGACGACCTGAGGTTGGTGTTGGTTTCGCGTGCTTCTCCTCATCCTCACCTTCTGCCAACTGGATCTGCTTACATCTATTTTTTGGTGTTTCACTATGTATACTGGATCTGGCTTATGAATGTTGATTTTGAGTACAAAATTCCTAATTTTTTTGACTTCATTCTTATGTGTTTCTGAGTTGTATTTCCAGAAGCCTTGCAATTTCGGGTTGATGTTGGTGTTGGTTTCGTGAGTTTCTGAATTGATGTTTGGTTTCTGGGTTTTTTATAGATATTTGATTGTTGTTTCTGGATTTTTTGTTTTGTTTGAATTT
Organism: Acmispon strigosus; assembly: GCA_030819835.1. Lineage (NCBI taxonomy): Eukaryota > Viridiplantae > Streptophyta > Magnoliopsida > Fabales > Fabaceae > Acmispon > Acmispon strigosus. The sequence goes on along the minus strand of JAUAMA010000003.1, from coordinate 64,113,341 downwards.
TTGTTGTTTTTTATTTAGGGAAGATGAAGAGAAGTTAGCGGTGAAGAAGGGAAAATTTTCTTTGGTTTAAGCTTTTGATTTTCTAAATTTTGATGAAGGGGATGAAGGTGAGGTTTGGGGGAATAATATTTTTCTGGATTTAGGGAGGGTGATGAAGATGATAGTAGAAGGGGGAAAAGTTTGGGGATGATAATGATGATGAAGGATGGAGATGAAGATGAATTTGGGTAAATAAGATTTTTTTTGGGTTTTCTGAGTTTTGGGGTTGAAAGATGAAGATGTAAAGAAGAAGATGAAGATGCTGGGTTTGTATTGTTTTTTGTCACTTTCAGATGCTGCTGGGTTTGTATTTTTTTTAATTTATATGTTTTATTTATTTATTTAAATTGCTAATGTGTCATGCTCTGTGTCTCTCCAATCAGCGGCCACGTCACTTCTATCATGCCACATAATCTAAAACCATTAAGTTTCTAATGGCAGAAGGATGGAAAACCAGAACTGCAACTGTTTGTATTAGTTAAGGACCATTTATGCTAAATTTTTTTTTGTTAGGGACCAAAAGTGTCAAGTCGTGATAAGTGAGGGACCGAAAGTACTATTAAGCCGAAATAAAAATTATATGGACAACAAACTCCAGAAATTAACAGAAACCAAATCAATGAAACATTGGCAATGTAGCATTTATCAGAATTAATATTCATTCGCGAAATGATAGAATCCTCAAGTTGAGATTTCAACTAGAGCTCAGAGGCACAAGTCAGGGATAAAGAAGCATGGGTAGAGAGTAAAGAATTAAGTTCAATCATGTTCAATTACAGAATTAAGTTCAATTAAGCTCAAGTTCAGTCAACTTCAGCAGCCTATCCGTGAGACAAGGCAGTGCTATAGCCTAAGTTCAATCATGTTCAACTACAGATGTCAACATGGTACTAAAATAATTCACAAATCAAAACGGGCAAGTTTTGCAAAACCCACCATCAAGTTTTCACTAACTGTTTCTACACATGATAATCTCAATTTTCCAAATGACTGGTTAGTTTATGGAGCCTTTGAAGCACAGAAACTAGGATCAGATTACCGAGAGCCACACTGCCACTTAAATCTTTGGTATAAAATGAAGCTAAATCTACTCTTGTTTTAAAAATAAAATCAAGTCATTTGATTAATTACAGCTTCCACAAATCCCCACCCATCATCAGCATCAGGTCCCACCCAATAACCAGATATAACGATTTCAGTGCAATAATCTACATCCAAATCATTACAGAAAGTTTCATGTAGAAATCTTGCAAAAGACATCAAACAATGTTGACAGCGTCCTTTCACGGATATGTGTTTATTTGAATTGCAAGATCCATGATTTTTTTGAGCTGCAAATATAATATATATTTCAGACTAAAAAGGCCAAGTACAAACATGATTGAAGAACAAAAAATCAAAACACTACCACAAATAGAACTTTCAAATTTGCCTATGTCTAAACCTGAAGTTGAAGATGAAGCTAGCACAAATTTATACACAAGATAGATACACATGCACCCGTGCCCACTCACATTACATATAGGCAGTATAGTCAGAAGTACCTAACAAGATAAAATCATTTAGCTTTGATTTTTGCTTATGAATTTCCCATATTCATCATATCATCTCAGACAGTATACCATGTTTTCTGATATACATTTAAAATCCTAATGGAAGAGGTGACAGCATGACAGAGATCTATAAGGGAAAATTAACTCCAACAAGAATGGGCCCTGGATAATAGGGCAGTGAGTTTCATCCAAGGCAACCAAATTATGTACAACTTTACAATTATCAAATTGGCAAGAAAAGCCCCAAGCAGACCAAGTTTCCAACCCAGCCAGCAGCTTAGAAATTTGTAATCTTGTATATTTCATAGAACCAAAACTACGCTAAACCATGTGCATATAATAAGCAGGCTTCAAAATCCAAGATGTTTGTCCTTTGTTTTTAAAGAGCGCAGTAATGATTCATGAACCACTTAACAGTAACAACACCTTCTATACACCTCATTTTTCTCTCTATCTCTCTCTTCCTATTACGTCACATCATATATCACACCCATCACTTATCTCTCTTCTCTTCCTATATCACCCTAGGTGTCTACACCAAAAGGTGTCCACCAAACATTATTGTTTTATTAATCTTCTTCCTCATGGATGATCTCCCTCCATATATTGGAAATTTCCTTTTAGTTCACATGTAAAAGTATGTTCCAATTCCAAAATTAAGATACACATTCAAGACTGTGATCCAACCTAACCAGCACATGGCTGTAGCGGTTCCACCCTACTATTGTCTAATAGACTTCCAAGAAGCCACCATGACCACCAAACAAAATAATTACTTAGAATGCTAGTCCAAATTTGCTATACTAACTAATGCTACCTTATAATTTCAAATTCTGCCAATTACTAGGGCAAAATTTCCAAGCTAGTAACAGTGAGCTTGTGTTAATGCAATAAGACATTAAGACACAATCCCAAACTGCAGTAGGTATACAGAATCAAAGTTATCAAACCTGTACTAATTGTTGTTTTGCTTGAAGATCTACCCACAGAAAAATCTAACTGATGCAGTTCCTGTAGAAAGTGAAGTTTGGAAGTTCATAATCATTATATCATATACAAGTACTGCTCCATTTGAAATTTAGGGTTATGTATACAAAGAGAAAGTTTACCTTGTTTAGTAAAAACATTGGTAAAGGAACGGTGAAGGTCGTGGAGAGTAAGCACGCCATTTTGCTTCAATTTTGAAGTTGGACCATGCGCCGCGGGAACAGGGAAGTCGCATAAGCTGATCGGAATCAACCACCGTCCTACCTTGCCAATTTCAGTTTATATTTGGGCTGGGCTAAATTATGTAGTTCCAATTCAAAAAAAAAAAAACAGTTAAGGCCTGTTTCACTGTAGTTTTTAAAAACAGTTTTTAGAAACTAATTTTAAAAACTGTTTTTAAAAATAAAAGCAGAGAAAAAAAACTGTTGAATTTGACATAAATTTCAGGGGATGATTTGTTTAATTATGAATTCAATATTCTAATATCAGGAGCTAATTAGTACGAAGAAGAGCATAAGCAACTCATGTGGGAATGTAAAAGTGGGAAAAATTCATCTTACAAACAACACCATTTGAGTTGAATGTTTTCTCTCAATTTAGTATTTATATTTGGGGATAATAAGGCAAAAGAAGTTAAAAGTTCAAAAACTAAAAACAAATAAAAAAATGGAATAGACCAAATGAAGGTTTTAAAAAAACATGGCCATTAATGAAAGAAAATTTAGTGAACAAATACTGTTTCATAATGAAACTCTACACTATAGGGGTGGATTCAATAAGTGTTTGTTCATGCTTGAACTACACTTACATGAAGATAGGAAATGAAGAAATGAGAGATAAGAGATAAGATAAGCAATGTGAATAAATCAAAGCCTATGTGTTATCTTAGTCATTTTAAAACACATAAAGAAAATGTCTGTTGATCAAAGAACTGAAAAGCGGCAACGGCAAAATATTGAAGCATTTTAAAACACCATAAACATAGAAGAACTGAATCATTATCAAACACTATATCATTTGAAGCAATAAATTCATTTCATCCTAAATAAGTCGCACTTAAGTTGAGGGACATAGGCAGAGCAACAAACATCACTGAATCAAACTCAAGTTTCCTGGCTCATTAGTCATTAACGCTCCTGCATCTAGGATGAGGATGAACAGAAACAAAAACAAAAAACAAAAAATCTCATCCATAACTCTAAATGATGAGTGGCTCAATTGAAAAGAATACAAAGCTAAACATGAGATGGCACATTTTCTGCTTCATTTGAGCTCTTTTTGGACTTGTGCTTTGATTTCCTCTCCCGCTTCTTGCTCCTGTAGAGCAAACCAAAATTAGTAAACAACATGAAACTTCTGCCAAACATTTTTTGGGGGAAAGAGGCTGGATGTGAAAGGTCAATAGAAATTCTACAAAAGGATGAAGGACGTACTCGTCATGAGAGCCATGACCCCAACAAGACTTCAGTTTCCGGTTGATATGTTTCAATTCCTTCTCTGAAGGAGTTTTGTATTTTCTAACCTGCACACATAACCAAGGCCACTACGATCCATGTAAAACAAAATCCAGTTCCCAACTACTACGAAACGTTAATTTGGAATGGCGCATCAATCATTCAGTTTAACGACAACCATTTGAATGAGAAAGAATTACCCAAGAATATATAGCGTTGAATGATTCTAAAAGCTCGGACATCGTATGCATGGAATTCTGACGGGAAAAAATGCTCTGAAGATAACTGCAATTAAGTGCCACTGTAAGAGTGAATATCTCAGCAGATAAATTAATTTGGGTCAAAGAATATGCTGCAAGATCACATTCAAGCCAGGCCACTATTTTAAAACACAAGGAAAAAAAATGGGTAGCAAAGAAACATGTAACAAAATAAGCACCTATCAAAGTCAAGAACTTTATGGAGTGCATTTGAGTTGCGCAATGCAGCCAGGGCCAACTGCATCAAAAAAGACACAAACAGGTAGCAAATCTAGCTAGAAGAGTGAAATTCGATTGACTAGAAAATGCTTGGTTATAAATCAATAATCAGTGATCATGATTCATGAAGTAAAGGCTAGGCTCTGTTTTTCTTGTGATTTAGGAACCCTAGAGAGAATATTTCTAGTTTTGAAACAACTAACTGAAATAAAATTAATACTATTAATTGTTAATTAATTTACAGAAAATCATTAATGGTAGGCCACTCTTCCAAAATTTGTTCAGTACCCCATAAATAGAAACATTTTCACTAGGATTTCCTAAATTATAATTCTCCTTATATATATATATATATATATATATATATATATATATATATATATATATATATATATATGTACACATATATCATAGGCTGTGAATAGTGACGTGAATTATTTGTCTTCAGCTGATAAATTGAATTCATTAATCAGGAACGATCAAATTTCCTATTTTTAAACCATTGGTCATGATAAGGCAGAAAACAGAAGTTATTTGATTGCCTCATCATAATAGAGACTCAATGCTACAAGGGAGTTTCAAAATTTGAGAATACCTGCCCAGGAGGAAATAAGAGTGGTGCATCAGTAAGCATCATTTTATCAACTTCCAGCCTTGCTGTATCTTGCAAAGTCTATAAAACAAGAGAAAAAAATCCTCATGAGACAAGAAGCTATTGGGGGAAAAAATGAGGGGTACTGGAGAAATTTCCTACATATAAAATAATAAGCTGAAAAACTTCATCTACTCATGGCCAAAACAATGTGCTCAGCCAGACACCAAATATGTCGTGCAATAGGACTATTACCTTGAGCATTTGAAGCTGGTCGTCACCAGCATTGCAAAATTCCTATAAGATGAAGTCATTAAAAAAATGTAATGTTAATAGATGACAAGTCATATCATTACTAATCCACAAGAAAGAGAGTGAGAAAGCTGGAGATTTATTTTGAGATGCAAAAAAAGGAAAATACAAATTAAATATTTCAGAAATTCCACGTATAGGCCAACCAGACAAACCTCCATATCATCCATAAAACCTTCAACTGATCGATATGGTGCATAAATAATAAGATCAAATTCCAAACTCTGCAAAACAAGGGTTTCATGTCATTGATGTTTTTTTTAAAAAAAAAAAAAAAGACATACAAGTTTGATATCCGAGGATATCCATGCCTGATAGACTATCATCTCATTATTGAGAATCATTTGATGATCCTGTGAAATCCCCTTACCAAGCTCCTCAGCTGACACATGATTTTCTTCTATCTTACAAGCAGCATATATGCAGGTCAACCTGTGCAAAATGTTCAATGAGTTAGTGAGAACTGAGAAGCTAACAAGTAAATAAAACCTTTTTAAAACATAAATAACTCATACAAATCCAACACTAATTTTGATGAAGTTTACAACAGTCGCTCAAGTAATAAATCAAGCGACAGCAAAAAAAAAAAAAAAGTAACCAGTTCAAAGGGATAAAAAGATAATGAAAAGAGAAAACTGATGATCAGACCATCTAGCAAGCAATGTGACAGGCGCAATATCCTAAACAACTTAAACACTAATCAATTAGATGAGAATGAATTCACCATAATGACCAATGAGTTCCAATTCCTACTTAATATTGTCAATAAAACAAATGGGGCACATCCTTAGTCCAGAGTTCTTAACATGGATTAAAGCAAATCTTACATTATATTTTTTGGTTGATGTTCCATCACCGACCATTGCAGATAGAATCTTTTAAAATAGATGAGGGCTGTTGCCTGTATATCATAAACTATTTCAAAATGACTATATAATTATTTTATTAACACAAATAGCTTTACAATTACAGTTACAATATCTGAAGAGCTTGCATACCTGGATCTTATGAGGGAAATGGAAATTGTTGCATACTTCTTGTAGCTTGTTTTCATAAAATACCTTTATACATTGTTCTTCTTCAATGCTGAGAGGTTTTATCCGAGAATGCTTTTCAGCTGACATAAAATACTACCCTTGTGAACATTATAAAATAGAAATTCATATAAACAATCAAGGGGGACAAGAACTGAATGAAAAACTTTCAAAGCAATAGGAAACTTAAAATACATAATGCTCTCCAGATAAATACATTGAGGATTTGAGGAGGAAGTGTCAAATTTCCAGGATTATTATTACCATTATCCTTTGAAGTCATCTGGGGTTAAGGATATGACAATGTCCCATCGATATCTACGTCCATTAGAGTTGATCCACACTTCAAAAAAACAGAAAGTCATCAGCAACGAATAAAACCCACAAGGCCATAATAAATAGCAATTATGCAAAGGCTTATGATCCTAAAGCTTGCAGGGTGAAATTCATATCAGTTAACAATGATACTTATAAGGCAGGGGAAAGGGGTGCGCTGACTGACTAGTAAATTAGGGAACTCTGCATACCTTCTCTAGGATTTGCTTGGCCCTCTGATTAGCAGCTCCATATTTCTCAACCTTAAATGGAAATAGATATAAGAAATAAAAACAGTAAATTGTACACAAAATAAGAGACAATTAACTTTCCCTGGAGCCCCTCTTGTGCACCACTTACATAAAAATTAAAACTAATAAATTATGATTAACCACCCAGCCTATTTTACAAATTTGAAAACATCCATGGTTACGAGTTACAAATTAGAAATTCCTTACTTCTAAAACAATGGTATGAACTCGTGCAATCAAATCAGCAGCCTTTGATTGCAGGAGAACAAATGTGATTATGAATCGTGGCTTCAGATGAATAACGAAAGACAGAAACAAAACAAGTACCAGCTGTTGGGGAGAGAAGATCCACTTGGCTCGGTGGGTAGAGGTGAGAAAATCAGCCATGGCCGGTCAAAACCCTAATGCAGGTGTTTATACGAAGTTATTTCTCGCAAATTTAAACAAACACTGATTGATTGGAAGCTTAGAGTTCTTCAAGCTGAGAGACAGTCAGGTCAGTAATGTAGGTACTTTGTGTTTGGACGCAGCATATGGTGCTCATGCTGAAAAGAAAAGAACACAATTTTAGATAGTATATTGTATAATATTGGTATTGGCAAACTAAACTTGAACAATAATCAATCAAAAGGACAGTAAGACAAATTTATAATTACCATAGGCTTAATGTACCATAACTACTATGGACCTAATAAACCCAATCAATCAAGTAGTTTGCATGCAATTCACATAACCTGGGAACAAATCGTGACATGCATCGCTGGCGTCACTAGGGGAGTCCATGGAAGGGACAGGTTGGGGTGGCTTATGGTTGCCCCTCACCCGGCCTTAATCATTGATTGGGCCAATTTTAAAACTCTAACTCATTTATAGGTCGGAAGCAACACGGTAATGTTCGGGTCTAACTAAGATTGGGTCGGGGCCTATGTAAGACGGGACCAGGTTGGCCCAAAGGATACTAAGACTCACTACGTTCTATAAGAAGAGCACTTGGGTGGAAAGTGCACAGAAATACACACAAAAGCACAATAACAATGACATTCTTTTAGCTAAGGAAAAACTACTTCGAAGGGTCAAATTGATTGAGCAGGCTAAGAGTGAGAAGGTAAAATTTTAAATATGAAAATCATCTGCACGACAAAATGGAGTAAAGGGAGAATGGGGTTGAGTAAAGGGAGAATGGAGCATTTTATCCTGAAACCACAACATGAGAAGCATATCATCTTCTCATCACATATCACATGAGTAACAAAAATAATCATATTACAGAGCCACACAAAAGTAAACAAAAGCAAAAAGCTAAACTTCACATTAGTAAAAGAAACTCAAAATAAAACTGAATAATCATCTCCGCAAAAGGGCACCAGAGAAATCACAAAAACACTAGGGTGAAAGGAAATGGAAAGATTTTACGGGAGAGACAGATAACATGTACCACAGACCAAAATATTAGTAACCTCAAAAAAGTCGAACTTGGACACTGATTCAACACAAAGAACCCAGAAACCAAAATAAGCATAGACCACACAAAAAACACAGGTAAAAGAATCTAAGTTGAGAACAGAGGGTTGTGGTCATGAGCAAGGGCTTCTCGGGAAGAAGAGTGGATCATATAACAGGTTACCTGAGCTAGAAGGATAGCGATTACGTTCCAAATGGGGCAATGGGACGCCGAATCGCGCGGAGGCGGAGAGTGAAACACGGAGGTGGAGAGACGACAGTTGAATCACGGAAGTGGAGAGGTGAATCAACGAGGCAGAGAGCTGAATGCCTGAATCGCAGTCACAGAAAAGAAGCAACCGCGAGCGCTGTTACCCATTGTTTGGTTGAAGGGAAAGATAGGGGAGGGTTTTTCTTTTTAACATGTTTGGTTCAATTTTAGATGATAATAAAAGGGAGAATGGAAGGAGAAAAAACCCTTACTAATTCAATTTTGCCTCCACTTCAAAATCGGGGGAAATATTTAGTAAGACATAAATGTCATTCCTAAGTTTGAAAATATTTTATAACGAATTTATTCAAAATATATATATATATATATATATATATATATATTTTATAGCGAAAGGTGACTAAAGTAAATTTATTTTAAAATTTCTCCATCATTTCAAATGTAACTAAAAAAAATATTATAATTTTTCTCGACTGAGTAAGTGCGTTATTTCTCCTCACCTCACGTCTCCTCCCATTTGACCGATAATGATAAGAATTAAAATTTCTCATCTCTCTTCCCCTCCCCCTGTTAAAATCTCTTTCATCTCCTCTCCTCCCCTCTATTAAACCAAACATTATGGTTGAACATGTGCACGATGTTGTGCGGGTGATTGAGTGCAATGAGTGAAAAATCATACCTTTATCATTATGTATATGGGCAATTTTCGTGATTTTATGTATATCAATGTGGGTTTAAGTTCCAAGCATATTTCAGCAATCTCAAACCCAACCCGAACCCAACTTTGAAAATTGGGGAAAACTTGAACCCAAGCAAAGCGGGCTTTCTTCATCGAACTCAGGGTGGGTACACACTGGTTCAAAGTATATTGTCATTCCTAAATGATGATTGGAGCATCTAAAAATTTAAGTTACTCATTCATGGGCATCTATTAAGTTTTACTTTTGTAATTAGATGGATTAGATTGATTTTAGTAGTGAACGTGTAGGATGGATATGGACAAATGAATTACTTTGTCATCCCTAACTTCAATTAGGCTATTCTTCATTCACAAGTGAGGCTTGTGGCTCTTAAGTATATTGAAGAAACACATAGCTCATGCATATCACTTCTTGAAATTCATTAAAAGACAGGCTGAATACAAACTTCTAAAAAAGTTTATCTTTCTGTCTGAACAATAACAAATAGCATCCGAAAAAACAAATATAAAATAAAAACTTAAACCATCAATTGTTCACAACCCCTATCATGTCTCACTAATAAAATTAGGTTATGAAAATTAAACATGAGTATGGCTAGGAGTAGATTCACTTGAACACCTTTGGAGGCAATTGCCCCCACAAGAATTTAATTTCAATGTTTTATTAATATAATGTATGAATTGCATTATATCAAGTATGATTTGAATTATTTTCCCACACACACGTTTTAATATTTTAAAACTAATTATTCATGGAGATTTTTCTGGTGTAAGAGTGACGTGTTCAGACACGGTGCAGGAGTGATGTGGACCAATAGGAAAATGATACAAGTAATTCTTTGATGATATCAGCTGGGAGGCCCTAAATTTTGGGAAGCTCAAAAATGCTGTTTGTAATTGAAACAGCAGGAATACCCCCTCTGTATTAGCCAATAGAATACTGCTGACTGTACTATTATTGCCATGTCATGTGTTTGTCAATTACTAATTGTAGTCCTTTAAACTTTTGTATTTTTATTTTATACCCAACATTATTTATATTGTTTATTTATTTTATAATTTAGAAATCATAAATATATTTATTAAAAAGCAAATCTGGGTTTTTTGTAACCAAAAAAAAATCTGGGTTTTTTGAATCGTTCGTTAGAAGCCGTCGGCGCCGCCGCTGCTTCCTCTGTTCACGACCGCGATGTTCACAGCCACCGCCGTCGCAGGGCACGGTGCGCCGTTACTCACTCCCTGAGAAACCCGTGCGCCCCTACCCGAGTGGCAAGCTTGGCGGCGCGAGTGATGCGGTAACAAGCCGAATCCAAAGTACCTCGACATCGATCTCATATCTATAAGCAGGGGGTCTGCGTTGTTCTTTCACTTTCGTTTTGGAGAGAGCATTGTGGCTCAATTCTTCGCCGATTGTTCGATTGGTGAGCTTTGATTTGGTTTCTTCGATTTGGTTTCTTTGATTGCGAGTGATAATAAGGGTTTCTTTGGTTCCTTAGGCAATGCGCATTTGGCTCTCTGTTTGCTAAGACACAATTAAATGCACCTGGTCAAGCATATGGTGACATATGAGGCTGTGTAAATACAATAAGATTTGATGTTAAAATCTTCAGCTGTAATTTTCTTTTTTGTTGACGGCCTGAATTCTTCTAGGCTTATGGATTCTTTGTCATGTTTATGTTTGTCATATATTCACTTTTCAACAGGGTTTGGGTTTGTTTTTCTAGTATAAATTGTGGAACACTAGTGGATTGAAGGGGTAGAGTATGCTGAGAGTAGGGGGTATTTTTGCAAACAGAGGTTTTTTAGTGTCAGTTTGGTGGCTGTTAAGGTAACTTCTGGATTTCTTGTTGATGGGTTTTGGTTTCAACTTTCAAGTTAAGACAAGAAACATTTAGGGATATGATATTGTGAATTTTTTAGGAGTTTGCCAAGAAAATCAGATCCGAGAAGATGTAGTAAATTTAGAAAATAAAAAAAGTAAACCTTGGATTCCTTAGGCATGACACATATAAGGCTTGAATCACAGAAAGAGTAGATAGCAATTTGCTGAAATCTCATAAAACTGATATGTCTGTTAAGAAAGCATTACAACTTTTCAAATGGATATTGAATGACTTGTACCAAAAAAAGGCCATCAATAACTTATCTTACAGGCTAAGTAACAGAGTTCTCATCCAATATTTGGGCTTCTTAACCAATTATGAAAACATTGGAGTTTGCCTCTAAAACATCTATTGAACCTAAGTCCAATCCCAATAACTGCCCAAGCCCTGATTTACACAAGAAAACAAAATTGAAGATTAAATTGTAAGCCTTGAATGGCTGCTACCAGTCTCGTTCATCTAAAGCACATCAGTCTTTTGGGGCCTTTTGATATGTCCAATCCAAGTAAGGTAGTGGTACTCTGGACTAGGCATGTGGGACAACCATATTCAGCGTATCAAAGGGGGAATATTTACTTTTGTTTATAGTTTATGGCATGTCTTCGAAAGTTTTACAAGAAGGCAAAATAGATTGAAACCAGGGATCCGCAAAAGGTAAACAACATTTTCAACAATTCAATGATTTTCGTGCTACTTGTCACAGTTTTTCCTAGGACACTAATCTAACTCAATTACTGATCAGACTTTACTCTTATATGCAGGTCCCAGTCAGAGTTGCAGGAGGACTTTTATTTGAGCTCTTGGGACAATCCGCTGGTGATCCTCTTGTTGAAGAAGATGACATTTCGATTGTACTTAGGTCTTGGCAAGCACAAAACTTCCTAGTAACTGTAATGCATATAAAAGGATCAGTGTCAAGGATAAATGTTCTGGGTATAACAGAAGTTCAGGTTGTTCTTACATGGCATTTCCATTCACTGGCCTCTAGTGACAAATTAATATTCTTTTACTAAGGTGTAATTCATTCAGTGTGCTGCCTTGGTCAGGAGCTTCTTTCTGCTGGAGGGTATAATGTGCCAAGAACAGTCCATGAAGTTATAGCACTGCTTGCTTGCCGTCTCTCACGGTGGGATGATAGGTAATGACAATATATCCTTCTACATGTGTGGACCTTAAGTCTCATTCTATATTTCAGTTTTTAAGTTAAACTCATTGAATTTTCCTTAGCTACTGAAAAGATGATTGAACTGAACTTTGCTCTTATGACGTGACAAATATTTTTTCACTGCATATCATGCTTAAGTAAACTTGCATATATCTAGTTTTGTTCGTGAGAGACAAAATCATGTGATCTGTATTCAGCATCATAAATGCATTAATGTTTGCCTTTCTTCATTGCAGATAGTTGTGGGAAATACAGGTGGTATTTTAGGAATAATTGTAATTTTAGTGCAGTGATATGTATTTAGTTATAATCTGTGCATAGGCTGTAGATTTTTTTTAGTTCCCTAAATCATGAAGATTACAAGTTAGAACAGAGAGATATTTTATTCCGTAAGTGATGCACATATAAAGGCTGTCGTTTTAGGGTTTGTGATGCACATACAGAGCCTCCCAGATTGGGAATTCTAATACCATCATAACCATACAAATTTTATACATGAACAATGTATCTCATACTTGCATTGATCTTCCAGTGCTCTATTTTTCCGAACTGCATTTCATGTGAACTTCAAGTCATGATACTTTAATTTGACATTTTTTTTTAGTTTTTCAGGTTATTCCGTAAATCTATATTTGGGGCGGCAGATGAGATTGAATTGAAATTTATGAACAGGTTCTTAGATGTGCAATGTTTATGACTTAAAGTAATTCCAATTTGGTAAATTGTCTTGCACTAAGGTGACAATTTTTTCTTTGACCAAGAGAAACTATGAAGATTTGAATCTTTTTGTTGTAATTTTAAATCAAGAAATCAAAAAGTTATCAACACAGGTATGTTCATCTTGCTAAGCGGATAGAGGACTTGCTGATTTTACAATTGGAATAGAAATACATTTTTATGTAATTATTTTCACTTACTGAATACTGATAGAGTATAACATTTAGGTTGAGATTCTCAAAATGTTTGATGGTTGTAGACTTGTAGTTCACAGGTTGTTTTTTCTGTTGCAGGTTGAATGTTGCACTTAACTAAATTATGCTTGATATTAGAGCTAGAGAGTATACTCTAACTGTATGTCTAAACTAGACCATAATCAGTAATAAACTAATAATTGCAGTGGTAATTACAAATAACTATCTCCCAAATATTGCTAGAGCAGCATGAATATGCTTTACATATATACATCATCTGCTTTCCTCCGTATAGAATACAGATGTTGAATTGGAACTAGAACCCAGAAATTTTTTAGATTTGTAAGAGTATTACAATTTGTCATACATAAAGCTTTCTTTTCTTGCTTTCCCTTTTCAAAACCTGGTTCAAAAGTTACCAAGTAAAATTATCAATACAACATTAGTGTTATCAGATATGGGCCTACACTTGACACCTTAAGCTTTTCATCCTTCAAACATGAAAAGATACTTTTTTTTTTTGATAAAAGAAAAGATACATTTTAATAATAATAACAATGCATGACCTATTTATTTGTGTAACTTTGTATCATTTGCTTTTGAAAATAGCTTTGAAAAACACAAGAAATACCAAAGTGAGCCATTTGTATGCCTCTTTGGGCTAATTTTTTATGACAATTCATGCTGGCCCAGTCCATTTCACAGATAAGCTCAGTATTCCTGAGAACTTTTGTGTTTTATTGCAGGTTATCAGAGTGAAGTGGTCCCTCCATGCAAGAGAGGAGATTGTCTTTGAGCTTCTCCAACATCTAAGAGGAATTGGAGCAAGAAGCCTGTTAGAAGGAATTAGAAAGAGCACACGGGAAATGATTGAAGAGCAAGAAGCAGTTCGTGGCCGCTTGTTCACCATTCAAGATGTTACGCAGAGCACTGTCCGAGCTTGGTTGCAGGTATCAATGTCTCATGAGAACTTTTACTTGAAAGTCCTTTTATTTTTGGATAGTACATAGAACAATTTAATATTGCTCAGTGCTCACCCTAGATTAACATGATAGTTATCTTGCATCTGCTGGGATATCTATCCAGGATAGAAGCCTTCGGGTAACCCATAATTTAGCTGTATTTGGCGGTGTCGGCATGGTCCTCACATCTGATCCATTGATTTTAAATGTAAGACTCTACAAATTTTTGACACATATATAATTAGCTCGCATCATGAGGTGAAATTTAATTCATGAATATTTTTAAACTGTTAGATTTAAAATCAATGGTATAGACGTGGGATTGAGAGAGATTGAGAGGGAATTTGATTGAGATGATCCAAATTTAGTTTCAGATTCGAATCCTTGTAAATGCAGCTGCGTTAAATACTTGGTAGGGAGAGTCTTGCCGCCTATAATGGTCCTACTTGGCTCTCGAAATAATGAAAAAAATAGTTCAGACAATGAATGATACAACTTGTTGGAAACATAATTTAAAGTTAGATTTCACTAATATATAAAATCACTACAAAAAAAAACATTTTCTTGTGTTTGTTTTTTTACAATTCGTGGCAATTTATAACTGCCACTAAGTGTTTTAGTGCAGTCCCATGCCTGCCACCTTCGTAGGTGCCACAAGCACATTTGTGGCAGTTTTTACCTAACACCTCGCCACAACAATTTCTGGCGGTTTTAGACCGCCACATTTTCCCCAAAAAATTTTAACAGCAAGTTTGATGTTACCCTCAGACTTTCTAAGTGTTGGCCATTGGGAAGTTGGCTAAATTTCCAGATTTTAACCAAGCCATCTAAATTACACCCCAATCTTTAAAATATTTATAAATTCTGTGTTAATGTCTCTAAGTCAATATATAGCATGTATTTTCTTATTACTTTGAACCAAATCTTTTAGTGATACTAAAGACAAACATTCACAATGAGATGAGCACTAAAAATGCAATTAAGCCAACATTTAACTTATAACGTTATAATACAAGTTTGTTTTCACAATAACTTGCACAAAACCTTCGAACCAGAATTGGTGCTAGAGAATTTCATCGTGAAACCAAACATGCTATTCAATTTGATAACTTCAGAAAAATTATTACCTTAGTTGTTCCTCAGGGTAGCCTGTGTAGTGCTTCAGAGGCTCAGTCCAGAAAGGGCTCCTTTGAAGCCTGCATCAATTTTCAACTTCCAGTCATGTGAAAACAAAATCACTAGTGATAATTGTAGGAAACTAATATTAGTTCAATATTTCATACTTTTCAAATAGTATGATGCATCGGTACATTCAGAATGATGCATTATGCCACATTAAGCTTAGAAAATGGAAGATCAAATCCAGCATACTTTAGACTTGGAAAAAAATTTATGCAATTCATGTTCTGGAAATATAAAATGGTCAATTCTAGGAAACATTATAGTGGAAAATAGTGGTTATACTTCAAACTTGAGATAATAAACATTTAGAGATACATAACAGAAAATAAAAAAACTATTCTTTGAAGTATGAAACTGTAAATTTGCATAAGAACATATACTTGTAAGGGTTACCAGGCCAGAATAAGTAACTTGGCCAGCATCCAAATTTAGTGACTTGAGAGATGAGAGTCCACATAGTTTCCTTAAAGTAGTATCATTAACGATAGTGAATGACAGATTTATTTTCTCCAGGCTAGACAAGCCTACAAGAACTAGAAAAACAAAATAGTCAAAATAGCAAAACTAGAGTCTATGATGCAGGATTATATATCAGGATAGCTCATGCTCATGCATACAATACTCCTTGGATAGAAATAAAATCATACTGCATAACAATGAAAGTCCAAGGACAAGTTACTGAGAAAGTAAAAGTAATATAACTATATAAGAGTAAAAACTTGGTCTTCTCTATTAAAACTCAAACATAGGGGAGCATCTTCTGTGATTTATCTTTGGACTTTGGTCTTCTCTATTTTCCTTCATGTTTCATTTTCCCCTTGGGCTCCTTTGAAGGCTGCATCTTGCAGCATACACAGCAGAAGCAGCAACCAACAAGAACAGCTAGATACCACTCAACACTATTCAAGATTGCTTTCTCCATGACCAGAACCTGTTCTCTAACATAGGCATAGTCTGATATGTACAGAAAGTCATTAACATGCATATTTGAAAACACATACAAATGATATCAACAATAATATTCCCGATGGTCTTAAGAAGAGGCACATGATATTCATATCAGCAGAAAACTAAACATCCTTCAGTTCCATTTTAATGTCAGTAACAATTTAACAAGAGTGAGTAAATACTGAAACAATGAAAATGGCAAACTTTGCATGACAAATGAAGCATATTTTACAACTAAACAGCAAACTTGAAAAATATTGTTCAAATAGATACAAATATAGTATTATAATGAATAAAGAACCAAAATCAAGTAGAATGTTTACATAACATGATATTTGGCAAGAAAAGCTACAGAAAAATCACCTCATTATTAGTGATATGTCTCTCTGGTTTCTAAATTTTGAGTGTTACTGATAAAGAACGTGGGAGGCAACAAAAACAAAAATGTTAATAACTTGCTCAATGTTTGTGCCAATGTTTTCAGAATAGATCCAAAACAAACAACAACTTAGCAAACAACAATGTCTGCATAGCAAACAACAACTTAGCATGTACAAGTTCAAATTTCATTAATGTATATTAGTTACTCATAACAAAGCATGTAGGTTGACATTCTTAGCAAAGCATGTCCGCATATTATAGAGTAAAGGAGAACTTAACTATCACGCATGTGTCTTTGACAATTTCATAGGAAGTTGGAAAGTGACAATCTTCACTATTGGTCAAGACAAAGAGAGGAAAAGGCTGAGATAAAATTTGAAAGCACCCCTATAGTGACATTTTCTAAAGATAAACTAAGCATTTCCTTTATGCATTGGCTAAATAGATGAGTCTTATATATTTTAAATCTAAATAAGAATAATGGCCTAGATGAGAAAATTGAATAGTTAGTTGATCACACAAACTTCATTCGAAGTTCTCAATTAACAAAAGGGGTTCATACTAACACAAAATAGAACACAATATCAACAACTTTCAATTGAACATATAAAACAGGGAAGAGGGAAACACAAACATCGTATTAACAAGAACATTCAACTTGGAAATTTGAACTTGGAAATTTAGTTGACGGAAGTTCTTGAATGACAGACTGCACTATCAACTTCCTCACTTAAACAATTCTAAATGTACTAATTTTCTCTAAGAAAGAAAAGGAAGAGTTCATCCTAGCACAATTAAAGAAGCTTGGTCATTTATTCATTTCTAGAAAATGATAAGAAGTTCGTTTGGGTCCTATATCTAAAACTGAAGCTTGGTTGTTGTTCAAGAAACATTCAAGTATAGATAATGAGACACTATCTAACATATCAAAAGTGGCACAAAAAGTTGCTGTTGAATGTCAAGGTTTACCTCGTAGAGCACGATGCAGGGAGGAGGAAAAGAGGAATTACACGGCAGCAAGGCAGGAGTGCGACAACCCGGCGGCGGCTAGAGTGCGACGATACGGCGGCGGCAGGATCACGACGGCATAGCGGCGGTAGGAGCACGGCGGGCGGCGGATGACAACAACGATGGAGCAGCAACGAAGGGGGGAGGAGGGAGGAGGAAAAGACGAATTACAGGGCAGCAAGGCAGGAATGCGACGACACGGCGGCGGGAGGAGTGCGACGACGCAGCGGCGGTAGGATCACGGCGGCGCGGCGGATGACAGCAATGATGGAGCAGCAACGATGGAGCAGGAGGGAGGAGGAAAGCAAGGAATTAGGGATTTTTTTTCCAAATCAGATTGTAATAGTTAATTTCAAATTTTAATTAAGTTAAAAATTAATTTAAAAATTAGAAAATAAATATTTTTTGAAAAAAAAAATATTTTAAAAAAATAGTGGAAGGACTAAATGATAAATCTTATAAATAGTTGAAGGATCAAATCATGCATTTTATAAGTTCTGCTGACATGACACTTTGTTATTATGACATGGCACTTTGCTATGCTCTCATTGGTTAGCTGCTCAGGGGGCATCTTAACCCCCTCTCATGAAACAACATTTTAAAGTTTTCTCTAAATTTTACTGTTGTCCTCCCACATACGTTGATTACAAGTATATGCCCAAAGGATTTACCATGAAAATTTTAAAAATTATGCTCGATTGAAACAGCAGATAAAAAAAAGGACGAAGCCACTTCTGCTTCTGTCGTGGTTGATCTTCTTTTTCTCTCCTGGTCGCGAGCTTCTTATTCTTCTGTCCTGGTCGAGCTTCTTCTTCTTCTTCTTCCTCTGTCGTGGTCGAGGTTCTTCTATTTGAATCCTGGTCGAGCTTCTTCTTCTGTCGTGCTCCAGGACAGTCATTTCCCCCCTTTTTTGCCTCTCGAATTCTCTTGGTTTGTTTGATCAGAAGAAGGAAAACGTTGAAGAAGTGAAGATGGTGGAATCAGTTTAATGAATAATCACAATCGCAGAGGAGGCAAGGCTCGCATCTGTTCATACAATTGGGTTTTGATAACAGGGCAAATCCAATTAGGGTTTGAAAGAGGGCAAATCGCAGGAGGCAAAACGCGTGCAATTCTTCAGTCCTTCACGCACTCACCCTCCTCTGCCTTCGCGCACGCACTCACCCTCTGCCTTCACCATCCGCGCGCTGTCCTTGCGTCGCCGCATCACCGCCACCGCGCTTCGTCCGCCGCCACGGCATCATCTACTTTCCTCTTCGGCTCTTCCTCTTGTAGAGTTTTCTCCATCACAAAGGTAGAGAGATTCCAGAACAATGACCATTTGCTGAATCTGGAAGTAGAGTTAGGAGCATTGCAAGGATTAAAGAGAGAAGGGAAGAGGAGGAGTTGGTACCTGAATTGAGAACTAGGGTTCCAGGAATGGTAAATGGAGCCATGGTGATTTTGCAATCAGAAAGGGCCTGCGAATTGACATTGGTACAAAAAACAGTGAAAAAGAAGATTAACCTCTGGTATAAAAACGTGTTGCTCAAAAAAGGAAATGGACAAGGACTGTTTAGCAATTACACAAAAAAACTATTATGAAAATAAAATTCATTAATACTGCCACATCATTAAAAGATGTTTAATTTTTATTGGTACACATAACTAAAGTAAATTACCCTCATTTGGGCTAATACACCAGAGTCTGCACCATTATTTATATATGTGTCTATGTCTTTTGCAATAAAAAGCTTATGGATATGTAACTAGATTTGCTGTCATAAACTTATTGGTGGTTTTAAATTGATGTGGCCCAATTTTATTGGTGGGACATGGAAGCGACATTAAATAGGGCCAACGGATTTTCTTCAGATTGTTCATCATGGACAGTGGAGCAGAGTCTTGAACATAAAATGAGAAAAGCAAGGCATGAGATAGAAATCAGACAACGACCTCGATGCCAAAAGGGAGAAATACATGACGATAACCATAGCTTCATAAGGAATGAGAAGACAACACCACCAAAGTCGACAAGTGAGTGTGCACCACTATTGGTAAGAGTTATAATTCATAGACCATCATTAGTGGTATACATTTAGAAAGAGAAAGGAAGAGAATAGAGAAGTAATGAATGTGATAAGAAGTGAGAGATAAAGAGAAAAATAAAGTATTTGTAAATGTCTATACTATTTATATGTTTATGAATCTTTATCGCTATTTATAAGTATTAAGTTCAATATTTACTTTTGAATTTAATAAATATTTACTGTTGGTGTAAATTTTGTTTACATTGACATACAACCAATATGTAGCACATAGGACTAATGGTAATATTTTATTTTTATTTAAATTAAATTAAAATTTTAATTTTTGCTTTCACATAACACAATTGATTGTCAGTACAAATATTAAATCCTTTAGATTTTAAGTTGATATAAATTTTAATATTGACTTTTGAAAAATTATATGATTTAAATGTACATTTTTAGGAATTAACTTATTGCTATATTATTATTTTTTTCTTTACAAGTATTAACATGTGCGGCGGAACACATCAAATGAAAAAAACACATATACACGTGTACATGCCAAAACAGACAGCGGCATGAATTCCCGCGGGTACGTTGCTGCCCGAGAATCACGGTCACGGGCCACCCTTGATTCCGATGATTCACTTTAGTAAGGACTTGAACACCATCTATTTAAGACACCCTCACCCATCTCAATCTCATCATCATAAACGTACGTGCACACCCAATATCAACTCACCATACCTTATTATTAGCCTACTAACTAGCCTCAGGGTCCCACCTAAATTCCCATTGTGCTATCTATTTTGCATTTCCCTTACCTTGTTAACAACACAAAACCAAGTAAGGGACTCTTTTTTCTGGTTGGTAGCAAAATTAAGGGACTATGAAATTTCAATATAGCTTGCATTTCAAAAAAAATTAATTTGCTAAAAAACTTAGAGGGACCAAAATAATAAGGTAGGAGCTACCTCTAAAAGAGTGCTTCCAACCTTTAAACAACCGAAGACAATCAGTATTAAAATAAACTATGTGAAAGCCAAGATCTAAAATCATAGAATTCGACCATCTAAAGGAAAGGGCCTTTGCCAAAATCGGAGAAAGAACCCCAATAGGAGATGTCGTTGTAGTCGCTAACACCTCACCATTGCAATCACGAACCACAAAGCCAAACCCCCATATTTGCGCTTGAAATAGAAGCACCAGAATTAAGTTTAAACATACCAAGCCTAGGAAGACACCAATAATTTCACAACGGACAAAACACGACAATCACAAATAATAGCAGCTAGGTAGGAGTTACCCCTAAAAGAGCGCTTCCAACCTTCAGATAGATGAAGACAATCACTCTCAAAGAAAATTTTGTGAAAGCCAAGATCCGAAGCCATAAAAAACGACCATCTAAAGGAAAGGGTCTCCGCCATAACCAAAGAAAAAACCTCGATAGGAGATGTCATTGTAGTCGTTAACACCTAACCATGGAAATCACGGACCACCATGCAAAACCCTACCATAATTGTGCTAGAAACAGAAGCATCAACATTACGTTTAAACCTACGAAGCCTTGAATGACACCAGGAATTCTGCTACAGATCCTAAGGAAGTCGCGGTGTTTGCGGCAAAGCCACCTGAGTGTAGCAAAGCAGCATGATGAAAAACAAAATCCAAAGAGGATGGCTCCCAATGAAACAAGGCATTATTTCTGGCTTGCCAAATACAATAAATCAATGCAAGAAAAGGCCAATCTTGGTCGAATCCGCATGCTCCAAAAACCCCGCATATAAACCCGAAAAGAGCACTCATTCTCGAGCCATAAGCTCAGTGGTGAAGCAAACCAAAAGCTTTTGATGATGGGGCAAGCAAATCGTACCTTACTTTTCTTGGTTTCATCAAAGTTAATTAGCCATTCTCTATGTCCAATCATGTGACTTGAACACCTTGAATCAAGATACTAAATTTCATCACCAACAACTTCACTGTTGGTTGTCATCATAGGCAAACGACAAGCATTGTCATTAGATTCTGTTGTGTCATCCTTAGCCATGTTTGCATCAGCATCTTGTTTGCCTCTAAAATCACCTTGAGTGGGGGCTTGACATTTTGCAGAGTAATGCCCAATCTTGTTACAGTTATAACATTCCTTGTGTGTTGCCCTTTGCGCATATGTGGCTCCTTCCACGAGGGCTGGGTAACCCTCTTCAACGATGTCCATGACATCTTGATAGCTAAAGATCGCCTTCATTTGGACGCACCATCGATCCCATTTCTTGCCGTCAAGAATTGGAAAATTTGCGACGAAGTTCCCGGTGCCCTGACCCATTCTCGCACGGCGTTCTCATAATCAATCACGATGACGGCGCGGCAGCGTTCCTCTGATCAATCGCAGCGGAATTCCTTGGTTGAACCTTGCTCTAGGTACCAATTTGTTAGGATCTAGTGTTGATAATGTTCAACGAATTAGGGAGAATACATAGAATGAGAGAGAATGAGTAATTTGGGGAGAAAGTGTATATTCACACCTAGGCCTGCCCATAAACCCGCGGCCCGACCCGAAACCGGCCTAACCAAATTTTTTTTGACCAAACGGTCGGTCTGGGTCGGGTTTCGGGTCCAACCGGGCCCAAAAATGGTTTGGAAAATGTGTTTTCGGTCGAGTCCGGTTCGGCCTCTGAACCGACCGGCCCGACCGAACCTGTTAAAATATATACAGTTTAAAAAAAAAAAAAAACCCACTTTTGCTGGGTCCAATGAGTCCAGTATGTGTGAATAAAAAAAGGAGCTGAAACAGAAGACAGAACACTAGGAAGTAGGAATAAATAAAAAATGTTCGGTGGGACCCACGCGAAATTAATAACAAAATTTGTGTTTCTCTTCACGCGTTCCACACCGTCAGATCAAGCTTTATCAACGGCTCTGGTTGTTCTAACGCGGATCAAGGTCCATCTATTTATAATCTCTTTCACACACAAACACACCCTTCATCTTCCACTTCCAGCTGAAACCCTAGCGCCGCAGCCGCTGCTCTCCACTCCAGCCGCGACTCCTCCTGCTCCTGCCAAGTGCCAACCGTAGCCGCCGGCCGCCGCTGCTCTCCAGCCTCTCCTTCTCCTCCTCGCCTAACCATCCTCTCCTCCTCTCAACCTGAAACCGCCGCTCTCCTTCTCCGCCTTCTCACCCCACCATCCTTTCCTCCTTCCAACTCGAAACCGCCGCTTTCTCTTCTCCTCTCTTCTTCCATTCTCTCAAAACTGATTTTTTGTTTTATGCCTTCGATCTGTTGTTCTTTGTTGATGATTTGTAAAATTATTTATTTATGCTTTGTTAGATCATTTATAATTTGCTTTGATCTGGATTCTGGATTGTGGTTATTGATTTTTTAGTCTGATAATGGTTTTGAGATCTGCTTGTTCATCTTCATTCTGTTTGGGAGGTTGCTTGGGCGCGGTAAGCAGCTCTCTGAATGGAATGAAGGTGAATAAGCCGATGAACAACCCATATTCCTGTTGAAGTTGGACTGGTTGTAATTTTTATCATGAATAAACAATGTAATTTCTTCAAATTTGTATTCTGGAATAATCAATGGAATTTGTGGATACTGGAGATAGTATATTATGTTTAATTAATCATTCAGAACAAAAGCAAAAATTGAATTAAAAAAAACCCAAAACCCGAACCCGCCCGAACCGCCCAATACCCGACCCAACCCGCACCCGGCCCAAACCGGACTTACCAGCGGTCGGATATGGGCCATTCATTAGCTTGGGCCGGTCCAGCCGGTTTGGACTATTTAGGACCGAAACCGACCGTCATACAGCCCTATTCACACCAATTGAAAATTTGTTACAAGAGTGTCTTTATACAAACTAATCATACTTAACCATAATAAGCCTCACCCAACTTCACAACTAACTAGAGTTGAACAATAGGATTACGCTCTCAACAAATATAAAATTCAACTTTAAAACAACATAAAAAGGAATATATAGCATGTTAATATGCAAACACGCATTTCCCGAATCATGTAAATAATGATTCATTAATGAATTATTACTGACTCAACTAATAAAGTAAAAGTGTATTGATTAAGAGATTTTTAAGCTTGAATCTTATTAGCAAGCTCTCATTGATATGAGAAGGACCTTATGGATACTGAAAGGGAAAAACCTTTCATCCTTCTGAACTTTTATGACAATAACCATTATACATACATTTTTTTTTTTTAAATGATAAATACAGTTATGCTTGCTAGACCGAAATTGCACTTGTCCCTGTAGTAACTGTACATGCATCATTTTCAAAAAAACTGTACATGCATCAAAATAGAACAAAAATTATTATGCAATTTTAGAATCCTCATTCAAATAAGAAAATAAATTCTATAAAATCTCTATTTATAATATTTTAATTTTACTTATTTTATAACACAACCATATATGTAAATGTTTGGATGTATATTTGGAAACATTATTGATTTCATATTAGGAAGAATAGTGATTATGAGAAAGGCAACTTAGCTTTTTGTGAACTAAAAAGTGGTTGTTTAAACATGAAACTGAAATATGTTATCACTAAGCCAAAAGAACTTATGAGCTGCCAATAAACTTTTTAACATTGATAAGTTATTAGATTAATTAATTAAAAACCATTTATTTAATCTTTTTTATCAGATCCGGTCACCATTATTAGCATATGCTATTGGAATCTTAGGTTTCTTACCAAGCGAGTGTATATATAGCCCACTACACTTACATTAATAATAAGAATCGAACAAAATCTTCTGAATGACATAATCTGTTCTTATCAACTCACATGTGTTGATATTAAAACCATTTATACCTATTTATAATATATATATATATATATATATATATATTACTTGAGAAAAACGAAAACTATGTCATAGAGTCAAGACATAAGGACTCCATGACAAATGAAGGTAAAAACTTTCAAATAGTACGTGAAGAACCATTCTGAGCCGTCCGGGTTAGGTAATCAACAATATGATTCTTCTCCCTCGACACATGAGAAACAACAACTTTCCAACCCGACAAATCAACATAAATAACTTTACAAATAAATGATTATTACTACAAGTTTAATGTTTTAAATCACTCCTAAACCTTACAAATGATCAATAATAGTTTGGTCTAGGAGGGACGTGGAACGTGAAATTCGTTGGAAAAAAAAATCACCCCTAAATTTCAATAATAAGAAACGTCTCTAGGAGGGAATATGAACCATTCAAGCTTAATGGTAAAAATAAAAAAACTTCCAAAGCAATTTTGAAATGAGAGTTGATGGCATGGAAGTGAGAGGAGCATTCATCCAAAGACGGTTAGGCGTTTTTGGTTTTATCTGGCACTGGCCATGCCGCGGCACCCTCCCTCCCTCCTTTCCGTTTTTCCCTCCCCGTTTTATGGTCCCCCTTTTGTAACGGCAACACCACAACACAATGCAGCAGCAGCAGCAGCAACATTCATGCATGCTCTCTCGAACCATCTTCTCAAACGAAACTCAAATCCAATTGACATCGTTTTTCTAAACCGTTTCAGTTCTTTCTACTTCTTCTGGTAAATCCAATTTCTCTTCATCCATTTCTTCTGCAGTTCTGCTTTGCTCTGAGAACTCTATACACTCACTCCGTTGTTGTTTGCTTATTTGACTAAGGTGTTTGTGATTTGTTGATTTCAAATCGACTGTAGATTTTGATTCATTGGCATTTAATAGTGCTTAGCATTTGAATTTTTTTCCGGTGTTGCGAATTTTAGTGTGGTTTTTGATCGCGAAGAAGTTACACTAAGCTCACTGCATGCGTGAGTGAGTGTTCTGATTGTTGTTGTTGTTATTTGTGGCTTTTTAGCTGGTTTCCCTTGCTGTTGAATTTCGAGCAGGGATAATGTCTGGTTCGATGGCGAGTCAAGTAGCGAGACGTCCTTTGGTTGCGAAGCGGTTTATTTGGCCTCACGGGGGAAGAAATGTTTTTCTATGTGGTTCTTTCACGAGGTGAGAATTTGAATTGTTGAATTGTTTATTACAACAATTATCAGCGGTTTTGTTGCAGACGCTTCGATCTTAGTTATATTATGCGTTGTTGGACATGATGGATGTATGAGGCTGTCACTCTGACTCTCTGTGTGTCTTAGTGTGTTTGTGTTCCTTTTTTTCTTTGGCACTTTTCTAAGTTTTAGTAGTTTTTTGTAATTGCATGCTAGAATTAATTTAATTATGTTATTTGTTGTTTCTAATACAGATGGCAAGCAGTTGTACCTATGTCGCGGACGGATAGCTGCCCGGATGTATTTCAAGTCACTTGCAGCTTAACTCCTGGATACCATCAGGTTGAATTGACCTCTATGAATTCGGCAAACCTGAGGATAAAAACTACTTATGATTGAAACTTTGATATAATGTACTTCATATTTGGCCAGTGACCTCTAGTTCAGAATTTTCCTCTTTCTCTCCTTGGAGATTAGAGTAGGGGATGAGATCGTTGATATTGTTTGCTCATATTGTTTTAGGGAAAATGAAAGAAAGGATAAAGGAGAAGTGTGCTTGTAAACAAATTACTTTAAACCTCATTTGTGTGATTAGGATCTTGACATGTTAGAATGGTTAGAATCAAAGAAATAACTTCAAGATGATTTTCATCTTTCTTTAGGAGTTTGTATACCTTTATAATCATATTTACTGGTAAAAAAGCTGGCACGGCCTTTATCTGAGGCATAATAGTCTTTTTGTCCCATCTTGGAGGTGTGAAGATGAATGGACAATTAAACATTAATGTTTACGTTTTAAAAGAGTTACTGTTGGTCAATTGGAACCATTCAGACCGGGAACAAAGTCATGCAAGCGCATGAATGTTTTCTCGCAAACGGCGTGGCTATCTGGATTATAGGTGAGAGTTAAAGGTGGTGCCCATGTTACCATCAAAAGCTTTAGTTTAGTGTCATAAGCTCAATCTAGATGGCAAATTAGACTACCTATAATCTACATTTTAATATATGAATCTGTAGAATGTGATATTTTGCTCAAGCTGCTCATCTATGAAAAGTTTCATCATCTCACTTTGACTTGCATCTTTCCAATTCTTAAAGTTGAAAGCCTGTAGTAATTTTCATTCTTACATAAGGTCATCCAATAAAAAGAAGGACCAACATGATCAACCCTTTTTTAATGGTGCATCAAAGGGTAGCCTAGTGGAGGATTAAACCTTTAGCATCTCCATCGTACCCCAATCTTATTGATTATCACCAGTGCCATTTGAGCTACAAGCTCATCAAGAATCAAGCCTTTTTTGGCTATCAGATGTGGAGGAGAAATTCCTAGTCATATTGATTTTGGAACATTTTGTTTGATCTGTCTGCTTCGCCTCCTTGTTTGTATAATGATATAAGAAAACAAGATTATTAATTTTAGGGTGGGAGTTGCTGCTTAGGGTCAGCTCAAAGGGCAAGGGCAGGGTGCAGTTTGGATAGAGGTTATAGGTTCTATCCCTTGTGGGAAAAAATCATGTAGGAGAGAGTTTTTCTATAATGAATTAAATATGTGTAAATATGCATGATGCCCTTGGCTAGTTATGCCAATTTTCAGTAATATAGAACTCATTTGTCATTAGACATGATTCATGACAGAGCATTATAGCATAATTTGATCATGTAGCCTATGCCATCTAGTTGGAAAGGACTTTGGTTACTGTATCTAACTCATTTGTAAACTTTCTATTTGTATTCCATCTTTTCTTGGGAACTAATTCCGTTATCGTGAGAGCTGTAAAATATTGATAATTAGATTGAGGTCATTTGATAGATTGAGTTCTTATTATGTCGTGTCGTCAGTTGTGTAACGAACATTGAATAGGATTAATCTTGTCTTATATCACATATTGGGTTTGTATAGATTCTGCTATATTTACTTGGATGTGATGTTCGTAACATTTGATGACAAAAAGAGTCGTTATTAAATAGACAACTTTTTGTAGATTTTGTTATTTAATTAATCAATGATATTTTTTACATTCTGGCCTACTGCAGTCACTAATGCATTGATATGTAAAATAAAGTCCATGTGTTTGGTACAGTATCAAGTATTTAGGGAAAAACTAAAATACTTCTAAAGCTTTACATAATATGGAAAGGATATTTGATTCGTGCTGATGGGGTTAACATCATTCCAAATTATGTGCAGTACAAATTCTACGTGGATGGTGAGTGGCGGCACGATGAGCAGCAGCCATTTGTAAATGAGATCTTTGGGGTTGTGAATGCTTTTTACTTATTACGACAACCTGATATTTTGCATACCCTTTTAAGTGCTGAAACACCTGGTGTCTCTGGGCCTGTGGTAAGTTTCTTCTCCCTTCTCATTTTGTCCCCTTGCACCATTGCAGTATTGTAGTGCTTGGATAGTATGCTAAACTATGTTACTGGTTAATGTGCAGTTATGTTATCATTATCCTCAAAGTGGTGCTTTGTTTTCTTCGGGGGAGCATACGTGTGTGCACTTGTAGTCCTACTTGTATTCTTTTGTTTTGTCATCTTCGAAACTGACTTAAAAGTTTAAATGGACTTTTAAAGAAAATGATATAGTAGGAGTATGAGTTTCAGAATATGAAGGAAGGGAATAAGCATACCGACGAAACATTTTAAAACTTTGTGCTGCCGAATCTACCAAAAAAGCGTGAGATCCTTCTTTGCCTGGAAGTTGTTAGGTATTTCAAACGCACTGATAAAACTACCATATACAAAACAGTGAATCCAGTTTACTAAATTACTGAAGATAGAATTTATCTTGGGTGAGAATCATCAAGTAGTAAGAGGAAATAATGAGGGTTATCTACTTTAAGGTGATACCTTTGCCTTTTCTTAGGGATATAAAACCAATCTCAAGCCTTCACATATTATCTTAAGCTTTATAGTTGATATTTGACATGATATAGAAACATCTCATGACCAAGGTAAAGCAAACTCATGCATTGTCCACACTTCAATTCCATGGTAGGCGTTGGAGATATAAAACCAATCTCGAGCATTTACCGAACAACTTAAGCTTTTGGCATGCTCATACTGATAGCCTTGTTCTTTTTACCAGTGGCATAGCAAAAGAGAACCATGAGAAAAAACAAAATTGATTCCTATTGGATTTTTTACAACGTGAGGTCTTATACATTTTCCTGATTCCCTCAAGGACTGCATCCCTTTTTCTTAGCAAAAGAGCATTTTTGTGGACATTCCTGTTCCCGTTATGTGCAACACTTTCTTTTGATTAGCTTCAAGGGCTTTGGTAGAGCTAAGAGGGAAAGTCTCCATTGTTATGGTTCTTAGAACACATCACAATGTCTGTTGGGCCTTTACTCTATTCAAGGGGATTGGAGAGCCTTATTCTATTGACTCTCTTTTTTTGTTTCTTCTTTGTGCCACGGTTAAGATGTTGTATTGTCCTCCTCCTTTTTTTGGGGTGTGAGTGTGTGTGTAAACTCTTATTTTCCTTTCTCTAATAAAATTGCTTAAGATGTTGTGTTGTTCTCCTCCTTTTTTATGGCGTGTCTGTGTGAAGTTTCCTTCTTTTCTCTAACACAGTTCTTCTTTTATTCAGAAAATTTGATGCTGGAAATGCTGTAATATATAAGTATTTTCATTTGCTTAAAAAAATATCCTCCTTTGTAAACTATATGCTCTTCTAAAAAAATGTAAGATTTGATCCCACAGTCCTTTTAGTCTTGAAATTTATGCTACATAAAAGAAGCTACCTTGACTTTGGAGCTTTTCCAGGAAGCTTATCCAATGATGAAAGAGTCTGATCTGCAAGTCTCTCGACATAGTATATCTACATTCCTGTCCAGAAGTACTGCTTATGAGTTGCTTCCCGAGTCCGGCAAGGTTTGAATACCTTTTATGTCCTTTTCTCCGTAACCTTTTATTCAATAGGAAGTTATTGGGCGAAGCTCATTTGCTTTAGGAGTGATTATTATAATTTCAGGTTATTGCCTTGGATATAAGTCTTTCAGTTAAGCAAGCACTCGAATTTCTTCATGAAGAGGTATACCCCCCCCCCCCCCCCCCCGCGCTCCCACCCCAATTACACTATTTATGTGGTATTTATCTTTCACTTCACATCAGAGTAAACACCTATGCTCATGCAGTGTATGTCACGACTGATTTTTACCTTTGTGTGTGTGTGTGTGTTTGTAAGTATATACATATAACGTAACTTAATCTACTTTCAGGGGGTATATTTGGCTCCTATATGGGATTCTAGCACGTGCAAGTTTGTTGGGGTGCTTGACGCAATGAACTTCATTCAAATATTGAAAGAGGTTTGTGGGGAATTTTGGTATAAGTAATGAGAAATGAAAACTTAACAATTGATAAAAAGGCTGAAAAAAATGAACTTTTGAATACACAATGAATTTGTAGAGGCCTAAATCCATGTGAAGTTGATAGAAATTATAAGGCATATGACTATTCTTGATTTATACTAAACTTTTTTATGGCATACATTAATGGTGCAAATTTATATGTATTTGTGTCATCACTAGTCAATCCTGTTATCATCATTTTAGGCTAATTATCTATCATTTTAGAGAGCTGGTTCATGGAAGACTATAAGGAGAAATTTATTCGGGGAAGGGTGTTGAAAACTTGAAATATTCACCTTTTAGATTCCCTCAATGCTTTGATCTTAATGAAAAATATCGTCCTAGCTCATGAACATGCAAATTGTCATGATTGATCAATTGCTATCCTTCGGTCATTGGCTTATTGTCTATTATAGTAGAAGATAAGGTCCATTGTTATTGCGATGATTACTTATTGTTAGCCAGCAATTAGGTGACTAATTAAGCTTACTCCATTGATTATTGTAATCCAGATATAAATAAGAGATAACGGTCTAGGCATACACACAGATTTTTTTCCAAATAATCTTCCATATAGCACGGCGTCGAAGCAGTACCATCCTTTGATTGATGTCCTCTTTATAATTTCTGAGGGTTGTTTTCATGGACACAGTCAACTTTTTATTCTATTTTCCCCTTCCTCTGCTGTGTCCTTGTTCCTACCGCAATTTCCCCTTATATCTTTGTGGCCTTCATTCTAGCAGCTGTGTCCTTGTTCCTATAGAAATTTCCCCTTAGATCTTTGTGGCCTTCATTCTAGCAGCTGTTCTGTTCTATTTGGCAATGCCAATGACAAAAAACCCCTAATTTCTTCAATAAAACCTCCAGCTGTCCTCCCGGCAGCGCCTTTTGTTGCAAGATTTGATCTCCCCCCCTAAAAGAGTTATTTCCTTGTTATGTAATAAGTCTTTATAAGAATCAGATTGATATAAATCAAAATCCAATCAAATCATAGAAGAATAATTCTGCTACTCATAGAGCTGAAGATTTATTTCCTTATTAGGATTAAATTGTCTTTAAATTAGTGCTTGTATGAATCAGTAATTCAAGTGAAATATATTATTCTCTCTTTCCAAAATTTGGTATAAGAACTTCGGTTCTGAGACCTTGTCATCTCCAATGGTGAAAATGGCTATGATTGGCACCAGATCAAGTTCTTCAGAAATGGAAGAAGAGACCATGGCTCATCCTTCCCAATGAAGGCGTAGGAGCTTCCGCTGCATTGATCGACCGACAGAGCCTAAAACTCCAAATCTTAGTACACAAACTCAATGGAAAGAACTATCTCAAGTGGGCACAATCTGTAAAGCTCATGATGGAGAAATGAGGCAAGATTGGATACTTGACTAGCGAGGTTATAAAACCAGAGAAGGATGACCCTTCATGGGTGAAATGGAAGGAAGACAACTCCCTTATCATGGCATGGTCCATTAATTTCATGGAGTAGGATATTGGAAAACCATACTTATTCGTGGCATCAACCAAAGGTGTTTGGGAAGCTGCCCAAGAAGCTACTGAAATTTGGAAAAGTCATCCAAGGTGAGCAGGAGTATTATAATGTCAGGGAAACTCTTTGGCAAAATTTGGACCAATACTATGAAGATGATTGGCAGAACCCCAAAGATGATTCGAGTTTTAAAAAGAGGGAGGAGAATTGTAAAGTGTACATGTTTCTTGCCCACCTAGGTAGAAGCCTGGATGAAGTCTGTGGCAACATACTTGCTCGGAAGCCTTTGTCATCCATCCGAGAAGTGTTCTCCGAATTTAGGAGAGAGGAGGCTAGGAGAAGAGTCATGTTGCACTCACCAGAACTTGTTGTGACACAACAAGCTGAAGGATCATCCCTTGCATCAAAAGGGTTCAATTACGAAGGTGATAGAAAGAAAAACCATAGTGTGATTATTCATTATTGTAAAAGGGCATGGCATACAAGGGAATCATGATCCACGGTAGACCACCGAGCCTAAAAAAGAAATTTAATAGGGAACAAAATGCTTTCAAAACCACATCTGAGGACGTTAAGGAGAAACCATCATCAATCAAACAACCCCTTTCACAAAGGAAAAATTAGAGGACTTGCACGATCTCTTCTCCCTTAAATTAACAGGGCACTCATCCTATTGTCAATCTCTATAGCTCTGAAAATAACTCAAAACATCTTTGGATGATACATTCTAGAGCTACTGACCATATGATATACCATATGATATTGTTAAAATTGTAATAGAGCTATACTGACCATAGCATAATTACAATATCTATGGATGATAGATTCTAGAGCTACTGCCATAACATAATTTCATCATTCTTAGAAACAAGGCTAGAATTGAAACTATTTGGCTAAGTTTATTTGCAACAAACTGAGCTAACAAGCTTCAGCCTGAGGGGAATTGTTAGAATATATGGTAAATTGTAATGGTAACAAATACTGATTATTAGCTACTGATTAGGCTACTGTTTAACTCATTCTTTATTGATTAATTGTGATCAAGCTGTAAATACGAGATAGTGTGCAGATGGTACAATTTTCTCCAAACTACACCCTGTTTCAACATCTGTGATTTGTTATACAGAAATACATGGTGCATCTTTCTGTAAATTCTGTGAATCATCTGACATGCTTAATTTCAGCTGTGGAACCATGGTACGGACCTGACTGGAGAACAACTTGACACTTATACAATAGAAGATTGGAGAGCGGGAAAGTCACTGCAATGTGGTAGTGAGACTAATTGTAATGCGAGACCTTGGAATTTTGTTAATGTAAGTGCTTCTAAGAAATTTGCAAGAAACTTTTCATGTATCAAATCAATTTCCCAATCTCGTACATGTTAAATACATAACATAAAACCATTTATGTATCTTCCCCTAACAACTTAAACTTTTGAGATAGTTGGTTCATGACATGGTATTAAAGTATCTATGATCACGTGGTCCGGAGTTTGATCCTTGTTGCTTCCATTATTCGTATTAAATGTTGAGTTTCACCACAAGGCAAGTCGGCCTGTGCATTGTCCATGCTTCGAGTCCAATGAGTTCATGCGTGGGGGGGCATATTAGAAATATAATATAAAACCATTCATGTCTCAGCTTTTAGGATAGTTGGTTCATGGCCGTATATATTCAAGGTAGCTATCATTTTCGTTTTGGATAAGTTGAAGGTTGTAAGCCCTGATCATATATATTTGGGAATTAATCTTGGATTCAACAACATGATTAATGAATATTATGTTCTAGTTAATATGAATATGTTGAAAAAAGATATAGACAGATACTGGCATTTTACCAATAATTTTAGCTTATCTGAAGATCTTTTTCTTGCAAAAACAAACTTTTCTCTAATCTTCCTCTTAGTAGCTATTGTACTTTCTAGGCAGCTTGTTCTTATTCATAGAGTTCTCTATGGGTCCTTTCAGGGTCAGGCTTTTTGTCTCCTCCACTATTCTCAGTAAAAGAAACCCCTGTTTTGAATCTAACTTTTATACTGCCATCATCCTTATGTATTTATCTGTGATGATGAATTCCCAGCAGTAGTTTCCATGCAGATTTTTCCATTCAATTAGATGAGGATTTAATTCCTTCTTCCAATATTGTTAGTACTTTGGCATTCATGTTGTTAATGGTTATCTCAATTCTCAACATCATATGTTGAAAATGTTGTTTGTTTGTCTTGTATTTCCTGCTGATTGTGATTTCATGCTATGTTTATCCTTTATGCTTGTATTGTTATTCACTCTAGGTTTATATTTAATATGCAGGCTGGACCTCATGAGTGTCTAAAAGATGTTGCTTTAAAAATTTTGCAAAACAATGTGGCAACAGTTCCTATTATCAATTCTTCTTCAGAGGATAATTCACTCCCTCAGCTGCTACACCTTGCTTCTCTCTCAGATATACTAAAATGTAGGTTTCTAGATTATTTGGCTATGCATAAATGGTCCGGAACTAACTTATGGACTTAATTTTTCAGGTATATGCAGGTATTTCGAGCACTCTTCTAGTTCCGTTCCCGTTCTTCAAACCCCGATTGCTTCAATACCTTTGGGTAATTGGGTGCCGAAAATGCTTGGGCCAAAGGCTTCTCTTGGTGCTGCTATGTCTCTCATGATTGAAGGTAATAATTCTTCTCTATCAAAGTAGTAGCCAACACTTCTGTTCTGGTTAGATGTTAAATGGTACTTAAGTTTATTGCTCCCTCCCCGAGGAAAGGGATTATTTGAAAGCCTTATTCTTATATAAAAATGTTATCACCTAGTAAAGAGAACAGATAGAAGGGTTTATTCTTGGATAGGTACCTATGGTGCGTCATCCATTTGTGCGCTAAAACCTATAGAACAAGGAGAAAGTTTGAGAAATTCTTGGTGATGACACTGAAATCTGAAAATATCATATCTGTTGTATGTTACCACCATGTTTGCCTGAAAAATTACAATTTAAAGTGTGCTTTCTTCAATGCACATATGATGAATAATCACCTTCCCTCTGCAATGGGAACTGAAAAGTTCTGCAATTCTTGATTTGTTATCATAGTTTTGGTATTCATGTCAGAAGAAAATATATTCATATTAATTATTCCACATCACTTTTTATCTTATATTTACTATCCATTTGCAGCTGAAGTTAGCTCAATCCCAATTGTGCGTGATAATGATTCATTACTTGATGTATATTCAAAAAGGTAGAAACTTTCTCCTTGTCCATGTATTTGTGGTTCTCAAGTTTTAACTTAGAATAACAAGATGTTGTTCCGCGAGCATATTTGATATATATTGTTGTTCTTTTCTCAGTGATATTACTGCATTGGTTAAAAATAAAGCCTATGCTAGGATAAATCTGGATGAAATTAGTATCCATGAGGTAATTTATCGCTTCCTCTGTACAATTATGGTACTGTATCGGAATATAGTCTGTCATGCTTTTTTATATATTTTTTATTTTAATTTCTTTATGATGTAACAATATTGAATCTAGATTTGTAACCAAAAAATATATTGAATCTTAGATTAGATATTTGTATAAAATACATTTTACACTGTGATAACTATTTTTTTTAATTACAATTATGTGAATACAACATTTCAGTGTGCATGCGATTTAGGATAAATACCCTTTTTTTACAGAGGAATAAGAAATACCTCAATACCATTCTCACATCTACATTCATCATCCCCTCTATCCATTCAAAAAAAATAAAAATCACCCCCTCTATTCATTTTTCCTAACCCTCAATACGCCATCACCTCTTCAGCCCTTTTATCATTCTTTCGTACTCCTCTTTTACACTATTGTAAATAAGATTGCAAAATGTAATCTTAAGGTACGGCAAACTAAAATGTGATATGTTTAATTGTAGGGGTTTAAGCTAATACAAACTAGAAAGAGATATTTTAAGTTACTTAATGCCACATTTTAGTTTGTGGGGTTTATTAAATTGGTTAAGGCATTCTGGAATGCAGTATGTTTACCTTTAGAGGTGTAAGTTACTGTAAATTATAAAGTGACATATTAAATTGGTTATCACATTTTAGGATGTAATAGACGTTTGGTTATTATGTATACCTCAAATAGGAGATGACAGAACTAAACATCTAATTTACCTTCTGTATTTTAGATTTCGGAACATAAAATAACTTTATTTATCACATTTTAAAGTGCAAAAACTTAAAAAAATCTGAGGGCGTTTTTGAAAGTTTCGTGGTTGGAGATGTGTTTTTAGAAGTGTAGGTGGTGGTTTTAATTTTGTCCAATGAAGTAAGCTGATCTTTGGCCTTTGGGCCCGTGCACTTGTCCGATCTAAATAAACTTGTTTTGACATAAAACACTTTTTATTTAAAGAAAAAACTGTATTATTTGGAGAAAAAAAAAACACCCATATGTAGGAATTAAGGTAAAAACCCTCGTTAAAGGAATATCTTGCCAATATAATGAGTGGGTTTGAACGGATAAGTTAGTTTAGTGATAGACAAATAAGACTCACATAAGAGTGATGTTACAATATCGAACTTCGAAAAAATTATTTGTTGAGAAAGACTGTTAAAAAAAAAGTGAGTTTGGTGATATATTTCAACTAACTTAAAATTCCTTACTGGCTTACAACCTTACTGGCTTACAAACTTATTTGGTCAAAATAGATGTATTTGGTAAATGACATTTTTTTAGGAATTGGTAAATGACACTACTTCATTAGCTTGTAGCTTTTTTTTGAAATGCCAGCATTTGAGCTTATATTTTATAATTATTTGGCTTTACTATTTTAATTAAATTTCCCTCGTACCCTTTTTATTCAGAAATAATAACTTTTTATATTTCAATAATTATTAACGAAATTTCATATAAAAATAAATAAAAAAATTATTAATAAATTTTTTATGGATATTACTGTGTAAATAAAGTAACAAAAAATATTAAAAATCACATACATATGCCTTTATATGCCATTTTATATTTTTCAACTAATTAACTAATTACTTTTATGAAACACTTCTCATTTAATTAGCTAACATAACTGCTAGAAATTCATATTTTTGTTTCCATTTAGTTTATCAGCTTTCATCTAGTTTTACCAAATATATCCCATAACTCAGCTTGAATAATTCTATTCTAATTTTAGTTATTATAGATACTAAATTGAATCACTCTGCTTTATTCACCATTTGAAAAATTTAATAGTATAATATGCAAAGTTTCTTTATGGTTGAATAAACCTATTTGCACTTTATGGTTGCAGGCATTGCTTTTGGTACAAGATGCAAAGTTTCTTTACAAGCTTCCCAATGGTCGGAGATTTCATATGTGTTCGAGGTCTGATTCATTGCACAAAGTGATGAAGCTGTTGGCTGAACCTGGTATGGTGCATCTTCTTTACAAGCAACCTCTTCTGCTTTCCAAAATAGAGATCGGGAACAACTAATTTTGTTCACTTCACAGGTGTTAGACGACTTGTGATTGTGAAGGCGGGCACCAGGCGCGTGGAAGGGATAGTTTCCATTGGCGACGTGTTCAGGTTCTTGTTAGGCTAGTTGGGATGGGATATATGGCCATCATCTTTCATATGAAGGGAATTGCAGTACTGGTAGTTTTGGAATAGACTCTTGTTAATTATATATCTGAATCTGAGCTATATATATATATATGCCCATGCCTTTGTGAACTTCTTAGTTTTCTTAGTCTTTGGTTGCCCATGCAACCTTTGGAGTTTGGATGCATCCCCTTGCTTTTTTAGGATACAAATTGCAGAGATCTAGATTCAGGATTTAGTTCAGGCCCCGTTTGGAAAAACAGCTTAATTAAGCTGACCATAAGCGCTTATGGTATAAGCGCTTATAAATAAGCTCTTTTAAGAAATTTATTATAATGAATTGAAAATAAGCTATATATAAGCAGAAGCACTTTTTCATAAGCTACTCTGAATAGCTTATGAAAATAAGCTCAAAACAGCTTATAAGTAGGTCATAAGCTATTTATATAAGCTCTCTCAAACGCTTGCATAATTGCTTATGCTATAATATAAGCTCAAATAAGCTCTTCCAAACGGGGCCTTAGTCCTTTAGATAACTTGAGGAAACAATCATTTTCTCCTTTTGTGCCGCCGGGTATGAGGTGAAGTAGGTTGAGTTTTGTTTAAATAGTTCTAGTATTTTAAACAATTCAAGGCTTGAGTCTGGTCTATTGCCTGTTATAGGTTTTTTTTAGGTCTGAATCTGATCTGTTTGAAAGCCTGGTCAGACCTGATAGCCTACTTAAAAGCCTGTTTTATTGTAATACATTCAAGTAGATCGGAAAATTTAATTGTAAATATGTCGACAAACTTATAAACTAATGAACTAAAATACAATAATATGATTTTACGACCCAATTCAAAGTAAATATGTATTAGTAATTTTTTAAAGAAGTTTATGTGGTTAAATTATTATATAGTATAACATATTTAAACATATAAATAAGTCAACAACTATATAGTTTGAAGATATTATGATAAAGATTTCAAAAAATATATTATAATAAAAATTCAAAATAATAAAATAAATAAAAGAAATAAATATTTATTTAAATGGACCGTCCTGTTAGACTTATAAGACTTTTTGAGTAGCTCAAGCCTGATCTTTTTTAACTAAATAGATTTTAAAAAAAACTTTAGTCTTATCTATTTAGTAATTTTATCTAGTCTGGCCTGAGTCTGATGTAGGCTAGGCCGTATGCCCCTATCAGCAGCCTTAACTACTTCCATCTAATAGAAATTATGGAGTAGATGGAGAAGAAAGGAGCGGGTAAATACTTAGCTGCTTGGGGTAATTAACCAGATCATGGCTGGCTGTAAGGACAAAAAGCATTTTCTGTTCCATTAAGGTTCTGGATTTTTCTTTTGAGGACTAGCGATTTCATTTTGCTTCTTCTACTCTATTCTCTATCGTCTTGTTGCTTCCTTTTCACCTTCTCATGCATCACTCTTTAACATTTAACAAATAGATAGGTTTTCCATTAAAAAAAAATAGATAGGTTTTAATAGGATTTGGATCATGAAAATTGTGTCTATCTCTATTCACAAATATTTAAAATGTCCCATATATTTAATACATATAAAGAGAAAAAAATAGACACAAAACTTCACATGAATTGATGATACATGAAAATGTTTTTACATGAGATAATCATTATTTGTTTTAATGTTTTATCATAATGTTGGTGAAACCATTTTGTCAAAATTTAATGATATGTTTTGTATATATCAAGTATCAACTCAATGACTCCAGTTAAGTCAAACAAGCCGACTATAATTGGATTGATTTGGTTTAAATTTGCTGATTTTTTTTTTCTTTTTTATAAAACCAAATCAATTAAATTTAATTAGTTTAGATTCAATTTTACCTCAAATTCAAACCGACCCACGTGAACATTCCTACCTATCCCATGAAAACTATTTAGGAAATTTGAGGATATGTTGCTTGGGTCTCAAATGTTTATAGTAGATAAAGTTGGATTTTCCCCTGAAGAGCCCACATACAAAGTCCATAAATTTATAAAGAGAAGCCTAACTATTATGTGACTTTTCATGTCATTTCAAAAGAAGCAAATTGCAGTTGTTGAATTTATGGGTATCCTTTTGCTTTAGCACAAATGAATTACTTGGCATTGTGTAATCATTCTAGTCCACTTGGCTGAATACTAATAATGCACACCATGCTAGTCGTGAGTAGCATCTATATCTTGCGCTTATTCTCAACACTCTCGATCTGTTGCCTCCTCCATGACACCAACGTTATCCTCCACCTCGATCGTCCTCGTCCTCCAGCTTGTTCGCTCACAGCTGTAATGTTACGTTGTCCAGAATAGAATACCTCCGCTCCCAGCTGCCATAGCAATATACATCCCCGGCCACACAACAGACGAAACCCATTTGCAGGTAACTTTTGTTAAACACCGTAAACATATCAGGCCTCACTTCTAGAGAGGACTCTTCCAAACATACCTTCTCGAGTAAGAACAGAAGAATCTGTGGATGACAGAACAGCAGTAGATCGAGGCCTTTTAGGTCTGGCATACCTAATTCCTAGAAATTTTCTAGTTCCTCAGATAATTCTTAGATATTCACAGCTAATTCGCAGCCAAATCGAAGCCAAGTTGCTGCCAATTAGATAGAATTTGACCCCCAGCCAATTCAATAGCTAATTCGCTTATTCCAGAGCACATTTTCGTATCTAATTTATCTGTAGCAATTTCGCAGCTACTTTCGTAGCTAATTTCTGCGCAGAAATTTGGTAGCCAATTTCGTCGCTAAATTAGAAGCTAGTTTACAGCTAATTTCAAAGCTAAATTAGCAGCTAGTTTGCAGTAATTTCAAAGCTAAATTAGCAGCTAGTTTGCAGTAATTTCAAAGCTAATACGCAGCTAGTGCCAGCTAACTAACAGCTAATTTCGTAGCTAAATTGAAGCTAATTATGGCTAACTGCGCAGCTAATTAACGGCTAATTGACAGCTAAATCGAAGCTAATTAACGGCTAATGCAACAACCATAAATATGTTTGAGACATGTAAAAATACTTCTCTTTCATTTTAGAAGCTTCAGCTTGAGTAATACTTGTTAATATTTTATTACAATATATTTTACTTCTTTAGTATTATATAATCAAAGATAGCTCATGTAATAATGAGTGCAGTGTTGTTTTTCTTATACAAAAATTGAAGACATGTATAGGAATTATGATCCATATAGACTAAAAGGTATATTAAAAATCAAAACCTTCATCTTCATATTCTTCTGCTACATCTTCATCATTTCTATGAACAAAATCAAAACCCGAATGACAACGAAAGCGCATCACCCATAAAACCCCAAGTTTTCCTTCGAAACCACCTTGCCCTTTACTTTCAATTATCCGCCCTGAGTTCTAGAACTTAAAAACAATCGTTGCAAGTCCAGTTTTTACTTTTTTACTTTATGCCCATTTTTGAACAATCACATTTCCAAGTTTCAATATTTTGTAATTTAATATCTTAACCAAACAAATTGAATTTCTTTACCCATATTGATTATTCCGGGTTTGAACGACAAATACTCTGTAAATTAACCCTTCATTCACCATGAAGCATCTTTAAAGCTCATCAAGATCGTGTTGCACATGCTATGCTATGCATTCTCAATAAACAAATTCTACTGATTTAGCCTCTCAGCATGACTTCATACAATTGATTTAGAAGTAGGAAATTCTACTTTTAAATTGTAAGCATGGACGTTATCAAATTTACAAAATAGGTTGGGTGGATGATTTTGATTATTAGAAGTTTGATTTGGTGGTTTTATATATTGTGAACCCTGCCATGCACGGGATATCCA
Organism: Acmispon strigosus; assembly: GCA_030819835.1. Classification (NCBI taxonomy): domain Eukaryota; kingdom Viridiplantae; phylum Streptophyta; class Magnoliopsida; order Fabales; family Fabaceae; genus Acmispon; species Acmispon strigosus. Next base: position 64,072,277 of record JAUAMA010000003.1, on the reverse strand, counting down.
TTTCTGTTTATTGCATGTAATTTTTCAAAATCTATAAAGATAATGTATAGATCAAAAGAAAAAAACAATTTTAGATATAAGAAATAAAAAAATTGCAAGTTCTTTTTTTTTTTAATGAATGTGTTTGTTTTTGTTTTTTCGAAGCGAATTATTTTATTTATTTATGTTTTTTTGTCCTTGGTTACCTAAATCCTGTAATGTTTAATTTTTTTATGTAATTATTTCATGGTTAATTACCGAGAGTTGATATAACATAAGCCAAACAAAATATGAGCAAATAATAGACACGAGGGAAATCCTCATTTACTTGTGCAGCTGGAATAATTACATTGAGAGTAAAACTGAAAATCATGATTGCCCTGACGAATTTTTTGAAATAAAAGAAAATAAATAGGGATACATAATAATAGTTAGTCCAATAGTTTATTTGTTGAATTAATTATTTTAATTGAAACTTCTAATACAATAATTATGTAGAGACGAAACTTACGGTTGTTATTGTCGTTTGGCATTTCCTGTGAAGAAAAATATAAAATAATACTTATGAGTATGATTTGATTAAATGGATTGAAATCTTGTATGTTTTTGTATATAAAGATGTCAAAAACTTTTTCATATGACATTGCGAAAGATTTCTTTGTACTCTACATTTGAAGTATTATGAGAATTGTTGTCATTACTGTCGCAAATGAGAATTTTTAATCTTGTACAATCCGTAACTCTGGAAAGTGATACATATGGTTGACCATGTCAAAATACCGGTTTTGACAAATAAACCGACTTTTTTTAATGATTTACATTGACTTTTATTTATTGTTATGGCAAAAGAGGGTGTTATAGAAAATTGTCTCTTTTGAAATTTAAAAAAATTCTCCTATCTAATGGGGTTATTGATAGTTTTGGTATGAACACTTCATGTCCATCATTTGATCTAGATATAACTTTTGCTCCAATACATATGCTCGTATTCAAGTAGTTATCAAACGTATACCATGACACATTTTACTTAATTGATCAATGTATCGGAAGACTCATTTTTATCCTTCATTGATTACTGCGTAAGCCTGATGAGTGTATTGTGTTCAAAAACTCATATGTGAACATCATTTGGGCTTTCAAAATTGTCCTATGATGTACATGAGCTATTTGCATTCAGATAAATTTTCTCCTTTCTAGACAGTAATGACATCAAATATTGATTCAAATTATAAATAATCTCATTAGTAGGGGTTGAAAAATTGTGGATCTATGAAATTTTAAAGAAAAGACAAATAAGTAAATTGGACTATAAAAAACAACGAATGACCTAAACGTGGGATAAAAAACTCATTACAGATTTTTAAGCTAGTTACATCGTCTACTATTCACCTTTATCCACTCTGCAAAGTTTGTATTCCAAAATCCAAAGTAGAGAATTCGTTTATTAATGCTTGTTTTAAAATTTACACTACTTTAGTAAACTGAAAAATTACGTTATATGCGTGAAAAAGCCAAGTTTTGTATAGTTGATTATTAAGATGGTATAATAACTTGATAGTTAGATTAGTTAATTTCTCATTCCTTAAAATTAGCATTTGATATATTTTACTCATTAACACAATACTTGATACAGACAAAATACCCCGGGTGGTAGGGGTGAGGAGCTCCTATGTGATATGAAACTCTAATAGTACTACAGCTTCCTATACACAGCTACTTCAGAGATAAAAGTCAAGTAGGGATGAGAGCTAACATCTGGGTCTTAATTCTTCCCATGCACATTTGAATTTCTCTGTAAATCGGAAAGTTTCGAGGACAGCATGGACGCAGGCTTGTAACTGCAGAATCTAATATCTGAACCACATCAGCTGGCGGGTATTGTCGCTCAGTACAAGTCTGCAAGTTAGACAACATTAATTTCATTTTGGATAGCAAGATATGTTCAATATATGAAAGACAAGATGAAAGCAAAAAGGAAGAGATATGCAGTTTAAAATTATGGACAGTACAAGGAACACATGGCTCAAAATCACATTTGGCTCGTCTTAATTACCTGTATCATAATTAATGTAGCAACACATGAAGTGATGAGCTCAGACAGAACCTCCATATCAACTTTGTCAGAAGCATTATGCACTTTTGGTCCAGATGCACCATTGAGTAAAGGCTCTGGTGCACCATAAGTTGACCGATTATGATAATAAGAAGTGCCATTCACTTGATCATGTGACCTGATCAGAGGTAACTTGAAGTTGGAGGACATTCGGTGATAATCAATAGAATCTAATGCCTGCCCAATCCTCGTGAAAGCATCTTCACCTTCCCTTGTCAAAGATAATGCCTGTATTGTAGCATCCAAAAGTGCCAAGAGTTACTAAGGACAGAGATTGAGAATTGAGATAATACTAGAATGATATTCAATGTAAAACGCGTTCCACTACAGCCTAGAGCTACCATTACATCATACATATGTCCGCTATGATCATTTAAAGATTTGCAGCTAAACCAATAATACATCATTGCGCGAGAATTATTTGCGAGGATAAATTGACAGAATTTTTTTCTCATAACCCAAAATGGGAGAAAACAAGTTAAAATAATCATGTTATGTATAGTTCATACTTCATAACAACTGTAAAAGAAGTGGGGGCAGAACATCCACAGGCCATCTGTACCTGAAATGCAGCATTCACCATTGCATACGCCTTTAGCCTGGATCCTTTAATGATTTCAATGACAGTTGACCCTAACTCTTGTGCTAGAGAACTATCCAATCCACTGGAAAGAGGATTGTGAACATTGCAGCTTGCTTGGGGATTCATCCATGGTGGCAGAGAGTTTCCTGTGTAAGTATTGCGTTGCCTCAACTGAAGCGTAGCTTGGGAAACCTGGAAATGAAAACCAATCAAATATTACTTCAAGGTTATAACGCAGAATGCTGTAGTAAAAGAAATAAACCATGGAAGCCACATGCCTGCCCACTGGCTTCCCTTAGCTCTACAAGTACCGTTGCATAATGCTTCTTGAAAGCCTCGGAATCTTTTAAGCATTCCACACCATTTTGGTTTTCCAATACGTTATTATTTGCATTTCCAAGCTCCATTAACAGTGTCTCCTGTAATAGCAGCCACCGAGAAAGTCAGAGCAAGACCATATTAAACCAAGGTAAATTTACATAAAAAGATAGATGAATCATTAAGATTTATAAATACCTAAATGAAAAGGGTATATGAAAGCTGAAAATAAAACATTGTCCAGAAAAGCTGATTGTAAAAGTATAAATTTATGTGCATAAAAAGTTAAGGGGGGGACAAAAACCTTCTTATCTAGAGCACGCTTTAGTTCAGAAAGTGCATTTATATCAGCTTCCTTAGCTTGATGCTGCGTCACTTTACCCGGTTGAGCACAAGCTGCTTGTACGCAGAGGTTATCAATGTTAGCAACCTTTGCCTGGGCAACGACATCGGTATCAGCCCCCAGTATGATTTTAAAGAAATTATGAAATAAAAGAAACTTTTAGAACACATAATATTCCTATGTATCTGATATCAACATTCACCAGTGGCAGTAGAAATCTGGATTACTAACCCATGTAAAAAGGATGGAAGATTCAACAGCCACTACTAGACCTTTACAATGTGTTTGGACGAGCAGAAATGTGAAGGGAAAAAATAGAGGAAAGAGATTGAACGAAATAAAACACTTACTCGTTTGTATGGGTGATAAAATGGGGAAGGAAAGAAATATTTTTGTGAGGAGCCTACCAAAAAACTCTCTTCCTTTGGGAAATATTTATATGTGGAATTGGAACCATGTGGGATTTGAATTTTGAACCAGTTCTCATAACACTTAAATGAATTTCTCACACAGCACATAAATTTTAATCCATTGGAGTTTGATTTATGGACTTACACCAGTGTGGACCACACCAACCAACCAGTATCTTCGTAACACGAATTTGTTTTTTCCTTGTTTCAAAGGGTAGAGATTTACATGAAATGCAACTAACATTTCTTTGGATCCATAATCACAAAGCACAATATAAAACCATTATTGCAAAATGTTCTGAGAATGTCTTCATCTACCACTAAATACAAAATTTAATTCATTAAAATCTCAGTTTATCACTTGCACAAATTTTAATTGATTACTCGTAATTTTAATTGATTAAATTTTCAGTTTAATGTCTTTATCCCACCACCCACTGCTAATGTATCTAGTAACTACAATTGATTATTTCAATTTTAATAGATTAAAGATGGTTACAGAAGCCTCTGCCAACCACGGTTAACCAATTAAAATATTTCTTAATTGATTAATGTGTGCGTATATTTTAATTTAAACAAATTCATTATATAAGGGTACAAATGCTCTTACTTTTTTTAATTTTAGTTTATTCAAATCTTTTTATTTCTTCCTACTTACTCTTCTACTCATCCGCTTATAAAAAAAACTCTTCTACTCATCCAAACAAAACAGGTAGGTAGAAATTTCCCATTTCTCTCTTTCTTATTTCAATCCATCAAAACAATACACAATTTCTACTTCTCTTGATTTTCTCTTCTCTCCAATTTCTTTTGTTGTCTTAAGGTATTTCTTTCACTGATTGAAGAAAGTCGGGAAAATCAGTAGGTAATTAAATTCATCCAGATAGTCATATCAGTGCAAAACAATGGGCATACATGTGAAGGTTTGTCCATTAGTAAAAAATAAAGTAAGAAAATGTCAATCATTAAAAATAGTAGTGATGAAGCTCTCCTATTATCTGTTCAAAGCTTATTGCGTGACAGAGTAATAAGGACAGAAAAGTATTTAACTTGAACAAAAAAAAATTAGAGTTTGATTTTGGTCCACTTTTAGTGTAATTTTTCTACACCATAATAAAATCACATGTTAACACATCAATAAAGGAGTTTCACTTTTCAAGTAGCTATTTTGATAGTCAAAATTCATTTATTGATATGATAATACATTATCAAATCAACTACAAATTATTATGTCAAGTATATAAAGACTGTAAAATAAAAGCATAAGCACCAAAAACATAAATCTGAGGCATAAAAAATATGCATTGATACTCAGTAGCAATCTAATCATTCCTTACTTTACTAAAGCACTTCAAGAGGGGCATACCTTCACAGGTGAAGCATGCTTTTCGCAACCCCCAAAACTTGAATTTCCATTCATCTGTGGTTCTTTAGTCATAAAAGGGGCTTTTCTGGCACCAATTTGCCTCCTTAGAGCTTCTGGCATATTATCTGATGGATTTGAAGGCATGCAATCAATGTCCTGAACCAAAAATTGCACTCGTTAAAAACAAGTAAATGTGAAAACCATTTTCTTTTACAAATATTAATTTTATTTTCTTCATCTTAGAATTCTTACTAGACTTAAGAATTCTGAATAGTGTGTATATTTCCATCACAGTTTAATGATACAAGATGATGCTACATATATAGCAATCATAAGCTTCTCCTAGAAGCTAAAGAGCATTGCAACAGAATGCTGAGTCAGCATAACAGAAAGCCGACTCAGCATAATAAAATATAAAGTTCCCTAACTGCCCTATACAAAACAGTAGTTAACTCAATCCTATACATAATAATTAAAGTATAAAAGCTAAACTCTTAACACTTCAATTAGGAGGAAAAAATATCAAGCTTTAGATTGTCTATTTTAAACATGTGGGACATAAAAGTCAAGTATATATTTAAAAAATTTCAAGTTAATTCCTTTCAACTGGGAGGAAAAAAATCAACATGTTTATTACTAGAAGATAAGACTAGTAATGGTTGGAATTATCACAATGTTAGCTTTAGGTCTCAAGCTAGAGTTTTAAAATTAGCCTTTGGTAAATGCAACATAAGGCTGCCTACTATAGATCCACAAAGTGGGTCTAATATGAAGCCTAGATATTTAATACCGGTCATTCGGGGCTGTAGAAAACTTCTTAAAACTCAAGAAATGATACGGCCTAGATATGCCCACACAAATTTATAACAAAATATATATTTTACATAATAATATATCATTGGATGATAAGCATTTCTAGGAGTGTCATGCATATTGAATATGATACAAGTACAACACCAAGTTTTGGAGTATATGGGCTGCTAACCCTTTCCTAGACACCATGCATAGCAGAAGCTTTATAGCACAAGGCAGCCCTTTTTATTCTTTATTAGTTTTTACAGTAATACAGCTTGCGGCATATGAAAATTGTCCATATATACTTTTCAACGTGCTCTTGGTCATAGATTTATCGTATTATTTGTGAATGAATTTCATGTATAAGGTGTTTTTTTGGGGTGACCCAGAGTGTCTTCCCGCCTAGCAGCAAGAGACAATCTACCAGGGTACTTATTGATGATGCCAAAGGCAGGATGGACAATTTCCTAAAGAGTACTTTTTCCATGCACATGGATCGAAGGATCAGAAATCATGTTGACAAAGAATAAGTGAAAGCTACCTTACTTAATATAGACTAAATCCATGAAGTTACTTTCCTAAAATTAAAGATATATATATATATATATATATATATAGGGGATGTATCTAGTGAGAAAGTTCTTCTTATATGAGAATGGTGAGAATAAATCGTGATCGTTAGATCTAACAATTAGTGGTCATGATTAAAAGAAATAAGTGGTCACATGACAACTTAAAAATATCATGTGACTTTTTAAACAAGTCACATGACTTATTTCTTTTAATCATGACCACTAATTGTTAGATCTAACGGTTACGATTTATTCTCACAATTCTCATATAAAAAGAGTTTTCTCACTAGATACATCCTCTATATATATATATATATATATATATATATATATATATTAGAGCTGTACAAATCTGCCCTAAAAAATAGGAAATATAGTTTAACAAGGAATAATAATAATAATAATAATATTTTAAACTAACTCCTCAAGAATGGGTATAAATATAATTTAAAAAATCAGCATGATAATAAATCATATTACCGTGACAAATTCAACGCCAAGTTCAGGACGGTCAAACTGAATCCTGCACTTGTCATGGTCCACTGTAAGCACACTACCATCATGAATCTCTCTTGTTTTTGGGTGAAGAGCAATTACTCGCTGTCCAACATATAATGGTGCTGCTAAATCTGTTGGAAGTCCATCTCTAACACCAGTTCGCAGCTCAGTATATTGCTTCCTCACTAAGTCCCGATACTGTTTAAGTTTTTGTCTTTCATCACTTAGAAAGTGTTCAGAAAACCTGCGAGGCTTGCCAAGGGAACTGCAGAAACCAGTGCAATATTGCAGTGTCATACATGTCCTTTACAATAACATACTTTACTGTTCACAAGGTTTAGCAGAAAATAATAGTTAGCACCACTGAACTTAATACCTTTTTATGACACTCCACTCAGCACGAGTTAACCTTGGGATATTCCCTAGTCCAACATGATTTAAGTACTCCACGAATTCTCTTTTGGCAAACCATGGATAATCAATTGCGCTATAAAACCATTCAAAAGTAAACCATCTACGAACCATGTAAGATGACAAGCAATTAGAGAGTTTTTCCTGCAAATTACAAAGAAAATTGTTATTTAAAAAAGAAAAACTCTAAGCCCCTCAAAAAGCTTTAGAATACAGAATCAACTTAAATTAAGGAAAAAACTTGTACCTTTAGGGGGGAGTGCTTATTGCGTTGACTTTTCAATATATTCTCAGAAGGTTTCTCTTCAGGCATGGGTGTTCTCTGTAAACTCATCTTACGTCTTCTTCTTTGTTTACTTAAACTAACTTCATTCAGAAGTGAAATTTCCGCAGTTGATGCTGCCAAATCTTTCTTATCACTACACAAGGAGCTCTCTGATGATTTGACTGTCTTCAATTGTTTTGGTAGGGAAAAACCCTTCACATTTTGTTTTGTTTTAATCACTGGCTTGTCCTCATCCTCTACAGCCTACAAGACATGCATGGCTCTGTTAAGCACATTATAAATACACTCCATGCATCTTTTAAGAATAAGAGAACAGAGTACAAGCAGAGAACACAGAGAAGAAAAAGAGACAAGGAGCTTAATGTGGTTCAACCTACAGCAAACTATCAGCCAAGATGAGACCGAAACGGGGCAGGGCAGGGCAGAAGTGGTGTGGCTAGTGCTTCTCCCTTATCTGTACCAATCTATATTGGTTGGTATCCATGGATATTCACTAATATTTAATTTTAATATAACATTATATTTACATCATATAGTCTAAATCATCTATAATATGAGAAATGCTAGCACCACTCTTTTGAACACTATGCCCAACACACCATGTGATTGGTCAATAAAAGGCTGTTACAGTTTATAAAAAGAGAAATGCTAGCAACACAATCTTAGACACACTCCATGTGATTGGTTTATTTCTTAAAAAGTCAACATACTTTTTTACAAAAAGAGGCAAATGTGTTAACTTTTTAAAAAATAAACCAATCACATGGAGTGTGGTAGAGAGCGTTTAAAAGAGTGTGTGGCTAGCACTCCTTTTATAAAAAACTGTACAATAGCTTTTTGTATACCCAAACATGTAGTTGCTGTTATCATGTTTATAAAAATTTGCACAGCACCTCTTTTGTATACCCAAACATGTAGCCATTATAAGAGAAAATACTTTTTTGAGTAAAACAATCAGTTTTGGAGAAATATTTAAGCAAGCCGAACACAAAAAGTAAAATCTGTCGAATAAAAGCATTAAAGGAATAAACTGTCTTTACCTTTGAAATCAGGGACTTCTGCTTTCTTTTCCATGCTCTATCAGCAAAGGGAACCTGATCTTTTGATTCAGAAAGAGCATTAGTATCATTTGCTGATTCCTTTCCGAGTTTAGATTTTTTGGTTTTTGAAGCCTCAACTCCAGCGGCCACACAGAGTTTAAGTTTACTTTTCTTATTACTTGTTGATGTTGCTTCAGGGAAAGCAGACTTGTCATCTTTATCAACAGTCATTCTTTCTCCCTTCAACAGGGCAGATGATTCTAGATGGGCAATGAGGAAGAGTTCAGTAATCAATTATGCAAGTTTCTTACAGTTACGCTAAATTATTTTAGACTTTATTCTTACCAGATTCTATTGTAGATGTTGGCATCATTAGAGACAGATCAGCCAAAGTTTGCAGAGCATTCAAGGCAGGGATTTCATCTGTTGGACAAAGTAATTAAATATTGTCACTTAAGACTTAAGACTTAAGACTTAAGACTAAGAGACGTCAGGAAGAAAAGGAAAAACACAGTTTGCAGAAGTCAAACCATTAACCTTGTCCCGAGGCTAAGGGAGGAAAAGGAACTAAGTTGCACAAAAAATTTAGAAATACATTTCCTGTGAGAGAATTACCTCCAAAGAAGAGTTTCTTGCTTCTTTTCCTCTGACTTCGTGAAGAGAATTGCTCAAGTTTCTCATTAGTAACCTCAAGATCAACCTTTTCTTTCAAAGAACTACTGCTAAGTCCTTCTTCAGTGCCACTACATGCTTCTCCACTATCATCAAGCTGGTAGTTTCCATTTTCAGCTCCCCTGCTTTCTATACTTTCTTCCGGAAACACTCCATCCACAGAAACATCATGAAACTTAGCTTGAGCTATCGCCGACATTTGGTGCTGGGTGAAAAATTGCAAAATATTAACACTTGTAAAAATACAATATATCAAAAACACGCAAATCATTCACAAAGATTTCCATGAGATCCTATTTGAATGTCGTTACTTTTTCCAACATTCAGAACACAAACTCACTTTGAAGTAATAAGAAAGAGAACAAATACAAGATAATGATGGAAAGAGCCAGTAAACAGATAAATACCATTCTTTTCCTGCTATGAACAGGAGAGAAGTTTTGCTCTGCTTTCCTTTGTGGTGTTTGAGAAACTAGGGCAGAGCCCCCTCTTTCTGCAGCCTTGGTTAATGCCAAAGCTACATGTGCAACTTCATCATCACTAGCATCAGCAGTTGCTTTCAGGCTTCTATTATTTGGCGAAACATAATTTTCTCTATCGTCTTTTTTATAAGAGTAGCAGACTGGGACACGGGGTGTCCTTTTCCCAACAGCACGGGGCTGGATACCTGATTAATTTAATAACTATCAATACTGCAATCCCGTGCAGAATATTTTAAATATTTATGAAAAATATATTACTAGGAATATGAGCAACCCTAAAAATTCAAAAATACCAATGTTGCACATTTCAATATTTGGGCTTAAGGAAGTTGAAATAGGAAAGTATTCTACCTGCACATTTTATGCCCATTGAAATACATTGGAAGGGAGAGGCAGTTCAAGCAGGTTCTAATTTTGTCACTCATACTATTTAATTTCAAAATTTTAATGGCAAAGAATTTCCACATATAGGAATACAAATCCTGACAAAGGCCAATGATATATGACGAAGAGCACTCTGAAATACCAGACTACTGTGAGAAAGTAATGCATAATCTTAAAGATTTGCATACTAAATTCTCTTGATGATAGCACTTGACTTCAGAATCACAACCCTATTAAGGGGAAAATTCTAATTATTATAATTGGGGAAAAACTTAAAGGTAACTGCTGACACATACATGAATTCACAAGTTGCATAATAAAATTTATAACTTTTCTCTCCAATGATTTTGAAATGGTTTAGAGTCAAGGACTATGTATCTTAAAAGCTTACGCTGGTAAGTCAAAGCTCATGAATGACTTCTATATCTAACACTCTCTCATACTAGAGCCCTTTTGGGTTTAAAGTAGCGTTAATACATGCTTATAAAAAAAAAAAAAGTTGCGCCAATACATAAGCCCATTTGACCATGTACTGTATAATTCAAATATTTTGTAGAATGGGGGTATTACACATCAAACACTTGACCACTTCATCATAGAGGTTGTGATACCATATCATAGATAACTTGCCTAATCTTAAACGCATAAATTGATTACTGAAAGTTCGGGGGGAGGGGGGGGGGGCAATTTGTAAGAGGCAAACCACAAAAATGATTCACATAATGAGGAAAAAGAAATAGTGAGCAAGACCATGACAGGTATAGAAATAGTGAGTGAGACAATGACGGGTATTTTACCATCGAGGCGCCTCTTCTTCAATAGAGAGAGACAACCATCACTGGAAGAAATTGACTGAGCCTGGACAGGATCTTTTGAGATACTAAGCTGAACTTTGTCACGCTTCCGTTTAACAGGTTTTCGAAATCCTGGAGCTTCATTCCTCTCCCTTTCACTATCACTCCCTTCCTGTCAGTTTCAAGTCCAGAAATTTTCAACTCACTCAAATCCAATTTAACATACTCAACTTTCCCAAACAGCAATCTGTCAAAGCAAACATGAAGAGAGATGCAAATCCAAATGCGAGCATGAATTACATCATTTATAATGTCATGAAAATCACTGATGAAGTAGAGATGGAAATAATATACTAAAAGACGTGATGCCATGGCCTACAACGAGAAAAGACCAATAATATCATTTTAAACAGAACAGTTTTACCCTTCTTTCTGGAAAAACTTTTTTCTTAAAGAGATTTTCATACCAAAATCTGTTTAGAAATTTTGTTTAGAAGTGGAAAAAACAACCCAACCGGAACCAACTTGACCTTACCAGCACATTATAATGATCTGTCATCATTGCGATGAGGCCAACAACAGAAGCTGTCCCGTCTGGCAGAGATAGGTATGCCTGTAAATTAAAACTTGAAGTTTCAATGACACTTAAAACAAAAGATCTACACAACATTAATAAGTAAGTTCATGATAGCTAGAAGTAAGAGATTGTACATAAGCAAGACGTAACGTTCTAACTCACAGAGACGAGAGATAAATATATGGACTTATGGGGGCATAACATTACAATTTAGTGAACAGACAGCCATGGTTTGATATCTGATAATGTCTCATTTAAAAATAATAATCATAATCATAATCATAATCATAAGGAAAAGGGGAAAGGGAAGAAGAAGAAGGAAAAGGGGAAATGCGAAAAGGACGAAGAGAAACAAAAGCTCGTGAGCTCTGTAGATACAAATACAGCATCGACGAATCATTTTGTAATAAATATCATCTAATTTTTCTTCGCTAAATCAGTTATGAAAAAAAAATGCATAAAGACAATATGTAATTTCTTAACATTAAAGAAGAATACATATAATAAGTATAATGTCACGTGACTACAGACTAAGCTACTTTACTATTGATTTACCCGATTTATATTGTAAAGAGCTTCCACCATTTCAATGGATCTATTACGTACAGCCGCAGCCACCTAGAAATCCAAATAAATTAATAAGAATGGAGAATAATAACAAGAACTGTTTAAAAATGGTGATGATAATGATAGTAAGATGAAAAAACAAGCCCAAATGTCGTCAAATATACAAATGAAAAAGCAGGATACAAGAGAGTAGAATGCAAATAAAAGCATACCTTCTTCCACTCTTTCCCATATTTTCTGTATGCTTCATAAAATCGCTGTAGTTCCTCTTTGCTCCACTGAGATCCCAATTTATCAGACAAGTTTTTCTTCTGTGTATCAACAAGGATTAAAAAAATTTGAGGCTTAAACACGAGTTAAAATCTTGCTGATGTTTAGGGCACATAATGTAATTAACAGCAATTATTATGTATGATGCACAGATACTCCAAAATTGGCAACTTATTTGCATCATATCCATATCCAATACTAAAACTTGTATAATAAACTTGTTTTTGTATTTTTAGCATATCCCCTTTTTTGTTTAGTGAGAACCTAGTACCTACCATCCGTGAAGTCATGTTTTCCAAAAAATAAAAGATACAAATTCAAGTCCCTTTGTCACTAATTTCCTCCCTCGAAGTATAGTACGACTCTTGTAGTTGTGCTTTCTTCAAAGTAATTGTACAAAATAGCAGACTTCAACAGACATACGCGTATTTTATGTAATTTATATCGGCGTATCCATGTCTTGATTCTCCAAAAAAATATTGTATTTGTGTAACATGTTGTACCAAAAACTCGTATCCCTACCGGTGAAACATAGTTTATTAGACCATAAAACTTAAAAAGTCAAATACAATAACAATAACAACAATGTTATTCCATAAGTAAAACCCAAAAACTACCACGTAAACTCCTTTAAAAACCTTTATGACAATTTTATACCATGAAGGACACAGTGCTATATTTTATTTGTTGTGTCCTATTGCTTCCAGTCTCGAAATAGAAATGCTAACAAATCGAGACATACCCGTTGGTTGTATTTATTTGAAATGACTCCATCGTTCTCAGGAGAAAGATCATTTGAATTTGAAAGCCGCTTATTCACACTTCTAGATTTCCTCTTCGGTGCCATTGATCCTTTATGTATCTGAACCAAAAAAAAAGTCACAGCCAATGATATAAGCTCAATTAAAACTCACCTAGTGAGCTGATCAATAATGCATAGTAAAAAGTAAAAACAGAGCTCATAAATTTCTTTTGAGGAATAATTAGTTAACATGGAGGCTAAAGACAGTACAAGTTCCTTCAGCCTTCCTTTTCTGCTTTTCCACCACAAGTCATAAAGCCGAATCATTAACATTATTTGCATGTGTCTCACTTATTAAACTTTTTAGTAGTAATTGGCACATTAAGAAAATGGAATGGAACCAATTGTACTATTCTGTTCCTCTTTTTAGTAGTAATTGGCACATTAACCTTATATATCATTCTGTTCTATTTTAAAAATACGCCAAACAAGGAACAGAAATCACATCCATCCTATTTTAACTGACCTTCAAATGACAAAGATTAACACAAATGTAGAGGCATGCACTCTAAGGCTCCCACTGAACGAAAACAAATACAGGCCATAGTTCAACTGCATCATATCATAGCAGACATTTGCATTTTCAATACAACCAAGACGCTAAATCACAGGGACAGTTTCACATATTGATACTCTTTTATTGAGAAGAGAAATGATATCAACACACTCTAACTTAATTTTACCAATGCATTTTCTTAGTTAAAATCCATATAAAATCCACTAAACTATATAGGTCCCACTCCCTATTTGATGGGTACCACTTACAATTTGATAGGACCCACATGAGTGTGCTGGAAAAGTGTACTAGATAGTGTGTAGCTAAAACTCCTCAATCAAGAGAGAAAAGGCAGATAAATTCAAAGCAAAATATTAAATTACAGTCATACACCCCAAAAAAAGCCTCCGTTAAATCTTAAAAACCAGTATCGATTCACCTGAATTACTTCCAAACTAAAAGGATAAACAGAATATTTAACCCGTCGCAAGATAAGCAAAACCAATCAGCAACGAAGCAGATCTTTTCATAATCACATTGAATTCAGCAATCGACTTGGCGCATCGCAACATTCAAATCATACAGGAAGAAAAAACCGAAAAACACAAACCCTTCACCCTCACCCAGCTCAAAATTGCTTTAAGAAAAAACCGAAAAAAGAAAAAGGAATGCCGATTCAAATGTACTATGAGAAACAAATTCCATCAGCAACAGTCAGCTAAAAAACAGCTACAATTATTTTAAAAATACAGACAAAAACGGTATTATCAAGAAAACCCGCATAAACGAAACCAAAAAAATCGACGAATTCCTCCAAATCAACAAAAGATGGCGGAAATCTGCGTTTGATTTTCGGAATTCAAACCCTAGAATTACAGATCGGAGAGCGAAACTGGTTCTGTGGGTCTTACCGCGTATAGGGTTTTATCCGATTCCCGGTGAAGCTCGAGAAGAGAAGGAAAGAGAAGTGCGCAGGGTTTAGAGAGAGAAAGAGAATGAATGAGAGAGAAAGATAGGTGCGTTGCCGCGAAACTTGAATATAAAGGTGTTCTAGCCAATCAGATTTGTGTGTTTCTTGCGATAGTGCGTTTCAACGACGAAAACAGATTTGTATTGTTCCGTCATCTACCGTACACGTCAATAGCTCGCTCTTATCAACGGTCCAAGATTCGTGCTTAATTGAGGGTTCGGAACGTTCACGTGCACAGGATTATGTTTGAAATTTTGGAAGGGAATCTTTCAAAATTTTGCCCTAGGTTTTCGGTATTGTCAATATAGCCCCCCCCGGTGAAATTCGCAAGTTGCGACTTCAATTTTCCGTCTTTGGTTTTTGTTTTGAAAGTGCTTTTATTGCACTTTTGAATTAAAATCCAATGTGTGTTTAGGGGAAAAAAAAATCCTTATGATCTATAAATTTTTGGGTATCGCTCCGATACCTTTTAAAAATAGGTGGGTTTGGTACCCTTGAGCATATTACCTAAGATACTAAAATTGAAGATAAAATGATAGATGAAGCAAAAAAAAATATCAAACTCTTTCGTTTTAAGTGGATAAATAGCTTAAATTTTTATTAGTCCATTAAGAGCTAGCGCAGACACGATAAGATATGATAATAATCTTATCCTGTTGTCATTTGTTGTTTGTTGCGCCGGCAGGATATGAGTTTGATATTAGTCCATTATTTGTAAAAGTTATCTTGAGAGGAGTTAGGATAGAAATTATCCTGATAGGATAGGATATCAGTTTTGTTTATTACCATAACCCGATAATAGTTTCAATATTTATATTTTATATAATTTATAATAATATTAATTAATAAATATAAATTTTTGATTTTTGATTTTAATAAAATATTAATTTTATTATTTATCAATTACTAGTTATTATTGTTAAGTTCAAATTATTTAGTTACTAATAAATTTAATTAAAAAATAAACTTATTTATAAATGGTGAAAATATTGGATTTACTCATATAAAATAATTAAATTTTCATTATCACTTACTACTACTTAGTTAACATTATTTTTCGTTATTTATATTATAAAAAAAATACAAAAAATAATTCTTCCCTAACAATAAAATAGCTACTCACATATATATTAATTTTTTAAAAGTAAATATAGAATAATTTTATATTATCATATGAAATTATTTAAAATTATTTCTCTACTTATATAATTATAATTAATAATTTAAATATAAGTTATTTTTGAAAGAATAATATCTTTTAATAATTTTTTTAATATTTGAATTAATTTTTATCATTGATCAATTATCCCTACTAAGTTAAAATCCATTGATTACATATATAATAATTTTAATTAAAATAGACTCCCTGTGAAAAAATTAAAATAGCCAAATTAATAAAAATAATTTGATTTTAGTTAATATTAAAACATAAGCTCATTTATAAAAATGTAAAAAATTAAATTTAATAGAATAATCACTTTTTGAAAAAAAAAATAGAAAAAAAAATTTTAAAAAATATTATGTATTTTTTATTTCAAAGAAAATTTGATACATTTTTTATTGTTTGTATATATCCTATCAATATCTTGTCCACCTCAAACGCAGGATATGATAAAAGTCTATCTTGCTCTTATCATATCCTGTATTTATCCAATCTTTTATCATATTCTGCTTTTATCCTATCATGACCACCAAACGGGCCCTAAAGGTTCTTTGGAAGGGTTTTAAGGGAAACGGAGGGAGTTACATTTTGAAAAAACTAGGAGTGTTGTATAATAATTTTTATAATAAATAAGTGATTAATATATTACATTTAGGCTAATTTATCATAGAGTTTAATTGTGATGCAATGTGATTATAAACAATTTTACATTAGGGACAATTACTCTCAATTTAAATTTTAATTAAAATAAAAAAATATTTTATTTGATGAAAATTAATTAGTTATTTTTGTAAACAAAATCTACACTGATTGTGAATTTTTTTAAAGACACTGTGCATAGACCTTTAATACTTTATCATTTCATAAATTTTATTTAAATTTTATTAACTTGCACATTGTTTATTCAAAAATAAAATTAAGTCCTCTCATTTTCTTCCCTCCAAATATGTCCTCCCAAACAATAAATGTTACCTCTTCTTAAAAGTCTCTTAATTTGACAATTATTTTTTCATTGAAAATAAAGTTAAAAAAAATCATAAATAGCAGTATATATAGTAAATTCTTTAATGTTCAAGTCAGAAATATCCACATCTTAATAAAACTAACTCTCCCAAAAAAAATTCAAACATAATACTTAAACTCAAAAAATTTCTTTAATAAATCAAACATGATTTAAATTAACCAAATGTTAGCCGATTCTTTCTATTATCTAATCATATATCATCATATTGTTCGAAAAATTTAAGTACAATAATAAATTATTTTTATAAGCACAATAATAATTACTTAAAATGTTAATTGGATAGATATCACACAACCGACAATTATAAGATTAACTATTTGAGGTTATGAAATCAAAGCAAAGTGGACATGTCTCTCTCGACAAACGTTTCTCCACATGCATCGCTTAAGGATCAAACCTGGACTAAATGCTTAAGAAGTTCAACTACTAGTTAGTGCAAAATGTTAATTTTATTATATTTTAACAATCTTTGACTTGTCCATATGCTTAAAAGCATGCAATTCAAATTAGAATCAATTGAAGTATGTAAATGTAATTAATATTCTTTTCCTTTAATGACAAAAAAATCTTGATAACTGATTCATTTAAAATTTTAGATATGAAAATTATTTTTCTATTTATCCCACAACGATTAATGAACAAATTTATGCACCAATTGTATTACACCTTATTGGTAAAAATTATTTTTCTAATGAAAAAAGTAATAGTACTAAAATAGTAAGGAAATAAAAAAAATTAAATGATGATTTTGACAATTTGAACGAATGAGTCAGTAGATTACCTTGATATATTTTAAAAGCAAATCTCCTTTTATTCAATTTTTTTCTTAAATTGCTTTTGCAATTTAAAGTTGAGTAAAACCATTATAAGCAGTAAAGTTCTCTTGATCAAGTATTTAACGTACATTTTATTCAATTTAGAAGTGTCATTTGAATAATTAATTTTTTTATTTGACATTTTAGAATTTCTAATTAATATTTTGTTCAGTTTTCTTTTATTATGTTTCATCAATCCTAAGACAGCCGAAAGGTTGAAGCCCTAGGGACAAGTAGCCATGGAAAATCTTCCAATTGAATATTTTGGAGGTAAATTTCACACTAGACCTAACCATATCTTTTAGGATAGAGGATTACACCTAATTTCACTCAAATAAAATATATGATTAGTAATTAATGTGATACGAAAAAAAGATATAAAAAGGTAATGAGTGAAAATAAAATGGAAGAGAAAATATGATTTGAATGAATAAAAATTAAAAAATCAGACTGTAGTAGGGGTAATAAATTAAGAAAATTATACTTTTTTTGTAAAACGAAAATTATACTTATTACTATTTTGATTATAGGGAGAGAAAAAAAGAGTTAAAAAAAATTCATATCTTACAGAAACAAAGTAAATAAGGATTGGAAAATGGAATGTCGAAAGAGGATAAACTCCGCCCTACCTCCTGTTATCGAGCCTCCCTTAAATACATAAAAACAAAATAATACAGAATTTTTTTTCAAGATTCCTTGATTTTGTGTTTGGATAGTGAATATTTCAAGAGTTGATGAATTTATTGAGATGATTCTAAATAATCTTGTATACAATCTTATATATATAAATATTAAAAGAAAGAATAGTTTATAAATGCTGTAATTATAATGAATTAATTTAATTTTCTACATTTTAAAGGAAAACCCCTAGATTAAGTTACTTGTATCATTTCGGTCAAGTTTGTTATTTAATTTTTTTTTTTTTTGAAACTTATCAAGTTTGTTATTTAAACAATGACAAATGGACTTTATTTATAAAAATAAGTCGTATTTATTAAGAATTTATTGTTGATTTTTTAAAAAATTATACACATGTCATTATTTGATTTGAAAACTAGATGAAATGGATATAAGGATTTTGATATAAGTTATATCCTATTTTTTATTTTTTTAAAGGGAATGTTATCCTATTTAATTTTTTCAAAATTTTAAATCACTCATCCAAACTGGTTGAGGGAATATCATTTTTTTTTTCTTTCTTCCGAATACAGTTAAGTAAATGGAATGATATTCTGCAGCAACTTTGCACACTATGAGCTCGTTTGGTGGATAGGATAAACAGAGACATGATAGGATAATAATCATATGCTGTTGTTATCTGTTGTTTGTTGCGCCAGCATAGGATAACACTATCATGTCCCCTATCCCATCCTGTTCATCATGTGTAATAGTTATCCTAAGGGGAAGCTAGGATAGAAATTATCCTGATAGGATAGGATATCAGTTTTGTTTATTACCATAACCCGATAATAGTTTCAATATTTATATTTTATATAATTTATAATAATATTAATTAATAAATATAAATTTTTGATTTTTGATTTTAATAAAATATTAATTTTATTACTTATCAATTACTAATTGTTATTGTTAAGTTAAATTGTTTAGTTACCGATAAATTTAATTAAAAAATATTGTTATCTATAAATGGTGAAAATATTGGATTTACTCATATAAAATAATTAAATTTTCATTATCACTTACTACTACTTAGTTAACATTATTTTTCGTAATATATATTGTAATAAAAATACACAAAATAATTCCACACACACGCGCACGCACGCACACACACTATATAAATATAGACTAATTTTATATTATCATATGATATTATTTAAAATTATTTCTCTACTTATATAATTATAATTAATAATTTAAATATAAATTATTTTTGAAAGAATAATATCTTTTAATAATTTTTAAAAAAATTGATTAATTTTTATCATTAATCACTTACTCCTATTAAATTAAAACTCATTGGTTACATATATAATAACTTTAATTAAAATAGACTCCCTTAAAAAAAAATAGCCGAATTAATAAAAATTAATTTTATTTTAGTTAACATAAGTTCATTTATAAAAATGAAATAAAATTAAATTTAATAGAATAATCACTTTAAAAAAAACTATTTAGAAAATTAAATTTTAAAAAATATTATGTATTTTTATTTCAAGGAAAATTTGATACATTTTTCATTGTTTGTATCATATCTATCAATATCTTGTCCACCTCAAACGCAGAATAGGATAAGAGTCTATTATGCTCTTATCATATCATGTGCTTATCCAATCCTTTATATCCTATGCTGACCACCAAACGGGCCATGAAAAGAAAGAGTCAAAAGTCTGTTGCCCCTTATAAAATCAGAGTTCACAGTAAACAAGTTCTCTTAGTGCATGTTTGGGAAAACTTCTGGAATTGATTCTAAAGCCAAATCAATATGGGGAGAAGAAGCTTGTGTGAATAGCTTCTGAGTATCAGAATTGATTATCATAACAGAGAAAAGCTAATCCAAACATGCCATTAGGCTATTATTTATAAAAAACTAAAGACATAACCCTACAACCCTTTTAAATTGAGACACTATTAGGAATCCCCATGCCAGTTATTCCACCTTCACTTGTAGGATAAAGCAATGTGTATGGCATCTTAACTGGCCCAAACCTGTTTCTAAGTTTATCATCATTGTTCCTTTTCAAGATCCTTTCTTCAATACCAGCAAGTTTACTGCCAAACTTTTCAAAGGCTTCCAATGCCTCTGCATCAGATGTCCAATATGGGGTGTCTCTCTGCCCAAGGTAGACCTCATCAGTAGAATGTCTAGACAAGATTTCCACAAGTGAAATGCCAAGAACAGCCTGAAACTGTGAAGTAACTGTTTTCAGAAAAGCCTTCTCAGGATTTTCCACCAGTTCATTGTACTCAGGAGTTCCTTTTTCTGGGATGAATCTTCGGCTTATCGATGGACGATTTGGCGGGTAGCCCCCAAATGGATACTGTCCAAAGTTGATTGCAGCATGGAGAGCTGAAGCAATCCATATGATGATAGTGCATGTTTCGATCAACTCTTCGCGTGTTTGCATCTTCGGCCACCAAGGCTCATCTTTCTTGTCACCATGGCCTACCTCCCTTATTTCCTTCCACCAAGATTGGAGTTCTGAGTCTTTCTTGACAGATTCATCCTCCTTGTAGTAAAAGGAACAATAGTCCTGAACCCATGTCTTGATGGCAAACCAAATCTCTAGTCCATCAACCGCATAAGGATAATCCTCAATCAATAATCGAAGGCCGAATGGCGAAGTTGAGTCCTCAACAGCCATTCCTCTGAAAGAAGCAAAGATGCCGCAATTGATTAACAACAAAATTCATCTAATTTCAATTTTAATCATGATACCATCCAAGTTATTCTGGTTGTACTAATTAAATTTAGACAAGTCAATCTATGTTCTGTTGAATTCAACCATATATAGTTATCAATGGTTTACCTCTTAACAAGATCTTCAGGCAGTGCTTGCTCAGGGAAAACCCAATCCTTATAATGGAGAGATGAAAACTCCATAGAATACTTAGCTGGACAAACTGTTGACTCTAGAGCACCACCTGCATTGATGAGGATCTGTCGCCCAAGTGCATTTATGTTCATGGTGTCGCGAAAGTGAGGATGCAATAGCTTATGAATAGGGTGAAGCACACTAAGCTGCCTATTTGAAGCTATGATGAATGGCTCAATGACTGCATGAGTATGCAACCTGTAACAGAAGTAGGATATCAAAAGCTAATTACAGTAGTAGAGTAAGATTGTATTTGGTTTTGAGTTATACCAGTGGCTGATTAGTTGATGATAGCCTGAGTCGACTACCGATACATAAGCTTTGGCCAATTGCCAGATGGAATTTTCAACACCTTGTTCTGCAGGCAAACAAACTTTACTAATGGCACCATATTGATCTCCCTCAGGATGTGGCAAACTCAACTCAATGGCTAGTGGCTTTAAAGTCCCATTGTTTTGCAAGAACATAACTGTCCTACTAGCATATGTCTTTGTAGAAGTGGAGTTTATCCTCCTCAAGTATGGCATCACTGTATCATGCTGATCTAATATGAACAGCTTCCTTTCTCTAATTGCCTATTCAACCAAACACAAATAAATAGCATACATCTTAACGCTGAGGTAGAAGAAGAAAAAATGACCCTGACCATAGCTTGCACAAAATTTTGTTGTGAATACAAACGCCGTATCGATCTTGAAAATTACCTCATCTATAGTGAGCCCATCTAGGTTACTTTCAATGTGTTCTTTGGCTATTTTACTGCCATGATCACCATAGACTTTATGATCTAGCTTGCTAGCTGGTGGAAACTCCTGCAGTTATTTGGGCTTATCATGAGGAGAAAGAAATCATAGACAAATTTTCATTGGGATATTGATCCTAAAAGTTTTGGAAAGGTAAATTCAACAATTTATAATAGAGGTCTATTCATTAGTTTAATCAAATTGTTAATGATCAATTAAATAACACTTACCTGGAGTCTACTTATCAGGACAGGGTTTATACCAGCCAACATCTCCCTCGTAAATTCTTCATCTGTTCTCCAGGCAGATTTATCCACTGCTCCAAAATTCAAATCATTAAGAACATTACTATTAAATATGAATGGTTCATAGAATGTATGATTTTGTATGTTCATAACCTCATGCATGTAAAATAACATGTTAAGCTACCCATGTCCAGCTACCCATGTCCATGTCTATTACAATACCTGCAATCACTTGAGGCAT
Source organism: Acmispon strigosus (assembly GCA_030819835.1). Classification (NCBI taxonomy): domain Eukaryota; kingdom Viridiplantae; phylum Streptophyta; class Magnoliopsida; order Fabales; family Fabaceae; genus Acmispon; species Acmispon strigosus. The sequence goes on along the minus strand of JAUAMA010000003.1, from coordinate 64,049,762 downwards.
GGGAAATTTGAGTAACCTTTCCCCATCGGTTCGGAAAATTTCCTTGAGCATCTCCCCAGGGATGTTATCCCTAACATCCCTAAGTAGACCCTCAGGCACTTCTATCCCACCTTCATATAGTTTGAGTACATCTTGGAAGCTATCAAACTCATTGGGGGTGCTATCAAATAGAGACTCCAGCTCAGGTTTGAGAACTTGAACTATGGATTTTAGTGCATAAGCAAGAAAATCTGCCAATTTCAAGTGACCAAATCTTTCATCCCTTGGAACATAGATGTCTAAGCTGAATGCAAGATTCAGCCTGCTCTCAGAATTAGGATCTGTCAAGGAAGCAACAAAAGAAATTAATAACTCTGCATAAATATATTGTTATATTTGAACTATGTGATTCACTAGACATTGAAGAGGCTGTACAATTAAGTGTGTGTTTGTTTTGCGTTCATGTAAACTCAAAGATTATGTCGCGTATCTCATGGTACCAATGGAGAAATAAGAATCTGTCACATGGAATTCAATGTGGATTGAAAAAGGATGATTTTGCCATGTTGAGCTTAATGTAGATCCGCGGTGAGTTCAAGAGAAATGCAAAAACACATTAACTATTTGATTCAAGATGTACTGCTCTGTCTTGAATGCAAAACAACAAATATAAAGCCTAACCTGACTTTGTAGGTGGTCTCCCAGTTCTTCCCCTACGAGGGTAGGGATATTTGCTAGACCCTCCAAGAACAGGACGAGCATGCTGTGGACCCTTATCAGGATTTCCCAAATCATTGTAGAATGCATAATCATAGACCCTATCCCACTCTTGAAGCTGGCTCTTTCCATCTCCTCTTAAATTCTCCAACTCTTGTTCTCTGTACTTAAGTAGCGGCCCTGGTGTTTCACCAGGAAGGTATGTCTGCAATTAATGGAAGTTATGTAACATGTTACATGTAACACACAGTTCAAATATAGTTATTAGTGAACATTACTTTAAGTAAGAGTGCTAGTCTCGGCACAACAGTGCAGAGTCACATATTCGAGCTATGAAATAAGTGTCTTGCAAAAATGTAAGGTAAGACTACCTACATTACATCCATAAAGTTGATTCGACCCCTCTATGGGCCTTGTATAGCGGTGCTTTATAGCACTAGGTTTGTCCTTTTAGTGAACATTACTTTAAGTGCATGTATGTACCTTGTTGGAGAAGAAAATGCGATCTTTTTCATATTTATCTGCAGGGTATACCCAAGAGTTGCAGACAAATTGAATGACACCTTGACCTGGCACATCTTCAAGTGTGAGGCTTCTGAGGTAGAACTCACTGTGATGATTATTCCTTATTAAAAAAGCTCCTGGTGTTCCTATCTCCTCATCCCAATCAAATGTAACCTTGAATGCTGATTCTCCAGCTGTCAAAGCTGTGATTGTGGTGATCCAGTCTTCTAGGTAAGCAGGTTTCCCAAGTTTCCCCTTCAACCCATTGCCTACAAATGTTAACAAATAACAACTAAAGTTGTCATTCTTGTTATAATCTTACAACAGTATCAACCATCAAGGGTTAAATAAGTTTTTAATCCTCAAATTTACACTCAAATTTGGTTTTGGTCTCTAACATCTGAATTTCACTTTTACATATGACATTGGTTTCATCCCCGCTTTATAAAATTTCATTGTTAAATAGTGATGGGACTAACAAAAACCATGTCACATTGTCATGTGTCAAAAGTAATCTTACATGATCTATTTTTCTGCCAAGTAGGATATAATTGCTAGTACTTTTAATAAAAAATTATTAGAGATAAAGAAATGATAATCTTCCATAGAGTGATTTTTCTTATATAAAAAGCTAGCAATTAGATTTAATAATTTGGAAGTAAAATATGCCACATAAAATTACTTTCGACACATGGTAATGGTGACACGACCTTTTATTACCCACATCATCGGTTAACTGTAGGATATTATAAAGCGGAGTAAAAAAAAACTATATATAAAAGAAGAAATTAAAACCATAAAAATTATATGGTATGAACCAAAATGAAATGTGACGGTATAATGAGGGATTGAAAATTTATTTAAGCCTAATATCAATTAGTTGAAGTTTTTTTCTCCAAGTAGTAGTTCAACATTATAGAAAACCAATCAAGTTGCTTAATCTAGAAAATTAATTAATGAGGTAAACGATTCGTAGTTTTGACTTTTGTTGGAAGTCATTTTCCTGAGCACGAGTTTTGACTCTTGACAATTGACCCTTAACAATAACACAAATCATAATCAAGAGCCATTTGGTACTACTTCACTGTCTGTTTCCTATTTTCTTTTTTCTTTCTTTCTTCCTGATAAGCCTGAATGGATAGAACAGAAAAATATAGGCTACTGATTCCCTTGAAGCTTTTTAATTAAAAGAATTGAAATGAAGAGTATACAGAAGACTTTCTTTTTTACTATGTAGAGGCAACAAAATAAGTATGAGAGAAAAATCAGATGAAACTAGAGAAATAATAAATACAATTTGTGATGTGATATAATATGAAATAAGATATAAAGAGAAAAATGAAAACAAAAGACTAAACTAGATGTAGGATACACTGTTTTCTCTAGTTCTCTGATTTATTTTTTCCTTGGACTCAAAGAAAACAAACATAGTGTGTAATGTAAAGCCTGAATGAATAGAAGAGTAGACTAAAACAGAGGCACAAAGTAACCACGGTTTTAAGTTTCTAAAATCGCAACACGATTGTGATTTCAGCCGACCACAGCTGCAACAGTTACGTTTGTTCACAATTTTTCGCAATATGAAAAACCATAGCACAATCGTGCTTGAGAGTGAAAGAGGAGAAGGAAGGAGAGAAATAACGGACCTGCAGGGTCAGCGTTAACGGCACTTATGAGCTGAAGAGAGACTCGTTTACCCAGAAACTCATGAAGACGATCAAGAAAGGAGGCACTGAAATCGTTCAAGTCCAGCACATTCTTCTTCATGAGCACCACCGTCCCTTTCACTCGCCGGAGTTCTTTGCTATGTCCGCCGGCGCCGGTGAAGGCGCTCACCATGTTCTGAAACATTTTGACAACTCACAAGCAGCAGAAACAGTAAACTTAGTATTATTAATCGCCAGAGTAACTAACTTAAGGTTGTTTTGTTTGTGATGTGAATTAATTGTGAAGAAGCAACGCGGTGCTCTGTTCTGTGCCTTTTATAGACAGGGTTCACCGACTCTCTGTTACAATAAATTCTAATGTCGACTCATTCTAGGATTCTCATTTTTTTTAACCAATTAACAATTAATAATTAATAAGAAAATGTTAGAAAAAGAGTGTTGAAAAGATGTTGCTACCATTTCTAATTCAATTTTCTTACACCTATTTGTAAATGTTTATTGATTGATATATACTATAAAGAGTTCTCTAAACCACACAATATTTACTTTCAATAATATTTTGACATATTTTTTAGAAAATTCAAGTTGTAATACATATTAAAATAATATTCGGCAAACTAAATATAGAGATTTATATAATATTTACTTTGCTTCATTTAAACATTTTCATTCTATAATAAATCTTATATAAAATATATATATATGTATACATTCATGAGTACTAAAAATATTTTATGTACCCAACACAAGTTGGCTCATATTAGTAAAAATGGACCACTTTCTCTTAAAAAATAGTATTCGATTCTTGCTGTTGGTGTGAGGTCTAGTAACCGATCCGTAAATAGCGATGATCTCGAAGGAATTTGGATCCTCTATAGCTCCATCAGACAAATACCCATATATATATTTTATTGTTTAATAATCTATTTTTTATTTAGATTAATCTTAACTATTAATCGTAAAATCAATGACTATGATTGTGCACGATCTCAGAGACATACTATATTTGTAGTGGTGGCCGGAGCTGATTACTCTTAAATTTTTTTAATAAAAAAATGGTATCTTATGAGATGTTATTCAACTACTCATATAACCTTTCAAAGGGGAAATGAAGACTTGGGTAACTTTTTTGGGAACTCTTAAATATTTTGTTTTTGGTACCTCTATTTCTACTTGTTATCTTGATGTTGGCACTTTGCAATATCCCAGACATTCGCATGTGATACTTTTCTTCAGGAAGATATTTTCTTTATCTTTGATTTTTGGTAACTCTATTTTACCGATTGATGTTAGCACTTTACGATGTCCCATGCATTCCTTTTTACAATATTCTTATGTGATACTTTTTATTTTATAGTATATATAACAGTGGTCTTTGCACTTTAAGTTGCTCCAGGCTCTTTACCCATGCCATGTTCTTTATCTAGTGGGAATTAATACTGGAATTAAATTCTTAATCTTACTTAACGCTGTGCAAATCAAAGTTAATTTTATTGATCTTGTGGAGCCACTGCTTTCTACCAGATCTCCTTTGCTGTCTCTGTATAAAATGGTTTGCTAGCTGAATTTTTTATTAGATTTTAACTCAGGAGAACCTTCTATTTTCTAAGAAATTTTTTCGTTCACAACTAATAATCTATACTTTATTTTCACTTCACTTTCTATCTATCTCTCTTCTTTTTCAAACAATACATATCACATCTCTTATTTTCTCATTATTTTCTTCTTATCTCTCTCTTCTCTCCACTTCATTTTCTCTTAAAGTGGAGTGTCAACCCCAATGGATTGGTCTAGTGAAGCATGACAGAGTGTAGTACTCGACAGGTCGCAGGTTTGAACCTCCACTAGTCCCTTTGACGTGAGGTAAATAAGTCTTCAGTAAGTGTTCTTTCGACAGCTTTCCTTGTCTTGGACTGGAGCACCATTCCCTCACTGTAAATTTTACTCCTTCTGTCCCTAATTATAAGAGACTTTAAAATTTTGTTGGTGTCACTTAATATAAAACCCGCTTCTAAATTTTAAGAAAAAAATTAGTATTCATTTTCCCTCTTACATTTATTAAAGAGACAGTGGACTACAATTAATACAATAAGAAAAGAATTTTATTTTAAATAAGGGTGAATATTAGAAGTTATATAAATTTTTTTAAAAAAAGTAATACATTAACTAGTCTCATAACATGTTTATCTTAACAACCGTAATTTTTGAAACATGTCTTATAATTAGAAATTAGAGACGGAGAGCGTAATAAAAAAAAAGTTTAAATCAAACTTTTTCCCTAATTGGTATGGTGAGGAGAGAAAAGAAAATACCTACTAGAATGATGTATAATGCTAGTATTACATATATATTAGATTGTTGTTACTCTATGAGTAAGTTAAAGAATTTAATTAATATATAATAAATTTTACAGAGACGTTTCAACCACCTATATTTATTTTTCGGGGTTGGCTAAATGACCCCGTGTTAATTTGGGGTCATTTAACCCCATGTCCAAATCGACCAATCAGAATGCGCCACGTGGTTTTTTTTCAAATTATTATTTTTAAATCTAATTTTACTATGTCACCTTAATTAATTAATTCAATTAGTTAATGTAATTATTTAATTAATTTTATAATATATTTGTTAAATTACATATTTATGTTTAGACCCCAGTTGAAAAAAATTCTTATTTCCAATCCTCTTCCCTATCCCTATCCCTACAAGCTGAGATACTTATCTCAATTCAATATATTTCTATATTTTTATTTTAAATAAAAAATGTATTAATTAAAAAATAAAAAAATTAAAGGTTCTCGTGGATGAACTGGTTTAATTTATTTTTTTTAATTAATACATTTTTGGTTTAAAATGAAAACATAGAAATAGATTGAATTGAGATAAGTGTCTCAGCTTGTAGGGGTAGGCATAGGGTGGGTTGGAAATGAGAAAATTTTTCAACTGGGGTCTAAACATAAATATGTAATTTAACAAATATATTATAAAATTAATTAAATAATTACATTAACTAATTGAATTAATTAATTAAGGTGACATAGTAAAATTAGATTTAAAAATAATAATTTGAAAAAAAAACCACGTGGCGCATTCTGATTGGTCGATTTGGACATGGGGTTAAATGACCCCAAATTAACACGGGGTCATTTAGCCAACCCCTTATTTTTCCTAGTTAACTTTTTCAGACTTAATTTTTTTTAAGGGAACTTAATTTAATTATGATGCAATGAAATGGCAAAATCTAATAGAATTGGGGTACAAAATTTATTTCACAGTTAGTGTGCAGTTATTAAACTTTTACTAAAAAACTATGCAGCATTAATTATAGAGTAGACGTTAACACATAAATAAACTTAGCATACCTTACCTTATTGAGAATTGATTTTAATTTCATTACATTAGTTCTTCCACCACCTTCTCACTTTCTTAATTCCCATATTACCCTGTGAAATAAAAGTAATTTTCGCATTTGTAAATGCGAAATAAGAGTAATTTTTACATTTTTAAGTGCAATTCTTTTTCAATTCGCGAAAAAATTAAAATACAATTTTTGCACTTTTAAGTGCGAAATAAGAGTAATTTTCGCACTTTTAAATGCAATTTTTTTAGTTCACGAAAAACTTAAAAAAATAATACAATTTTCGCAATTTTAAGTGTGAAATAAAAGCAATTTTTGCATTTTTAAGTGCGAAATAAGAGTAATTATCGCACATTGTAATTTTTTTTAGTTCGCGAAAAACTTTTGAAAAAATTAAAAATACATTTTTCACACTTTTAAGGCGAAATAAGAGAAATACAGAGACGAGATTTCAAAAACGAGAAAAAAACGAGGGAACACACCTTCGTGTAGTCGAAGGAAATACAGATAACACTCTCCAAATAGGGATTTGGTGAAGATGATGAGTGGTTTGGTTTGAGGTTCAAAGTGATGGAGGTTATGGTTTAATGGAGAAAAAGAAAATAGGACGGTGAATAATAGAAGGTGGTGGAGGTAGGAATTGTAGTGAGGAAAATAATGGGATGGTGGTGGTAATGGTGATGAGGATGGAAAAAGGGGGTGGTGGAGAGTGAAAGATGAAGAAGAAGGAAGAGGGTGGTGGGTGGAGGAAGAGGAAGAAGAAAAAGGATAAGTAGGGAATGTATTTTCTTTTAAGAGTAAAATGATAATTTCGCACATAAGGGGGTGGTGGAATGACCAATAAGAATGGTCTTAAAACCAACACTCTATCTTATTTAATAGTGTCTTCAGGGGCATTTGCCAGCCTAACGAAAGTGATAAGTTTATCTCTGCTATATATCAACAACTAGTCATCTCTAATCTTACATTCCTGGTGACCATACTGCTCCAACAACAAGTAGTCTACTCAACTTTCATTCTTACCATTGAAGGTTGATGAATCTATATTGAATCCATTTTAAATAGTCGCAACTTTGAAGAAATTAATTCAAAATTAAGATATAGAATGCATGCCATGAATCACCTATGTTTTTACTGTAATCTAAATTAACATTACTATGTTGAAGTGCATACAGCATAATGCTAGAACTTAATAAATCCATAGATTTTATATCTGGATTTCCATTATGAAAGATACATTTCACTTTTTGATGTGCTTAACATGGAAGCAGAGTGCCCCTTCTATCTCTCAGTTCATTGACACTAGCCTCAACTTCTTTTACAAACATAATCTTAATGTCACTTTTATTAATGATAGAATAGAATCCAATTCTACTGCGAAACTATTCATCTTACCTCACCCCAACGGAATGGAACTAGTAGGGGTTCAAACCTATAACCTATCAGATACGCACTCTGTCATACTCCACTAGACCGACCCCTTAAGGTTCAATCGGTAATCATTAATTCAACTTAACTTTCTGAAGCCATTATCCAACTATTTTAAACTAAGTCTTTTTTCTTACACCAAAATAGGTAATGTTTCATTATACTACGTGTACCTTAATACAAAAGATTGTAGTCATGTATCATATTTTCTCATGCTCTTCAACAAACCTAAAGTCCAAAAATGTGATGTAATTTTATGTTAGAAAAGAGGATAGGGAAGCATAAAATAATGTCACAAACTTAAGTTACAAGTTTTATTTCACAAAATTACATATCTAATTCAATAAATCACATTTGTGTTTGCACTGGCAAATCAAACATACACTCAAACTGAAGTATTGTACTCCATCCTGGACTGTTAAAAAGTGCAAATCAATGGCATGAATTGTAGTCCTCCAAAATTTTGAACGGTATGTGGCTTTGACTTGAAATCAATCAAACCGTCGTTTTGCTATTGGAAGATATGTGGTAACGGTATCACCAATGTACCATTATCAATTCAAAGGTTCTGGAGACTGACAGCACAAGTGGTAGTACTTATAAAAAGCAGTCATTCAAAACTATTCCGAAAAAGACAAGATGAAAATAGAATAACAAATATTCGTTTCACAAATAGATTCTGATTCGCCAGACATCCTTATCTATTAAGTCACCCAATAATCTTACTTATTAAGCCTCTAAAAGGCTCAAATTCTACCCAAATCTCATGCTTTTCAGCTACCATTTTAGATAACATATGGGGGTGAAAAATGAACTAAAACCAACATAACAAAAGACATGATAATGTATACTAGCATCCCTTTTTTTACCACTTTATTCTTGGCATGAATTCTGATCCTTAGCGGTGAATATGAGGATGCTTTGAAGTTGTGGAGTGTAAACACATTTCTGCATAATTTTACTAAGCACAGAATAACTAGCAACTTCAATTGCAGTTTGAAAAATAATACATCATCTTCTTTTTTGTTTCAATTACATCTTTTATGAGTATAATAATTATAGATAAATTACAAGTTACCCAAATTCTGAACACCTCACCACATGAGTGCTGAAATCCATGACAGAGCAAGAAGTGACCTACTCTAGTCTCATATCTCAAAGGGAGAAGGGCAAACATAATAGTCGATTCACAACTTGGGCAGTATTGAATCATAGGAACATGTATTTTGAGGTAACCTGTCTAAACAAACACTTGACTGCGACCCAACCTCTGAATTATTTATCATCCACTTACTAGTCACTAAACCATTAATTATTCCAAACACAGCTTGAATAGGTCCACAAACTAGGAATGCCCTACTTGCCGATCCCACTGAAGATCCGCTGAGAATTCGGCAAGAGCAGCTCGTGGATCGCCATTTGAAACAGACCAGTAGTATTGAGCAGTTTCACTGTCAACTTGCATGCTCCTCTTCAAGGAATGAAGCACCTTTTTGTTGCTTTCTTCGGAGGATACCCTGTTTGATACATAGGCAGTCCTCCTACTATCCGGCTCATCATTGGGGTACAATACTGCTACTTCTCGTTTAGCATAAACATCCAGCTCAATAAAGCATGTTCTGTTCACAAGAATATCAGGATTGCTAATAGGAATCAACAACCTCTCCCTTGAGTATATGCCATGATCGCTCATCATGTTGTTCAGGCGCTTTATGTCCGTCACCTGCCAAAACATGAAAACATCATCAAAAGGTCAACACAGTTCAAACAATTGAAAAACCATGAAAAGAAAAGCAAATGATAGCCCCAAAATCACATCAACAGAGTAATTAACTTTTTAAAATGAAAGTTTAGAGAGGAAAATGTGAAATTGTATCAAACAAGTAGATTTTAACAATTTCATTTGCAAACCAAGGTTTTAAATCCCTGTCCTCGATCACGCGATTACGGCTGCAACATCATAGTTTTGCAACCACTTCAATCTGCAACATCATAGTTTTGCAACCACTTCAATCCTATTTATGCACAATTTTCTGTAAATTCAAGCATTGCTAGTTTGCTACTGCACCTTGTTGTAAACGGTTAGATTCAATAGATATAAATCCTAAACCATCCCTATTCATCAATAATCAAATTTGTAAGAACATACTAAACTCAACTAAACTGGGCATTCCCAAATTTCCAAACATAGCCTAAGTGAACATCATGAAAAACAACAATTCAATTAAAAAAACACGCATATTAAGAAATTATGCAGTTCAATACTAAAAAATTGAGAATTTCACTGTTGAAGGTGAGGGTCCAAACCCTAAGAGGTAGGGGAGAAAGAGAGACCTGAACGGAGTACTTGACGGCAAGACTGGCAACGCTGTCGCCACGCACGACCCGGTGTGAGGCGGCGAATTTGGCGAGCGAATTGTCTCTCCAGAAGCTTCCAGAGAGTGGGTCTCCGAGGGCGTCGTTCAATTTCCAAGGGGCGAGGAAAGCCCTGGTCACCATGTCCCTCTCGGAGGCCACTGAGTTCCAGACTCGGCACACGCAACTCGCCCGAGCGAGATCCGGGACGGGAAGCTTCTCGAAGATGAGGCGGAGGATGTCGGTGGAGGAGAGTGCGGAGAAATGGGAGTTCATCGGTGAGATCACGGTGGAAGCAGAAGCAGAAGGAGGAGGAGGTGGGGTTTGGGCGGAGGAAGGGGATGAGAAATTGGAATTCATGAGATGCCGGAGAATGTCGCCGTCGTCTTCGTCGCAGCAGCAACCCATTCGGAGGGATAAGAGGATGATCAGAATTCACTGCTTTTACCCGCCCGCCAACCACCCAACTCCATTGATCTTAAATGAAAGGATAATAAAGATATTTTCGAATTATCATTTTCATGATTTAATGGGAGAAATTAAACCATCGCTTTTTCAGTTTTATAAATACAATTTAAATTTTATCATTTTTAGATTTTAAAAATTTGTCGCCAATTTTATAAATTCAAAATAATGGTTACCAACTATATAAAGACATGACTGTGGGTAGTCGCGATGACACGATGGTGGTGGAGGCTTGTGATACATGATGGCGGCGGTGGTGATGGTGATGTGGATGGTGGTGACAATGGTGGTGGCAGTGACGGTTGCAAAGATGAGGGTAGTACTAGTTGTGGTGGAGATGTTGCATTGTATTTAGCCAAAAAGCCATAGTCACAAAGTTACTTTTTATAGTCTTAAAAATAGGTTGAAAGCATTTTAAAATTGAGTAAAAACTCATTTTAGCTCTATTTTTATCGAACATGTTTTGTTTTCAAATTTAAATATGTTTTGTTTTTAAATTTAAATTTGAAAGTCAAAAACTGAAAAACTCTCAACCTCTTCGAACGAGCCCTAAGATATTGGTTTATTTTTGTTTCTCGACGACAGGTGAGAGCCTATAATGGAACTTTGGTGTTCATAGTGACGATTTTTTTATTTTTATTTAGATGTAGCGTGTTAAGTTTTTGAGTGAGCATAGTCAGACCCGTATTATTTTATGGTGAAGCATCACAAATTACCCTATTAGAGATTATAACCTTGTTTTATCCTCTTGTAAATGTCATTTGACTAACATTTGAGCCTTACTAAATCTTACGTTGAAGAAAAAAACTCGTACGCCTAGTTTTAGAAAATATGACTTCAATCAAATTAGTTTTCCTCGTAGAAAATATGAGAAAGAAAGGGAAGGGAGGGGAGAGACCATATAAGAAGGAGGGGGATGGGGAGGAACAGTCAGAGAAAGGGTGGGAGAGGTCGCAGAACGAGGGGGATAGAACACATTGGAGAAGAAGAGGGAGGGAGTTGGAGATAGTGGGTCAAAGAAGGAGGGAGATGGAAAAATTATGTTCCTCCATGTATACATTCTCATGTACTTGACATGATGATAGACGAGTATTTATGAGTTATTCATATTTTTAAATTTTTTGAATTCAAAATGGAAAACGAACTATCACTTTATAGTTCATGCTATTTTTGTAAAAGATAAATACTAAATTTAAAATATAAAGCTCAATGAGTTATGCTATGTCATCTTGTCCCATTCTCATACAAATTCTTTTACTTATTAAAGGGAGAAAGAATTAAAGGATTTTTATACTTCCACAAGATAACAAATGCATTAAGGCCCCGTTTGGGAAAATAGCTTAATTAAGCGCTTATGGCATAAGCGCTTATTAATAAGCTCTTTTAAGATATTTATTATAATGAATTGAAAATAAGCTATATATAAGCATAAGCTCTTTTTCATAAGCTACTCTGAATAGCTTATGAAAATAAGCTCAAAACAGCTTATAGGTAGGTCATAAGTTATTTATATAAGCTCTCCCAAACGTTTGCATAATTGCTTATGCTATAATATAAGCTGAAATAAGCTCTTCCAAACGGTGCCTAACTTGCATGGGTCATCACTCAATGTGAAGGCTAGAGTTAGGGACTAATGTTTTGGTGTATGGTTTGTATGACTCAATCATCATATTACTGGTGTCCTACTGTCGCATAGTTAGGACTCAAAAACTCACATCAATGACCTACCATCACTGAGTTAGGATTCGAGAACTTACATCGACGCCCTACCACCGCTGAGTTAGAACTCGAGAACTCACATCAACCTCTTACCATAGCTAATTTAGGGCTCGAGATTTCACTCAAATGTCCTACCATCGTGGAGATTTCAATTTAAGAACTCCGGGATAAATCGACCATCCGATCTACACCCACAGACATACTCTTTGAAATCAACTCAAATCACTCATCCTAATGTTATCCTTTGTCTGAATCCCCGAGGTCAATGACCCACTGCCCTAAGACCAAGCATCGCGCTCAAGGAGAAGTAGAGCAGGTAACAGAGTATAGATCCACCATTCCTTTGTATGTAGGAATGAATTTGACCCATATGACCTAGATTCTGAAATATCATCGAGTCATGGCTGCCGACTTTTGAGGTTCTAAGATCTCATTGAGTTACAGCCCGCCGACTTATATCGTTGAGTTATATGGCCTTCTGAGATGAAACTAACCAACCTCTAAGACCCTTAGGTCTCATTGAGCGTAAGCATTCGAAGACATCATGTTTAGAAACAAAGCTCCAAGATTCAAGATCTAGTCGAGTTATGACTTGCCAACTTCTCAGATCTTGTCGTGATATGCCCACCATCTTTCAAGATTTTAAGATCTCATCGAATTACGACCCTTCGAGATTTTGAGACCTCGTTGAGTTACGACCCGTTGAGTTTTGAGAGTCCAAGATCAAATTAAGTTACGACCTACCGAATTTTTTAGATCTTGTTGAGCCACGGACCCAAAGGTTAATTGAGCAAGCCTATAAGATTCTTAGGTTTCGTCGAGCATAGAATTTTCAAGAGGACGACTTCCAAGATTCTGAGATCTCATTGAGTTACGACCCCCTAGATCAATTGAGCAAGCCTCCGAGGTCCTTAGGTCTCGTCGAGAATTGAATTCTCAAGAGGCCAACTTCCAAGATTCTGAGATCTTATCATCGGGTTATGCTCGCTGACTTTTGAGATTCTGCGATCTTGTCGAGTCACGAACCCCGAGGTTTAATTGAGTCTTTAGGTCTTGTTGAGCATGGATTTCTCAAGAGGCCGACTTTTTAGATTCCAAGTTCTCGTATAGTTAACGACCCTGCGAACAGAAATAAAGGTGATCAATGCCCAATTGCCTTATCAATGCAAACGATACAACTCCCACGAAGCATGACGATGCTCTGTAACCGACTACCCTCACCACTATAAGTCATGGACTTTTACTTTTAAATCTAATTTAATCACAACCATCCAATATTCAAGACTCTAGAGTCTTTTTGATGAGCCTTTTTCTTGAGTGAATCCAAACATCCTGGAAATGTTTCGTAATAAAACCGAAAATGGGCGCGTCATTTGCATCTAGGAAACCAATCAAAGATGAAGTATTCCTGAACAAAACAAACTCAATCAAAGATGAAGAATAGCTGGCAAAATTGGCATTGAACTTAAGAAAATGTTGTGGACATTCTCACCACTCAACAAAAAAATAGGAACAGAAAGCATAATTATCAACAAAGAATGTTGGCAACTTGGCATTGAACTTATGATTTTTCATAGGGGTAAATGTTGTGGACATTCTTTCTTCATCACCCAACAAAAAATAGGAACGGAAAACAATAACTATGGACAATATAAATATGGAATTGACAGAAAACCCAAAGTAACTAAAGCATGTGTGCAATTCAAACTCTTCGGACAGTGTTCAATGGCACTGTTGATGCTGCTGGGCGCTGCTTCAGTCCACTCACAAACCCATCACTTTTCTGTACAGTTTTTTTCCTCTTCAATGGTGAAAGTGAAGCCAATCTGCTTGCTATTCTTGAAGGAGAGAAAGATCGCCGGAATTTAGACGTAGCTGATCTCTTTTGAGAACCCCTGCCAAAATTTGCAGGCCTTGTGGGCGAAATGGACAGAGCCCGTGGGCTTTTGGTCTGGGCTTGAATTTTGGAGGTTAAAGCTGGAGACTTGATCAAAAACTTGTGTGGTGTTGTTGCTCTATTTCTTGTAGGGGAACTCCTGCCCAAATTTGCAGGCCTTGTGGGCGAAATAGACAGAGCCCGTGGGCTTTTAATCTGGGCTTGGATTTTTGAGGTTAAAGTTGGAGACTTGATCAAAAACTTATGTGGGGTTGCTCTATTTCTTCTTGTAGGGGAACTCCTGCTCAAACTTGTAGGCCTTGTGGGTGAAAGAGACACAGGTGGTGGTGGGCTTTTGTTCTTGCCTTTGAATTTAGAGGTTGAAGGTGGAGTCTTGACCAAAAACTTGTGTGGAGTAGTTCCTCTATTTCTTGATATGATAGGGGACCTTGTCTTGCAAAATTGTTGCTGCTGTGACTGTGAGGAAGAGTGTGTGGACAGGAACAAAGGGTTTGGGAACAGCACAGTTTTTCTAGCCCATGGCTTATTCCTTGGAGACACCCTATTTGCCAAATACCTGTGATTTTGCAAATCAAGTTCTCTAACTTTTGGAGGGGAAACCTTGAAATTGATCCTGGAACGAGCACGTTGAAGTGATGGGGAACTATCATTTTTGGTTTGCTTCTCTTTCTTCCTTCTAGCCTTGAGTTGTGTGTTGTTTTCAGGGGATGCCGCTTTCTGGTTTGAACGATGAGACATTGGAGTTTTTGGGTCCTCTGAGGCAAATTTGTTTCCAACTGCTGAAACAATTTCTCTGGCAAATTGAGTTGCCTGTAGAATTTCTCCAACAGTTTCGCCTACAAGCATTGCAGGCAAGGACATTCGCTTCCATTCGCCTGCAAAATGGTTCACAAGTGAAGAGGAAGATCAGATTAACTGATAACATGTTTGGTCACATGATAAAATGCTCTAGAATCAATTCTCCTTAAAAGCTACAAGTTTTATAGCATGAATTAAGTTCTCTTACATCAGAAATAATTCTGATACATAGAAATTGGTCACAGATCAATCTCACCAAATTGGTTCTGACTTCAATCAACTTTATAAGGTTTCCAAAGATGCACAAATCTTATGATATGAATAAACATGTTGTGAATTTTGTGCAATTGCTAATCATTATACCCATCTTGTCCAAAGTAAGAATATTGATTAGAAGCAATTAAATTGACTTTGGTTTAGCAACAAAACTGATTCAAGGCAGAGAGAGAGATAGAAACCTGTGTTTGCTGGAAAAGGAAACTTCCCCACTGGTGATCTTTTTGAGGCACCATTCTTGACCCTTTAGAATGGCAAGAACAGAGAAACCAATTTGAGTTTACACAACTTGTAAAAAAATATTAAATTAAATATGGTGGTCAACATCATCAAATTCAAATTGAAATAGAATCTAAAAGTACCTGGCTGATTCTTGTTTGCATCTGAGACTCGTTCTGAGATAAACTCTGGTGCTGCGAGGGCTGAGACTAACCCCTGACACCACCTTGGTTCCACCAGCCACGGTGTACTGAAGTTCCTGAAGCCGAGCCATGCACCGATCCACCTTCAAAGACCCAGAACAATTAATTAACGATCAGGGAAAAAGAACAAAACTTTGAATTTTATGGGTGGGTGACACTAAGGAAGATCATTACCTTGTTGAGTGTTTCTCTAATCAGAACAGGGTTGAGAGCAGCGAGCATTTTCCTCTGCTTTGGTGGGGTTCTCGCAACCATCTTCGGATCTGAACTCTCTCTCTCTCTCTCTCTCTCTCTCTCTCTCAGAAACAGGGATCTCAAACCATTTGGTTGTTGCTTCAGAGTTTGGAACCCAAGTGTTGATGAAACACGAACTCTGAGTAACGGTTTGTTTTTCTCAACGGTCGGGTGTGATGATACACTCATGAAGCAAATGCAACGGCTATATTAAAAACAACCCTTCTTTTCTTACTACTATTATTGGGCCTCGGGTTGACTTAGGAGCTATGTTTTGATTAGTCTAACTTTCTAATTAAAGTATTATAAAGCAGTTTTTAGTAGAAAAGTTTTATTTTCAATAAAATCAAGCAATATGCATGCAAAATATTTTTAAAAGAGGAAATAAGCATTTTAGTTTCTAGAAAAATAGTGAGATAGGTTACTTTAGGGGGTGGGGTATAGATGGAAAACATATCAAATTAGTGTTAAATTTCTAAACCAATTTGAAATAAGAGGAAAAATCTAAAATAACAAAATATATGGAATAAAGGTAGTAGTAATAAAAAATTATTTGAAAATGTGTATATTGTTTTTCATTTAGGTATGAATCCAAATGTGCCAAACATGTATTCCATTTTGTATTAATAGTAGCTCATAGTTTCTGCGAAGCAAAAGTGATTTTTTATCATACAAATTCAGACAATCACTAAGATGAATGCTATAGTGACAAACTTCTTAAACTGATTCTTCTCCAGGCTCTCCTTCACAGGTTTTGAACCCTCTACAAGTAGTACTTGCGAAGAGACTCTTCACTGGTTCTCTTTTGTGGTCCCTTATGTAAGTATGAGTTCAGAGGGATTAAGGTTGTGTTGACGTCACTCAAGTTCCTAGGTCGAACACGTTCTAAGGTCGGTGCTGGGATTCTTGGTAGGATTGTCTTTTCAGTCGATTGATGGATGATGGATGGAGGCCTCCCATGCTCTTGCTCTTCCTTTTGGGCCAAGAGCTTAGTATGTGGAAGCATGTTTCCAATATGAATAGTTTGCGCAGGAAAAACGTTAAAAGTGTTTTCCCTTTCTTGGTGTTCATAAGTCGGCAAGAGTTGGTGATGTCGTTAAGTTGGTGTCAAATTTTGATTCATTAGACAAATTAAAGGTATCAACCGACTTGGTGGTCGGCTAGCAAAATCCTTGCTAAGCAAAGTCGACCTAACTTGTTGGATGTGACAGAACAGTCATGGAGTTAGTTGAACAATACACGAGATTTCAAGAGAGTTTTGACCGAAACAGTAGTCCATTAGCTCTTACTGAGAAGCAATGGTCAAGCTATGCATGTGAAATCGATAGAGGTTTGACCGGAACAATTTGTCTCATTCAATGCAACCTTTTTGGTCAATATTTTAGTTTTTGAAAATATCTAAATGGATTACCTTTAAAGAAAAAAATTTATTGAAAAATCTCAAAAAATGTTTGTAGGTTTTTTGGTCCTTTAAAACATATATGAAATAATCTATTCATATCACTCACTAAAAAGCTAGTATCTTTGTCCCAGAAACCTAATATTAGTTTTTTTTTATTAATTTAAGTCGATGTTAAAATTCATATTAGTCCCTAATCCTTATAACTTTTGGATGTAGGAACCTAGTTAGTAGACAAATTAACATTTTTTATTGAATTTCCTTCTTTTACCGACTAAAATAACCATCCGTTTTCAATTTAATAAAGTTTCTAAGGATGAAGTTGGTCGATAAATTACACTTTCAAATGAAGTTTTTTGGTTACAAGAGGAAAAGAAGTTTGAAGTGTTTTACTGGGATATCTATCTCTGGCTCTTCAATGTTCTCCCCGTTTTCAATTTGACACTCATGTTACTAAATTTTGCAAGACAGGCATTTTAAATTTCAAATCCTATTATATTGCCACCCAAATCATATAATCTAAGGAAATATTCCATGATCAATTCGATAGATAGCATAATTTATCAAAAAAAACAATGGCTAGATTTTGTTTCCTTTATTTATTTATTAACATTCAGAAATCTTATCATGATTCGCTCCCAACATTCAGAAATATTGCAGCTCCACCAGCTGAAACGTAGGAACTGTTTTCCGCAGTTGTGCCTTTTACTTTACTAACTATTTTATGTATAAAATTTGGAAATTGCAAGTTCTTAACTTGAAAACTTAAGAATAAATCAAATAAAGCAATGAAAGAAATAATAAAACGGCATAGCCAAACAATAATTGAAATAATAAAAAGAATCTAACGTGAGAGGCTTGATGGAAGCACTGATCAAGAGAGTTCAAATGAATCATAGGACAAAAAATGAAACAATGGTAGAAATTGAATTGAATGTGATTTCATTTTCAAACAAACATAGTGTATTTGATGAAAACACCTGAACAAGAGTTCAAATGAATTAGGATCTAATATGAAACAATGGACGAAATTGAACTGAATGTGATTTCATTTATCAAACAAACACAATCTGTACGCCTTGAGTTGAGAAAACAAGGTTTATTGTATTTGAGATGGCAAGAGTGATGACTTTCGTTGAGTTTTCAACTTGAGAGGACTCCAGACAAAAGATTTCCTTTGCAGGGCAAGGAGAGTTGGATGCCTACCCCCCACCCGTGAGCCTGCTTGTGCTGGACTTCCACAAAACTTGCTGCTGCTCCCCCTAACAGAAATGGGCGTTGTCTCAACTGATGCTCTCAACTCCGGCAATGGCGCGAACAAACTTGAATACCGCTGTTTCCTTTGGCTCCTTATGCTTCCGCTGGTAAATTGGGAGGCCGAGGTATGGAGTGGAGTTGTTAAGTCAGAAGGCTTGTCAGGACGAAGTGTAGCAATGGAGACCCTCCTCCTTGGCTGCATAAGCTGGGATGTTGATGGAACAGGTGGTCTCACGGCAATGGATGCCCTGCTTCTAGGTTTTGAATAGCCGCTGTCCATAGTTGCTATCATTGAGGTCCTTCTGGCAGAGTTTTCCTTTCCATTCATGGAAGGTTTTGAATAGCTGTCCATAGCTGCTGTCATTGAGGTCCTTCTGGCAGAGTTTTCCTTTCCATTCATGGAAGGGGTATATCTCTTTGATGGTCGAGGAGATGGTGGAGGCAAGAAATTGGTTATTCTTCTAAGTGGCAGTCTCAGTTTTGCAGCATTCAGGGGTGGCTTCTTATCTGTCATGGTTCTATTAGCTGCTGTGCATTGAGATGAAGAAGCAGCAGCAATTGATCTACTTTCTTGCTTTAGTCTGGTTTTTCTTTCTTCTGCTATCTGGTTCTCGAGGTCCCGAACCTGTCAAAATTTGAACAATATTTGATGTATGTTCACAACATCTCCCCCTTGTGGGAAAAAAGACACCTTTTCCTGAACATTTTCTGAAGAGTATTATACCTTTTCTTGAAGAGTTCTACAATGGTGTTCTCTTGCAGCAAGTCTGAGTTGTAAGGTTTGCAAGCTTTCCTGCAATTTCCTAGTTTCCTTCTCGTCATGTTTGTGCTTCTCTGCCTTTATTATGACAAAAAGTTCTGAGTTTCAGGAATTAACTTAACTTGATCACGGTTATTCTTAACAAAAGTACAATTAAATAATATCTTACCATTTGCTTGTACTTAAACAGCTCAGTGAGGTCTACTTGCTTGCGAGCTGGGCCACTCTCAATTCCACGGACACGGGTGGCAAAATTCAGAGAACAAAGTGTCTCTCCTAAGTCTGCATCGCTTGGACTCACCTGGACAAACATTAAGGTTTTGCAATCTCCTCCTGCAAACTCAGGTCAAACATTATTAGTTATGAACTAACAGATGTAGATCAAATTACAAAGGTTTCATTTCCAAAGGATCATAAATAATGCTAAAATGAAACCTTACCTAAAGAGCTCTGCAGCATGTGAGTGAGCTTCGAGTTCCTGTCTCAAACAGAAGATACAAAATATTAGAGATAAAGGATTATTCGATAAGAATGTATTAAGAGAATGAGAGAGGAAATGGGAATTGCCTGTAAGGGATGTGGGCTGATTTGGAAGCAAGGGCAGAAATAACATCACCGAGTGCTGAAAGAGACTTATTTATAAATTGAGATTCCTTCAATCTTTCTCCTTCAGCTTCAGTTTTTCCCACACGCTCACTACCAGCTAAGTCTACTAGCCAAAGGTGACTCTTTGTTTTCTGGCCATTGATTAGATTCTCCGCAATAACAGTTACTCGCAACAAGCTGCATGTAAAACCACCTCATCATCATTATGAACAATGTTTAATGTGTTATATATATACTACCCTGAACAAATAGTTTCATTGAGATAATTTTATAACATTTACTGACACAATAAGTGGCTGCCTCAGCTTCAGCAATGACATATTTCAGGAGGGCAACTATTAATATAGCTAAAAATTTAAGAATTAAGATCTCAAGTAAGAATCAAGATATATACCAATGAGAACGGCTGCTAAGCTCATTAGCACAGGTAGATCCAACAGATCTAGCTAGATTTCCAGTCTTGAGTAATTCCCACACATCTTGTGTTCCATAAACAGGAGCTTCAACAAGTCCTGGGACTTCTTGGGTTCCTTCTGCAGCTTGCTTTATCTCCAATCTAAAATTTGAAATTTGTTCTCCTCGTTAGTGATATCTCTTGAGAAACATTTTACACATCAAAACTTAATGAATGTAGGTTCCAAAATAGGGAAGAAAAACTGGAGAGTACATTTCTTAGTTTAACTAGTGGTCATAGTCATAGTAGTTAAAACCATGAAATGAAACTATAATGCCCTATTTTCTTTGGTCTTTTTATACTATAGAGCAAAGAATATTGTCATTGGCATTGGCATTCTCAGAACTTTCTTTTAATGAACATCATGTGAATATGGCTGTTTATATTAAAACGAAAGAACTCAAAACTGCAATGCAATTAACAAGAGTAAGAATGAAAACTCACTTCTTAGTAGGTTGGGTAGAATTTTCCACCAAAAGATCTCTAATTTTCTCATTGTAAACCTCCAACATGCTAACCTGCAATTCATACTTCATCACGCCTTTTCTCTCTTCAGTTACCCGAAATAACTCTTCCAGGGTTCTGTAGTTGACTCCCCTATGTTCTGGTGTTCCCTCCATTGTAAACGTTTTACCAGTTCCAGTTTGCCCATAGGCAAATATGCAAACATTATACCCATCCAGTACTGATGTAACAATTGGTTTAGTTTGTGAAAAAACAGCCTCTGCATGACAAAATAACACTCCCGTTTAATTATCTTCTAGAATGGGAAAAAAAGCAAACATTTTACAACATTATCAAAAGTTGCAACTCCTCTGATACCTTGGTTATCTTCAGGCCTAAATACGTGATCAAATTTAAATTGCTTCTTTGAAGAATCTGAGCACATGACTTGAAGCTCATTATCAGAAGATGATTCAAAATTAACTACTGATGTAGACCCGTTTGAGATTTCACATTCACTTAAGGGCCTGCATCTGCAGAAAACCCTGATATTTCCCTTGAGTTCAATAACTTCATTGTAAAGCCGCCTGCGCTCAGAGGACTCCTCCAAGTATTTTCTTTTTAAGAGATCATATTCAGCACCTAGTACCAGGCATAAAACAAAAACAATCAAAATTAAAACCAAAACCAAAACCAAAACCAAAATCGAGCATAAAAAGAGAAGGAGAGCATCATATATGTTCAATATTGTGTTGGGTTTCTATGGAAGCCATTACCAAGGAGCTGAATAGAGTTTAAGGTATCAAGGCCCGGAAAGGATTCAGATGCGACTTTCACTTGATCAGATAAGGCTAGGTGCTGCTTCTTCAAATCCTGATGCACGTAAATCACAAGACTCACTCAGGTAAAGACAAACAGAAAAGGAACTGAGAAGCAAAAGAAAGAGATAGATTGCATCAAATCAAACGTCATCGTTTTGACTAACTACAAAACCCTAAATCTTTAAACCCTAAATGTGAAGGAAAAGAACGAGATAGGATCAATTATGGCCGTTTAATTTTAAACTAACAATAAAGGTTTATGCTTTACCTGAATTTTGGTACTCAGAACAAGGATTTTCTTCAAAATTGGAAGCGTGTGGTCCCGATCTGGAGAAACTTCATGAATTCCATTGGACATACTGTTTTCAATTTCATCCATGGAGTCAGAGTTATCGTTTGTTTGCTTCGATACACTATTGTCTGATGAGAACCCAAAAAAAAAATCAATGAGTGAAATCCAGCACCAGCATCAATTAACAAACTTTATCAATTTTCCTTTTGAATCGTTCGAAAATAGAATGAAAGATAGTTAGGGTTTTGGGAAGGGAACCAACCTGAACAGTGAGCGGTTGTCAATTGCTTCAATTCGCAGTCAAGAAGGTGAAATTTCTGGGCCAGCATTTGAATCTGAACGTTTTGATCTGCAACGCAAGAATCGGCGATTAGCATTATTGAAGAATAACGAAGCAGAATTCAATCGATTTAGAGAGAGTGAAGAGAAGAGAGTACCGTTTGTATTGTTCATGGGTTCTTCTGTCAGAAGAAGAGAGATGAAACCCAAAATCTGTGTGTTCGAAGAATGGATGAATGAAAGAAAGAAGAAAAATTTGGAAACCTAAATCTGTAAGAGAAAGAGAAACAGTAATAACAGTGTGTGTTATTTTGCTAGAAAGAACTAGAATGGAGCGACTAGTGGCTTTTGAAATTCGAACTACTCTAACGGCTATATTAGATTCGCCGGAGCGTTTGGTATTGGGCCTGGGCCTGGGCCTGGACCTGAGATTGGGCCTTCAGCATCGCCAAAATTAAAGTGTTAACTGGGCTTGGAGCCATAAACCTTTGGAGATTTGACTCTATACATCATTAATTTGTTGAAAAGTTATATTGCCATGCAATTTTATTTTTTTTCGTTTGTAAAATTTTGTAAAAGTAGGCATTTTCCTTAACTAAAATAATATGTTTCAAATTTAATAAAGTAAAAAATGTAATAAATATTTATTAAAGTAAAAAGTTTGAAAGCAGTAGAAAATTTTGATGTTATTTATGCATTACTCATTTATTGTCTTTTTACTTATATCCATATCCATAGTGCATATTCGTGTAACAAAAAAAATAGTGCAAATTGAAAAGATATTAATAAGTTTTTCTATTTAAGTGCAATAACTAATTTAATAAGTGTATAGATTTTGATAATGTAAAATAAAAAATGAGTTGTGGAGTTCTAACTCCACATCATCACGAATGGCTCCTTTGAGAGAAAAGGGAAAATTTAAGGATGTATGAGGGAGTCATATCTTAAAGGAAGTAAATTTATCTCACATCTCAAATATTGTAAATACATTTACCAACCATTTATTTCCTTATTTTGTTTCTTTGCAGTCTACATTTTTTTGGCATAAATGATCGGTGTACATACAAAATTGAGTTACATGCTTTTGACATACCATTTAGCGGCGGTCGCGCGGTTTTGCATGTCACCCATTAAGGACTCTTTCTCGTGTCGTACTAAATTTGTTGTATCGATGATCACACATAGACATAATTGCACTTACGACGTAGCTTGACCTGATTCTAAACTCCAATTCTTGCGAACGACAAACGTACAAGTGTAGCAAATATACAATTTCAAGCTTCAAAAGGCATACACCGGCTTACAAAAATAAAGTTGAACACAAGAAAGTAAAGTTGTATTGGCCAGAAAAATCCTCCGCTCAATGTGTGTTTGGACACAAGTTAAAGTTAAGGAAAAAGAGTTTTTTCTCGATCCATAAAGATAGCTCCATTTACCTTTTTTAATTGCAAAGAGGAAAATGAGCACGAGTCATCACATTTCCCTGGAAGGATGTGCGTAAAGAAGCTAGCCCAGGAATTAGGTTTGGTTCTTGGAATATTAGTATTTTGACGGATAAATCTGTAGAGGTGGTGGACACTGTAGTTCGAAGAAGAAGTTAACATATTACTGACCCTACTTAGTGAGATAAGATTTTTATTGTTATTGTAAGGAGGAAAATGTGATTTTTCAGTTCAACCAACAACTGATATGGCCACTTAAGTTTCTTTTATTATTATATTAAAATCTGATAATAATAATAAAAAGAACTCATGATTGTTGTATTCCATACCATAGCTGAGTATTGATAGGAGAATAGAGGTAAGCCCACATGGAAGCTTAGATAAAGTCATGGAAATTCATCATCCAAAAATATGACCTTATACATAGTAAGTCACAACATTTAACAAAGTTAAATTATTAAACCTGAATGGTAAACTATTATGCTAAGAAATTATATTATATAGGAGGTTAACCTCAAAACACAATCAATTAAAATTATAATTCTAATGTTAGCTGATACAATACAGTAGTAGTATTTAAGCCATTTTTCTTTTTACTTTGGTTTGGCACCATTTTGATATTGATATTCTATGGCTCAGGAACAAAGCCTTAACTGACAGCAATGGCGTCTTCAACCATAACCTGCAATTTCCACTCTTCCATATTCCTTCCAACCTCACCCACTCGCTTTTCCACATCTTTCTCGCACTCTCTTCTTTGCTCCTACAATGGGATTTCCCTTCGCCCCTCCTCCATAGTTCGTGCCAAGTTTGAAAAATTCCAAGGTGAACCTCTCCAAGAAGCAGAAGACCTTTCATCATCATCCTCACTAGAAAACGCACAAACTTCTCTTGAAGATCAAGACGAAGGCGATAGGTATTAATAAATTTCTTCTTTCCAATTTGAGCTTTGTGAATTGTGAGTCTCATAACAATCAATAGGTACAATTGTGTTTCCCACAGTACTCTTATCTTCAGGGTTTTGTGAACTTCGCTTTATCTAAGATGTTTTGTTCTAAAATATGTTCTAGAAACTCAAACATTATCTCCATCAATTTTGACTTGAGTCATCATATTTTGAAGTCATATGGCAATAAGAAATTGGTAGAATAGAAGTTAGTGGAAATTCAAGTGGGTATCAAAAAGCTGTTAACTTTTTGTGTTTTTATTTCAGTTGCTTGCCTCCAGACTTGGAGGGTGCAGTGCGGCAATCAAGTGAGGCTGCCGCCACATTTGTAAATTCAGGAGGGATGAGGGCCATAGTATGTGCTTAAAGTTTTATGCTTTTTCATTGTTTACACAATGGGTAAAAGTGAAACCATTTCAGACCTGCTTCAAAATATAATTTGTGTTAGTGGTAGTTAAACATATGACCTTTTGCGAAACAATTCAAGTTCTGGTCTGCTTGTTGCTATTAGGTGGATACTTGTTATTAATGTTTTTCTTTCAGAGTAATAGAACTATTTATGTGGACATGCTTCTATCTGGATATTTTCCATAATTTGGTTTTTTTTTTACTCAATTACATTGTGCTAAAGATCTTTTTTAGCATTGCAACCGTTTTTAAAAACGCAGCCATCTTAACCTTGTTAAGATCAACAACTTCTAAATTTAACATGTTTGAGGTGACAAAAAGTAAGACTGTTTTTCTTATTATACTTGTATGATTGAAATTAAAGTTTTAATTATTTTGCATCTCATGTAAATGCAATGTTTGAGAAAAGGCGGTTTAGTGTTGGAAAATAGAGCTCTGTAGAATGCAGCTTCATAGGCAGCTTGGCTTGTCAGTCAAAGTTAATAATTGTTCTCGTTCAATTGCTTAGCGCCCCATGCTTCTTGCACTAAAATTTCATAATTGTCTTACAGGTTGAACTTTTAATCCCCCAATTGCAATTTTTAGATGACGAAGGCGCGCAGCTGGAGCTCTGGGAATTATCAAAGATTTTTTTGGATAAACTCATGGAAGAAACAAAATGCCAGGTAAGTGGGACTCATTCTTGGAGTTATGAACTTATAGCACATGGAAGATATGAAGGATTTTCTGAATTCAAAATGCTTTCTCTGTTCCCTATCTTAGCAACCTAATGTATTTCTTCATGATGTGATTGTATGTGTTGTTATGTTTATTTAAGTTGAATTGGTTTCTTGTGCCATGTAAATACAATATAGACCCACAAGCCATAGCCCACCCTTGTGGTTTCTCATGCTTATACCATCTTTAGTATCCTACTTGTACTCCTATGAAGTACATGTTCTCCTTTGCAACACAAGAGGAAGCTAACATGTCACTCAACTTGGTATTGTTAATTGTTTCGTCCTTCGTCATCAAGAGGTAAAAAATAAAATTTGCAAACACTCAGCTAAAATGCTAGTAGCCTTCAATACTCATTTGTCACTAGGATCCACGAAAGAGATGATTGTGCTATAATTACTGACTTTTCCACATATACAAATATCCAAAGAAAAATTGATGCTCGTATAATAAATATTGACTTTCCTCCATATTATCTCTTATAACTAGTGCTTCATGATGAATTAAGTGAAGACTGAAAGTGTTATGATGTGTGTACTGATGTATACATTTTGCAAGTTATAAACTCAGTTGCTAATTTCTGTGATTTTGATTGATAGAATGTTAAAGCCATATTTCCAGATGCTGGTGTTGCAGCTCTTCTAAAATATCGGTGGAAAGATGCTTTGTTCAGTTTTGCAAGGTGACTGCCACCGCATTGATTACTTATTTATGTTTTATTCTGTTGTTTGCTCTGGCAAAGTAATTGTGGGTTATACTTTTAGTGTTTAGATCCTCTCCAGCTCCACTCCTCTCCAATAAAATTTGGACCATTGGATATGGACTTGAACACGGTGCATGGAAAACTGAAAATATCATGTCTGAAATTATTATTCTTCGCAAAGGGACTAATCAGAATTGATAGAATAATGTATATAAATTCTATTAAATAATAAATACTAACCTAAAATTGAGGGAAAGTAAGTCTGTCCTAATAACCAAAAACTAAGTGTAAAAACTGTACAAATAGATGAAATAATAGAAATAGATGAAATAAGTAAAGTTGGCTAGATGGATGTGATTTGTGTTGTTTTTTTGTACCATTACATATGAATAATCTATGTGCAAGAATTCGGTTGGAGAGGATCCAAATCAGTACTTTGTACCACTTGATTCTTGCTTTGCATTGCACTTAAGAACTTGATTGCTGTGCTGTCACTATGCTGTCTGTAATATTTTAATTTTCTACCTACTTATAGTCATGCTATAGGTATATCATGTATCGTTCCTTTTTCTGTTTATCCAGCTTAAGTGACCGGAAGCCTGTAGGGAGTGAAGATGAGATTGTGGTCATGATTGTTCCCGATTTTCAGATGTTAGAATATGTACAAAGAATTGCATCCAATCTCTCAAATGATCCCGTAAATTTCCTGAATTCTCCTATTGGACCTTTATGCTATAATTTAAATTTTCAGCAATTTCTTGTGATATCTGAAATTTGAACATCCATATGTTGAACAATGCAATGAACTGTCCTCATCAAGAGGGAAAGCAATATGCGAAAGCTTCTTATATGTGTGTCAATCTCTATTCACTAGATTCTAAGTCAATTTGCCACATATGAATAGAGCTAGAAAAAAATGACAAAGGGGTTCAGAGTTAATCACACTTCTCATTTATCATTCTGGAGAACCATAGACTGTAAGATAGAGATTTTGCTAATTCAGCACCTTGCATTAAGTTTAGAAATTTCCATGTATTCTTAAGTCGTAATATTTATAACTTTCTGACAAACTATTCATATATTGCCAGCCAACACCCCTGATTATGTGGAATCCACGCCTGGTTAGTGAGGATGTTGGGGTTGGATTTAATGTCCGGAATTTAAGGCGCTATTTTCTGAGGTATGATTTCCACTCCTTTCAATTAAAAAAGGCTTAATGATATGCTTCTTAAACTTCAACTGACAGCAAGAAATAGTATCGATGTCAACTGTAATTTAATTTTTGTTGTTGTTATTTTCTGGTGATTTCTCATCTCATTGGGTTCAACCTTACATTTGTTATCCTCATTTATGTGAAATATCAGTGTAACTAGCATTAGATAAATTTTAAGATTCACTTCAAGGCAGTAATTTACTGTCTGGCAGTTTGCGTTAAGTTCCTTTCTTGTGCTTTCTCAATTTGCATTTTACTTGAAGAATCGATTTATTCTGCACCAGACTACTAAATTCTGATAATTTGTTTTACAGCACTTTTACAACTGTCTATTACATGCGACCTATGCCGTTTGGTGCAGTCTTTAGATGTTATCCACGGTAAGGTCCTTTATTCCCTCCCATAAGGTTTAATAGAATTCCGAATACTGTACCCTGTTTTGATTTCTACAGCTCCTAATTTTCAGATTGTCTTCATCCATAGTTAATTCTAGCCTAGACCAATCCTAAACCACTCAAAACCTGCCGTAAGAAACACCACGTTTTGGTTTAAAAGCGGATTCTTAGGTTGCTTTTATTTGTTGATGTTGAGTGCAATCTGGACATGATTCATTATCATATACTATTCTGTTTCCATGAAGATAAGAATTTCTGAAATTTAAGTGTTGACCAAATGAGAATAAATTTGGGTTACCATAATTGCCTGCTCCAAATATTAATTGTTAAGCTGACTCCATTTGCTATTTGTTGTTTAATTCCTGTGTTGTTGATCACACTCAGATTGTGGAAAGTGTTTAGTGATGACAAGGATAGGCCCAATAGATACTTGCTTGAAAAGGAATATGCAAACCGTCCTGATGCTGAAGATCTTGAGGTTAGTAGCTTCAGTTCTAAACTACCATGAACAACACAACCATTTTCTATGTACATAGTTGGGAGAACTATTATTTCTATTGGCGATTAACTTTGTAATTTTAAAAAACATCATTACATATAGGAGTGAGTACAAATTTAAATTTGTTGATGAGCAAGTCCTAATGACAAGACTCTGAGATGTACTCAAGGTAGTCAAACCGGAGAGTTCATGTAAACTCGTGAAGGGGGGTAAACTCGTAAGAGTTTAGCTCATGCAAGTATATATATTAAAAGCACCACAACTAATAATAACATTAAAAACTAACCAAATCATCCAATAATAATGATAAGAACGAGTTCATACCATACATAAAATTACCAAATATCCAAATCTAAGGTTCATAAGTCATAATAAAACATTAAGTCATTATTATTGCGGTGCACAGACTGAAGAACAAAGAAGAAGCTGGGCGGCACACAAAGAGAAGAACAGAGGGAGAACTACCTTTTCTCTTCGCGTTCCTGCTTTGTGTGAGGGAGAAGGGTCGAACCTCACAAAGGCTCTAGGACCTACTTTCCAAAACAGCGCTCTTTTACATAAAATGAGAGAAACCAACTTAAACATTGAACTCGATGAACTCAGGCGAGTTTAACCGTCTATAGCTGAGTTCACTCTAAAGCGAGTTCAGCACGGTTTTAACACGATTCCATGACTCGTAAACTCGGTAACTCGGAGACTGAGTTTACGAGTTAAAATTTGAGTTTGATAACCATGGATGTACTACATACATCCTTAAAATCAATGTGGTAATCCATTAATCTCTCTTGACGGGTATTCTTTTCCTATATGGTGTAGATATTATTTGCCAATGAGGAACAGAAGTCAGAGGAAGGGGAAAGTTTGCTTGACAAAGCGGCAGGCATCCTCTCTTCGATTAACCGGTTCATGAAAGCTATGTGATGATTTATGATCGATGATGATCTTTTATACTTGTCATCCTTAGTGCATCCCGCTCCCATTCATGATTCATGTTAATTTATTTAGTTGCTTCTCCTAAATTAATTTTTAGAAACCTTGCAGCTCGTATCATATTCTGTAATGCATGTATATTCATATTGTGATGTGTTCCACTTTGTACCAGATTACCGGTTTTAAGTGTTTATCCCTGTATACCAGAAACATTTCTGTTTCTCGAGACTCTGAAACATTTGGCTCGGAAATATGGAGAATTTCAGTCACAGATAACTAAATCATTATCAAATAGCAAGCCATCACTGTACCCCAAAAAACAGTTGTAAACCATCATCAAATGATTGAGCCATAACCTTCATTCCCAGCTCCCTAGATGGTTATTCGATAAATATAGGTAATAATATCCACCAAGATGGTTACAAAACGATGAGATATACAAAAAATAATGAAAAATAAATGTGAATTTGAAAAGGATGATTCTGTGGCATTAATTTAAACACAATTGATGAGATGGTGATACACATTTAAAATTAGCAATACAAATTTAAATGTGAATTTTCAAATATTCCTGGGGCACAACATGCATGACAACCCAAAGTTTATAAATAGATACATAAGTTTCATACAGTTGCTTACTTCTTCTCAGTACCGAGTTTCCTTACTAGCTTCCTCTCACCAAAACCAAAACATGATTTCAAACAGTTTTTGGGTTGGGGTTATGATCTGCATTATTCTACTGCTTCTGGGAGTTGTGTGGTTCATGATGCCGAACGGTAAAGTCCTCTTGTCGGAAGTCGCGATGATGTTCACGTAACTACAAAGGAATTTATTAACATTTGGACTCCAGCACCACGAGCACCAGAAATTGCTACGAGTACTGCAAATCCTATAATTAACTCAGCTTCGGAGGAGTCAGCTTCCGAGGAGTCGACAAGTTCGAACAGTGTGATGATTGGATCCAATGGTTTTTAATCATCCTTTTATCATATGCTAAATTGCTAATTTGTGGACCTAGCTAATGTCTTTCCTTTTTTATTTTACATTGTTCATTTCTTCATATTTGAGAGGGTTGTTTTCAAGCACAATCTGGTTTATATTATTAATAAAAATTTATGATTAAAAAGGAAAGTCATTAGGAAAGTCAAGTGCAATCTGATTCATTTCTTCCTAAACCCGACTCGGCCCGACCCGAATTCTCTGAAAGATTGATACATAAATTCATTTTTGTATCTGCCTATCTGGGAAAAGAAAACCCTAACCTCCAAAGTCTCAACAGCACTCTGCCTCCGCGTGATTCACCTCCGCCTCAACGCGATTCACTCTCCACCTCCGCGATTCGCTCTTCTTCTGGCTCAGGTAACCTGTTGTGGTGATTTGCTCTTCTTCCTGAGATGCTCTTGCTCATGGCCACCTACCCTTTGTTGGCAACTTGATAATATGATTTTTGAGACAATTATTTGTATAGTACCTTCTTTATTGATTTAAAGTACACTTAGAGGGATATTGTTCTATAGGGATGTAACTTTTTGAACCAGAAGAAGCAATTCTGATATTAATTGATACTAGGAGAAAGTGAAAATAGGAATAAGAAGAGAGGATAGACAGTACTGATAAGGATTTTTGGAAGCAAAGTGCCTTAGTTTATTTCTTGGTTTAATGTGGTGTAACCTCTAATTCTCTAATGTACTTTACTGCATTGAGCAAGTCCCCTCCTACCACACCCCACTTACTTAGGACTAGAGAGACCAACAATTAAGTGGCTTTGTAATATTTGTATGTGACACCATGAATGGGATGTGCCGGTTGTTTTGCTCATGGAATTGCAGGCTCTTCTTTTTGTGTTAGAATATGTGATCCAAGTCTCATGAAGTCATGATAGCAATATATTCACAAGCTGCTGATAGTGCTTTTGCAACTCTGGATTGCTACAGAGGAAGCTGTTGCTGAATGTAACTCTGGAAAAGGCTTGCAGTTGCTTCCCTTGCACCAACGCAAACATCACAGTTTAACAATTAATAGATTAACAGACCAATCTAGTTTCAATTCTTTAATATTACACAATGATTATTGAGTGTGATTAATCATGTTGTGGATATTTTATCTGAATATTTTCTATACTTACATTATTTTGTGGCTTTTCTAAAGGTAGTGATATTTTGATAAATGAATGAACAATCAACCATTCCTTGTCTTTCCTGATGAATTTCACTCTAACTTCGTGTGTTATGCATTGAAGTGAATACTGAACTTAGTTATTTGCTGTCAGGTCTTGAAGTGGGTGATGAACTTGTTATTGATGGTGGGATTGCATGCTTTGTAGTCATTGAGAAGTCTGGAAATGATTTGCATTGCAAGTGCATAGATGCTGGTCCTTTCTTGCCAGGAGCCAAACTGAGTTTTTTGAGAGATGGAAAGCTTGTGAGGAGGAATTACGACCTCTCCACTCTATCAAAGAAGGTAGATATATTGCAGCTTTCCTCACGTATTTAGTAAAGACCATGAAGCTAGTAGAATGTTAAATAATTTTTCTTCAAACATAAACTTTCTTTTGCTCTTTCTAGACAATTGCATGGATGCTTAAATGAAGTAGATAACATGAATTCCAAATCCCTAGAATTTGTGATGCCAAGAAGTGGCTTTGTGCCCATTATTACAGAGTATAAGAATTACTTAAGTGCATGTGCCATTGCGCCCTGATGATGTCTTTTGTGTTTCTAGTCCTAGCACATTCTTAGAGTTGTGGAGTAAAATTTTTCAACCGTAATCAGCGTTAAGGACCAGACTTGTCTTTAGATCAAAGGAATGGGGACCGTGGTGATTCAGAAACAGGAATAGGTGTGTACCAAATTTGGATATTCAGAGAAGAGCTTGAGAGACGGGAGAAGGAAGGTGTGTTTTTATCTTGAGCCTTGGAATGTTTAATATTCTCAAACTAAGAATATCTTCTTTATTTGACTGTTTGAAGGTGAAACCCACTGAAGAGTGACATTGACACGGAGCTTCCATTGCTCCTCCCAAGTCTGGGGTAACAATGGCTGATAGCATTAGCAAGTTGCCAGATGACGTTCTCTGTCATATTCTCTCATTTCTTCCGACTGAAGAGGCTGTTGCCACACTTGTTCTCTCAAAGAGGTGGAGGCCACTTTGGCCTTTAGTGTCTACCCTAGACTTCTGCGAAAATAGATATCTCCAAGTCAAGAAGGTGAAGAAATCGGACTCGTTCTTTACCAATTTCGTGTATGCTGCCATTATCTCTCGAGGTTTGCATCAACCCATCAAAAACTTTAGCCTCGATTGTGATGACTGTCGAGATTCCGATGTCAAGGTATGGTTAAACTCCATAATACAATGCCAAGTTGAGGACCTCCTAATCCACCTTTCCTATCCCGTAGTGTCCTATTCCAAAGTGCCTTGCTCTATTCTCAGCTGCACAACCCTTGTTGATGTCGAGTTGGGTTTTGTATCTTTTGATGCCTTTTCTTCTGTTTATCTTCCCTCACTCAAAACACTGCATTTGCTGGATGTTTGGTTTGTAAAGCCTCAATTTTTGATGGAGCTTCTTTATGGATGTCCAATTCTTGAAAATTTGAAAGGAAATGACATAGGTTTTGATGATTATTCATTTGACGGGAAGATTAAAAGATTATCGAAGTTGGTCAAAGCAGATGTTTATTTCGACCAACATTTTTTTATTCCTGTGAAAGCTTTTTCTACTGTAGAGTTTCTGCGCATAGACCAGGTATGTATATGGAAACAAAGAACGTGTTCAGTTTGTTATTTGTTTTCTTCATAGAAAATGTTTCTAATACTTCTGGTAATTTATCTTTAAAAACTCTTGCAGTGCGATGTGGACATTCCTGTGTTTCCCAATTTAACTCGTATGGAGCTCATCTTTGGAGGCACTGTCAAATTGAGTGTGGCGCTTGATTTGCTCAATCATTCCCCTAAGCTTCAAACTGCTGTCTTTGAGTTAGCTTATGTTGATGTTGATGTTTGGCCAGACCCAAGTTTTGTTCCCGAATGCTTTTCTTCGCATCTTAAGGAGTGCTTTCTCAACACTTTTTCAGGATTCGAAAGTCAGTTGAGATTTGCAAAATATGTTCTGCAAAACTCAGCATCATTACGTACCCTGACAATTGAAAATTGTTGTGACACAGATCAGGGGAAAACTGAAATGATAATAACGGAATTAACCTCATGCCCAAGGAGATCTGCAAACTGTGAACTTTTGTTTGAGTAACTGCTATGGTTGTTAGTAGTTGGAAATCATTCCTTAGGTGACTGCATTTGTTCTTAGTTATACTTTTAATGTATCTGCTGGTTTTGGTGCCTTTTATGGACACAAACTTTGTGTGTCGTTGTACTCTTTCTGCTGTTATTGTTTTAAAAATTGTTATCTCATGCAGTACAGCTACTTTTGCAAATGTAAGAGAAACTGAAATGACTAATGGGAGTAGACCTTTTTCTAATTTGTTGTGTGGATGTTTATCCTTCTCAGTCTTAGACCTTTTAACCTTCCTAGAGGAGAATAATTTGTGAATTTTTTATATAATATTCATTTCAAGTACTGCTTTTGAAGCAGTGATTAAAAGCACTTGAGGAAATGAACTATTTTAGCTTGAAAAATACTGATTGCTTCAAGCTTGAATTGATAAGGGAAATTTTATTTTAACGTCATTGGTAATTTTAACTTCATGGCTAAGGAAGACAAGGCTTTTGTGTATGTGTTTGAAAGCTTTAACTTAATGCATAGAAGGGGGTATAATTGATGTTGATATATGATGAGGGGTGTGGTTAAATTTGCAGAAAATTGTCAGATTTTATAACCTTGTAACATTTAAAATTCTTAAAAGAATGTGCACAGAGAGATCCAAATTCAAATTCAAATCCAAATAGTAATCTGTATTTTTCAAAATCACATTGGGAACTTGTCTATTTGAAGATAACGTGATCTTGCCCTTCAACATCTCAGGCAAGATGATTTGTCATTGGATTTAATTACTAAACTTCTAACCTGGATTGAAATCTAATTTCTTGATTAGTAAACTTACATAACCTGGACAGATTTTGAATGTATATTTTGATCAAGTTACTAGACTCATTTGATGCATGCTGTGTACATAATCTGCATGCTTCTACAGCATCCAAGTATTTTTAGTAATATTATAACAATAAGGCAATATCAAGCTAGAAAAAAGCCAAGTGCTCACTCTCTTCTATCACCACCACAAACAAACTTGCATCATGCTTAGCTTAATGACAAATGGACATCGGTTTCCCATTTTTCCTTCAAGCCTCTTCATCAGCTGCAGGGTCCCCTTTTGTTTTTGCGTGTAGCTTTTGAACCTCATTTCGGAAGAGACTACTCAGGCTTTTCAACCACTTTCATGCCATTCACAAACTCCTTGGAAAGCCTCAACTTAAGCTTGGTGAAGTGCACACAAACCATGAAACTGATGAAAGGGTAGCTCTTCTATGTTTCAGAGCCATGGTTACTAAACTTCTGTGACACTTGGTCCTTGATGGAGATGCTGCCATCTCTGCGTCCTGCTTGTACTGCATAGTTTTGGTGCTAGTTGCGAAAGGTAGAGGCATTGGGGGTCGGGGCGAGCACAGAGGTAGGGCCGGTTATCAAATCGCCATTCACGGCGAGTGACCTCCATCGCCACTGTGCACGGCGGAATTCAATGGGCCGCAACCACCTCTTTTTCTGCCATAAAGAGGAGGAGATGGCTGCGAGCAGAGAGGATAGAAACTCGGGCTGCTCCTCACGTGAATGTTTGTTTGAAGCTATAACTGAAAAGAGAAGGGACGGCGTCGCACTGCCATGGAAAGAAGAGGTTGAAGCCGCAAGGGCACGGATCGGAAGTGACAGGGGAAAAACAAGCCCTGATTTCTAACGGAATAAGAAAGATGAGAGAAAGAAAGAGAAGGGGTAATGAAAGGGATAGAAAAACAGCCAATTATCTAATTCCTCAGATAATTCCTAGAATTCGCAGCCATTTCGAAGACAAATTGCTGATAATTTGTTAGAAATTTACCCCCAGCTAATTCGATAGCTAATTCGCTTATCTCAGAGCACACTTTCGTAGCTAATTTTCGTAGCTAATTACTCCGCAGCAAATTCAAAGCTAAATCCGCAGCTAATTCCTAGCTAAGTTTTCACAGCAATTTCGTGGCCAATTTCACAGCTAATTTTCGTCGCTAAATTAGCAGGTAGTTTGCAGCTAATATTCAAAGCTAATTTGCAGCTAATTTCAAAGCTAATTTCGCAGCTAAGTTAAAGCCACTTAACGGCTATTTCGAAGCTAATTGACGGCTATTTCGCAGCTAATTAACAGCAAAATTGCAGCTAAATCACAGCTATTTCGTAGCTAATCATAGCTAATTTGAATGTGCAAATGTTCAACAGTTATGCGCCATGTTCAATTAGCACCAAGAATTGGAATTGATTTCAAAAGAGCAAACTAGCAAAATAAATGGAAAATACAAATTCCTGTGAAATATGGGCTTGCAGTAATTTTCCCTAGCAACAGCTTTAGTAGTTTCGAATCTTTTTGGAATTCAGAACGGCGTTTAGCTCTGTGAAACGTTGGATTGCAAAGGAAGAACAAGAAGCATAGAAACATGGTGGCTGAAGCAGACCGAGTTCGGAGATGCAGATGCCGTGTCACCTCCGAGTTTTGACCGAGTTCGTCCGCTGAGTTGCTAACTTCACAAGATGTCAGTTTTCTCGGAACCCTTTTCATGATTTCGTGATTTTTTGTTTGTTGGGGGGTGTAGATGGTGATGGTGATGGTGATGGTGATAGGGTCTGATGGGTTTCTTTATATTCGCTTGTTTTGTGAAGAATTGTTGGTAGCAGTGAGTAGTGAACCTTTCTGTCTCTTTTCCAAATTGAGTTTCTTTTCCAATTGTTTGTTGCTTTTTACCATGATCTTCATCATCATCATCATCACCCTCTTGGTGATGCTATCATCATAAAGTACCCACATTTTGTCTGTGGGTATTTTAATGAATGCAGTTGGAAGCTTCCACTTTCATGGCCTGCAAGAGATGCATTTCACAGAGGAGAATGAACAAGGAAAAGAAAACAAGGTGAAGAAAATCTCAGGCCTTTC
Organism: Acmispon strigosus; assembly: GCA_030819835.1. NCBI lineage: Eukaryota > Viridiplantae > Streptophyta > Magnoliopsida > Fabales > Fabaceae > Acmispon > Acmispon strigosus. The sequence continues at coordinate 64,013,254 of JAUAMA010000003.1, read as the reverse complement.
AATTATAAACATATTTTTACGCATGTGCGGACGGGTGATGAGGTTCATTAAAAAACTTAAATTCTAATAATTAGCTTCTTACCTCCACAGCATGACACAGTCTTAGAGTGCAGCTCCCCCTCCCCCCAAGGGGGGTGAGTGGAGTGTTTTTTTCTTCTCATTGAGACTTTTCTACTCTTTCAATTTTTTTTTCTCTTGTGTGAAAGTTTTTCATATCATGGAGACGTTAACTTAACAATAGTTATCTTACAATTATGAACTGATATGACTAACACCTACTTTTAACTTAAAAACGAATAAATGATAAATATATAATAATTCTTCTCTTGGTTCTTTGTCTTTTCTTGATTCTTTGAAACTTTTGTCTTGAAACTTTAATTAATCACCCCATAGCAGTCATCTTCATTATCTTGAAGATAAGTACTAGTATTGATAACTAGAGTCACTTATTGATATAAAGTAACTATCGTTAACTTAACCATGATTATCTTACTATTATGAACTGGCATGACTGACACCTACTTTTGACTTAAAAACTCATAAATAATCAGGTATAATAATTCTTGTCTTTCTTTGTCTTTTCTTGATTCTTTAAAACTTTTGTCCTGAAGCTTTAATTAATCCCCCCATAGCAGTCATCTTCATTATATTGAAGATAAGTACTAGTATTGATCCAATGATTTAACGTGGCTTCCTCTTCTTTGATTTCTTTTGGTTGTAAATGACGTAAGCATTTGTATGTGGATCAAAGTAGATACACCACAATTGAATTATTACATCTAATCCCAACAAAAAAAAAATGTTTCACAATCCATTCCCATGGAAGCTTTCAATTACAAAGATGGAGTTGGAAGTGTTTATCTCTACTTTGTATACATGAAGCATTTTGGTTTCCCAACACTCTTAGAAACAATTGGCTTGAAGAATAAGGAGATTTTCAGTCACAGATAAAACTAAATCATTATCAAATTATAAGCCATCATTGTACCAATGAAAAAATCATAAGCCATCGAATGATTGAGGCATAAACTCCATTCCCAAGAGCTTCAGCTCTCAAAAGATACCCAGACTATATGAAACAGCTTGAAACTGAAAACAAATCCAAGACTTGCTTTGCCTGCATTTTCCTTTCGCATACAGTTAGTGTGCTCAGAAAAAAGTTACTTTTTTCCAAGTTGAGAAAAGAAAGAAAGGGAGAAAGGAAGGAAGAATCTCCATGCAAAACTCTGGGGAAATAGCCCAACTATAAATGGCATCATCCCTTTTAGCAAACAAAAACTAATTAAAAGGAGCGATCAAACTATGAAAAATTAAAGGAACGTTTAAAAATAATGCTTCTTTCTACGATGGTTTAACAATCTCAGCCTTCCTTTTTATTGCACTGATTGAAAAACAATGGAAATTTGAAACTGACATGGTCTCATCCGTGGCATACAATTGGAAATATGAATTCTCTTGAAGACATAGGAAAACAAAAATAAACTCATGCAATTCTTTTTATCAGTTCACAAGGTTGCCTGTGACATCCTTAAAGAGCTTCATGGATGGCTTTTCCATGGTAATTCCAGCCATGCAGGGTAACTCGAGGAGCGACACCTGGAGGGACCTCAAAAGATATTTTAACAGTCATGGACTCTCCTGGCACCAGTGAAAAATAGTTATCTGAGTAGTGAACAGGGAGAATTCTTGTGTCGTCTCCTTCCTTGTGGTCCTTATTTGAAGCATGAACTGAAAAATGAAGAAAGAAAGCAACTCCTATATCATGTCCATCAATTTCAGAAACCTTCAAACTATCACTTTTCCCAGCTAGGCATCTGTGTATCCTCTTAAACCAACCAATTTCTCGATCTTTTCCAGCCTCATTATGCATGTTTTCCAGTGAGTCTGTAACAATGCAACTGTCACGTTGTTTAGCAGTTGAACTGCGCTCAGGTATTAAACTATTAGTATCTGGTCTTTTAGATGAGTTTTGCACATGCATTTGAAGTTTGTAAGTGGATCCTTCAATGAAAATCTCGGATGTTATCTTAAGAGGTACTTTCTTCTTCCTATAAGACTCCAATAGCTTGTAATCCCCACCAGGAAGATGCAACCAATAGAAGTTTCGAGATAAGATTCTATAATCTGACATGTGGTAGAGTTTGAGAAGAAGAAAATAGACTGGCTTGGGATTTTTCGACTTTGGATACTTCATCTCAACAATAGATGTTACTTTTTTTGGCAGCAAAGAGAGATTTTCATGAGTTTTGTAGTATGGACATGTTCCTTCCAGATCCCATACTGAGGCTTCAATAGCTACATTAGACAACTCTTCAAATGTTGTGTTAACAACCTGTTTTAAGAAGAAATATAAAATGATAAAAAACCTGTAAGAAGCTATTCATAACTGGACCATCAAATACTTTGCAGAGAAAATTGTGATAATTCTAATTTTCACCATTTCAGTACACTTGTAATCCTTTTAACTAGCTATTCTTGCTTCCTAGCTAAATTTTCACTTTACAAAGTCAAGAGAGTATTTCATATTGCAAAATGGTATTTCAATTTTCTTTCCCAAGTAATAAAATGGAAGTTCAATTTAGATACTTACCTCTATACAATATGTAGCCAGGTTAAGTTGTACATGAATTGGCTCTGCGGCACATCGACAGCCATAGAAACCTGCTGTTTGGTCAAGTAGATGATCATAAAATTGACCTCTCAGACCAGTCCAAGGATTTTGCGTCTTCCAAATCAATACCCCTGTATATTTACTCCACATGCGAGAACTCCATGCTTCCAAAAGAGCTCTATATTGTATGTAGTTAACAAGTTGAGCCTGAGAAGATTACATAATATCAACAACAGAACAAAAAGAGATAGGAGGATTAAAAATGCATCACGAACAACGACATGGATTAAGTTTTCTCTTACCTTCAAACAAAAATCATCAAGATCTTTTGCAGCGCCATAAAGCTGAATCTGATCATGAACCTTGGTTGGTTTTGAATATGGAATGTATTTATGGTATTTCCATATGGGATTTGGAACCTCCTCTACATAACCATTGGGAAGTTTCTTAAACAATGGTATCTGCCATCCTTCTGAAGGCATTGTTGCTCTTATGGTAGCCGCAACTGGCATTCCAACAGAACCAACCTCCGGGTTGAATCCATATTTACAAAAACTATCCTTGAAGAAATCCTCAGGATTTTGAATCTCATAAGGTCCATCAGTGAAGTTCCCCTTCCCATCTGCAAATCCATCCCATAAGGATCCTTGTATGTACAAACGTGTGCCATCAAGATACTGGCTAGGATCTGCCAAGTCACCTAAAGGTTTTCTCTTTTCATTTACATGTTCAAAATAAGGATGAAGTTTTAGATCATTCTTCAGAGCAGCATTTATATCATCTGGTGGAACTTGTTCATTTCCACCCACCCAGAGGGCAAGGCTGGGATGATTTCTAAGAAGCTTGACTGTGTCTCTTGCACAAAGCAAGAAAAGGGAATGATCCAGTGGACCTTTTGGATTTGATACTGGTATACCACGTCCATCAACATCCCCAGTAATCCAGAACTCTTGCCATACCTACGAGATTTAAGCCAGAAACATGATTAATTATAAACCAAAACTTCGACTAATGCAACATAAATTACAGAATCTAACACATTAGGTGGGACCAAGGGTGATCTGGTGAACATGTGTAAGATTCTAAACCAGTTTAATACACAGTGATCATTCAACGTAGCTGGAGCAGTACTTATACACGCTTTTCTGACAATAAAAGCACATGATGATATTTATATTATATACACAGGATCTGAACATCTTAATATTGTAACAACTTGATCTCATGAATCTAACCAGCTTTTTAAAATGATGATGGAGTCATTCAAGTTAAATACCAACTGATTCATCCATACAAAAAGTACACAAAAGGGAAAGGAGTACAAACACAAAGAATCGTAACAAATGAACATGAATACTAAACTGCATAAATAAGCAAGAATAAGGGTGCAGTAGAACTTGCCAGAATACCATAATAGTCACAATAATGATAAAACTCTGGCCTTTCAGCCAGCCCACCGCCCCAGCAACGAATCATGTTGAAATTCATATCTGCATGAAACTTGATATCTGTACTATATCGCTTCTTTGAAAGTCGAAGTAGCCCATCAGACAATATCCAGTTACCCCCTCGTATAAAAATAGGTTCTCCGTTGACTTTGAACAGCCTATGAAATAAAAAACACACAGAAGAAATGTATTCAAGAACAGTTTAAAGCTTGCATTAATTCTAATAAGGAAAAGTAAAAGATTATAACATCGAAGAAATATTATAAACCACCATACCTTCCACCAGTAACACCATCAATGTGGCTCTCAATTTTACGGAATCCAAAGTATTGGCTCCATGAATCAGACTCACCGAATCCTTTAACATCAATGTCAATAACAACATTGTACAAATGTTGCTTCCCCATTCCATTGGGCCACCATAAATTGGGCTTGTAGAAGAAGAGCTGCCAATTCAGACCATTAGTACTTGAAAAGAAGGGCAAGACCAAAAAGTACTTGAAAAGAAGGGTTAAAACTTAAACCCCAAATTATGCAACTTAAAAGGATCAAAAAGATTACCAATTCAGGATCATAGGCTTTCTCAATTTACGAAATACAAATGTGGCACATGCCACACAGACAAAAAGCATTTATAAGCTCTACTTTAACAATATTTCTAGTTGATGTGGGATCTCAACAGAACTGAATCAAGATTATTAGTAAAAATAGTACTTTTGAGTCAAGTCCAACCCCAATCTCTAGCTCAGAATCTGGTTGATATGAAAACTGAGATGGAGATGGTAAATACAAACAACAAAAAAGATAATAAATGAAGTCACTTCCTACCTTAGAGACTTGGACTCTCCTACCACTAAAATACCCAACCAAATCCAAAGCAGGGCCACCTATGTATAAAGCAAGAGAGGCCCCAAAAGCATTTCTAGTTATTTTAGGCATCCAAAAATATTTTTAGCTTTTAATACTTTCTCCTAAAAAAATCTGAAGAAATTGGTATAAGGTGTAAAGATATTTCTCATAAAAAATGGGTCCCCTCCTCTTATCACACATTCCTATCAAAAACTATTTTATTAATCTCATTAGTTAACTTTTCAGATCCTGTTAATCCTAGTCAAAACTGAGTTTAATAACTATATACTTATAGTCAATTTCACACAAACACCAATCATATTTTATCATCTTGCCTTTTTGGTCTTTTTCAATTTGAATTTACTTATGATGTGACAAGTTGGAGATGGTGAAATATGATTGGACACCTCTGTGAAACTTATTTACACTGTCAATGTCTACTTAATAAACTCATTAAAATTTATATCTTCTATTATTTAATATTGTATACGTTGAATATTAAAGCCACCAAAACATGGATTACAATACATGTTAATTATCTATTAATAAAATCTCAACAATGATCAACTGCATTTCAATTAAGATTAACTGAATTGGTTTTATTATTGATTTAAAAAGAAAGATTTCAATAAAATGATAATAATTTTAATAAACTAATTTAATCAGTTTAAAAAGGCTCCATTTTTTATTTTCTTAAGGCCTAGATATGGATCTAGCTGGCCCTATCCAAAGTTACCTTACTACCTCTCCTTCCCCATTAATTTCTGCCTTCCATTATTACAATTTGTCATCTACTGTACAATTACTAACTCTCCATCTTCCCTATTATTTCTGCCTTCCTCCCTGTAACTATCTATTAGACAGTTACTACTATTATTCACTGTGGTTCTAATCTTTTGTTACCTGATAGGTACCCATAGTTTAGTTAGTTACTTAGTTAGTTAATAGTTTAGTTAGTTTGGGGGAGTTTCATGTAGTTTAAGAAAGTGAATATTCTAAATAAGAGTTTACTGAGAGTGAGTATCTTTCGGATCATTTGTAATTGGGATTTAGGGAGAGGGGCTGAAACTCTCAAATTACTCAGCAGTCGGCAACCATTGTAGTTTCTGTTCTTGAATAATATCAGCTTTCTTTCTTATTTGTGGCTGGTTCTTATCGTTACCACTCTTCTTCTTTCCCATGTAAATCCTCGTATTGGGTGGTTTACTTAGTATGAAATAAGAAAATCTCATTCAAGTACAAAATCTGTTTAGAAAGATATCTTAATTTAATGATTAAGTTCTTCATATGATTTGAAAGTCAGATGCATATAGACAGTGCTTTAAACTTAGCCTTAAGTAGAATAAGTGTTAGCGACTGACCTCAGGAAATGTATATTGCACCCGTGATCCTGCAGGAACTGAAACATTTTGAGTTTGAAGCTGCTCTACTAAGTGAATGCTCCCCTCAAGTTCTGCTGTGACATGGATACTCAAAGAGCACTCAGCAGTCCAGGAGCTCCTGTTTTCTAACTCTGTTGTGGCATGTAGATATGCTCTCTTATAATTGTCAAAAAATGATGACACCAAGTGGGGATCAATTATTTTTACTGGCTGCACCAAACACAGACACCAGAGTCATCCTATCAATGAACTGCTAGAAGCACCATCAACTATAAAAATGCATGAAAAGCAAAATTAGCAAAGCCATTTTGATGTTTAGCCCATATCTCTGCAATATTCTGGTTTTGTTTTCTAGAGATCTCAGCGACTTTCCAAATTATGTCTCATCATGGCCATACATTGGTCCCAACTGATAATCCTTAGGTGTTCGGGTCATAAACCATAGACATTGGAAGAAACTTAAGCATTTCATACAACTTACCCCAGAAATAAAAATGGAAACCTCATCCCATATTCCAGTATTCCTATCCCTGCAATCAAATTTAATACCTGCATTAGTTATTGATACAGTTTGCTTTATATTGCTACTTCATAGCTCATAATCTCTTCAAAATTTAAGACTGATAAACAATGCAAGAATGCCCTCTTCATAGTTTCCTTTCCTTTTTATGCGCATATAAGAACACCATAAAGTCCTTAAGGGTGTGTTTGTGAGTTGAGTTTTAGAGGGGAGGGTAGGGAAAGGGGAGGCTTATGAGAAACCCTCGCATTGTTTGAGTTTTTTAAGAAAGAAGGGAAGGGCTTGGGGAATTTTTGAATACCCTCCAAGACGAACTCTAGTTATTTTGTGGAGTTCCCACAAATTGGGAGTTTTGGTCAAATTTTGAGCTTCCAAACAAGGGGAGACCTTCCCCTCTCTTCCCCTCCCCTGACTCTCAAACTATCAAATTAATTGATTCTTAGCTGATATTAAGATGATAGTGAGATTTCCAGCTGATATTAGAGAAGAATGGTAGGTTTTTAATTCAAGGAAAAAGAAAATTAATTACCACACAAGTAATAGCAATGTCACCTTATAGGAGCTATCCAGTCCCAACCTTGAACATATTGTGTGGCCACATCCTTTCCTATCTACACAAAAGAACAAAAAAAAGCATGGTTTAATTGTCAAGCATCACTCACTCTTCCTCTCTCCCAGTCTCTCATTCTCCCAAAACTCCACAGATTTAGAAGTCATAAGAACTGATATTTGATGCTTCCACATAACAGGAAGTCAAATAACTGAGAGGGGCAAAGTTCACGGTTTGGAATGATTCATTTAATTGCTGACCTCATGATCGCCACCCTGTCCTCCCTCAGGCGGGATACTCCCAGGATGATCCGGAGGGTGAACAAGAACGGCAAGCAGGTTGTTGCCATCAGGATGAAGAATGCTAGTGACATCGAGAGAATGCCTCCTAAACATTCCTTTTGGGAGGACCATTTTGTGCCCGTTTAAGTAAACATCGGCAGAGTAATTGACTCCGCGGAAGTTCAGATCACAGTGCTGATTGCCTGCCTGCAAAGAATCCAGTAATTAGCAATGTCTAGAATCACCAAACAAGAAAAAGCATCACATTTGAATTTAGCTCAACTCAAATTAACAGACAGCAAATTTGGCAATAAAAGTTAAAAAGGGCAATACTGAAATATAAAGCGAGAAAAGGTGCACACAGCACTGAAGTCCAATGAATCAATCTAAAATGGTATAAACAGAGAGAGCAGAGCAGAATTCCTAACCTACCAGCTTACAGTGAAAGGTTGTAAAGAACCAGAAAGTGTAATACTCCCTTCCAGAGTCAGCAATATCTAAGATTGCCTCATTTCCAAGTCCATAAAAAGGATCAGGCACAAGTTTGTTCTTCACCAAGGTTGCCAGAACACTGTCAACCAAAACATCATCACTCAAATCACAGTCACTTCCACTGAGCTCAAGCAATAAAAAAAGAAAGCACAATGTATGAAGCATTGCAGAGGAAGAGAAAAAGAGAGATTACGTTCCAGGGACGAGAGCTTCCATCCATGGTTCGGTGGTGCCAGAAGGAGGGTTAGTGGTGGTGAGCTGAGTGCCAGTGAAATGAACCTCGGTGGACCTTGCTGCCAGCCACCCAGAATCCAGCGTCGTCTTCCCTTGCATCTTGGCCATTTTGTTCAATGCAATGAAATCTACTCTCCACTCTAATCTTCTGTGTGTGTTCAAGTTCCTCATAACATAGGTAGATAGATACTGTTACTATTATTTATGTCGGTAATTAAGCACAAGACAGACACTCAGACAGACACAGCTGAATCTAATTAAGTAAGTTATGTGAGGCACGTGAGATTTGTCTATCCAACTGACAAACAACGTTACTCACACACATGTGACAAAGATCTTCTAAATCCTAGAAGATTGGTCCAGTGACTCAACTTTACTGCATTCTTCACTCTTCTTACTTCACCTTTAACTGTTGCTACACTGTAAATAAATTGTTTAGGTTTGATCACGTCACATCACCCTACAAATAGTAGTAATTTCAATATTTGTTTAGGTGAGAAGATATTAATAAGTTTGCGATACAGGCGTGAAGGAGACTCCAAGTCCCATTCAGGTTGGTTCTCTGTTGGTCCCGTAGAGACTTTTTTCTCTGTTTTCTTCTTTTATTTTCCACCTAAAAATAAATGTTTGCGATACAGCTGTCGGTATAGTAATAGCCATTCATTTCAAATCTAAGCTCTATTTTTTGCAATAAAAAAAATCTGTGCCCCAAATGTCTCTTATACTCTTAGCTGTGGTGGACTAGGGGTGTAAATAATTTTTTTTTACCAAAAGTGGGAAAAAAACAATGGGCAAGAAATATTATATCATTTCTGGAAAAAGAAATATGTGTGTAATACTAGTGTACAATAAGAGTTTGTCACAACCAACCATGATGATAAAAAAGGGTTTGAATCACTTAAATATATGATTCTGGGTTTGATTTTCGGAACCATGTGTATGAAAAGAGAAAAATGAATTGTTGATATCTCTCCGGTCTCCACCACCAACTTGAGAAGAGAGATATAAGGTGTGATGTGATAAGAAAAGAAAAAAAAAATACGAATAAAAATGAGTGAAAATCAGATGCTAAAGAAAATAAAGTGTGAACATATCATTTTGTTAAAAAAACATTACTTTGGAAAAAAAAAGTGTTTCTCACAATACTCTCAAGCTCATGCAGGAAACCATAATTTTAATCATTTCACACCCTATATTGTTCTAATTATTTCAAATCCTCATAGTGGTTCTCCTTCTAGGATCCTTAGCCTCAATCGTCCAATGCCCATCAGACAAATTAGCATTCTTTGCTCTAATCCTCCTCTGAATGATCCTTTCATCCATTTTCTGTGTAAGCCCACAATTGGATTGCAGCTCTTCAGACATGCTATCATACACCTTCCACCACATTTTATGAGCCAAGTCACTAGCAAAAACATGGAGAATCTGCATGTCCCAGTTACAGTCATAATCTCTGTAACACATCCATGGCTTCAAACCCAAGTAATGCATCACATACAGATCCTCTGGAATCTCCACCTCCTCATTCCCTTTCCTCTCTTGAAAACTCTTCAGGAAGTTCACCTTAGTTGGCAACCTATGCCACCATGTGAACACCTCATTGAGAAAACCTTGGTCACCCCCATTATAAGGTTTCACTGTCAAAGTTCTCTGCAGCATTTCATCAAACACGCAGTGGGAAGGCTCAATCACCATCAACCCGGAATTGAAAAACGAGAAGTCGTTAGGCGCAGCGGATAATGGAGGGTAGGCGAAGAAATCATCAATGTTTCTGAGGACTAGAAGATCAGAGTCTAAAAATATGATCTTGTCATACATTGTGAGCTGCCATATTCGCAGCTTGCTGTAGTTCCACTCGTTGTATGAACCCTTTTCTGCAAAGGGGTTCTGAATACGTTGAATTCGTTTGATCTTCCACCCTGCAGCTTTCAGACCCTTTGTGGATTTGGGACCAATTGAATAGTCTGCAAGGAGAAGAAGGTCTCTGGTGTAGCTGTTGTTATGTTGAAGAATGCTTTGTGCTAGAGCTATTGCACCACAAACATAAGCTTCTGAAGAGTGGAGGACTGTTACATAGGCTAATCTTGGCACGCGTGTGGTGTGATTGTGCTTCAATGTTGCTGGTGATTGTGATCTGTAGGCTCTCCACACCTCTTTACCTGTACATGGTAACCAAAACATGTCACTTCCTTTCTTTTCCCTCTGTTTCTTGGAACATCATACCAGAATGTTGCTTTCACTAGGTGAAAATTCACCTTTGCAATTGATTGCTTGTGCTTCAAGTTTCATTAAACTTCTATTCTTAGAAGCCATCTATGTATTTCCTTTGTTATGTGATGAGCTTCACAACAAATCTAAACCGTTCGATTAATATCGGAGGGCTCATATTAGCTTGAAATTTAAGTCGTCTGTAAATTTAATCGAATTGACTGCGTGAATTTAGAGTTTTTTCTTACCATCCGAAATCCAAAGTTAGACCGGCTGGTTCATTTTGTTATACTTTTCTATCTCATGCATGATGTTCAAATGACAAGATAATATCTCAAATCAGCATGAGTTTATTTGTTTGAAAATTAAATGGTTTTTTAACCAAAATGTATAATACTTTTGATGCATATAAAAAGCATATAATAAGCATGTTGTGTTTATCATAATTGGGTATAAAAATCCATACAATGTTGAGTTGTAAATAATAAACTATTGACCAATCAAAATCGGCTAAAATAATTGTTTTTATGGGGTGAAATATTTTACTTTAGATATCTTATGGTTCCTTAATTGGAATGAAAATGAGTAATGATACGTAAACATACAAATTTCTCCTGACATTCTTCTGGCATACACATTTATGGCGGTTAAAACTCACAGCTAATATGTATGTCGGAAGAGTGTCATACAAATCCGTATGTTCTTCCATCATTTACCCAATCAAAATATACCTGTTGTTTGTGCATAAACATGAGCAATCTGGCAAGAACCAACAGGCATAAGCATTTTCTGCCTGAGGCTCCACAAATCAGGCTTGTACACTCTATGCTCACCTGATTGATGCAATAGTTCATCACATCTGAAAATTTCTACCATAGGACCACATGACCCAATGAACACAACATAAACCTGTTGATAAGCACCCAACTCCATCACCCATCCACTCTCCACTGCCAAATTAGCCACCACCAAGTTAACTTGCAACCTAAACACATCCCTATTAGAGCCATTCCCACATGGAACTCTTGCCACCACTACATTGACATCTCTATAATCCTCCCATGTTGGCATTGGCAAATCAGGGCACTTAGGATGACCCCGTTTCTCATCTTCATCAATCCACACAGGGAACAGGTCTTTCCATTGCAAGTTCTCATCAACATGATCAAAATCAACAAATGCTGTCTCTACTTGTGGCTGCAGTGCATCTAGTTGCTCATAAAGACAAGCATCCACTCTTATAGGATCAATGTTAACTAGACCTACCTTAATCCTCTTGCTACCAATGTTTTTCCCTATGACATCAAACCAGTCAGGCTTTCTTTTGTCCAATTGGAATATGTTGGTGACAATAGGGACTCTTTTGGGCTTCATTGGAAGGAGTAAGAGCATGAGGGCTAAGGAGAAAAGCAAGAGAATGAGAAACGTTTTATACTTTGAAGACAAATGATAAGGGGACTTAGAAGCCATTTTGTTCCAAGGTTTTGCACTTATGGAAGTTTTGTTCCAACTAATCTTATTAGAATATCATACATCCCAGAAGTGCCTGTTAAATGGTGAGACTCGTCACATATCATGTAATAAGGATGAGCAAGATACATGCATTATTATGTACCTGTCCACAAAATTGCCGAGTGAAACCTGCTAAGTGCTAACTGCTAACCAATCAGATGCACAATCCCACCTCGCAATACTAATCCAATGTTGATTATGATAAATACTGCTCTGTACTTGATGACATTCGAACTAAATGAAGTTGATTAAATTTACTTCTTGCTTTTTCTTTCCCCGACCTATAATTATTATCAATTCACTTTCGCACTTGAATATAATATTTTTATACATAAAAACCAAAATATGTTATACTGGTCTAAAAAAGTCCTAGTACTCATCATTGACATTGCTACTCAAAAAATAGCTAGTTCATATCAATGCAACCCTTCCATCTAGAGAGAGAGAGAAGCGTTTCACTAGCTGAGAACATCATTTCTAGTTAGTTCACTATCAACTTTACACACAGGTAAAGGATCTTAATTGAAGGATGCTTTCATTCTTTTCAAGTTTCCAGTAACCTAACTGGACCTGACAGTATAACTCATTATTGTATAGATAACTTCACGAAGCCCCTAACTAGCAAAAAGAAGAAAGAAATAAGATCCTTTGAATTTAATAATTATGCTAACATAATCCATTCGAGGAAAAAAAAAAGTTGATTTGCAAACTCTACAATAGATGGCATAAAAAAAGCCAACTTAATGTTGAAGGTGTCATAGCAAGCCAGGAGCAGGTTGTATTCAGATCAAGGTAATAGATGTTTGATCCGTTCGCTATTTTCGCTATTTTTAACCAGATGTATTCTTCCTTGCAGAATATACCCTATAAGCTGCAAGCCCAACCACGGCAACTGCAGCTCCAACTGCAATTTGATGAGTTCATAAAATCATTAAACATCAAAACAAAAAGATTTACTATATTACTTTGAAATTCGTTGGTCAACTAATAACTAAATTGAAATTCCAGGCAATATCCACCCATCAAGAGATGAAACAAAGAAAACTCAGGTGAATAATGAGGATTAAAAAGAAATCAGATAAAGGAAATAACAACCACCACACAGAAGAAACAAGCTTAATGGAAACACCAATATGAGACAACATGGAAAATCAACATGATCAACTACACAACCAAAAGACATAACCTATGAACTTTTCATGAAATCAAGCAAGTTTGTAAGATCATCAAACACCTTTAAGACACAAAAAGTACCAAATGAATGAGTCAACCTAAAAACTACCATACCTGAAACAACCATAAGAGAACGATTTATAAGCCTGTGGTAATGCTTGCGACTTCTTCCAGCTTCAGTTTCTGGAATGCTTAAATGAGGGTGCTCAGCAGCAGTTACAATACGGCGGAACAGACTGTTGAAATCCCCTAACTTTACACTGATTGGTATAGGAGCCTCTACTCCCATATCCTGACTAACCTACAATACACAATGCATTGGCATGTCGTAAGTATCATTTGCAGTTGATTCATGATAAAGCAGTTGCGTGAAAGTTTCTCAGCACCAAGCACATTTGTTACAATTACACATGCTAAGGCATCAGAATAAAATATCTTCCTGATTCTAAGTTTCTAACACTCAGGGCTATGCTTATCCATCCATCACTTATCCAGATGTTACCCCTAAATAGAAAAACTAACAGTACACTGTTCAGTCTTCACTCTAGCTGCAAATCAGTAAAAAAGGTTGACAAGTACAATTATCATATAAAACTGGATCAAGTGCAAACAAAGTCATGATATGAACTTAAAAATATTAAGTTTCTAGCTACAAGCCCGCAACTACAGCTAAATTGAACATACATCAAACCAAAATTAGCACCTATACTAAAGTGCACATGAGAATGGAAGGGTTGTAAAAAAGTGTGGAAACTGTATAGTGCACATGAGAATCAAAGAGTTGTAAAAAGAGTGGAAAGTGGAAACTGTACAGCTATAAAGCTCAAACAGAGCAATCACAGTTAAACCAATCAAAGGTAACAAATAATGTGAGCAGAACAAAAATCTATTTGGAATGGGCATCTCCTCAGTTACTTAGCTTTTATAGTTTTCCGTTTTAGAGTTTTAGAGGACACCAGCTAGGCATCAATGGGTGAAACATCTTATCCTACCAGTCTTCACTAGTATGGGGAAAACTAATATGTTGCCTTATTTTTCTTGAGCTAATTCTAACACAAATTTTAGAAAATGGAAATCTAAAAATCCCCAATGGAAAGAGATAGTATTCAATTTTGAAGTCATTTCTTTTGTAGTCATCACCATAAAAATGAAACCAAACATCAGATTGTACAGGATCTAGTACAATTGTTATAGACTTACAGGGGAGAAGTGGGACCCCAACCTAAAATCTCTCCATTGAGCCATTCAAAGATGACATAAAATAATGTAAAATGTAAGTGCCAAGTAAAAGTGCTACATGTCCACAACTAAACTATATAAAAAAAGTGCAACAAGGAAAATCAAGCTGCCTTTGCTCAATCAATTTTCAATCTGAAGATCAAAGTACAACATACAGAGAACACTAGTTGCAATATGTAGCTATTGATAAAGTCTGGATGAAATCATAATTCCAAAACATGTCATGCTCACCACATTAAATAGCTTTTTATATAACCATCCAATAATTATGTAAAGAAATATGTATGCCCAATTATGTATATGATCATGCAAATGAATAAGCCAATTGAAAATACCCTAGTTGACTCTTCTATAGCCATTGGAAATGAATCCAGATCATCTTTAGCTGCAACTATAAGGCAGGGCACCTCAAAGCCAGTATCTTCCCCATGACCAGCAATTTCCACCAATAGTTCAGATGATGTCCTCCATGAGGTCTCATCAGACCTATAATGAATATCTAGTCAGCTATATCCAACCAATGTTTTTCCAAGTAATGAGTTGTCCAAGCCACAGGGACATGAAGCTCATGGATGTATCACCAATTTAAACACTGGTTTTAATAATACTATGCAAACTAAAAATAATTTAACATCATATTTTTTATTTGTTTTCAACTTAAGTCACAGATGTCAGTTTATAAAATCAACCCAGAAGTTGCTTCTTTCAGCTATAAGCTGTTTTAGGAAGCTAATCCAAATGCACTGCAAAACAACTCTATGTGCTTCTGAATTATGATGTTGAAATGTTGCTTATGATCTAAAACATCCGAACAGACTATGCAATATTAATCAAAGCTTGACTTCAAGGAAACAAGTATTAATTTCTGGCAGAGTTTATTAATTCATGTTTTGTATCTTGATTTTGCGTCATAAGAAACAAAACCAAATATGACGAGAACCAAATATGACCCAAGTGTTTTTCAAAATAGTTATATAACAAAGATAATCCACAACTATATGGTACATTCGTAAATGGTCTTTAATTATCAGCAGTCACCTGTCATGAACAAAAACTGCAATGTCACATGAGGCCAAAGACTCCTTATTGGCCAGCACTTTTCTAACTTCACCTTCAGGAATCTCTTTCAGCACAAGATATTTTTTCTTTCCCTGCTAAAAAATACAGATAAAAACATATACTTAAAGAAGAAAGAAATGCCAAGATATACAAAACGAATACAACAAAAGAAGACTCTAGAGCAGGAAAAAATGAGAAAGACACATTAAGTAGCAGCTATTATCAATGTCATTCAAGTATCATTTACCATTGGAATATCAACAACATTTACAGCATAACGATCCTCAGTGGTAGGACTGTAACTTTCCGCATAAGGCCTGCATTATCAATTCAACAACAATAAGGTACATGTCACTCAATAACTAAAGCTATACTACCAGGAACATCAAGATGACAACACCTTCCAATAAAAGAATTCAATAACGCAGATTTTCCAGCCTGTCTAGGCCCAAAAACAAAGCACTGCAAAACGTTTCTTTCTGATTGTTTCTTCTTGCGATCTAAACGTCGCTTCCTAGTCACACGGATAGCAGATGATGGATCACCAGGGTAACCAATGTATATCAGATTCTCAACACTAAATGTTGGATTCAGAAGCGTCATAAGTGCCCACTGCCCAGAAAAAAAATGGAACATAATAAAAAATCAATGATACTTACTGGCAATTCAAATAAAATGCTATATACAATTAAGAGGTGTACACGTCAAGCATATAGTTGTAGATACATGTTTTAACTAAGGAAATAGATAACAACAATGGTGGGCATAAAACTTACACGACCTTGATTCACAAAGCACTTTTCAAATGAATTGAGTGATATAATTCCAAAGAGAAGCCTAAGCCTACCACTTTAGAAATACTATTCAGCAAAATGCATGGATGAGAGAATAGAGAAGATAAGAAGACATAGGCACCTCTGATAAAAATGCATCAAGCGATAGTCCTCCAAATGCATTTTTTTCTGCAGCATCCTCATATAGAGTTCCAATCCAAGGACTGCAATTAAAAACCACAAAATATCAAATGAAACTGGCAAGAGTCCTTATTGACATTCTGAATCGGGAAAAGCAGACATAGAAAATATGCCATAGCTAGAGTTTGTAAAAACATTGAAGAAGCAAATTAGTGGTATATACCAGATTCTCATAGCATGTGTACATTGGAAAATAACACAACAAACGAAAAACTCCGGACCACATTGTTCTATTACCAAATCATGACAACCAATGCAAAGCAATCCAACACCGAATGGGGGGAAATGAAGTAAGCATGTTATACAATATGTGAGAAGCAATCTACCTTTCCGGGGCAGTAGAAAACAATTCTTCAAGTTCACGAGGCCGCAACATCCCATCCTGGAGGAACAAAAGGGTTTTGTCAAATTCCAACAATTAAGCAAGTTATTATTTGTAGCTTACATCACAATGAAGTCATTCAAGAAATTTCTGAAAATGACACAATAATGAAAAAGTGACAACTTTCAAGGTCATATATGCAAATGACATACACCA
The DNA here is from genome assembly GCA_030819835.1 of Acmispon strigosus. NCBI lineage: Eukaryota > Viridiplantae > Streptophyta > Magnoliopsida > Fabales > Fabaceae > Acmispon > Acmispon strigosus. Next base: position 63,996,184 of record JAUAMA010000003.1, on the reverse strand, counting down.
TCACCATCAAATGCATCAAAAATGCTCTTCAAAAAATCAATCGCTTCGTTTGTCAGCTCCACACTCTGCAGACATCAAAGACAATTTTGACCAAAACAAGATTAAAATTCCTGTCGTTACTTCACAAATTGATCTCAAACAGGTATAACATATAAAAGGCATATCACATACAACACATTTGAGGTCACAATTCATTTCAAAAGAGACACCTGATCAGGAGCACGTTTCAAAGGTGGAATTAGATCATCAGCGAGCTTGATATCATCATTATATCCAAATTTCCTGAGCACAGTCCATGTTGTCTCAAGACGCCCTTTTTCTATGAAAAGGGCATGAAGAAATAGGAATCCCGTCAAAGTAAGTCCCCGTTCATTCACACCTTCAGTCAATTTTTCTTGCACAACCTTCTTTACACCAGTAATTTCAGCTGCTTGTAAAGGAGCATTGAAACATTTAACCTGTTGATAGTTTTGTTAGATTTTTCACAAATCGTATACACAAGTTAACCTACCACAATTTAAATATAATAGAAACAAGCTTGTAATCAAGCTCTAAGGTGTCAGACTATAATAAAGAAGCTACAATTCTTGTATTTAATAATTAATAAGACTTAAAAGGAAAAAAGAAATCAACCTGAAAATCATTCAGCTCATCGTCGCTAAGGGCACCATCTCTGTCATGGTCACAGAGGATAAAAATCCGCTTCAAAGCCCGCACACATCGAGGCTTTAGTGTCTGTGACTCCTGATCAAATAATGGGGCTGTTGGATGAAGAACAGCCTTTTGTGCATAGTAGAAAACTTCGGGGACCTTCAATGAGAGAATGTAATTATAATTGCATGAAATAAAATCCAGATAACATTGAACAGCACCTCTAAAACAAGATTTCAAACCAAGGAGGAGTTTGATTTAAGTGGTATGAACAAACAATACCTGGATATGCCTAGATGCGGAACACTCAATGCAGGTTTCAATCTCTCGGAACTGTTGCATTATTGGTGACATGACCTGTTCTAGGCTAACCTGCTGATTTTCATCTCTCAAATCAAGCTTACAACCGACCACTATAACTGGAACTTTTACCTGTTCATGAAGTTCAAATATCTGTAAGGCATATATGCTTCAAAAATGATAAGTCATATATATCATGTGAATCTGATTAAGCTGGATGATGACTAGACGCATGCAAGCAAGTGCATTAGAACAGACAATGCTTTCACAAAAAAAGATGAGCAGAACTGGTTTAACAATTTACATTCCATTCGTGAGGAATATTTACTTTCTTCCCATTTCTCTCTAACTTCTAGAAAGAAAAAAGAAGCTGCAATTGGGAGATGCAAAAAATATGATACAAGATCATAACCTCTAATTTGCGAAGACGCGGGAGCCAAAAATCACTCAGGTTCTCAAGTGTCTCAGGCCGGTCACATGCGTAAGTGAGGACAACTGTGTCAGCTCGCTGCAATTCTTCAGCAACCCTATCACCATCCTCAGGACTGCAATAATAATAACAACGGTAATCAAGTATATGAGCATGAAATTGCATTTCTTGAAGAAATTTCAGAGTAAACTTGATAAGCAAACAGCTCAAAAAACAAAACATTGAGGTAATCAATAACGCCAGCAATGAATCGAAATGAAAAAGGATCAGAAGGTGGATGGATACCGGGAAGAGGTGTCGATGATGGTGATGGGGACGCGTTCGGGATAGAGATCGTCAGGCAGGCGGGTGGGAGGCAAGACCGGCGGCACATTGACGGGGAAGTTATCGGCGGCGGCGGTAATGATGAGGCTTGATTTTCCGGTGGCGCGGTCACCGGCGACAACAATACGAACTCCGGTCCGGCCGTGTGGGTTGACGGTTCCAGCGGAAGGTCTTGCCATGGATAATACACTGCAAGTGCAAGAAGCGAAAACCTAAAATCGAAATTGGAAAGAAACCAAAGAGAGAGAGTGTGAGTGAGTGAGTGAGGTGAGATTGATAGATTCCGTTTTGGAAAGTAAGAACCCTAGCGCACCACGGTGCTACTGCTACTGCTACTGCTACTGCTTGTAGGACGCCGTCAGGGTCGGGTTAGCGTTCTTTCTCACTTGCCGTGCACCTCAATGCAATGCATTACAGAGCGTTACTCTTACTCTTAGTTGTTTCTAGGACAACCGTAACTCTTTTTCACTTCAACTTAGATGTGCAAAAAAAATATAAATCTCCAATTTGTTAGATGGATTTTCAATCTAAAGTTTAACCTAAAAATGGTGCTTTTTTTACATGATTATTATTAGGGAAAAGATGGTAATTATTACATTGATGCAGATAGGATATCCTGTTGTTATCTGCTGTTTGTTGCGCCAGGATAGAATAACACTATCATGTCCCTTATCCTATCCGTGTAAAAGTTATCCTGAGGGGAGCTAGGATAGAAATTATCCTGACAGGATAAGATATCGATTTTTTGTTTGTTTATTACCATAATCCAAAATTAATTTTAATATTTATATTTTATATAATTAATAATAATATTAATTAATAAATATAAATTTTTTGTTTTAATAAAATATTAATTTTATTACTTATCAATTACTAATTGTTATTGTTAAGTTAAATTATTTAGTTACTCATAAATTCAATTAATAAAGTTATTTATAAATGGTGAAAATATTGGATTTACTCATATAAAATAATTAATTTTTCATTATCACTTAATACTACTTAGTTAACATTATTTTTTGTTATTTATATAATAATAAAAATACACAAAATAATTCTTCACTAACAATAAAATAGGCTACTCATATATATACATATATATATATATATACATATATATATATATATATATTAATTTTTTAATAGTAAATATAGACTAATTATATATTATCATATGATATTATTTAAAATTATTTCTCTACTTGTATAATTATAATTAATAATTTAAATATAAAATATTTTTGAAAGAATAATATCTTTTAATAATTTTTATCATTAATCACTTACCCCTACTAAATTAAAATTCATTGGTTACATATATAATAATTTTAATTAAAATGGACTCCCTTCGAAAAAATTAAAATAGCCGAATTAATAAAAATTAATTTTATTTTAGTTAGTATTAAAAAATAAACTATTTATAAAAATGTAAAAAAATTAAATTTAATAGAATAATCACTTTTTAAAAAAAACTATTTAGAAAATTAAATTTTAAAAAATATTATGTATTTTTTATTTCAAGGAAAATTTGATATATTTTTCATTGTTTGTATCATATCCTATCAATATCCTGTCCACCCCAAACGTAGGATAGGATAAAAGTCTATCCTGCTCTTATCATATATTGTGTTTATCCCATCCTTTATCCTATCCTATTATTATTCTATCCAGACAGGCCCTAAGTGTGAAACGACTTTCAAGCGTGATATGATTATTTTAATGAAGTTATAAGTTCAAACTATAACTTATAATTTTTAAATTAAAGTCATAAATGTAAATTATGACTTTTTTTTTTCTTACGCATAAGTCGTTACTTAGAAATACGGTTTCATTTAATTTTTTTTCATAAGTCGTCAACTATAACAACGACTTATTATTATTATTTTTATTTTTTAAGTCGTAAATTGTAAATACGACTTCTTTTTTATTTTTTATTTAAAATTCGTCATTCATTTTATTCTTAAGTTGATTTAAAAAAATATTTTAAGAGGACATATATTAAAATTTTAAGATAACATATACAAAAAGTAATAAAAAATATTATATTAGAAAACAAATTAATTGAGGGATGATGTCCCACAATGAGGCATTCTTCTTTGACATTGTAGTTGTACTCTTTGACGTTGTTCCACCACTTACTTTGCTTGACCGCCTCTAGCTCTTGGACCAACCAACGTCCTTGCCGTAAGGATGTGGGTTGTTCAACAATGTCACCATCATCATCCATTTGTTCAATTTTAGCTGGAATCGTAGGACTGTAACACTCATATAGTGGTGGCGGGTATAGAGACGAGAGTGTGGAGAAAGAGGTGGCTAACATTAACGAGCTTAGGTCTAACATTAAAGGAATATGATGGAGGGTATTGAGGCTCAAAACTTAAAGTTTCTCCTACATGAAAAGCTCCTAACATATGCGAGTGGTGATGTGTTTGCGTAGATGGTGGATGCGGGAAAGAGTATTGAGGCGCAAAACTCGAACTTTCTCATGTATGATAAGCTCCTAGCATAGGCGAGTGATGTTGTGTTTGAGTAGACGTGGCAAGTGATGTTGTGTTTGTTGAGGTGGCGAGTGTTGCTTTGAGATGACAGTGAATGAACTTGAAAGTCAAAACTTTGAGGTGGTCCAGCTTCCTCATAGGCAATAGACTGATCCCTTCTAAAGCCCTCAAAAAGTCAATGGCCCTATCCCTAATGTGAAGGGAAAAAAGCACTGAACATCACAAAGAGGAAGAGCTCAGAGTTAGAGACGAGTTCCAGACTTAGGGTTCAGAGGAAGATTATTGGAGTGCTCAGGCAAAGGACATTGGAGGATCATTACTTCTTTTCTTTCATTGTTATGATGTCAGCTACTAGGATTTCTATGGTTTATGATTGTATGATGAGTAGCTAAACATCTTCTCTCGAGGTTACGATGTAGGAGATGAATTGAACCCCGAATTTATATATGTTAATCGTTTAGTTTCTTTATATGTGTATGATCTTTTTTGCGGTTAATCGTATACGAAATAATTAATCATATCAGTAGTAGGCTAGTTCGCTCCTAATGGTGGAATTAATCTATGGAATTGAAAAGAGAATTGAGTTTAGGGAATTAATAATAACTCGCTCCTAACAAAGGTTTTAAGATTAGTTTTATATGCTTTCAACTAGCCTAGATATTGTGGACCGTGAAACGTCTCCTAGGTAGCTTTTATGTTTTAACTCATGTTCAAGCAATAATGTCTACATGACGATTGCAGCTAGATAGTGTCCTTGGGTAGGTAGTTCAATATAGCTTGGTGGCGTATTTGACACTTGAGAAGTAGAGTTAGCGTATTAGATAGCATATATAAATTCAGGGGATAGAATTCGAATACTTAGCAATCTCAAGACTTCTTTATTTGATTCTTATTCCGTGTTATTTGCTTTGTCATTTCACCTGTATGATCACAACAAACACAAATCTTAATTTCCTAGACAATGAGTTCACCTCTAGTGTTAGACGTTTACTTAGTCTCTTGGTTTAGATAATTGGAAATTCATTCTTATATTACTTTTACGTTAGAGCGCGCTTGCTCTTATTTGCATGTGTGTATTTGAAACGCAACAATGCGATAATGAGAACTCTGTTATCAAAATAAACCTCATAGAATTAGCAATGGAGAGATAATCTTCTGCTAACATCGCCCATCGCCCGTTAACATATATTAAATTGGGGGCCAAAATCTTTTTTTTAAAGTAGGACTAAAAAATTAAATGATGTGAAATAAAACCAAATTTAACTATAAGATCATAGAATAAAAACTTAATTAAAGAAGTTGATTGTAATATTTAAAACTTGAAGGACTCCTATCTTTAACTTTTGTTACATACTATATATAGAAACTCCTTTGGCCCAAAAGAGTTTTCGTGATACAATTCGGTTACAGGTTGATGGCAGTAGATCCCATAATTGAGGCGTGTGGGTGTTGGAGGTGATCTCTGTGATTGTGATAGGAGATGAATATCTGATGTTTCTTGTAGTGGTGGAGACATGGCTCAGGAACTTCACGTCTGGGCACTGGGCTACAAACAAATGGCTTTGTAGTGGACATTCTTATAGGATACGTGATATTCTGAATTGGAGTAGGGCTGTTACCATCTCTCATATTCCTAAATAATATAATTTGGTTGTAAATGTATTTGCTAGACAAGTTGCCACGACTTATTGTCTTGTTTCTTGCTTTTAATCTTCCAAGTATAACAACAAAAAATTGATTGGTGTTCTGGTAGTCACCAAACCTTGTCGTTACCATGTCTCATTAATAGCTCGGCCACCAACTCTGATGCCGGCCAGAGCTAGAGAACTACTATTCCGGCGGCCACTTACCGGTACTATTCTCAGTGAGGAAAACATACCTCTTTCAAGATATAAAAGCGACTTGCACCATGACCGTGGTGGTATTGGGTACTAAAACCGACTTATCTCATGCCTTGCCGAGACACTGAACCCAATATCGACCTACCACATGACTCACCGAGATATTGAACCTCGAGCCCTACCTACCCTTTGCTTAGCCGAGAATCCACAATCTTACCATTGTATGATCGAGTCACTAGGCATAACGACGATGCTGCTCGACAATGGATGAGTCATGCAACCTCCCTTTTTCCACACTACAAACCTTAGCAAAATAAAAGGACCCAAAGGCTTGACAAAGAGTAAAAGCGTTAACCGAGGTCGGGCCCTATACCCGAGGATAGGCTGGCAACTAGCTAGGGTAGTACCCACATCTCATCCCCGAAACTTTAGGATATAAAGAAAAAATCAAAGAGTCAGGTACAAAGTGCGCGACCCACTGGCAGAAGGCAACATGGACTTATTCCCGACACCTTTGATCTCCACACAGGAGAGGACGAGCGGTGTTGACATGTCTATGACACCTTCAACAACACATATACTGAGACGATCCCCATCGTGGGATCGATGTGAGGGTTCACACTAAAGTACAATGTAAGGAAGGCAGAGCAAGATGTTGACGTTATCTCAACCTTGTCAACTTCGGCCTATTTAAAGAAGGAAGGGAGTAACACGTGTGTTTTCTAGTTTCTCTTAATGACTTGAGTGTCGGAGTATTTTCGCATGTACATCCGGCGGGCAGCACTACGGCGTCACCACATCGTGAAGAGTTGCAAATCCAAAACCACTACTTCGAATCTTCATTGTTTCCTAACTTCAACACTTGTTTGAGTGATTGGTTGGACTTAGTTCGATCAATTGGAAATTAAGCTTAGTACCATACTTTACTAGTCATAACATAACTTTAGGAATAACAAAATCCTCATTGCAACTGCTCAAACAAAGGTAGAAGCAACACAAACCGCAAATCCAGGACTGGAAAAAAGGAGGTTTTGGAAAGTAAAAATGCCTCGGGCTCCAAAGGAAGAAACAAACCTATTAATTAAAATATTTCACCAGTTTTTTAAGACCCATTAAAACATATGGTACTTCTTTTCTTAAACACAATTTTATTTAAGTTGGTCACTTCCACATTCTGATAAAGGTAACTCTTATATAAAAAAAAAATTCATACAAAAAATTGGAACCTGAAATTTAAGGTAAACCAAACATGTAACACTTAAATTAATCACCCGTTATGATATTCCTTAATATAAGTCTTTACAAACTAATGAATGTTTTTAATTCTCAAGGTTTTGATAAACTTGAAATATTGTAATAATATTTTCTTCAAAGGCAACACATCAACAAATTTTAACATCTTTCTTGAATTTGTATGACTCGGTTGAAAGAACAATATAAATATGATTGCCTCAAACCTATAAAAACATATGCTAAAAGACGCCCCTTTGTTGAATCTCTTGCTTCTTCAATAGCTAAGTAGGTTAGTTTCGTAAGGCACTTGCATTATAAAACATGAAGATACCGTAGGAAAAGGTAAAAGGAAATCCTACTACTAGCCCTAAGAAAATCCTTAGACAGATAGTGTAGCCTTTAAATGTGCACAAAGAGCAAACTAAAATCAACTACAGGAATCCTAGCTAAAATAGGGGATTCTATATGTGGACAGGGTTAGGTTAAGTATGGTCTTGATAGATCTTGTTAAATTGAGTAATAGAAAACCATCAGCTAGAATTGTCATTATAACAAAGAAAAGATTAGCTGGTATCAAATAATGCACATATTTCATAATCAATGCGAAAAATTCAAAGTTCTAATAAGTAACTGTCCTTATATGTCTGGTTTATTAACATTAAAATTAGCTGTGAGACACTGAAAGATTGTCTAGCATGAACCGTGATTCAGAATAATTATTGGAGCAGGTTTATGATAAAAAAAATTATATTACAAAGTATCTCATGGTCGAGAGTTATGAGACTAATCCTCTCAAGGCTCGAAAATCATATTAAGTGGAAAGATTTCTCCCAATAAATTCTTCTTCACATACACCACTTAAAGATCGAACGTTCGACTAAATGCTTAAAGAGTTCAATTATCTACCGAGACTTGCGGCAGGTTTATCATAATTGATAAGCATTTAAACCAAACAGTAGAGGTGTGTAGATATTATTTAATTTAGAAACATGTACATTTTATCATGGCCACAATGCATCACATGTCAATTATTGATTTGAATGAGACAAGAAGTTAACCATTTGTTCACTACTCTTCCTGGACCCTTCTCCTACAAATGGGAGCATGAGAATCAACTGTCCCAATTCTAAACTTGGCTTATTGAATGAGCCATAATTTCCCCTAGTCTATGACAATCCAATTCTTAACCTTCAATCCTTGATCTCACTTTTCTTGTTTTTCTGGTCTTTCCTGCATACCTATTATAAATCCAGGTATCAAGAGGTATCTCAAGTCTTGATCTTTATCATATCCCAGCTTTGCCTCAAAGAAGGTGAAAGAGGAAAAATAATGGTCATTGAAGATTGTGGGAGAAGTTATGTCAATTTCAAAGACTCAAGTGGTATATCTCTTGGTACTCTTCTTAGTGATGTTATTTAGCAGCTATTGTTTAAACCATGGAGTATTAGGTGCTAGATATGGAAAAGAAGTAGAGCATGTACATGAATTTCCAGCATGGAGGAAAAGCTTTAGCCATGAAACATCTCAAGGCGCTTACGCCGCAGTTAAGAGAGAAGTACCTTCCGCTCCTGACCCCTTACACAACAGGTAGGTTAGTTACTTCAATTGCTTGAGTTGGAGGTGTTCTGCTTCTGCATATAAACACTAGTGTGCATTGTGGTGTATGGGATGAGTAGTTTTCTTGAAGTTGAAGAAGCATTGTCAGTTCTATTTTTTCCCTTTTAATTTTGTTAAAGTTCTAAGCATTCTGGTATATTATTTTATCTTTTTACTACCAAACATTGATAAGGTACGGTGTGTACATCAGTTCTCAGATCCTTTAGCTAGTGAAGTTGAAAAAAAAAGGTTGCTCAGGTTGCATTGATGTTACAAAAGTGTGCTGGAAGTACTCAAATTCTGTGCTGGTGATGGAAATTAATCTCCATGGCTTGCGTTTTATGCTGTTGACACAGCTACATGAACTAAGGCCTTGTAATACACAGAAACATACTGGCAATACTATGATGAAGCGTATCCTTATACTTGTCTAAATTCAGACATTTGGCATGACAATTGTCCTATGTTTTTCTTTACCAAAAGCCATTCACTTGATACTGTCTCAATGTGTTCTCCATAAAAGGAACTGGATCCTCTCCCATGACATAACCACCATGAAGAGAAAAGTGGTGTTCAATTTGATAGGAATAACCACCATGAAGAGAAAAGTTGTGTTCAATTTGATAGGAATTGATTGTATCAGCATTGTTAAGAAATGATTTTAGTAAAAAAAAATTATGGTAATAGTGTGAAAAAGTTGTCTAGAAACGTTGTGAAATCTCAATATATTTTTTGTCGCAAAAGCTAAGTTTTGTACCAAACAGCGATCAGTCGTGGTAAAAAGTGGTTATTTAAACCCATAAGTTGAAAATTCGATTCATATGAGCCGCACAATTGAGGAGATATTTGACCTTCACCACAGCCGAGTCGGAATTGCAAGAATTTTAATATAAAAAAAGCTTTGTGATGTCATCCCAAATTGATTTTAGAGCTAAATTTAATTATCAAATGGAACATTTAAACACCACAAAACTAATTTTGAAAGTGGAGAATCAATTCTGATATTTAATAGACATAAAAAACCTTATAAATAACTTGCATCTATATTAGATAAGAAAATACCCTAACAAAATAACGCTTCTAAAAATTATGAGCCACTAGTTCAAATTATTAGATTGGAAGATCGATATGCCCTTGATATCAAATATAAAATATAAAAATAAATCATCATAGTTGTAAGAAACCTATCATAATTCGCAGGTGACCCTGTAAGAAACCACAGCTAGAAGATTGGCTACCAAATAAAACCCCATCATCCCTCCCTTACTAAAATACAGTGAATATTCTAGACCCAATTTTGCAGATGGCATTGCTCTTACCAATGAATTTTGTAATTGAAGTTAGAATATTAGCAGCACGATTAAATTGAACAGGTTTCACTGCCCTGCAATACAGAAACCAGACTTCAGAACTCTAATCCCATGCATGAATGAACTAGAATCCCCTTGCAGTTGGAATTATACCCAAATTGAACTTTGGCATTTTATATTTTATAGGCTTCTACTAGAAAGTAACCTTATAAGAAAACAATGAAAGTAAACAGATTTTGACATTTTTAAGTAGCAAATTTATGTGTTTCGCCCCATTCAAACAAAAGACCATTAACCTTTCGCAGTGAATAAAATCACCAAAATTCAAAACACAGTGCAGAAAGCACAAGGTTTATAGATTAATGAGTTACAGAATATGCCAAGTGTGTTACCAAAAATTTGTGCATGTTCCTCAAGATAATTTACTATTTAGGCATTGAGAACAGATTAACAGGGTCATAACCTACAATTTTGAATTAACTCTTCATAAATATCTTTCAGACTAAAAGTAATGCAATTACTTCGATTTCTTCCCTTTAGCTTCATTATTAGGTTGGTTCTTGAAAGGAAGGAAACTCTTTCCACCCATGAATGGCCTGAGGGCTTCTGGTATCTCTACTCCGTCATCCTTTTGATTGTTCTCTAGTATGCAGCAAATGGTCCTCTCCGTAGCCGTGAGGGTAGAGTTTAACAAGTGAACATACTGCTTCAGCTGCTCATTGCTCTGCAACAGTAAAACATGCAAAGCTTATCAGTTAATGTATAAACGTAAATTCACGTTTAGGGCTGAAATTAGTAAAAGCCAAAAGAAAATATTCCTCATGACAATCCCCATAACAAACTTCGATAACCACAGAATATCTTAGGCCCCTTAAAGCAAGTAAGCACCATCATCTCTTGTGATTATTCTCAAAATGTTTAACAAGGATAAATTCAATTGTCTGCTTGATAGAATTTGCACAGACTGTACTCATGGAGAAGAAAGAACTTAGAAATTTCACAGTAGAAAGGACTTCATAAATTCAGATTACGAGATTTTGACATATAAAAGGCACTATCTCATAATTTAATGTAAATTAACATTTTCATTCACAAATCACAAGCTATTGAATTATACTAATAAAGTCATCAATATGATGAAATTGAGCATAACTAACCTTCCTCTGTCCATATCGAATTTCTAACCTCCTGGCCTGATAGTCTGTGCAGTTTGAACAGGACACAAGCTCCCTGTAAGCTTTCGAAGCTGGAAACCATGCTTCTAGATCATACTTCTTTGCTGCAGCATCATTCAGAGCACCAGATACAATGGAAACAACTCGATACGGAATGTTTAACTGTAGCAAATAAATATTTAATTACAGAAGAAAGAAAAATAAAAAGATGGTAAAGAAAGAAATCAATTTAGGTAAGAAACAACTTAGAGATCAATACATATACAATGATAACATCTACAAAAGAAATCAAATGAGGTATATCCAACATGAAAGTACTACCGACAATAATCAAAAGCATATAAAAACAGAGATATAAAAATTTAGAAAGACATAGGTATATATATGTTCAGCATGTCAAAGACATTATTTGCTCATATTTAATGGTACCCCTAGATTGAAATTAAACATTATATATTTATTTGAAATTTGGACTCATATAGATAATGACTTTAAACATATTTGAGTTGCTTAATGAGGAACAACTTCATACCTCCTTGTAGAAGTCCTCAGAGTTCTTTAGCATTTCCTCGTGCATATCCCATGAATCATTGTCATTTGGGCTAGTAAGGCAAAACTGCTCCACTTTCTCAAATTGGTGAACTCGGAAAATTCCTAGGGTATCTCGACCATGAGATCCAGCTTCTTTACGAAAGCAAGATGAATATCCAGCATATCTATAAAAAGCATATTACCAGTGTTAAAAGCAACATTGTCTTCCAAGGTTCAATACTAACATATGTCACCAAATTCATATTACCTTATGGGTAGCTGGGAAGGGTGGATCCAATCATCCAAATGATATGCACAAAGTGGTTGCTCTGCTGTTGCAATCAGATATTTGTCATCTCCTTCACCAGTTACCTACCATAATAGCTCATAAGATATGCTCAGAGGAAAAGAATAAGGTGGTCTTTGGTTAGTTATTATTTTTAATTTTCAGATTATATAATCACAAAATTGCCACCCTGTCACTATGCATCCAGTCTTCAAAGTTTTAGGATGGAAAAAAATTGTTTTCACCATTTCCTTAACAAATATTTTAAAATGGAAAATAGAATGAAAAAAGACCATTTTTGTCATTACAAATGAAAATAAATCAACATAAAATGGAAAAGGTAAAAACGCCTTTGGCTTCAATAATTTTGAATGACACGCAAACAACATTATTGACAGTTTAGCAGAAAAATATTAAGCATATTCGTCAAAAAAGAACATAAGAAGTTAAGCACATGTTTTTTTGTCAAAGAGTATATAGATGTATCACTATTCACTAATATGTCCTAACATAACAAATCTTAAACGAACTACCAGACAAATAATGGAACCGACTTGAGAATTTTACCTTGTAAAGTTCTTCATCAAATTGGGCTAACTGAGCACACTTAGACATTATTTCTTTTCTCATGAAGAAAGGAGTATGTAATAAGGTATATCCCCTTTTCTCCATAAAATCGAGCCCAAAGTTGATCATAGCTTGATTAAGACGAACACCATCACCTTTCAGATAAAAACCTCTACCTCCAGCTACATCAGCTCCTATTATGTATCAAGCAAGATGACATGAAAGATTAGGATACATTAAGAGAAAATAGGACCAGAATGCAGAGTATTGAAAAGCCTGGCTAGCCCAGTTAAAATGTAGCTATATTCGACCCACTTGATTGGTGAATAGCATAAAACGCTTCATTGCTTAGCCAGCCACATTATATTTTTATGCACAAGCAAAATGAAATTACAGATACAAATACTCCATTGTGGCTACAATCAGGATTTGAGTGGCTACATCAATCATACAAATGAAATGGTTCAGGATATATAAATAAATCATCCCTATAAAACTGGATGAAAAAATTCAAACCTTTCTTCGTATCAGCTATCTCAAGAAGCTCAACCAGATCGACGTGATTCTTCAGTTTAGGCTCCTCTCTTTTCTCGCCCCACGATCTAACCACTTTATTTTCGGCCTAATAAAGCAGCACACAAATAAAACCCCCATTATTTCTAACACAATCATCATCATCAAAAACAAAAACAAAAAAGTGAAAATGAATTACAGAAAGAGAACAAAACCTCATCATTGCTGATAGGAACGGAGTCATGAACGAGGTTCCCAATCGTTTCCAATTTGGAATTCAAGAGCTTCAGAGTGTCTCGAACCTCAACCTCTTTCTCCGCTATGGATCTCTTGGTCTCCTCTGATTGGCTAATCAAGTTGGTTGCATCTTCACCGGCACGCTTGAGTTTGGAGACTTCCTTGTTGATCTTGTTGAATTCTTTCCGGAGATTCTCCAACTCGAATTGACCTGAAAATTCATACATCAAAATCAGCTGCGTGCGTTGATGGAACACATTGTTGAAGTGAAGAGAGAGAGAGAGAGAGAGAGAGAGAAAGAGCGCACGCTTTCGCCATTGTTTGTCGAGATCGATGACCTCGTCGACGACTTCGACGCTGGCGAAACGACGGCGTTGAGATTCGCGGATGATTTCAGGGTTGTGGCCCTTCTCCTCCCTGAACAAGTTGATGTCCAACATGCTTAGTTGGGTTGCGCCGCCGCCGTCGACTGATGCAAGATGAATGAGTGAACGAACAAGAGACTGGGGGCTCAGAAGAGGGTTTTGCGATTTAACAAATACGTTTTTCTTTTTTGCCACTAGTAGTAGTAACAGTAAGAAATTTTTTGTCTTGACTTTCTAGTTGGAGCAGTTTATGGGGATAACGTAGTAATTTCCAACCAAATCTATGGTAGGCAAAATGGGTTCGACCCGCGGGCTCAACTGAGGTTTTCAATTCAAATGTTAAAATTGGGTTAGTTCAATTCAATTCGCATTTTGGTAAGCTATTAGTGGGTTGGATTGTCCCGCCCCGCTAATTCATATTGTCACCGCTAATGATGATGAAAATTTGAAAGATGATGATGGTGGTGGTAATGGGAAAGCGGTTGCGTCTTCTTCCAATAGAGTATTTAATGTTTCAAACTAAGACTATGGTAGAAATTAGAAGTTTTGAACTAAGATTATGTTAGTGTGAGATTGTTGGACTTTGATATGTATTTTTGTTGTTTTAAAGGACATTTATGTGTTGTGATGATTGTGAATTTTTGAAACTTGTGAATTGGTTGTGAATTTGTGGTTTTTTTTATAGTGTAACTGTGGAATTAATTTTTAGTGTGGAATTCTTTTGAGACTTTTATGTTTATTATAATCTAGTTAAGATAATCAAAATCAAATGGCAGGTTGACATGGAACAACAAAATAGGGAACAACCACACTTTCTCATTTGATTTGATGTTCGTGTGGTAGTGTCTTAATTGCACATTTTTTCTTTTTTCTCATTGCACAAAGAAACGGGAGCCACACACTTTACTTTTTGCTCACAGCACACATGTTATTTTTTTACTATATTCTGAAAGTGCGCTATCCCTGACAACCCGCCAAAATATGAGCTGGGTTGAGTATTTTAACCAAATCCAAAAAGTGGGTTAGTCTAACCCAACTCGCGTTTCGGCGGGAGCCCGACCCGCCAACTCATATTGTCACCCCTAACCAAATCAATGAAAAACTAGCACAATTACCAGCAAGATCTAACACAATTGGTAGATAGTTGGACTCTTTAAACATTTAATTCAACGTCGATCCCTGACACAGTGTATCGAGAATGATTTATTGCGAAATGTCTACCCATTTAATGTGATCTCTAAAACTTGAAAGGATTAGTCTCATGGCCGTGGATACTTTGGGAAACCAAAAACTAGTAAATTTTTATAATCTGAACCACCCATCCATTGTTAATTGAAATCAATGGCTGTTAATGAATATTGACATTCCAACTCTTTTGCCCCTTCAATTTAAGGATGTCTTTTTTTTTTGTCAAATTTTTTTTTTTAGAATTTTAAGGTTATCTCCACTACCGGAAACCATAAGACTAGTCCTCTAATTTTCTGAGATCACGTTAAGTGGATATGGTACGCAAAGTCCAAGGATCGAACTCTGAACTAAATGCTTATGGTTGTCTAACAATCCACTTTCGACCTAAAATCAACTAATTCGAATTAATTTTTTCCATAGATGGGTAAACCGGTCGGTTTACGGGCTATACACAAAAAAAAAAAAAATACTTAAAACAATACAATTCAATCAAGCTGAGCTAGAGATTTTTTTCATCAAAAATCGCATGATCCAATCCACTATTTTATTTATTCAGGCCCAACCCAACTCAATGCTCTTTCTTTTTTTTGAAAGAAAACTCAATGCTCTTAATAAACCTAACCCTAGCATACCTCTGCCTCACACTCTCACCCTAGCCACCATTTCCATGAAGTTTCTCTATAAATATCATTTCCTCCATGAACTTCTCAAACTTTACATGGATTTTCTTCGTTCCATGGCACCTTTACCCCCATCTCCCCTTCTACCTTTTCTCCCTCGTTTCCCTTAAGGTGGTTCTCACTCTCGAGGCTCGTTTTCCTCTCTAGCTCTCAATCTTTCTCACCAAAGTGGTCTTGATCAAGCTCATTAGAAGATCTGAAAGAAGTGATGAAGATGAAGGATGTACCAACCAATTAAATCGATCAACAATTTAGTATTAATATTAGTTATCTGCACCCTCATAACACATTAAAAGGTTAATTTTTGTGTGAATTAAAGAGATTATGAGACGATATACAGTTTAGAATGGAAGGATTCGAAAAGAAACAACAATGAAAAAAGAAACTTGTGATTGAGATTTGTAAATTGGTTTTGGATATAAGAATATAAGAATAAAAGCGTTGTTTATTATATCATATTATTCAATAAATACTATTTTTTTTCTTCTATGGAAAACGAATCTACAACTCCCACTCGCTAGTTTCTCCGGGTCTGTTGTGAGCTCGTGTCCATTATACGCTGAGTTGTAGGCCATCAAACATGGCATTTTCTTAGCTTGGGATTTGGGTTACCGACGTGTTGTTTGTGACAGTGATTCACTTGATGTTGTTTGTTTGTTGGAGGCCCCTGCAATGTCTCATATGGCTTCATTACTGGATGGGATTATTCACATTGCTTCTCGTCCATGGTATATCTCGTTTAGACATGTTCTTAGGGAGGCTAATTCTTGTGTGGATAGGTTGGAGGCGTTTGGATTACATCTGCAGTGCGGCCTTCAGACTTGGTCTCTCCCTTCTCCCCCAAGCTTGGTTTTTCTCCTCAACTCCGATAAGAGGTGCTGTGCAGGGCTGGTGTAGCATTGTCGTTATTTTCCCTTTGTACCAAAAAGTTGCATGCAACATTTGAAAACCTTTAACATATATCTATTTACTTTGCATGCAACATTTGAAAACCTTTAACATCTATCTATTTACTTGTATATATACTGATCCAACAATTAAGTATTCACATTAGTTATCTACACCCCCACAACACATTAAAAAGTGTTTTTTTTTTTAACTAGAGAGATTACCCGAAGACATACAGTTTAGAATGGAAGGATTAAGAATGAAATAAGAGTGAAAAAAGTACCTTGTGGTTAAGATTTGTAGATCGATTTGGATAGAAGAAGAACAATAATAAAAAGGGTTTTTATTATATTATATTATATAATAACATCCTTCTTTTTCTTCTATGCAACATCAATCTACAACTCCCAATTACTCTCAGTTCGTTCATAATCCTAGTATTTTAAACAATTTATCGTCTCATAAATTCTTCTGTTAAAAAAAATACTTTTTGATGTGTTATAAGGCGCATAACTAATATGAATATTTAGGGTGCGTTTATTTCAATTTTTTAATAAAAAATCACTTTTTTAATTACAGAAAGCTTGTTTCAGCTTTTTAAAGAATTATTATTTTAAAAAAAGTTCAAATCAAATGGTTTTAAAAAATTATTTTGATTAGTTTATAAAAAAAAAATCTATTATAATAGATGAGAGAAAAGATAAAAAATGATTTTAACTAGTGTAACTAAACATAAATTAGATTGTGTTATTTAATCTCTAATTTTTTTTAATAACTTAAAATCATTATTTTTTAATCTAAACAAATTCAATCGTAATTGTTTGATTGGTAGATATACATTTAGATAGAAATATAAAAAAAATTCAAATGTTGCAGGCAACCGATTTACTCGTGTGATTGGGTTTAATTCGTTGGAACATCTTGAACTAACATCTTTAGTGACTTCATTTTCTTATTTATTTAAAGTGTTCATGTATTCGTGTTACTGTTAAAGTAGCAACAGTCAACCAATTTTAAGATGAATCCACGAACTAAATCAAATCACCATGGTAACTTGTTTGTATGCAGCACTTGAAAACCATTGACATTAAACTATTTACATGTATAACTTACCAATCAAACAATTGAATATTCACATTAGTTATCCTGCACCCCATAACATATGACAAAATTAGAAGAAAGAAGCTGATAAGAGAGACAAAACTTGAGGAAGAAAACTGAATTGTATTATCTTTCACTAAGAGAACTATGCCTATGGTTCTATGCTTATATACAAGCAAAGTAAAGGAACTAACTCTTCATAAATATCATTCAGACTATAAGTAATACAATTAGGACTTTGATTTCTTCCCTTTGGCTTCATTATCAGGCTGATTCTTGAAATGCATGAAAGTCTTTCCACCCATGAATGGCCTGAGCGCTTCTGGTATCTCAACTCCATCATCCTTTTGGTAGTTCTCTAGTATGCAGCAAATGGTCCTCTCAGTAGCCGTGAGAGTAGAGTTTAACAAATGAACATACTGTTTCATCTGCTCATTGCTCTGCAACAGTAAAACATGCAAAGCCTATCAGTTAAGGTATGAATGTAAATTCAACTGTAGGGCTGAAATTAGACAAAGCCAAAAGAAACTATTCCTCATTGCATAACTAACCTTCTTCTGTCCATATCGAATTTCACATGTTCTGGCCTGATAGTCTGTACAGTTTGAACACGACACAAGCTCCCTGTAAACTTTAGAAGCTGGAAACCAAGCTTCTAGATCATACTTCTTTGCTGCAGCATCATTCAGAGCACCGGATACAACGGAAACAACTTGGTACGGAATGTTTAACTGCAGCAAATAAAATTTAATTAAATAAGAAAGAAAAATAAAAAGAGGGCAAAGAAAGCAATCAATTTAGGTTGGAAACCACTAAGAGATCAATCTATTTACAATGATAACATTTACAAAACAAAATGGAATGAGGTAATGCCAACATAATAAGTTCTGCGGACAATAATCAAAAGCATACAACAAAGACATAGAAACATCCCCTGGCTAGATATGTTTCAGTATGTCAAAGACATCATTTGCTCATATTTAATGGCGCCATGGGATTCAGTAATGATTTACAAATTATGTGTTATATATTTATTTGAAATTTGGACTCATAGAAGATGACTTCAAACATATTTTAGCTGCTTAACAAGGAACAGCATCATACCTCCTTGTAGAAGTCCTCGGAGTTCTTTAGCATTTCCTCATGCATATCCCACGAATCATTGCCATTTGGGCTAGTCATACAAAACTGCTCCACTTTCTGGAATTCGTGAACTCGGAAAATTCCCAAGGTATCTCGACCATGAGATCCAGCTTCTTTACGAAAGCAAGTTGATAATCCAGCATATCTGTAGAAAGCGTACTTCAAGTGTTAAAAGTAACATAGTCTTCCAAGTTCCATCATTAACATATGTCACCAGATTCATATTACCTTATGGGTAGCTGGGACGGGTGGATCCACTCATCCATATGATATGCACAAAGCGGTTGCTCTGATGTTGCGATAAGATATTTGTCATCTCCTTCACCAGATACCTAACATAATAGCTCCTTAGATAGCCACAGTGGAAGAGATTAAGGTGGTCTTTGGTTTGTTATTATTTTTAATTTTCAGATTACATAATCTTTAATAATTTCAAAAATGCTACCCCTTCCAATGTTTTCGACAGTTTGGCAGAAAAAGATTAAGCATATTCATCAAGAACATAAGTTCAGCACAAATTTACTTGTGAAAAATATGAACTATATAAAGATGCACAAATAATGGAATCGCAATTTTACCTTGTAAAGTTCTTCATCAAATTGGGATAACTGGGCAACCTTAGACATTATTTCTTTTCTCATTAAGACAGGAGTTTGTAATAAGGTATATCCCCTTCTAAGCAAAAAATGAAGCCCAAAGTTGATCATAGCTTGATTAAGAAGAACACCATCTCCTTTGAGAAAGAAACCTCTACCTCCAGCTACATCAGCTCCTATTATGTATGAAGCAACTTGGCATAAAAGATTAGGATACATTCAGAGAAGATAGGATCAGAATGCACAGACTATTGAAAACCCTGGCTAGCCCAGTTAAAATCCAGCAATGTTTGACCCATCCCACTTGATTGGTGATTAGCATAAAACGCTTCATGAGGTAGATGACAAATACAGTGAAAATGAGGATACACAATGAAAGTCAAGAAACTTGTGCTTTGCCACATTAGATTTTTATGGCACTCATTTTCACTGTATTTGTGTTGGCACCGAAAAATTAATCGCCTGATTAGGGAGTCGTCGTTACGTTGGTTTCCCGGCCGACCCACACGGCTAACTAGTCCGAAACTATTTGTGAACCAACAATTTCTCATCTACCTCATGAACATTGTCAATTAACCGCGTCGAACATTGGTCGATGACCCAGAGCAAACAAACAAACAAAAAATCATAATTTGAAAACTAGACGAATAAAAATCAAACCTTTCTTTGTATCTGCTATATCAAGAAGCTCAACCAGATCGACGTGATTCTTCAGGTTAGGCTCCATTCTTCTCTCGCCCCACAATCTAACCACATCATTCTTGGCCTAATAAAGCAGCATAAAAATAGAACCACGGTAACTTCTAAAACAAGCATCATCAGAAAAAACAAAAGGTGAAAAGCAATTACAGAAACAGAACAAAACCTCATCATTGCTGATAGTAACGGAGTCGTGGACGAGGTTCCCAATCGTTCCCAATTTGGAATTCAAGAGCCTCAGAGTGTCCCGAACCTCAACCTCTTTCTCCGCTATCGATCTCTTGGTCTCCTCTGACTCAGTAATCAAGTTTGTTGCATCTTCACCAGCGCGTTTGAGTTTGGAGACTTCCTTGTTGATCTTGTTGAATTCTCTGCGGAGATTCTCCAACTCGAATTGACGCTTTCGCCATTGTTTGTCGAGATCGATAACCTCGTCGACGACTTCGACGGCGGCGAAACGGCGGCGTTGAGACTGGCGGATGATTTGAGGGTCGTGGCCCTTCTCCTCCCTGAATAAGTTGATGTCCAACATGCTTCGCTTACTGGCGGTTGATGGATGGACGAATATGGGAGGGAGAATGAGGGTGGAAACTGAGAAACAGGGTTTTTGCGGGAAAACAAATTAGTCTTCACTTATTTTATTGTAGTGCACCAGAGATTTATTATTAGGGTAAATGTGTTAACACGGTTTCAAACCATTTAAAAAGCATTTTAAATCTAATAAGTTGATATCCATATCTATATCTATATTCTATATCTATATATCCTCTTTCTATTTTTATTGGTATCTATCTATCTATATCTATTTATCTATAATAAATAAATTGCCTTTGAAAGACAATTTAAACCTCATACAAAAACAATAACTTGTAAATAATTGTTTGTAAACGGTCACTATTTAAAAGAAATTTAACTTGGAGGAAATACCTCTATAATAATGGGTACGTTAGTAAATGCACTAAAATACATTATTTTTTAATCACCCTGAAAATACATTATTATTTTGCAAGATATTAGCTTCAAAATTAGTTTACATTTAAATTTTAATCTACTTTAATTTTAATTTGAAAATATATTTATTTTGAAAGTAAATAAATGTATATCATTATAATTAAATTTCTAAACTAAATAGAATAAGTTATTTCTAAATATATAGATTATTTATCATTTAAAAAAGAATATATAGATTATTTTGGAATAAATTAATTGTTTGAAATATACTTATTTTGAAAGTAAATATATAGATTATTTATTATTTAAATTCTAAGTTTAAAATTAAATTCCAATAATTTAACTGAATTTAGATTTACAAATATATTTAGTTTAAAATTAAAATACAGGCTATCTAATTTAATTTTAATGTGAATATATATTTATTTTAAAAGTAAATACACAGATTATGTATGATTTAAATTTTAAACTAATTAGAATTAATTATTTCTAAACATATAGATCATTTCTCATTTAAAAAGAATATATAGAGTTTTTTATTATAATTATAATTTAAATTAATTATTTCAAAATATACTTATTTTGAAAGTAATTATATAGATTATTTAAATTCTAAGTCTTTTTGTTTGTTCAAAGGAATCAATTTGATTCAAAGAGGCCTACAAAGTACAAAGAGCCTAAACCATCAACATATCCGCAGGGCCAAAAAATAAAAAACACCATGAAGACAAGCACGCACGTTGACTGATATAGAACTGACTCACAAGTTAAATTCTAAGCTTAGTATATAGAAATAATGGAAGAGTTACATGTAGTATAATATAAGATAATCAAGCACGCTATTCATATCCAAAAAAGTGTAATGGCTGAAATTAATTGTTTTTCAATTGATTGCCTTCCAAAGACTATAACTTTTACTTAATTGTTTATAAACAGTCACGAATCTTGCAGCTGTGTTTCAAATTCAAATCAAATGATTCATAAATTATAAATTAACAAAACTCTATTGTACAATATGGTAAGGGGAAGAATCCCAGTTACTTTACAATACCAGCATCATTTGATAACTAAGCAACCATGCCCTCATGTAGTTGTGTAGTATAGTTCTTCTCATCACTAATAGTAATACACATGTAACATCGTTCTAAAGATTCCCTTGAAAGAATGGTAACCTATTGAAGAAAGAATGATCTTAATTGGTGACTTTGCCTGATCCATGCAATCGTGTGATTTTTATTCCACACACAACCTCCTTTCACTTCAAGGACTGCCGCTATTGTGCCAAAGGCCTCACCCCACAAACAAAAAATATGGATCCTGCTAGTCTCACTGATTTTTCTTTAGACCACATTGAAAAATCTTATGTAAGAGCCTCCAAGTAATAAGAGATGCAATTGAATTGGCAGGTGTTAATTCTTGGGAGGATCCGAACTTATTAGATTAACCCACAAATTAACGAGCTTGACGAAGTATTGCTTCCCATTCCATGTCACCAAATTTAACCCTGGTCCAAAAAGAAAATCATGTGGGGAAAAATTACAAGGCTAAACAGGATGATAAGTAGTTGAGATTTCCACTTTCCCTTAAAACATTTAATGAAAGCATAGCCTTGTAGCAATTGATCCAAACAGATACTCAAGCAAATATAATTTGGCCTTAAAATATATCAACCATGAGTACATAATGTAGAAAGGCTTTAGGTCAAAATTTATCACTTGTGTTTCAAAGACAGTCAATATTATTGTGCACATACCTGGTATGAAACTAGCAGGTAGGGCTGACAAATGGCAAGTCGTTTCTTCTCCAGAGATGACATAACTCTGAAGCGCATGCTCGTCGAGCTCATGAATGTATTTTATGGATTCAATTAATTTCCTTGAAATGTAATCTGACTCAATATTTTTCTGATTTGATATACACAAAAGAGCTTCTTTAAGTCCTGAAGCCAACCATAGGTTATAACACTCGTTCAAAAGGGCAAATAAACTTGTAGGATCTATAGAACCGGATAGCATCCATGGCTTGTGAAGTTTGGCTGAAGCTCCAATTATTTCTGCCACTCTATAAATTTCTCCGAGTGCAAGGATATACTTAACACCTATATCAACCCACCAACCCAGAAAAAGGAAGATGTTAATTCAGATTCCATAAGCAACACATGATTATGCATGATTTAATCATGTAGATTACCTTTTGGGTTAGATAATATCTGGTCATGTACATTCTTTTGTACTGCCTGCTTCCAAATATAAGCACCATGTTTCAGTTCTTCAGAACAAACAAAGGCTATTTTGGACCATATGGTAAAATAGTTTGAATGTTCTTCTCTTGATCCCAACTTGAGAATTCTTAACGTTGATGCTGCATCTTTCAAAAGTTCAATAGCAGGTTTCACGTCCTTCTCAGCCTATCCAAATACAAATAAAATAATGCAACAAGTGTTGTCAAGTTAAATGGTCCTTTAAGAAAGGTTTTAAAATAAAACAAGAAAATATAATCCATATCCATAAAAATAATCTCCATCAAAACATGTCAAAAATATTGCTACTGATAAAAGCGCCAGAGTCAGTTGTCATATATCATGTTTATAACTTTGCAACCCTTCAGTAGTTCACAGTGCCCGTGCAAAAGAATAAAACTTAAGAAATACAACACTCTACATTTTTAAGAAATAGACATACCATTGACAACCTTGATGCTAACTGGTATTCTGACTCAAGAGGTTGGAACTTCGGTTCCTTCAAAACTTCAAGAAGCTCAGTAAAGTTCACGTTTCTTGGTGAATAATTTTCTGATAGATATTCATTTGGGATGCTCATATTGTCCTGATGCAGTATCTTAGAAAATTCCTATAAAAGAAGAAAAGTAGAAACAAGGCTGAAACTATACTGAAAGTACGCATTTAATTAATTATTATTATTAACAAGGCAAAAGAGCCATACACAAATACAAGCAGAAGAAAACCAATTTCACAATAACGTATAACCAATGGCTCAACTCAGCCATGTTTGATCGGGGCCTTTCTCCCAATGTATGATTCACAACCATGCCATTAGGCCTGGGTTATGCTAGCTTTTGTGCTCAAATACTGCCAGACCTACTTTAAGATTTCCCCATTTCCAATATGGACTTAATGCTGTTCCCCTATCCCCTTCCCCAGGTTGTACACTTACTACTGTATGGGACAAATAAATAGCTAAAACAACTATATTACATAGGGAAACCGAAAACAATAAACTAGTTCATATACGGACCTGCACTTCCTCCTCAAGAGCTTCTGCTTTTGCATCTTCACCCGAAAGAACAGCAGCATTTTGAGCTTTCTAAGAATTTTAGTATATGATTATGAACAGCTTCAGTTCCAGTAAATATTAGCATTTTATCAAAGAAAGACCACAAAAGATTACCTACCTTCAGATTTTGAAGATGGAACAGGACATCATTACACAATTCATCCTTCAATTTGCTATATAACTCTACACAATCAGTTGGCTCTAACTCTGTTGACGACTGCATCAGATAATCTCTGTGATCAATCGTAGATGCCTGATCTTGACTTGTTCCAGCGATGGCATCCTTAAATTCCCACGAATCATCCTCAAAATCATCATCACCATTGACCAAATCAGAATTTAAAACTATCAGGGAAGACTGCAATCCATTCTCATTGACTTGTGGAGCATGATTAAAAGAAGTTTTTTGGGCAGATTCCTGGGCAAAACTGGTTTCAGGTGAAGCATCCTTAAAGTCTCCGAAATCATCATCAAAATCATCACCGTCAACCAAATTGGATGTTGATATTTCAGGGAAAGCATGAATCTGATTTTGACTTTCTTTTGGTGTCACATCAGGAGTTTGGTTTTCAGCTTGATTATATAATTTCCATATCATGTCGTTGATGGAGAAGTTGGAACCAGGACTATTAAAGCTGTTGCTCATTGAGGATTTTGGTACATAGGGAGACAAATCTTGAGATATCGAAAGTTCATTTGTATCAGGAATCTCATCACCAAATATTGACAGAGGCAAGGCTTCCCTATGATTCTCTGAGCTTATTAGGGGCTTCTGGAAATAGAAAGAATAGTAACAAGGACAACATGTTTAAAAAGTATGAAGACTAATGGACATTTAAACAAAATAATGTGCCATTAGACATATTCAGCCAATTTATTTAGGGGTCCCAAAGAACTGAATATCATTTTTTGAAAAATTAAGCCTAGAAAATACTACATGATATATAAAATATGACATTGAGCTGATTCAGTACCTCGTTTTTTGGTCCTTCTGTAACTGAATCCTTTGATTCAAACAAGTTCACATCTGAATCAACATTTATATTGGTTGGGGAAGCAATGCTTTTGATGTTATCATCGTGGTTGCTTTTGTTTGTGAAGTATGATTCTGAAGTATTACTGTCGTTCCCCAGGGAACTAGAATTGAAATTAAAGCCAAAGTTCCATTCATCAGATTGATGAGATTCTGATGCATGAGATAGATCTATAGTAGTATGGGAAGGCCCCCCATCATATTTGAGTACTTCTGTACTAGTGGGGTATATATCAGCAATTTTTTGTGCTTCCTAATACCACAAACCCACAATCACATTGGGTTAATGCATACTCCTCAATAATCTGAAAAATGTCATAAAATGAGGAAATTGTGTTTAAACAACTCACTAGAGTTTGATTTGATCCTGGCCATGAATGTGCATCTTGCAACTTCCCAAAATTTGAGTCAAACATAGTAAGGCCTGTTGCAGTACCCTTCAAATCACTTTTCGGATCTGGTTGTGGGCTAATATGATCTTGCGATGCAGAACTTGGGCTGAACTCAAACCCCATGTGCCATCCACCGTCGTCTTTGCCAGAAATCCCAGTGGATGAATCACCAACACTAAGTGCACCGTTCTCATGCTTTGGCGCCTCAGCCTTTGAAATAGAATACAGTTTATAAGGCAAATGAAATTCAATACATGGAAAAATAAGTCTGTATTATTTTATGTTTTTAACAACATATTAAGCAAGCACATGTTATTGTGATGAAATCAACCTCTTGCCCAAGAGCATAGCTTCTCAATGTATTTGATCCTGATGGACAATTCCACAAAACAACTTCAAGACACAATTCATACCACTCCAGCACAAAAAGTTAAGCATGTAATACAAGTGACAACTGATCAATACCCATTCTTTTGCATATCTTTCCAACCCTTTTTCTCGTTTCATTTCAAATGCAATTCAATCAATCAGCCCTTGCTCCTCACAGGGGAAGCTAGTGAAAATAATTACATAAATATGTAAAGTGCATAACTTTCCTAAAGCTAGTTTACTATTCAAAAAGCTATCAAAAAGGATCCAATCACATTTGTTGAAGCTGAGGGAGCATAGATCAAGCATACTGTGATGAACACTATATCTACTCTAGCATTCTCCCTCGTCAGCTTCAGGATTTCAACAAATAAACAAAAAAATAAACTCGGGTCCATTACCTTAATATTCTGGTTATTGGTTCCAGTTTCCCATTCCGCCGACTTGAATTCCCATCCATCATCCTCGCCCTCGGAGTCTGGATTCAAATCCCTCCCGTTTGAATTTGAATTCGGGGCAGCACCATTGGACGCGGAAGCTGATCCGTTTTGAGAACTCACGTGAGGAGGGCGCTGATTATACAAACCGGAGATCAAATCAGTGATTCCAACGGAACCATTCGAATCGGATCCCTTCCTCACAGCACCGCCACCACTGTTGGAGAAAAAGACATTGGCAGGAGCAGGTTCCTCCTCCTCCTCTTCTTCCTCGCCGAAGATTGAAAGTGGAATAGCTCCTTTCGCCTGAACGGCGATGCCGTTGGCGTGTTTAGCGGTGGGATCCGAGGGGGGAACAGCGAAAGGTGGAAAGGGTTTTGAGGAGGGTCCGTTATTGTGGTGATTGGAATGGTTCACGAAGTCGCCCCAATCATCATGATCATGATCATGGTGGTGGTTAGAGGTGGAGGTTTGATTTGGAAAAGACGCGAACTTGAAGTCACCGAAGCTCTCGTCGTCTTCCTCCTCCTCCGCCATAGCTCTGAGATTCTCTCTCTATTTTCTCTCTCTAATAGCGTTCTTTGTTTGTTTCGGTGCAAACTGCAAACAGCGTTTTACGGAAGAATGTAATGGCTGACGTGTAACACTGCACCCATCACATTCATATTCATATTCATACTCATGGTCAATAATTGACTTATTTTATATGGATTTTCTTCAGTATAATTTTTTCTAGTCATATATCTGACTCGTCAATTTTTTTTTTTCATTTAAGTGATTTTGTAATTTCGAGCCGGATAAGAACTATTATATGCGGTAAAACTGTCCTACCAAGTATTTGACGAAGCTGACAGGACTCAAACCGAGACATGTGCTTAACCTAAAACACAACTCTGTGTCGGTTGATCTACACGCTTAGTGGTATGTTGATCTTAGATTAACCATTCTGATTTTTTTTCCTATAAGATATAAAATTGATGTTTTATGATTTTAAAAAGTTAATAATGTTTTGCATATTATGCATGATAATTGAAAAAATACTAATAATAGAATAATTATGAAGTTTATTTTATTTACAATTAAGATGAGCTTCATTAATCAGAAACAAAAGAGGGTAATCCTCTACCCATATGATAACAAATTTGGAGGATAATCCTCTGCCCAAACATGATGTTTTAGGATAAAATCCGTCCTAGTAAAATAGTTTACCACATAATTACATTGGCGACCAACGTGTACGAAATCATAAGAACTAGAACTATGTGAAAGGAAAATACAATCTTGGATAAGAGTAGACAGATGAGAAGGATTTTGCAATTTAGTCATCCAAAGCATTGTGCAGCATCAAACAATCATTTTCAAATAGAACTATTTTGAAACCAAGGTCAATAGCCAACCTAAGAGCTCATATGAAGCAGCAAGTTTCGGCCAAAAGAGGCGAATTAATCTCCGCGAAAAAAATCAGCTGATGTTTGCCAGAACTTTGACATGTGTTGTTTCTAGCGACGAAACCAAAGCCTGCACCGTGAGATTTCTTGAAGAAAGCGTCAAAATTAATCTTTATTGTACTAGCTTTAGGTAGGCCGCCATCCTCCAAAGGGTTGTTGGCCTGCGCTTGCACCTACTGTAAAAAGAACCAGCTCTGTCACTAAGGCATTTCCACTCTCCATTGGCGCTAAGTTTCCCTAAGCTTCGGCCACGTGAATCAGGATGAGGTTCTCTTTAAAAACCAGTATGTTACAGCGGTTCCAAATTGTCTTCTGTCGTGAATCAGAATTAAGAAGTTAAATTATTACTTTGTAAGCTTTTAAGAATTTATAAAAAATTTAAGACTTAATGTGTATTAGTTCCTTGTAAAATAGATGTTTTCTTTATTTTAGTCCCTATATTTCCCTTATTTTAATTTTGGACCTTATGATTAAAGTTTTAATCTCTGTCGTTGACTGCGACATGACTAATAGAGCTCCACATCAACATTTGACACCTCATTAATCTCACTTATGTGGCATATTAATCAACCTAATCCTAAATGTAGGAACTAAAATCAAATGACCACTATTTTATTGTGCTAGAACATGAGTCCCTCCACTTTTCATTCTTCTTCTTTCCCATCTTGTTAGCTGGAAACCCTTCCCTTCCCTTCTCACCTTCTTCCACCTCGAACGTCCATAGCCACCAACAATACCACCCTTCCCACAAGAACCACCATCTTTCACTTTATTGTTAGGATTCCATTTCATATCCCTAATGAAGAAGACAACTCTACATAGAGATAATCTTAAATTCAACATACACACATGACACATTACCATATGGGGCTAACATGAATTCCCATTTTTTAATCAGATCCACTCACACAGACATGTTAAGTGCTATATATTGTCTCACATGAAGACTCCATCACCAATTTAGATCATGGAGGACAAAGGATCCAAATTGCACGATGCACAACTTTTTTAATGTCAATTGATTAAAAAAGAAATATTGGATAAATGTATATCACCCAAGTTACTCAATTTTATTTGGATTTGTCAAAATCCCTCAAAGTAAATCGGGTAAAATCACGACAATTTAGGTGCTTCAGTAATATTTTAACATGTGTCTTAGAAAATTTCAATTCATAATATATGTTAAATAAAATTAAAGTAATTTTACCTCATATTTACTTGAAGTGATTTAAACAACCTTATATTATAAAAATGAATATTTGATACTTATTTTCCTTACATCATCTTATAAAAGAGTTGAATGTGAAAGAAAAGGAAAGATGTAATAAAACATGTATTAGAAAGATAAAGGTGTAAAATAATAAATTCAAAAGTATCAATCCAAATTTTATTTGTCAAATATATTAACACTCAAATCACAATATACATTAATTATCCAGAATCAATAAAATAATGTTACATTCCCATATGCACAACACAAAATTAAACAAAGAAAATGAAATCAATCAATCAAAAGAAAAATTCGAGCAAATTCAGGAGAAATATGAAAGAGGACAATGAGTTTAGCTGAGCAGAAGAAGAAGCGCGGTGAAGAAGAATGCCAATAGCATGGGGAAGTGATTCTTCGTTGCAGAGGAGAAATCTCCAGAAGCTGTATCAGTGCTGATAATAAGAACCATCCAATCATCCTCAGATCCAACCCCTGCTATCGTATACTTTGAATTGTTGAGATACTTGGTGAAGTGACTCGATTTGGTGTAATTGGAAAACAGATAATCAGGGTCCAATTTGGGGACGCAAACAGGCATAACGACACCACCATATGTGGTGTTGAGGTTGATCTTGCATTTGGAAACGCTCTTTTCGAAGTTGGGGATCTTGGAGTAGCTACCGGGTGCAGGGTACAAGTTCTGACATTTCTCGTCTTCCAGATCATCTGCGATCTTTTCAGCTAAGCAAGAGAGCTTGTTGCGTTTCTCCAGCACAGGGAGGTTCAGGATTTTTCTGTATGTGTTTATGTCATGAAGCAGAGTCTTCTCCTCTTCTGCACGGGTAAACCAAAGTGTAAATTTAGATAACCAAATCCAAACGTGTAATTTTTAAACGTGGATCTTCATCCATTATTGTGAAGGTGTTTGAGAATAAATTTTGAGAATATCTAAGATAGCTTTTTCATCTGACTAATCCGATTTTGTGTAAATGTACTACAATTCAGTTACCAAAATCAATTTTACGTCACTTAAACTCGGATTTGGATCATCTTATGTGAAATTTCTCTCATGTGTCATCATGAGAGTTTTGTGTTCATCTCTCTTTATATATATATGCATTAAATATATATAGTGGAACCCTTTAAATGTTTATAAAGAGAGATAGACACAAAATTCTCACATAATGACACATAAGAGAAATTTCACACTAGAGGATCCAAATCCCTTAAACTCACGTTACCGGATTCAATTTTGACCAAATCTAATTCTACTAACACTAATCTAAATATGAATACTGGTATAGTTCTTATGAAAATGGTATTATGACTAAGACTGGATAAGATTTTTAATACAAAATGAAAAAAAAATATTAATCTTTATAATATTGCATTGGTTGAGTGACTAGCAGAGAGGATTATTTGTTGAGAAAATAATATGAGAAATTGATATTAAATAAGCAGGGAGCAAATTTTGTATTACCTCCACACATGACTGGAGTTGGAAGCAGGTGGAGGGCAAAGACAGAGAGAAGAAGGTAGATAGCTAGTTTGAAGGAGGCCATGTGGCTGAATTAAGAGTGCAACACTTGTAGTTGTAGTAAGTAGAGAATGCCTGAGTTCATGTGATTAAGATAGAGGGTCACCATTATATAGAGTGTAGAAGGGAGGAAATAAAAGAAACTTTGACAAGGAGAATGGAATAATAGTAATGAAAGAGTGCTAGCATCGTTATCTTTAATTGGTTAAAATTTATGTAGGTTTCATTAAATTGAGAAGAAGACACATGTAATTTAGTGGAGTGTACATGAATTTTAAAAAAATGTTAATAAGAAAGTGTAAAAATGGTTGCAATAGAAATATTTTAAGAAATACAGCAAGCAAGGAGTGCGCGTCCTTATGCTTTGTCAATGTGAGGGAGATACTCCTTGCTTTATGTGGTACCTTGCTTAAACAGAGGGCTTATAAAAAACAACCTTGCTTAAACAGAGGGCACTTTTTGTGCCATGCTCCTTTTTTATTCTAGAACTAGAACTAGAATATGTGGTGCGACCAAGATAGGCATCGTGTGTTTGGAGGAAGAATTCTGAATGTTTAAACAATTAAAAATGTTAGGGATTTAATTGAACTTGTTAGATTTATTGGAAGAGTCCCTCACCATATTCCGAATAGATTAACACCTATCAATGAAAGGAAAAATTTGAGTTCCATCAATTGTGAAGTTTGGTTTTTATATAGTGTATTTAAATTAATTATTTTTATAAAGACAATGAAATATTCTAATTTAAATAATTAATTTTTGGTGAAAATGTGGTTATAAGTGAAAATTCATAAAAACGAAAATTATTCAATTATTTTAAATAAAGTGATTAATTATTTGAAAATTAAGTTTCAATTTTTTATAAACTATATTATATAATATATTAAAGTACATATTTTTTTAATAAATGAAGCGGCCTATCAGATTAAACCATTTATATTTTTTACGGAAAAAGATGCATATGTATTAGAAAATGTTCGATTGAATATTGAGAGTACAAGAGTAAATACACGGCGGAACCAAGTTAAACCAACACTCATGCAACAATACAATCTCCTAATAAAACTATTTTTATGTGAAAAATTATGAATACTTGAATAAAATATAAAAATATTGAACTTTAAATTTTTATTTTCTTATTACAACAGAAAGAAAATGACAAAACAAAAAAAACTACCTAACTATTACCACTATATGAAGCTAGAAATGTAGCAATTAAAGGAAGAGGATCTTCCCAAAATAAATGAACTCGATGGTGAGCTTGCACAAAATGAGCTTACTTGCCAGCAACGACATTGCAACCTCTAGAAATATGAATAAGCAAAACCTTTCAATATAAGCGTAAAGCTGTAGAACTGTTGCTACCTCCGCATTCTAAACCGGGACTAAACCTCTACCTCCTCTGTTCAGAGTGTTCACAACAGCTAGACAGTCTGTCTCACAAATGATCCTACGAATGTCTCTCTGCCAACAAAACTGAAGACCCTGCTTAATGGCCATCACCTCAGCGAGGTAGAGATCCCCTCGCCCCAACTTGGAAGCAAAGCCGAAACACCAATTACCATCGTTGTCCCTCACCACGCCACCCGTAGTAGCCTCACTCGAAGAGAAGGAGCAACTCTCATCCGTGTTGAACTTGGAACAAAGGGGAGGAGGAGGAGACCAGTTCAAAACCGCACCTGTATACAGAAACTACTGTTAAGTCCTAGCAATGAGATCTAGATCCTTAATTACATAAGCAATGGCACGTCTAACAAAGGGGAGAGGCCAAGCTGCCGACAAATCAGTAGCCCAGGTGGCTCACAACCTCCCTCTCGCCCAAATAATATGGGATGAATTCTAAAAAAGATCTTTTTGATTGATTCAGGGTGCAGCGCAACAAAGTTAAGTAAATGTCATTTTAATTTATATTTTAAAATAAATATCAATTTAATTTGTAAAACTAGAACTTATTAATTAAATAATGGGTTAGTACTTGATATGTAAATAGTAGTATTCAGGTAATACTACTAAAAACAGAAACAGAAAACATCTCTGAGATGTTGAGATCTTAATTTTAAAAATTGAAATTGAGAAATGTTTTTAAAAACAAATGTTGAAAACATGATATGACAAAACCGTTACAAATTTTCAATTTTTACAAACATAAAAGAGTATTCAAAAACTACAAATAAAAATGACTTTACATTTACCTCACCTCACCTCAAAGGGTCGAGTAGCAGCTCAAACCAACAACATGTCAGATACGAGGTCCTGAAACGCTCTACCCGACCAACCCCTTAGGGTTATGTTAAAATTTCCATTTCTTCAAATGAGCACTCATGAAGAGAACGATGTAAAAATCATTCCAAAAAAGTTTGAACAACAATTAAATTACATTCAGAATAATGTCAAGGCAGAATTTCAAATAAAAAACATCAAATATCTCGATAACATGTTGATAAACTTAAATGCAATCAAAATGTCATATAACTTTAATGTATAAGGAAATTAACAAAGCATGAAATTATAATTATATTAAGATCCATAAAATCCAAGGTGTTCTACACACACCAACTAGGACATCACAGCTGAAGCTCATCAAGCATTTTCAGTGTCTCTTCATAGATCTTATTCATAACTTCACGCATATCATCCATTTGAACCCAGTAGACATCGACCTCATTAGATTTTGCCTCATCTTCTATTACTTTGCTTACTATATTTGATGTACCAGTTGTACTGAGAAGAACCTGCAAGATTTCATATAATAGAATCTTAAACTATGTAATTCAAGAAAGTTGATTTCATCTTTAGCATCTAAAGTATATGTTGCAAAATAAGAATGCTCATAAAAAAGAAGGACAAAAATGCAATAAAGTTCTATATGTGTTGCTTTTACAGTTGTTCAATTACAACATAACATGCAGAATGGAAAATGAGAAGTTGAATTCAAATTAAAAACTTTGTCGTATTAAAAATTTTGATGAAAAAGGTTTTCATTTGACAAGAGTACAAACAACACTGTAGGTAAATTTTGTCAAAAAACATCTTCAAAGTGTAATTTAATTTTAAAGAAAAAAACTGTCAACAAAAATAAATATTACTATAACCATTTTATGCATGACATATCATGAATAATAAAAATTCACTCTTAAATTTCTCACAAATAATTGAAACATCTCACTTTTAAATAAAAAATCTTACTCTAAAAAAGCTAAAACAACTTCTCATTCCAATTATGATATATTTCAATTAAAAAAATTATTCTATTGATTAACGAGCTAGAACTTTGAACCCTAAATTATTTACACATATATCAATTACAACTTTAAACAAGTAAAAATCAACTCAGTTTTAAATCATACTTGATTTGACCCAATAATTGATGCTTTAATGAAAGTGGAAGCGACCAGCAAAATTTACCTACAATATCTGGGTTTGAATCCCAGAGTTAATTATCACTCTAAGAAAACATTTACTTAGCCATCACCTTTAATTTGTGGCTTAATCTCACAACATTGTCTATGAGAAATCTAGGTTAAAGACAAAATGTGATAATTTGTTTCACTTTTGTAAATGAATAAATATTTCTTTGGAATTTTGTTTTCAATTTAAAAATGTGAGTCCTAATTCAAATTTCAACTAGTGGATATTATTATCATTATATATCTTTCACCTAACTTCAATTCTAACGCATTATCATTGGTGCAATAGCATGACATAAAGGACATCTAACATATACCTTTAACCAACAGAATTTAAATTACATTTTATTGTTTGTGTTGCTATTTAAATGACATAATTACAAATATATTAAGCTAATGATGTTATATACGTATACATAGAAACAACATGCAATGAATTATATATATATATATATATATATATATATATGTATATTTGTGCAAACTAAAAATCAAATAAAAAATTAAAGGAAGATAGCACCTAAACTTCCTCTAATCCCATCTTTACCCATTGGTTTATAAAATTGTATATACGTGAATTTTATTAATTAAATTCATGCTCAAATTAAAATCTAAAAATCATAATAATTAACCATAAATATATACATGTTCTATACACGCTCTAAAGCAAATTAAAGACGAGAAGGATTGAAAATAAAACCTGAACATGCTTATTAGCAATTAAACTTTTCACTGTTCCTCCTAGAAGACCAGCTTTTCCATACAGCACAACATTTGCCCAGCTTGCCATGTTCTTGCCGTTTTCCTTTGGCTGTACAATATTGCCTTCCATTGAGATAATTTGGAAACCTTTCTGCATATATTGGATTTTTATTAGCATTGATTAAAATATAAAAGCACTATTTACGAAAAATTATATCTCACATTGAATTAAAAAAGTACTCATGAAAATAAATGTAATGAAAATTAAAACACATACTTAATCATTAGTTAAAATCTGATGCGATTTGGTAGAGATTTATCTTTGTTATAAATAATGAAAACTACTTATCACTGAAGGAAATATTATGTTCCAATAATATTCAAAATAAAAAGAAATGAAAACTACTTAGGCAATAAATATTTCAAAACATAGATAAAATATATTTATAAATTTAACTGCGTTATATGTTAAATAAATTAATATAATTTTCTTTCAAACAAATCTGTGTAGTTTGATAAAAATTAACGAAGAATTATTTTGAAAAATGATAAGAACCTAAATTTGAAAAGGAAATAATAATGATTCAGAAAATGATAGAGAAAAAAAATGGAGAAAAAGAATAGAGGGACAAACCTTAACAAGTACTGGAGCTCCATGTTGATCAAGCAATTCAACATGTTTTACGAAACCGAACGCTCCAACGATACGCAAAATATCTTCCTTTTCAGCAAATGATATTAATTTTTCTATAATATCCTGAAAAAATAAAGAGATTTTGATGCTTTTATGAAAGGAAAATGCTGATTTGTCCTAATACAAACATGATTTTTTTTTTGTAAAGTGTAATTTTTTCAATAGATTATAAATGTTTATGTCATACTAAAAACTAGAAGCATTTACAGGAGCAGAATTTTTTTTAATTAAGCTTTTGAAAATTATATGCACACAATTCACAAAATAAAATAACATGATGACACAATAATTAATTTTATAAAGTCCTGTAAACTAATTAAACTACTTCATGAGAACTTAAATTCAAAATAAGTTTAAATATGTTTTTAGTCCTTGTAAAATATGCATGAATTGAATTTGATCCCTCTGAAATTTTTTATAGCTTTTAATCATTTATGAAATGGGTGAAACTAGTCCCTCGATTGATTCGTTATGTGTCGATTTAAATTGCCACAAAAACCACAAATAAATAAATTTGGCGTTTAAAAATCGTTGTTAATATACAAAAAGTACGACACAGAGACAAAGACTAAATTCACTTATTTCAATAATGTTGGTACTAAAAATTATGAATTTTTTTACAGAGACCAAATTCAATTCACCCCTATTTTTTACAGGACTAAAAAAATATTTAACCCTTCAAACTAAAGGTTGAATTTCTAAAATTTACTGTCGGTACAAAAGTAAAGTATTAGTAAACATGTAAGTCTACATCAGAGAGGCAGATGATATATTTCACATTTATTTTCATTCAATTACATTTACATTCTAAGTAGATGTGAGTGTAATAGAAGGGAAGAAAACAGAAGAAAACAATATAATGAGATATGTGATAAAAAATAAAAATATTAAAAAAGTGATGGGAAATTTATCTGAAAGAATTATGTACAAGAAGTACAGTATTAACAAATATGTCAAGTTTAACCAAAACTAAATAAATATGTCAAGTTTACATCACATAGTCAGCTAATATATTTCACACTTATTTTCATTCAATTACATTTACCGTCTAAGCAGATGTGAGTGTAATAGAAGGGGACAAAACAATATAATGACATATGTGATGAAAAATAGAAATAAAAAGTAAGTGTCAAATAAGTGATGAGAAATTTATCTGAATATAATATTCCTATAACAGTTATATATTCTTAGGTTAAGAAGATATTGATGAGGATAAGGAAAAGTATAAGCACCTCAGAATCCAAACAATCCACTATAATCGTCCTTCCCTGAATAATATTCTCATTTGCCCCTGCAAAAAAAAAAAAAATTGATCATTTTAAAAAGAAATAAAATATGACAATTACTCACAATATATATGCATTAAGTATACTTCTTCAAATGTTAAATTTTCTTCTTCTTATGTTCCTATATATGACAGAAGAATGTTTTAATAGAAATAGATTTTATAGTGTGTGTTTTGCTTGACCTTTTTTTTATTACAAAATTGATCTTATGAAATTATTTATATAAAAATATTTGCCAAAAAACTAATCTAGTGTTTTGTTATAGTTGCTGTTGGATGAGATGATACTCTCAATTGTAAAAGTATGACCCTAATCAAATCGTATCATCTAACAATTGATTTTTGTGTGTGTCATGACTAAAGAAATAAAATAAAATTAACGATTAGATGGTAAAATTTGACATGATTTACACAATTGAGAGGATCTATTCTCATCGAGAACACGGGTTTAGGCCTAGTTAATTTCACTAAAATATTCTTTGCGGCAAAATTTTCCAGGTTTTCAAAATATACTCTATTTTTTAACAAATCTTGTATAATTGACACAAGTTATTCATTTATGACTCCTATAAATTCAAATTTTTTCAATAAAGAAATAAAATGAAAAATCCAATTCAAGAAAAATCCAATTCAACAAATGAATGATAGTCATCATATCATCCCCTCCTAAATTTCCTGAAAATGTTCCAACATCAGTGTCGGTAATCGACACCGCAAAGGGTTGTCCAATGCCTTCACCAAAAAGAGGTGATGAAGGTTCTGCGATCATTATAACACTAAGATCAGAAGTGAGAAGAGTTAGAGTAGTAAATGGGGAAAAATTATAAGGACAAAAGATGAAATTAAGAAACATGCAAACTACTCTCAATACCAAGAGGATTTGAGGTGTTCCTTTGTTGATTGCTTGATCCTGGACCCTGCGATCGAGGTGCGCTTGACATTTTTCTCTCTGTGTATCTAATTGAGATAGTGTTTCGGCAATAGCTCTAGCGGCTCCTTTTATACATTGAGATTAGCTAGGTCTACCCTAATCTCGTGTTTTCTGTGGTCAAAGCCTGTATTTTTTATTTTTTCTTTAATTAATAACAAAACGACAACTAAGAGAATATAATATTAATAAATACTTTTATTTTATAATAAATCTTATTAAAATATTAATAAAGACTTTTATTTTATAATAAATCTTATTAAAATATTAATATTTAATTTAAATAAATGAATAACATGTAAAATAAGCAAGTAACTTAAATTGGTAGTCAATATATTATTAATTTTCAAAAAAGAACTTGCTATCCTCTCACCGACAACCATTAATTTATTTTAGGGTATGTTTGGTGCAGAAGAGATAAAATATGAAAATGTAGAAGATAGTGGCGAAAAATGGATATTTAGTTTGTTTGATATTAGAGAAATTATAGAGAAAATGAAGAGAGAGAGGTTACTACTGAATAACCTCTCATCTTATTTGATTAAATAGAGATTGGAAAAATGTATGTTTGAGTCTAAGAGTCGCGCTCTCAGGACGACTTTTGGCCTTCACCACACTCGGGTCGAAATTGCGAGAGCACTTTAACACAAAAAAATAATAGAGTGGAAAGATGGAAATTACTATTGTGTAAAATCATATTTTTACTATAAGTATAAAAGTATTAAATATTGATTACAAATGTATTTTATATTCTATTGGTGTTTACATATATCTCACATCTCTCCCAACAAATGATTTTTCCGAGATTAGAACTTATGTTTTCTCACTTAGGGGATCCGGCTTGCTTACAACCAAACCAAAGCGTTGTTGGTAAAAAACATATTTTACAAAACTCATATAATATTAATATAAGTATACTATATAAATATACTTTTACGTGAATATACTTTTGTTTGTTCATATAGATTGTGCCAAAAACTTATTTTAAAATATATTATATGATATAAATATTTAATATTATAATATGATTTTTATTTTATTAATTAAATACTTACTTATTATTTTTATTTTAAAAATAAATTTTCAAATACAATATTTTATTTTTTTATATTATATATATAACCAACCCAACTACAAATAATTGTGTAAGTAGTATAAACAATACAATTTTAAAAAGTAGGTTAACAAAGATGTTATCTTCTCGCGTTTTTAGGATTTGAATAAAGTAAACACGACCCGTTGGATTTTGAAAGATCACTCTCTGAATCCTCTTAGTTTTGATAATTAACAACAAAGTGATTTAAAAAGTTTTTTGTGTTAGTTGTTTAAACTGCTTTGCATCTTCCCAGAAGGTGCGAGAGAGTTGATTTTTATGCCTCGCTAAAGGAAATCAACAAAGGTCATGCTGGTAAGCATCTCACTGAAAACCTTTAGGGCAAGCTTTCACATGGAAGATCCAATTCTCAAGAATGCTCTGAAGCTGAAGAGAAGAAGTTCAACTATGTGCATATCCTGAATGGTAATCACCTGCACCAAGCTGTTGAACTAAACCAATCAGGGACTTCAACCACATTGCTATATCATGAAGTCTAGAACGTGGCTACGCCAGAGAAAGTTGCTCATGTTGATAAGAACATCTAATGAGAGCACTATATGAAGTATTCTTGTTTCAAAGGGAGACAAGCTAAAAAGGACCTGAAGAAGATTAGAGCTCAAAAGAACATAGGATCAAAGCTTCCTATGATTAGAAGAATCTGCTGAAGAAGTTCTGCAACGACTATGCCATCCTGAAGATCAGAGAAGTTGTTTAGGAGGAGGAGGAGGAGGTGTTGCTGAAGGAAGTAACCAATGAAGAATGCATCTGGCAAAGAAAGCACGAAGACCAAGCACCATTGGAGATGGTCAAGTCAAGCAAGTGTGTCCATAAAATGATCACATCCAACACCACCTTGATAAAATGACTTGGAGATCCTCATGCTAAGAGTTATGCCTTCCTGAAAACCACATGAACTCTTATGTTGAAGGATTAACTACAGGAGAAAATGCCTTGATATAGAACGCCTCTCCATATATCAAGACAATCTGGTGTTGAACGTCTTTTTGATCTATCACGAAAATCAAAAGAAATCTGGCTCAAGCAAATAGATCATGAACAAGCAGATATGTCTCCAATTGACACGATACATGTTGTGCTGAAGTCATTGATCAACTGGTTGGGAAACATTGAGTATCTATCTGCTGAAGAGATATTCCCACCAGTACCTTGCAAAAGAAGAACTCTTTGGGTTTCAAAGCCTTGAATTAGAACCCAAAGAAGTTCAAGAAGAAATTCTTTGATGGTCACTTTTGGACAATCACCAGAAGCAACCAGAAGAAGGAACAGAAGGACCGTCGAGGAAGGAAGCACATTGAAGATCAACTGTCCTGTCTTGCTGATCCAGAAAAAGTGCATCTTTCACTCACAACTAAAAGATTGCTCAAATGAAAACACATGCTGATCAACCTTGTGCATACTGGAGAAGCGAAGAGTATGTTGCTCAGAAGATGTCATCCAAAATACACTGCACAATCAAGTGCAAGGACACTCTCATGTGTTAGACCGGCATCTGACTCTTGACAAGGGATTACTCCTGCTAAAGACAACGACGACATCCATCCCAAGAGGTAAGAAAACTGAAGAAGTATTTTAAGGAGTCAAATACTAGTTTAGGAACTTCAAAATGCTCAAATGTCAAACATGTGTTGCTGGACACTTGTACCTGTTGAAGTTTCCAAATTCTGAAGATCAGATAAGAAGATGCTGATGGTCCTGCTAAACTTAGCTTCTGAATGAAGAACATCTTGAAGGTTGCATCTTACACTTTCAGAAATATTAAACATCTGAAGAAAAAAGGCCAGTGCTAGAAGAAAAAATAATGGTAACTTATTATCCCTCGGTTTAAGGTCTCTTTTACCAATGGTTATAGTAAGTTCCAAAAAGTCTTCTGCTACACTGTGTGCTACTAATTAAACCATGCGAAAATTCAAATTCTAACTACAATTGTACAATCTGGTGTGTCAGTGTCGACTTTGCTATGTGATTTGGATTCTTTACGCTGGTGAAAAGCTTTTCAACACCAACACTTAGCATGAGTTTAGATTATTCATGTCCAGCTGGCGCTGAATCCCCTTCACCAGTTCAAGCTTGCCAAATTATCCGACAAGGAATTTCGCTACCTTAGGACCGTTATAGTTATAGCCGCCGTTCACCAGGGCTTCGGTCGCAGGCTCCCTGTCATCAAGTCACCAACTTCCTTGATCTTCCGGCATTGGGCAGCCGTCAGCCCCCATATATGGTCTTACGTATTTACATAGACTTGTGTTTTTTATTTTGGTTTGTATATTCATAATGATACCATGAGTGCATTAGGGCATCCCCATGATATGTTTTTAGATACAGCTATACAATTGCAACTCATTTTTGTTCAATGGATATACAATATACCCACACTTTAGCACCGGGCATAACAGCCCCGGTGCAACAACAGGTACCAGTTTGACTTGGGGGCTCTTCGGCCTAAAATCAACCTTCTCCTTCCTTTTGTCCTTGCTACCGAATTTGTGTCTTTTGTCAGGCTTTACATCTGACATACATTCTGGATTTGGCAAAAAAGAGTTTTGTCGCCAACAACATGTTGATTGGTTCAGATTATGTGAGGCACTAGTCAACAATGATATAATGAACTTATTGTAGCTAATAAGTAAGGGAAGGCTAGCTAAATACTTGTACTTAACAGTGGACTGCTTCTTTGGCATGACAAGATATGATTTTTTTGTCGCATTTTGTTGTTGTTTGGAGA
This sequence comes from Acmispon strigosus, assembly GCA_030819835.1. Taxonomy (NCBI): domain Eukaryota; kingdom Viridiplantae; phylum Streptophyta; class Magnoliopsida; order Fabales; family Fabaceae; genus Acmispon; species Acmispon strigosus. Next base: position 63,954,507 of record JAUAMA010000003.1, on the reverse strand, counting down.
TAGCCAATGAATACACACAATCTAGCAGTGGACCGATGAAAATCAACATCAGAAGCCCAATCTAAATATGCAAATTTTGGGTAATTTGGGAGTATGTTTCTATTTGACAGAAACAATTATCATTTTCTAGGGAGGATAGAACTTTAGATGGACACTTTAGGTACCTCCACAACAAGTGGCACCACACCCCGTGTTGATGAGTACGAGTGATACTTGAAGATTGAGAAGACACGGACAATAAGAAGCTCCTGATGAAGAGACACGTGAATGTACTGATTCTGCATCAGAATGAGAGGTGTTTCAAGTCTGTATAAATATGAAACTATACAATTGATGAAAGTTTATGATATTTAATTGATATTAATCATAACAACAAAATGCATTTTCTTTTTAAAAGCCCAACTCTTAAAAACTTCAAGGTTAAATATGCTTACCTTAAAAAAATATTTTGAAAAACGCATGAGTGAAGATAAAATATACTGAAAAGACTCGTATTATTAGAATGAGGTTATTAATTAATTGTCATATTGGGAAGTTCCATTATACATTGACAGGTTGTTGAGTCACACAAGTAATAGTAGGACAAGTTATGCTATGAAAAGTTGAAACATCTAGGGAATCATATCATCAGATGGAGCTCCACAGTGGAATCCATGGGAGTGGTGGTAGGTTTAGAGCAAAGGCAGCGACTTTCTTGTAAAAGTTATAATGTATATTTCCTGTTATTGGTAATCAAAGGAACTTTATGTTGTGAGATTTCAACTTTCAAGACACAAGAAATATCTCACGCGACCAAGAATATTTTTATTTCAAAACTCTTCATCAAATAAATGCCTCATGTTACTATATCTTCCATATAATTCCTTGTTAGGACTATGTCATAAACAAAGAATTGCTTATGGAATAGTGAGTGCTCACAAACTTTTGAGAAATGAGACCATTTACAGTAAGTAAGACATAGAATTAGATAAAGAATCGATGAAGAGTAAGTGAAGCAAGAATAGAAGATGTCCACATAAGGTTGTAATGGTAATCTTTGAGGTATGTTGAAGGTTGTTTAGATCCAGAGAACAATGTAGTTTGAATATTAAGTTATGTGTTAAGACAGACTCAACTTTCAAAAACTAAATGCAAAAAGATGGATTCTATCTCACATGTGCCTTGAGATAGGTCCCAAGAGATTTGAGATACTTTGACCAGAGTTCATAAAGGAACAAATAGTGTAAAGGATCCAAAATAAACATTAGACACCAATATGAGATGTTTGAAATGGAGAGTCACGATAGACCAACTGTTTGGAAGATTCAAAGCCATCACAAATCTCTTGGAAATGACTTCTCATCCACTAGGCAAGTAAAATTCTAAATTCTTCTTCTTCCAAACATTAGACACCAACTGTCACCTCTGTATCTTGAAACTTTATGAGCTCCTTAGATCTCTAAAGTTTCATGAAATGGAGTTGAATAAGAAAGATCAATAAACAAGAAAAAGGAAAAAACTTCTGCTCTCAAAGCAAAGGAGCAACTTCAATGGAAGAAGAAAAAGAAACACAATGAATTCAAACAAGTTGAAGAAGAATCATCTGATGAATCTAAAGGAAAGTTAAAAAAAGATCAAATGAACAAGAGCTTTCTCTCCTCACAAAATAAGTTCAACAAATTCCTTAAACAGAAGAAGACAAGGAAGGAAAGATCATTTCCAGATAAGAGGCAACAAAGCTCATAAAACTAGCAAAAATCGAATCATATGTTTTCATCAATGATTTAGTCAGATTCAAAGGATAATCAAACAAGGAAGTAAATTTACACCAAAAGAATCTAGGAAATAAAACAAGATGCACCACCAACAAGGTGTATAGTACAGCTGGGTAGATAGCCGTACTTCTTAAGTATTTAGTAACCATACTCCTTTAGTATTTAGTCTAGAGTTTAACTTTTAAGTGGTGCGTATAGAAAAATATTTATTAAAAGATGTCGTAATATTTATTAAAAGATGTCGTAATATGAAAATCTCACAAAATTGATCTTACGACTGCTGTGAGTATACGTTAGAAACCAAAGTAAGATGCACCCAAAAAGGCCAAAACCAACCCCTTGTGTTGGTCTCCATACATTGCCCGTTTCTACAGACGGTTCCGCTGCATGCGAACCGTACAACACGTCAGCACCTCCTTCTGCCACCTCTCACCACGTGGCACATTCCAATCCTTTATAAACAAACTTCTTCAATCTGCATGTCAATCTCAGGTGCCTCTCTATGAAGAACTTGTCACCGCGTGGCATATTCAAACCCACGTGTATGTTCACCCGCACACTTTGTTCATCCCCAGGATCTTTAACATCCATATCCACATCCAAAAAAAACCACTCCCACTTTAACTTGAAGACTAACTTCCCAACAACATTAACATTTCAGAAGATCCCCATATACGTTCCTAAAACCTTGTTTGTAAGAATGGCTTCCGGTGAACAGAAATTCCCTCCACAAAAACAAGATGCACAGCCTGGGAAGGAACATGTTATGGATCCAGAACCCCAGTTCACCAACCCTGACTACAAACCATCAAATAAACTTAAAGTACACACATTTATAGATACCCATTACTTCGTTTAATGTCATAAACTATGATTTGATCCCCCTCAACTACAAAAGGGCAATCCTGTAAAGCTCTCCCTATGCCCAAGGTATAGGGAGGGACCGGATCCGGATCCACTTTGTAGATTTAAGGAGCGAAACTCACATGTCATCAATTTGTGACCGCTCAAAGTTACATGATTGCCTGATAGGCTCGCCCTCATCCCCTCAACTATAGAGAAATTAAATTTGGTTCTATTTTCTTGTTTAATTTGTTGTGCTGTGTTGTAATTTCCAGGGGAAGATAGCAGTGATCACAGGAGGTGACTCTGGGATTGGACGTGCTGTATGCAACTTGTTTGCCTTAGAAGGTGCTACTGTGGCCTTCACATATGTGAAGGGGAGTGAGGACAAGGATGCGAGGGACACGCTTGAAATGATCAAGAAGGCCAAGACTGTGGATGCTAAAGATCCAATTGCCATACCAGCTGACTTGGGTTTTGATGAGAACTGCAAGAAAGTGGTGGATGAAGTTGTGAAAGCTTATGGCCAAATTGACATTCTGATCAACAATGCAGCAGAGCAATATGAGTGTGCAACAGTGGAAGAGATTGATGAGAAAAGGCTTGAGAGGGTGTTCAGAACAAATATCTTCTCCTATTTCTTCATGACCAGGTCAGTAGGATAGTCTTTTTTTCGTTCCAGTTCATGCTGGGAACATTCACATGGTTTCTTTCATTGGCATATGGTTTTATGAAGGAAAAAGAAAATGTGCAGACATTACCTATGTGTAATACAGGCATGCCCTGAAGCACATGAAGGAAGGAAGCAGCATTATCAACACCACATCAGTGAATGCATATAAGGGAAATGCAAAACTACTGGACTACACATCAACCAAGGGTGCAATTGTGGCATTTACAAGGGGACTTTCTCTTCAGCTGGTGAGTAAGGGAATAAGGGTGAATGGGGTGGCGCCTGGACCAATCTGGACTCCATTAATACCGGCATCTTTCAAGGAGGAGGAAACTGCTCAATTTGGTGGACAGGTGCCAATGAAGAGAGCTGGCCAGCCTATTGAGGTTGCTCCATCCTATGTGTTTCTTGCATGCAACGCATGCTCCTCTTATATATCTGGACAAGTCCTTCACCCTAATGGTAAGAATCAAATGCTTCTGCACCAGAATCATAATGTGTACATTGATTGTCTCAGTTTACTAACATGGTAACATGATTTTTTTCAGGTGGAAACGTTGTGAATGCTTGAACGGTAGGGTAGTACGGTGTGTATGAATATTTGAAAGCACTCAACCACTTACTGTAGAGATGGGACATTGGAAGAAAATAGTATGTATTTTATGGCGGAATATATGTTAAAAGTGATATCAGTATGTATTACGATCAAAATGCCCCTTGTTACAGGAATATGTTTTCTCCTACTTCAGGCAATTTTAAAACTACTAGTAATCTCAGTGAGTTGCGATTAGAACGTTACCTACATATGACAAACAGAACAAAGTCTTTTTACGCATGTCTTAAAATCCTCAGCGTTAACATTTTCAGAAACCGGTAGCTGCACATTATGTCATTAGATGATAATTGGGGTTTGGGGTTTGGGGTTTGGGGTTTGGGGTTTGGGGTTTGGGGTTTATCCATGTACACCTTCTTTGGTCAGATGATCTGGCAAGTGCTGCAATGGCAGAGCTTTGCAATGGCAAGGAGTAATTTGACCACATAAAACAACTAATTAGGAAGAAAACGAAAGAATTGTTGCACTCTGGATCATCTGGACAAAGTCGAAACTGGACGTTACCAAAACGAAAGGAAGAAAAGGTGTTGCAGATGAGAGAGGAAAGAATTGTTTAAAGACAAACACTATTATAAAAGAATTAGAGCGGCCAGGTCGTCCTAAGAAAAACATAGTTAGCAAAAAGCAAAAGAAAGAGGTGCAATCGAGCAAGCATTACACAATGTGATGACTTTGGAGAAAAATATCGTGTTAGTTTCTCTTGCTGGGCCAATGTCTTCCCAACACCATGTGACCATGATGAGGGGAACTATTAGAACTTTTCATGAGGAAGGATATTTTGAAGTATTATGAAACTTTGAGTAGATATGGGTTGAACCATGGTAATGAAAAAATAGATCTACTTTTCACTTTGATGTTATTGCATTCAATTCGCATCAAACTTAAGAGGGAGGGGGAGGGGGAGGGGGAGGGGGAGATCCCATCCTATAATTCAAAGGCTTCAAACGCACTCAAGCATTCAAGATTAGTCAAAATTTATGACTTCACGAAGCATGTCATCTTCCTTTCTTGTATATTTGTAGTGTCCTAAATTCATGTAACCATGATTTTATTATGAATTGATTACCTCTTGGTTATATTATGACAAGTTCAATTAATCTACATTGATTACCAAAGTTACAGAATTATTACGGCGTTAAAAAAGTTGAGAAAATAAGTACTGATACACAGTATTTAATATGAAAAACTGTCAACAAACGAAGGGAAAAAACCATGGGCAAGAATAGAAAATTTCTCATAAGTGGAAGAAAATACAACTTCCATAAATTTCTTTGCCTCAATTTGAGTAGAAAAATAATACTTACAATGACATACTCGCAGTCACGTTAAAGTGACTTGTACTGTCGGCTAGGGTGATTCCTGTTCTTCAGTATTCTTAGAAAGACTCTCAACAAGGTGAAGCAAAAATCTATCTGCACCATTTCTGGCCACCAGAGAAACTGATACAGGAAGATTATTATGCACCCCAAGTGGTATGCTTACCTGCAGAGCGTTGGAAAAACTACTATCAAGCGACTTGTACTGAAGTTAAATTGATTACGGGAAACATAGGATTCTAACTGTCTTGCAAAACACATAACACACGCAGTGAGAACCTGGCAAAATCCAGATACTCCAGCAATGGATAGCAGGCTGAAAGCCCTTGCACGAAAAATTTCTAATTCAGATGGATTTGTTTGAAGTTTTGGTGGAGGCCCGGGAACTGTGGGGATCATGAGAACACCAAAATCCTGAAATTTTCACACAAAAATCGTCACTGACTTAATCACAAGGCAAGCTTCATGAAAAATAATTAAGTGCACATCAGAATTCTAAATGACATGACAACCAAATTTTTCAGAACCCACAAAGAAGCAGCTTGAGCTATAAACCTTTCGCCATAGCAGAGAGTCCAGGAAAGGGTTAGACCTATTATGATTCTATCATAGGTAGCCCTACCTTGTATTTACCAGAGATTGATTACAGTGTATAGCGCCCACAGTGGTAACAATCGGGCCCTTTATGGATTGTGGCAGACTCCTCATTTGAAAAAATTTATTTTAGTCTATTTTATAGCATAGACACTTATATAAGTGTTTGAGAGACGTTACGTAAATAGCGCTATTCAACCTATAAGCTGTTTTGAGCTTATTTTCATAAGTTGTTTAAATTAGCTTATGAATAAGAGCTTATGCTTATCCATAACCTATTTTCAGTTTATTTCAACAAGTTTCTAAAATTAGCTTACAAATAAGAACTTATGAGGTAAACGTTTATTGTCATTAGCGCTTAATTAAGCTGTTTACTTAAACACACCCTCATTCCTGGACTCGAATTTGTGACCTCCTAATCACACGGAAAGAGCTCTAAGTGTTGTGCCAAGGCTCCTATTCTCCCAAATTCATACACAGTAATATTTTGGAAACAAGTCTAGACCCTCCCCCCAAATCATTGTAACAAGAAGCACTCTTACGAGTCTGGGTTCTCATATGAAAAGAAGTAGAATGGTTAGTATAAATAACATTTGACACCTGAGCAAGCAAGATGGCAAATGAAAAAATGACCAATAAAAGAAAAAGAAAGAAAAATTGTACTGTTTCAAGAAGGTACACTAATGACCATGCTACTTTTATTTTTAGTTTTTACAGTGTAAAGTACACAAAGGAGATTGATTGTGAGAATCTACAATCTTCATTTATGGAATTGTGTTGTTTCAAAAACATAGTTGAGTTGCACAATAAAAAAAGGGCATAGTGTATGTGATCGTCACTTATGATATGTGAAAAGGCTTACCCAAATAAATGTAAAAACGAGGAGAGGTTTGTGCATATAAGCATATATATATATATATATATATATATGGCCTGATGAACATATAACTAAAATGATTATTCATCTGGTTAAATCTGTTTATCAGTAGGTTATAAGGATACAATATTCTTATTATAGTTTGTTTGGATATCGCGTGTGTGTGTGTGTGAGAGAGAGAGAGAGAGGGTACCCCAAGAAGAGCATTAAGAGCATCATGCAGCTCCTTTTTTACAGAATGACAAATATCAATGTCTTCCCCGGTTGTCCTTAGGGCGTCTGAGACACGTTCTGAAATTCCAGGACCAATATGAGGTTTGACTGCACTAATCCATTCGCCATGGTTATTCTTGAATTCATACCTACATTACAAATAGTAAATAAAGCAAGGAATCAAAATTCAATTAAAGGAAGTTCACAACCCACTAGAAACCCAGTCATCTTTGCTGGAACTTAGGGATTGATTGGTGGCTACACCTCTGAAGCAGTCGCATGGCACTTGAAAGTGCAGCTAGTGATGGAATGTTATATACTTGGTCTGTATTCTCTTTGGTCATGAAATGCTTCAAACTCGGAACTGTGGCCTTCACATAGTCGCCAAGGATTTCATGCTTTAATACATTACCTATGATGGAGGATACAACAAAAAAATTCTCACACAGTAAAATTAAATTGTTTCAATCGTTATATAATGAACATCAAAATTGGGATGAAGTAGATAGATTCTACCACATTAAGAGAGAGAGGGGGGGGGGGGATAATCCCTCATAATTTAGAATATAAATATTGAAATTTTATTTTTTATGATTAACAAATAATTTTATCATTTGCTCACCACCATATAACTTCGTAACTGCTTTGATGACACTTTGTGTAACTACATCATATGGAGTGCTTGAAAGCTGGAAACAGTCCTCTGCAATGATCATGTAAGTAGGTCTAATAGGTGCTACGTCCGGCAATGGTAGAAGTACCTGTCCAACTCTGTTCAAAATAGTTGGATTCCTAGCAAACCAACCTAGATGTGAAGATGAGAAAAGAAAATTAAACTCAAGAAGTGCTCAACAATTTATGACGTTAAAATTTCAAGACCACTAGATGTACACCATACAACTAGGAAATGAAGACTGCAGAGGTAAAATTCAGACCTAAACATCAGAGAGAGATGTGTCTTGTTAAAGATCATATATACCTTTTAAATCAGATAACTGGAGAAAACAAGTATTCAATAATCCCTCATGCATAAACTGTGTTTTCACGAGGTATTTTTGACTCAGGACATGTAATGCAAGCAGATTACAACCATCACGGGAAATGTGTACATTTAATATATGCAACTATCAGTGCCTTGGATTGAAGAATTTTCTTTTATGCATTGTAAAGTTTAAGACAAACTGGAAACAAACTTGCTTGTAAGTTCCCAAAGAGATTATCTAATCCCGATATCTTTAAGAACAATAATTACAATTTTAAAATTAAAATTGAAGTGCCATTATCATAGCCATCAGTGTAATACTGTAATGTTTTTGTGTGAATGCCATTATCCATAATCCTCTGTACAGCATTCACCCAAAAATATAGATTTAACAGAGCTATAAAAGTGGTGAATTATTACCCACAGTATCAAAACTTTGTGCCATTGGAATAACCCCTGATATTGAGACAGCACCATGAGAAGGACGAAAACCATAAATCCCACAATATGATGCAGGCACTCTCACACTTCCTCCAGTATCAGTTCCTATCATTTTTAAAAAAGAAAAAAAAAAGTTAATAAAGCGGTGTCAAAAACAACTCATGTAATGGAAGAGTAGCTCACCTATCACGGAAAAACATGAAAAGACTTCAAATTATTACCAATAGGGTGCCTAAAATAACTCATGGCAGAGACAAATAGCTCACCTAATGCGAAATCTGCAAGCAATGCACCAACAGCAACAGCAGAACCACTAGAAGATCCTCCAGGAACCCGATCTGCTGCACAAGGATTTCTAGGTGTACCATAATGTGCATTCTCACCGTTTATACTGCCAAAGCATAGTTCTTTGTTACATGATTAATCAAAATATACACATGCCCAGTGACAAAAAATACAAGTAACTCATAGGATCAAATATTCCCATAAGAAAAAGCTTTTAAAATGAGTTTGTCTATAGTGAGTAACTTAGAATGAATTGTTGGAGAGGTGCAGCGGAACACGAGACTCTCACAGAGGGGGCTAGGAGTTCTCCATCCACATTGGGCTCTTAGCCCAAGTGATTTGGACATCATCCACATACATTCACCACAAAATCTTAAGGCAATGTGCGAGTGGATCCTTTTACTCATAAACTGCTCAACCCTTGCTTCTCCATCCAATACGGGACTTCTTTAATTCACACTTGTACTTCAACAAATTCACTTCAAACTATATTTAATTTGAAATACATTGTGATCTTATTCTTAACCCACTGAGTTTTAAAGATAGATACACTCTTTACTTGCATACTATAGAGATAAATTCAGTTCAAAAGAACATTGTCCTTTCAATACAATCTTTTATGCATTAAATTTCATTTTGTGATGATTCCTAGCAACTATAAAACAATGGTCAGAGGCTGTAAAAGTCAATTAATCTTTGGAATGAGAGGAAACAGTTGACTAAGATAGGGGGAAAAAAGGAACCTGTAAGCCAATTCATCCATGACAGTTTTACCAACACAAGTGGCACCAGCATTGAGGAGAGCCAAAACAGTTGGAGCAGTGGAGGTAGCAACCGGATGAGTCCTTGCCCAATCAGGGTTCCCGAAGCTAGCTACATACCCTTTCACATCAAATCTGTTTCACAGAAAAAAAAACAAACAGTTGCTTACAAGTTCAAGATGCAGCAAGGATTCAAACTGATGAAAATTTGAACACTCGGATGGATCAGAATGTTATGAATCTAATAGGAACGTGAGAGAGAGCTTACATGTCTTTGACTGCGAAGGTGAGTGAATTGAGAGGAAGAGAAGGTGAAGAAGAAGAAGAAGAAGTTGGTGGCAAAATGAATTTCTCCACGAATGCTCCGTAGCTTGAAGCTGTCTCCATGTTTGGTTGTTCTTGCGCTTTCAGATTGTGCTTCTAGTAGAATCATTAAGTAGGAATTTTCCCAGCGTTTTATTTTGATTGGCCAAACCAAATATCACTCGCACACCATACTTCCAGAATTGGGATGAAAATCGGACGGCTGAGATTTTTATTTCAGCAAATTAATTTAAAATACAAATTGATTTTATCCAACTAAACCATAAACCCACCCGTTCCAAAACAGTGGCAATCCCTCCAATATTCATTTTCAGGTAAAAAGAGAATTAGGTAGGTTTACACACTAAAAAGAGAATTGTTTTTGTATATCTTAGGAAATTAGGTAGGTTTACACACTAAAAAGAGAATTGTTTTTGTGAAGGGAGAAGTGATTTTGAAAGCACTCAATAGAAGTAAAATGTACAATGCATTTTAATTTTTCATAACAATTGTTTTTGTTGAGAAACCTCACATTCATTAGAAATATTGAACTACATAACATTTATATATGCGTGAGCAAATATTTTTCTCTTCTTGTTTTGAAAGTGGACAAATGTATAGCTACCTAATTACTTTCAAATAATCTTGGTTTTTGATAATCAATGGTGGAATATAAAACCTTTGAAGTCTTGTTATAACTACATAAAATATAGGCTTAATGACACTTTTGGTCTCTCACTTATCACGATTTGACATTTTAGGTCTCTAACAAAAAATATTAGCCTCCCTCACATTAACAAACGACAGCAGTTTTAGTCCTTCGTCACTATTCCGTCCAATAGTTAACGGTTTTCTAAAAAAAAAGTTAATAAAAAATAATAGATCTTTCATCTCTTTCATGCTTCCTCATCTTCATCTTTTTCTCCAAAACTTTCTGTTGTTTGAAAGATTACCAAAACCCCAATCCTCTTCCTCTCCTTGCGCCGCCACTACGCTCTCTTCACCATCCCACTCGACCTTCACCCGAACCACCTTCACTCCCTACCAGCCCCGCCACCACCTTCTCTTCCTCGCCCACACCCATAAAACCCCATCCTCTTAAAAACCTTATCCCCTTTCGATCTGAACAAAAAATACCAGATCTGAAAGTGTGGGTGAAACAAAGATCGAGAGAGCGTAGAGATCAAAGGAATTAGGTGAACCCGCTAGACACGATGGTCTTCGCGGTGGAGGGAGTGAAGACGCAGCGGCGTGGTTCATCAGTGGTGGGGATGGCGATGGAGGAGATTGGGGTTGTCGACTTGGCTTCAACAGAAGTAAGGAGAAGGCACAAGCGGAGACGAGAGGAATAGGCAAGATTCACGTCGCCCCAAAGCAGGGTCGTCGCTGCGTCGAGAGGGAGCGCGGCGAAACCCTAGCGGCGCACTAAGGAGAGCCTTTGCGAGAGAGTAAATTGATTCATCATCACCACTTTTTTTGTGGATTTAAATCGTTTAAGGGGAAATTTTTCATGCTTCCTCATCTTCATTTCTTTCTCCAGAACTTTCTGTTGTTTGAAAGATTACCAAAACCCCAATCCTCTTCCTCTCCTTGCGTCGCCACTACACTCTCTTCACCGAGGTGTTGATCATTTGGGGGTTTTTGGTTATGTTTAATGCAGGGGAAGGTCTTGGGTTGGCTGATTCGGTTTGAAGGGAGAGGGAAGGTGATGATTTGGGGGGGGGGGGGGGGGAAGGAGGAGGTGGCAATGGCAATGGCTTCGGTTGAAGGAGAAGGTGGCGGTTTGGGGTCACAAGTGAAGATTAATTTTTCTGGGTTTAGTTTTGAAGAGGAAGAAGATCAAGAACCGTTTTCTAGGTTTAATTTTTCTGATTTTTTTTTTGTTATTTTTTTATATTAATTTTTCAAAAACCGTTAAATATTGGATGAAAAATCCAGAAAACGTTAGTTTTTTAACGAAATAGTAACAGGAGACTAAAACTGCTGTCGTTTGTCAAAGTGAGGGACCATTTAGGCTTATTTTTTTTATTAGGGACCAAAAGTGTCAAATCTTGATATGTGAGGAACCAAAAGTGCTATTATTAAGCCTAAAATCTAACCATGAAAAAATGTTGTTATATAGAACCAATATCAACAAAAAGTACATGTTAGCAATTTTAGATCCTTTGGATGTAGAATTGCACTCTGCAGTAACTGGAGGGGAATCAAATCCTCAATTGGGCTCTTTGTTATATGATGCCAGGAGCAATCCCATTATCCAATAATTACAACAAATAAAGGAGAAAATTAGAAAAAGGAATCTACTCATTTCCATCAGAGTCATAATCAAAAAAGTACAGATAAGGAATCACAGTTGTGCGATCAATTAATTCACTTTGATCAACCTCAGTGTTCACCCCAGGTGAGCTCCAACCTAATCGTTGGATGTAAACTGCATCATAAGCTTCAATATTCAAACCTGAAGCAAGAAATAGTTGAATCTCATATACAAATCTGTCCGTTCTTGCTGCAAGAAAAGGCCTTGCTGCTTCAGAGACGGATATCTTGAACTCCTCCTGTTTCTTTTCAGGTGCATTGATGTGTGACTTGTGATCTCTCCTGGATGTTTGAGAATTAACAGTAACTGAACCATCACTATATTTCATACTCAAATAATGTTGAATGAACTTAAAATGCATGACGAAACTTGCCTTGTCCAAAATGATTTAACCACACCAAGGATATGGTGCACAATGATGTCAACATCCTCCTCCTGCAGGTTAAGCAAAAGGAGGTAGAAGTTAAGCAAACTAGTCAAGGGACACAATTTAGCAATCACAATAACAATCTCCCTCCATTACCCTTTTTCCCTCTTAATCAAAATAATCAGAAATTACAGCTATTATAAGGCACATACATACGGTGGTATTAAAGAAAATGCAACAAAATGTGAATACATGTACTGTAATAGATAATGCACATTTGGTAACAGGACATTTTTTCAGTTGCAAGAGAAAACTAGAGAGGACACGAACATTTAACATTTAACCCAAGCGAGAATGCACCAACAAAACAGTGATCTGAAAAATTCACTAACCTGGATAAGAGCTTGAATCTCCCTTCTTAACCAACTTTGAAGCCAGCAGTTTGGCTGATAATACTTGGAAGATTTCCAGTATTGCGATATATTGAATATGTCGTCTAAGAAACCTGCTCAGACAAAGTTAAAAGCAAAGAAAATACTAATAAGTCTTCGACACAAACCAAACTTCAGAACCACTATTGAGCAACAGATTTGTTAACTGGAAAACGGTAAAAGACCTTGTTCAGTGTAATAGCATTGTAATCTGTATCTGTGCACTCTCGATAAGACAAAACTGCACAGACAAATAGAAAAGCAAAGCATGTAAAGATAATTCAACCAAAATTTTAACTTTAATAATACTAACTGAGACAAACCTATCCTCAACATCCGTATTTACATTATGTCGCTGAAAGCAACTTCCATCAACTCCATATATGATAGAAAAGTTTTCTGTCTGCATATTAGATATAATCAGTAGCTCATTTTATTCAAGCTTGATACCATCTTCTTCTACTACCACACTTGATCTATCATAAATCAAACTATCATCCTACTGTTGTGCAACTTCCGATGTCCTAAAGAAACATGTAGGATGCAGTAAATTGCGATCACTTAAAAATTCCTTAATTGGAATATCTTTTAAGGAGGTTTATCTGGGAACAAAGAAACAGGCGCAAAGGATATGTACTTCACTAAGTCCACAGCAAAAGAAATCCAAACAAACAAAGCTCCAGAAGTTGAAAAATAACAGAATTAACCGAACCTTACAAAGGGGGCATTTTACGGAAGAAGGTGGAGAACGGTGCTTTCCAGCAGCCACCTTGGACCAGCGCAAAATGCAATTGAAGCAAAACTCATCTGTAACATTAGGAATGAAAGCACAGCAGCATCAGTAATATGGTTCAGTTTCCTCTAATTGCTTCTTAAATTTCAACTAATGAACCCAATAATATAAATTCTTCCCAACAGTGATTTTTCCAAGTACCTACCAGACTTCTTAAGCAACAGTTCAACACTGCCAATTAGTCATAGATAGATGTAAACAGAACCAAGAGAAACATGTTACCAATACAAACAAAAACCTAAATATCATCAATCAAGCTATTCACAGTTCCACCGAACAATTACTCTTCCATATGAATTCGCTCAATTCAGTAAAGGGTCCCTTGCGTATGCAAAAATTTGCAAACTTTCAGATTAAAACCCACAAAAAAATTGAATTTAAGAATCCTTGAATGCGGGGTTAAAATTAACAACAGAAAGAGAAAGTGAGAGAATTGATTGAGGGCCTACGAAAACATTTATCGAGGTAGGAAAGTTGAACCAATGGTCCCAAGCAGATTGGGCAACAGCTACTGGAATCACATTTGTTGCTTGCTGCTGCTGCGTCCTCTTCCATCCTTTCCGCTCGTTCCTTATGCTGCAAAATTACGAATGTTTGGATCGACGGTGCAAAGAGATTGAAACAAGTAGAATGGAAGAGAGTCGATTTTGTTTTATTGATAGGCTTAAATAACTTTTTGGACGTGTAATATACCTATTTTTTAATTTAGTCCTTGTAATTTTTTTCATTTTTAGTATATCCAAAATTTTAATTTTGATTTTTGGTCTTTACTATCGTCAAGTTTTTCACCTAAACAAACAAAAGTCAACTGCACATGTGTAATTTTTTTTGTGTTTTTCGTCCTTCAAAAATTAGCAATTTCTTATTTAGTCCCTAACATTAGTTTTACTATCATATCATCAATCATCTCCGCTACCTACACCATTCCTCCCACCGTTTTCACCTCCCCCATCGCGCCCATCCTCCTCCACCATCTCCTCCCATTTTCCCCACCCTGACCTTTCCTTTCACCTTTTCTAATCTTCTCCCAATCCATAACCAAATCACGTTCCTAAAACCTCAAACATTCAAAACCAAGAAAACCCCAAATCCTCCCCCATCTTCTCCCACAATCAACATCAAATTTCTAAACATAAAACCTCAAACCCAGGACCTTCAAAACCTTCAAACCCTCAAATATTTCAAACCTAGATTTGACACCTTCAAACCCTTATCGGCAACAGCAACCTTTCAAACCCAAACCAAATTCCTTCAGACCTTACCTTAGCATGATGAAGGGACAATTTAAACACAAGTTTGAAGAAATTCCACTTAGAAAACCAAAGCTAGTGCAGACCCAAAGCCAAATACCTGCAAACCCAACACCACCACGTTGCGACTACCTTCAGGCTGTCGCCAGGATCATTCTTGACGATGACCCATGCGAGAGCTCCTCCATTTTCCTCTTCTTCTTCCTCTGCCCCTTTTCGCCCTTCCCAATTTCTTGTGCAACTTTCCCTTATAGTCTTCTTTCGTCCAAAACGGGTTTCATCTTCTTTTTCGACACTTCGATGACGAAATCTGAATCAAGGGCATGGCTTTTCTGCTTCACTCATGGAAGGGGTTAGGGAAGAGGGGAGAGGATGGTGGGTAGGAGAGTGGGGGAGAAGAAAGTGGAGGGAGGGGCAAAGCTGGGGGAGAAGGAGGTAGGGGAGAGGGCGGTGGGTGGAGAAAAGAGTTAGGGGAAGGGGCAGCGATGGGTGGATAAGGAGGTGAGGAGAATTGTGGGTTTTTCTTGATTTTGAATGTTTGAGGTTTTGGGAATGTGCTTTAGTTATATGGGGTGAGAGAAGATAAGAAATGGTGAAAGGAAAGGTAGGGTGGGGAATGAGGGAGGAGATAGTGGAAGAGATAGTAAAACTAACGTCAGAGACTAAAAAGGAAATTGGTAATTCTAGAAGACGAAAAACACAAAAAAAGGACACATGTGCAGTTAATTTTGACTTCAGTTTGTTTGGATGGAAAACTTACAATAAGAACCAAAAGCAAAAATCAAAATTTTGGAGATATTAGAAATAAAAAATTTACAAGGACTAAATTCAGAAATAATGTATATTGCTGGGATAAAAACTTACTTAAGCCTTATTGATATCTCAATTTTTCTTTTTTATTTAAGATGAAACTGACTTTATTTTTTGTCTTATGGATTAAAGAAATTTTTAAACAATAAAAAGTAGTTTTCTTTTCTTTTTTTTTATTTAATTTAATTTCGTTCATTTCATTTGATTGTATTTCTTCTTTTATTATTAAATATCTTTTATTGCAAAATGACAAGGTTTAAATATGTTCGGGGTCCCTAACATTAGAAAAATAATCAATCTAGGTCCCTGAAAAAAACTTGCAAAATTTCATCCCTAACAATTTTTTTAATCAAATTAAGGACAAATCTCAATTTTAAGCTGATTAGTCATCTAATTATCCCTGTCATCATTTCCACATGGCTTTTACTCATTTTTTTAATTCCACATCATATTAAAACCTAAAAATTAAAAACTCAAAATTAAAAATTAATTCCACATCCCCTTCGTCTTCCTCCGACCTCCCTTCCTCCCTCTACAACTCCATCTCAGCCAAGAACAACAATCCAATCCATCTCAACCACCACTGTCCCCTTCACCAGATCAGCCACCCCCAACCCACTGAAACCCCCAACACAACCCAACCCATCGAGCCACCCAACCAAATTGAAGAAGCACAGAAAACCAAGATTCGAGGAAAGCTTGCCACTGTCAAAACCACCTATTTTCTTCCACCACCATAACCACAAATCAGCCTTGGAGCCACAGTCAATCGCCAATCGCACCACCTCTGGTCGAGCCTCTCACCACCACAGACTCAATCAAACAGCAAAGAGAAGGGATGAAAGAAAAAGAAGAACCTTCATGAGTCCCAAAGTCAAACCCCTGGACTAGAGTCAGAATCCCAGCCTTCCACTCGCTTGAGACTACCACTGCCACCACCTCATGTCGCCAAGCTTTCGTGGGTTCTCGTCTCTAAAATCCTTCTTTCTCTTCATCTTCATCTTCAACCTTAACCACCACCACAACCCATCAAATCTAAAAGAAGAGGAAGAGATTCAGAGAGTAAGGAAAGGGAAAGAATAGAAAATTTCTTTTTATTTCACACAATTTAAGCTGATTGTTTTATGAGGTCGAAGGATAGGGAAAAGGGAAGTCAACCGATGGTGGCCGAAGGTGATGGAAGTGAGCGACGGTGAAGAGAGGAGCGACAGTGAGGAAGAGAAAAGACGATGGTGATGAGGACGAAGGGGAGTGTGGCGGCGCAGAGGAAGAGAGGTTAGGGTTTGGTCTTGGTGGAAGAGGAAGAGAGGTGGCAGCTGAGTAAATGGAGTAAGGAATTAGGGTTTCAGAATTGAGAGGAGAGGAGAGGAGAAATTAGTGATGTAGAATAAAAAAGCCACGTGGAAATGATGACATTGATAATTAGATGAATAATCGGCTTAAAATTGAGATTTGTCCCTAATTTGATTAAAAAAACTGTTAGGGATGAAATTTTGCAAATTATTTTTTCAGGGACCTAAATTGATTCTTTTTTTAATGTTAGGGACCGAACATATTTAATCTAAGCCAAATCAATATCCAGTCCCTTTTGTTTGTTTCAGGGGAGGAATAGAAGTTGTTCACTCAAGCAGGACAAACTACAAAGCTATGCCACAACATTTGTACTTAACTAATCGGTTTCAATATGAAGCAGGTAGCTACTGCGTTAAAATTTCTAATTAGCTTATCTCAGAAATTAGAAAAGGTGCTCCTCATGTTGAAGTGTTTCTTTTTACATAACAAACTCTCTTTCAACGAATGCATCTCTTCAGCTGCATTTGGAGCTTAAGTTTGCAGGTATTTAGTTCCAAAAGTTGTGACTTCATCATTTCAACATCTTTGCTCATCATCTTTATCTCCTGTGCATTTATCTGTCTCTTTTCAAAACTTTTGCTTACTCTGATGGTTGTCTGAGTATTGGTTCTTCTGTAATTCGATCCATTACTTGTCATTGACCTAGTCATGTTCACTTGTTCTAGAAGAACAAATCTTGTTGTTAATTTCAATGGCAACCTATCATTCTGCATCACATGCTGACGCGCTTCCTGTGACAATCTATGGTATTCCAGGACTCTACACACACTTGATCGATCTTCTTCTGTCAAATCTGAATGTGCCTGCAAAATTGGATCAAGTCTCAGTGTCAGTGCTTAGCCATGTAATCATAGAGATGAATACAAAACAAGTAATTGATCAAGTGTGTATTTAGATGTCAGAACTGAATGGGAATATAATTGATTTTAGTAAGAGTCAGTTGGAAGTGAAGTGATTTATGCATTTATGAGAAAACTGATTTCTAATTGAAATCCATTTATGCAATCAAGCAATTGATTATGTGCATGTTTGGAAACCCTTCTACAATTGATTCTGAGCCTCAATCAATTATGTGAGAAGCTTATGGATTTCAAAATTGATTCTGATGAAAGAGAAGATGATCCATACATGCTATATATCAATTGCAGAAATTCATCTCAGAATTGATTTTAGAGATAGAATCAATTGTGAAAGGAAACATCCAAACACTCAATAACGGACTCTAAGAGTAGAAAATCAATTCTAAAATTTGCAAATGTGGAACAAAATATTCACATTTCACACCTATAGACCTTGAGCTAGATATGTAGAAAATGATAATAAGATTTCTATTTAGTAATTACCTTGAGGTACATGTCAATGGCTCTATAGAGGCTGTCATCACAGATTCTGGCATTTTGAGGCAATGCTTCAACAATTGATATGAAATTTTCCACTGTAAGATTCTCATCCCTTGCAACTTGTGCAAGATAAACATCCATCAACCTTCCAACATTCTTGAGTTTCGCTGCAGGATTACTTGACATGTCACCAACATAAGATTGTAGCACCCTTATCACAACAGCTACATCATACAATGATTCTTTCTCTTCTTGATTTTTAACCAAGAGATCCGGGACACGACATTGCTCCAAGATTGAAGCTACCCTTCTTTCTAGCACACACAACAAAGCAGGGTTGATTTTGGAAACCATCCCTGCCTTTAGTAGTCGAAGCAAAAAATTGCAAGTGACTGAGTTTTCCTCAGGAGGAAGAATTTTAATCAAGCATTCAGTTGAAACTCTACGTAGCTGGAGTGTTATCTCTTTAGGTGTCACCTTATCAAGTCCAAGTGTGAATTGAGAAAACCATTTTGTTGCCCAATTTGCTATACAAGAACCTACAAGTTCTGGTTTGATTCCGCGTCTTTTGATAGATTGAATCACTTCAACGAAATGATCTATCCGTAGAAGCGACACATCTTCAAACCACCAAGGTTCAAGTCCTGAGGTGTTGGTTTTAGCATCTGATGATTCTGTGCATGCCTTCCAAGCTATTGCTTCTGAGCAGCATTTCAGTATTTGTAGCTCCTTGGCCCAAGAGGAAATGGATTCACACTTTTTGAGTATTCTAAAAGTGTCCTTCCATGAAGAGTATATGAGGAAGGTTAGAAAAGCTTCTGTTTTGAAAATGAGGTTTCCTTCAACAAGATCTTCACTCATTTCCAAGAAATGTGCAGCACAGTATAATGGGGCAATGTTTGTTGCAGTCATGTCAAATTTCCATCCATAGCAGAATTTGACTACTAATTCAAAAGTTTTTGCACCACCTGGGAGATTTTTGAGTTGGATGTTGAGACTTTCATCAGTATTTCCTCTGTTGTTTTCCCTCTCAAAGATGAGCCTGCTCAAATACTCGCTTCTTGAGGCCATGGCAAGCTGTTAACCAAAGAAATCATATACTATTAAAATTTCAAGAATAGTAAATTAATGTATCCATTTTTAGTTTAGAGTCTGATAAGGGATAAACAAACCTCATCCTAATCTATCCCACTAAATGGTTAAATAGTATGAAAAAAAAACTAGAAAAGACAAAAAAACTAGCACTTTTCCAGAGAATTAAAGGAGTAATTTGCTTACCTTATGCAAGTGAAAGCTGGAATCACCAACTTGTATGATTAAATCAGTAGTGGAATTCGCCCTAGCAATCCTGCATCAAATAAATGGGACAAATTTTATATCAGATGCAGAATAAGGCCAGTATAGGCTACAAATTGTGCTATGCACAAGAGAGGCACATCACATGAAGAGAATCATGATGCAAGAAATTAATGATCATATATATAGTTTTTGGCTTTTTCTTGGGAGGTAGAAGGTGTTTCATTACCAGTTTTGTTTTGTCCTTTCTATGGAATCAGCAACTATAGGAACTTTAGCTGGTAGAACCACACATCGGTTACGCTTGCCGCCATCCACTATACCAATATCACCCAAGGGACTTTCACATTCAGGACTCTTCTTTCCCATGGTTGCTTTATCAAGCCTAGGAAACTGAATTATGTTCTTTCCTTGAAGAACTTCAGTGAGATTATATAGATATAGAAATTGGTATGGAGTATGGACTGTGGAGGACATATATATAGACAGAGAAAGTGTCCTATGCCCTTTTTGGTTAATTAGTAATGGTGTTATCCTTATTATATTGTTATCAATGTTATGTCATCTACTTGATTACTTTACATGTATTTAAAATTAAAGTATTTATAACATTCAAAAAGTGCTTATAACATTCAATAGGGTTTGTTGCATTTTACCATCTCTTGTCACTTTATCAAATGGAATTAATGGAGAGTCGAGAGCAGATAGATCATTGGATGCAAGACTCTAGAAGAAAGTCAGCATTACAATCTCATCCACTAATTGAGAAACACAGAACCTCTCTTCTCTGTCTATGTCGCCTTCATCATTAAGAATGTGTTTCCAAGCTGTATCAAAGCAATAACACGTCCCACCCCTATTAATAACAAAAGCTGATTCTAGCCGCATGCTTTTTGTGGTCAGAAAATTGTTCCTGCGACCTATATTCTTTTGTTTTTTTATCATCTGATAAATGGCTAAATTATTCTGGCTTTTAGGTTTCTGAAGAAAACAAAGCAATTGCATTAAATGGAGAAAACACAACCATAAAACAAGGGTACACCCTTGAATAATGTTTTGACACATAAATTAAAACTTGCACCTCATCTTTCATTAATTTTAATGTCATTAAAGAGGAATGCTCTAGTTCTTAAGAAGATAGCATAGTGATTGTGTGACCAATACCGGCAGAGGGCAACATATTTTAATGGCTGGTATAGGTGTTCTGGAATCATCAAGTTTGGTCTTCCACTCATCCTCCAATGTGCTCAGTTATATAGATCATAATACACTGTTGAACTTGATAAAAAACTAGATTAGGTGGAATATTATTAACAACATGGTCTCTGTTAATATGATCTTCCATTGTTTTTCTTTTGCCACCCTCTACCCCTCCTTATAAGACTAAAGATCATATCATAAACTCTTTTCAACGACGTTTCAATTACTTCTTTGTACATGTCATCTTAATCGATTTTCCGTCAATTTCTCTTGGATAGAATATCTCATTTTACACAATGCTAGTGTATCATATCATTTCCTATGTGTCCACTCATTAATTTTAACATTCTCATTTATCTTATTTCAACTTTTTTTTCATATTGTCCTGTTAAAACAAATAATTGTAACATATTTTCCCCCTCCCAAATACTAAATGATTTTTTCGAGTTCATATTGTTAGTTCTTACGAGGATGTACCTTACCCAAATAATAAATTCAACGGCTGCATATTTCCTTACAAAAAAATAACAGAATGAATTTGAAGTTTGAACAAGTAGCTTTGTTGCATTCTTACCAAGCCAACGGTCACCACATGACAATGGTGAAACTGAAACCCTACACTTCCACAATTTCAATTTCAGATCACCCTCTTCCATTCGCAATCTCCAAAATCAACATCGATTCTCGCCTCCGCATTTCGCAATCGCATCAAATCCAACCCATCGTATGCGGCAGGAGGCGTGGGTGGGGGTGGGCCCAACCGTCGAACCAAAAGATGCTTCAGCTGGTTTCCATGGTCGCGTTCAGTCTCAAGATCTTGCCGGAGCCCCTGAACTCGCTCGCCGGCGAGATAGCGCGCGGCGATTCCAAAGTTCTGAACCGCCTCGTCGGTGGCTGGAGAGGGAAAATTACCAGGAGGACGAAAGGGAAGAAGAACTTAGCGTGGTTCGCGTTCGCGTTGATCTGCGTTGCGGGTTGGTGGTCGTGGAAGGTTTCAGAGCTGGATCTGTTTCTGAAGGCGTCTTTGTTTTGTGTTGTTGGGATTTCTTTGATTCGGTTGTGGAAAGGAAAGAAAGCCATAAAGGAATGGTTTTTAGGGTTTTTATTTGGGATTGTTTTGGTGATGAGTTCTGGATTGGATAAAAAGGATGTGAATTTCTGGGTGAAGAAGCTCATGACTGGTTCTCCAGCTGCCCAATTTGTCATCAGAAATAGATATAGAAATGGAAGAATGTCAAAATGAGACCATGGCATTTTTGTTTTGTCACAATGTTCTTTGATTCAACAACCAAAAGATTGGTTCTGTAAGCACTGATTCTAGTATAGTATACTGTATATTAGTACTGAGTTATGCTTGAAAATTGAAATTAATGCAACAGTGCTATCTGCTGGTCTCAGAAATTGAACTGGACTAATAAGTTTCTCTCTGTTAGCAAAATGCAAAATTAGGAGTGAGTTCAGAAGTTGCTACTTGCTAGGCCTATCGAGTGGTCATTGGTCACAAATTAAAAGTACGATCTACTTGACGATGATTAGTGGATTTAGAGTAATACAATTCTTGCATTGCCATTACTGAATTGTTGAAATGAAATGTATGCTATGTGGCTTGAGGATATGTTTAACAAAATGCCCCATGAAACAGAGAATTTGTTCTTGTATATACTGTGTTATGGCTGCCTGATGGGAAGAGATCCATTAATGTGAAGCACAGAAAGCATTGCAGAGACAATGGGAGCACTTTAATATGCAGTATATTGGAGCATCATGACACAAATTAAGTAACAACCATCCAAGTTTGGATGTCAAATTAGCACAAGTTTAACTGTATGTTAGCACACATTAAAGTAAAAAAAGTGAACGGAACTTTTTTTATGAATTGAGATGGAAGTTCATTAGTATTATACTAAACTGATATCTAAAAATAGACTACTCAAGTGATATCCAATCAGATACTTAATATTCGATAGCAATGTCTCAAAGTAGAAAGTACAAACATAATAGCTAAAGCAAAAGATTTCTACATTGCAATATTTTTTTTTCCTTTGCTATATAATACTCAATGTGAAAGCTCTCAAAAGAAACAGCAACCTAAGGCAGATTGCAGATTGTAAAAGGGAGTGGAGTTGCCTCTCATTAAGCATATGTTTAAGCATATGGTTGTTTGTAGGGTAGAGAATATGAAAAAAGAAGAAGAGAAGAGAGGAAGCGGTGAGGAAAAAAAAGTAGATTTTGAGATTGTTATAAGAGAGAGTGAAAAGAAATAAAGTGGTGGGTAATTTCTTCAATCATGGTTGAAAAAAAAAAGAGTAGATTTTCATCTTTCAAGTAATTCTTTCTCATCCTTCTTCCTCTTCCTTCTTCCTCTCTTCTTCCTCCGACCACCACCTCTCATTCTCTCCTTCTCCACCATCTCATTTGAACTCTTATGTGATCTCCACCTTCAATTCCTTTCACCGCATCCTTTTAAGTGACTTCAGACTACCACAATAAAGTTTGGTTTAGTGTGGGCTGAGTTGCTTGCTCTTCACCCTTAAAGTAGGAATTGGACCAAGAAGATAGGTCACAAGTTGCGGACGACTCCCTAGTGGTTCCATTCCTTCATCACTTGACTTCCGGGTCAACCCAACTCGAATAGGAAGATGCAATACTTTTTTCTCAAGGAGTTAGAGCAGAAATTTTTTACTCATATAACAGGCCCCACCTTAGTATATCCTGCACGACACAAAAAATAGGGCAATGAAGAAAAATTGAAGGAGGTGATATCAACAAGTTAGCTAGAGTCATGTTTTAAAGTCAAATCAGATTAAGAACTCCTTTTTCATTTTGTTTCTATTATGTTAGTTTGTGATTGTGTGAGCAAGCATGCTATGTATTGTATTGTTTGTTATTAAGTATTAATATTACTCTGTGTGCTTATATAAGTTGTGTCTTCCACTACTTGCTTGATGTAAGTGTCGTTGTATTGGGCTATGAGGTCACGTCTTTAAACTACGACTCTTAAAGAGAAAAAAAACGTTTCTTTATAAGGATCTCTTTGTTAAAAATTTCATATCTATTCTTGTTGTGTTTTTTAATTGAAATTGAAAAGTTCAATATATTAATATAGTGTTTTTCTCGTAAGTCCAATATCATTCTGACCGATCTAAAAAATTCACGGCCAAGTGAGTGTTGCGTTAGCCGGCTAGAACAACCAAAATAAAGTCCTAACCCGTCCAAACAGCTAGCCGAGCAAAAGTGAAGCTAATGGAGTTAATGATTTAAAGACCGCTCAAGCAAAGTCATTAACTCGGAAACTACTCACCATGACTAAAAAAAGGTTATACGCCTCAATTACTACTTATGTCGAATTCTATAAATACAAGTTTTTTTTCATTCCATATTTTAACCATTAATCATTTTGCTCACATATTGTTCTTCTAAGACTTAGAGATATTCTCTATAGTCTTGAGATGAAAGTGATTTCCAGGAGAACAAAGTTGATTTATGAGCAAATTCTGGCATAAGAGGACCAATGAGACAGAACACTGTTGGATGCATTCCTTCGGTAGCAAGGCTTCAACCCATCTCAATGGAAGAGTCTTTGGTCAATGATCTCATACTCTCGATCGGCTCGATCCACTACGTTATCTATGTTCCAGGTAATTCGTATGTTCATCCTATTCATGTCACGAGAACTTGTAATAAACCATCATGTTATAGGGAATCTTTGGATATCATGACTCAACCATTTTTTCTCTTGGCAAATTTTGACAAGTTAATTAGTTAACTTAATAAATGAAGAAAATATTTAATATGTAAATGTTCGCAGAACCGAACCGGATATCGAACCGTTCAAGTTACTAGTTCACGGTTTTTATGGTTCAACCGAAGTTCAACCGTGGTTGAACCGATAATAATTAAATAATATTTTGATTATTTTCAATTACTGTATAATAATACATATATATATATATATATATATATATATATATATATATAGGGGATGTATCTAGTGAGAAAGCTCTTCTTATATGAGAATGGTGAGAATAAATCGTGGCCGTTAGATCCAACAATGAGTGGTCATGATTAAAAGAAATAAGTGGTCACATGACCACTTAAAAATGTCATGTGACTTTTTAAACAAGTCACGTGACTTATTTGTTTTAATCATGACCACTCATTGTTGGATCTAACGGCCACAATTTATTCTCACCATTCTCATATAAGAAGAGCTTTCTCACTAAATACATCCTCTATATATATATATATATATATATATATATAATACAAATGCATATACGATGAAATTGAGCTTTCAGTGACAGAACCTTCTTTCCTTTCAGAACCTCTCTTCTCCTCCTCCTCCTCCCACTCACAGCGCCGCCATCACCCTCTCACGCCGTCATCTTCTTCACCTTTTTCTCTCTCCCCTGAAATCAACCTTCACCTTCCTCACTGCTTCCACCTTCGAAAATCCCCGCTCCTCTCTTTATCGCAGCCTCACTTCTTCTCTGTTTCTGAAACCACCAACCAAACGCACCATCGACCCACCTCCTCCTCTCCCTTCCCTTCCTCTACCTCTACTTCCTCGTCTCGCGCTCCTTCCTCCTCGACCTCCTCTCCGCCGTGGCCTTCTCCGCGGCGCTTCTGTTCTCCTTCAACGTCGCCTCCCCCTCCGCTTCTCTTCCTTCCCAGTCAGCCTCAAGTCCTCCTCCGCCCCCCGCCCCGAGCGGCGTCGTAGCGGCCTGAGAAAAACAACGTCGCAGGGCAGAATCGCAGAGCATTTATAGTCAAAACGACCTCGTTTAAGGGGAACGCTGCTCCGGGCACATTTCACCGCGCATCAATACGCACCGTTTCGGGACGCCGCACGAACCGGTTCGTACTTCGTTGAATTGAGCAGCGAATTCGGTAACCCCACGTCAAACTCCGTTGCATTACAATTTCTATAATCTATTCTTAGCAGTGATAAACCAACAATGTCATCTTACATTTTCTTTCTTGCAGAATCACAGTTTAATGGATCAGGGTAACAACCAGTTAGCATTATATAATAATAACCTAGAAACCGACACTCCGAATGATGATCAGTGTTTTCTGTTGTTCTTCATCATGGGCACTTACTTTGGTCCTGACATCAAAGGAGAAACCACAAAGAAATCAGTGTTGCAAAGAGTAGATGAGGGGCTTCCTCCATACACATTGGACCAACTCACCAGTTCTTTCATCAAAGTTGTCGAATTGGAGCATGTTTATTATTATGTACTTAGGAATGCTGATAAATCACTAACATTGAAACCGCCCTTTCTGCACCGAACCTTTCAAGGCCTCGATGGCGATGGTGCCGTGAATTGCAATTATCCTCAGTTTCCTGATCTGTTCCCTCCTGAATTGCATCCAATATCGCTGTTCAAGAATCGGCATAAAATTGTTCACAACATTGTATTTATTGACAAGCCTGAAGTGTTATACCTTAAGCCGGAGGATCTTGAAAGGTTTAAGAGGCTGAGTGGGGTGAGGGATTTCCATGTGGACAGAGAAGCTGCTAGGCTGCACACTTGTCTTGATGGCAGTGTTTTGTGTAACATGCCAGTTGAGGAGCCTAATGAAAATGCGCCATTGCCTTCCTTTCAGTCTTGTGCCAGCACTGATTCTCAGAAGCCAAAAAGTGATGATTTTTCTAAGGTTCAGGATCATAGCAATAGGCAACATGTCCAGGCTGCGGCACCTATCAGGAGTGTGCCTTGTGATGATGCAAATGTAATGTGTGGTTACATGGTGCCTGAAGATGAGAATGAGCCTGATAAAGTCGGTCCAGCCATGTTGTTCCTTCCTTCTCGCCCTACTGAGAGGGAATGGTCTGACATTGTGGCTGCTACCAAGAATGGATTTGGATTGACCGGAAGCGCAACTACTGGACGAGTAGGACCAATCATAGGACTTGTGGACATTGGAGAGTGTGAAGATTCATACCTATTTCGCATGTCTCTCGCAGGGGTGAAGAGGGATGAAAGTAAGTTTCTTGTCTAATCGCCTCTCACATAATTGCTATTCATTTAGTTCTTTGCTTCTATGCTATAAGCACCTACATATTAGGAATGTATATTCCATGTTTATGTTGCAAGTTTCTGCTAAAAGATTTGCATTGATGAAATAGCAGCTGAAAAGGAATATATATTACATGTATATGATGCTGAGGCTGTAACACTTGAAATGAGAACTATGTTAATTACTTCTTTGTCCCTTCCACTACAAAAATAGGAAAGAAAAGATAGTAAAATAAAAAGGGAAAAAAGAAGATGAATGAGAAGTCTATTATATTTATTGTTTGTATTTTGATGTTCTGGTAATGGGCAATGGATCTAACTGTGGCAATCAATGCTTATTTATGCTAGATTGGCCATTAAAAATGTATTATTAATGGCTCATCCTACTGTTTTGAGGAGGCTGGCAATTTATTTTTTTATAATTTCTGCCGCATAGTGCCTCAGTAATCTCAGTACACACAACTAATATGCCTTCAATTTTGACTACAGGGGAATTCAGCTGTGAGGTTGACACCGATGGTAAGGTACTGATTAGTGGAGTAACTACGACAGGAGAGAAGACGGTATCCAGGTACTCTCAGGTGTTTGAAATGCAAACTCAAAACCTTTGCCCGCCAGGCCATTTCTCTGTCGCATTTCAGCTGCCCGGCCCTGTTGATCCGCATCAATTTTCAGGTAATTTTGGCACTGATGGAATTCTTGAAGGAATTGTTATGAAAAGGAAACCTACATGATAGCGAGGTTTTGTCTGATTTGAATCCTTCCTTTCATACTACTACCACCAAGCACCAACGAAGGTTGATATATGTTAATGCAAAATGTCATCAATAGATGCGGTTTTGAGTGACCATGTCCTGTATAGTGTCTATCTTTAGTTAAGTATTTTGTGTTTTAGTGATGGACATGCGTAGATGGTCACTGACATTATGTTCCTGTAGCAGTGCCTGTGATATGATTAATGGTTAATGGTTAATTAACCTATTTTTTGGACACATGCAACCATCCTCCACTGATGAATATATTAAATTCTTTTGAGAGAAGCAATATAAAGTCTTATGATAGACAGTGATTCACCAACACACTTATTTCCATTTCTTTTGATAATTTCCAACTAGAAACATCTTTTCCATTTTTGGTGGTGGCGGCTTGTAAGCACCACATCCATGCACAGTTCTATCATCCGCAAGTATCATTATTCAATGGTTTCTCCTAGCTGAAGGTAACAACTATCAGTGTAGAATAGCTTATCTACCTTAGTATTTGTGTAATTTGAAGTTTGCCAGTATAATTTTATATGAGCATGCTATTTCTTACGAAAGAAATCATACAAGAAATCTAACTTGTAATTAACCTATTGGTTACTTGGCGGAAAACAACCTATTAACAAGCATTATCCATTTTATATTTACACATTGAATGCCCCATCGAGCTTGGTTTCATTACTGATCATTCAACGTTCCTTAAATGCATTTTTGGGTAGGCATGACTCCTAAGGTGATCTGGGTAATGGCAAAATGTTGAGGTTTTCCATGAGATAGATAGTCCTAGAATTGATATTTGATATGCTCCTTTCAGTTGGTCCTGAGGGTTTCAAAGCCTTAATTTTTTATGATGCTATAAGTATAGGGCGCTTCAAGGCCCCAGTATAATAAGTCAACTCCATTTTCTAGTCATTCTTTGGACCCCTGGCTCTACTATACCACCCAAAAAACAAAGTTGGTATCTATTTGTTGAAATGGTTTAAAATGCCTCAAGCTTACTAATAATATATATCTTCACAATTTTTACACAACAATTTTTAATTTTCATTATATTTACTTAAATCCTGTATGAGTTGATTCCTTAATGTTCCTTTTTATTTTTTTTGAAATTCGAACGTTTTGTGAGTTTCGTATTCCATCAACGTTCTATTTTTACTAGGCTATATCCTACTTATTGCCCCTTATGAAAAAGAAGAGTACAGCTTGTACGGGATAAATATCATGGAGCTCTCAAAAGATTGATATTTCATTGGTAAATTGAACTTTCAATTAACTTCATCAATTTAACTTTTGCTTAACAAATAAGATAAAATAACTCAATCTGCATTTTAATTGTAAAACTATTAACCTCTGGCAAAGTAGATTTGGTACCGTTTGAACTGATTTTTTTTAGTTTTTTCTGTAAATTAAAGTTGTTTGATTGTTTTTAATTTTTATAAGTTAAAAGCTACTTTTAATTTAAAAGCTATTTGTCATTGTGAAACTCATGACAATGGGTGGTTGCGGCAAAGTGATAGTATAGGGTCAGGTAGCAGTGGTGGTGGATGTCAGTGTTACCCAGTAGCGATGGTGAAGATGACAGTGGAGGTGATGGCAGTGGTGGTAATGTGGTGGAGGGTGGGGGCAGTGGTGGTTGTGGCAGTAGTGGTGGAGGCGATAGATGTGATGATGGTGAAGCGATGAAGTTGGTGGTGGAGGATGGTTGTAGCAATGGAAGGTGGCGGTGATGGTGGAGGGAGGCGGTGGGGGTGATGGTAGAGGTGGTGGCAACAGTGGTGGTGGCGGCGACGATGATAGTGTGAATGGTGGCAACGCCAGTGGTGGCGACGATGTTGAAAGTGGTGACGGCGGTGGATGTGATGGTAGAGAGACAACGTAAATAATGTTGCGAATGAGGACAATCTTGGCATGCTCTATATAACTTACTTTTAAAAAGCTCACTTATTTAATTTTTTACTCAAAAGCTACTATTTTTTTTTTAAAGAAAAAATTAGTAATTTATTTTTTAAGAGTTTGTTACAAATTGCGTTTGACACAACTTCAGCTTAAAAGCTGGGCCAAACACTACACGTTTTACCATCTAATCATTTATTTTGTATGTTTAATAATTAAAAAATAAGGTTATTTAAATCACCTAAGATTTATTGACTGAAAAAATAGGGTAAATTGTCTTTATGGTCCTTGTGTTTGTACGCATATTCGCGTTTGGTCCCTGCCGAAAAAAATAGCAATAAGTTCTATGATTGTACAAAGTTTTTATTTGGTCACTGACTATGATCGGAGCTCCGGCAAGGATACCAAGTGACAGACGGGAGCTAACGTGGCACGTCATGTGTTATTTTAATTAAATTTTATTTTACACATAAATAATTGCAAATTAGATTAAATTAAAATTATTAATTTAAAAAATACAATAATCCCAAATCACTAGTTCCTAATCCCTAATCTGTAACTTTCTTCTCAAATCTATCATCTTCATGTTCATGCTTCTGATGCACATGCTTTCCTATATCAATAATAGCAAAAGGCTCATGTATGTGTAAGTTGTTGAATATTGTGATCATGAAAGTCTCACTCTTTCTCTGTTCTTCTATCTTGTTCCTCTGTTCTCCTTCTTCGTTTCCTCTTCCTATTTCTGACCTATCAACCTCTCAACTTTCAAACTCCAAACTCCATCGAATCCATGGTGACTGAAGGTTTTCCTGCAGGAACTGAAGCTACCCTCCCTGTACGTTTCTTCAAGATCTTTCTCAAAACTAATCTCCAAAGGATTGTAAGCATTCCTTCGTACCTACTCATCCTTCTACCATTTTGCATTCCAATGTTGTATTTCATATATAGTTGCATCTGAGATGATATTATTTGTTGCTCTCATGTTAGATTCACATTATTTCACTTAGATATATATAACAAGGGATATTGTAACCAGTGGAGAGAAAATTAATGGGGCTGTAGCTAGCAATATCTTTAAAGAGAGAACTTTTCCTCAATAAAACAGTATACTATATAATGTTTTATGTTAGAAGGATGGTAATCACAGTGTGTTGGGGTAATTTGTGGAGACAAATGATAATCATGGGCTTCAAATTCAACCCATAACATATTATTGCTATCTAATTGGTCATTAAGATATAGACTAAATCCTTTTACGTTTTATCTTTTCACTGTATGAATACTCCAAAACTTGTTAGTGTTATTCAAGTTCATTTTCCCTTTATAGATTCCACTTGAACCTCTATTCAACACTTTTTAAAATTCTCAATCTAACCAAGTTTGAAACAGATAAACCACATATAAATTAGGTATGTGGAATGATAAAATATGAAACAGGGTTCTAACTTTAAATTTCTACCACCCCAACTAAAACTAGTGAACACAGCAAACTTCTAACAAGGGATATTTTACTTAATGTGCTACATTTTTTGCCTTTACCCATTTTATTTTATTTTTTCTGATTTCTGGCCGTGGTATATAAGCACCCGCACCAAGTTTATAGATGAGTACTGTTGTTATATTCGTGGCAGGAATATGAGTTAGCCACTTATTATGCATACTAAGTACTAACCAACATGTTCTTCACACAGAGACTGCCCAAGTTTACAAGGATATATGGGAAGTAAGAGAGACAAACATAGATTAAAAAATTGTGTGGTCAAGCAACACCATAACAGAAGACAAATGACAAAAACACATAAGAGGAAAGGGAGCGGTCATGAGTAGAAGGAAAAAGGGATGAAATAGAATAGTTGAAGAAGGGTGGAAGGGGAAGGAAAAGCTCCCATGGAATGAAGGCCGTGAAGTTTTTATGCAGATCATATCATATACGACACAATTCACGCGTGCTATAGCATAGAGTGAATAGAATAAAATCGCGGCCAAGTTCTGAATGCATAAGATGCTCCAGTGTCATAGGAGCTAAATTCCTAGTTAAAATTCCACTATACAATAATGAGTAGATATTACCATCTGAAGACAAGAAAATTAAACCGAGAAAACATCATCTTATCCAGCTTAATCGAAGGTTAAAATTTCACTAGCACACGAACTATATATGTTAATGTCTGCATTGCATGTAAGCTATCAGCTACACTTTCTAGTCACTATGACCTTCTCGGATCCCTATCGTCCAACTTTTCGTCCGCAACTGATAACTAACAGGCATCAGTGATCTGCAAAACCAGGAAAAACAGGCAATATCAGAAACAAAATGAACTATGATCGATAAAAGTACAGGAAAAGGCATCAAAATCATTTTAGCTGGTTCCTGGCTATATAAAAACAACACTCTTTGGTTCAAACGCACCAGGGCTCATTTAAAAAAGTGCAGAAAGAAAATGACCAAATTTTGGGCAACTTAGCTAAGTTCTCTTGAGTAGTTTTGATTAACTGGTAAGAATCTCAAATGAAGGTGATGATAAATTCGTGTATAAATTAGAAAGTGATGAAGTGAAAAATACAATTATCTAGGATTGGTTTGAAATCTTCTGTACCCAAACTGTATTTCATTTCTAATCCCACCAATAAAATTTTAACATGCCAATTAAAAGCCACCATGTAAGTTTGTAACTATCAGACTCATGTCATGTTTACTTGACATGGTAAGGTTTCATTTGTGAGACATGAAATTGAGACACTCGTTTAAGGACAGAAATCTTCATCCAGTTTAAGGTGGCTGTTGTAACTTTAGTTAAAAAATAAAATTTTCAATTACACTAGTTAGTCCATTTTACTGCAAGATCACAAAACCATCTGAATTTGAAACTAAATAATTCCATATTCCATCCACATCCCCCGCAAAAGGACACAAGAGAGGGTGGAAAGATTCAACTATTCAATCAGAACATCGACTTCATCAAGTTCCATTTGTTTTCAACTTCACAAAAAAAGACAACTACGAAGCACATCTAATTGCTGGATGATTCCACCCAATGTACAAAATTATCATATTTCTAGTAATGTAAATCAGGTTGGAATCACTACAGCAAATCACAATACAGAATGAGATCGGCACTAGCAGCTATAAATCATGCTTCTATTGGTAATAACTGATAAAATGTAAACTATAAATGGTTGTCAATTTGTGTATATTCAATTTATTAACAAAAATTATTGAAGACAATGTTCACCTTAATACCATGAAGCTTCAATAACAGGTAGCTAATGGTCTGGAGATGATTGTTGTTGCTCTGGCGGTTGGAGCCACATTTGTGGTGCCATGAAG
This sequence comes from Acmispon strigosus, assembly GCA_030819835.1. Classification (NCBI taxonomy): domain Eukaryota; kingdom Viridiplantae; phylum Streptophyta; class Magnoliopsida; order Fabales; family Fabaceae; genus Acmispon; species Acmispon strigosus. Next base: position 63,921,687 of record JAUAMA010000003.1, on the reverse strand, counting down.
GGATCAGGCTGCATAGCATACATATTTGGGTCCATCACAGGCTTATGCATCATGACACCACCAGGTCCAACTTGCTGTGCATGTTGAGGCGGCATGTAGCAATAAGGAAGTGCCTCACCAGGGCCAGCAACAGGCATTGCTCCTCCAGGCATTGTTGCAAGCACTTCATCTTTCAAATCCTCCCGAGGCACGATGTCAACCAAGAAATCAAAGATATCAGTTCTTGTGATGGCTGCAGCAATGTCATTCTTCTGAAGTGTTCTCCTCTTGTTCTCTTCAGTGTGATTCCAGGAACGCAAGGTTAGCTCTAGTATGAACATTTCACATGCCCTTGCAAACACGACCGGCGCCTCAGCTGATATCATTCGAACATCCTCATCAGCCTTCATAATCTTCTTGATCCTTGCCAAGGGAAGGCTGTGATTCTTGAAATCAGCGACCTTGTCGATTTCCTGATATTGATTTGCCCAAAAGGACTGGAGCTGTTGCTGAAGTTGCTGCTGTTGTTGCTGATGGATATGCTGATAAGCAAGTTGTGGATGTCCCATCTGAGTTCCAGCTGGTTGACCAGAAGATTGAACAGTCCCAACCGATGAAACAACCATCCCAGGTGGCCCGGTTAGAGGATTCTGAAGGTATGGATTAGAACCATATGTCAGCTGTGGTCCACTACCACCAACCCCCATAGATGGGTTCTGGCCATGCCCTTGATGATCCATCCTGTTTGTGGTAAAATCAAACAAATCAATGCCTACACGTCACATGCAACAAAAACAATCCACAACATGTTTGGATCAGATTCTCTTTCTTCAAATTAATTCTGAAATCCAAAATCTACTCACAGAAGCTTCTCCCAAGAATTGATTCTGTGGCTTTAGAATCAATTTAGAAGAATTTATAAACATGCACTTAATAAGGGAAAAGCAGTGTGCATGCGAACAAAGAAGGAATTACAAAACATACAAATCCAGAAATGCAACAAGAGAAACAAGCCTCAATTTGTTGGTTCTCAATCATGTGTGGGGATCCAGATTCTTTAGGAAAAATAAAAGAACTGAAGGGAAGATAAGAAAAAAAACAAAAGCATGTCTATTTCTCTGTATGCATTGAGCAAACAACCACCAAATTCATCAGCAAATCTTAATACCAACCAACCCCACAAGTACTCATCAAATTTCTGGGGTTAGCAGGGAAGAAAAGTTTGGATTTTGACCGTAACAAAAAATGATAAACAGAGGAGGAATTTCTCTTCATTCACACCACACACACACACAGTTTCAAACAGTTTATGTGCATGAACAAAATCACATGAAGAGTTACCTTCTCTCAAACAGGTGGTGATGCTTGCTCTGCGAATATCAAGAATCTGAAAAGAAGAAAAGAAAATCAAAAGAGAAGGATCGGGAAATTTCCTTTTGTTTCGAAGATCTAAGAAGATCGAAGCACGTTTTGGAATGTTTTCCGTACGGTGGAAGATGAAAATGAATTTTTTATAGGGAAAAAAGTTAGGGTTTTCTCATAAGAAGAATAAAGAGAGCGTTTAGTAACAAACAAACGAGTAAATGATGTTTTCTTGGAACGAATCTAAGACAGGCAAGTACAAATGTACTAAACACACAAGAGTGTGTGTGTGTGACCTTTTATTGTCAGAATTAAACTAACTCTGTTTTTTGCCCCTCTTATTCTGGTTATTGGCTTGGCCCCAGCAAAGTTTATCTTTTTTTTTTCTTTTTTTAATTCTAGGTAAAAAAAAATTGGCTAAATACTTCATCAAGTTTTTTTTAAACATTCATTAAGTTAAATGTATTCTTCAACATTATATTAAGCTTTTTTTGCAATATTAAGGGTGTGAAAATGTTATTAGTGTTGTTCCAACTAAATTGTATTGACTTTTTTTAGCCAATTCCATTTCTTTTTCCAATGTATTCCCAATATTGGCAACAATGAGACTAATCTCCTCGAGACTCGGATATCACATTAAGTGGGTAGGCATCTCCCAACAATTTTTTTCCATACACATCACTCAGAATCGAGCTCTGAACTAAATATTTAAGGAGTCTAGCTATGTACCAACTGAGGTGAATCTTGTTGGTTGATTAATGATTATCATAACATAGTCTAGGTTTAATTGGATCAGGATCCTCTCAATTGTAAAAAACTTGATCATGTCTAATTTCACAATCTCACTCTTAATATAGAAAAATTAGGTTTTAATCCTCTCATATGTTATGCCACACATGTTTGATGCCGCGTTATCTTGCTCATGACATGACATGTGCCTCGTCAACTTTGGTATGTCGCTAAGCAACGTCATATGAAACAAGCTCTCCAATGATGACTAATCTCAGCAGGTGCAAAAGTCAAAACAATTTCTAGCTAAGGATAAAAATTGAACCTCCTTACATTTATAGGGACCAAAATGGTGATTAATTAACCCTAAAAAAATTAATTCAAATATGCTAATATTTTTTAAAAGGAATTGAAGCGTGTGAATGGCATTATCAAGTCAAATTGTTACTGTTTTACTGGCACAGGCATTGCAAAATGGAACAGTGAATAATTCAATCAACTAAGACTTTTTCATGCCTACTTTCTCAAATGTCTCTTTTCCATCTTTTATATCCTTCTATATCTCTTCCACGCACTTATTTTCCACCACCAGAAGAAACTTTATCCTGATTCAATAATGAAATGATTATGAGTGATGTTTTGTCACCACCCAAAAGCCAAGAAGACCAACACAGTGGAAGCTCTTTAAAGTAAGCTAATAGCTAGCGGCGCATGGGTCACATAGCCATAATATTTTTAATGTTAATGGAATGTACTCGTTTTTATTCTCTTTTTACCTACAGTGTAAATTTCTTCATACCCTTCATGAAAGACAAGAAATCTGGTTAGACATTTCTGGTAAACAATAATTCAAGCCTCAAAAGGAATGGTTAGTGTACTAATACTCAGCTATTAACCACTTTCGGTGAAAAGTGTAATATGTGCAACAAATTTCCCACAGAAACTTTGGCTTTACACCTAATCAAGTTCTAAAGGCACAACAATCATGCATACAAAATTTGGACTTCACAAGTGTCTGCATACATGAACAATCACATTGTGGTTACTGGTGAAGCTGGTTAAGCAACCACCTTCTTCTTGTGGTTGAATCCATTGCTACAAACATATCAGCCTTCCTTTCATCCTCTAGAAGTAAACAAGCCTCCAAGAAGAGCTCTTCATCCAAGTCTGGTACAGTTTGAAGTGCAGCAACAATGCATTCTATTGAGTTGTCATTTTTCACTTCTAAATCTTCTTGCATCTCACCTAGGGAGGTTTTTTGAACTTTTCTAGCATTTGAGGAAGTCAACACAGCCTCAGAGTCTCGCCTTTTTCTCCCATCAGATATTTTGAATTCCCTAGCTGAAGATTGCAGGCCTCCCACCATTTCTTGATTCTCCATCCCAAAATTGTTATTATTGGTCTTCAATTTTATTCTCAAACAGCCCTGCGTACCATTCTGTTTTGGTTTCCCAAAAAGTAAGCACAAATCACTATGATTTTCTAGGATGGTCTCTTCAAAAGCAACCGCATCAGGATGCTCCTGCAAATTGTCACTTATCAGAGCTAGCAAACATTATTTTACCAAATCCCCTTACAACTATCATAACATACCAATTAGATCAGTCCAAAGTTGGCCTGCTAAAACACCCAGCATAGAGCACCCATATTGCAGAAAAGGAATTACGCAGATCTTATGCATGATTGTGATTTCAATAATTAGATTTGGCACCGCACTTTAAAGGTTACACTATTATAACCAGTTGATTTCTCAATCAATTGTTGAAATTGTAATTAAGTACATGCACATATATCACAAATTATGATGTTGTTAAAGTTTTAACTATCGATTTCTCAATCAACGGTTATAATGCAACACTTTACCCTCTAAAGTGCACCCTACTTTTAAGAGGAGCCAAATCCTCAATCATTACTATGAAATACACATGTTGAGCATAGTCAATATAATTATAATCGGGCTTTAAGTGGTATGGGAAGCAGGTATTTGCACCGAGTGAGAATAATGAGTCAATGAAGTCCATTCTTGAAATTATGTATGTGTTGCCATTAATAAACAAAGGAAACACCCCATATATAACCAATTAAAAAATAATGCACCTGAAAATATGCCTGCCAAACAACATTTGCCCTTGACGTGTGCTGGATTTCATCCCAGGCAATGCCATTTTGATTTAGAAGATACATGACATCTCTGTAGACTCTAACGAGACTCAAATACTGTTTTTCGAGTGCATCTCTGTCACAAAGTAGGCCAAACTCTCTATTGAATGACGCAGTCATCCTGGACCAAGCTTTCTGATTGAATGTAACACCAATCTTATTCCCTCTATTCAACTGCCCTAATAAAAGGCTAATCAGATAACGGTTCATTTGCATTGTCCAAGCCATCATCATAGGTTCAACATTAGGAGGTGGGTGGTTGTACTCCCAATCATCTATATATAGAAGCAGAAGCAGTAATTAAAATTATTGCGTAAGGTAGTCTAGTCTACGTTTTAACACCCAACCAATTATAATGAAATCTTTTAACAGTTAAAGAAATGTCTCCGTCCCAAGTACTCTTTCAAGTCAATCAACAGAATTGCTTTCAATGTCCTTCCAGAAGATGGTAAGGTTTCTATAGGACTTACAGGCATACAGGAGACAGCTATGCAAGAAACTACAATTGGAAAGATGAAGAACATACCAGCACTCAGTCCATTATCCATAGATCCCCTAGAGCAGCTAGAATAGTGTTCAATTCTGCCACAGTTTGTATTTTCATATATCAAAAACAAATCATTGAAATTTGGAAGAGTTCTATTGCGATATGCATTCATATCAGGGTGCACCTACAAAATTATAGGAAAGCTGAGATGGGCATTAAAATATCTAAAAACACACAACAACAAAAACAAAGGTAAAACTAGTTGGCTGGGAAGAAGCACCTTCACATAAGCAGCCCACAATCTTTCATCAGCTCTTATCATATGCTGAATTTCATCCCAAGCAAACCCACTTTGGTTAAGTAGAGTCTTCATATCATTGAATCTCTTTCTCAGAGTCATATAACGACTTTGTAAGGCATCTTCGCCATACTGGGACCCAAATTCTGCACTAAATTTTGCCACCATATGTCTCCAGGATAATCTGTCAAACTTATGATCAATCATGCTTCCATTTCGCACTTCCTCTAACATCAAGTCCATTAAATAACGATCCATTGGTGGGGTCCAATAACTTCTCCAGTGAATTTTTCGACATTTGATGCCTGCAAAAAGATATCTATCATATGAACATAAGGGAAAAGGGAATTACCAATAGCCTTTTAAATACTTTTGCATGCTCAGTGCAATAATCTATTAAAGGAAAAGGGTGATCTCTCTCTCTCCCCCCCCCCCTATTGTGCAGCATAATCACTACGTAAAGTTGTAACAGAAAGTACCCAGGACAACAAAAATACAATAAGCTAGTCAATGAAAACTTACTGTGTCCATTGTATCCAACATTTTGATTAGCTAGGTTACATGTCAACTCAGTATCTGAATTTCCATAAATCAAGCATAGATCATTATAATTTGGCTTTTGATGATTTCTGTAAGAATTTGCATCAGGATGCTCCTGTATATTCCATGATCAGCCACCAAAAGTTGAGCCTCAAAGTAAGACAAAAAAAAAGTATAGCCCACCTTAATATAGGCATCCCAGACACCATTACATGCAGTGATCATTTGCCGTTCTTCATCCCATGAGAACCCTCTCACTTCAAGAAGACTTCTCATGTTGTGGTATAACCTTTCAAAACCCTTACAACAATGCTTGAGAAAGTTTTTGTCAAATTGTACACCAAATCTTTCCTTAAACAATACAACCATATCTGACCATGTTTGATTGTTAGGAACATAATCAATCTTGTTCATCCTCTGAACCTCCTCTAGCATAAGATCAATGAGATAACGGTCCATGGAAGGTGTCCAATCTGTCCTTGAGAAATCATCTATTGCACAGTCTTGGGTGTCCTTGCCAACTCCTTCAAACCAGAAATCAAAGTAAATGACTCCCACCAATTGATGATTTAAAATGTGCACAACTACATTAGAGGAAAAGAAAAGACACACCCATTGTTAAAATTGGCCCATTGCTAATATGACTTATGCTGCAAGAAGAGTGACTGTATCTTCCCTCATATATATTAAGGGAAAAGAAAAATTAGGAAATACAATATCTAGCATTTGATAAATAATTGAGATCTAAAAGAACTACTTCTACTTTTACATATTACCTATTTTAGCTTCAAATAGGTGCTTTACAGTGTTCAATGTCAGATCTACAATTTGACATTAACTAAACAATCCAAAACACAGTTATAAGTAAAAATGGTTGTATGATGTGAAATGAGATGAAGTTCACTGATCTATTATTATAAGAAGAAACACTTTTTGTTTCTACCTTCATTGATGTAGTTGCACATAGCATTGCCATATATTAACCCCAAATCTCGATAGTTAACCAGGGTCTTGTTCCTATAGCATCTTGCATATGGGTGTGCCTACATAAAAACTTCAATGTAAAATTTTGAAATAAGAATAAATTCCATTAAATAATCAACATATTAGTATACCTTGATGTAGTTGTCCCAAACATAATCATCAGCAACAATCCTTTGTTTGTTTTCATCCCATGAAAAATCTTGAAATTCAAGTAGATTTTTTACATCAGTATAGTAACTCCCAAGTTCACTGTAACGGTGTTTTAAGAAGCTTTTATCATACTGGGAATCAAATTTTTTGTTGAAAAACTTGAGCATATGGTTCCATGCTTTTCTGCAGAATCCATTACGGATCATATTGTGATTTTTAAGTTGATCCAACATAAGCTTCACAAAATAACAGTCCATTGCTAATGTCCAATCTGTATCTGGGGATTCTCTAGTAACTGGGGCTGGAGCTCTGGCTGCAATTCCTACAATTTGAAGTTCTGATTAATCATTGCTTGTTCAGACTAGACAACACTTTCTAAAAATGTAAATCTGTTCAACAACATATTTCCTCAAAAGTCAGCAAATATCCAAAATTAGTATACCTAATGTTTTACTGCAAAATGTCTTTATAATTAATGCCCTAACCCCTCAAGGAAAGAGGAGAGGGGGAAAATCAGCACATTATCAAAACTAGCTCATCTACTATCAATTATTTGCATTTCTAACACAGGAAAATGGAACTGGTTATAGATTTACGAAGTCCAACTTCAATATATCTGTGAACTGTACAATGCTTCTTCATGAGACCAACAAAGGGAAACAAGTTAGGGCTAAAATATTAGGGAAAAAAAGAGTAAAGTAAATCCTACATGACCAAGATAATGTCAGCTATAAGAGCTGGAAATGACGATTCATAATATGTCAAATGGTTACAGAACATGTAAGAAAACAGATATGGAGTATGGAAATACAAGACCTAGCGCTCAGCAAAAACAACAATGACTATACAACACTGTTCCGAAGAAAAAGTCTTCCCATACTTTCCAGCCAGAATAACAATATGCATCTTCATTCATCAACGACTATTGACAAACAACCATCAGCACAGCAGTCCAGAAGCAGATAGAAACCTACCACTACCAGTATTGACCACTTGACTGTCATCACCAAAGTCGACATCATGACTCGACAAGCTATACCTTCCATCTGCACTTTTATGTGCATATATTAAACACAAGTCTTTAAAATTCACCAGCTCTTTACCTCTGAAGGCTTGTGCATGAGGGTGCGCCTGCATTCCAAGTTCCAACAAATCAGTTCATTACGCAACACAGTAAGTGAATTCGAGAACACAACACAAACAAGCATAATGTGCACCTTGATATAGGCATCCCAGACATGATGACTAGCAACCACCATTTGTGTAGTCTCATCCCAAGAGAACCCATTTTGGTCAAGAAGATTCTTGATGTCATTGAACTGCACCCACAAACCCTTGTACCGATTTTTGAGCAGATTCACATCATGAGGAGACCTAAAGTTAGCATTGAACAAGGCCAACATTTCATTCCATGCTTGTTTGTTGAAAGTACAGCCCACCCTGTTGCCCTTATGCACTTGATCCAACAAAACACCAATGAAATAGCTTTCCATTGCAGGTGTCCAATGTGTCCCTGATGGGTCATTCCCCATTGTTCTCTTCTCTTGCAATCTATCGTCAAAAAAGCAAAAGAATCACTAGAATTATGAAATTAAGCTCGGATTTTTGAAGTAAATTAAAGAATTCGTGATTACCAAAAATGGATTCGTAAGAAAAAATGGGATTTGTAATCGATAATCATACATACATACCTTTGAATTTGTTTCTCTCTGAGTCTGAGATAGATAGAACTCAAGTCCATGAGCTAAATAACGGTAGCGTAGAGCCCGCTTTGTTATAAGAAAGCCCACTTACTCCTCAACCTCAAAGGCCTTCACAAAAACAAAAACAAAACCATCTATAATCACTTCAATTAAAAACTAAATCAATTATTGTTAATGATCAACTTGTATTTTATCTCATGCATTGGAAAATATTTTTAAAATTAAATTAAATTTTTCTATGTACCCAAAAAAAGAAATTAATTTTTAAGTAAAAGTTACACCGTCGGTTTTAAATGAAATAGATAAAATATAAAATATAATTATTAATGTATAATTTCCCAAATTGATAAATTTTTAAATTTAGTATATAAACATAAAATCCTATTCATTTGAATTAGAAAATATATTAAGTATTTTATTTCTAAAGCAAAAGTTTATTGAATCAAGGAAATGTGAGAAATAAGTCCTCTCGCAACGGACGAAATGAGTACCTCTAGCTCAATAACTTATATTTAATCCATTTTTTAACCCACTAAATTAATGAGTTAAGATAGGCTAAGCCATAGACCGAGCCTAAACTATTTTCTTCCCCCTATCTTGTTTTACTATAAACCGGATCACCTTGCTATGACTCTAGACAAGGACTCAAGAGGCCTAGAAGCTCATGGTCCGTGAGCTCTTGTTCGATCGTGAGTGCTTGAATCGTTTATGGGAGACGTCAATCTTCTTTGGCTTCATGCGGTTCTAGTGGATCTAGGGTTAACTCCCTGTTTGTCTTTTTGGAAGCCTTATCTTTTGTCAGAAGGATTGGCAAGTACTTGGAGCTGAACTAGTTTAAGTCTAAAAAGTATTCTATACTTTCTATTCAGGGTGTACTTGTCTGGTCTGGGCTCCTGGTCTTGTTTATTTTTTATTAGCCCGTCTTACAAACTTTTTTTTTTCTCAAGCCAAAATAGGTAGGCTTGACCAGACAGCTAGGTTAGACATTAGAAAATATTAATGGGTCATTTAGACAACTCGTATTTACATGTGTTTAATTGCTATGTGATTTACGCTATTTAAACAAATTTACAATTTTTTTGTTTAAGCAAATATTTAAGTCAAATTGCGGTTGTATTGTTTAAGAATACATTTATATCAAATTGTCGTTGTGTTGATACATACAATTCAACTCTTTTCTAAAGGTATGCCCCCAAATCACTTTGGTAAACTGGTGCAATAGACCATGAATCTAACGAACAAGAATTGGATACCATTGAACTATCCAATTGTGATTCAGATTGAATCAATTAAAAAAATTACAAGACTCAATTCATTTCAACCCGAAATGATTTGGTTGACTTGGACATTTTATTTTCCCAAATCTAGCCTAATGAATGATCACATGCTTCTATATCTATGAATGGGACACGGTTAGAAAATGCTCCTATCTTGAACTTGTGATAGTATCTCAAGAAATTAATTAATCACCTACCAAAAATGTTTTCAATCTTAAGGACTGTGGCCCCACCATTCCATTGGCTCTATCCATCAAAGTTTGTCACTTATGTCGGTAGAGAAGAGTGACTGTGACTCACAGGTAAGGAGGTAAGTAAGGGACACATGCCTCAAACTAATTTTTTAAGGTAAGACCACTCAGTAAAATAAATTAATTAATGTTTTTCATGTTAGAAAAGCTTTACCAATTGCCACTATCATATGAGGGATGTGTCATGTGCATGATTAAATAATAGTCCTATAACGCAGACAGCTACACAAGAGCATTACATTTTAATACATTAAAAATAACTTGACTCTTTTCAATTATTAATTTACTCCACAAGAAAAATAAAATATTTTAGTGGTCAATGAAAAAAATTAGTAATTGATTCTTCACACATACATATACACTTGTTAGAGTACTTTCGCTGATTTTTTTACCACACTTGAAATATCTCACTTGTCATTCTCAATTAACTTCTCATTCCATTGTCAGCGCATTTAGCGGTAGGAAGCTCATCAAAGAGTTTTCTCCATTTATAAAAGTTAGGAATCAAACATGTCTACGAAACGTTGAAAACATTATAAGATATTTTTTCATAAAATCTCACACCAGGTCAAATGATAAGATATTTTTTTTACATAAGACTCCATTCAAATGTGAACCTAAGTAGAGAAGCACTGAATATTATAATCTTGAATGGTGTGTGAAAAGCACATATTTGGCCAAGAGTAAATCCAAGCGTTGAATTTCACATGACACAAGATTCCATTTAATTTGAGCACAGGCCATGTGAGAGGGTCAGTGATTGTCCTGCAGGGGCAGGGTATCCTGTCCATGAAGTTGTTTTCATGGAGGACAGGGTGCAAAATAAAACAAACAGCAGCATATTACATTTCAAATGATCCTAAAACCTTGCACATTTTTCTACCACTAACAACAAAATTTAATGAACCCCCCCACAAAAAAAGACTAGGAAACAATACAAACTGAAAACCTTAACTAGCCACTAGTAATTTACATGATGCTGCAGCTCTCAGTGTTCTCATCACTGAAAACATGAGTCATTGGATCCGCCATGGGGTGTGAGGGCATTGGTGGAGGCCCCATGTAGTTCATGGATGGATGTGGTGGCCTCCCATACATCATGTGTTGTGGATACATGTTCATGTTTGCTTGCTGCTGTTGCTGTTGCTGTTGTTGCTGCATCATCATAGCCATGTATTGCTGTTGTTGCTGCTGCTGCTGGATGTTGTATGGGTTAGGTTGCATTTGCATCTGCATACCTTGATAATAACCACCGCCGTTCATTGCGGCGGCTGCCCCAGCTGGCAACCCTTGCACCGCCGGCATGTTCCTCATCTGGCCCATTGGACCCATCTGGCCCATAGGACCTCTCTGACCCATTTGGCTCATTGGATCCATGTGACCCCCATTGCCATTCATGTTACCACCATTACCATGACCATGACCATGATCATGACCATTTTTATTTCCCTTCCCACCACCACCACCACCACCCTTGCCACCACTTTTACCATGACTAGGGATATCAAAATCTTGGAAATCAAAATCAATTTTATCCAATTTCCCTCCTCCTCCTCCACCTTTCTTTCCTTCTTTCCCTTTGTTGTTTCCACCTCCATTGTTTTTGTTGCTCTTGTTTGTTGTGTCACCTCCTCCTCCTCCTCCTCCTCCTCCTCCTCCTCCCTTCTTACTCTTTTTCCCAAGGCCTAGAAACTTAACTAGAAACCCACCACCATTTTTGTCTTTGGCATTCTTCTTCTTCTTCTTATCACTACTACTATCTCCCCCACCCCCACCCCCACCTTTCTGCTTTCCCCCTTTGTTCTTGTCACCTCCATCTCCATTTCCTTTCTTTCCTCCATCATTGAAGTTTCCACCTTTACCTTTCATTTGAATGGGTAGATCAAATGCTTCACCTTTCTTAACACCCCCAAAATTCCCTCCCCCACCACCCATCATACCATTATTCCCTTTATGGTTGTTCATGGCTGGCCCATTCATCATCATACCAGCAGGACCCTGTGGCCCCCCAAAGCCTTTCCCCATCATAGGCATCATCTTGTTCTGCATAGGATGCCCCCCAAAGCCATGACCATTACCATGACCATGACCATGACCATGTCCAAACTCTTCTTCTTCATCCTCTTCATCATAATCATCAAAATCTTCATCAAACTCATCATCAAAATCCTCATCACTGTCATCAAATTCATCCTCTGACAAGTTGAAGCTGACAGATTTCTGATTTTTGTTGGGTGCTTTGAGATCCTTTGCCCCTTTTTGATTTTGGAAGTGTGCTAGTTGACCTCCTCCTCCTCCACCACCACCACCTTTCTGACCATTTTGATTCTGAGACTTGTTGTTGTCCTTCCCCCCTTTGCTGTTGTTATTAATTTGCAAGTTCTTGAACTGAGGGTGTGTGGGGTAGTTTTGATTGAACATCATGCCTTTCTGGCCACCCCCACCCCAAAGTTCAGCATGCTTCCCTGAACTCTTGAGCTTTTTTATGAGCTTAGCTGGATCTACATGACCTGACACCGACACCTTCCCCTGCTCTGCATCTACGTTCACAGAATACACCCCTGGATCACAAAAATCCATCAGGGTTAAGGAAAAAAATACAAAAACATCACAACAACAGAGTAAAGTTGGAAACTTTGAATGTGAGATGTGTGAAACAAATTAACATCTAATTAAGAAGAGTTGTGTTAATTTTTAAGCAACATGGTAAAGTTGAGATATTAAGCAACAAATAGAATGAGAATGTAAAAAAGAAAAGAAAAAGCAAAAGAGGGATGCTAAAAATGTACCATCAATTTTCTGCAGCAATTTCTTCACTTTCTGCTCACAGCCATCACAGTGGATGTTAACCTTGAGAAGGCAATTCTAAATGGGAAACAAACACAGCACAGATGAGTTAGCAAAAAAGTTGAAAACTTTACTCTAAAAACTCAAAACAAACAACAAAAAGAACAGATTTGTGGAAAGAAAACTGAAAACTAGTAAGAAGTGTGTACCTGAATTTTCATCATGTCTTGTTTACTCATGTTTGCAGGTTTGGTTTTTTTCACAGAACACAGAGATGTGAGTGAGTGAGTGAGTGAGTGGATAAGTAGTGAACAAATCAAAGTGCGTGGTGTGTTGAGATATTTGTAATCCAAAGGGTATTGTTGGTATGAACTGGAACTGGACACACTTCTAAATTTGTTGCTATGCTCAAATATCCGTACTGTTTAGGCACAATCGCAAGTACAGTTCACATTTTACAGAGAAAAAAAGAAGAGAGAAGGTGATTGCTCAAGGTAATAAAACAGCTAGGAACTAGGTTAGCTTCTATCATCACTATGCGTTGGCTTTATAGTTTATATTTATATAAATATAAGAACTTGCTTTGAAACTGCTCTCACTGACAGCTTAATACTGCCATTTTTGCTACTTAATAATTACAAACAAGAATCTTTTCAATATATTTGTTCCCTTTTTTTAAGAAAAACACAGCATGGCTACCTTTTTCACTTTCTTGCTTATTCAGCCCATCAAGGTTTGGGCCGGCCCTCTTCATTTCAGCCCAAAACAAATTCGCATACATTTTGCTGAAGTTTGCAAAACTCCTAATAAGATCTTTAATAGATGCTAATAAAGTTCAGTTTAACCTGTATTCACACTAAACTTAAGCGATAAAATATTACTTCTTCTAGTGATGTTAAATTCAATATGATAAATTATAACTTCTCTGTTGATACCTTAAATTACATAAATCACATTTGTGTTTCACCAACGTCAAAATAAACAACCTCTTAGCCAGCTTGATCTGCAATGTGAATGTGGACTTAATTTGCTGAAGTTTGGATTGCATCATACCTTATGTGGTATGTTACCTTTGCGTTTAAGGTAGAACAGAACAATCTACATCAAATTCCTTGACGTGAGTCAAGTGACTACATGACAAGTTCAATTCTTCAAAGAGATAACTTGGTCTGCGATACTCAACAATGCTCCTAAATTCTAATCACTGTTATCAGTTGAAATTTGAATCCAAATTATTGATATATCCCAGCACGCTTCACAAATTGTTCTCAACTAGTAATGATTATTAAATTATTACTTTTATTTTGTAACGTATATATTTGTCCTTGAATTTTCAAAGTTTGTGTTTATCGATTTTAATGTCTGTGGCTGTGTGGAAGCAGAACATGCTTTGGACTTTCACAAAGGAAGCGAAACAGCGTGGACCAGAAGAGTTGTCAGTCAAGGTTAAATAGTGATTCTGAAATCTGGGTTGGTGTGTAAAAAAGCAAAGCAAAGCATGAAACAAAACCCATCCCAATAACACTGATCACAAATAATAGAGCCAATCACTAGACTCTAAAAAATGCACAATTTTTTAAATAAAATTGGACGCAACACTGAACAATGATCTTCTGCGAGTTTGGACCCTGCTTTTGAAACCAAAATCATTCTTTGTCTTCATCAAAAGACTAGATGGTGGAAAATCGCTGTTCACATATCACACTTTTTTTATCAATAAATATCTGTATCCACCATTTAGGGGTAGAGCTTCAAAGAGTCAGAAGAAATGAGACATAAGTGGTATATGATGTGCGCAGAAGAGAGATAAAGAGAAAAAAGAAGCGTCTTAAGATATCTGTTCGAATCCCGTATAAGGAAATTATTAAATCAATAATGTGTAGCTCAACTAGTAGATAGTTTGATTACTTAAGCGTCTAGTTCAGGATTTAATCTTCGACGATACGTATAAGAAAACATTTTTTGGGAGATGTCTACCCACTTAATGTGGTCTCAGAGCATCGTAAGATTAGTCTCATGACGGTCGGTTGTGGGATACCTTGAGAAATCAAGAAGAAAACAGTGAGAGAAATGAATTATATGATAGGCGATGTAATAGAAATTGCAGAGAGAGACAAAAAAAAAAAAAAACTTGGTGGAAATAAATTGTAAGAGAAAGTCGAGCATGAACACATCATCGACTTTTCAAGAGACACCGCAACACAGTTTCTAAAGTTACAAAATGCAGAGTTTTTTTTAGTGAATGGTCAAATGATTACTAAAAGTGTGAGCGCCAGTCAAATTCGTCATTGAAATAATGAAATATGCCAATTTAGTTTATAATATTGTAAAAGATGATCAAGTTAGTCTTTATGGTCACATAAAACGTAAGTCAAGTTAGTCCCTATAATAACTAACTTGACAGATATTTTACTACAATGTGTATTAAATTGCCTATTTCTCTTTTCAATGTAACCTTAATGACGCTCAGACTTCCCGAACCAATTTAACCATTTACTTGTTTATTTTTTAATAAGCTCTACAATTTATGGCGATCCGAAACCACCACAAACTGCAGATGTCAGGTGTCCCAACGTTTCGTGAATCTCCTGCGCTTTTTAACCCTATCAATTTTTTTAAAAAAAATGTCGTGAAAGATATTGCAATCTTCAAAATAAGTACCCCACCACCACTACCACGGGGAAAAACACCGTCCAAAAAATTGCAAAGTTTATCAAAATGCTTTTGTAGGTTTGGTTTCATATAATTGGGTCACTTTCTAGTTCTTCTTTTTTTCTTTTTCCACTTTCACTTTATTATTCAACTAGTGTGTGCTAATCAATGTTCATTTTTGTTGAGCTATGCAAATCCATTATACAAATTGTACTTGGTTTTTCTATTCATAGCCAACAGCTAATGGGGCAAGTAGACAGCTACCATGCATTTTTCTGTTTGAACATCTAGTGAGCAATTGGTATTTTTGAAAGGAATAGAAGATTCTCAGATCAAAAGGCATCCACTTCAGTGAGGTGATTTGGCCTCTTGATCATTAAATTATGGGGGCTGCAATCACATAATTAATCACATACAAACTCTTTTTCAAGTTCTAAATGATCATATCTTTGATTATAACCTATATGATTGGGCTTCATATATTTGGATGAGTGAATGCCACTTTTTTAATTTTAAAATAATAAAACATTGTAGTTTGCACAATATTTAATTACCGTGAAAGAGAAAGGAAAATAAAAGAGAGAGGAGAGGAGGGAAAATGGGTGGATAATAACTCTTTCCACTATTTGTTGCAAGAAATTGAGGAATGAAGAAAGAAATATAGTGGGTTACACTAAAAGAACCTTCCACCAAGTTCATGACATATTTTGAAAAGAAATCATGCCCTACATAATAATTGTGCTTATCAGGTTGCTTTCCTAGTCTAACAGAGAACTAGAAAATGCAAATATCTCTTATAAAACCATCACAAGAGTTCGGACTTTCTGTTATGGAGAACTTAGTTAGCTATTTTCAGTGTAGTTTTGTGCCTAATATAGTAGTGATATTATTATTATCACTCAAGAGACAATTCGTTCTTTGAGAAAGAGAAGGTAAGAAGGAATGGATGGCTATTAAATTTGATTTTCTGAAAGCATATAACAATCTTAAATGAGATTTCATTATTGATACTTTTCATTACATTGGCTTTCACCAAAGTACTATTAATCTTATCTCATGGTGTATTTCCTCTCCTACATAGTTCAATCTAGTGAGAAAGAAGTATTAGACACGGGGATTCTTATCCCCCAATCCAATGTAATTTTAGTGATGAAAAATCAACAGCCAGAATATAGTAGGTATTTATCTCATTGGTAATTTTTTACCGATAACTTTACCAAAGTGTATGAGATTAGATTAAAAAGTAAATTCTTAGTTTCAATGTTCTTCGAAAGATCTAGTTTATAGTTAGTTTTTCTTTCAATACTATGAATGGCAGTCCGCAATTCAAAATGAGGTTGGACATCTAATTACTTATGGTTTGTTTGGTATGAGGAAGGAAAGAAAGAGAAAAGAAAGAAAGGGAAAGAAAGTGAGTTGATTTTTTACTTATTTAGTATGAGAGAAAGTAAAAAAATAAGTTAGAGGAAAAAAGTGTATGATTATTAAATCTCTTTTAAATTACATGAATATCCTTAGTTAAAAAAATAAAATATGATAATTAACTTTTTACCAAATTTTTTTAATAATTTTAAAGATATTAATTAATAGTTTTCATTATGTCTTTTTAATATTTTTTATAATTTTGTAAATTAGAAAGTGAGGGGGTATTTTGGTCAAATACACAAAACGCCCCTCTCCTCACATTTTTTCATCATATAAGAGGAAAAAATATTTTTTTATGGGCCCCATTCTAACTTTTCTCTTCTCTTAATATTTTCTTTTGCACCAAAGAAGAGAAAATACATTGAAATTTGTGTTTTCTCTAAACTTAGTGTAAAAGACAAAACTCAACTTTGAAGAGTTAGATCCATCATGAACACTACGAGACCAAATAACTGGTTTTTGGCCTTTGAAAACGCATAGAGCACTTCACTTTTTCTAACGACTAAACTAAAGAGTCCAAAATGGTCTTACATTGCTCTTTTAGATACATTTGTTTATTTCACACGTTAACACTAACTCTAACTCTAAGATCCGTAAATAGGGTTAGCCCATACCACCAACGCTAACGAAAAACCAATATCGTCAGTCATATATTTTCAAGTATGTAGTGTTGGACTAGCATTATTTTATGCGACGCTAATATAGCGTTGCTAAACTGGCTATACCGTCAGTTTTTATCTCATCCATCACTAGTAAGTGTTATTTTTGTGGTCTCATTTCACATCCAAATACAATATAGTAATCAACTAATTTAATCCAAACAAAATAACTCATTATTGAACTGAATCTTCTGCCTAAAGCTTTTTTCTACTAATCTTGAACTGGATCTTCTGCCTAAAGCTTTTTTCTACTAAATTTAATGTAGGTGCTGAACTGATGTTTCATCTGTTCGATCGGTACATAAGTTGACATGTATCTGTGAAATAATAATGGAAACATTGAACCTAATAATTCTATGGATTTAGAATAATACTAAGCACATGTGATTGCTAATGAAAGATATGCTTTAAATTTAAAATTGACATGTCACAAAGGATACCGGAAATATCTCACCTAAAATCTAATTGAAAGCCAATAGGGATTTGGTTTCTTCCTAGATAGCATTTGTCTGTTTGGTGGCCAATGGCGATAGAATTGACAGTTTCATGTGATAGTATTGGACTTCAAGCACATTATATGTAGCCAAAAAAGCCACGCAACTTGTATAAAGTTCAATAGATGGTATTATGCATCTTTATAATGGATAACATATTTTGCATTATTCAAACTCAAGATTACCAAACTTTGAAAGTTTAAAAGATTATCGTGCAGTAACACTCGTGACCAAATTTAGGCACCACTACAGCAGATTAAGACACACACTACTATAAATTTATCTTTTTACTATGTCGTCTCGGTTACCACAATTCCATATTCGACCGTGGTAAAATGATGTTCGGAGCTCTGTTACCATAGTTTCGTGTATAACCACGGTAACTGAAGTCCTCAGTTACCACGGTTCCATAGTTTTTATTATTTTTTAATTAAAAAAGACTATTACTACGGTTGATACCTTCAACCGTGGTAATAGATATTATATTATTAATAAAATGTTGATTTTTTTACTAGCAAACCCTAGTTTGTAGATTGAAAACTCATTTCTGAACCCTTTCTCTGTTGCACCTTATGGTCGCTGATCCTGGCCGCTGCACCTCAACACCGGCCCTCCTTCTCTCCACAATGCCATCGCCGCTGCTTTGCATGCTTGTCTGCGCCAAGCTCGTGCGTCGTCGTTCCCATCTTCTCCCGTTGGCCGCTCTTCTCTACCTCACTATTGAGTCCTCTTGACCTGCTTCTACTTGTAGTGTTTCGTTTTGAAGATTGTTGTTGTTGTTCAGTATTGGGGTTTTGTTTTCCCGGAGCACAAGAAGCGTGCATCTTTTTACTCTTAATTGCTTGTCTCTCCAACCACTTAGTGGTCTCTTCATAAATGTTTCTCAACGCAGTATCTCCAGCATGCGCGCAATCCTTCTTCTAAACAGTCACGGCGGTTCTCCTTTCCCATATGAGTTTCATATTTCTCAAAACATCCTCTTTAATCTGCACTTCTCAACAGTCATAGCAGTTACTCTTCTTCATCCCGTTTCACTTTCCTCGTTTGCTTATAAATTCCAGAAGTATCTCTCAATTCTCCATCCATCACTCCATCATCTTCCCTGCATCCTTCTTTTCTTGTGTTCGGTAATCTTCATTAAAAACAGAAATGGCAAACGGTATCGAAATATGTCTTCTTTATACCGTAAATTTCCCAGAACTTGAACGGTATCAAGTTCTTAGCACCGAATCTCTGCGTAACAGACGTTTCTGAGCATTGTGTGATGCCTCTAACCAACCAATGTATACAAACCTTGTCTTCGCCTTTTTGTCCTCCTTAACATTTTCTCACAACAGAGGCTTCGTTGCAACAGTGGTGGGTCATGAGTTCTCCCTAACCAGAGGGAAACTTGCTGAACTCCTCAATAGTGAGGACGAAGGAGACACGTTCGCTAAATTCTGGAAAGAAGAATGCGATGGAGAAGATATAGATGAAAACATCTATATAATGGAAAATCCATCCGTTTATGAGCGTCGTCTCTACTCATCGCTCAACTACCGTTCCAGAGTGCTACATCAATTGGTCACTAAAGTGGTGTGTCCAAGAGTCGATCGTCTGGAAGACGTGCTTGACCACGACCTGTATATAATGTACATGATTATGAATAATGATCGTTTTAATGTTGTAGACATCGTCAACAAACACCTTGTTTCTGCTCTGGTTGACAACTAGCAAGTCATTCCCTATGTTTTTATCGTAACAAAACTCCTTAGGGGTCCAAATGGTTGCCCTATTTGGCTTGGTACCCTTAGAGGATGTGGCTTGTCAGGTGATCGGAGTAGAATTCATCCGGTCAAAGGGTATTGACATTGGTGAGCCACTACTGGATGGACCCTCCGAAGACTCCTCTTCGGATGACTCCTCCGATGATTATATGGAATCGATGGGCTCCAATTCTGTACCCTGATTTTTAATTCACCCAAGCAGTACATGTTGTGCCTTTTTTTAAATTTGGCTGTATGATTGTTAAATTTGACTGTACAATTTTTCTTCAAGAGAATATAATTTTTTTTTCTAGTTATTATATGGCTGGTCTTGTTAATTTCTAATGATCTCCTTCTCTTTTTATTCATTGTTATGTGTTTTGGAATTATAATGTCAGGAACTGTTCGGAATAGCTTAGCAGTATATTATGTACATAAGGAATGGCTTAGCAGCATTCCGGGCTCAGAGATGCATTAAAGGCAATGTATCAGAAGCAATTGGGAGCACAAGCAGGAGCACTAAGATCAGTTGAAGATGTTATGATGCAACTGCTGTGATCTAATGGATTGCATGCTGAACTGTTTTAGTATTGATAGTTTCCTATAAGATAGTTTATTTGGTATTTATAGTTTACATTGAAGGCGATGTATCTGAAGCAGTTGGGAGCACAAGCAGGAGCACTAAGATGATGTTATGATGCAAGTCCAATTTTTTTTTAAATGAACGGCATGCTGAACTGTTTTGGCATTAATAGTTTTTTATAGGATTGTTTATTTGGTATTTATAGTTTCCTGTATACCATGTTTTACTTAATTTGGTATTTTGGCAATATAATGATTGTTTTCCTGTATACCATTTTTTTATAGGATTGTTTTCTTATTTTGGTAACAGATCTACGATATTACTTCCTTGCTGAACCGTGGTAATAGTGCTGCGATTATACCGCGATTACGCATTCAACTGTAGTAACAGATATGTAATATTACTACGGTTACTCATTGACCGTAATTTATCTATTACGATGTTTAATACCGCGGTTCAATCATGGTAACAAGCTGCCCAAAATCGTGGTAACACGACATTTCTGTAGCAGTTACGTGATCATTCTCACTTCACACCGAGATTGGTTGCCACGCCTTTGACATTGATTTTATAGTGACCACTTTGTGTTCGTAGTGACTAAGATTACGTAGAATATAAGATAGGAGTCTAATTCAAAGAACTTTTTTTTCACATCCACATTTAAGTGGAAAAGAGGTGAAAATAAGAGTGTGCCGCTAACCAATAAACACTTATCTACCCAATCCCTGACTACCACTTGTCGAACAAAGGCTAGAAAAAGCTCTCACCGTCAACCCCTACCCAATGTTGAGAGCTAAGGAATCACTGTTTTGACGGGGTCCTGTGCGAGCAACTGTGTCACATTACATATTATATCACTGATTTCTCTTTTCTTATATGGAGGTGGAAGAGGGCGTCTGCGAAACATTTAACTGTATAAAATACAAGTAGTGAAAAAGAGAGGATAGTGACCGGTGTTTAGTGGTGGGCTTGAGAAGTGAGGTCAAGTTGTTATCAGAAGAAACAAGCTACCTTTCATAGAGGGACATGTGCCCCTGGGAAGTATGGACTTGTTTATGAAGCTGACCAGTTGAATAGAGAGGGTTGGAACTTGGGACCCCATGCAGAAAAAGGCAGGTTAGTACAGTGGAGTTGTTGGGTAATCACTTCACAGTCACAAGTGTTTTCATGATATTGAATTATTGACCCTGCTACTGCTACTAGTAACTGCTATGCTCATGACACTCACTGACATCACCCAGATATGAGACATCCTAACCTAATTCCTCGATTCATCATGGGCCGACCCATTACCACCAAGCCCAGACTCATGAAATTCTCATTCTGAGGTTCAAAGTTGATAGTACATTACAATAATGTTATGCAAAGACAACAAAACCAAATATACTATTAATGTATTACATAGCTAGCACATATAATACTATACTGTTATTTAATTTAACATGTATAGTTCATTAATTAAGTAATAAATTGAAGTGATGCATTGCATGCAACAATCCCCACAAGATCCAAATCCATAGTCACTGTTGCTGTAACACTCCAATTGAGACTTTGAGGCATTGAGATCTGAGACTACTACAGAGTTTGACTATGCTTTTGGCACCTTTTTTTACCTCAATATTCCCAATGACTACTACAAAGTTCTGACTGAGTTGGTAAATACTTAGATTGCTTAATTATTTAATTGAGAGTTTGATCTCTAAAAATTATGTATGAAAAATAATTTGTTGAGAGAGACGTATTCAGTTAAGGTGATTTCAAAATTTTGAAAATATTAGTTTTATAGCTTAAAATACTTTTTTGAAAGCAAGGAAATATTCTCAAAGATACTACTGTGGTTTTACACTTGCTTGTCGAGGCTGATATTCTCTATTTACCACTTTTGTTGTCACTTTTTATTCTTTTGGGAGTGTGTGTGGGGGGCAGGGCCAGACACATAGCCTGAGAGTTTTCCATGTTAAGATACCAAGCAACACAAAAGAGAAAAGAAAAGAAAAGAAAACATCACATTAATTCTTGCTCCTTTTGACTGATGTGTTGTTTACCTTTGCTTTCTCGAACAACGATGCAACATATTTAATATCATTGTTGAGTTTGGAAAATATCCTGCACTAACAGCTCCTAGTCCAAAGCTAGCTCTGTATTCTTGTGCTTCTTCTTACAAGTTGCGATCACCAGACAAATTTTCTCTTTCAAGAAAAAAGGTCTGGTTTATTGCTAATGGAGGAAAAATGCCTGAGTATTACCAATCAAAAGAAGATTGAGTTTGCCAATATTGTCAAAAGTGAAAGGAAAAAAATGTTACAGGGTTTTACTAACGAAGGAAAATTTAAGCTAGCCAATATTGTAAAGCTTGATTTCATGACTTGTGTAGAATTTATTACATGTTTATTCTTAACACTAAAAGTAATTTTAGAGCGTATGCTTAGGGAGAATCATATCACAAAAACTAACTGTCCTAGTTAAAGCACTTACGACTTTATAAATCTTATATTAAAATTATATGCTTTTAACATCTCACCACGCTCAGTACACCAACGCTCATGTGGGTTGACTGTGCACTAACCCCTTTGTCTAGTCTGGGGTGATACTGCAATGTTGAAGTCACGACCCGCGCCACTTGTTTGCAAGTAAGAGACATGTTTGGAATGCTGAATTGATAAGAAGTTTGAGAAAACATTTCCACAAAAGCTAGAATCTCATGCATACAACTTGGGACTCAAGTCTGTAACTTGAAATTGAGTCCTAACAAATTCTTGTTGATATTTACAAGAGTAGACAACTAGTGCAATTCTTGCTGAAATTGATACTGGTAACACCTAAACAGACATATACAAGAACATTTTAAATTTGTATAAATAAATGGACAAGTATAAGCAAGAATGCACAAGGAGATGTTAGATGCTTAGGGAGAACCTTAAAGAGGGGAGATCTTGATCAAGGGGTTTAAATGACAAATCATAATACTGATTTTCACACCATATTTTAACTTCAAACCTTGACTATATAATTTTTTACACTTGCATCATTATCATTTAATTCATTCCTAACCAATATTAGACTTCATCACTCACTCTAGAAACTATAGCTAGAGAATTAAACAATTAACATGACTAAGGAAAAATAATTTTGATAAGTCAAGAGAGGACATGCATATATGAAGGTGAAGTTAAGAAAAATTTCCAAGGCTAGTAAATAAAAGGTGGAAGATATAACACATACACAACCTAGTAGGTAAGTCAGAGTATCCAGAGCAATTAAGGATTTATTGATTCTTATTTTACTGTATCTTGATCTTCTATTAGCACCTGGATGATGTGGTAACAAATTGGATGCAAAACTGTGCAACTGCAAATCCTGTGCTACAGAGATAAACCTCAGTTTGCTTTTCAATCCTTCAATTAATACAGTTATATATCAAGGCCCTGATAAAATATCATTACAGTCACATAACTGTTTGTGAGAAATTCCAATAAACAGGAGATAAAACTTAGATTAAAATAAGAAAGTATCACATGTATCTGAACAATATTAAATATTGTTGCTATCACTGTGTGTTCTGTATAATGTGACTTGCATTTCCAACATTTGCTACCTCCCAAACTCCCTTGTCATTTGCTAGCTTGGTATTGATGCTCTTTTCTTTTGAATATTCATGAAAGACAAGAAATTTTAACCTGACATGCTAAAATTTCAACAGAAGAATATTCATTTAAGTCAAACATATATTTGAATGTCAACATAAAATTTGGAGGTGATTGGATTAAGGCCAGACAAACAATACAGTTTTTATTAACATTACATACTTAAGTAACAAGCAATATATTAGCCATCCTCCACCTACGCCAAAATAAGATACAAGAAAATTGTTCTAACAGTTAATTTTAAAGTCAAAATTAATTCTAGTAAGAAACTTTTGTGAGCGATTTCTAAGTGACAAAAGTTGATTATGAAAAAAGAGAAGTGGATTTGATTATGCTAACAATACCTCTCATCAAAGGCCAAAATAAGATACATACCTTCTCATTTCCAAAATTACCTCCATCAAAGATACCTTCATCAAAATCAAAATTCTCATCATAGTGAAATATTTCCAAGGACCATCTTCTCTGAGAATGTAGGTAGATAGATAGACACATTGTTAGCATATGATGATTGGAATCTTAGCAACTGAGGGAGATCAGCATGTCACAGATCATAGAGGGGACAATGAAACATATTGACACTATAGTAGTCTAATATTATGAAAAACTAAAATCAACTTATATATACCATGTATTGTAAATTGAATTTTAGGCAGAGAATGGGTCCAGAAGTAGTAAATAAATAAAGGAGAGGTGTGTGTAATGATTAACAAGTGAGACACACAAAAGCATCAGCCAACTAATGAGAAGGAAAAAAGGGAAAAGGAAAAGGACAAAGAATACAAATTTGTTCCCCACATTTAGGTTGTCATTCAAACTTAATTTTAATTGCCAACATTGTAATGAGGTGCACAGAACAGGAACACAACTCAATTTTTTTTTTTCATATGTTATTGCAAAGTCCAAGTCAAATTGTTAATGTCATCCACTCATGATGATAGAGAAAATTTAATTTAAATTATTTGGTCGCTAAGATTGTGCCTGGTGGTGAGATTTGCTTCATTATATAATCACCATGATACAAAGTCCAGTATTAGGAGGAAGATAGAGGGAGAAGTGTTGTTTCTTGGAATTGGATGGACCAGTTGTCAAATTTGTTCATTGAGTCCATACTCCAACAGTGCCCAAATTCTGATCTCTTTTTGGGAAGGCCCAAATTCTAACCAAATAATTCTTGAGGCCCATGAAACCTGTCCTAACATTTTTGTTAAAAAGGACTTGGTCTTATTAATTTTCAGGCGTGTTTACACATTTGGCAAAGGAGGCTGATGAAGTTACAGCCCAATAAGTTACTTACTTTGACAATAATTGATTTTCATACTATGGCAAAAAAAGAAGAAGAATTTATTTTCATAACATTTTTGTCAATTGCTCATTCTTATGCACTTGTAAATAAATAAATTCCTATGCTCTTATGTCTACACAAGGTTCGACACGCACCGACTCATAAGTGGTTGACTAGCCATGTTTAATTCGTAGGTTGGTTATTACTGAGCATGTGAAAGATGCTTTGGGGAAAATTATCATAGGCCTCTGCTATGGAGATGGTCCAGAGCTTCATCTTGGGTCGGTGAGGGGATCATCATGACTTGTTTTTACTCTTGTTGGATATACTTGATTTTTTATTGCCATTATTGTTGAATAATGGTCTTTGTTAATTTTTTTTTTTATATTGTTGAATGTCTGATATACTTAATTATTAAGTATTTTATTTTATGTTGATGTATTTTAGAAACCTTTAAAATGGGTGACCTATGTCAAAGGTCATTTATTATTGTTGAAACTATTATATAAAACATATTTGTCCGGAAGATTGTGGAAAAACAAATATCATAACAAATTAAAATTACTTTGGTCTTGCATATAGCGTCAGCTCTAGCGCCGCTAATGTTACAGTTTTAGAGTAGGGCTATATGACTGACGCTAAAATAGAGTCAGACTAACAGTACAATTTGCATCGGTCGAGTGTACAAAGAGAGCTGCGTTTGCCAAGAGTCGGCTAAACTGATGTAACACTTAGTAACGGCCACAAAGTCGACGTAACGTGTTAGCTTCAAGCCTTTTAGCGTAAGCCATGAAATCGACACTAAGATGACTCCAAATCGGTTGTAGCGTCGTTTTTTGGCTTATTATGGTAGGTTTTTAGCCAACGCTATTTTTCATTTTTCTTGTAGTGCTTCTTTGAGTAATCGCTTCTTTAGGGAATAATTGTGTTGGTTTTCTCGGCCGACTCACATGGCAGGCCTTATACTTAATTTTATTTGAACCAACAAGTTGAAAAAAAAAGTAAAAGCACATTCATTCAATCTATCTCTTTGGTTCCATTGGCCTTTATACCTCGTAATTCATACGAATGTACATTGAGAATGTTCCCAACTGAAAAACAAACACACACTAAGCATTTTTTAACTTGAGTCAATGAAGGGGGGCAATATGATCAAATATTAAAATTATAATTCTTTGTGTGATAGATGACCTAAGAGCAAATCTATGATAATAGACTTTAGTATCATTTCAAGACTAGACAAACCCCAAAACTAATTCACATGGTGATAATGAGATCTCAATATATACATAACGTGAAGGGAAAGCTATACAATTCCCTTTGACATTCAAGTCCCGTGACAACTTTTAATTTTCAACCACATAATTGTGATCTTAATTAGCTTCACTTGAATGCTATCATTGCAAGCAATCTTTTCTTTCCATCGGATAGAGTTGCTATAATTTATGCACAATTGCTGCTTATTTTGTAGAAATGTGTTGAGCAAAGATGGTAACTGGTGATCTTGACATATGAGAAGAACCTGAGGGAAAAGGAGCGATTGGTCATGGAAAGTGGTAGGTCAATAAGACCCAATTGGATAGTTGCCATTGTATCAAATGTTATTGGCAAGTCCTTTTCTCTGATGAATTTCTTGCTGGTACTGGTTGTTTCCAATTCCCTCATTTCCACGTAGCTAATTTACGAATCCAAGCTGCAAAAATGCTTGAAGTCAAACACTGATGTAAAGTAATAAGATCCAAATATTTTCACTTTATAGTTATTTCAGGAAGTTTAACTTAACTATTTCATTCTAGGGGATACTCACTTTGAGCTGAATATGTTCTGTTCTGCATAATACAGTGTCCATATATGCATGCCAAATTTTCAAATTTTCGGTTCTGATTCATTCATGTGAATAAAAACGAGCAATTCAATCAAATCACACTGAAATAAAAAGGAACAAGTACAAAGGGTCAGTTAAAATGGCTTGTTTAAAATTCTTAATTGGATTAGTTAGTTGCAATATCTGAAAGATAGTGTTTTGTCCCTTCTTTAGCTAGCCTTCATAAAGCAAGCAGATTTAATAATTGAGTTCTGCCTCATGGTACTATTATTGGTGGTGTCTAGTAGTAGTGGAAGTGCCAGTTTGCTAGATGGCATAGTTACCAAGTTATTTTTTTCAGCCGTATTTGGATATTCGTTGGTACTGGTTCATAGTTTAAACGGATATGACATTAACACTTCGAGATAAACGATGAACGGAAAATTTATTATGGATTAGAATGAAAATCTATTTACATTGCACTCAACTAGTATTCAAACACAGTTCACCCCCTTACTTCACTCCCATTAGTGGTGGAAGTGGTTGAACCCCCTCAGTACAGCAGATGTAAATTGACTCATCAGCCTGCAGCCAAACGCACAATTAATTATCTTGTTTGTTTTCTTTTTCTTAAAAATAATGATAAAAATGTCATTCTATATAAACCCATACTGGTTTCAGCAAGTACAAATGCAGATAACCTGCAAAATTTGTGTGGTTATATCTCTCTTCAAATTCATACTCTTGAGTAGAGCCTCTAATTAAGGGGGATAAAACAAAAGTTTTACACGATAAGATCACATGAAATTTTGTCATGAAATAATCTATTTGGATTAGAGAATCATTAGGGAGCACATGATTGAGGCACGGTGCAAACAAATGCTTCCAAAACTTTCTAATGCACAGAAAGAGACAATTCCTAAGAAAATAAAACAAAAGAAGAGACGAATGAAGTACACCTAAACCACTTGATTAAATATTCACGAGAATGAGTGAGAGAAAGAGAGATATGCCCTCCTAGGAAAGGAGGCTCAAAACTAGAAAGTACTTATTTGAAACCCCATTGTTTTATCAGTAATCATACTTAGACATACCACACACTGCGGACACTCTAAATATGTCATATTTTTCTCTCTTTATCTCTTTCTTTCACATTCATTGTATATCATAGTATGTCCTATTTTTCTCTCTTTATCTCTTTCTTTCACATTCATTGTATATCATAGTTAGACATACCCCACACAGTGCATACACTCTATAGATACATCTCATTTTTCTCTTTGTATCTCTTCTTTTCACATTCATCGTATATCATATCTATTATTTCTTCATCTTCTCTTACTTTCTCGTTCTGATGCCTGTCGTGTATGCGGATGTCTTGGAATCATTTTTCTTTTATTTAGTACCCAAACCAAAAGTCTACTTCCTTACCCTCTCTTACTTATGCATGCCTTCCCATCCCAACATTTCTTTCCACCTCAAACAGAAAACCACTAAATTCCTTCTTTTCTTGGTTTGCTCAGTGGTCACTCATGGAAGTTAATACAACTACTACCACTGTACCTGCAGGGCCACCCACTGTTCCTAGCCACACTTTCACAAGGAACCACTTGCATCCAGAAGACCAGAACCAGAACCATAGCCATGACCATTTCCCCTTCAAAACCATTCTCATAACCATTTCTGTGGCTGCCTTAGTTACCATCCTATTTATAATCTTTCTGGTCTCTTACTTGATCCGCCGCCAAAAATCTTCCACAAAGCAAGGAACTTGCAAGGATGGCAGTAGTAGAGTGCTTCATAACACAAGCAGCAGGCTTATTGTTTCATCAATGTTGAACTTTGATGCTAGCCCAGGTAACTAGTAGCCTGTTATCAATTACCTGCCAACTGTTTGTTAATTGGTCAAGCAGACACTATATGTGCAACTGATATGAGTTTTTAGTTATGAATTATAACAGCTTATGCAGAGATTACAGCAATTTTTCTCTAGCATATCATTAGGTGTTCTCAGTACTAGTTCAAGGCAAATGATAACCAATTTTAAGAATCAACAAAAGAAAAGTTTTTATTGAAAGTGCAGAATTTTTATCTATATTACTTATGTACATTGCATGTTTGGAAATTCTAAGATTCTGAAGCCAAAATCAATTATTGGGAGAAGTTTATGTAAGTAATGAGCAGCTTCTGTGTGCTAGAATTGATGAGAAGCTTATTCAAAAATGCTAATAGAATGATGCACTTTTCAACAGAAACTTTTTATTTCTTAATTTCTTAACCAATGTCTTGAGGAAGGATTTATAAAGATGAAGAAGCTAATCCATAAATGATTGGAAATATGAATTACAGATGTGAAGGGTGGGTGTCTAAATGGGGGGAGTGTGATTAGGACCCCAGCACCTAAATTTCGAGGAGTTCAAGTGTTCACATACAGGGAGCTAGAAGTTGCAACAGATGGATTCAGTGAAGCAAATGTGATTAGTAATGGAGGGGTTGGTTTGATGTATAAAGGAGTCCTGAGTGATGGAACCTTAGCAGCAATTAAGTTGCTGAGAAGTGATGGTAAGCAAGGAGAGCGTGCTTTCAGAATAGAGGTGAGTGAGTGGACTTCATTTAATGATTTCATATCCTCTTTTTGTTTCTGGTACGCAATGATTTCATATTTGTTTGTTCTTACTTGCTCCCACTCTCTCTATGTCTCATTTCCTTGTCCAGAGACATTGTTTTTGTCTTTTGCTAAGCTGAAACTTCTATTGGTCGTCAAAGAAAATTGAGATATTAAAATAAGTCATCACATCAGTTTATATGACTAACATCCTATCAAATTGGCAACCATAATACACTCAAATTCAGATTCTATAAATCACCCTGAACTCTTTATTTTATTTAGATCAATCCTAGCCATTGATTACAAAAATCAATGGTCTATAATTGTGCAAGAGGGAGTTGTTAGTTGTAGAGAAACTTAATACACTCAGCCTACAAAAATAGAATCAAATTTATTATTAACTTATTCCTAGGTCATTGAAATTCTGAAATGAAGTGAGACATTTTCTGTAAACTCTTATTATTTAAAGAATTCTCTGGCCTTTTGCAATCAAATTTGGGACCATGAAATATGGAATGTAAAAGTCCATCCCACTTTCCAACTCACATTGTGAGTTTTATTCAAATGTACCACATGGTTGGTGGTGAAGACTAAGTGTGTATATGTATTTGGATTTCTGTTGAACTTAACGTGAATTCACATTGAATTTGATGTAATAAATTTCATTTTACCGATCCACGTTAGCCTCAACGTAACAAATTCTAATTTCTTTGTTGATACCTTAAAATTTGTGAAATCATGCTAGCGTTTGCACCAACAATACTGAATGACACTTATTTATTTATGGGTGCAGGTTGATCTCTTAAGCCGGTTGCACTCTCCTTATTTGGTGGAGCTTCTTGGCTATTGTGCTGACCAACACCACAGGTTACTGATTTTTCAATACATGCCCAATGGGACACTCCAACACCACCTCCACTCTCCCAGTGATCAATCTCAGCCGTTGCATTGGTGGGCCCGGATGAGGATCGCCCTTGATTGTGCGAGGGCCTTGGAGTTTCTTCATGAACATGCAGTGTCACCAGTGATCCACAGAGACTTCAAGAGTAGCAACGTTCTACTGGATCAAAATTTCCGTGCCAAAGTATCAGATTTCGGATTGGCTAAGATGGGGTCAGAGAAGAGGAACGGTCAGGTTTCTACCCGTGTGTTGGGGACCACAGGATATTTGGCACCAGAGTGAGTAATATCATATATCATATGAGATTGACTACCCCATTATTTTCTCTATTTCATCTTGCATTTGGAAGTTCCTTGCATTATCTTTACACACTCTCAGTACAAAACTTGCAAAGTTAAAAGAAACAACCATGCACATGGTCACAGTCAAGTCCCTATCAAACAGGCTGTAGTTTTTTTTAACGAAATTTTGTCTCTATCTCATTGTTCATATATATATTTAAAAGATCTCATTTATTTAACATATGAATAGAGATAGACACAAAATTTTAACATATGAAATTTCAATAAAAAAGGATGTTGATCCCACCATTCATGATATATAATTTATAGTCATAAATTTAACTTGTGTATTGAACTTGGTGGGATAAGACTTTTATTATTGTTATATTGAATTGGGGCATAATGTAGGTACGCCTCCACCGGTAAGCTTACTACAAAGTTAGATGTTTACAGCTATGGTGTGGTTCTTCTCGAATTGCTAACCGGACGAGTACCGGTTGATATTAAGCGGCCCGCTGGAGAACACGTCCTTGTCTCATGGGTTAGTAATAACATGCTTGAATCAAATCTTTTTTTCACAATCGATTTTGAAATTCAAAAGTTTAGAGAAGCTTTTCTCCATAATTGATTCTCCCTTTAGAAGCAATTGTAGAAGGACTTCCAAACTTCCACTAAATAGCACTCTCCAATTGTTTTTCAAAATGATTTTGTTTAAAATCAAAGGAGAAAAAAATGCTACATATTCCAAAATTCTTATGAGGGTGCTAACTGCTAAGTTGTATAACAACCACCGTATCTGATTATGAGTTCAGGGAACTGAGCTTTTGATACTGTCATGTTTTATTTCGTAACATATCATCATCGTTATTCATCAGGCTCTTCCAAGGTTGACAAGCAGAGAAAAGGTGGTTGAAATGGTTGATCCAGCTCTACGAGAACAGTACTCAAATAAGGAATTAATTCAGGTAAAACTTGGCTTAATTGAGTCACTGTTTTTCTCTTATTCTCATCATTATAACTTGATGGCTTGGATTGATTATATTTTTCCCAACATGTAACCAATTTTCTTTCTGCTGTTATAGGTAGCTGCCATTGCAGCAATGTGCATACAGCCAGAAGCTGATTACAGGCCTCTCATGACAGACGTTGTACAATCATTGGTACCACTTGTGAGGAACCCATCTTCTCTTAGTTCAACCAGTTCCCTGAGATTTCATAAACAAATACCAAGACCAAGTCCTTAGGCGTGCATCATGTTTCTGTCTAGAAATAAGTGCATTTCCTTCTTAGACTGAAACAGTGTTTGGACAAACATAGGATGGGGAAAATTGCAATATCAAATTGGCAACTTAGATCAATGGAATTCTGTCACACCTACTGCCTAGGGTCAAAAAAGTATAAAATCATTTGCATGTCACGGACATGTATAGTTCTAGATGCTTTTTTTTTCATTTTGATATTCATATGCAATATTAACACCGTTTTTTAAATTACCTTTTTTATGATAAACTTACTGAGACACGTGATACAAAATTAAGAGGAACATGAACTTACTCAAAATTTGATTTCTTCAGTACTAATATGATTAAACTACGACCCAATCATTTTAAGAGTTTCATTCAAATTCTTAAATCATGTAACTCACCGCATGAAAACAAACTCAGCACATTCTTTAGATCTGACTGAATCACTTCTAGCCAACGGTAACGAAGCTTCCACTTACCAGTTAGAGTTTGGTTGAGTCCAGCTTCTTCTATCTGGCAATTGGCAAATAGCTCAATTATAGGCAACGCATAATGTGCAATTGGACAACTATATTGAAAGCTACTTCACTTTTTTCTATAAAGAGAAATACTAACATACATATGCGACGAATTTAGGGGAATAATGTTGATATGTTTGGACTTACTATATAACTGGTTGAATGCGAGGGATTCCCTAAAAAGACATGATGTACAGCAGGAATCCCTGCAGATAATGTCAATGGATATTTCCATGATAAAAATCATAGCAACCATCTCTCAGAATGAAGATAAATGGATTTGATATACAAGAACTACAAAGGGCCAAAAGCTATGAATGACAGGATCCTATTTGAATATTTGTAAAACAGAACCTTGGGGAATGAAATGTCAAACAATCTGCTGGATGTTTCTTCATGAAATGGAGAAATTAGCCATCTTGATGACGGTCAGAAATGCCATATATCCAAAATGTGTGCTGTAAAATCTTAGGTCTAGGTGATAAATAGAAATGGAAATCGACCAGAGTGTTCGTGGGGCCTATAACCCAAGCTACCCTGAAATGGACGCAGGGTCAGGGTAAGAAGAGTTTGATAGATACTGGTTCATAAAAAGGCTAGAACTGAAAGAAACACTAGAAATTCTTACTGATGAATCTCTTTACCCATATTCTAAAACAGTATGACTCCAGAATCAAGGAGATGAGACGAGGTAAACGCAATGTACAAAGATGAGAATCTCTCTCAACCTAAGGAGTTTCAAGAGTCCAAGTCCTCCCTCCCAACTTTTCTCAACAACTGAAAACGTAATCATTATATATTCCCTCTATTCATATCTATAGTTCTATACCCTATGACCCCCCTTTTCTTCCTTGCTTTCCCATTCAGTTAAAGCTTATCCTAGAAGTCCAGCTTTCCTATTACAACCTCTTCAGCAGCTGAGCTGTTTCCCCCATGACAAATTTACACTCCTCAGAGTAACATGCCTGTAATGCATAAAGATTTTTAATTAAGCTTCTAAAAATCAAGAGTTTATCTTGCTCAAGGAAAAATTACTAACCTATCATATAAAACTTAATGGTAATTTTATGTTTCATCTTCTGAATCTGGGACAATTAATGATTCTTCTTTCTCCTCCACTTCTGAAGTGCTGTTCTTCTTTCCAACTCTGTCAGAATATTTAGCAAACGCTGCAGAAAGGGCAGATTTGACAGTCAATTCAGGCTCTTTCTTCCTACGTTTGCTAACATCCTCTACGTCCTTCTGCTTGTCTTTAATCACGGAAGAAGATTCAGCATTGTTCATGATTGGTGTATCAGGACTAGCTGGTTTATTCTGGGTAGATGTCTCTGGAACGGCTTGCCGACTAGATTCCACACGCTTGAAGGGTTCATGAAAAGTGTCAAACAAGCGCTTCACCTGTTATCAGGAAGAATAATTTTTTTGGTTTGAATCATGTGAGCTTTGGCACAAAATCAGGCAACCACAAAATCATTGTCGTATCCCACTTTCACCAATGGTAATATACCTTGCGCTCTCCTATGCCAGGGCAACGAGCTAGATCTTCCATAGATGCACCCATAATGTGAGATAGAGACTGAAAAGACGAGATTCCAGCTTAATAAAATGCTTTTGCAAACAAAATCTATCAACATATATGTGTCTATGTGTGTGCTAAAAAACAGCATACATACCCCAAATGTGGTACCAAGGGTGACTACATCAGTCTTGTTAACATGCCGAACCGTCGTAAGGGCATGTGTCAGCTGCAGTTGAAAGTAACATAGCTTCAGTGCACTTAATGACCATGTTTAGATTTATTTTTTTAATGACTGTGTATTTTATCTTTTGATTTTATAAGTACTAAGACCCATGATATGTTTTTGTATATGTAAAAGAGAAACATAAGCGTACACGAGATAGATAGTCTGTATCCATTTGGCCTTGAATAATGTCTGCAGGCTTGTTTTCATAGACTTTTATGGTCTCCAAATAACGGCCACATTCCTCCAGGCTAAAACAATGGTAGAATGGAATGATAAAAATAAATTAGATAGGTAAGAGGAATCTTGCTAGATGCTACTGCAGATAATTAAATTCTGATAGGTACCAGCACTGAAGAAGAAAGGAGAACTGAGTTTAGTGAAGAAAAACGGCTAAAACTTGTGTACGTATGAGAGATCCAGCACTCTCCCGAGTTCCCAATTACAATTGATCCCCGAAGATGGTGTTTCTCTCTAACTCCTATTTATAACATTCTCTCTCTCTTTCTCTCACTCTCTACCTAACCCTCTCAAACTAACTAAACTACTAACTCATAATGGGTACCAATCAAATTCACATGCATGCTACAGTAACCCCAAGCACCTTTAAATGGTAGAAATTCTGCTAAATCAAATGTTCCACAAGAAACTACAATAGGCTTTTCTCCTCTCACAATGTATATTCTATAACTGAGTCACCTAAAACAAGGGGAAAAAGCTAAGAAACAGCTAGTCACGTCAACAATATCCATCAAGTTGCAACCACAAACTACCATCCTCAATAAAAGGTTTGATAGCTGTATGATATTTTCTAATTGGAATTTAATACGAGGTTCATTAGAATATAGTAGATAGCATCACTCTTAGGCTGATAAGAGTGAAGAAAGAAATGATATCTTCAGTGTTCATATTTCACAAACAGTTAAAAGGAGTATCAATTGCACCTCCATCCACATAAGAGGGTACAGTCATGAAGCAAAGCTGTTTTTGTAACTTCAAGTAGAGGCTTTACTACATCCTCCTGCAATCAATAGTAAAAAAAAGACAGAAGTCACTTACTTCAGGTCGATAATAGAATAGCTATAACGAAATTATGAATTTTTAGATTAGATCATTGGAAACAAATTAAAGTAGATGCTATAGAGGTTTGAATAAGTATATAACAGATTGCCTGACCACGTCAACATGGCATAAAACTACACGAAGCTTGAAATTCTTCTGCAACTCCCGTATTCTATAATACAAGTAGTCAGGATGCAGCAGATGATACCGAAGACTGCATCAAACCATCCACTTAAGTCAAGTTCATGCATAAATATAACAATAATAAACCCATCAAGCAGAATAATAACAAATTTTTAGTATCCAACTAATTACATGCAGGAGAAATGTAGAAAACAAGTGCTGAAAGCATGCTGATAAACACGAGAAAGTTCCGTGTAAATAGTTGATTCATTTAATTGCGCCACATCGTATCATTCTATTTCTTTTCCTGAGAGATTATAAGTAACTTTCATATATATATATATATATATATATATATATATATATAGGAGATGTATCATATGAGAAAGATGTTTTTATATGAGAAAATGAGAATAAATCATGACCGTTAGATCTAATCATGAATGGTCAAGATTAAAACATGAAGTCATGTGACTTTTTAAAAAGTCACATGACATTTTTAAGTAGTCACGTGACTATTAAATTGTTTTAATCTTGACCATTCATGATTAGATCTAACGGTCATGATTTATTCTCATTTTCTCATATAAAAACATATTTCTCATGTGATACATCCCCTATATATATATATATATATATATATATATATATATATATATATATATATATATATCCCACAATGATAGTGGAAGAGCAAGCACCAGGAGATCCACAGTTTTTAGGCAATTTGATAAGAAAAATTCAGGTGGTCAAATATTTTCGCCAACCACATTTTAACTAACGAAACTAGCATAAATAATAGAAAGCATTTTGCTTCAACAAGCTATCTATCAGCAGAAACTAGCAAGGAACAGCACTCCCCTTTCAAGTGTTTATTGGTCTTAACATTAACTATTGTAACAAACAAACTCCACAATACTACTAGCTGCAAAACAAACAAGTTCAACCAACAACAAAAAAAGAATACAGAGACAAAATAACCTGATATAGATAGCACAGGAACTCTGGCCAAGCAAGTAGTCACAAACAACATCAGCAAATGTCCATTTAACGTTCCTAATATGTTTGAGCAAGGGGTTCCCCTTCTGAAAAAAGTAAAACAAAATTCACGTTCAAACAATCATAGCATCATCAGAAGTCAAAACCCTAACAAATTTCACTCCCCCAACCCCCAAGATTATACATGAGAGAAACATTTAAATTATATTGATTTGACCTGTCTGTGGCTCACAAGAATTGCATTGCGAGTTGGACCGGACTGAGAGGACGACGGTAACGTTGATGAAGCTGCAGCAACAGTAGTAGCAGATGATGTCGTTGATGTTGAAGATGGAGCGTCTAATTGAGCGGTTTCCCTAATCAAAAGGGAAAAGATAAGAATGATAATAACAATGACGATAGTGATGATCGAAAATTAGAAGCAGCAACGGAAAGTGCGTGTACCTTGGGAGTGAAGGAGGAGGGGTAGAGTAGAACTCGGAGGATTTGAGGAACGCGAAGGCTTCAGAGAAGGTTTGGGAGGGAACGAACAGAGACGGTGGCGTTGACCTCGCTTGCGAACTTTCAACCACTTCTTGATACGAAGGTATTCTTATCACGACGGAGCTACTCTTCTTCTTGTTTGGTGTATCGTTATTTTGCTCTTCTTCTTCCTTCTGGTTCTGCATCTTCGTGTTTCTGCTTCTGTTCGACCTTCAATTCGCGCGAACAAGTTGTTGCAGTGTTGCATCCTTGCGAGTTGCAAATGCGATACGAGTGAGAAATGGGCTTGTTACTTGTTAGGCCTCACTACCAAGTTTGGGCCTCGTTAATCATGGGCAAGACATTTATTTTTGGCGATTTGGCTATTTCACCAACTGATTGTATGAAAATTCCATTAATAAAAAACATTTCATTAACTTGTTTTTGTTCTATGCTATGCTAGGGCACATCTTCCTCCCCCCTTAGGGCCATCTCTCCCATATTCCTGCACTAGGGAGACCTATTTCCCCTTAACAGGTGGGTGTTTCTACCACATTAGGTGGTTAATAAGTGGGTTTTTACTTTTTTGCTTTCTCCATTCCTCAGGCCACTGCCACCACCCTCCTTCCCTCCCTCGTTGGCTACCACCCGCCCACCTCTTCTCAGGCTTTTCGTGACCTTCGTCCCAGCATCGAGAACTCTCCATTCATCCTTTGTGCGCCACCGTGGCATCAGCCACCACCTACTGGATCCGGCTATCTCTACTACCTAGGTCACCTCTCTCGATCTCGATCTCCGCTTCCGCCATCTTCACCACCTCCATCTCTGGTGTGGATGCCTCGACTTCCTTACTCAGACCTAGCTGAGGTGTTCTTGGAATCTTCAGAAGCAACCATGTTCTCCCCTTGTTTCTCATAGTTGCTTGATTGACTCTCGTCGGTGTTGTAGCTGCGATTTGGGCTTCCTTTTAAGCTGCACAATTTGCAACTCTAGTAGAGCTGTTGAGTTGTTTATTAGAGCGCTATTTAAAAGGACTTATCATCTTCGCTTAGAAATCAATTAGCTCTCTACTATTTGGGGGGAGGGGGTTTAGGGGTTTATGTATGACATTCAGGGTTTTGCGTCATGTTGTTAGCTTGTTGCTTTAGTGTGCATATAGGTTCTTCATTTCCCTTATGTATATGTGCATTGTTGCAACACAATTAGAGATATTTATTCTCGCATGTTGTAAGTAGATGTGTCAAATTGGCTCATGGCCCCCAAGGGCCAGCCCTCACCCACGTGAGCCAGGGCTAAAAAGCCCCACAAAAAGAAAAGCGCCCAAGGCCAAAATCTCCCAAAATCCCTATGGGCTAGAGTCAATCCATGGCCTCTGTAATTTTCAAAACATTCTCTCTCTACCCAAAACTCGAAAATTGGCCCTAAACCCGAAAACTAGCCCCAAACCCGAAAATTGACACTAAACACTAAAATCGGCCACAAAACCCTAAAATCAACCCTGAAACCCTAAAATCAACCCTGAAACCCTAAAATCAACCCGAAAACCTAAAATCGGCCCCATAAACCCTAAAATCAACTCGAAACCCAAAATCAACCCAAACCCTAAAATCAGCTCCAAACCCAAAAGTTGGCGCCAAAACCAAAAAATGTGTTGTAAACCCGAAAATTGGCTCCATACTGTAAAATCGGACCAAAGCCCTAAAATCAGAAAATAATATAATTCATTAACCTAAAAAAGGGGCCAATTTTAGGGTTTAAGGTCGATTTTAAGGTTTGGGCCAATTTTAGGCTTTGGAGCTGAGGGAGGATATTCGTGTGTTTGGAGCCGATTTTAGTGTTTAATGTCAATTTAAGGGTTTTGAGTTCGATTTTAGTGCTTGAGGTTGATTTTAGTGCTTAGGGGATGATTTTAGTGTTTATGATTGATTTCAGGGTTAGGGTGGATTTTCGGATTTTGGAGCTGACTTTTGGGTTCGGAGCTGATTTTAGGGTTTTTGACCTGATTTTAGTGATTAACGTCAATTTTAGGGGTTAGAGCCATTTTTTGTCAATATTTTGGTCAACTATTAAAATTACAGAGTTGGGGTTAGCCCCATAGATTAAAGCCTCAGGACTTGGTGGAG
Organism: Acmispon strigosus; assembly: GCA_030819835.1. Taxonomy (NCBI): domain Eukaryota; kingdom Viridiplantae; phylum Streptophyta; class Magnoliopsida; order Fabales; family Fabaceae; genus Acmispon; species Acmispon strigosus. Next base: position 63,882,626 of record JAUAMA010000003.1, on the reverse strand, counting down.
TGAAAAAGTTAGGCCCAAAACGGGAGCCCTAATGGGCTAGCCCCTAGGCCATGGGTCAATTTGACACTCTCTAGTCATAAGTGTCGTTTGACAACTTTCAGGTGTAGTTCCAATTATTATTGATAAAATGAAAAAAAAAAAAAAAACAACTGATTATATTATTGACAAAAAAGGTTGTTCGTTACCAAAATTGAATTTAACGATTAAATTTAAATGTGGCTTTTGACAAAAAGAAAATATATTTATTAATGTGGCTCTTCAATAATTGAATGAAATCTATGCCTATGCGGATAAGATTTGACTTGCGCATTAAATTTTTGTGTGAAAAGCTTGTGCGGGTGGGTCTCCTTATTAATCTTTTGGCGTTACGCTTCCTGTGATTCTTCTTGGGTCACTTTGAATGGTGGATGCGCGCTTTTTTAAAGAAAATAAAAAGGAAAAAGAAATGTAGCTTGCACAACACTACATCCCCTGCTTGTTATTCCCCAGTAGTTGAAGTATCTCCTGTGGGGACTGGTTTCATAAATATTTAATAAAGAGGGCATCTTGAGAAGAACCTGGCTTGGTTTTCTTTCACTTTATACATGGTAGATTGGTGGTGGAACCCATGGCAGAGAATCCTAGATTCCTAATGTACTCCAACACAAGGGTTCATTTTTATTTTTATAAAACTTAGGATCATAGGTATCCTCTACATATCACATAAGTTATGTGTAGACACCGAGAGAGAAAGGAAGAAAAGAGAGATGAGTAGTGAATGTGATATATGATTGATGTGATAAGAAGAGAGATGGAGAGAAAAAAATGAAAGTGTTTATGAGTGTGTGAAATGTTTATATGTTTATGAATATTTTTAAATATACATGGTGGGTGGGGACATTGTTTTCTTTACTACAAAGTTAAGATATAAATTATAATTATTTATTTATATTTTATAAAAGAAATTCTCAATTTTTGATGGATTAAAGGTCTATGTATTACACAAATATATAATTGATTTTCACCATATCTAAAAAATATATATTTTAACCAAAATATAAAAGTGAATGTAATTGCCTCTATGTCTTGGATAATACAATTGAGTACTAATGTAAAACTGTTTTAATCCACCATGCATTACAATTAAACTCATTTTTTATTAGTGATAATTACTTTTACACTTTATTGTATAGTATCTTGAATTAAAAAAGAAGTTTGTGATCACAGCAGATGCATAGATGGAAATGGTTTGCTTCCTTTGTTGATGCAAGAGCAAACGTCTGCTAAAACAGATCACAAATCAAAGTTATTCATCTAGATGTTCACATTATCTCCATGGAATGCAGAGCATATTGTGGGTTGGTGGTGGCTGCAATCAATAATTCTAAGTAGAGAATATTTGGAACTCACTCTAGCTGATTTAAGCACTATATAATAAAAGATTTGTAGTTCTTCAGTAGCTGTGCCAATAAGTGTTGTAATTGCTATGGCAGCAAAATCAGTCCAATTAGGAGGAGGAATTGACCATCACTCTTCACCAACTCACTATAACTTTTTTAAAAAAATTGTGCTTGCAATTTTGACCCTAATGACTATGGTCTTCTCAAGAGTGTAACTCTTAATAATTGAACTCTCAATTTAAGATTTAAATAATTATTTTTACAATTGTGATCGACACTCATTAAATTTTTTTTATTAGTCAATTTCTCTTCTAGGAATCAACATCAATCCCCTCTATTTTTAAGCGTACAATATAGTACTACTACTACTGTTTGGTTCTGTTAGAAATAGAATTGGTCTCCGTCCACTATCTCTACCGTGGATTTGGAGTTCGTTAATTTTGCCACTCTGTCTCAATTGGCAGTTTAGTGGTTAGAACTCGTAACCACATTTGTTGAATGTTTAGCCATTTGGGGTAGGTACGTGAGAGCAAAATGTTTCTTTCTTTTGTTTAATGTTTTGGGGGCAAAGGCCGAAATATTTCATTATTTTATTACAAATATATTCTTTTGCTTCAAAATATTTTATTTAACTATCTTTTATTCAATGTAAGGATTTTTTTTAAATTCAAATAATTTATAAAAAATATAAGGCTTAAATACATTTTTAATCTCTGTAAAATACCTTGATTTTATTTTTTGTCTTTAAGAATTTTTGTTTTGTTTTTAATCCTCCGAAAATTACATATTTTGTTTTTAATCCCTACTAGTTATTTTTTCATCATTCAAATTTGAGTTTTTACAATTTGGGGAAAATCTGAGATGGCTAAGCCCGATTTCACCGCTTGTAGAGCATATCTAAGCGCGTGTGAGATTGTTTTCAGATCTAGATTGGATGAAAAAATAATTAGCCAGTACTAAAAACAAAACATGTAATTTTCGAAGTACTAAAAACAAGAAAAAAAATTCTCAAGAATGAAAAATAAAAACAACGTATTTTGCAGGGACTAAAAATGTATTTAAGCCAAAAAAATAATTAAATTTTGATATACCAGTTAATAAATAGTGACGTATTTGAAAGTTTTATGGTTAATCGCATTTTTCAACCCTGATTTATTATAATTGTGCGATTTGAGCCCTTTGTTTTTAAAATGAGCGATTTGGATTCTCATTTTCAAAACAAGTGAATTGGGTCTTACATGTTTTTTCAGTCAGCAATTTTCACATTTCCGTTAGTGTTCCGTCCAAATTGTTATGAAAGTGAGTGATGTGAACCTCATTAATTGAGCTAACACCCCAACAAACCACCCACATAGATTATTAATTTAGAAAATTAATTTATTTTACAAATAGTAAAATGTAACCCAAAAAAAAAATTGAATCGTGGTCTAGCGAGGCGAGGTAATAAATTAATTACCACAGTTCAACCAGAATCGTGGTAATTTGTGCTCCTGTTACAACGGTTCATAGCACAAAACCGTGTTAATATATTTGCTCTATTACCACGGTTCAGCTGGAACCGTGGTAATATAGGTACTCTGTAATCGTGATGATTTAAGTCCTGGTGAGACATGTTGTAATAGTATGTCATCAGGATAAACCAAAGTCTTAATTTAAGTCCAAAATGAAGCCGATTTCAAGGCTGAATAAGGAGCTCAATTGAAAAGCTACAAATGAACAACAAATTGCAGTGCTTCCATAAATTTTATGAACCAGCAATATACACTAAGTCCAAATGAATGTTGACTAGTAAACACTGCAACTATACTGTAAAGTGCTATCAATTTGAAGATCATCCATCCCTCCCTTTGAAACTGATACTTGGTTCATGAAAAGAGCAAGGAAAATCTACTTGTAATACTCACTAAATTGTAGAAGTAATAATAATGCACAGAAAACCCTTTCAACCTTCGGTAAACCCTAACAAAGAAAGAAAGAGAATCGTGTGAGAGTGAGCGATAGAGCGTGAGAGCGTGAGAGATACATACCTAAGACGACTCACCAATGACGACGACGGAGGACGATAACAGCACGACGAAGAACAGCACAACGGAGAATGGCTTGGCGGGCAGAGTGGCAGAGAGTACGGTGCTCGCGAACAAGGACGACTTGACAAAGGAAGAACGACGTGATGGAGACACTCACGAACAGAGGACGACAGCACTTTAAGAATGAGGGTTTTGTTGAACCCTTAACGGAGAGCACGCCAACGAACTAAGGAGCTTGGACTAGTTCGGTGAGCTTGGACCCAATTATGGAATGAGAACAAAGTGCAGGAGCATTGACCTGTTCACTTCAAACTTGGGTGTTCACCTCAAATCTTCAAGCGCTGAAGGGGAATCGGGAGCGATGGAAGATTCAGGTCGGAAGGAGTGAGGGCGTGGAGAGAGTGAGTGACTGAAGGAGGGAGGAGTGACAGTGAGAAGTGAGGGCTGAGAGGGAGAGCGAGATGTGCAGCGATGGAAGATGGAAGAGGTGGCGAAACAAAGTGCAGATCGTGAAAGATGGTGAAGTGTAAACATGTCAACACGAGAAGGAAAAGCTTAGTGCGATTTCAATTTTGGGATTAGGGTTTTGGGTAATAGGTGAGTCTTTTACCATGGCTAAAAAAACTTGTTTTTTTTTTATATAAAAAAAACTCAATTACCATAGTTGGACTCGGAACCGTGGTAATTGAGCTTCATACCCAATTTTACCACGATTCCGTGTTGAATCGTTGTTATAAAGACGTGGTAAAATGCGAAATCTATTGTAGTGATTGCATGATGGATATAGGCTAAACGCTCTGGTAATGATAACAATGTCCATGATGGAGTATGAAGAGAGTGCATTTGCAAAAGACACTACATAGGTCAAGTCAACTTCTAGTATAAGAATATTCAAGTAGCAAAATATGCAATGTTTATGTAAATGAACGATCGAACGCTACAACATTTATAGGCATAGTAAGACAAGTAATTGAGGCGTAAGGCCTTAATAAAACCCTAGTATAAGACTTTCAATGAAATTAAGTAGCCTTGAAATTGTTTAGTAAATGTGTCGCTTTGTTCAACTCGGTCAACCATCATTCATTTAGTTGTGAAACTTTTAAGTCGTCCAAGACGATATTGAGCTTTGTGATAATTTGAACCGGTGATAACATTATATTATACATATTCAAATGTAAATAAAAAAAAAATGCAATATAAAGCGTATAGTTAGGTCCCAGCTTAGAGCAAAGCATGCAATTAAGGGAAGAAAATTAAATGTTGGGTTGTTGTTGCAGGAAGTGAATGATGGTGAATACTGAGAGATGTGGCGAATTTTAGAAGGAAGCTTTTTGCAAAGAGAAACACACTCAACTCCTTCCTTGTGACCTTCGCAATAGCACTAATACTATTGCTCAAAGCACCTGATTCAATTCTCTTCCATCTTTTTATCAACAAGCAAGCCAGCTGCGCTCCACATGAAAATGGGGACATATAAAAAGCTAGCTTAGAACAAATATATATGGACACCATTTCTCTTTCAGCATGTTTGTTTTCCGCGTATATTTAATATTTGTGACAAATTAAATTATTTATAGTAGTTTATGGCACATGTTCAGTTCAAAAAAAAAAAAGTTTATGGCACATGTACGATTCTATGACATCATGCATGACTATTCCATGTGCACTTTATCAAGCTAACATTGGAGGTGAAAATTACAAACAAAAAATAATTAAAAATTAAGACATTTATTGAGGTATAAAACTCGAATAATTTTGCATGCATGATCAATTTCTTTGCATTTAATTTCCGTTGAAAAGAACATTCTTCGTCCAATGTGATGGAAGAGTCATCATACTTTTATTTCCTAAATATTGGAAGAAAAAGTAATTTAAATGTGTTTGAATAGTAGTTAAGTTCAACCAATAAAAAAAAGCCTATTATTTTTTTGTTTTGAAGTATAGACCAACATCTCTTATTCACCAATATGTCATATGAATATTCAAACATTATCTAAAACATATGCCTGTGCCTCCTATTTGCAATCAATACTATGATTTTTAATGTATGTTTTTTAAATTTAATTTCCAATTGATTTTCTCGGGGCCTCAACATATATGAAATGATCAAATTAAATCAATAATGATATATTCATATTCTATTTTCTTTTCCATCTCAATTTCACTAATTTTTTTTATATCTTTTTGCATTTTCCGTCACATCATATATCATATCACTATTTTCTCTCTTCTCTCTTTTTCCTTTCTATTTATCGAGGTGAAGGTGAAAAAAAAATGTAAATACAACATTATTCAATAAATAGGTTTTTTCCCTTCACTTCTCCACCGTCACCAAAATAAACTATTTCAATCAGGCAGCGTGGAATTTTAATTGGATATATTAAAATGAATATGAATGAATTTCTAGCTAAATTCAAGTGCATTGTCAAATAAACCATCTGTTTCAAGAGTAGTTTCCATGGCCATTCCCGGTTCACAGAGAATCAAATTCAATTTTTTTATAATTAAAAATTTAGGTGGTTTCGATTCTGATGACCACAAACTAAAACATGTATTTAAGACATTTGATTGCTTATGAAAATACTTACAAATTACCTACCAACATAATTTTTAGGGTTAATGGATTACTAGGTCCCTATAGTTGCACCAAGATTTGTCTTTGGTCACTCGCCAGAAAAAAGTTTGCAATAGGTCCCTTAGTTGCACCAAGTTTGCTATAAGTCCCTGTCGGAGCTCCGCCGAGTGCATATGTGGCAGACTGACTGTATTAATGAAGATGATGTGGAATTTATTTATTTTAATGGGAAAATAGGTCAGAAAATTAGAAAACCCTAAATCCCCAAATTAACCCTCCATAAATCCCAAATCCCTAAATTAACACTCCATTAACTCAAAATCCCTAAATCCCTAACTCCATTCACCCCTAATTTCACATTGTTCTTCGATTTTTCCAACGACCCAGATGAAATCACCACCAAAATCCTCAAGGGCATGAGCTATTTCAATAATATGAGAATTGCTGAAGTTGACCATGCTCCCAAAACTCACGTAGAGAACAAAGTCCTCTATTTTCGAATCAAGCCAACTAAGTCACCCTTCTGGTTCTCGTTCTTCACTGGCACCGCCTCTAACACCCTTATCTGACACATCTTGATTCACCCACAACGAAACTGGCCCAACACCCCAGCTTTTCGTTTCTATGGTTGTCTTGTAATGCTCCTCGTAAATTCCCTCAAACTCAGAGAAGCTATTGAACAATGAACCGTAGCTCTTGTTCTCTGATTCTTTCACCGCCTTCATGATATCAATGAAATAGTTATGTTCTCTAGCGTGAATCGGCAACTGCAATCGTGTCATCTGAAGCTTGTGGGGCAACCCAAGAAGAACAAAAGGCTCATCATCGGAGTCAGCCTTGGTGTGAGGTGCGAATTGTTCAACAGAGATGCGTGCAGACATAGCAATGAAGCTTCCACCGAGATAAATCAACCCTGGAATCTCCAATTGAGCTGCGACATTAGCAGACCAAGTGAAGAACATGTCAAAGACGAGGAAATCTGGTTTGAGGTCACGAAGGAGTTGTTGAATCGGGTCTTGGAGAAGAGAAAGACCCTGGGAAACGAATGGGAGTAAGTGTTGAGGAGACAAACAAGAACCCACAACCAAGGAAGAAGAAGAAACTCGAGTAACGGGGATAAGAAGAAGAAGAAGTGGGGTGTGGAAGGAAATAAGAATGAAGAAGAAGACTAAAATTGAGGGAGAGGAAGATTAATTTGGGGATTCAAGGTTTTCTAATTTTCTGACATGTTTCCCTATTAAAAAATTAAATTTCACATCATCTTCGTTAATACAGTCAGCCTGCTACATATGCACTCGCCGGAGCTTCGGTATCCGGCAGGGACTTATAGCAAACTTGGTGCAACTACAAGGACCTAGTAAACCATTAACCCTAGTTTTTATATCAATATGGGAACACAGACTCGTTTGAGAAAAGTGATCCGTCATTGCTAATTGAGTCAAATTAGGACTTGGTAGAATCAAATTCAAATAGTAACACTCTTTTCCAAATCATTGGGCACGCAACATTGGTGACAGCCAGTACTCCAGATTAATGTTGGACCAAGTGAGTATCCTTTAAATGGATTCTTCCATTACATCTTATTAGCCATACATGCATGTTCCTTTGTTTATCCCTTTTAATTAATTTTTTTGTCTGATCTTTATGTTATAATAAACAAATATTAATAAACGTCCTAAGATATAAAAATTCAAAAATAGAAAATATTATATTTTACATCATGATTATTATGAGATTATCATTTTATCATGGTTAATTAAGATATTTATCTTGGGCGGAAAATAAATCACAAATGTGCTTCATTATACACATCTTAAAATGAAACAAAGTCGCTGACTAAAAAAATCAATACAATGAAATATTGAAGTTGGCTTTAGCTGGATAGAAGGAGTGTTTAATTTAAACCGGAGGACGCACCGGCGCCGGCGCCGGTGCAGAAGCGGATGTGCCCTCACGAGCGCTATTACCTACCCTCGGAGACCTAATTGACGACGCTCTCACTAGAAACGGCGGCGCCATGGTGAACACCCACTTGTCTGATTTGAAACCCCGGTCCAACCGCCTCGAAGATTTGCCTCTGCTACTCCCCTCCCCGCCGGTTCGATACCCCCGCCGTGAGCTGGTTTCTCTGGGCAAAATAATCAAGCTTCTCGCCCGATGCAGTTGCTGGTTCAGTAACTGCTCCCTCACCTCCACGGGCAGCCTCAGTGTGAACCGCTCGGTATTCTCACCTGGTTGAACCAACGAATGACCGGTCGAGTGAGACCGCGGGAACCTCCGCGGCCGGCCCGACCGAGACCCTCTGGTTCGGTTCCGGTTAAGCGTCTGGTTCAAGCACGCCACATCCGGTTCAGCCGAGTCACGCGCATCGTCTGCAGTTTGCTGTTGCTCGGGAACCGCGTCGTTTTGGGCCTCGATGTCTTGCGGCGGTTCCAGCACAGGAACCCCGCGCAGCGAGTCGCCGGGTTGGGGGACCAAATTGGCACGGCAGACAGGGCAGGTGGTGTGGGAGGAGAGCCACTCGTCGATACACTCCGGGTGGAAAACATGATCGCACTTTGGGAGCAAACGCAGCTTTTCGGTGTCTTCGAATTCGTTGAGGCAAACGGCGCATTCGAGCGCGCCCTTTCCGATCTTGTGATCTTTCACTGCGGAGTACTCCAGGGTGGGGAATGTTTCGATGACGGAGGCGTCGAGGCCGCGGTTTCCCCGGCGTGAACGGCCGTCGGCGCCGGTGAGGTTGCGGATGCTGGCGGAGGGGGAGTCGGAGCAGTGGCGGATGTAGATGGAGAAGAAGCCCATGAGGAAAAGCGCGGCGATGAGGATAACGACTATGATCGCCATGGAAGGGCTCACGCGGTTGTAATAGGGGTCGTTGTTGTTGCTGTTGTTGTTGTTGTTTGAGGATTGTGCTCCGGCGAGGGGGAAAATGAGAATAATGAGAAGGAAGAAGCGGAGGGTGATGGTTTTGGGTCCATTGTGGCGGTGGTTGTTCATTTTGTGAAATTGAGGGAGTGAAGTGAATGTAGGTGGTGAGAGGGAGGGAGGTTATAAATGAAATGAAATGCAAGGGGGAGAATGGGAAAGGTTGTGTTGTTTGTGTGGGTGGATTAATTAATGGGAAGGGAAAGGGAAGGTGTCGTGTAGGAGGGGCAAGCTAGCTCACAAAGTCACTACCACTGGGCTCCACTCTTTTACTTCTTACAGAGACGCTGTACCACGTGGACCGAGATAATAATTCAGCAGAAACTTCCATTTCAAATAATAAAATAAAATTGTTTTTGCTAAATAATTTGAAGATAAAAAAAATGAGTGGATTTGAAGATGAAGAGGGTGTGAAGATGAAAATGATAAAGGATTAAATTTAGGGATTAATAATAACGTGAATAATGTCACATCAGCTCTCACCTGCCACTCAACATTACCGTCGGAGCTCCAACTTCAGATAAGGACCAATTATAAATGTCGTCAAATTGTAGGGATTTATTGCTAGGGACTAAATACAAACATACATACAAACACAGTGACCAAATAGATCATTAATCCATATTTTCATATCCACATGTTTTGTTTTTAATTTAGTGTCTATAAATGTTACTAACAAAATCGATGGAGGTAATTAAAGGAAATTAATACTATCTATAATTGTTCTTTAAATATTCATACTTCAATTACACTTACAGCAAGAGTCAAAAAAGATAAATAAGTTAAATGATAAATAATGTAATATGAAATACCAAAAGGGATAGTAAAAAATAAATAAATGAAAATAAGATAGAAGAGAAAATTGGTGTGGATGAGTTATTACTCTTATTCTTTACCACTACATTTTCATTTTTCACTATACGTGGCAATTTGACTTCAAATTTAATTTTCTTTTATCAGGTGGTATAAAAATATTCCAACTCATAGACTTCTAAAGCCTTTCTCCCACCATATAAAAGACTTTGTTTGTATGTAAAACGCTATCACCAAATGATGTTACTAGCCTAAGAAACAATCCAATAAGAATTCTAGCTAGAAACATTAGATTCCCATAAAAGAACGCCAAGTAAATGCTCTAAAAAATTCGTGTGCCCGATAATGGCAAATCACTCCAACACCGATTTTTGTGGTGGTTTGCAAATGCTAGAGTTGATATTTTTTATTTCTCACTTTGCATGCAGTGATTAAAAACAGTTACAATGTAGATGTTAATGTAATCTATTACTATTTAGGAATACATGTATTAAGACCGTGTTGAAAGTACCTTTGCCGATTTTGGGTTGTGAAAGTGTATAAATGACATTACTACAACATATTTTATACAATTCTTTTTTGTGTAAGGAAATACATTTGGTTGAATAGAATAAGGAAA